>JAZBRI010000011.1:0-2400000 GCA_036874045.1 Cymodocea nodosa
TCTAAGCCGAATCACACAAAAACATTTTGGACTTTTCTTGATAAACAACAAAATTAAATATATCAGATCGTCTTTTATGTATTTTAATGTAACTAACATGATGCAAAGGAGACATCCTTCTTTTCAGGTAGTAAGGCAAGAAATTAATGATAAATTGTTTGGATTTGTTCAAACACAAAGAACTGTAGGAGAAAACCCAAGTAAAATGTAGTGGCACATTCCCACACAACTCTCAACATTACTTTTCAAGTTACATAAATAAAATTGTGTGGTTGTGGAAATGCGTGATGAATTCCATGGTGTCCTCCATGTTTTCATTCACTTTTGGAACCAACATTGCAATAAGAACCGCTTATAGGTATAAAGGTGACGACATCTTCAGGGTTGAGATCAAGATCTTGCTGTGAGATTCCATCTTAACTTCGAAAAAATCCTTCATGATGATGTCACAACTCCTATCTCCTCTCAACAAAATTGTACTACTCCTGGTTTTAATTTACCGTTTGGCTCTCCCTAACTAAAAAGATTTGACCTACATTGAAATGTAAATTTCCTCAAAGTGTATAATAAATTAAATCGATGATTAGAACCAATATTAAAAATAATTCTAGCAACATAGATGCTACCACGATCTTTATTGATTGTTTAATAGTTATCGTGTTGAGTAGACAGATGAAGCATCGTGCAATCCAAGACTACATTATAATGATTACTTAAAAATTAAACAACAAAAAACAAATTGGATGTTTGGAAACGATTCTTAAAACTCGATCAAATCCAATTAAAATAGTGAAATTCCTGATGTTATATTTCACTATAAATACGTGCCCTTTATTTGTCCCTTTCAACGAAAAGGAAAATACTGTGTACCATTCATTCAAGTCTATAGATTCACTAACATGGCAAACCCTAAGGCGATCCTTCTCGTTCTCATGGTTGTGCTTTGCATAGGCATGACCATGGGTGCTCGTAGTTTGGAGGTGGGGGGTGAAGGAGGTGGCAGTGGGGGAGGACGAGCAAGAGCTTCTGATGGTGCATCTGCTGCGGGATTTGGATTTGGAGGTGGACGTGGGGGTGGGTATGACGACAATGGGAACTGGGTAGGAGGTGGTGGGAGAGGTGGTGGTGGTGGCTTGGTAACTTCAATACCTGGAGGTAGAGGAGCTGCTCGTGGTGGTGGTGATGGATGGGGTGAAGGATGGAAGCCTTGAGAATTACTTTCGTAAACAAATATGTTCCAATCACATTGTCGAAGTCAAATGTGGAGTCCCTTTCAATAAAGTGCTACACGAGTAGTGCAACATTACAATGTTTTATTTGCACAATAATGTCGTAACAATCATGTTGCAATTTTTAATTCCGTCAATGAATATTTTTCTCTTGTTGCAACAAGTTCAATTTTACTTTTCTACATATTTGAGTAATACGGTGAGAACTTCAAATGAATGTTGTAACCAACAACTTTGGCACAAGGCATCGACAACTTAAGAAATTTTTTTGAAAATCCATTCAACTTGTGACATTCGATGCTTGCACGTACGACAACATTCAAGCGTAACTGACTTACACTTTCTCTTCCAATTTTCATTTCAAATCACCTATACCAAACTTCGTCCTCCAACCATTTCATCCGCTAGCATACACCTCAATTTTCTTATATTTTCAATAGAAGGTAACCCTATTCTGCTTCCAAATGTTGTTGAATTTCTTGGTGCTGGTAATGAATATTTTAAATTATAATGTGATTTTAGTTTGTAATCGAAACTATTCCCCATCAATATGTTTCGAGAGTTTATTCCATAGATTCACACGATCACTCAGTATTTCAATATTTTCCCAAGTTTAAGTTTTTCAACAACTTATCGAATGCTGCTTCGTCGCCAATTTTGAAGCAATAGATCTCTTCTTAACAATTTTAAAATTTAGAAGTAATTGCAGCCTTCAAAGTGAAGTATTTCTAGAAAACTTAGTTGCGGGGAATTCTCTTGTGTAGCATCCAACTACAGAAATTGCTAGATTAACTGTCATATTTAGTACACTTTCTATGCTACCCATTGAGTATTAGTTGATAATTTTTGTTTTAAAGGCCTTAAGATATGCCTTTTTAAGCGAGGTAACAGTCGTAGAGTTTAATCACGACATCCATCACGAGCCTACTATCGGCTTTTCCCCTTTCCATGTCGCAATTTTGATATTTATCTCGTCGCATACATTGTCTTGTATTAAATCAATCACAAATCTGATTTGTTTTTTAACTCTTATTTTGCCTTTGTTCAGTTTGAGGAAATGACTTACTAGACTATTACAATGTACATGGTACACTCTTGTTACTTTACCTAATTAAAACTTTGACAACTCCAACATTATTATTCTTCCTAAACCACAAATGAGTCATGACATCAATTGTTCGAGGTTGAGGTGCTAATACGTAAATTTCCACCAAAGTTAACGTGACGCAGAGTAACAAAAACTAAATTTTCAGATTCAATTAAGCTAAGGTTAACTATTTCTTAAATAGGAAGGTTTTCTCCAACATTTCTTTTCTTCATCCCTAAACCACAACGTTCAATCTAGTCACAACACTACTTTAGTTGTAGAGCATCAAGTCTCTTGTTGCACCTACTATTCATTGTCTACAAAATTTGTGGGAAAGAAAGAAAACGAAGAAGATGGTGAAAAAAGGGATGATGCATATGCATGACATTGTGTTCTTCCCCACTGTTCGTTTGACTTTCTTCAATCTTGTGTCGTAAAAGGAGGATTGTGGCACCCATTGTTTTTCACCATCATTATCTTAAATCCTGAAAGGAAATATAAAAACAAAAATGATGTGATTTAGGTGGGCACAGAATGAGTTGTCCACTTCTCTTTCCACTTTTGTTTTATGCAATAGAAGGCACCCATGGGGTTGTCTTCCTGCCAGTCTTCTTCATCATTTCCTTTTAGATCGCTTGACTATAATAGGATAATATGTACAAATGTAATAATTTATGCAGAGCATGTCGCACTAATATTTATGTACGATGAGGAAAATCCTTGAATTTCGTATGTACTGAGATGTGGGTACAAAAAATTTGAAATGGCAATTTAGACTTATATGATAATAGATATTTGTCCAATCTATTATTTCCTAAAGTGCCCCTTCGGATATGTGACACACATAAATTTGCATAGACTTTTAAATTATCAGATATGCAAAGACATATACTTAAACTATCTAAGATATTGAAATACTCATTGTTAGGTGTATAAAATGTCCAAATATGGCATGCAGCATTTAGGGACAAATTTTCTAAACATACTTACGATTTTCTTTCTAAGCCGAATCACACAAAAACATTTTGGACTTTTCTTGATAAACAACAAAATTAAATATATCAGATCGTCTTTTATGTATTTTAATGTAACTAACATGATGCAAAGGAGACATCCTTCTTTTCAGGTAGTAAGGCAAGAAATTAATGATAAATTGTTTGGATTTGTTCAAACACAAAGAACTGTAGGAGAAAACCCAAGTAAAATGTAGTGGCACATTCCCACACAACTCTCAACATTACTTTTCAAGTTACATAAATAAAATTGTGTGGTTGTGGAAATGCGTGATGAATTCCATGGTGTCCTCCATGTTTTCATTCACTTTTGGAACCAACATTGCAATAAGAACCGCTTATAGGTATAAAGGTGACGACATCTTCAGGGTTGAGATCAAGATCTTGCTGTGAGATTCCATCTTAACTTCGAAAAAATCCTTCATGATGATGTCACAACTCCTATCTCCTCTCAACAAAATTGTACTACTCCTGGTTTTAATTTACCGTTTGGCTCTCCCTAACTAAAAAGATTTGACCTACATTGAAATGTAAATTTCCTCAAAGTGTATAATAAATTAAATCGATGATTAGAACCAATATTAAAAATAATTCTAGCAACATAGATGCTACCACGATCTTTATTGATTGTTTAATAGTTATCGTGTTGAGTAGACAGATGAAGCATCGTGCAATCCAAGACTACATTATAATGATTACTTAAAAATTAAACAACAAAAAACAAATTGGATGTTTGGAAACGATTCTTAAAACTCGATCAAATCCAATTAAAATAGTGAAATTCCTGATGTTATATTTCACTATAAATACGTGCCCTTTATTTGTCCCTTTCAACGAAAAGGAAAATACTGTGTACCATTCATTCAAGTCTATAGATTCACTAACATGGCAAACCCTAAGGCGATCCTTCTCGTTCTCATGGTTGTGCTTTGCATAGGCATGACCATGGGTGCTCGTAGTTTGGAGGTGGGGGGTGAAGGAGGTGGCAGTGGGGGAGGACGAGCAAGAGCTTCTGATGGTGCATCTGCTGCGGGATTTGGATTTGGAGGTGGACGTGGGGGTGGGTATGACGACAATGGGAACTGGGTAGGAGGTGGTGGGAGAGGTGGTGGTGGTGGCTTGGTAACTTCAATACCTGGAGGTAGAGGAGCTGCTCGTGGTGGTGGTGATGGATGGGGTGAAGGATGGAAGCCTTGAGAATTACTTTCGTAAACAAATATGTTCCAATCACATTGTCGAAGTCAAATGTGGAGTCCCTTTCAATAAAGTGCTACACGAGTAGTGCAACATTACAATGTTTTATTTGCACAATAATGTCGTAACAATCATGTTGCAATTTTTAATTCCGTCAATGAATATTTTTCTCTTGTTGCAACAAGTTCAATTTTACTTTTCTACATATTTGAGTAATACGGTGAGAACTTCAAATGAATGTTGTAACCAACAACTTTGGCACAAGGCATCGACAACTTAAGAAATTTTTTTGAAAATCCATTCAACTTGTGACATTCGATGCTTGCACGTACGACAACATTCAAGCGTAACTGACTTACACTTTCTCTTCCAATTTTCATTTCAAATCACCTATACCAAACTTCGTCCTCCAACCATTTCATCCGCTAGCATACACCTCAATTTTCTTATATTTTCAATAGAAGGTAACCCTATTCTGCTTCCAAATGTTGTTGAATTTCTTGGTGCTGGTAATGAATATTTTAAATTATAATGTGATTTTAGTTTGTAATCGAAACTATTCCCCATCAATATGTTTCGAGAGTTTATTCCATAGATTCACACGATCACTCAGTATTTCAATATTTTCCCAAGTTTAAGTTTTTCAACAACTTATCGAATGCTGCTTCGTCGCCAATTTTGAAGCAATAGATCTCTTCTTAACAATTTTAAAATTTAGAAGTAATTGCAGCCTTCAAAGTGAAGTATTTCTAGAAAACTTAGTTGCGGGGAATTCTCTTGTGTAGCATCCAACTACAGAAATTGCTAGATTAACTGTCATATTTAGTACACTTTCTATGCTACCCATTGAGTATTAGTTGATAATTTTTGTTTTAAAGGCCTTAAGATATGCCTTTTTAAGCGAGGTAACAGTCGTAGAGTTTAATCACGACATCCATCACGAGCCTACTATCGGCTTTTCCCCTTTCCATGTCGCAATTTTGATATTTATCTCGTCGCATACATTGTCTTGTATTAAATCAATCACAAATCTGATTTGTTTTTTAACTCTTATTTTGCCTTTGTTCAGTTTGAGGAAATGACTTACTAGACTATTACAATGTACATGGTACACTCTTGTTACTTTACCTAATTAAAACTTTGACAACTCCAACATTATTATTCTTCCTAAACCACAAATGAGTCATGACATCAATTGTTCGAGGTTGAGGTGCTAATACGTAAATTTCCACCAAAGTTAACGTGACGCAGAGTAACAAAAACTAAATTTTCAGATTCAATTAAGCTAAGGTTAACTATTTCTTAAATAGGAAGGTTTTCTCCAACATTTCTTTTCTTCATCCCTAAACCACAACGTTCAATCTAGTCACAACACTACTTTAGTTGTAGAGCATCAAGTCTCTTGTTGCACCTACTATTCATTGTCTACAAAATTTGTGGGAAAGAAAGAAAACGAAGAAGATGGTGAAAAAAGGGATGATGCATATGCATGACATTGTGTTCTTCCCCACTGTTCGTTTGACTTTCTTCAATCTTGTGTCGTAAAAGGAGGATTGTGGCACCCATTGTTTTTCACCATCATTATCTTAAATCCTGAAAGGAAATATAAAAACAAAAATGATGTGATTTAGGTGGGCACAGAATGAGTTGTCCACTTCTCTTTCCACTTTTGTTTTATGCAATAGAAGGCACCCATGGGGTTGTCTTCCTGCCAGTCTTCTTCATCATTTCCTTTTAGATCGCTTGACTATAATAGGATAATATGTACAAATGTAATAATTTATGCAGAGCATGTCGCACTAATATTTATGTACGATGAGGAAAATCCTTGAATTTCGTATGTACTGAGATGTGGGTACAAAAAATTTGAAATGGCAATTTAGACTTATATGATAATAGATATTTGTCCAATCTATTATTTCCTAAAGTGCCCCTTCGGATATGTGACACACATAAATTTGCATAGACTTTTAAATTATCAGATATGCAAAGACATATACTTAAACTATCTAAGATATTGAAATACTCATTGTTAGGTGTATAAAATGTCCAAATATGGCATGCAGCATTTAGGGACAAATTTTCTAAACATACTTACGATTTTCTTTCTAAGCCGAATCACACAAAAACATTTTGGACTTTTCTTGATAAACAACAAAATTAAATATATCAGATCGTCTTTTATGTATTTTAATGTAACTAACATGATGCAAAGGAGACATCCTTCTTTTCAGGTAGTAAGGCAAGAAATTAATGATAAATTGTTTGGATTTGTTCAAACACAAAGAACTGTAGGAGAAAACCCAAGTAAAATGTAGTGGCACATTCCCACACAACTCTCAACATTACTTTTCAAGTTACATAAATAAAATTGTGTGGTTGTGGAAATGCGTGATGAATTCCATGGTGTCCTCCATGTTTTCATTCACTTTTGGAACCAACATTGCAATAAGAACCGCTTATAGGTATAAAGGTGACGACATCTTCAGGGTTGAGATCAAGATCTTGCTGTGAGATTCCATCTTAACTTCGAAAAAATCCTTCATGATGATGTCACAACTCCTATCTCCTCTCAACAAAATTGTACTACTCCTGGTTTTAATTTACCGTTTGGCTCTCCCTAACTAAAAAGATTTGACCTACATTGAAATGTAAATTTCCTCAAAGTGTATAATAAATTAAATCGATGATTAGAACCAATATTAAAAATAATTCTAGCAACATAGATGCTACCACGATCTTTATTGATTGTTTAATAGTTATCGTGTTGAGTAGACAGATGAAGCATCGTGCAATCCAAGACTACATTATAATGATTACTTAAAAATTAAACAACAAAAAACAAATTGGATGTTTGGAAACGATTCTTAAAACTCGATCAAATCCAATTAAAATAGTGAAATTCCTGATGTTATATTTCACTATAAATACGTGCCCTTTATTTGTCCCTTTCAACGAAAAGGAAAATACTGTGTACCATTCATTCAAGTCTATAGATTCACTAACATGGCAAACCCTAAGGCGATCCTTCTCGTTCTCATGGTTGTGCTTTGCATAGGCATGACCATGGGTGCTCGTAGTTTGGAGGTGGGGGGTGAAGGAGGTGGCAGTGGGGGAGGACGAGCAAGAGCTTCTGATGGTGCATCTGCTGCGGGATTTGGATTTGGAGGTGGACGTGGGGGTGGGTATGACGACAATGGGAACTGGGTAGGAGGTGGTGGGAGAGGTGGTGGTGGTGGCTTGGTAACTTCAATACCTGGAGGTAGAGGAGCTGCTCGTGGTGGTGGTGATGGATGGGGTGAAGGATGGAAGCCTTGAGAATTACTTTCGTAAACAAATATGTTCCAATCACATTGTCGAAGTCAAATGTGGAGTCCCTTTCAATAAAGTGCTACACGAGTAGTGCAACATTACAATGTTTTATTTGCACAATAATGTCGTAACAATCATGTTGCAATTTTTAATTCCGTCAATGAATATTTTTCTCTTGTTGCAACAAGTTCAATTTTACTTTTCTACATATTTGAGTAATACGGTGAGAACTTCAAATGAATGTTGTAACCAACAACTTTGGCACAAGGCATCGACAACTTAAGAAATTTTTTTGAAAATCCATTCAACTTGTGACATTCGATGCTTGCACGTACGACAACATTCAAGCGTAACTGACTTACACTTTCTCTTCCAATTTTCATTTCAAATCACCTATACCAAACTTCGTCCTCCAACCATTTCATCCGCTAGCATACACCTCAATTTTCTTATATTTTCAATAGAAGGTAACCCTATTCTGCTTCCAAATGTTGTTGAATTTCTTGGTGCTGGTAATGAATATTTTAAATTATAATGTGATTTTAGTTTGTAATCGAAACTATTCCCCATCAATATGTTTCGAGAGTTTATTCCATAGATTCACACGATCACTCAGTATTTCAATATTTTCCCAAGTTTAAGTTTTTCAACAACTTATCGAATGCTGCTTCGTCGCCAATTTTGAAGCAATAGATCTCTTCTTAACAATTTTAAAATTTAGAAGTAATTGCAGCCTTCAAAGTGAAGTATTTCTAGAAAACTTAGTTGCGGGGAATTCTCTTGTGTAGCATCCAACTACAGAAATTGCTAGATTAACTGTCATATTTAGTACACTTTCTATGCTACCCATTGAGTATTAGTTGATAATTTTTGTTTTAAAGGCCTTAAGATATGCCTTTTTAAGCGAGGTAACAGTCGTAGAGTTTAATCACGACATCCATCACGAGCCTACTATCGGCTTTTCCCCTTTCCATGTCGCAATTTTGATATTTATCTCGTCGCATACATTGTCTTGTATTAAATCAATCACAAATCTGATTTGTTTTTTAACTCTTATTTTGCCTTTGTTCAGTTTGAGGAAATGACTTACTAGACTATTACAATGTACATGGTACACTCTTGTTACTTTACCTAATTAAAACTTTGACAACTCCAACATTATTATTCTTCCTAAACCACAAATGAGTCATGACATCAATTGTTCGAGGTTGAGGTGCTAATACGTAAATTTCCACCAAAGTTAACGTGACGCAGAGTAACAAAAACTAAATTTTCAGATTCAATTAAGCTAAGGTTAACTATTTCTTAAATAGGAAGGTTTTCTCCAACATTTCTTTTCTTCATCCCTAAACCACAACGTTCAATCTAGTCACAACACTACTTTAGTTGTAGAGCATCAAGTCTCTTGTTGCACCTACTATTCATTGTCTACAAAATTTGTGGGAAAGAAAGAAAACGAAGAAGATGGTGAAAAAAGGGATGATGCATATGCATGACATTGTGTTCTTCCCCACTGTTCGTTTGACTTTCTTCAATCTTGTGTCGTAAAAGGAGGATTGTGGCACCCATTGTTTTTCACCATCATTATCTTAAATCCTGAAAGGAAATATAAAAACAAAAATGATGTGATTTAGGTGGGCACAGAATGAGTTGTCCACTTCTCTTTCCACTTTTGTTTTATGCAATAGAAGGCACCCATGGGGTTGTCTTCCTGCCAGTCTTCTTCATCATTTCCTTTTAGATCGCTTGACTATAATAGGATAATATGTACAAATGTAATAATTTATGCAGAGCATGTCGCACTAATATTTATGTACGATGAGGAAAATCCTTGAATTTCGTATGTACTGAGATGTGGGTACAAAAAATTTGAAATGGCAATTTAGACTTATATGATAATAGATATTTGTCCAATCTATTATTTCCTAAAGTGCCCCTTCGGATATGTGACACACATAAATTTGCATAGACTTTTAAATTATCAGATATGCAAAGACATATACTTAAACTATCTAAGATATTGAAATACTCATTGTTAGGTGTATAAAATGTCCAAATATGGCATGCAGCATTTAGGGACAAATTTTCTAAACATACTTACGATTTTCTTTCTAAGCCGAATCACACAAAAACATTTTGGACTTTTCTTGATAAACAACAAAATTAAATATATCAGATCGTCTTTTATGTATTTTAATGTAACTAACATGATGCAAAGGAGACATCCTTCTTTTCAGGTAGTAAGGCAAGAAATTAATGATAAATTGTTTGGATTTGTTCAAACACAAAGAACTGTAGGAGAAAACCCAAGTAAAATGTAGTGGCACATTCCCACACAACTCTCAACATTACTTTTCAAGTTACATAAATAAAATTGTGTGGTTGTGGAAATGCGTGATGAATTCCATGGTGTCCTCCATGTTTTCATTCACTTTTGGAACCAACATTGCAATAAGAACCGCTTATAGGTATAAAGGTGACGACATCTTCAGGGTTGAGATCAAGATCTTGCTGTGAGATTCCATCTTAACTTCGAAAAAATCCTTCATGATGATGTCACAACTCCTATCTCCTCTCAACAAAATTGTACTACTCCTGGTTTTAATTTACCGTTTGGCTCTCCCTAACTAAAAAGATTTGACCTACATTGAAATGTAAATTTCCTCAAAGTGTATAATAAATTAAATCGATGATTAGAACCAATATTAAAAATAATTCTAGCAACATAGATGCTACCACGATCTTTATTGATTGTTTAATAGTTATCGTGTTGAGTAGACAGATGAAGCATCGTGCAATCCAAGACTACATTATAATGATTACTTAAAAATTAAACAACAAAAAACAAATTGGATGTTTGGAAACGATTCTTAAAACTCGATCAAATCCAATTAAAATAGTGAAATTCCTGATGTTATATTTCACTATAAATACGTGCCCTTTATTTGTCCCTTTCAACGAAAAGGAAAATACTGTGTACCATTCATTCAAGTCTATAGATTCACTAACATGGCAAACCCTAAGGCGATCCTTCTCGTTCTCATGGTTGTGCTTTGCATAGGCATGACCATGGGTGCTCGTAGTTTGGAGGTGGGGGGTGAAGGAGGTGGCAGTGGGGGAGGACGAGCAAGAGCTTCTGATGGTGCATCTGCTGCGGGATTTGGATTTGGAGGTGGACGTGGGGGTGGGTATGACGACAATGGGAACTGGGTAGGAGGTGGTGGGAGAGGTGGTGGTGGTGGCTTGGTAACTTCAATACCTGGAGGTAGAGGAGCTGCTCGTGGTGGTGGTGATGGATGGGGTGAAGGATGGAAGCCTTGAGAATTACTTTCGTAAACAAATATGTTCCAATCACATTGTCGAAGTCAAATGTGGAGTCCCTTTCAATAAAGTGCTACACGAGTAGTGCAACATTACAATGTTTTATTTGCACAATAATGTCGTAACAATCATGTTGCAATTTTTAATTCCGTCAATGAATATTTTTCTCTTGTTGCAACAAGTTCAATTTTACTTTTCTACATATTTGAGTAATACGGTGAGAACTTCAAATGAATGTTGTAACCAACAACTTTGGCACAAGGCATCGACAACTTAAGAAATTTTTTTGAAAATCCATTCAACTTGTGACATTCGATGCTTGCACGTACGACAACATTCAAGCGTAACTGACTTACACTTTCTCTTCCAATTTTCATTTCAAATCACCTATACCAAACTTCGTCCTCCAACCATTTCATCCGCTAGCATACACCTCAATTTTCTTATATTTTCAATAGAAGGTAACCCTATTCTGCTTCCAAATGTTGTTGAATTTCTTGGTACTGGTAATGAATATTTTAAATTATAATGTGATTTTAGTTTGTAATCGAAACTATTCCCCATCAATATGTTTCGAGAGTTTATTCCATAGATTCACACGATCACTCAGTATTTCAATATTTTCCCAAGTTTAAGTTTTTCAACAACTTATCGAATGCTGCTTCGTCGCCAATTTTGAAGCAATAGATCTCTTCTTAACAATTTTAAAATTTAGAAGTAATTGCAGCCTTCAAAGTGAAGTATTTCTAGAAAACTTAGTTGCGGGGAATTCTCTTGTGTAGCATCCAACTACAGAAATTGCTAGATTAACTGTCATATTTAGTACACTTTCTATGCTACCCATTGAGTATTAGTTGATAATTTTTGTTTTAAAGGCCTTAAGATATGCCTTTTTAAGCGAGGTAACAGTCGTAGAGTTTAATCACGACATCCATCACGAGCCTACTATCGGCTTTTCCCCTTTCCATGTCGCAATTTTGATATTTATCTCGTCGCATACATTGTCTTGTATTAAATCAATCACAAATCTGATTTGTTTTTTAACTCTTATTTTGCCTTTGTTCAGTTTGAGGAAATGACTTACTAGACTATTACAATGTACATGGTACACTCTTGTTACTTTACCTAATTAAAACTTTGACAACTCCAACATTATTATTCTTCCTAAACCACAAATGAGTCATGACATCAATTGTTCGAGGTTGAGGTGCTAATACGTAAATTTCCACCAAAGTTAACGTGACGCAGAGTAACAAAAACTAAATTTTCAGATTCAATTAAGCTAAGGTTAACTATTTCTTAAATAGGAAGGTTTTCTCCAACATTTCTTTTCTTCATCCCTAAACCACAACGTTCAATCTAGTCACAACACTACTTTAGTTGTAGAGCATCAAGTCTCTTGTTGCACCTACTATTCATTGTCTACAAAATTTGTGGGAAAGAAAGAAAACGAAGAAGATGGTGAAAAAAGGGATGATGCATATGCATGACATTGTGTTCTTCCCCACTGTTCGTTTGACTTTCTTCAATCTTGTGTCGTAAAAGGAGGATTGTGGCACCCATTGTTTTTCACCATCATTATCTTAAATCCTGAAAGGAAATATAAAAACAAAAATGATGTGATTTAGGTGGGCACAGAATGAGTTGTCCACTTCTCTTTCCACTTTTGTTTTATGCAATAGAAGGCACCCATGGGGTTGTCTTCCTGCCAGTCTTCTTCATCATTTCCTTTTAGATCGCTTGACTATAATAGGATAATATGTACAAATGTAATAATTTATGCAGAGCATGTCGCACTAATATTTATGTACGATGAGGAAAATCCTTGAATTTCGTATGTACTGAGATGTGGGTACAAAAAATTTGAAATGGCAATTTAGACTTATATGATAATAGATATTTGTCCAATCTATTATTTCCTAAAGTGCCCCTTCGGATATGTGACACACATAAATTTGCATAGACTTTTAAATTATCAGATATGCAAAGACATATACTTAAACTATCTAAGATATTGAAATACTCATTGTTAGGTGTATAAAATGTCCAAATATGGCATGCAGCATTTAGGGACAAATTTTCTAAGCATACTTACGATTTTCTTTCTAAGCCGAATCACACAAAAACATTTTGGACTTTTCTTGATAAACAACAAAATTAAATATATCAGATCGTCTTTTATGTATTTTAATGTAACTAACATGATGCAAAGGAGACATCCTTCTTTTCAGGTAGTAAGGCAAGAAATTAATGATAAATTGTTTGGATTTGTTCAAACACAAAGAACTGTAGGAGAAAACCCAAGTAAAATGTAGTGGCACATTCCCACACAACTCTCAACATTACTTTTCAAGTTACATAAATAAAATTGTGTGGTTGTGGAAATGCGTGATGAATTCCATGGTGTCCTCCATGTTTTCATTCACTTTTGGAACCAACATTGCAATAAGAACCGCTTATAGGTATAAAGGTGACGACATCTTCAGGGTTGAGATCAAGATCTTGCTGTGAGATTCCATCTTAACTTCGAAAAAATCCTTCATGATGATGTCACAACTCCTATCTCCTCTCAACAAAATTGTACTACTCCTGGTTTTAATTTACCGTTTGGCTCTCCCTAACTAAAAAGATTTGACCTACATTGAAATGTAAATTTCCTCAAAGTGTATAATAAATTAAATCGATGATTAGAACCAATATTAAAAATAATTCTAGCAACATAGATGCTACCACGATCTTTATTGATTGTTTAATAGTTATCGTGTTGAGTAGA
This sequence comes from Cymodocea nodosa, assembly GCA_036874045.1. Taxonomy (NCBI): domain Eukaryota; kingdom Viridiplantae; phylum Streptophyta; class Magnoliopsida; order Alismatales; family Cymodoceaceae; genus Cymodocea; species Cymodocea nodosa. The sequence continues at coordinate 13,930 of JAZBRI010000011.1, forward strand.
CAGATGAAGCATCGTGCAATCCAAGACTACATTATAATGATTACTTAAAAATTAAACAACAAAAAACAAATTGGATGTTTGGAAACGATTCTTAAAACTCGATCAAATCCAATTAAAATAGTGAAATTCCTGATGTTATATTTCACTATAAATACGTGCCCTTTATTTGTCCCTTTCAACGAAAAGGAAAATACTGTGTACCATTCATTCAAGTCTATAGATTCACTAACATGGCAAACCCTAAGGCGATCCTTCTCGTTCTCATGGTTGTGCTTTGCATAGGCATGACCATGGGTGCTCGTAGTTTGGAGGTGGGGGGTGAAGGAGGTGGCAGTGGGGGAGGACGAGCAAGAGCTTCTGATGGTGCATCTGCTGCGGGATTTGGATTTGGAGGTGGACGTGGGGGTGGGTATGACGACAATGGGAACTGGGTAGGAGGTGGTGGGAGAGGTGGTGGTGGTGGCTTGGTAACTTCAATACCTGGAGGTAGAGGAGCTGCTCGTGGTGGTGGTGATGGATGGGGTGAAGGATGGAAGCCTTGAGAATTACTTTCGTAAACAAATATGTTCCAATCACATTGTCGAAGTCAAATGTGGAGTCCCTTTCAATAAAGTGCTACACGAGTAGTGCAACATTACAATGTTTTATTTGCACAATAATGTCGTAACAATCATGTTGCAATTTTTAATTCCGTCAATGAATATTTTTCTCTTGTTGCAACAAGTTCAATTTTACTTTTCTACATATTTGAGTAATACGGTGAGAACTTCAAATGAATGTTGTAACCAACAACTTTGGCACAAGGCATCGACAACTTAAGAAATTTTTTTGAAAATCCATTCAACTTGTGACATTCGATGCTTGCACGTACGACAACATTCAAGCGTAACTGACTTACACTTTCTCTTCCAATTTTCATTTCAAATCACCTATACCAAACTTCGTCCTCCAACCATTTCATCCGCTAGCATACACCTCAATTTTCTTATATTTTCAATAGAAGGTAACCCTATTCTGCTTCCAAATGTTGTTGAATTTCTTGGTGCTGGTAATGAATATTTTAAATTATAATGTGATTTTAGTTTGTAATCGAAACTATTCCCCATCAATATGTTTCGAGAGTTTATTCCATAGATTCACACGATCACTCAGTATTTCAATATTTTCCCAAGTTTAAGTTTTTCAACAACTTATCGAATGCTGCTTCGTCGCCAATTTTGAAGCAATAGATCTCTTCTTAACAATTTTAAAATTTAGAAGTAATTGCAGCCTTCAAAGTGAAGTATTTCTAGAAAACTTAGTTGCGGGGAATTCTCTTGTGTAGCATCCAACTACAGAAATTGCTAGATTAACTGTCATATTTAGTACACTTTCTATGCTACCCATTGAGTATTAGTTGATAATTTTTGTTTTAAAGGCCTTAAGATATGCCTTTTTAAGCGAGGTAACAGTCGTAGAGTTTAATCACGACATCCATCACGAGCCTACTATCGGCTTTTCCCCTTTCCATGTCGCAATTTTGATATTTATCTCGTCGCATACATTGTCTTGTATTAAATCAATCACAAATCTGATTTGTTTTTTAACTCTTATTTTGCCTTTGTTCAGTTTGAGGAAATGACTTACTAGACTATTACAATGTACATGGTACACTCTTGTTACTTTACCTAATTAAAACTTTGACAACTCCAACATTATTATTCTTCCTAAACCACAAATGAGTCATGACATCAATTGTTCGAGGTTGAGGTGCTAATACGTAAATTTCCACCAAAGTTAACGTGACGCAGAGTAACAAAAACTAAATTTTCAGATTCAATTAAGCTAAGGTTAACTATTTCTTAAATAGGAAGGTTTTCTCCAACATTTCTTTTCTTCATCCCTAAACCACAACGTTCAATCTAGTCACAACACTACTTTAGTTGTAGAGCATCAAGTCTCTTGTTGCACCTACTATTCATTGTCTACAAAATTTGTGGGAAAGAAAGAAAACGAAGAAGATGGTGAAAAAAGGGATGATGCATATGCATGACATTGTGTTCTTCCCCACTGTTCGTTTGACTTTCTTCAATCTTGTGTCGTAAAAGGAGGATTGTGGCACCCATTGTTTTTCACCATCATTATCTTAAATCCTGAAAGGAAATATAAAAACAAAAATGATGTGATTTAGGTGGGCACAGAATGAGTTGTCCACTTCTCTTTCCACTTTTGTTTTATGCAATAGAAGGCACCCATGGGGTTGTCTTCCTGCCAGTCTTCTTCATCATTTCCTTTTAGATCGCTTGACTATAATAGGATAATATGTACAAATGTAATAATTTATGCAGAGCATGTCGCACTAATATTTATGTACGATGAGGAAAATCCTTGAATTTCGTATGTACTGAGATGTGGGTACAAAAAATTTGAAATGGCAATTTAGACTTATATGATAATAGATATTTGTCCAATCTATTATTTCCTAAAGTGCCCCTTCGGATATGTGACACACATAAATTTGCATAGACTTTTAAATTATCAGATATGCAAAGACATATACTTAAACTATCTAAGATATTGAAATACTCATTGTTAGGTGTATAAAATGTCCAAATATGGCATGCAGCATTTAGGGACAAATTTTCTAAACATACTTACGATTTTCTTTCTAAGCCGAATCACACAAAAACATTTTGGACTTTTCTTGATAAACAACAAAATTAAATATATCAGATCGTCTTTTATGTATTTTAATGTAACTAACATGATGCAAAGGAGACATCCTTCTTTTCAGGTAGTAAGGCAAGAAATTAATGATAAATTGTTTGGATTTGTTCAAACACAAAGAACTGTAGGAGAAAACCCAAGTAAAATGTAGTGGCACATTCCCACACAACTCTCAACATTACTTTTCAAGTTACATAAATAAAATTGTGTGGTTGTGGAAATGCGTGATGAATTCCATGGTGTCCTCCATGTTTTCATTCACTTTTGGAACCAACATTGCAATAAGAACCGCTTATAGGTATAAAGGTGACGACATCTTCAGGGTTGAGATCAAGATCTTGCTGTGAGATTCCATCTTAACTTCGAAAAAATCCTTCATGATGATGTCACAACTCCTATCTCCTCTCAACAAAATTGTACTACTCCTGGTTTTAATTTACCGTTTGGCTCTCCCTAACTAAAAAGATTTGACCTACATTGAAATGTAAATTTCCTCAAAGTGTATAATAAATTAAATCGATGATTAGAACCAATATTAAAAATAATTCTAGCAACATAGATGCTACCACGATCTTTATTGATTGTTTAATAGTTATCGTGTTGAGTAGACAGATGAAGCATCGTGCAATCCAAGACTACATTATAATGATTACTTAAAAATTAAACAACAAAAAACAAATTGGATGTTTGGAAACGATTCTTAAAACTCGATCAAATCCAATTAAAATAGTGAAATTCCTGATGTTATATTTCACTATAAATACGTGCCCTTTATTTGTCCCTTTCAACGAAAAGGAAAATACTGTGTACCATTCATTCAAGTCTATAGATTCACTAACATGGCAAACCCTAAGGCGATCCTTCTCGTTCTCATGGTTGTGCTTTGCATAGGCATGACCATGGGTGCTCGTAGTTTGGAGGTGGGGGGTGAAGGAGGTGGCAGTGGGGGAGGACGAGCAAGAGCTTCTGATGGTGCATCTGCTGCGGGATTTGGATTTGGAGGTGGACGTGGGGGTGGGTATGACGACAATGGGAACTGGGTAGGAGGTGGTGGGAGAGGTGGTGGTGGTGGCTTGGTAACTTCAATACCTGGAGGTAGAGGAGCTGCTCGTGGTGGTGGTGATGGATGGGGTGAAGGATGGAAGCCTTGAGAATTACTTTCGTAAACAAATATGTTCCAATCACATTGTCGAAGTCAAATGTGGAGTCCCTTTCAATAAAGTGCTACACGAGTAGTGCAACATTACAATGTTTTATTTGCACAATAATGTCGTAACAATCATGTTGCAATTTTTAATTCCGTCAATGAATATTTTTCTCTTGTTGCAACAAGTTCAATTTTACTTTTCTACATATTTGAGTAATACGGTGAGAACTTCAAATGAATGTTGTAACCAACAACTTTGGCACAAGGCATCGACAACTTAAGAAATTTTTTTGAAAATCCATTCAACTTGTGACATTCGATGCTTGCACGTACGACAACATTCAAGCGTAACTGACTTACACTTTCTCTTCCAATTTTCATTTCAAATCACCTATACCAAACTTCGTCCTCCAACCATTTCATCCGCTAGCATACACCTCAATTTTCTTATATTTTCAATAGAAGGTAACCCTATTCTGCTTCCAAATGTTGTTGAATTTCTTGGTGCTGGTAATGAATATTTTAAATTATAATGTGATTTTAGTTTGTAATCGAAACTATTCCCCATCAATATGTTTCGAGAGTTTATTCCATAGATTCACACGATCACTCAGTATTTCAATATTTTCCCAAGTTTAAGTTTTTCAACAACTTATCGAATGCTGCTTCGTCGCCAATTTTGAAGCAATAGATCTCTTCTTAACAATTTTAAAATTTAGAAGTAATTGCAGCCTTCAAAGTGAAGTATTTCTAGAAAACTTAGTTGCGGGGAATTCTCTTGTGTAGCATCCAACTACAGAAATTGCTAGATTAACTGTCATATTTAGTACACTTTCTATGCTACCCATTGAGTATTAGTTGATAATTTTTGTTTTAAAGGCCTTAAGATATGCCTTTTTAAGCGAGGTAACAGTCGTAGAGTTTAATCACGACATCCATCACGAGCCTACTATCGGCTTTTCCCCTTTCCATGTCGCAATTTTGATATTTATCTCGTCGCATACATTGTCTTGTATTAAATCAATCACAAATCTGATTTGTTTTTTAACTCTTATTTTGCCTTTGTTCAGTTTGAGGAAATGACTTACTAGACTATTACAATGTACATGGTACACTCTTGTTACTTTACCTAATTAAAACTTTGACAACTCCAACATTATTATTCTTCCTAAACCACAAATGAGTCATGACATCAATTGTTCGAGGTTGAGGTGCTAATACGTAAATTTCCACCAAAGTTAACGTGACGCAGAGTAACAAAAACTAAATTTTCAGATTCAATTAAGCTAAGGTTAACTATTTCTTAAATAGGAAGGTTTTCTCCAACATTTCTTTTCTTCATCCCTAAACCACAACGTTCAATCTAGTCACAACACTACTTTAGTTGTAGAGCATCAAGTCTCTTGTTGCACCTACTATTCATTGTCTACAAAATTTGTGGGAAAGAAAGAAAACGAAGAAGATGGTGAAAAAAGGGATGATGCATATGCATGACATTGTGTTCTTCCCCACTGTTCGTTTGACTTTCTTCAATCTTGTGTCGTAAAAGGAGGATTGTGGCACCCATTGTTTTTCACCATCATTATCTTAAATCCTGAAAGGAAATATAAAAACAAAAATGATGTGATTTAGGTGGGCACAGAATGAGTTGTCCACTTCTCTTTCCACTTTTGTTTTATGCAATAGAAGGCACCCATGGGGTTGTCTTCCTGCCAGTCTTCTTCATCATTTCCTTTTAGATCGCTTGACTATAATAGGATAATATGTACAAATGTAATAATTTATGCAGAGCATGTCGCACTAATATTTATGTACGATGAGGAAAATCCTTGAATTTCGTATGTACTGAGATGTGGGTACAAAAAATTTGAAATGGCAATTTAGACTTATATGATAATAGATATTTGTCCAATCTATTATTTCCTAAAGTGCCCCTTCGGATATGTGACACACATAAATTTGCATAGACTTTTAAATTATCAGATATGCAAAGACATATACTTAAACTATCTAAGATATTGAAATACTCATTGTTAGGTGTATAAAATGTCCAAATATGGCATGCAGCATTTAGGGACAAATTTTCTAAACATACTTACGATTTTCTTTCTAAGCCGAATCACACAAAAACATTTTGGACTTTTCTTGATAAACAACAAAATTAAATATATCAGATCGTCTTTTATGTATTTTAATGTAACTAACATGATGCAAAGGAGACATCCTTCTTTTCAGGTAGTAAGGCAAGAAATTAATGATAAATTGTTTGGATTTGTTCAAACACAAAGAACTGTAGGAGAAAACCCAAGTAAAATGTAGTGGCACATTCCCACACAACTCTCAACATTACTTTTCAAGTTACATAAATAAAATTGTGTGGTTGTGGAAATGCGTGATGAATTCCATGGTGTCCTCCATGTTTTCATTCACTTTTGGAACCAACATTGCAATAAGAACCGCTTATAGGTATAAAGGTGACGACATCTTCAGGGTTGAGATCAAGATCTTGCTGTGAGATTCCATCTTAACTTCGAAAAAATCCTTCATGATGATGTCACAACTCCTATCTCCTCTCAACAAAATTGTACTACTCCTGGTTTTAATTTACCGTTTGGCTCTCCCTAACTAAAAAGATTTGACCTACATTGAAATGTAAATTTCCTCAAAGTGTATAATAAATTAAATCGATGATTAGAACCAATATTAAAAATAATTCTAGCAACATAGATGCTACCACGATCTTTATTGATTGTTTAATAGTTATCGTGTTGAGTAGACAGATGAAGCATCGTGCAATCCAAGACTACATTATAATGATTACTTAAAAATTAAACAACAAAAAACAAATTGGATGTTTGGAAACGATTCTTAAAACTCGATCAAATCCAATTAAAATAGTGAAATTCCTGATGTTATATTTCACTATAAATACGTGCCCTTTATTTGTCCCTTTCAACGAAAAGGAAAATACTGTGTACCATTCATTCAAGTCTATAGATTCACTAACATGGCAAACCCTAAGGCGATCCTTCTCGTTCTCATGGTTGTGCTTTGCATAGGCATGACCATGGGTGCTCGTAGTTTGGAGGTGGGGGGTGAAGGAGGTGGCAGTGGGGGAGGACGAGCAAGAGCTTCTGATGGTGCATCTGCTGCGGGATTTGGATTTGGAGGTGGACGTGGGGGTGGGTATGACGACAATGGGAACTGGGTAGGAGGTGGTGGGAGAGGTGGTGGTGGTGGCTTGGTAACTTCAATACCTGGAGGTAGAGGAGCTGCTCGTGGTGGTGGTGATGGATGGGGTGAAGGATGGAAGCCTTGAGAATTACTTTCGTAAACAAATATGTTCCAATCACATTGTCGAAGTCAAATGTGGAGTCCCTTTCAATAAAGTGCTACACGAGTAGTGCAACATTACAATGTTTTATTTGCACAATAATGTCGTAACAATCATGTTGCAATTTTTAATTCCGTCAATGAATATTTTTCTCTTGTTGCAACAAGTTCAATTTTACTTTTCTACATATTTGAGTAATACGGTGAGAACTTCAAATGAATGTTGTAACCAACAACTTTGGCACAAGGCATCGACAACTTAAGAAATTTTTTTGAAAATCCATTCAACTTGTGACATTCGATGCTTGCACGTACGACAACATTCAAGCGTAACTGACTTACACTTTCTCTTCCAATTTTCATTTCAAATCACCTATACCAAACTTCGTCCTCCAACCATTTCATCCGCTAGCATACACCTCAATTTTCTTATATTTTCAATAGAAGGTAACCCTATTCTGCTTCCAAATGTTGTTGAATTTCTTGGTGCTGGTAATGAATATTTTAAATTATAATGTGATTTTAGTTTGTAATCGAAACTATTCCCCATCAATATGTTTCGAGAGTTTATTCCATAGATTCACACGATCACTCAGTATTTCAATATTTTCCCAAGTTTAAGTTTTTCAACAACTTATCGAATGCTGCTTCGTCGCCAATTTTGAAGCAATAGATCTCTTCTTAACAATTTTAAAATTTAGAAGTAATTGCAGCCTTCAAAGTGAAGTATTTCTAGAAAACTTAGTTGCGGGGAATTCTCTTGTGTAGCATCCAACTACAGAAATTGCTAGATTAACTGTCATATTTAGTACACTTTCTATGCTACCCATTGAGTATTAGTTGATAATTTTTGTTTTAAAGGCCTTAAGATATGCCTTTTTAAGCGAGGTAACAGTCGTAGAGTTTAATCACGACATCCATCACGAGCCTACTATCGGCTTTTCCCCTTTCCATGTCGCAATTTTGATATTTATCTCGTCGCATACATTGTCTTGTATTAAATCAATCACAAATCTGATTTGTTTTTTAACTCTTATTTTGCCTTTGTTCAGTTTGAGGAAATGACTTACTAGACTATTACAATGTACATGGTACACTCTTGTTACTTTACCTAATTAAAACTTTGACAACTCCAACATTATTATTCTTCCTAAACCACAAATGAGTCATGACATCAATTGTTCGAGGTTGAGGTGCTAATACGTAAATTTCCACCAAAGTTAACGTGACGCAGAGTAACAAAAACTAAATTTTCAGATTCAATTAAGCTAAGGTTAACTATTTCTTAAATAGGAAGGTTTTCTCCAACATTTCTTTTCTTCATCCCTAAACCACAACGTTCAATCTAGTCACAACACTACTTTAGTTGTAGAGCATCAAGTCTCTTGTTGCACCTACTATTCATTGTCTACAAAATTTGTGGGAAAGAAAGAAAACGAAGAAGATGGTGAAAAAAGGGATGATGCATATGCATGACATTGTGTTCTTCCCCACTGTTCGTTTGACTTTCTTCAATCTTGTGTCGTAAAAGGAGGATTGTGGCACCCATTGTTTTTCACCATCATTATCTTAAATCCTGAAAGGAAATATAAAAACAAAAATGATGTGATTTAGGTGGGCACAGAATGAGTTGTCCACTTCTCTTTCCACTTTTGTTTTATGCAATAGAAGGCACCCATGGGGTTGTCTTCCTGCCAGTCTTCTTCATCATTTCCTTTTAGATCGCTTGACTATAATAGGATAATATGTACAAATGTAATAATTTATGCAGAGCATGTCGCACTAATATTTATGTACGATGAGGAAAATCCTTGAATTTCGTATGTACTGAGATGTGGGTACAAAAAATTTGAAATGGCAATTTAGACTTATATGATAATAGATATTTGTCCAATCTATTATTTCCTAAAGTGCCCCTTCGGATATGTGACACACATAAATTTGCATAGACTTTTAAATTATCAGATATGCAAAGACATATACTTAAACTATCTAAGATATTGAAATACTCATTGTTAGGTGTATAAAATGTCCAAATATGGCATGCAGCATTTAGGGACAAATTTTCTAAACATACTTACGATTTTCTTTCTAAGCCGAATCACACAAAAACATTTTGGACTTTTCTTGATAAACAACAAAATTAAATATATCAGATCGTCTTTTATGTATTTTAATGTAACTAACATGATGCAAAGGAGACATCCTTCTTTTCAGGTAGTAAGGCAAGAAATTAATGATAAATTGTTTGGATTTGTTCAAACACAAAGAACTGTAGGAGAAAACCCAAGTAAAATGTAGTGGCACATTCCCACACAACTCTCAACATTACTTTTCAAGTTACATAAATAAAATTGTGTGGTTGTGGAAATGCGTGATGAATTCCATGGTGTCCTCCATGTTTTCATTCACTTTTGGAACCAACATTGCAATAAGAACCGCTTATAGGTATAAAGGTGACGACATCTTCAGGGTTGAGATCAAGATCTTGCTGTGAGATTCCATCTTAACTTCGAAAAAATCCTTCATGATGATGTCACAACTCCTATCTCCTCTCAACAAAATTGTACTACTCCTGGTTTTAATTTACCGTTTGGCTCTCCCTAACTAAAAAGATTTGACCTACATTGAAATGTAAATTTCCTCAAAGTGTATAATAAATTAAATCGATGATTAGAACCAATATTAAAAATAATTCTAGCAACATAGATGCTACCACGATCTTTATTGATTGTTTAATAGTTATCGTGTTGAGTAGACAGATGAAGCATCGTGCAATCCAAGACTACATTATAATGATTACTTAAAAATTAAACAACAAAAAACAAATTGGATGTTTGGAAACGATTCTTAAAACTCGATCAAATCCAATTAAAATAGTGAAATTCCTGATGTTATATTTCACTATAAATACGTGCCCTTTATTTGTCCCTTTCAACGAAAAGGAAAATACTGTGTACCATTCATTCAAGTCTATAGATTCACTAACATGGCAAACCCTAAGGCGATCCTTCTCGTTCTCATGGTTGTGCTTTGCATAGGCATGACCATGGGTGCTCGTAGTTTGGAGGTGGGGGGTGAAGGAGGTGGCAGTGGGGGAGGACGAGCAAGAGCTTCTGATGGTGCATCTGCTGCGGGATTTGGATTTGGAGGTGGACGTGGGGGTGGGTATGACGACAATGGGAACTGGGTAGGAGGTGGTGGGAGAGGTGGTGGTGGTGGCTTGGTAACTTCAATACCTGGAGGTAGAGGAGCTGCTCGTGGTGGTGGTGATGGATGGGGTGAAGGATGGAAGCCTTGAGAATTACTTTCGTAAACAAATATGTTCCAATCACATTGTCGAAGTCAAATGTGGAGTCCCTTTCAATAAAGTGCTACACGAGTAGTGCAACATTACAATGTTTTATTTGCACAATAATGTCGTAACAATCATGTTGCAATTTTTAATTCCGTCAATGAATATTTTTCTCTTGTTGCAACAAGTTCAATTTTACTTTTCTACATATTTGAGTAATACGGTGAGAACTTCAAATGAATGTTGTAACCAACAACTTTGGCACAAGGCATCGACAACTTAAGAAATTTTTTTGAAAATCCATTCAACTTGTGACATTCGATGCTTGCACGTACGACAACATTCAAGCGTAACTGACTTACACTTTCTCTTCCAATTTTCATTTCAAATCACCTATACCAAACTTCGTCCTCCAACCATTTCATCCGCTAGCATACACCTCAATTTTCTTATATTTTCAATAGAAGGTAACCCTATTCTGCTTCCAAATGTTGTTGAATTTCTTGGTGCTGGTAATGAATATTTTAAATTATAATGTGATTTTAGTTTGTAATCGAAACTATTCCCCATCAATATGTTTCGAGAGTTTATTCCATAGATTCACACGATCACTCAGTATTTCAATATTTTCCCAAGTTTAAGTTTTTCAACAACTTATCGAATGCTGCTTCGTCGCCAATTTTGAAGCAATAGATCTCTTCTTAACAATTTTAAAATTTAGAAGTAATTGCAGCCTTCAAAGTGAAGTATTTCTAGAAAACTTAGTTGCGGGGAATTCTCTTGTGTAGCATCCAACTACAGAAATTGCTAGATTAACTGTCATATTTAGTACACTTTCTATGCTACCCATTGAGTATTAGTTGATAATTTTTGTTTTAAAGGCCTTAAGATATGCCTTTTTAAGCGAGGTAACAGTCGTAGAGTTTAATCACGACATCCATCACGAGCCTACTATCGGCTTTTCCCCTTTCCATGTCGCAATTTTGATATTTATCTCGTCGCATACATTGTCTTGTATTAAATCAATCACAAATCTGATTTGTTTTTTAACTCTTATTTTGCCTTTGTTCAGTTTGAGGAAATGACTTACTAGACTATTACAATGTACATGGTACACTCTTGTTACTTTACCTAATTAAAACTTTGACAACTCCAACATTATTATTCTTCCTAAACCACAAATGAGTCATGACATCAATTGTTCGAGGTTGAGGTGCTAATACGTAAATTTCCACCAAAGTTAACGTGACGCAGAGTAACAAAAACTAAATTTTCAGATTCAATTAAGCTAAGGTTAACTATTTCTTAAATAGGAAGGTTTTCTCCAACATTTCTTTTCTTCATCCCTAAACCACAACGTTCAATCTAGTCACAACACTACTTTAGTTGTAGAGCATCAAGTCTCTTGTTGCACCTACTATTCATTGTCTACAAAATTTGTGGGAAAGAAAGAAAACGAAGAAGATGGTGAAAAAAGGGATGATGCATATGCATGACATTGTGTTCTTCCCCACTGTTCGTTTGACTTTCTTCAATCTTGTGTCGTAAAAGGAGGATTGTGGCACCCATTGTTTTTCACCATCATTATCTTAAATCCTGAAAGGAAATATAAAAACAAAAATGATGTGATTTAGGTGGGCACAGAATGAGTTGTCCACTTCTCTTTCCACTTTTGTTTTATGCAATAGAAGGCACCCATGGGGTTGTCTTCCTGCCAGTCTTCTTCATCATTTCCTTTTAGATCGCTTGACTATAATAGGATAATATGTACAAATGTAATAATTTATGCAGAGCATGTCGCACTAATATTTATGTACGATGAGGAAAATCCTTGAATTTCGTATGTACTGAGATGTGGGTACAAAAAATTTGAAATGGCAATTTAGACTTATATGATAATAGATATTTGTCCAATCTATTATTTCCTAAAGTGCCCCTTCGGATATGTGACACACATAAATTTGCATAGACTTTTAAATTATCAGATATGCAAAGACATATACTTAAACTATCTAAGATATTGAAATACTCATTGTTAGGTGTATAAAATGTCCAAATATGGCATGCAGCATTTAGGGACAAATTTTCTAAACATACTTACGATTTTCTTTCTAAGCCGAATCACACAAAAACATTTTGGACTTTTCTTGATAAACAACAAAATTAAATATATCAGATCGTCTTTTATGTATTTTAATGTAACTAACATGATGCAAAGGAGACATCCTTCTTTTCAGGTAGTAAGGCAAGAAATTAATGATAAATTGTTTGGATTTGTTCAAACACAAAGAACTGTAGGAGAAAACCCAAGTAAAATGTAGTGGCACATTCCCACACAACTCTCAACATTACTTTTCAAGTTACATAAATAAAATTGTGTGGTTGTGGAAATGCGTGATGAATTCCATGGTGTCCTCCATGTTTTCATTCACTTTTGGAACCAACATTGCAATAAGAACCGCTTATAGGTATAAAGGTGACGACATCTTCAGGGTTGAGATCAAGATCTTGCTGTGAGATTCCATCTTAACTTCGAAAAAATCCTTCATGATGATGTCACAACTCCTATCTCCTCTCAACAAAATTGTACTACTCCTGGTTTTAATTTACCGTTTGGCTCTCCCTAACTAAAAAGATTTGACCTACATTGAAATGTAAATTTCCTCAAAGTGTATAATAAATTAAATCGATGATTAGAACCAATATTAAAAATAATTCTAGCAACATAGATGCTACCACGATCTTTATTGATTGTTTAATAGTTATCGTGTTGAGTAGACAGATGAAGCATCGTGCAATCCAAGACTACATTATAATGATTACTTAAAAATTAAACAACAAAAAACAAATTGGATGTTTGGAAACGATTCTTAAAACTCGATCAAATCCAATTAAAATAGTGAAATTCCTGATGTTATATTTCACTATAAATACGTGCCCTTTATTTGTCCCTTTCAACGAAAAGGAAAATACTGTGTACCATTCATTCAAGTCTATAGATTCACTAACATGGCAAACCCTAAGGCGATCCTTCTCGTTCTCATGGTTGTGCTTTGCATAGGCATGACCATGGGTGCTCGTAGTTTGGAGGTGGGGGGTGAAGGAGGTGGCAGTGGGGGAGGACGAGCAAGAGCTTCTGATGGTGCATCTGCTGCGGGATTTGGATTTGGAGGTGGACGTGGGGGTGGGTATGACGACAATGGGAACTGGGTAGGAGGTGGTGGGAGAGGTGGTGGTGGTGGCTTGGTAACTTCAATACCTGGAGGTAGAGGAGCTGCTCGTGGTGGTGGTGATGGATGGGGTGAAGGATGGAAGCCTTGAGAATTACTTTCGTAAACAAATATGTTCCAATCACATTGTCGAAGTCAAATGTGGAGTCCCTTTCAATAAAGTGCTACACGAGTAGTGCAACATTACAATGTTTTATTTGCACAATAATGTCGTAACAATCATGTTGCAATTTTTAATTCCGTCAATGAATATTTTTCTCTTGTTGCAACAAGTTCAATTTTACTTTTCTACATATTTGAGTAATACGGTGAGAACTTCAAATGAATGTTGTAACCAACAACTTTGGCACAAGGCATCGACAACTTAAGAAATTTTTTTGAAAATCCATTCAACTTGTGACATTCGATGCTTGCACGTACGACAACATTCAAGCGTAACTGACTTACACTTTCTCTTCCAATTTTCATTTCAAATCACCTATACCAAACTTCGTCCTCCAACCATTTCATCCGCTAGCATACACCTCAATTTTCTTATATTTTCAATAGAAGGTAACCCTATTCTGCTTCCAAATGTTGTTGAATTTCTTGGTGCTGGTAATGAATATTTTAAATTATAATGTGATTTTAGTTTGTAATCGAAACTATTCCCCATCAATATGTTTCGAGAGTTTATTCCATAGATTCACACGATCACTCAGTATTTCAATATTTTCCCAAGTTTAAGTTTTTCAACAACTTATCGAATGCTGCTTCGTCGCCAATTTTGAAGCAATAGATCTCTTCTTAACAATTTTAAAATTTAGAAGTAATTGCAGCCTTCAAAGTGAAGTATTTCTAGAAAACTTAGTTGCGGGGAATTCTCTTGTGTAGCATCCAACTACAGAAATTGCTAGATTAACTGTCATATTTAGTACACTTTCTATGCTACCCATTGAGTATTAGTTGATAATTTTTGTTTTAAAGGCCTTAAGATATGCCTTTTTAAGCGAGGTAACAGTCGTAGAGTTTAATCACGACATCCATCACGAGCCTACTATCGGCTTTTCCCCTTTCCATGTCGCAATTTTGATATTTATCTCGTCGCATACATTGTCTTGTATTAAATCAATCACAAATCTGATTTGTTTTTTAACTCTTATTTTGCCTTTGTTCAGTTTGAGGAAATGACTTACTAGACTATTACAATGTACATGGTACACTCTTGTTACTTTACCTAATTAAAACTTTGACAACTCCAACATTATTATTCTTCCTAAACCACAAATGAGTCATGACATCAATTGTTCGAGGTTGAGGTGCTAATACGTAAATTTCCACCAAAGTTAACGTGACGCAGAGTAACAAAAACTAAATTTTCAGATTCAATTAAGCTAAGGTTAACTATTTCTTAAATAGGAAGGATTTCTCCAACATTTCTTTTCTTCATCCCTAAACCACAACGTTCAATCTAGTCACAACACTACTTTAGTTGTAGAGCATCAAGTCTCTTGTTGCACCTACTATTCATTGTCTACAAAATTTGTGGGAAAGAAAGAAAACGAAGAAGATGGTGAAAAAAGGGATGATGCATATGCATGACATTGTGTTCTTCCCCACTGTTCGTTTGACTTTCTTCAATCTTGTGTCGTAAAAGGAGGATTGTGGCACCCATTGTTTTTCACCATCATTATCTTAAATCCTGAAAGGAAATATAAAAACAAAAATGATGTGATTTAGGTGGGCACAGAATGAGTTGTCCACTTCTCTTTCCACTTTTGTTTTATGCAATAGAAGGCACCCATGGGGTTGTCTTCCTGCCAGTCTTCTTCATCATTTCCTTTTAGATCGCTTGACTATAATAGGATAATATGTACAAATGTAATAATTTATGCAGAGCATGTCGCACTAATATTTATGTACGATGAGGAAAATCCTTGAATTTCGTATGTACTGAGATGTGGGTACAAAAAATTTGAAATGGCAATTTAGACTTATATGATAATAGATATTTGTCCAATCTATTATTTCCTAAAGTGCCCCTTCGGATATGTGACACACATAAATTTGCATAGACTTTTAAATTATCAGATATGCAAAGACATATACTTAAACTATCTAAGATATTGAAATACTCATTGTTAGGTGTATAAAATGTCCAAATATGGCATGCAGCATTTAGGGACAAATTTTCTAAACATACTTACGATTTTCTTTCTAAGCCGAATCACACAAAAACATTTTGGACTTTTCTTGATAAACAACAAAATTAAATATATCAGATCGTCTTTTATGTATTTTAATGTAACTAACATGATGCAAAGGAGACATCCTTCTTTTCAGGTAGTAAGGCAAGAAATTAATGATAAATTGTTTGGATTTGTTCAAACACAAAGAACTGTAGGAGAAAACCCAAGTAAAATGTAGTGGCACATTCCCACACAACTCTCAACATTACTTTTCAAGTTACATAAATAAAATTGTGTGGTTGTGGAAATGCGTGATGAATTCCATGGTGTCCTCCATGTTTTCATTCACTTTTGGAACCAACATTGCAATAAGAACCGCTTATAGGTATAAAGGTGACGACATCTTCAGGGTTGAGATCAAGATCTTGCTGTGAGATTCCATCTTAACTTCGAAAAAATCCTTCATGATGATGTCACAACTCCTATCTCCTCTCAACAAAATTGTACTACTCCTGGTTTTAATTTACCGTTTGGCTCTCCCTAACTATCCTTCATGACATTGTGTTCTTCCCCACTGCTTGTTTGACTTTCTTCAATCTTGTGTCGTAAAAGGATGATTGTGGCACCCATTTTTTTTCACCATCATTATCTTAAATCCTGAAAGGAAATATAAAAACAAAAATGATGTGATTTAGGTGCAATTTAATTACTGATCCCACAGGGAATACAATTCCTTGGCAACGGCGCCATAAAACTTGTTTGTATTTTCCCAGCACTACACTAGAAATACTTGGATTTGTTACTTCTATTTTTATTTAGTTAATTTATCTTTATGCCTATTCTTTCTTTTGGAAGTAAATAAACAACCTTTAATACAATTTAGATATTAATTCCAATTTGTACTTTAACTGCAAGTGCACAGTGTCTATTGTATCAGTGTGCAAGTACATGTCGATCCCATAGGGAATTGCTAACGAATTTAAGAAATGTTTGATTGTGAATAATTCAAATTTATATTCAATAAGCACTCCGTTGAGTTATAGTTAACTCAACGGACTAAGTTCGTTGACTTATGGTTAACTCAACGGACTATCCTCATGGACTTAAGTTAACTCCACGAGCCTGTCTCTTCTTTATAATACTGCTACTTACACAAGAATTCGGCCGACCATTGGGTGATTCCATAGATTGTAAATAACATCAATTAAGCTTTTTAATGCTAGTTAACATTGGATTTATCATTATGCAATACAAACATTCAGATGATTCAAACAGTAACTATTAAAATCTTTAAGTTGTTTTGTACAAACCAATTTCAGTAAACTGTAAAATTAAAACTAACATAAAACAATCATAAAACTGATACAGATAACATTAATCACGATACAACACAAACAATACAACACTCAAATACAACATACAAACAAAGATAAATTGTTTTTGGTTTTTTTGTTTTTATGTGATGGGCGAAAGGTGAAATGTAAAGTAATTTCACTTGATAGTAAATACTTCCGACACTACTTCCAACGCGATTACACCACTGAAAATTGAACCACTTACAATTCTGTCTCCTCTCCCTATAGAATCGCGAGTCCAGAATTGCAAGATGATCTCCTCTTCAGCATACAGGCATCAACCCGAAGCCAAGGCTAAGAGCTTTACGATCCCCTGAAATATGAGTTGGCACTTGGTGAAAATGTCTTCCCCTCCCGCGATGCGATCACTCCTCATAGTGGTTGTCAGGCACTGTGTTTGGCTCAGAATCGACCCGATATCAGGCAAGTATCCTCACAGACCTCTGATGATTGGTGATTATGGTGGTGATACGATGGTTGGTGTGATACTTTAGAGAATCGCCGATATTGTCTGCAGAAAGCACGGTGCTCCTCCTTTGTATACATTGGCCATCCATCGATCACCCTCTTTCTTTTTTTCTCCTTTTCTTTTATATTTCTTCAGTGGTAGCTGCTTTTGCTTGAATGATCGGTTGGATTTCCTTCCTTCTGATCAACGGCGATGATTTCTTTCTCCCTACGTAATTGAATTCCTGCGTGATACGTGCGAACGTGGTTTTTCCTTCCAACTGTCTGTTCCTACAACCGCTATAGTGGCATATTAGAAAATATATAGTCCGTGGAGTTACAGATAACTCAACGGACTTCCTTCGTTGATTTAACTATAAAACACGTGCAAAAATAACTACTTAAGTTTATAACGCTAATCTAATGCGTTGCCTTAATGTATTTTCATGTAACTCAACGTGTGCAGTTATACTAACTTAACGAGTTATAACTTAAGTAAATCTACCAGCTCTCAACACGTGTTAGTAGTCGTTTAATCATAAAATAACATTTCGAAGAGTTACAGGTATAACTATCCGATACTCAGATGCATTTTCGGATACTTAAGAATTTCACAGCTTGCAATTTACCGGCAGTTCATAAATGTACTAAATTAACATTAATTCCCCAAAAGTAAGCAGATTCTTCAATTAAAGCATATAACAGTGCAATTATAACATAATGGCTTAATTCTCATATGATAAGCTAAATATTATGCAATTAACCATCATTTAACCGTTAATAATATGCACTTTTTCATTCTAAACACTTCATAAAACTTGTTTGTGTTTTCCCAGCACTACACTAGAAAAACTTGGATTTGTTACTTCTATTTTTACTTAGTTAATTTATCTTTATGCCTATTCTTTCTTTTAGAAGTAAACAAACAACCTTTAATACAATTTAGATATTAATTCCAATTTGTACTTTAACTGCAAGTGCATAGTGTCTATTGTATCAGTGTGCAAGTACAAGTTGATCCCACAGGGAATTGCTAACGAATTTAAGAAATGTTTGATTGTGAACAATTCAAATTTATATTCAATAATCACTCCGTTGAGTTACAGTAAACTCAACGGACTAAGTTTGTTGAGTTATGGCTAACTCGACGGACTATCCTTGTGGACCTAAGTTAACTCCACGAGCTTGTCTCTTCTTTATAATACTGCTATTTACAGAGGAATTCGACCAACCATTGGGCGATTCCACAGATTGTAAATGACATCAATTAAGCTTTTTAATGCTAGTTAACTTTGGATTTCTCATTATGCAATACTAACATTCAGATGATTCAAACAGTAACCATTGAAATCTTTAAGTTGTTTTGTACAAACCAATTTCAGTAAACTGTAAAATTAAAAGTAACATGAAACAATCATAAAACTAATACAGATAACATTAATCACGATACAACACAAACAATACAACACTCAAATACAACATACAAACAAAGATAAATTGTTTTTGGTATTTTTGTTTTTATGTGATGGGCGAAAGGTGAAATGTAAATTAATTTCACTTGACAGTAAAAACTTCCAACACTACTTGCAATGTGATTACACCACTGAAAATTGAACCACTTACAATTCTGTCTCCTCTCCCTATAGAATCGCGAGTCCAGAATTGCAAGATGATCTCCTCTTCAGCATACAGGCATCAACCCGAAGCCAAGGCTAAAAGCTTTACGATCTCTTGAAATATGAGTCGACGCTTGGTGAAAATGTCTTCCCTTCTCGCAACACGATCACTCCTCATAGTGGTTGTCAGGCATTGTGTTTGGCTTGGAATCGACCTGACATCAGGCAAGTATCCTCACAGACCTCCGATGATTGGTGATTATGGTGGTGATATGATGGTTGGTGTGATACTTCGGAGAATCGCCGATACTGTCTACAGAAAGCTCGGTACTCCTCCTCTGTATACACTGGCCATCCATCAATCACCCTCTTTCTTTTTTTCTTCTTTTGTTTTATATTTCTTTAGTGGTAACAGCTTTTGCTTGAATGATCGATTGGATTTCCTTCCTCCAGATCAACGGCGATGATTTCTTTCTCCCTACGCGATTGAATTCCTGCATGATACGTGCGAACGTTGTTTTTCCTTCCAACTGTCTGTTCCTGCAACCGCTATAGTGGCATATTAGAAAATATATAGTCCGTGGAGTTACAGATAACTCAACGGACTTCCTTCGTAGATTTAACTATAAAACACGTGCAAAAATAACAACTTAAGTTTATAACGCTAACCTAACGCGTTGCCTTAGTGTATTTTCATGTAACTCAACGCGTGCAGTTATACTAACTTAACGAGTTATAACGTAAGTAAATCTACCAACTCTCAACACGTGTTAGCAGTAGTTTAAACATAAAATAACATTTCGAAGAGTTACAGGTATAACTATCCGATGCTTAGATGCATTTTCGGATACTTAAGAATTTCACAACCTGCAATTTACCGACAGTTCATAAATGTACTAAATTAACATTAATTCCCCAAAATTAAGCAGATTCTTCAATTAAAGCATATAACAGTGCAATTATAACATAATGGCTTAATTCTCATATGATAAGCTAAATATTATGCAATTAACCATCATTTAACCGTTAATAATATGCACTTTTTCATTCTAAACACTTCATAAAACTTGTTTGTGTTTTCCCAGCACTACACTAGAAAAACTTGGATTTGTTACTTCTATTTTTACTTAGTTAATTTATCTTTATGCCTATTCTTTCTTTTAGAAGTAAACAAACAACCTTTAATACAATTTAGATATTAATTCCAATTTGTACTTTAACTGCAAGTGCATAGTGTCTATTGTATCAGTGTGCAAGTACAGGTTGATCCCACAGAGAATTGCTGACGAATTTAAGAAATGTTTGAATGTGAACAATTCAAATTTATATTCAATAAGCACTCCGTTGAGTTACAGTAAACTCAACGGACTAAGTTTGTTGAGTTATGGCTAACTTAACGGACTATCCTCGTGGACTTAAGTTAACTCCACGAGCCTGTCTCTTCTTTACAATATTGCTATTTACAGAGGAATTCGGCCAACCATTGGGCGATTCCACAGATTGTAAATAACATCATTTAAGCTTTTTAATGCTAGTTAACTTTGGATTTATCATTATGAAATACTAACATTCAGATGATTCAAACAGTAACCATTGAAATCTTTAAGTTGTTTTATACAAACCAATTTCAGTAAACTGTAAAATTAAAAGTAACATGAAACAATCATAAAACTGATACAGATAACATTAATCACGATACAACACAAACAATACAACACTCAAATACAACATACAAACAAAGATAAATTGTTTTTGGTATTTTTGTTTTTATGTGATGGGCGAAAGGTGAAATGTAAAGTAATTTCACTTGACAGTAAATACTTCTAACACTACTTGCAACGCGATTACACCACTGAAAATTGAACCACTTACAATTCTGTCTCCTCTCCCTATAGAATCGCGAGTCCGAAATTGCAAGATGATCTCCTCTTCAGCATACAGGCATCAACCCGAAGCCAAGGCTAAAAGTTTTAAGATCTCCTGAAATATGAGTCGACGCTTGGTGAAAATGTCTTCCCTTCTCGCGACGCGATCACTCCTCATAGTGGTTGTTAGGCATTGTGTTTGGCTTGGAATCGACCTAACATCAGGCAAGTATCCTCACAGACCTCCGATGATTGGTGATTATGGTGGTGATACGATGGTTGGTGTGATACTTCGGAGAATCGTCGATACTATCTGCAGAAAGCTCGGTACTCTTCCTCTGTATACACTAGCCATCCATTGATCACCCTCTTTCTTTTTTTCTTCTTTTGTTTTATATTTCTTTAGTGGTAACTACTTTTGCTTGAATGATCGATTGGATTTCCTTCCTCCAGATCAACGACGATGATTTCTTTCTCCCTACGCGATTGAATTCCTGCGTGATACGTGCGAACATGGTTTTTCCTTCCAACTGTTTGTTCCTACAACCGCTATAGTGGCATATTAGAAAATATATAGTTCGTGGAGTTACAGATAACTCAACGGACTTCCTTCGTAGATTTAACTATAAAACATGTGCAGAAATAACAACTTAAGTTTATAACGCTAACCTAACGCGTTGCCTTAGTGTATTTTCATGTAACTCAACGCATGCAGTTATACTAACTTAACAAGTTATAACGTAAGTAAATCTACCAGCTCTCAACACGTGTCAGCAGTAGTTTAAACATAAAATAACATTTCAAAGAGTTACAGGTATAACTATCCGATGCTTAGATGCATTTTCGGATACTTAAGAATTTCACAACCTGCAATTTACCGACAGTTCATAAATGTACTAAATTAACATTAATTCCCCAAAATTAAGCAGATTCTTCAATTAAAGCATATAACAGTGCAATTATAACATAATGGCTTAATTCTCATATGATAAGCTAAATATTATGCAATTAACCATCATTTAACCGTTAATAATATGCACTTTTTCATTCTAAACACTTCCCCCATACCTAAATTTTGCTAGTCCCTTAGCAAACTAAGATCTAATTAATTGGTCTTTCAAAAAGTGCTAGAATTAATTCTTCCCCTTTTGTTTTTTTTCTTCTGTTTAGCACAAACATATATTCTGTATGTTTCTGTAATCAACCTGCAAAGATATTTAGAATATATGTAAATTACATACAAAGTATATCATCTTCTTATAGGTGTTAATTATATTATCGTTTGTTCTTTTCATCATCTGTAATCCTGAATTTTCCAATAAGTTTTCTAGAAGAAATTTCATCAACATACGAATCAAAGTACAATCCAATTCAATCTGATTAAGACAAGTAGAATAAAGAATTGTATTTCCATTAAACAACTTCAAAAGTCAATTCTAGATTCATATTTCAGCAATTCTAGATAATAGAAACTATACTTGATTCATAAGATATCTGTATTTCACAAAACACTTGTATCTTTTCAGAATAGTATATGTTTTTTTCTTTTTTCTTTTTTTTGTGTACTTTAAAAGTTAATTTGACAAGCTTGAATCATGCAAGAGCTTTCTAATGTACCCATGTAACGAGCTTTCAGT
Organism: Cymodocea nodosa; assembly: GCA_036874045.1. Lineage (NCBI taxonomy): Eukaryota > Viridiplantae > Streptophyta > Magnoliopsida > Alismatales > Cymodoceaceae > Cymodocea > Cymodocea nodosa. Next base: position 36,729 of record JAZBRI010000011.1, read on the forward strand.
CAACAATCCCAGATCTGATCAAGATCTTAGGTTGCCAGATTTTTAGAGTCCTTTTTCTGGTCAACAATCCTTACATACTTATCTGCTCAAGTACAAAAGGCTCGTGATCAAACAAGTCAATAAACTCTCAATATTTTTTTTTCTTCTTTTTTTCTTTTTTTTTTCTAAAAATAAATGCACACACAAAACAAAGCATTAATCACATACTGTATATGCACGTATTTCATTAATACAGATGTAGTAAAACACCAATCTCATATAATCCTACTTCTATCATTTACTAAAGATATGAATCCATAACAATAAGCTCATACTTTATCTGTAGTTTAATAAGATCTACATATAAATCATTCTACAAGTTCAATCAGTCAAAGTAAATGTATCTTTCATCATATGTGTTTCATTTAATCTAGAATTCACATCTTAGCTCCTTCAGGACTTCAGATAATTTTCTAATTAAGCATTAAATATTCTGATTTCATTTCAAAATCGTGAAACTGTTAAACTCATGAAATTCAGAAAAATCATAAGATACTATATCTAGATTTACATAAATATTAAATTCTATAGCATCTTCTATAACCTTCTAAATATAACATTCAAGCAGTTTATAAAAATTTTACAGTCTAAATTATCAGATAGTTACAGCAAGTTCATAAAAATTTTCAATTTCCTCAAAACTTTGCAGTACCATTTTAATTCCTTTAATTAACAAACTTACATGGCTGTTACTTTAATTACCTCCCCCCCAAACCTACATTTTGCATTGTCCTCAATGTAAAAGATTTGACAATAAGTACAGTAATTGTAGCAGGTATGAATAAAGTTTTGTTTGATTTAAAATTCAGGATAAGTAATTGGTTACATACCTTGTTCCATTTGTATCTCTTTCTGCATATTCCGATTTTTGATTCTGAAAAACTTTTCATTCCCAGATAAACACAGAATATAAAACAAAATAACATTTAACAGATATTAATAAATCAGTGTCTTGTGTGGAACCCAGGCTCCTATGCCTTTGGTGGCTCACAAGCAAGCTAGTTGGTTTCCTAGAACAGATACCAACAACTGGATTGATATTTTGTTTTGTTTGTTTTTTGTTTTTTTTTTTTATAAAATGAACATGAAAAACTTCAAAATTCATTTTTTTTTTCTAAAAATAAATGCAAAATACACAACATTAAACACACAAAATCACAGCTTAAGAACATGATTGAAAAGTAGAAACAAATGGAATAAATGTATCAGTTCAAGGAAACTTTTTAGACATAGTTCTTCTTGCTATTAATTCTATTTTAATGTAGTTCTTGGTCCTTTTTAATTTGTAAACATGGAATATATTATAAATTCCAAATACGAGTGTATTACCATTAATGATATGTAATGCAGAAAGGGATCCTTTCTGGTTCCAAGGAAATATAGCAGTTTCTATTTCTACATCTATTTCAATATACTCCTCTTCCCACTTCCATTCATTCATGTCTTCCATAATCCATATTTGAAATTTCATCAGTTCACCCCACCATCTTATCAGACATAAAGTAGGATCATCTTCTTCATTATACCACATTCCTATTTGAATTTTATTAAATTTTTCAGATGGTGGTTTAGCTATTTCACTCGGTACAGGTAAAATTTCTATATAATAATCATAACTGTCTATGCTCACTATGTATAAATCAAATCTATATGCTATAGATATCTTCGTGACTAAATATATATAACCATCAAGTATGACATGTGTTTGGTTAATTAATGATTTCTGTCCTAGATATATTATAATGTTTTCATTCCAAGATCTGTTTAGAAAATTATACACACTTAAGCGTCAATCTTCACCCCAATTTCCTGTAGGTCTCCAATAATATAATTTTTCAGAAATTGCAGAATTTTTATTAGAAAATATTAAAGCTGACCCACAATTTTCAGTTGGTGCTTCAAATATATTAGGTCTTCCTATATTACATTCTTCTCCTGTTATAGGATTTCTTATCAAAATCTCAGGTAATGATAAACTTGCATACCTTGGTCTCGTCTTGTATATGATTAATCCTTCATCTATCCCCATAATATGACTCATTCCTTCTAATGCATTAGTTGGAATTCCAGTGGTTTCTTCCATAGCCAGATATTCATGGGTATTTGAACTACGATTAAATGACCTCCATATGAATCCATCTCTAATCTTAGTCATTTTTGCAGCTTGTAGTTCATGAAAATATTCTTCTTCAATACAGTCTTTAATTTCCTTTGATACACAACACATCCTGCACAGATCTTTAGCTGACAAGTTACTTAGTATTTCCCTTTGTGCATCCAACGGTAATTGCATTAATTCCATTTGTCGATTCTGTAAAATAAAAACAAAAATTTAGCAGAGAAAAATCAACATAACTACTGCACACCCTCATGGAGTTAAGGCATAACTCAACAGACTAAGTTTGTTGAGTTAAAAATTAACTCTACGATACTATTAACTTAAAAAAAAAACATATATACATACAGATAGTTGCTTCAGATATGCTGCTTCATTCAGCTGCCCTCCTAGAAGAGGTATCAATTTCATTAACCGTTCTATTGACAGGATTAGGTAAAGCTTGTATTGGCAATCCTCTAGTAGGTCTAACTTCCATTGGTTCCTTTTGTCTAAGTGATATATTTCTATTCTGATTTTGATTTACAGCATTTCCAAATATAAATTCTAGACGATTGTTTACTTGTTGGATTATCTTTTCTAGTTTCTCTATTCTAGCTCCTTGTTCAATTAATACTTCATAACTTATGTTCTTCTCATTTATATTTTCTCCTCCCTGGAAATTGTTGTTTCTCCAAGACAAATTCGGGTGATTTCTCCAATTAAGATTATAAGAATTTCCCAAGTTATCTCTCTGGTTTCTAGCATAAATAATATCTAAGTCATTTATGTTTGTATTCTTTTCTGCTAGCTTTTGATTTAATGATAACTCTTCTATTTTCTTTGTTAATTCATTTAATTTCACCTCAAGCATAGTATTGGAATCTATTTCATGCATTCCTCTTGGCAATAATCTTTTATCTGCAATAGCTTCAACCGAATTTTCCCACTGTGTAGTTCTTTTTGCAAAATTTTCAAAATATGCCCATGCTTCTTCACTACATAATTTTAAAAATCCATTTTGTCAAGTAGATTCTAATAAAGATTTCGTTTAAACATCTATGCCTTCATAAATTATGCCTATTAATTGTGCTTTACTCATTGCATGATGTGGACATTGAGTTAGTAAATCTTTAAATCTTTCAAAATATTTCCAAAATGATTCACCTTGTTTTTGGCTACACATTAATATTTCTTTCTTCTTTTTAATCGTTTGATGTGTTGGATAGTATTTTTCCAGAAAAACAGAGCAAAATTCAGTCCATGTAGAAATTGAATCAGGCGATAGAGTATATAACCATCTCTTAGCTGTATCTTTTAAAGCGAAAGGGATATATCTAAGTTTAATAGCATCTATACTCATGTTCGGCATTCTCATCATTTGACAAACTTCGTTAAATTCTCTAAGGAAATAATAGGCATCCTCTCTTTCTAATCCATGAAAATGTGGCAATTGACTAATATAATTAGATTTCAGTTCAAACCTATCTCCCTCAAAGTTTGGCAATTGAATACATTAAGGTTCATCAATTAATTCAGGATATAGAATCTCTCCTAATGGTTTTTCTACTGGAGCAGCCATCTCTACGTTCTCTTTTAAAGAAAGGTTAGCTACACCCCAAAGAATTTCGTTAAAGTTCAGTTTAGAAAATTTTTTAGTACTCCTCTGCAATGAAAATTCCTAGATAGGTGTTCTTACTAATCGCTTAGTGCTTAGAGAACGAGTCCATGTGCTCATAAATAAATAACAGAAGACTAATTACATACTAGTCTGAAGCTTTCCATTCTATAAATATTTGTTGTCAGATGAAGGTTGAATCAGCTACTTCTCCTTCCATTTCCTCCAATGCTTTCTCCTTTCTCTTAAAAGTGTTGGTAACTCGTAAATAACATTCCATTTCATATATATACTGCGCATCCATAAAGTGAATAAATCTCGTTGCAAGAATGTGTCTTGCAACGTGCATCGTGGTTCTTATTTTAATGGGTATGTGTACCACTACTAATTTCAAATTTTGGTAACCGCTAAACCAACGAAGTTTCGTTTGTGGTTAAAAGAATAACCGTTCTGCTTAATCCACAAACTAACCTCGTTGAGTTACAGATTACTCAACAGAACACAGTCGGTTATTAATTCTAACTTCACGGACTAACTTCGTTGAGTTACAGATAACTCAACGGAGTGACCTTATATTATATTACTGACCTCGTGGAGTTACGGTTAACTCAACGGAATTACTTTGTTGAGTTAACATTTGGCAACTTCTAAGTTTCACTCTCGTAAGTTTTCTATTCTGTTTTTTTTTTTTTTTTTTCTTTGTTTTTCATTCTGCTAACTGTAATAAAGTTAAATCCATGTCATTAATGCCTCATTTTGATTAAAATACATTTAAATCTGAACATTATATAAAGATTTAATTTGCAGGTCATTTTATGTTATGCAGAATTTACATTTTAACTTATAACATGTAGAAATTTTTAAGCAGTTATCTTGTCATTCAGCAAATTGTAAATCTATTACATATTCATAAAGTTCCACAAATTACATAATATTCAATAAATTCCATTCATTTCACATTCAAATACGTATGAAAATTGCATCTGAAAAATTATATTCATTAATATGAATCAATTACATTACAAGTACATCATACAATTTCATACAATTTTACACAAGTAGACGAACAATACAATTTAATCTTTATGCCTAAGTTCATCTACTTCCTTCTAGAGTTTTTCTAATTGCTGCTCTAATTGATTTATCCTCTCTACTGCTCCTACAATTTCTCCAGAAGGTATAGCTAATTCTACAGCTACAAACTTTCTGTATTCTTTCACTAAAATGGTTCTGGATCTTATCCTTTTTTATTTAACCACACCAAAGTCTTTAGAATGAAAAAGTGCATTTTATTAATGGTTAAATGATGGTTAATTGCATAATATTTAGCTTATCATATGAGAATTAAGCTATTATGTTATAATTGCACTGTTATATGCTTTAATTGAAGAATCTGCTTAATTTTGGGGAATTAATGTTAATTTAGTACATTTATGAACTGTTGGTAAATTGCAGGCTGTGAAATTCTTAAGTATCCGAAAATGCCTCTAAGCATCGGATAGTTATACCTATAACTCTCTGAAATATTATTTTACGTTTAAACTGCTGTTGACACGTGTTGAGAGCTGGTAGATTTACTTACGTTATAACTCGTTAAGTTAATATAACTGCATGCATTGAGTTACATGAAAATACACTAAGGCAACGCATTAGGTTAGTGTTATAAACTTAAGTTGTTATTTTTGCATGTGTTTTATAGTTAAGTCAACGAAGGAAGTCCGTTGAGTTATCTGTAACTCCACGGACTATATATTTTCTAATATGCCACTGTAGCGGTTGCAAGAATAGACAGTTGGAAGGAAAAACCCCGTTCGCACATATCACGCAGAAATTCAATCACACAGGGAGAAAGAAATCATCGCCGTTGATCTGAAGGAAGGAAATCCAACCGATCATTCAAGCAGAAGCAGTTACCACTGATGAAATATAAAAGAAAAGAAGAAAAAAAGAAAGAGGGGATCGATGGATGGCCAAAGTATACAGAGGAGGAGCATCGAACTTTCTACAGACAGTATCGGCGATTCTCCGAAGTATCACACCAACCATCGTATCACCACCATAATCACCAATCATCGGAGGTCTGTGAGGATACTTGCCTGATGTCGGGTCGATTCCGAGCCAAACACAGTGCCTGACAACCACTGCGAGGAGTGATCGCGTCACGGGAAGGGAAGACATTTTCACCAAGCACCGACTCATATTCCAGGAGATCGTAAAGCTTTTAGCCTTGACTTCGGGTTGATGCTTTTATGCTAAAGAGGAGGTCATCTTGCAATTCTGGACTCGCGATTCTATAGGGAGAGGAGACAGAATTGTAAGTGGTTCAATTTTCAGTGGTGTAATCGCGTTGCAAGTAGTGTCGGAAGTATTTACTGTCATGTGAAATTACTTTACATTTCACCTTTCACCCATCACATAAAAAAAAAAATACCAAAAACAATTTATCTTTGTTTGTATGTTGTATTTGAGTGTTGTATTGTTTGTGTTGTATCGTGATTAATGTTTTCTGTATCAGTTTTATGATTGTTTTATGTTAGTTTTAATTTACAGTTTACTGAAATTGGTTTGTACAAAACAACTTAAAGATTTTAATGGTTACTGTTTGAATCATCTGAATGTTAGTATTGCATAATGATAAATCCAATGTTTACTAGCATTAAAAAGCTTAATTGATATTATTTACAATCTGTGGAATCACCCAATGGTTGGCCGAATTCCTATGTTAATAGCAGTATTATAAAGAAGAGACAGGCTCGTGGAGTTAACTTAAGTCCACGAAGATAGTCCGTTGAGTTAGCCATAACTCAACGAACTTAGTCCGTTGAGATAACTATAACTCAACGGAGTGCTTATTGAATATAAATTTGAATTGTTCACAATCAAACATTTCTTAAATTCGTCAGCAATTCCCTGTGGGATCGACCTGTACTTGCACATTGATACAATAGACACTGTGCACTTGCAGTTAAAGTACAAATTGGAATTAATATCTAAATTGTATTAAAGGTTGTTTGTTTACTTCTAAAAGAAAGAATAGGCATAAAGATAAATTAACTAAGTAAAAAATAAAAGTAACAAATCCAAGTTTTTCTAGTGTAGTGCTGTGAAAACATGAACAAGTTTTATGGCACCGTTGCCAGGGAATTGAATTGAACTGAATTGAACTGAATTGAATTGAACTAAATTGAATTGAACTGAATTGAATTGAACTAAATTGAATTGAACTGAATTGAATTGAACTGAATTGAATTGAATTGAATAGATATAAGCAACTGTTAGTGTTGTTTCATTTTAATAGTCAGAGTTGTGTGTTTTCTTCTGTAATTGAGAATATGGCATATGCTTATGCTCAAAGATTTCTGAAACCTTTAATTAGCATATGTGAATTCTGCAATTCTGAAGGACACGACGTTTCTGATTGTTTGAAATTGAGACATTTATAGATTGATAGATCCCATGAACAACAAATGAATTATCCTCAATATAATAGAGTCGAGTATGAGAATCCTATAGTTTACTCAACTGATGGTCAGTATAGAATGTGTAATATGATGAGAGACACTGAAGTTTGGGATAGCTATGACAGACTGGAGCATAGTATAGAGCAAAATATGGACAAACTGAAATACTTTGTGTGTCAACAACAAGAAGTCAACCAATTAAACTATAAGGAGGCATATTCAGAACCTAAACAGGATATAATTTACGAAACTGAAAAAGTCATAAAGAAAATTGATCAAAAATTGAATGCAATGAAATTTGATGATCTGGAAACAAAATTAAAAGCATTAGACAAAAATGCAATGAAAATACAAGTTTTACAATAGGACAATGAAAATTATAATGTTATAAACCTGCACAACTTGAAAAATATACAACAAACAGAAAACACAAATGTAAGAGAATTTAAAGAATGCACTTTAAAACTAAAAACAATTGAAGATCATAATCACGAAAATGATATACAAAAACATCATGAAAGTAACGAAAATCTGGAAGATGTATGTGTAACATTAAGATCTAGAACTGATATACCACCAAGAACTCAAAATGAAAATGATATGAAGGTGGACAAGAGTAAAAATCAAAATGATAATGAAAATGTAATAGCTGAAAATCTAGAAATCACTGAAGAACAATCTGAATCTGCAATTGAAGCTAAAAATGATCAAACAAATCAACTAAAAGAAAAAGAGTCTTTGAAATCAAAATCTTTAGCACCCTATCCTGAAAGATTACAACAAACAATTCCTGAGAAATAAGAAAAAATCAGAGAAATTTTTGAAAAAGTACAAGTTAACATTCCTTTGTTAGATCTATTGCAGAATATGCCTCCTTGTTCTAAATTTTTGAAGGATTGGTGTACTAAGAAAAGAGAGCGAAAAGTTCTTAGAAATGTCTTTTTAGCTGAGCAAAGTAGTTACCTATTTCTGCCACAAATTCCTAAAAAGTTATCTGATCCTGGAATCCCTGTTATATCATGCACCATAGGAAATACTATTCTAGAAAGAACCTTAATAGACTTAGGTGCAGGTATAAATGTTATGCCAAGTGATATATTTGCATCCTTAGGATTAGAAGGCTTAACTCCTACTAGTACGGTTATTCAATTAGCTGATAGAAGTATAAGATACCCTAGAGGAAAAATAGAGGATGTCTTAATTAAAATCAAGAATTTTATATATCCTATTGATATTGTAATTTTGGATTCCCAACAAATTAAGCATAAACATAGTGATACATCTTTAATTTTGGGAAGGCCATTTTTAGCAACATCAGGGGCTATTATAAATTGTAAAACTGGAGTAATGAAGTTAGCATTTGGTAATGAGGATACTCAATTAAATATTTTCAAACCAGAAAGGTTTGAGGAGTTAGAAATGTCCTTACATACCATTGACTTTTTAGAGGATGAAGGAGATATGTTAGATGATGTGATTCAAGAAGAATTAAATAGGCAAATCAATTTTGAAACTTTAGAAGAAAGTGAAAGCATAAATATAGAAGGAGATCAGGAAGAAATTAATTTAAAAAATGATGATGTTCAATTAGGAGCTCTAGCTTCTGATGGGCAGCATTTAGAATTAAAACATTTACCTGCTGAATTAACCTATATATTTCTGGAAGATAAATGGACCTGTCCAATCATTATTGCTTCGGATTTGAAAGACGATCAAATAGCTAAATTAAAAGATGTAATAAAAAGTTATAAAGAAGTAATAGGATGGACTATGACTGATATAAAAAGGTTAAGTTCAACTTTATGCTGTCACCACATATATTTAGAAGAGAATGCTAAACCTGTTAGAATTCTTGAGAGAAGATTAAATCCAAACCTTAAGGAAGTAGTCAGGAAGGAAATAGTTAAATGGTTAGATAATGATATAATATATTCGATTTTTGATAGCTCATGGGTTAGTCCAATCCATGTAGTTCCCAAGAAATTAGGATTAATAGTTATTAGGAATGAAAGTCAAGACTTGATACCTACTAGAATTCAATCAGGCTGGAGAGTATGTATGGACTATAAAAAGCTGAATGGTGTGACTAGGAAAGATCATTTTCCTTTACCTTTTATAGATCAAATGTTGGAAAGATTAGTAGGGCAAGAATATTTTTGTTTCCTTGGGTATAATCAAATTCCAATAGCATTAGAGGATCAAGAGAAAACAACTTTCACCTGTCCTAATGGAACTTATGCTTTTAAAAGAATGCCATTCGGATTATGCAATGCACCAGCTACCTTTCAAAGGTGTGTGCAGGGCATATTTACTGGAATGACTGATGAATTTTTAGAAATATTTATGGATGATTTTATTGTATATGGAAATTCATATGAAGTGTGTTTAAGCAATTTAGACCAAATATTAAAACGCTGTGTGGAAAAAAATCTGGTTTTAAATTGGGAAAAATGTCACTTCATGGTTAAACAAGGAATAGTCTTAGGGCATGTTGTTTCTAAAAGAGGGTTGGAAGTAGATAAAGCTAAAATAGAAGTAATTTCTAATCTACCAGAACCTAAATCAGTAAAAGATATTAGATCATTTCTAGGACATGCTGGTTTTTATAGAAGATTTATTAAAGACTTTAGCAAGATAGGAGCAGTGTTAGAACTTCAACTAATCTATTAAAAGATGTTCCATTTAACTTTGATAAAAATTACAAGGAAGCATTTTTTAGACTTAAGACTAGCTTAATTTCAACTCCTATAATTCAAGCACCTAATTGGAACCATCCATTTGAATTAATGTGTGATGCTTCTGATTTTGCTGTAGGAGCAGTGTTAGGACAGAAAATAGAAAAATCTCCTAGAGTGATTCATTATGCAAGCAAAACCTTAAATGATGCTCAAGTTAATTACACAACTACTGAAAAAGAATTATTAGCTGTTGTGTTTGCTTTAGAAAAGTTTAGATCATATCTGATTGGTGCTAAAGTAATAGTATACACGGATCATTTAGCTCTAAAACATCTAATAAAGAAAAAAGAAACTAAACCTAGATTGATCCGATGGATATTATTATTGCAAGAATTCGATCTAGAAATTAAAGATAAAAAAGGTTGTGAGAATGTAGTAGCAGATCATTTATCAAGATTACAAATAGAAAAATCAAATATTGAAATTAAGGATAATTTTCCTAATGAACAATTAATGACCATCAACACAATGCCTTGGTATGCAGACATAGTTAATTACTTAGTTACTGGTTTAACACCTAAGGATTGGAATAGATAGGATAAGAAATTATTTTTCTCAAGAGTAAAATATTACTATTGGGAAGACCCTTACTTATTTAAGAAATGTCCTGATCTGGTTTTAAGGAGGTGTGTTCCAAAAACTAAATATTTGAGCATATTGTCTTTCTGTCATGACCAAGCTTGTGGACATTTTGGTTCAGGGAAAACTGCTGCAAAAATTCTGCAATGTGAGTTTTATTGGCCAACACTATTCAAAGATGCTCATAAATATTGCTTAAGTTGTTTAAGATGTCAACAAATAGGAAGAATATCAAAGAGGAATATGATGCCTCTTAATCCTATTGTTGAGGTTGAAATCTTTGATGTGTGGGGAATAGATTTTATGGTCCATTTCCTATATCTAATCAATTTAATTACATATTGTTGGGGGTGGATTATGTATCTAAATGGATAAAAGCTATTCCTACAAAAACTAACGATAACAATGTGGTAATACAATTTATAAGAACAAATATATTTGCCAGATTTGGAATACCTAAAGCTATTATCAGTGATAGAGGAACTCATTTCTGTAATAGAAGTTTTGAAGCCTTGATGAAGAAATATGAAATAAACCACAAAATTGCAACATCATATCATCCGCAAACAAGTGGATAAGTAGAAAGTGCAAACAAACAAATTAAATTAATCTTGGAAAAAGTAGTAAATCCTACTAGAATAGATTGGGCTAATAGATTGATTAATGCACTTTGGGCTTATAGAACTGCTTATAAAATGAGCTTAGGTATGTCACCTTTTAGGCTAGTATATGGAAAAAGTTGTCATTTACCTGCTGAAATAGAACATAAAGCTTATTGGGCATTAAAAACTCTGAACACTAATTTAAATCAAGCTGCTGAAAATAGGAAAATGCAACTAATTGAATTAGAAGAATTTAGAAATGAAGCTTACTCAAAGACTGTAAGAGAAAAAGGGAAAATTAAATTCTGGCATGATAGAAAAATTATTCCTAAAAACTTTGAAATAGGACAAGAAGTATATCTTTATATGGCTAGACTCCATAACCATCCAGGAAAATTAAGATCTAGATGGGCAAGACCTTACATAGTTCGAAATGTTTATCCTTATGGAGCTATTGAAATTGAAAATCCTAAAAATCAGAATATATTTAAAGTAAATGAACAAAGACTTAAACCTATTTTGAAAACACCAAAAAGTTCCTTTGGAATTATAGAAGAAGTCAGAGTAGAGGACTACTCGAGTTTTACTTAGTAAGAAATCAGTTTTTATGTTTATATATATATATATATATAATAATAATAATAACATTAAAAATATATATAAAACATAAAAATAGTTGCAATTCAACCGACTGGATCCATCGGTATGACCAGAAAATTAAAAAAAATATTTTGGTCTGACCGAAGCATAGTATCGGTTAAACCGGAAAAAAATTGTATATTAATTTTCAGAAAAAATATTGGTTTTACCGAAACATAGTATCGGTTCAACCGAAAGAAAAATAAAAAAATAAAAAATATTTAGGTCTGACCGAAGCATAGTATCAATTAAACCTGTAAAAAAAAATAGAAAAACTATTCTCTGTAATATTTTTATTATTATATTTGCTTGTACGGGGAGTCCGTTGAGTTACGCTTAACTCAACGAGCATACTCCGTTAAGTCTTGAGTTAGTCAACGAGCTTAGTCCGTTGAGTTACCTGTAACTCAACGGAGTACTATAGCTAAGACCGTGGAAAAAATAGTAATAGTTGGTTCGGGAAATGACCCGATTACCTGCCTAAACTTAGTGCTTATTTAAACTAAAACCTAGGGTTTTGGGGGCATTATCCGACAAATCATTTAGAATCTAGAATAGTAGAAATCAGAGCGATTCCGTGCTGTTGTGTAACTCCATGATGAGGAAGATGACGCCTGAATTCTGGGAAGATGTTGTTGATACATCAGAATTTCTGAAGGAATTAGAAGAGTGGCACACACGACAGAAGATCAGAAATACGACAAGAGAGAAAGAGCTACAAAAGGTAGAATCAGAACTTTTCAAGTTTAGAAGAGATTTAGTAGATATGGATATACAAATACCTCAAATAATGGAAACATGAATCAGAATAGCAATAGAAATAGCTATAAGCAAGGAAAGACAAATAAGGCCAAGTAATGAAGTTGCCCTAGAATTAATCCAGAATAACTCCCGACTCTGGTTCAAAAGACGAATCTATAGACAAGCTAAATGGGTGATCTGGGAGCAAGAAAGGAAAGCAAATGAAGAGGCAACTGAAGAATGGGAGGAACCAACTACTGAAAGACCTATTCCTGTGGAGCAGTAGTCTGGACCTTCAGTTCCACCATTTAAGCCATTGGCACGAGCAGAAATGATGGGGCCTTCGACTGAAGAAGAAATAAGAGAATTTACAGAACTGGTTCAAGTTGGAAAAAATCAAGGAGAATTAGAAGATTTGGTAGTGGCTAAAGCACACCTGGTGTTTGATGCACTGTACAAAAAGAGGGCTGCAGAAAAGTTGAAAGCCCAATATAAAATTAAAGTGGAATAGCATCAAGAAGTTACTGCCAGAACTGTTGTTAGAGATGCTGCAAAAGAAGCTGAAGTTGGTCCTTCGAGACCAGCAATTATTGGAAGAATTAAACAGGAAGAGCTAGTACCTGTGGTTCGAAAGCCTGCAGAGCCTATTTTTGTAGATTTAATTTCAGAAGATGAAGAGGAAGAACAGGCACAACTAATCAGAAAAAAGAAAGAAAAAGAGAAAGTGCCTGTTTATAAAGAAATTAAATCTGAAGTACCAATTTTTATAGGGCCTGTGGAGCAGATTTTTATTAACCTACTATCTGAATCTAAGGAGGACCAGGAGGAGCAAAGAAAAGAAAAAAATCAGGCTGAAATTAGTTTGCACCTGTACAAGAAGAAACAGAAATTAGGGCAGAAACTGAAAGAAGCCATTTGGAAAAAAATAATTTCACAGATTCCATTGAAGAGCAAGAAACTATTCAGCAAATTATGGAAAGAATTCAAGACAGAGTGGAGAGTTCTGCTGGCTCACCACCATAGACAGAAGCAAAAGCAAAAATTCAGGAATCTGAAGAGAATGTCCAAATGCAGCCTATGTTGGAGGAAGAGCAAGAGCAAACCCCTCTAGAGCAACAAAGTCACCTTCCTGACCTGACTGAAACAACAATTTTGAATGAAGTACATTTTTGTAGTCAGGAAGCTTATACCAAATACCAAGAAATAAGGGGTTACGATATTATTTACAGTAGACCAGTAAATTGGGATGGAATGCAAGAAATCAAAGATCTATTTGAATTCCAAGGTCTACTGCAATTTATATCTCAAGATAGAGGGCATGTAGTATATGAGAATTTAGTGCCCTGTTTCTATGCAAATTTAAGAGAAGGAGAAGGAGGATTAATTTCAAACGTGGAGGAAGCTGATGTATAGATAACACTGGAGCTTCTCCACAACATATTTGGTTTAAAGAATGAAGGAACAAAAATTTTGGAAGATACAACTAGAGTTGAATGGACTAAGCAGCAAATTAAGGATTGTTTAGCTATCAATCCTAGTGTGCCATTATTAAACAGATTGAAGCATTTAAATGGTAAAGCACACATGGTAGCTAACATTCTGATTAAGAATGTCTATCAACGATAGGGCCATGACATAGAATTAAGTCAATTTGTCAAATGGGCCATGTATGCAGTTGTAAATAAGATCCAAATAAATTGGTCTACAGTTTTTATCTCCAAGCTGAAAATAGTGAAGAAGAAATTATTTTATGGAGATTTGATTCTACTGTTGATGGTGGATAGTATTGATTTCACTAAATGGACATCAAAAAGGATAAGATCTAGAACCATTTCAGTGAAAGAATATAGAAATTTTGTAGCTGCAGAATTAGCTGTACCATCTGGAGAAATTGCAAGAGCAGTAGAGAGGATAAATCAATTAGAGCAGCAATTAGAAAAACTCCAAAAGGAAGTAGATGAACTTAGGCATAAAGATTAAATTGTATTGTTCGTCTACTTGTGTAAAATTGTATGAAATTGTATGATGTACTTGTAATGTAATTGATTCATATTAATGAATATAATTTTTCAGATGCAATTTCATACGTATTTGAATGTGAAATGAATGGAATTTATTGAATATTATGTAATTTGTGGAACTTTATGAATATGTAACAGATTTACAATTTGCTGAATGACAGGATAACTGCTTAAAAATTTCTACATGTTATAAGGTAAAATGTAAATTCTACATAACATAAAATGACCTACAATTTCAATCTTTATATAATGTTTAGATTTAAATGTATTTTAATCAAAATGAGGCATTAATGACATAGATTTAACTTTATTACAGTTAGGAGAATGAAAAACAAAGAAAAAAAAAGAAAAAAAGAAAAAAAAAAACAGAATAGAAAACTTACGAGAGTGAAACTTAGAAGTTGCCAAGTGTTAACTCAACGAAGTAAGTCCGTTGAGTTAACCGTAACTCCACGAGGTTAGTAATATAATATAAGGTCACTTCGTTGAGTTATCTGTAACTCAACGAAGTTAGTCCGTGGAGTTAACAATAATAGCCGACTATGTTCTGTTGAGTAATCTGTAACTCAACGAGGTTAGTTCGTGGATTAAGCAGAATGGTTATTCTTTTAACCACAAACAAAACTTCGTCGGTTTAGCGGTTACCAAAATTTGAAATTAGTAGTGGTACACGTACCCATTAAAGCAGGAACTACGATGCATGTTGCAAGACACGTTCTTGCAACGAGATTTATTCACTTTATGGATGCGCAGTATATATATGAAATAGAATGTTATTTATGAGTTACCAGCACTTTTAAGAGAAAGGAGAAAGCGTTGGAGGAACTGGAAGGAGAAGCAGCTGATTCAACCTTCATCCGACAACAAATATTTATAGAATGGAAAGCTTCAGATTGGTATGTAATTAATCTTCTGTTATTTATTTATGAGCACATGGACTCGTTCTCTAAGCACTAAGCGATTAGTAAGAACAACTATCCAAGAATTTTCATTGTAGAGGAGTACTGAAAAATTTTCTAAACTGAACTTTAACGAAATTCTTTGGGGTGTAGCTAACCTTTCTTTAAAAGAGAACGTAGAGATGGCTGCTCCAGTAGAAAAACCATTAGGAGAGATTCTGTATCCTGAATTAATTGATGAACCTTCATGTATTCAATTGCCAAACTTTGAGGGAGATAGGTTTGAACTGAAATCTAATTATATTAGTCAATTGCCACATTTTCATGGATTAGAAAGAGAGCATGCCTATTATTTCCTTAGAGAATTTAACGAAGTTTGTCAAATGATGAGAATGCTGAATATGAGTATAGATGCTATTAAACTTAGATATATCCCTTTTGCTTTAAAAGATACAGCTAAGAGATGGTTATATACTCTGTCGCCTGATTCAATTTCTACATGGACTGAATTTTGCTCTATTTTTCTGGAAAAATACTATCCAACACATCAAACGATTAAAAAGAAGAAAGAAATATTAATGTGTAGCCAAAAACAGGGTGAATCATTCTAGAAATATTTTGAAAGATTTAAAGATTTACTGACTCAATGTCCACATCATGCAATGAGTAAAGCACAATTAATAGGCATAATTTATGAAGGCATAGATGTTTCAACGAAATCTTTATTAGAATCTACTTGTCAAAATGGATTTTTAAAATTATGTAGTGAAGAAGCATGGGCATATTTAGGAAATTTTGCAAAAGGAACTGCATAGTGGGAAAATTCGGTTGAAGCTATTGCAGATAAAAGATTATTGCCAAGAGGAATGCATGAAATAGATTCCAATACTATGCTTGAGGTGAAATTAAATGAATTAACAAAGAAAATAGAAGAGTTATCATTAAATCAAAAGCTAGCAGAAAAGAATACAAACATAAATTACTTAGATATTATTTATGCTAGAAACTAGAGAGATAACTTGGGAAATTCTTATAATCCTAATTGGAGAAATCACCCGAATTTATCTTGGAGAAACAACAATTTCCAGGGAGGAGAAAATATAAATGAGAAGAACATAAGTTATGAAGTATTAATTGAACAAGGAGCTAGAATAGAGAAATTAGAAAAGATAATCCAACAAGTAAACAATCGTCTAGAATTTATATTTGGAAATGCTGTAAATCAAAATTAGAATAGAAATATATCACTTAGACAGAAGGAACTAATGGAAGTTAGACCTACTAGAGGATTGCCAATACAAGCTATACCTAATCTTGTCAATAGAACGGTTAATGAAATTGATACCTCTTCTAGGAGGGCAGCTGAATGAAGCAGCATATCTGAAGCAACTATCTGTATGTATATATGTTTTTTTTTTAAGTTAATAGTATCGTAGAGTTAATTTTAACTCAACGAACTTAGTCTGTTGAGTTATGCCTTAACTCCATGAGGGTGTGCAGTAGTTATGTTGATTTTTGTCTCTGCTAAATTTTTGTTTTTATTTTACAGAATCGACAAATGGAATTAATGCAATTACCGTTGGATGCACAAAGGGAAATACTAAGTAACTTGTCAGCTAAAGATCTGTGCAGGATGTGTTGTGTATCAAAGGAAATTAAAGACTGTATTGAAGAAGAATATTTTCATGAACTACAAGCTGCAAAAATGACTAAGATTAGATATGGATTCATATGGAGGTCATTTAATCGTAGTTCAAATACCCATGAATATCTGGCTATGGAAGAAACCACTGGAATTCCAACTAATGCATTAGAAGGAATGAGTCATATTATGGGGATAGATGAAGGATTAATCATATACAAGACGAGACCAAGGTATGCAAGTTTATCATTACCTGAGATTTTGATAAGAAATCCTATAACAGGAGAAGAATGTAATATAGGAAGACCTAATATATTTGAAGCACCAACTGAAAATTGTGGGTCAGCTTTAATATTTTCTAATAAAAATTCTGCAATTTCTGAAAAATTATATTATTGGAGACCTACAGGAAATTGGGGTGAAGATTGACGCTTAAGTGTGTATAATTTTCTAAACAGATCTTGGAATGAAAACATTATAATATATCTAGGACATAAATCATTAATTAACCAAACACATGTCATACTTGATGGTTATATATATTTAGTCACGAAGATATCTATAGCATATAGATCTGATTTATACATAGTGAGCATAGACAGTTATGATTATTATACAGAAATTTTACCTGTACCGAGTGAAATAGCTAAACCACCATCTGAAAAATTTAATAAAATTCAAATAGGAATGTGGTATAATGAAGAAGATGATCCTACTTTATGTCTGATAAGATGGTGGGGTGAACTGATGAAATTTCAAATATGGATTATGGAAGACATGAATGAATGGAAGTGGGAAGAGGAGTATATTGAAATAGATGTAGAAATAGAAACTGCTACATTACCTTGGAACTAGAAAGGATCCCTTTCTGCATTACATATCATTAATGGTAATACACTCGTATTTGGAATTTATAATATATTCCATGTTTACAAATTAAAAAGGACCAAGAACTGCATTAAAACAGAATTAATAGCAAGAAGAACTATGTCTAAAAAGTTTGTTTGAACTGATACATTTATTCCATTTGTTTCTACTTTTCAATCATGTTCTTAAGCTGTGATTTTGTGTGTTTAATGTTGTGTATTTTGCATTTATTTTTAGAAAAAAAAAATTGAATTTTGAAGTTTTTCATGTTCATTTTATAAAAACAAAAAACAAAAAACAACAAAACAAAATATCAATCCAGTTTGTTGGTATCTGTTCTAGGAAACCAACTGGCTTGCTTGTGAGCCACCAAAGGCATAGGAGCCTGGGTTCCACACAAGACACTGATTTATTAATATCTGTTAAATGTTATTTTGTTTTATATTCTGTGTTTATCTGGGAATGAAAAGTTTTTCAGAATAAAAAATCGGAATATGCAGAAAGAGATACAAATGGAACAAGGTATGTAACCAATTACTTATCCTGAATTTTAAATCAAACAAAACTTTATTCATACCTGCTACAATTACTGTACTTATTGTCAAATCTTTTACATTGAGGACAATGCAAAATGTAGGTTTGGGGGGGAGGTAATTAAAGTAACAGCCATGTAAGTTTGTTAATTAAAGGAATTAAAATGGTACTGCAAAGTTTTGAGGAAATTGAAAATTTTTATGAACTTGCTGTAACTATCTGATAATTTAGACTGTAAAATTTTTATAAACTGCTTGAATGTTATATTTAGAAGGCTATAGAAGATGCTATAGAATTTAATATTTATGTAAATCTAGATATAGTATCTTATGATTTTTCTGAATTTCATGAGTTTAACAGTTTCACGATTTTGAAATGAAATCAGAATATTTAATGCTTAATCAGAAAATTATCTGAAGTCCTGAAGGAGCTAAGATGTGAATTCTAGATTAAATGAAACACATATGATGAAAGATACATTTACTTTGACTGATTGAACTTGTAAAATGATTTATATGTAGATCTTATTAAACTACAGATAAAGTATGAGCTTATTGTTATGGATTCATATCTTTAGTAAATGATAGAAGTAGGATTATATGAGATTGGTGTTTTACTACATCTGTATTAATGAAATACGTGCATATACAGTATGTGATTAATGCTTTGTTTTGTGTGTGCATTTATTTTTAGAAAAGAAAAAGAAAAAAAGAAGAAAAAAAAATATTGAGAGTTTATTAACTCGTTTGATCACGAGCCTTTTGTACTTGAGCAGATAGGTATGTAAGGATTGTTGACCAGAAAAAGGACTCTAAAAATCTGGCAACCTAAGATCTTGATCAGATCTGGGATTGTTGACTGAAAGCTCGTTACATGGGTACATTAGAAAGCTCTTGCATGATTCAAGCTTGTCAAATTAACTTTTAAAGTACACAAAAAAAAGAAAAAAGAAAAAAACATATACTATTCTGAAAAGATACAAGTGTTTTGTGAAATACAGATATCTTATGAATCGAGTATAGTTTCTATTATCTAGAATTGCTGAAATATGAATCTAGAATTGACTTTTGAAGTTGTTTAATGGAAATACAATTCTTTATTCTACTTGTCTTAATCAGATTGAATTGGATTGTACTTTGATTCGTATGTTGATGAAATTTCTTCTAGAAAACTTATTGGAAAATTCAGGATTACAGATGATGAAAAGAACAAACGATAATATAATTAACACCTATAAGAAGATGATATACTTTGTATGTAATTTACATATATTCTAAATATCTTTGCAGGTTGATTACAGAAACATACAGAATATATGTTTGTGCTAAACAGAAGAAAAAAAACAAAAGGGGAAGAATTAATTCTAGCACTTTTTGAAAGACCAATTAATTAGATCTTAGTTTGCTAAGGGACTAGCAAAATTTAGGTATGGGGGAAGTGTTTAGAATGAAAAAGTGCATATTATTAACGGTTAAATGATGGTTAATTGCATAATATTTAGCTTATCATATGAGAATTAAGCCATTATGTTATAATTGCACTGTTATATGCTTTAATTGAAGAATCTGCTTAATTTTGGGGAATTAATGTTAATTTAGTACATTTATGAACTGTCGGTAAATTACAGGTTGTGAAATTCTTAAGTATCCGAAAATGCATCTGAGCATCGGATAGTTATACCTGTAACTCTTCGAAATGTTATTTTATGTTTAAACTACTGCTGACACGTGTTGAGAGCTGGTAGATTTACTTACGTTATAACTTGTTAAGTTAGTATAACTGCATGCGTTGAGTTACATGAAAATACACTAAGGCAACGCGTTAGGTTAGCGTTATAAACTTAAGTTGTTATTTCTGCACATGTTTTATAGTTAAATCTACGAAGGAAGTCCGTTGAGTTATCTGTAACTCCACGAACTATATATTTTCTAATATGCCACTATAGCGGTTGTAGGAACAAACAGTTGGAAGGAAAAACCATGTTCGCACGTATCACGCAGGAATTCAATCACGTAGGGAGAAAGAAATCATCGTCGTTGATCTGGAGGAAGGAAATCCAATCGATCATTCAAGCAAAAGCAGTTACCACTAAAGAAATATAAAACAAAAGAAGAAAAAAAGAAAGAGGGTGATCGATGGATGGCTAGTGTATACAGAGGAGGAGTACCGAGCTTTCTGCAGACAGTATCGACGATTCTCCGAAGTATCACACCAACCATCGTATCACCACCATAATCACCAATCATCGGAGGTCTGTGAGGATACTTGCCTGATGTCAGGTCGATTCCAAGCCAAACACAATGCCTGACAACCACTATGAGGAGTGATCGCGTCGCGAGAAGGGAAGACATTTTCACCAAGCGTCGACTCATATTTCAGGAGATCTTAAAACTTTTAGCCTTGGCTTCGGGTTGATGCCTGTATGCTGAAGAGGAGATCATCTTCCAATTCCGAACTCGCGATTCTATAGGGAGAGGAGACAGAATTGTAAGTGGTTCAATTTTCAGTGGTGTAATCGCGTTGCAAGTAGTGTTAGAAGTATTTACTGTCAAGTGAAATTACTTTACATTTCACCTTTCGCCCATCACATAAAAACAAAAATACCAAAAACAATTTATCTTTGTTTGTATGTTGTATTTGAGTGTTGTATTGTTTGTGTTGTATCGTGATTAATGTTATCTGTATCAATTTTATGATTGTTTCATGTTACTTTTAATTTTACAGTTTACTGAAATTGGTTTGTACAAAACAACTTAAAGATTTCAATGGTTACTGTTTGAATCATCTGAATGTTAGTATTTCATAATGATAAATCCAAAGTTAACAAGCATTAAAAAGCTTAAATGATGTTATTTACAATCTATGGAATTGCCCAATGGTTGGCCGAATTCCTCTATAAATAGCAGTATTATAAAGAAGAGACAGGCTCGTGGAGTTAACTTAAGCCCACGAGGATAGTCCGTCAAGTTAGCCATAACTCAACAAACTTAGTCCGTTGAGTTTACTGTAACTCAACGGAGTGCTTATTGAATATAAATTTGAATTGTTCACATTCAAACATTTCTTAAATTCGTCAGCAATTCCCTGTGGGATCAACCTGTACTTGCACATTGATACAATAGACACTATGCACTTGCAGTTAAAGTACAAATTGGAATTAATATCTAAATTGTATTAAAGGTTGTTTGTTTACTTCTAAAAGAAAGAATAGGTATAAAGATAAATTAACTAAGTAAAAATAGAAGTAACAAATCCAAGTTTTTCTAGTGTAGTGCTGGGAAAACACGAACAAGTTTTATGAAGTGTTTAGAATGAAAAAGTGCATATTATTAACGGTTAAATGATGGTTAATTGCATAATATTTAGCTTATCATATGAGAATTAAGCCATTATGTTATAATTGCACTGTTATATGCTTTAATTGAAGAATCTGCTTAATTTTGGGGAATTAATGTTAATTTAGTACATTTATGAACTGTCGGTAAATTGCAGGTTGTGAAATTCTTAAGTATCTGAAAATGCAACTAAGCACCGGATAGTTATACCTGTAACTCTTCGAAATGTTATTTTATGTTTAAACTACTACTGACACGTGTTGAGAGCTGGTAGATTTACTTACGTTATAACTCATTAAGTTAGTATAACTGCACGCGTTGAGTTACATGAAAATACACTAAGGCAACGCGTTAGGTTAGCGTTATAAACTTAAGTTGTTATTTTTGCACGTGTTTTATAGTTAAATCTACGAAGGAAGTCCGTTGAGTTATCTGTAACTCCACGGACTATATATTTTCTAATATGCCACTATAGCGGTTGCAGGAACAGATAGTTGTAAGGAAAAACCACGTTCGCACGTATCAGGCAGGAATTCAATTCCGTAGGGAGAAAGAAATCATCGCCGTTGATCTGGAGGAAGGAAATCCAATCGATCATTCAAGCAAAAGCAGTTACCACTAAAGAAATATAAAACAAAAGAAGAAAAAAAGAAAGAGGGTGATCGATGGATGGCCAGTGTATACAGAGGAGGAGTACCGAGCTTTCTGCAGACAGTATCGGCGATTCTCCGAAGTATCACACCAACCATCGTATCACCACCATAATCACCAATCATCAGAGGTCTGTGAGGATACTTGCCTGATGTCAAGTCGATTCCAAGCCAAACACAATGCCTGACAACCACTATGAGGAGTGATCGCGCCGCGAGAAGGGAAGACATTTTCACTAAGCGTCGACTCATATTTCAAGAGATCGTAAAGCTTTTAGCCTTGGCTTCGGGTTGATGCCTATATGCTGAAGAGGAGATCATCTTGCAATTTTGGACTCGCGATTCTATAGGGAGAGGAGACAGAATTGTAAGTGGTTCAATTTTCAGTGGTGTAATCGCATTGCAAGTAGTGTCGGAAGTATTTACTGTAAAGTGAAATTACTTTACATTTCACCTTTCGCCTATCACATAAAAACAAAAATACCAAAAACAATTTATCTTTGTTTGTATGTTGTATTTGATTGTTGTATTGTTTGTGTTGTATCGTGATTAATGTTATCTGTATCAGTTTTATGATTGTTTCATGTTACTTTTAATTTTACAGTTTACTGAAATTGGTTTGTACAAAACAACTTAAAGATTTCAATGGTTACTGTTTGAATCATCTGAATGTTAGTATTGCATAATGACAAATCCAAAGTTAACTAGCATTAAAAAGCTTAATTGATGTATTACAATCTGTGGAATCGCCCAATGGTTGGCCGAATTCCTCTGTAAATAGCAGTATTATAAAGAAGAGACAGGCTCGTGGAGTTAAATTAGGTCCACAAGGATAGTCCGTCGAGTTAGCCATAACTCAACAAACTTAGTCCGTTGAGTTTACTGTAACTCAACGGAGTGATTATTGAATATAAATTTGAATTGTTCACAATCAAACATTTCTTAAATTCGTCAGCAATTCCCTGTGGGATCAACCTGTACTTGCACATTGATACAATAGACACTATGCACTTGCAATTAAAGTACAAATTGGAATTAATATCTAAATTGTATTAAAGGTTGTTTGTTTACTTCTAAAAGAAAGAATAGTTATAAAGATAAATTAACTAAGTAAAAATAAAAGTAACAAATCCAAGTTTTTCTAGAGTAGTGCTGGGAAAACACAAACAACTTTTATGAAGTGTTTAGAATGAAAAAGTGCATATTATTAACGGTTAAATGATGGTTAATTGCATAATATTTAGCTTATCATATGAGAATTAAGCCATTATGTTATAATTGCACTGTTATATGCTTTAATTGAAGAATCTGCTTAATTTTGGGGAATTAATGTTAATTTAGTACATTTATGAACTACCGGTAAATTGCAGGCTGTGAAATTCTTATGTATCCAAAAATGCATCTGAGCATCGGATAGTTATACCTGTAACTCTTCGAAATGTTATTTTATGATTA
The DNA here is from genome assembly GCA_036874045.1 of Cymodocea nodosa. Taxonomy (NCBI): domain Eukaryota; kingdom Viridiplantae; phylum Streptophyta; class Magnoliopsida; order Alismatales; family Cymodoceaceae; genus Cymodocea; species Cymodocea nodosa. The sequence goes on from JAZBRI010000011.1 coordinate 60,644, forward strand.
AACGACTACTGACACGTGTTGAGAGCTGCTAGATTTACTTAAGTTATAACTCGTTAAGTTAGTATAACTGCACACGTTGAGTTACAAGAAAATACATTAAGGCAACGCATTAGGTTAGCGTTATAAACTTAAGTTGTTATTTTTGCACGTGTTTTATAGTTAAATCAACGAAGGAAGTCCGTTGAGTTATCTGTAACTCCACGGACTATATATTTTCTAATATGCCACTATAGCGGTTGTAGGAACAGACAGTTGGAAGGAAAAACCACGTTCGCACGTATCACACAGGAATTCAATTACGTAGGGAGAAAGAAATCATCACCGTTGATTAGAAGGAAGGAAATCCAACCGATCATTCAAGTAGAAGCAGCTACCACTGAAGAAATATAAAAGAAAAGGAGAAAAAAAGAAAGAGGGTGATCGATGGATGGCCAATGTATACAGAGGAGCACCGAGCTTTCTACAGACAATATCAGCGATTCTCTAAAGTATCACACCAACCATCGTATCACCACCATAATCACCAATCATCAGAGGTTTGTGAGGATACTTGCCTGATGTCGGGTCGATTCTGAGCCAAACACAGTGCCTGACAACCACTACGAGGATTGATCGCGTCGCGGGAGGGGAAGACATTTTCACCAAGCGCCGACTCATATTTCAGAGGATCGTAAAGCTCTTAGCCTAGGCTTCGGGTTGATGCCTGTATGCTGAAGAGGAGATCATCTTGCAATTCTAGACTCGCGATTCTATAGGGAGAGGAGACAGAATTGTAAGTGGTTCAATTTTCAGTGGTGTAATCGCGTTGCAAGTAGTGTCGGAAGTATTTACTATCAAGTGAAATTACTTTACATTTCACCTTTCGCCCATCACATAAAAACAAAAAAGCAAAAAACAATTTATCTTTGTTTGTATGTTGTATTTGAGTGTTGTATTGTTTGTGTTGTATCATGATTAATGTTATCTGTATCAGTTTTATGATTGTTTTATGTTAGTTTTAATTTTACAGTTTACTGAAATTGGTTAGTACAAAACAACTTAAAGATTTTAATAGTTACTGTTTGAATCATCTGAATGTTTGTATTGCATAATGATAAATCCAATGTTAACTAGCATTAAAAAGCTTAATTGATGTTATTTACAATCTATGGAATCACCCAATGGTAGACCGAATTCTTGTGTAAATAGCAGTATTATAAAGAAGAGACAGGCTCGTGGAGTTAACTTAAGTCCATGAGGATAGTCAGTTGAGTTAACCATAAGTCAACGAACTTAGTCCGCTGAGTTAACTGTAACTCAACGGAGTGCTTATTGAATATAAATTTGAATTGTACACAATCAAACATTTCTTAAATTCGTTAGCAATTCCCTGTGGGATCGACCTATACTTGCACACTGATACAATAGACACTGTGCACTTGCAGTTAAAGTACAAATTGGAATTAATATCTAAATTGTATTAAAGGTTGTTTATTTACTTCCAAAAGAAAGAATAGGCATAAAGATAAATTAACTAAATAAAAATAGAAGTAACAAATCCAAGTTTTTCTAGTGTAGTGCTGGGAAAATACAAACAAGTTTTATGGCGCCGTTGCCGAGGAATTGTATTCCCTGTGGGATCAGTAATTAAATTGCACCTAAATCACATCATTTTTGTTTTTATATTTCCTTTAAGGATTTAAGATAATGATTGTGAAAAAAAATGGGTGCCACAATCCTCCTTTTACGACACAAGATTGAAGAAAGTCAAACAAGCAGTGGGGAAGAACACAATGTTATGTATATGCATCATCCCTTTTTTCACCATCTTCTTCTTTTTCTTTCTTTCCCACAAATTTTGTAGACAATGAATAGTAGGTGCAACAAGAGACTTGATGCTCTACAACTAAAGGAGTGTTGTGACTAGATTGAACGTTGTGGTTTAGGGACGAAGAAAAGAAATGTTGGAGAAAACCTTCCAATTTAAGAAATAGTTAACCTTCGCTTAATTGAATCTGAAAATTTAGTTTTTGTTACTCTGCGTCATGCTAACTTTGGTGGAAATTTACGTATTAGCACCTCAACCTCGAACAATTGATGTCATGACTCATTTGTGGTTTAGGAAGAATAATAATGTTGGAGTTGTCAAAGTTTTAATTACGTAAAGTAACAAGAGTGTACCATGTACATTGTAATAGTCTAGTAAGTCATTTCCTCAAACTGAACAAAGGCAAAATAAGAGTTACAAAACAAATCAGATTTGTCATTGATCTAATACAAGACAATGTATGCGACGAGATAAATATCAAAATTCCGACATGGAAAGGGGAAAAGCCAGTAGTTAGCTCGTGATGGAAGTCGTGATTAAACTCTACGACTGTTACCTCATTTAAAAAGGCATATCTTAAGGCCTTTAAAAAAAAAATTATCAATTAATACTCAATGGGTAGCATAGAAAGTGTACTAAATATGACAGTTAATCTAGCAATTTCTGTAGTTGGATGCTACACAAGAGAATTCCCCGCAACTAAGTTTTCTAGAAATACTTCACTTTGAAGGCTGCAATTACTTCTAAATTTTAAAATTGTTAAGAAGAGATCTATTGCTTCAAAATTGGTGACGAAGCAGCCTTCGATAAGTTGTTGAAAAACTAAAACTTGGGAAAATATTGAAATACTGAGTGATCGAGTGAATCTATGGAATAAACTCTCGAAACATATTGATGGGGAATAGTTTCGATTATAAACTAAAATCACATTATAATTTAAAATATTCATTACTAGCACCAAGAAATTCAACAACATTTGGAAGCAGAATAGGGTTACCTTCTATTGAAAATATAAGAAAATTGAGGTGTATGCTAGTGGATGAAATGGTTGGAGGACGAAGTTTGGTATAGGTGATTTGAAATGAAAATTGGAAGAGAAAGTGTAAGTCAGTTACGCTTGAATGTTGTCGTACGTGCAAGCATCGAATGTCAGAAGTTGAATGGATTTTCATAAAATTTTCTTAAGTTGTCGATGCCCTGTGCCAAAGTTGTTGGTTACAACATTCATTTGAAGTTCTCACCGTATTACTCAAATATGTAGAAAAGTAAAATTGAACTTGTTGCAACAAGAGAAAAATTTTTATTGATGGAATTAAAAATTGCAACATGATTGTTACGACATTATTGTGCAAATAAAACATTGTAATGTTGCACTACTCGTGTAGCACTTTATTGAAAGGGACTCCACATTTGACTTCGACAATGTGATTGGAACATATTTGTTTACGAAAGTAATTCTCAAGGCTTCCATCCTTCACCCCATCCATCACCACCCCCACGAGCAGCTCCTCTACCTCCAGGTATTGAAGTTACCAAGCCACCACCACCACCTCTCCCACCACCTCCTACCCAGTTCCCATTGTCGTCATACCCACCCCCACGTCCACCTCCAAATCCAAATCCCGCAGCAGATGCACCATCAGAAGCTCTTGCTCGTCCTCCCCCACTGCCACCTCCTTTACCCCCCACCTCCAAACTACGAGCACCCATGGTCATGCCTATGCAAAGCACAACCATGAGAACGAGAAGGATCGCCTTAGGGTTTGCCATGTTAGTGAATCTATAGACTTGAATGAATGGTACACAATATTTTCCTTTTCATTGAATGGGACAAATGAAGGGCTCGTATTTATAGTGAAATATAAGATCAGGAATTTCACTATTTTAATTGGATTTGACCGAGTTTTAAGAATCCTTTCCAAACATCCAATTTGTTTTCTGTTGTTTAATTTTTAAGTAATCATTATAATGTAGTCTTGGATTGCACGATGCTTCATCTGTCTATTCAGCATGGTAACAATTAAGCAATCAATAACGATCGTGGTAGCATCTATGTTGCTAGAATTATTTTTAATATTGGTTCTAATCATCGATTTAATTTATTATACACTATGAGGAAATTTATATTTCAATGTAGGTCAGATCTTTTCAGTTAGGGAGAGCCAAACGGTAAATTAAAACCAGGAGTAGTACAATTTTGTTGAGAGGAGATAGGAGTTGTGACATCATCATGAAGGATTTTTTCGAAGTTAAGGTGGAATCTCACAACAAGATCTTGATCTCAACCCAGAAGATGTCATGACCTTCATACCTATAAGCGATTCTTATTGCAATGATGGTTCCAAAAGTGAATGAAAACATGGAGGACACCATGGAATTCATCACGCATTTCTACTACCACACAATTTTATTTATGTAACCTGAAAAGTAATGTTGAGAGGTGTGAGGGAATGTGCCATTACATTTTACTTGGGTTTTCTCCGACATTTTTTTGTGTTTGAACAAATCCAAAAAATTTATCATTAATTCTTGCCTTACTACCTGAAAAGAAGGATGCCTCCTTTGCATCATGTTAGTTACATTAAAATACATAAAAGACGATCTGATATATTTAATTTTGTTGTTTATCAAGAAAAGTCCAAAATGTATTTGTGTGATTCAGCTTAGAAAGAAAATCGTAAGTTTGTTTAGAAAATTTGTCCCCAACTGCTGCATGCCATATTTGGACATTTTATACACCTAACAATGAGTATTTGAATATCTTAGATAGTTTAAGTATATGTCTTTGCATATCTGATAATTTAAAAGTCTATGCATATTTATGTGAGTCACATATCCAAAGGGGCACTTTAGGAAATAATAGATTGGACCAATATCTATTATCATATAAGTCTAAATTGCCATTTCAAATTTTTTCTACCGTCATCTCAATACATACGAAATTCAAGGATTTTCCTCATCATTCATACATATTAGTGCGACATGCTTTGCATAAATTATTACATTTGTACATATTATCCTATTATAGTCAAGCGATCTAAAAGGAAATGATGAAGAAGACTGGAAGGAAGACAACCCCATGGGTGGCTTCTATTGCATAAACCAAAAGTTGAAAGAGAAGTGGACAACTCATTCTGTGCCCACCTAAATCACATCATTTTTGTTTTTATATTTCCTTTCGGGATTTAAGATAATGATGGTGAAAAACAATGGGTGCCACAATCCTCCTTTTACGACACAAGATTGAAGAAAGTCAAACGAACAGTGGGGAAGAACACAATGTCATGCATATGCACCATCCCTTTTTTCACCATCATCTTCTTTTTCTTTCTTTCCCACAAATTTTGTAGACAATGAATAGTAGGTGCAACAACAGAGTTGATGCTCTACAACTGAAGGAGTGTTGTGACAAGATTGAACGTTGTGGTTTAAGGACAAGAAAAGAAATGTTGGAGAAAACCTTCCTATTTAAGAAATAGTTAACCTTTGCTTAATTGAATCTGAAAATTTAGTTTTTGTTACTCTGCGTCACGTTAACTTTGGTGGAAATTTACGTATTAGCACCTCAACCTCGAACAATTGATGTCATGACTCATTTGTGGTTTAGGAAGAATAATAATGTCGGAGTTGTCAAAGTTTTAATTATGTAAAGTAACAAGAGAGTACCATGTACATTGTAATAGTCTAGTAAGTCATTTCCTCAAACTGAACAAAGGCAAAATAAGACTTAAAAAACAAATCAGATTTGTCATTGATCTAATACAAGACAATGTATGCGACGAGATAAATATCAAAATTGCGACATGGAAAGGGGAAAAGCCGATAGTAGGCTCGTGATGGATCTCGTGATTAAACTCTCCGACTATTACCTCATTTAAAAAGGCATATCTTATGGCCTTTAAAACAAAAATTATCAATTAATACTCAATGGGTAGCATAGAAAGTGTACTAAATATGACAATTAATCTAGCAATTTCGGTAGTTGGACGCTACACAAGAGAATTCCCCGGAACTAAGTTTTCTAGAAATACTTCACTTTGAAGGCTGCAATTACTTCTAAATTTTAAAATTGTTAAGAAGAGATCTATTGCTTCAAAAATGGCGACGAAGCAGCCTTCAATAAGTTGTTGAAAAACTAAAACTTGGGAAAATATTGAAATACTGAGTGATCGTGTGAATCTATGGAATAAACTCTCGAAACATATTGATGGGGAATAGTTTCGATTACAAACTAAAATCACATTATAATTTAAAATATTCATTACCAGCACCAAGAAATTCAACAACATTTGGAAGCAGAATAGGGTTACCTTCTATTGAAAATATAAGAAAATTGAGGTGTATGCTAGCGGATGAAATGGTTGGAGGACGAAGTTTGGTATAGGTGATTTGCAATGAAAATTGGAAGAGAAAGTGTAAGTCAGTTAGGCTTGAATGTTGTCGTACGTGCAAGCATCGAATGTCACAAGTTGAATGGATTTTCATAAAATTTTCTTAAGTTGTCGATGCCTTGTGCCAAAGTTGTTGGTTACAACATTCATTTCAAGTTCTCACCGTATCACCCAAATATGTAGAAAAGTAAAATTGAACTTGTTGCAACAAGAGAAAAATATTCATTGACGGAATTAAAAATTGCAACATGATTGTGACGACATTATTGTGCAAATAAAACATTGTAATGTTGCTCTACTCGTGTAGCACTTTATTGAAAGGGACTCCACATTTGACTTCGACAATGCGATTGGAACATATTTGTTTACGAAAGTAATTCTCAAGGCTTCCATCCTTCACCCCATCCATCACCACCACCACGAGCAGCTCCTCTACCTCCTGGTATTGAAGTTACCAAGCCACCACCACCACCTCTCCCACCACCTCCTACCCAGTTCCCATTGTCATCATACCCACCCCCATGTCCACCTCCAAATCCAAATCCCGCAGCAGATGCACCATCAGAAGCTCTTGCTCGTCCTCCCCCACTGCCACCTCCTTCACCCCCCACCTCCAAACTACGAGCACCCATGGTCATGCCTATGCAAAGCACAACCATGAGAACGAGAAGGATCGCCTTAGGGTTTGCCATGTTAGTGAATCTATAGACTTGAATGAATGGTACACAATATTTTCCTTCTCGTTGAATGGGACAAATGAAGGGCATGTATTTATAGTGAAATATAACATTAGGAATTTCACTATTTTAATTGGATTTGGCCGAGTTTTAAGAATCCTTTCCAAACATCCAATTTGTTTTCTGTTGTTTAATTTTTAAGTAATCATTATAATGTAGTCTTGGTTTGCACGATGCTTCATCTGTCTACTCAACAAGATAAGTATTAAACAATCAATAAAGATCGTGGTAGCAACTATGTTGCTAGAATTATTTTTAATATTGGTTCTAATCATCGATTTAATTTATTATACACTATGAGGAAATTTATATTTCAATGTAGGTCAGATCTTTTTAGTTAGGGAGTGCCAAACGGTAAATTAAAACCAGGAGTAATACAATTTTGTTGAGAGGAGATAGGAGTTGTGACATCATCATGAAGGATTTTTTCGTAGTTAAGGTGGAATCTCACAGCAAGATCTTGATCTCAACCCTGAAGATGTCGTGACCTTCATACCTATAAGTGGTTCTTATTGCAATGACGGTTCCAAAAGTGAATGAAAACATGGAGGACACCATGGAATTCATCACGCATTTCCACTACCACACAATTTTATTCATGTAACCTGAAAAGTAATGTTGAGAGGTGTGAGGGAATGTGCCATTACATTTTACTTGGGTTTTCTCCTACATTTTTTTGTGTTTGAACAAATCCAAAAAATTTATCATTAATTTCTTACCTTACTACCTGAAAAGAAGGATGTCTCCTTTGCATCATGTTAGTTACATTAAAATACATAAAAGACGATCTGATATATTTAATTTTGTTGTTTATCAAGAAAAGTCCAAAATGTTTTTGTGTGATTCAGCTTAGAAAGAAAATCATAAGTTTGTTTAGAAAATTTGTCCCGAAATGCTGCGTGCCATATTTGGACATTTTATACACCTAACAATGAATATTTCAATATGTTAGATAGTTTAAGTATATGTTTTTGCATATCTGATAATTTAAAAGTCAATGCATATTTATGTGTGTCATATATCCAAAGGGGCACTTTAGGAAATAATAGATTGGACAAATATCTATTATCATATAAGTCTAAATTGCCATTTCAAATTTTTTGTACCCTCATCTCAGTACATACGAAATTCAAGGATTTTCCTCATCATTCATACATATTAGTGCGACATGCTCTGCATAAATTATTACATTTGTACATATTATCCTATTATAGTCAAGCGATCTAAAAGGAAATGATGAAGAAGACTGGAAGGAAGACAACCCCATGGGTGCCTTCTACTGCATAAATCAAAAGTTGAAAGAGAAGTGGACAACTCATTCTGCGCCCACCTAAATCACATCATTTTTGTTTTTATATTTCCTTTCAGGATTTAAGATAATGATGGTGTAAAACAATGGGTACCACAATCCTCCTTTTACGACACAAGATTGAAGAAAGTCAAACGAACATTGGGGAAGAACACAATGTTATGCATATGCGTCATCCCTTTTTTCACCATCTTCTTCTTTTTCTTTCTTTCCCACAAATTTTGTAGACAATGAATAGTAGGTGCAACAACAGACTTGATGCTCTACAACTAAAGGAGTGTTGTGACTAGATTGAACGTTGTGGTTTAGGGACGAAGAAAAGAATTGTTGGAGAAAACCTTCCTATTTAAGAAATAGTTAACCTTTGCTTAATTGAATCTGAAAATTTAGTTTTTGTTACTCTGCGTCACGTTAACTTTGGTGGAAATTTACGTATTAGCACCTCAACCTCGAAAAATTGATGTCACGACTCATTTGTGGTTTAGGAAGAATAATAATGTTCGAGTTGTCAAAGTTTTAATTATGTAAAGTAAAAAGATTGTACCTTGTACATTGTAATAGTCTAGTAAGTCATTTCCTCAAACTGAACAAAGGCAAAATAAGAGTTAAAAAACAAATCAGATTTGTCATTGATCTAATACAGGACAATGTATGCGACGAGATAAATATCAAAATTGCGACATGGAAAGGGGAAAAGCCGATAGTAGGCTCGTGATGGATGTCGTGATTAAACTCTTCGACTGTTACCTCATTTAAAAAGGCATATCTTAAGGCCTTTAAAACAAAAATTATCAATTAATACTCAATGGGTAGCATAGAAAGTGTACTAAATATGACAGTTAATCTAGCAATTTCTGTAGTTGGACGCTACACAAGAGAATTCCCCGCAACTAAGTTTTCTAGAAATACTTCACTTTGAAGGCTGTAATTACTATTAAATTTTAAAATTGTTAAGAAGAGATCTATTGCTTCAAAATTTGCGACGAAGCAGCCTTCGATAAGTTGTTGAAAAACTAAAACTTGGGAAAATATTGAAATACTGAGTGATCGTGTGTATCTATGGAATAAACTCTCGAAACATATTGATGGGGAATAGTTTCGATTACAAACTAAAATCACATTGTAATTTAAAATATTCATTACTAGCACCAAGAAATTCAACAACATTTGGAAGCAGAATAGGGTTACCTTCTATTGAAAATATAAGAAAATTGAGGTGTATGCTAGCGGATGAAATGGTTGGAGGAAGAAGTTTGGTATAAGTTATTTGAAATGAAAATTGGAAGAGAAAGTGTAAGTCAGTTACGCTTGAATGTTGTCGTACGTGCAAGCATCGAATGTCTCAAGTTGAATGGATTTTCACAAAATTTTCTTAAGTTGTCGATGCCTTGTGCCAAAGTTGTTGGTTACAACATTCATTTGAAGTTCTCATCATATTACTCAAATATGTAGAAAAGTAAAATTGAACTTGTTGCAACAAGAGAAAAATATTCATTGACGGAATTGAAAATTGCAACATGATTGTCACGGCATTATTGTGCAAATAAAACATTGTAATGTTGCACTACTCGTGTAGCACTTTATTGAAAGCGACTCCACATTTGACTTCGACAATGTGATTGGATCATATTTGTTTACGAAAGCAATTCTCAAGGCTTCCATCCTTCACCCCATCCATCACCACCACCACGAGCAGCTCCTCTACCTCCAGGTATAGAAGTTACCAAGCCACCACCACCACCTCTCCCACCACCTCCTACCCAGTTCCCATTGTCGTCATACCCACCCCCACGTCCACCTCCAAATCCAAATCCCGCAGCAGATGCACCATCAGAAGCTCTTGCTCGTCCTCCCCCACTACCACCTCCTTCACCCCCCACCTCCAAACTACGAGCACCCATGGTCATGCCTATGCAAAGCACAACCATGAGAACGAGAAGGATCGCCTTAGGGTTTGCCATGTTTGTGAATCTATAGACTTGAATGAATGGTACACAATATTTTCCTTCTCGTTGAATGGGACAAATGAAGGGCATGTATTTATAGTGAAATATAACATTAGGAATTTCACTATTTTAATTGGATTTGGCCGAGTTTTAAGAATCCTTTCCAAACATCCAATTTGTTTTCTGTTGTTTAATTTTTAAGTAATCATTATAATGTAGTCTTGGTTTGCACGATGCTTCATCTGTCTACTCAACAAGATAAGTATTAAACAATCAATAAAGATCGTGGTAGCAACTATGTTGCTAGAATTATTTTTAATATTGGTTCTAATCATCGATTTAATTTATTATACACTATGAGGAAATTTATATTTCAATGTAGGTCAGATCTTTTTAGTTAGGGAGAGCCAAATGGTAAATTAAAACCAGGAGTAATACAATTTTGTTGAGAGGAGATAGGAGTTGTGACATCATCATGAAGGATTTTTTCGTAGTTAAGGTGGAATCTCACAGCAAGATCTTGATCTCAACCCTGAAGATGTCGTGACCTTCATACCTATAAGCAGTTCTTATTGCAATGACGGTTCCAAAAGTGAATGAAAACATGGAGGACACCATGGAATTCATCACGCATTTCCACTACCACACAATTTTATTCATGTAACCTGAAAAGTAATGTTGAGAGGTGTGAGGGAATGTGCCATTACATTTTACTTGGGTTTTCTCCTACATTTTTTTGTGTTTGAACAAATCCAAAAAATTTATCATTAATTTCTTACCTTACTACCTGAAAAGAAGGATGTCTCCTTTGCATCATGTTAGTTACATTAAAATACATAAAAGACGATCTGATATATTTAATTTTGTTGTTTATCAAGAAAAGTCCAAAATGTTTTTGTGTGATTCAGCTTAGAAAGAAAATCGTAAGTTTGTTTAGAAAATTTGTCCCTAAATGCTGCGTGCCATATTTGGACATTTTATACACCTAACAATGAGTATTTCAATATGTTAGATAGTTTAAGTATATGTTTTTGCATATCTGATAATTTAAAAGTCAATGCATATTTATGTGTGTCATATATCCAAAGGGGCACTTTAGGAAATAATAGATTGGACAAATATCTATTATCATATAAGTCTAAATTGCCATTTCAAATTTTTTCTACCCTCATCTCAGTACATACGAAATTCAAGGATTTTCCTCATCATTCATACATATTAGTGCGACATGCTCTGCATAAATTATTACATTTGTACATATTATCCTATTATAGTCAAGCGATCTAAAAGGAAATGATGAAGAAGACTGGAAGGAAGACAACCCCATGGGTGCCTTCTACTGCATAAATCAAAAGTTGAAAGAGAAGTGGACAACTCATTCTGCGCCCACCTAAATCACATCATTTTTGTTTTTATATTTCCTTTCAGGATTTAAGATAATGATGGTGTAAAACAATGGGTACCACAATCCTCCTTTTACGACACAAGATTGAAGAAAGTCAAACGAACATTGGGGAAGAACACAATGTTATGCATATGCGTCATCCCTTTTTTCACCATCTTCTTCTTTTTCTTTCTTTCCCACAAATTTTGTAGACAATGAATAGTAGGTGCAACAACAGACTTGATGCTCTACAACTAAAGGAGTGTTGTGACTAGATTGAACGTTGTGGTTTAGGGACGAAGAAAAGAATTGTTGGAGAAAACCTTCCTATTTAAGAAATAGTTAACCTTTGCTTAATTGAATCTGAAAATTTAGTTTTTGTTACTCTGCGTCACGTTAACTTTGGTGGAAATTTACGTATTAGCACCTCAACCTCGAAAAATTGATGTCACGACTCATTTGTGGTTTAGGAAGAATAATAATGTTCGAGTTGTCAAAGTTTTAATTATGTAAAGTAACAAGATTGTACCTTGTACATTGTAATAGTCTAGTAAGTCATTTCCTCAAACTGAACAAAGGCAAAATAAGAGTTAAAAAACAAATCAGATTTGTCATTGATCTAATACAGGACAATGTATGCGACGAGATAAATATCAAAATTGCGACATGGAAAGGGGAAAAGCCGATAGTAGGCTCGTGATGGATGTCGTGATTAAACTCTTCGACTGTTACCTCATTTAAAAAGGCATATCTTAAGGCCTTTAAAACAAAAATTATCATTTAATACTCAATGGGTAGCATAGAAAGTGTACTAAATATGACAGTTAATCTAGCAATTTCTGTAGTTGGACGCTACACAAGAGAATTCCCCGCAACTAAGTTTTCTAGAAATACTTCACTTTGAAGGCTGTAATTACTATTAAATTTTAAAATTGTTAAGAAGAGATCTATTGCTTCAAAATTTGCGACGAAGCAACCTTCGATAAGTTGTTGAAAAACTAAAACTTGGGAAAATATTGAAATACTGAGTGATCGTGTGTATCTATGGAATAAACTCTCGAAACATATTGATGGGGAATAGTTTCGATTACAAACTAAAATCACATTGTAATTTAAAATATTCATTACTAGCACCAAGAAATTCAACAACATTTGGAAGCAGAATAGGGTTACCTTCTATTGAAAATATAAGAAAATTGAGGTGTATGCTAGCGGATGAAATGGTTGGAGGAAGAAGTTTGGTATAAGTTATTTGAAATGAAAATTGGAAGAGAAAGTGTAAGTCAGTTACGCTTGAATGTTGTCGTACGTGCAAGCATTGAATGTCTCAAGTTGAATGGATTTTCACAAAATTTTCTTAAGTTGTCGATGCCTTGTGCCAAAGTTGTTGGTTACAACATTCATTTGAAGTTCTCATCATATTACTCAAATATGTAGAAAAGTAAAATTGAACTTGTTGCAACAAGAGAAAAATATTCATTGACGGAATTGAAAATTGCAACATGATTGTCACGGCATTATTGTGCAAATAAAACATTGTAATGTTGCACTACTCGTGTAGCACTTTATTGAAAGCGACTCCACATTTGACTTCGACAATGTGATTGGATCATATTTGTTTACGAAAGCAATTCTCAAGGCTTCCATCCTTCACCCCATCCATCACCACCACCACGAACAGCTCCTCTACCTCCAGGTATAGAAGTTACCAAGCCACCACCACCACCTCTCCCACCACCTCCTACCCAGTTCCCATTGTCGTCATACCCACCCCCACGTCCACCTCCAAATCCAAATCCCGCAGCAGATGCACCATCAGAAGCTCTTGCTCGTCCTCCCCCACTGCCACCTCCTTCACCCCCCACCTCCAAACTACGAGCACCCATGGTCATGCCTATGCAAAGCACAACCATGAGAACGAGAAGGATCGCCTTAGGGTTTGCCATGTTTGTGAATCTATAGACTTGAATGAATGGTACACAATATTTTCCTTCTCGTTGAATGGGACAAATGAAGGGCATGTATTTATAGTGAAATATAACATTAGGAATTTCACTATTTTAATTGGATTTGGCCGAGTTTTAAGAATCCTTTCCAAACATCCAATTTGTTTTCTGTTGTTTAATTTTTAAGTAATCATTATAATGTAGTCTTGGTATGCCCGATGCTTCATCTGTCTACTCAACAAGATAAGTATTAAACAATCAATAAAGATCGTGGTAGCAACTATGTTGCTAGAATTATTTTTAATATTGGTTCTAATCATCGATTTAATTTATTATACACTATGAGGAAATTTATATTTCAATGTAGGTCAGATCTTTTTAGTTAGGGAGAGCCAAATGGTAAATTAAAACCAGGAGTAATACAATTTTGTTGAGAGGAGATAGGAGTTGTGACATCATCATGAAGGATTTTTTCGTAGTTAAGGTGGAATCTCACAGCAAGATCTTGATCTCAACCCTGAAGATGTCGTGACCTTCATACCTATAAGCGGTTCTTATTGCAATGACGGTTCCAAAAGTGAATGAAAACATGGAGGACACCATGGAATTCATCACGCATTTCCACTACCACACAATTTTATTCATGTAACCTGAAAAGTAATGTTGAGAGGTGTGAGGGAATGTGCCATTACATTTTACTTGGGTTTTCTCCTACATTTTTTTGTGTTTGAACAAATCCAAAAAATTTATCATTAATTTCTTACCTTACTACCTGAAAAGAAGGATGTCTCCTTTGCATCATGTTAGTTACATTAAAATACATAAAAGACGATCTGATATATTTAATTTTGTTGTTTATCAAGAAAAGTCCAAAATGTTTTTGTGTGATTCAGCTTAGAAAGAAAATCGTAAGTTTGTTTAAAAAATTTGTCCCTAAATGCTGCGTGCCATATTTGGACATTTTATACACCTAACAATGAGTATTTCAATATGTTAGATAGTTTAAGTATATGTTTTTGCATATCTGATAATTTAAAAGTCAATGCATATTTATGTGTGTCATATATCCAAAGGGGCACTTTAGGAAATAATAGATTGGACAAATATCTATTATCATATAAGTCTAAATTGCCATTTCAAATTTTTTCTACCCTCATCTCAGTACATACGAAATTCAAGGATTTTCCTCATCATTCATACATATTAGTGCGACATGCTCTGCATAAATTATTACATTTGTACATATTATCCTATTATAGTCAAGCGATCTAAAAGGAAATGATGAAGAAGACTGGAAGGAAGACAACCCCATGGGTGCCTTCTACTGCATAAATCAAAAGTTGAAAGAGAAGTGGACAACTCATTCTGCGCCCACCTAAATCACATCATTTTTGTTTTTATATTTCCTTTCAGGATTTAAGATAATGATGGTGTAAAACAATGGGTACCACAATCCTCCTTTTACGACACAAGATTGAAGAAAGTCAAACGAACATTGGGGAAGAACATAATGTTATGCATATGCGTCATCCCTTTTTTCACCATCTTCTTCTTTTTCTTTCTTTCCCACAAATTTTGTAGACAATGAATAGTAGGTGCAACAACAGACTTGATGCTCTACAACTAAAGGAGTGTTGTGACTAGATTGAACGTTGTGGTTTAGGGACGAAGAAAAGAATTGTTGGAGAAAACCTTCCTATTTAAGAAATAGTTAACCTTTGCTTAATTGAATCTGAAAATTTAGTTTTTGTTACTCTGCGTCACGTTAACTTTGGTGGAAATTTACGTATTAGCACCTCAACCTCGAAAAATTGATGTCACGACTCATTTGTGGTTTAGGAAGAATAATAATGTTCGAGTTGTCAAAGTTTTAATTATGTAAAGTAACAAGATTGTACCTTGTACATTGTAATAGTCTAGTAAGTCATTTCCTCAAACTGAACAAAGGCAAAATAAGAGTTAAAAAACAAATCAGATTTGTCATTGATCTAATACAGGACAATGTATGCGACGAGATAAATATCAAAATTGCGACATGGAAAGGGGAAAAGCCGATAGTAGGCTCGTGATGGATGTCGTGATTAAACTCTTCGACTGTTACCTCATTTAAAAAGGCATATCTTAAGGCCTTTAAAACAAAAATTATCATTTAATACTCAATGGGTAGCATAGAAAGTGTACTAAATATGACAGTTAATCTAGCAATTTCTGTAGTTGGACGCTACACAAGAGAATTCCCCGCAACTAAGTTTTCTAGAAATACTTCACTTTGAAGGCTGTAATTACTATTAAATTTTAAAATTGTTAAGAAGAGATCTATTGCTTCAAAATTTGCGACGAAGCAACCTTCGATAAGTTGTTGAAAAACTAAAACTTGGGAAAATATTGAAATACTGAGTGATCGTGTGTATCTATGGAATAAACTCTCGAAACATATTGATGGGGAATAGTTTCGATTACAAACTAAAATCACATTGTAATTTAAAATATTCATTACTAGCACCAAGAAATTCAACAACATTTGGAAGCAGAATAGGGTTACCTTCTATTGAAAATATAAGAAAATTGAGGTGTATGCTAGCGGATGAAATGGTTGGAGGAAGAAGTTTGGTATAAGTTATTTGAAATGAAAATTGGAAGAGAAAGTGTAAGTCAGTTACGCTTGAATGTTGTCGTACATGCAAGCATCGAATGTCTCAAGTTGAATGGATTTTCACAAAATTTTCTTAAGTTGTCGATGCCTTGTGCCAAAGTTGTTGGTTACAACATTCATTTGAAGTTCTCATCATATTACTCAAATATGTAGAAAAGTAAAATTGAACTTGTTGCAACAAGAGAAAAATATTCATTGACGGAATTGAAAATTGCAACATGATTGTCACGGCATTATTGTGCAAATAAAACATTGTAATGTTGCACTACTCGTGTAGCACTTTATTGAAAGCGACTCCACATTTGACTTCGACAATGTGATTGGATCATATTTGTTTACGAAAGCAATTCTCAAGGCTTCCATCCTTCACCCCATCCATCACCACCACCACGAACAGCTCCTCTACCTCCAGGTATAGAAGTTACCAAGCCACCACCACCACCTCTCCCACCACCTCCTACCCAGTTCCCATTGTCGTCATACCCACCCCCACGTCCACCTCCAAATCCAAATCCCGCAGCAGATGCACCATCAGAAGCTCTTGCTCGTCCTCCCCCACTGCCACCTCCTTCACCCCCCACCTCCAAACTACGAGCACCCATGGTCATGCCTATGCAAAGCACAACCATGAGAACGAGAAGGATCGCCTTAGGGTTTGCCATGTTTGTGAATCTATAGACTTGAATGAATGGTACACAATATTTTCCTTCTCGTTGAATGGGACAAATGAAGGGCATGTATTTATAGTGAAATATAACATTAGGAATTTCACTATTTTAATTGGATTTGGCCGAGTTTTAAGAATCCTTTCCAAACATCCAATTTGTTTTCTGTTGTTTAATTTTTAAGTAATCATTATAATGTAGTCTTGGTTTGCACGATGCTTCATCTGTCTACTCAACAAGATAAGTATTAAACAATCAATAAAGATCGTGGTAGCAACTATGTTGCTAGAATTATTTTTAATATTGGTTCTAATCATCGATTTAATTTATTATACACTATGAGGAAATTTATATTTCAATGTAGGTCAGATCTTTTTAGTTAGGGAGAGCCAAATGGTAAATTAAAACCAGGAGTAATACAATTTTGTTGAGAGGAGATAGGAGTTGTGACATCATCATGAAGGATTTTTTCGTAGTTAAGGTGGAATCTCACAGCAAGATCTTGATCTCAACCCTGAAGATGTCGTGACCTTCATACCTATAAGCGGTTCTTATTGCAATGACGGTTCCAAAAGTGAATGAAAACATGGAGGACACCATGGAATTCATCACGCATTTCCACTACCACACAATTTTATTCATGTAACCTGAAAAGTAATGTTGAGAGGTGTGAGGGAATGTGCCATTACATTTTACTTGGGTTTTCTCCTACATTTTTTTGTGTTTGAACAAATCCAAAAAATTTATCATTAATTTCTTACCTTACTACCTGAAAAGAAGGATGTCTCCTTTGCATCATGTTAGTTACATTAAAATACATAAAAGACGATCTGATATATTTAATTTTGTTGTTTATCAAGAAAAGTCCAAAATGTTTTTGTGTGATTCAGCTTAGAAAGAAAATCGTAAGTTTGTTTAGAAAATTTGTCCCTAAATGCTGCGTGCCATATTTGGACATTTTATACACCTAACAATGAGTATTTCAATATGTTAGATAGTTTAAGTATATGTTTTTGCATATCTGATAATTTAAAAGTCAATGCATATTTATGTGTGTCATATATCCAAAGGGGCACTTTAGGAAATAATAGATTGGACAAATATCTATTATCATATAAGTCTAAATTGCCATTTCAAATTTTTTCTACCCTCATCTCAGTACATACGAAATTCAAGGATTTTCCTCATCATTCATACATATTAGTGCGACATGCTCTGCATAAATTATTACATTTGTACATATTATCCTATTATAGTCAAGCGATCTAAAAGGAAATGATGAAGAAGACTGGAAGGAAGACAACCCCATGGGTGCCTTCTACTGCATAAATCAAAAGTTGAAAGAGAAGTGGACAACTCATTCTGTGCCCACCTAAATCACATCATTTTTGTTTTTATATTTCCTTTCAGGATTTAAGATAATGATGGTGTAAAACAATGGGTGCCACAATCCTCCTTTTACGACACAAGATTGAAGAAAGTCAAACGAACATTGGGGAAGAACACAATGTTATGCATATGCGTCATCCCTTTTTTCACCATCTTCTTCTTTTTCTTTCTTTCCCACAAATTTTGAAGACAATGAATAGTAGGTGCAACAACAGACTTGATGCTCTACAACTAAAGGAGTGTTGTGACTAGATTGAACGTTGTGGTTTAGGGACGAAGAAAAGAAATGTTGGAGAAAACCTTCCTATTTAAGAGATAGTTAACCTTTGCTTAATTGAATCTGAAAATTTAGTTTTTGTTACTCTGCGTCACGTTAACTTTGGTGGAAATTTACGTATTAGCACCTCAACCTCGAACAATTGATGTCATGACTCATTTGTGGTTTAGGAAGAATAATAATGTTGGAGTTGTCAAAGTTTTAATTATGTAAAGTAACAAGAGTGTACCATGTACATTGTAATAGTCTAGTAAGTCATTTCCTCAAACTGAACAAAGGCAAAATAAGAGTTAAAAAACAAATCAGATTTGTCATTGATCTAATACAAGACAATGTATGCGACGAGATAAATATCAAAATTGCGACATGGAAAGGGGAAAAGCCGATAGTAGGCTCGTGATGGATGTCGTGGTTAAACT
Source organism: Cymodocea nodosa (assembly GCA_036874045.1). Classification (NCBI taxonomy): domain Eukaryota; kingdom Viridiplantae; phylum Streptophyta; class Magnoliopsida; order Alismatales; family Cymodoceaceae; genus Cymodocea; species Cymodocea nodosa. The sequence continues at coordinate 79,567 of JAZBRI010000011.1, forward strand.
CTACGACTGTTACCTCATTTAAAAAGGCATATCTTAAGGCCTTTAAAACAAAAATTATCATTTAATACTCAATGGGTAGCATAGAAAGTGTACTAAATATGACAGTTAATCTAGCAATTTCTGGAGTTGGACGCTACACAAGAGAATTCCCCGCAACTAAGTTTTCTAGAAACACTTCACTTTGAAGGCTGCAATTACTTCTAAATTTTAAAATTGTTAAGAAGAGATCTATTTCTTCAAAATTTGCGACGAAGCAGCCTTCGATAAGTTGTTGAAAAACTAAAACTTGGGAAAATATTGAAATACTGAGTGATCGTTTGTATCTATGGAATAAACTCTCAAAACATATTGATGGGGAATAGTTTCGATTACAAACTAAAATCACATTGTAATTTAAAATATTCATTACTAGCACCAAGAAATTCAACAACATTTGGAAGCAGAATAGGGTTACCTTCTATTGAAAATATAAGAAAATTGAGGTGTATGCTAGCGGATGAAATGGTTGGAGGACGTAGTTTGGTATAAGTGATTTGAAATGAAAATTGGAAGAGAAAGTGTAAGTCAGTTACGCTTGAATGTTGTTGTACGTGCAAGCATCGAATGTCACAAGTTGAATGGATTTTCACAAAATTTTCTTAAGTTGTCGATGCCTTGTGCCAAAGTTGTTGGTTACAACCTTCATTTGATGTTCTCATCGTATTACTCAAATATGTATAAAAGTAAAATTGAACTTGTTGCAACAAGAGAAAAATATTCATTGATGAAATTAAAAATTGCAACATGATTGTCACGGCATTATTGTGCAAATAAAACATTGTAATGTTGCACTACTCGTGTAGCACTTTATTGAAAGGGACTCCACATTTGACTTCGACAATGTGATTGGAACATATTTGTTTACGAAAGTAATTCTCAAGGCTTCCATCCTTCACCCCATCCATCACCACCACCACGAGCAGCTCCTCTACCTCCAGGTATAGAAGTTACCAAGCCACCACCACCACCTCTCCCACCACCTCCTACCCAGTTCCCATTGTCGTCATACCCACCCCCACGTCCACCTCCAAATCCAAATCCCGCAGCAGATGCACCATCAGAAGCTCTTGCTCGTCCTCCCCCACTGCCACCTCCTTCACCCCCCACCTCCAAACTACGAGCACCCATGGTCATGCCTATGCAAAGCACAACCATGAGAACGAGAAGGATCGCCTTAGGGTTTGCCATGTTAGTGAATCTATAGACTTGAATGAATGGTACACAATATTTTCCTTCTCGTTGAATGGGACAAATGAAGGGCATGTATTTATAGTGAAATATAACATTAGGAATTTCACTATTTTCATTGGATTTGGCCGAGTTTTAAGAATCCTTTCCAAACATACAATTTGTTTTTTGTTGTTTAATTTTTAAGTAATCATTATAATGTAGTCTTGGTTTGCACGATGCTTCATCTATCTACTCAACAAGATAAGTATTAAACAATCAATAAAGATCGTGGTAGCAACTATGTTGCTAGAATTATTTTTAATATTGGTTCTAATCATCGATTTAATTTATTATACACTATGAGGAAATTTATATTTCAATGTAGGTCAGATCTTTTTAGTTAGGGAGAGCCAAACGGTAAATTAAAACCAGGAGTAATACAATTTTGTTGAGAGGAGATTGGAGTTGTGACATCATCATGAAGGATTTTTTCGTAGTTAAGGTGGAATCTCATAGCAAGATCTTGATCTCAACCCTGAAGATGTCGTGACCTTCATACCTATAAGCGGTTCTTATTGCAATGACGGTTCCAAAAGTGAATGAAAACATGGAGGACACCATGGAATTCATCACGCATTTCCACTACCACACAATTTTATTCATGTAACCTGAAAAGTAATGTTGAGAGGTGTGAGGGAATGTGCCATTACATTTTACTTGGGTTATCTCCTACATTTTTTTGTGTTTGAACAAATCCAAAAAATTTATCATTAATTTCTTGCCTTACTACCTGAAAAGAAGGATGCCTCCTTTGCATCATGTTAGTTACATTAAAATACATAAAAGACGATCTGATATATTTAATTTTGTTGTTTATCAAGAAAAGTCCAAAATGTTTTTGTGTGATTCAGCTTAGAAAGAAAATCGTAAGTTTGTTTAGAAAATTTGTCCCTAAATGCTGCATGCCATATTTGGAGATTTTATACACCTAACAATGAGTATTTCAATATGTTAGATAGTTTAAGTATATGTTTTTGCATATCTGATAATTTAAAAGTCAATGCATATTTATGTGTGTCATATATCCAAAGGGGCACTTTAGGAAATAATAGATTGGACAAATATCTATTATCATATAAGTCTAAATTGCCATTTCAAATTTTTTGTACCCTCATCTCAGTACATACGAAATTCAAGGATTTTCCTCATCATTCATACATATTAGTGCGACATGCTCTGCATAAATTATTACATTCGTACATATTATCCTATTATAGTCAAGCGATCTAAAAGGAAATGATGAAGAAGACTGGAAGGAAGACAACCCCATGGGTGCCTTCTACTGCATAAATCAAAAGTTGAAAGAGAAATGGACAACTCATTCTGTGCCCACCTAAATCACATCATTTTTGTTTTTATATTTCCTTTGAGGATTTAAGATAATGATGGTGTAAAACAATGGATGCCACAATCCTCCTTTTACGACACAAGATTGAAGAAAGTCAAACGAACATTGGGAAGAACACAATGTTATGCATATGCGTCATCCCTTTTTTCACCATCTTCTTCTTTTTCTTTCTTTCCCACAAATTTTGTAGACAATGAATAGTAGGGGCAACAACAGACTTGATGCTCTACAACTAAAGGAGTGTTGTGACTAGATTGAACGTTGTGGTTTAGGGACGAAGAAAAGAAATGTTGGAGAAAACCTTCCTATTTAAGAGATAGTTAACCTTTGCTTAATTGAATCTGAAAATTTAGTTTTTGTTACTCTGCGTCACGTTAACTTTGGTGGAAATTTACGTATTAGCACCTCAACCTCGAACAATTGATGTCATGACTCATTTGTGGTTTAGGAAGAATAATAATGTTGGAGTTGTCAAAGTTTTAATTATGTAAAGTAACAAGAGTGTACCATGTACATTGTAATAGTCTAGTAAGTCATTTCCTCAAACTGAACAAAGGCAAAATAAGAGTTAAAAAACAAATTAGATTTGTCATTGATCTAATACAAGACAATGTATGCGATGAGATAAATATCAAAATTCCGACATGGAAAGGGGAAAAGCCGATAGTAGGCTCGTGATGGATGTCGTGATTAAACTCTACGACTGTTACCTCATTTAAAAAGGCATATCTTAAGGCCTTTAAAACAAAAATTATCATTTAATACTCAATGGGTAGCATAGAAAGTGTACTAAATATGACAGTTTATCTAGCAATTTTTGTAGTTGGATGCTACGCAAGAAAATTCCCCGCAACTAAGTTTTCTAGAAATACTTCACTTTGAAGGCTGCAATTACTTCTAAATTTTAAAATTGTTAAGAAGAGATCTATTGCGTCAAAATTGGCGACGAAGTAGCCCTCGATAAGTTGTTGAAAAACTAAAACTTGGGAAAATATTGAAATATTGAGTGATCGTGTGAATCTATGGAATAAACTCTCGAAACATATTGATGGGGAATAGTTTCGATTACAAACTAAAATCACATTGTAATTTAAAATATTCATTACTAACACCAAGAAATTCAACAGCATTTGGAAGCAGAATAGGGTTACCTTCAATTGAAAATATAAGAAAATTGAGGTGTATGCTAGCGGATGAAATGGTTGGAGGACGAAGTTGGGTATAGGTGATTGGAAATGAAAATTGGAAGAGAAAGTGTAAGTCAGTTACGCTTGAATGTTGTCATAGGTGCAATCATCGAATGTCACAAGTTGAATGGATTTTCATAAAATTTTCTTATGTTGTCGATGCCTTGTGCCAAAGTTGTTGGTTACAACGTTCATTTGAAGTTCTCAACGTATTACTCAAATATGAAGAAAAGTAAAATTGAACTTGTTGCAACAAGAGAAAAGTATTCATTGAGGGAATTAAAAATTGCAACATGATTGTTACGACATGATTGTGAAAATAAAACATTGTAATGTTGCACTACTTGTGTAGCACTTTATTGAAAGGGACTCCACATTTGACTTCGACAATGTGATTGGAACATATTTGTTTAGGAAAGTAATTCTCAAGTCTTCCATCCTTCACCCCATCCATCACCACCACCACGAGCAGCTCCTCTACCTCCAGGTATTGAAGTTACCAAGCCACCACCACCACCTCTCCCACCACCTCCTACCCAGTTCCCATTGTGGTCATACCCACCCCCACGTCCACCTCCAAATCCAAATCCCGCAGCAGATGCACCATCAGAAGCTCTTGCTCGTCCTCCCCCACTGCCACCTCCTTCACCCCCCACCTCCAAACTACGAGCACCCATGGTCATGCCTATGCAAAGCTCAACCATGAGAACGAGAAGGATCGCCTTAGGGTTTGCCATGTTAGTGAATCTATAGACTTGAATGAATGGTACACAATATTTTCCTTTTCGTTGAATGGGACAAATGAAGGGCACGTATTTATTGTGAAATATAACATCAGGAATTTCACTATTTTAATTGGATTTGACCGAGTTTTAAGAATCCTTTCCAAACATCCAATTTGTTTTCTGTTGTTTAATTTTTAAGTAATCATTATAATATAGTCTTGGATTGCACGATGCTTCATCTGTCTATTCAACATGATAACTATTAAACAATCAATAAAGATCATGGTAGCGTCTATGTTGCTAGAATTACTTTTAATATTGGTTCTAATCATCGATTTAATTTATTATACACTATGAGGAAATTTATATTTCATTGTAGGTCAGATCTTTTTAGTTAGGGAGAGCCAAACGGTAAATTAAAACAAGGAGTAGTACAATTTTGTTGAGAGGAGATAATGTTAATTGCACAATATTTAGCATATCATATGAGAATTAAGCCATTATGTTATAATTGCACTATTATATGCTTTAATTGAAGAATTTGCTTAATTTTGGGGAGTTAATGTTAATTTAGTACATTTATGAACTGTCGGTAAGTTGCAGGTTGTGAAATTCTTAAGTATCCGAATTTTCTGATATTTCAGACAGTTATGTTTAACATACCGAACAAATTCAAACTGTTTTGTTTAACAGACCGAATATGTTTCAGATAGTTGTGTTTAAATTGCTGAATAGTTATGTTTTGAGAGAATATTTTATTATTTGCTAAGGTATGCATGTCAAAACCAGAATGAATGACTTAAGTGAACTTTCGGTGAGTTATCTATAACTATCCGAAATTGCAGCTGAGCATCAGAGAGTTATCCCTGTAACTCTCCGAAATCTCTTTTTATTTATAAAATAGCTGGGGACACGTGTCATGTTCTGGGTAAGTGACTTAAGTAAATTTTCGGTGAGTTAGTTGTAACTATCTGAAATGCATCTGATCATCGGATAGTTAGACCTGTAACTCTTCGAAATGTTATTTTATAATTAAACTGCTGTTGTCACGTGTCGAGATCTGGTAGATTTACTTAAGTTATATATCGGTGAGTTAATTGTAACTATCCAAAATGCATTTGAGCATCGGATAGTTAAGTTTATAAGTATCCGAAATGCACCTGAGCATCAGATAGTTAAATTTATGCACGTATTTTATAATTAAATCAACGAAGAAAGTCTGTTGAGTTATCTGTAACTCCACAGACTATATATTTTCTAATATGCCACTATAGCGGTTGCAGAAACAAGACAGTTGGAAGGAAAAACCACGTTTGCACGTATCGCGTAGGAGAAGGAAGCATCGCCGTTGATCTGAAGGAAGGAAATCCAACTGATCATTCAAGCAGAAGCAGTTACTACTGAAGAAATATAAAAGAAAAGAAGAAAAAAAGAAGAAGGGTAATCGATGTGTGATCGATGGATGGACCGTGTGTGCAGAGGAGGATGAGCGTCGCAATTCTCTGAAGTACCACACCAACCATCATCATCACCATCATCACCACCATAATCACCAACCATCGAAGGTCTGTGAGGATACTTGCCTGATGTTGGGTCGTTTCCGAGCCAAACATAGTGCCGGACAACTATTGTGAGGAGTGATCGCGTCACGGGAAGGGAAGCCATTTTCACCAAGTGCCAACTCATATTTCAGGAGATCGTAAAGCTTTTAGCCTTGGCTTCGGGTTGATGCCTGTATGCTGAAGAGGAGATCATCTTGTAATTCTGGACTCGCGATTCTATAGGGAGAGGAGACAAAATTGTATGTGGTTTAATTTTCAGTGGTGTAATCGCGTTGCAAGTAGTGTCAAAAGTATTTACTGTCAAGTGAGATTACTTTACATTTCACCTTTCACCCATTTCCATGTTATATTAAAACAAAAAGACCAAAAACAATTTATCTATGTTTGTATGTTGTATTTGAGTGTTGTATTGTTTGTGTTGTATCGTGATTAATGTTATCTGTATCAGTTTTGTGATTGTTTTATGTTAGTTTTAATTTTACAGTTTATTGAAATTGGTTCGTACAAAAGACTTAAAGATTTTAATGGTTACTATTTGAATCATCTGAATGTTAGTATTGCTTAATGATAAATCCAATGTTAACTAGCATTAAAAAGCTTAATTGATGTTATTTACAATCTGTGGAATCGCCCAATGGTGGCCGAATTCCTCTATAAATAGCAATATTATAAAGAAGAGACAGGCTCGTGGAGTTAACTTAAGTCCATGAGGGTAGTCCGTTGAGTTAGCCATAACTGAACGAACTTTGTCCGTTGAGTTAACTGTAATTCAACGGAGTGCTTATTGAATATAAATTTGAATTGTTAACAATCAAACAGTTCTTAAATTCGTCAGCAATTCCCTATGGGATCGACTTGTACTTGCACACTGATACAATAGACACTGTGCACTTGCAGTTAAAGTACAAATTGGAATTAATATCTAAATTGTATTAAAGGTTGTTTGTTTACTTCTAAAAGAAAGAATAGGCATAAAGATAAATTAAGTAAAAACAAAAGTAACAAATCCAAGTTTTTTTAGTGTATTGTTGGGAAAACCAAACAGTACTTCAGATTTAATTTCCTCATATTCAGGAACTTTTTCTTTTCCTTTCTTTTTTCTAATTAGTTGTGCCTGTTCTTCCTCTTCATCTTCTGAAATTAAATCTACAAAAGTAGGCTCTACAAGCCTTCGAGCCACAGGTACTAGCTCTTCCTGTTTAACTTTTTTTATAACTGCTGGTCTCGAAGGACCAGCTTCATCTCCTTTTGCAGTAGGTTTGGCAGTAGCTTCTTGATGCTGTTCCACTTTGATTTTATATTGGGCTTTCAACTTTTCTGTAGCCCTCTTTTTGTAAAGTGCATCAAACACTAGGTGTGCTTTAGCCACTACCAAATCTTCTAATTCTCCTTGGTTTTTCCCAACTTGAACCAGTTCTTCAAATTCTCTTATTTCTTCTTCGTTTGAAGGCCCCATAACTACCAACCTTTCTAATTGTTTAGGAAGTGGATTTGAAGGTCCAAGCTGCTGCTCCTCAGGAACAGGTCTTTCAACAGTCGGCTCCTCTTGTCCTTTAGTTGCCTCTTCTTCATTTTCTTTCCTTTCTTGCTCCCAGATCACCCATTTAGCTCGTCTACACATTCATCTTTTGAACCAGAGCCAGGACTTACGTTGGATTAATTCTAGGGCTACTTCATTGTTTGGCCATATCTTTCTTTCTTTACTTATTGCAATTTCAGTTGCCACTCTAATTCGTGTCTCCATTATCTGTGGTATCTGTATTTCTAACTCAACCAAAATTTTTCTCAAGTTAAAGAGTTCTGATTCTACCTTTTGTAACTCTTTCTCTCTTGTTGTATTTCTGATCTTCTGCCTCGTGTGCAATTCTTCAGATTCCTTCAGAAATTGTGTGGTGTCCACTACCTCTTCCCAGAATTCAGGCTTCATCTTCCTCATCGTGGAGTTACACAACAGCACGGAATCGCTATGATTTCTACTATTCTAGATTCTAAATGATTTGCCGGATAATGCCCCCAAAACCCTAGGTTTTAGTTTAAATAAGCCTTAAGTTTAGGCAAGTAATCGGGTCATTTCCCGAACCAACTATTACTATTTTATTCGAGGTCTTAGCTATAGTACTCCGTTGAGTTACAGTTAACTCAACGGAATAAGCTCGTTGACTAACTCAAGACTCAACGGAGTAAGCTCGTTGAGTTAAGCGTAACTCAATGGACTCCCCCATACAAGCAAAGATAATAATAAAAATATTACAGAGAATAGTTTTTCTTTTTTTTTTACTAGTTTAACCGATACTATGTTTCGGTCAGACCTAAATTTTTTTTTTTTTTTCTTTTTTTTTCTTTCGGTTGAACCGATACTATGTTTTGGTAAAACCAACATTTTTTCTAAAAATTAATAAACATATTTTTTTATGTTCCGGTCATACTAATGGATCGAGTTGGTTGAACCACAACGATTTTTATATTTTATATATTTTTTTAATGTTTTTTTTTATATATATATAAACATAAAAACTGATTTCTTACTAAGTAAAGCTCAAGTAGTCCTCTACTCTGAGTTCTTCCATAATTCCAAGGGAGCTTTTTGGTGTTTTCAGAATAGGTTTAAGTCTTTGTCCATTTACTTTAAATATATTCTGATTTTTAGGATTTTCAATTTCAATAGCTCCATAAGGATAAATATTTCGAACTATGTAAGGTCCTACCCATCTAGATTTCAATTTTCCTGGATGGTTATGGAGTCTAGCCATATAAAGATATACTTCTTGTCATATTTCAAAGCTTTTAGGAATAATTTTTCTATCATGCCAAAATTTAATTTTTTCTTTTTCTCTTACAGTATTCAAATAAGCTTCATTTCTAATTTCTTCTAATTCAATTAATTGCATTTTTCTATTTTCAGTAGCTTGATTTAAATTAGTGTTCAGAGTTTTTAATACCCAATAAGCTTTATGTTCTATTTCAGCAAGTAAATGACAACTTTTTCCATATACTAGCCTAAAAGGTGACATACCTAAGCTCGTTTTATAAGCAGTTCTATAAGCCCAAAGTACATCTATCAATCTATTAGCCCAATCTATTCTAGTAGGATTTACCACTTTTTCTAAGATTAATTTAATTTGTTTGTTTGCACTTTCTACTTGTCCACTTGTTTGCGGATGATATGATGTTGCAATTTTGTGGTTTACTCCATATTTTTCATTAAGGCTTCAAAACATCTATTACAAAAATGAGTTCCTCTATCACTGATAATAGCTTTAGGTATTCCAAATCTGGCAAATATATTTGTTCTTATAAATTGTATTACCCCTTTGTTATCATTACTTTTTGCAGGAATAGCTTCTATCCATTTAGATACGTAATCCACCCCCAATAATATGTAATTAAATTGATTAGACATAGGAAATAGACCCATAAAATCTATTCCCCACACATCAAACATTTCAAACTCAACAATAGGATTAAGAGACATCATATTTCTCTTTAATATTCTTCCTATTTGTTGACATCTTAAACAACTTAAGCAATATTTATAAGCATCTTTGAATAGTGTTGGCCAATAAAACCCACATTGCAGAATTTTTCAAACAGTTTTTCCTGAACCAAAATGCCCTCCACAAACTTGGTCATGACAGAAAGACAATATGCTCAGATGTTCAGTTTCTAGAACATACCTCCTTAAAACCAAATCAAGACATTTCTTAAATAAGTATGGGTCTTCCCAATAGTAATATTTTACTCTTGAGAAAAACAATTTCTTATCCTGTCTACTCCAATCCTTAGGTGTTAGACTAGTAACTAAGTAATTAACTATGTTTGCATACCAAGGCATTGTGTTGATGGTCATTAATTGTTCATCAGGAAAATTATCCTTAATTTCAATATTTGATTTTTCTATTTGTAATCTTGATAAATGATCTGCTACTACATTCTCACAACCTTTTTTATCTTTAATTTCTAGATCAAATTCTTGCAATAACAATATCCATCGAATCAATCTAGGTTTAGTTTCTTTTTTCTTTATTAGATGTTTTAGAGCTGAATGATCCGTGTATACTATTACTTTAGCTCCAATTAGATATGATCTAAACTTTTCTAAAGCAAACACAACAGCTAATAATTCTATTTCAGTTGTTGTGTAATTAACTTGAGCATCATTTAAGGTTTTGCTTGCATAATGAATCACTCTAGGAGATTTTTCTATCTTCTGTCCTAACACTGCTCCTAGAGCAAAATCAGAAGCATCGCACATTAATTCAAATGGATGGTTCCAATCAGGTGCTTGAATTATAGGAGTTGAAATTAAGTTAGTCTTAAGTCTGAAAAATGTTTCATTGCAATTTTTATTAAAGTTAAATGGAACATCTTTTAATAGATTAGTTAAAAGTCTAGCTATCTTGCTAAAGTCTTTAATAAATCTTCTATAAAAACCAGCATGTCCTAGAAATGATCTAATATCTTTTATTGATTTAGGTTCTGGTAGATTAGAGATTACTTCTATTTTAGCTTTATTTACTTCCAACCCTTTCTTAGAAACAACATGCCCTAAGACTATTCCTTGTTTAACCATGAAGTGACATTTTTCCCAATTTAAAACTAGATTTTTTTCCACATAGCGTTTTAATATTTGGTCTAAATTACTTAAACAAACTTCATATGAGTTGCCATATACAGTAAAATCATCCATAAATATTTCTAAGAAATCTTCAGTCATTCTAGTAAATATGCCCTGCACACACCTTTGAAAGGTAGCTGGCGCATTGCATAATCCGAATGGCATTCTCTTAAAAGCATAAGTTCTATTAGGACAGGTGAAAGTTGTTTTCTCTTGATCCTCTAATGCTACTGGAATTTGATTATACCCTGAATACCCGTCTAGGAAGCAAAAATATTCTTGCCCTACTAATCTTTCCAGCATTTGATCTATAAAAGGTAAGGGAAAATGATCTTTCCTAGTCACAACATTCAGCTTTCTATAGTCTATACATACTCTCCAGCCTGATTGAATTCTAGTAGGTATCAAGTCTTGACTTTCATTCCTAATAACTGTTAATCCTGATTTCTTGGGGACTACATGCATTGGACTAACCCACGAGCTATTCGAAATCGGATAAATTATATCATTATCTAACCATTTAACTATTTCCTTCCTAACTACTTCTTTAAGGTTTGGATTTAATCTCCTCTCAGGAATTCTAACACGTTTAGCATTCTCTTCTAAATATATGTGGTGACAGCATAAAGTTGAACTTAACCCTTTTATATTAGTCATAGTCCATCCTATTGCTTCTTTATAACTTTTTACTACATCTTTTAATTTAGCTATTTGATCCTCTTTTAAATCTGAAGCAATAATGATTGGACAGGTTCGTTTATCTTCCAGAAATATATAGGTTAATTCAGGAGGTAAAGGTTTTAATTCAAAATGCTGACCATCAGAAGCTAGAGCTCCTAATTGAACATCATCATTTTCTAAATTAATTTCTTCCCGATCTCCTTCTATATTTATGCTTTCACTTTCTTCTAAAATTTCAGAATTGATTTGCCTATTTAATTCTTCTTGAATCACATCATCTAACATATCTCCTTCATCCTCTAAAAAGTCTATGGTATGTAAGGACATTTCTAACTCCTCAAACATTTCTGGTTTGAAAATATTTAATTGAGTATTCACATTACCATATGCTAATTTCATTACTCTAGTTTTACAATTTATAATAGCCCCTGATGTTGCTAAAAATGGCCTTCCCAAAATTAAAGATGTAACACTATTTTTATGCTTAATTTGTTGGGAATCCAGGATTACAATATCAATAGGATATATAAAATTCTTGATTTTAATTAAGACATCCTCTATTTTTCCTCTAGGGTATCTTATACTTCTATCAGCTAATTGAATAACCGTACTAGTAGGAGTTAAGCCTTCTAATCCTAAGGATGCAAATATATCACTTGCCATAACATTTATACCTGCACCTTTTAGCATATTAATGTTCTTTCTAGAATGGTATTTTCTATGGTGCATGATATAACAAGGATTCCAAGATCAGATAACTTTTTAGGAATTTGTGGCAGAAATAGGGAACTACTTTGCTCAGCTAAAAAGACATTTCTAAGAACTTTTCGCTCTCTTTTCTTAGTACACCAATCCTTCAGAAATTTAGCACAAGGAGGCATTTTCTGCAATAGATCTAACAAAGGAATGTTAACTTGTACTTTTTCAAAAATTTCTCTGATTTTTTCTTGTTTTTCAGGAATTGTTTGTTGTAATCTTTCAGGATAGGGTGCTAAGGATTTTGATTTCAAAGACTCTTTTTCTTTTAGTTGATTTGTCTGGTCATTTTTAGCTTCATTCGCAGATTCAGATTGTTCTTTAATGATTTCTAGATTTTCAGCTATTACATTTTCATTATCATTTTGATTTTTACTAATATCCACCTTCATATCATTTTCATTTTGAGTTCTTGGTGGTATATCAGTTCTAGATCTTAATGTTATACATACATCTTCCAGATTTTCGTTACTCTCTTGATGTATTTGTATATCATTTTTGTGATTATGATCTTCAATTGTTTTTAATTTTCAAGTGCATTCTTTAAATTCTCTTGCATTAGTATTTTCTGTTTGCTTTATATTTTGCAAATTATGCAGGTTTATAATATTATAGTTTTCATTGTCCTGTTGCATAACTTGTATTTTCATTGTATATTCGTCTAATGCTTTTAATTTTGTTTCCAAATCATCTAATTTCACTGCATTCAATTTTTGATCAATTGTCATTATGGTTTTTTCAGTTTCATAAATTATATCCTTTTTAGGTTCTAAATATGCTTCCTTATAGTTTAATTGATTGACTTCTTGTTGTTGACACACAAAGTATTCCAGTTTGTCTAGATTTTTCTCTATACTATGCTCTAGTCTATCATACCTATCCCAAACTTCAATGTCTCTCAACATATTACACATTCTATACTGACCATCAATTGGGTAAACTATAGGATTCTCATACTCGGCTCTATTATATTGAGGATAATTCATTTGTTGTTCATGGGATCTAACCATCTACAAACGTCTCAATTTCAAACAGTCAGAAATGTCGTGTCCTTCAGAATTATAGAATTCACATATGCTAATTACAGATTTCAGAAATTTTTGAGCATAAGCATATGCCATATTCTTAATTATAGAAGAAAACACACAACTCTGGCTATTAAAATGAAACAGCTCTAACAGTTACTTATGTTAATTCAATTCAATTCAATTCAGTTCAATTCAATTCAATTCAATTCAGTTCAATTCCCCAACAACAGTGCCATAAAACTTGTTTAGGTTTTCCTAGCACTACACTAGAAAAACTTGGATTTGTTACTTCTATTTTTACTTAGTTAATTTATCTTTATGCTTATTCTTTCTTTTAGAAGTAAACAAACAACCTTTAATTCCAATTTGTACTTTAACTACAAGTGCACAGTGTCTTTTGTATCAATGTGCAAGTATAGGTCGATCCCATAGGGAATTGCTGAAGAACTTGAGAACTGTTCGTTTGTTAACAATCAAATTTATATATTCAATAAGCTCTTAGTTGAATTATAGTTAAGTCAATGGACTAAGTTCGTTGAGTTATGGCTAACTCAACGGACTAACCTCATGGACTTAAGTTAACTTCACGAGCCTGTCTTTTCTTTTTAATACTACTATTACAAAGGAATTCGGCTAACCATTGGGCGATTCCACAGATTGTAAATAACATCAATTAAGCTCTTTAATGTTAGTTAACATTGGATTTATCATTAAGCAATACTAACATTAAGATAATTCAAACAGTAACCATTAAAATCTTTAATTCTTTTGAACGAACCAATTTCAGTAAACTGTAAAACTAAAATAAACATAAAATAATCACAACATTGACAAAGATAACATTAATCACGATACAACGCAAATAATACAACATACAAACATAGATAAATTGTTTTTGGTATTTTTGTTTTAATATGAACATGGAAATGGGCGAAAGGTGAAATGTAAAGTAATCTCACTTGATAGTAAATACTTCCGACACTACTTGCAACGTGATTACACCACTGAAAATTAAACCACTTACAATTCTGTCTCCTCTCCCTATAGAATTGCGAGTCCAGAATTGCAAGATGATCTCCTCTTTAGCATACAGGCATCAACCCGAAGCCAAGGCTAAAAGCTTTACAATCTCCTGAAATATGAGTCAGCGCTTGTTGAAAATGACTTCCCTTCCCGCGACGCGATCACTCCTCACAGTGGTTGTCAGGCACTGTGTTTGGCTTGGAATCGACCCGACATTAGGCGAGTATCCTCACAGACCTTCGATGGTTGGTGATTATGGTGGTGATGATGATGGTTGGTGTGGTACTTTAGAGAATTGTGATGCCGATCCTCCTCTACACACACTATCTGCCCATCGATCACACACTTCTTCTTTTTTCTTCTTTTCTTTTATATTTCTTCAGTAGTAACTGCTTCTGCTTGAATGGTCGGTTGGATTTCCTTCATTCATATCAACGGCAATGATTTCTTTCCTTGCGCGATACGTGCAAACATGGTTTTTCTCTTCCAACTATTTGTTCCTGCAACCACTACAGTGGCATATTAGAAAATAGATTTAACTATAAAACATGTACAATAAAGAAATAAGCCGCTAACATAACGCGTTACCTTAGTGTATATTCATGTAACTCAACATGTATAGTTATGCTAACTTAATGAGTTAAACATGTGCATCTCACGTGATATACTAAAGCATTTAAATTCAACACATGCATAAATTTAACTATCTGATGCTCAAGTGCATTTCGGATACTTATAAATTTAACTATTCAATGCTCAGATGCATTTTGGATAGTTACAAATAACTCACTGATATATAACTTAAGTAAATCTACCAAATCTTGACACGTGTGAGTAGCAGTTTAATCATAAAATAACATTTCGAAGAGTTATAGGTCTAACTATCCAATACTCAGATGTATTTCGGATAATTATAGATAACTCACTGAAAACCCACTTAAGTCACTTTCCCAGAACGTGACACGTGTCCTCAACTATTTTATAAATAAAAAGAGATTTCGAAGAGTTACAGGGATAACTATCCGATGCCCAGCTGCAATTTTGGATAGTTATAGATAACTCACTGAAAGTTCACTTAAGTCATTCATTATGGTTTTGACACATGTACTTTAGGAAATAATAAAATATTCTCTCAAAACATAACTGTTCGATAATTTAAACATAACTATCTGATACATGTTCGGTCGTTTAAACATAACTGTCCGAATATGTTCGGTATGTTAAACATAACTGTCTGAAATATTAGAAAATTCGGATACTTAAGAATTTCACAGCCTGCAACTTACCGACAATTCTTAAATGTACTAAATTAACATTAATTCCCCCAATTTAAGCAGATTCTTCAATTAAAGCATATAATAGTGCAATTATAACATAATGGCTTAATGCTTATATGATAAGCTAAATATTATGCAATTTAACCATCATTTAACGTTAATAATATGCACTTTTTCATTCTAAACAGTTAATGAATAACTCCACGAACTAAGTTTAAATGTAAATTTAGGACAAGTAATTAATTACATACCTTGTTCTTTTGTATCTCCTTCAATATCTTCCGATTTTTGAATCTGAAAAACTTTTCATTCACAATTAAAAGCAGAATATATTACAACAAAACATAACTTGTTAATTAGTGTCTTGTGTGGAACTTAGGCTCCTATGCCTTTGGTGGCTCACAAGCAAGCTAGTTGGTTTCCCAGAATAGATACCAACAAACTAGATTGATATTTTTATTTTTCTTTTTTTTTCTAAAAATAAATGCAGACTACACACAACATTAAAAACATAGAATCATACTTTAAGAACATGACTTAAAAGTAGTAACAAATGGAATAAACGTGTCAGTCCAAGCAAACTTTTTTGCCATAATTCTTCTTACTATTAATTCTATTTCAATGCAGTCTATTTTCCTTTTAATTTGTAAACTTGCAGTATGTTATCAATACTAAATATAAGTGTATTTCCATTAATGAAATGAAATGCAGAAAGAGATCCTCTTCTGTTCCAAGATAATGTAGTTGTTTCTATTTCTACATCTATTTCAATATATTCCTCTTCCCACTTCCATTCATTTAGGTCTTTTATAATCCATATTTGAAATTTCTTCAATTCATCCCACCATCTTATCAGACATAAAGTAGGATCATCATATTCATTATACCACATTCCTAATTGAATTTTATCATATTCTGTAGATGGTGGTTTAGCTATATCACTTGGTATAGGTAATATTTCTATAAAATCATCATAACTATCTATGCTTACTATGTATAAATCAGATTTAAATGCAATTGATATATCTGTGACTAGATATATATATCCATCAAGTATGACATGTATGCTGTTAATTAATACTTTCTGTCCTAGATATATCATATTGTTTTCAGTCCAAGATCTATTCAGAAAATTATACACACTTAAGCATAAATCTTCATCTCAATTTCCAGTAGGTCTCCAATAATATTATTTTTCAGGAATGGTCGAATTTTTATCAGAAAATATTAAAGCTGACCCACAATTTTCAGTTGGTACTTCATATCTATTAGGCCTTCCTATATTCCATTTTTCTCTTGTGAGAGGATTTCTAATCAAAATATCCGGTAATAGAATTGCATACCTTGGTTTGGTTCTGTATATAATTAATCTTTCATTCATCCCCATAATATGATCTATTCCTTCTAATGTATTGGGTGGAATTCTTGTAGTTTCTTCCATATTCAGATATTCATAGCTAATTGAACTATGTTTAAATGACTTCCATAAAAATCCATCTCTAATCTTAGTCATTTTTGTAGCCTATAGTCCATGAAAATATTTTTCTCTAACATAGTCTTTAATATCCTTTGATACACAACACAATCTGCACAGATCTTTAGCTGACAAGTTACTCAGTACTTCCCTTAGTGCGTCCAGCGGTAATTTCATCAATTCCATCTATTGTGATTCTATATGACATAAACAAAAATTAATAGAGACAAAATTAACATAGCTACTACACACCCTCATGGAGTTAGGTCATAAGTCAAAGAACTTAGTTCGTTGAGTTAAGTAATAACTCTATGATACTATTAACTATAAGTAAACTTACATTTTTTTATATTCTTCTACTTACTATATTATACATAGTTACTTCAGTTATAATGTTTCATTCGGTTACCCACCTAGAGGAGGTATCAATTTCATTAACAGTTCTATTAATAGGGTTAGGTACTACTTGCATTGGCAATCCTCTAGTAGGTCTGTTGAGTATTTTTGTTTTGATGATGTGTGCTGAATGAAAATAATCATATTTCCTCAATTACTATTGCTTGTGAAAAGAAATTAAAATCATCAATTAATATAGAAAAAGCTTACTGATATAAATACTTATCTGTATTGGATCTAAAGTTAATAACTAGTCGTTTCGTTGCATTAATTTCCCATTTAGATAACGTTAAGTTAACGTGTGTTTTTATTGAAAAGCATGATATGTTTTAATGTTATATCTTCTGTATCATGAACAGTGCACGTTTAGACAACTCGTTAAGTTAGAGTTTTGTTTGTATAGAGGTCACGTGAGAACTCGTTAAGTTAGAGGCTTAAAGGTTAAAATAGGTCACCTGATAACTCGTTAAGTTAGTGAGTAAAAGAAGAGACGAACTCGTTAAGTTAGTGTTATACACGTGGTGAAATTATAAGTTACGAATGTTGTATTGTATCACGTGAGGTGCACATGTTTAACTCATTCAGTTAACATAACTAAACGCGTTGAGTTGCTATATTGAACACTAAGGCAACGCGTTAGGTTAGCATTATAAACTTAAGTTGTTATTTTTGCACGTGGTAAAATTCTTATTATAAAAACATTTGTTTATTACTGGTTCGTTGAGTTATCATAACACAACGGAGATGGTTCGTTGAGTTATCATAACACCACGGACATAGTTCGTTGAGTTAGCTACAGTACTTGTCACGTGAAATGGCACATGAGGAACTCGTTAAGTTAGAAACGTTAAGTTATATATATACTTGTGTTACTCGTTTAGTTAACATTAAAGTAACGACTTCTTATTACACTGATGAAAAACTTTTGGACGAGAAAGTTTATTTTGCATGAAATTTTTCAGAGATCCAGGACTAATGATTAAAGAAAATTTGAAATATAAACGTGGGTTAGAACGTGTGTTTCGATGAAGGAAAAAGAAAAGATGTGGAGAAGTGGAAAACTGGTGGTGGTTAAACGTGAAGGATATGCATGAAATGAAGATACAGTATAAAAGGCATAGAATTCTCGTTGATCAATTTATCTTTGCACACAAAAAGAAAAATCTTTTCAAGGATCAAACCATCCTTGCATACAAAAAGAAAAATCTTTTCAAGGATCAAACCATCCCTGCACACCAAAAGAAAAATCTTTTTCAAGGATGAAAAACACCTTCTCGGGGAAAATCTCTCAAGTTGAAGAAAGTTCAGTAAAGCATAAAAAGGTAAGATTTTTGTCACAGAAGATTTGAAGTATTAGAAGGAAGCAAATTCAGTGAAGCATAAAAAGGTAAGATTTTCGTCACTGAAGATTTGAAGTATCAGAAGAAAGCAAATTCGGTGAAGCATGAAAAGACAAGATATTCGTCATTGAAGAATTGCTGAAGAAGAAAAAGAAGAAGAAGAAAGATCTCAAACAAGGAGAAAAGTTTTAAATTCCGCAAATTAGTTTTCTCTGTTTGTAGTTATGAAATTGTTTAGATGATACATGGTATCGAAATATAATTGCATCTACAATTTCTGAGGAGAATTGAATTGTATATTGTAATTGAAACCTTGAATAAAAATGATTTTATGAAAACAATGTCTCGACTTGTTTTTGAGTTTTAAAGTTTCAATCATATTTCAGATAATATTAAAAATACACAATTCACCCCCCTCTTGTGTAGCCATACGATCCTACAAGGTCTAACTTCTATTGATTCCTTCTGTCTAGGGGGTATATTTCTATTTATATTTTGATTTTGAATTGCAGCATTTCCAAATACAAAATCTAGACAATTGTTTAATTGTTGAATTATCTTTTCTAACTTCTCTATTCTAGATCCTTGTTCAATCAATGCTTCATAACTTATATTTTTGTCATTTAAATTTTCTCCTACTTGGAAATTGTTGTTTCTCCAAGATAAATTCGGGTGATTTCTCCAATTAGGGTTATACGAATTTCCAAAGTTATCTTTCTAGTTTCTAGCATAAATAATATCTAAATCATTAACGTTTGCACTCTTTTTTGCTAGTTTCTGATTTAATGATAACTCTTCTATTTTCTTTGTTAATTCAATTAATTTAACTTCAAGCATTGTGCTTGAATCTATTTCATGCATTCCTCTTGGCAATATTCTTTTATCTGCAATAACTTCAACTGAGTTCTCCCACTGTGTAGTTCTTTTTGCAAAGTTTTCTAAGTATGCCCATGCTTCTTCACGACACAATTTTAAAAATCCATTCTGACAAGTAGATTCTAATAAAGATTTCATTGAAACATCTATGCCTTCATAAATTATACCTATCAATTGTGCTTTACTCATTGCATGATGTGGACATTGAGTCAGTAAATCTTTAAATCTTTCAAAATATTTCCAAAATGATTCTCCTTGTTTTTGGCTACACATTAATATTTCCTTTTTCTTTTTAATTATTTGATGTGTTGGATAATATTTTTCCAGAAAAACAGAGCAAAATTCAGTCCATGTAGAAATTGAATCAAGCGATAGAGTATATAACCATCTCTTAGCTGTCTTTTAAAGCAAAAGGGATATATCTAAGTTTAATAGCATGTTTGGAATGAAAAAGTACATATTATTAATGGTTAAATGATGGTTAATTGCATAATATTTAGCTTATCATATGAGAATTAAGCCATTATGTTATAATTGCACTGTTATATGCTTTAATTGAAGAATCTGCTTAATTTGGGGGAATTAATGTTAATTTAGTACATTTCTAAACTGTTAGTAAGTTACAAGCTGTGAAATTCTTAAGTATCCAAATTTTTTGATATTTCAGACAGTTATGTTTAACATACCAGACATATTTTGGACAATTATGTTTAACAGACTGAACATGTACCGAATAGTTATGTTTAAATTGCCGAACAGTTATGTTTTAAAACAATATTTTATTATTTCCTGAAGTACACGTGTCGAAACCATAATGCATAACTTAAGTGAACTTTCAGTGAGTTATCTATAACTATCCGAAATTGCAGTTGGGCATTAGATAGTTAGCTTTGTAACTCTTTGAAATCTCTTTTTATTTATAAAATAGCTGAGGACACGTGTCATGTTCTTGGAAAGTGACTTAAGTGGATTTTCGGTGAGTTATCTCTAACTATCCGAAATGCATCTAAGCATCAGATAGTTAGCTCCGTAACTCTCCGAAATGTTATTTTATGATTAAACTGCTGCTAACACGTGTCGAGATCTGGTAGATTTACTTAAGTTATATATCAGTGAGTTATCTGTAACTATCCGAAATGCATCTAAGCATCGGATAATTAAGTTTATAACTATCCAAAATGCACCTAAGCATCGGATAGTTAAATTTATGCACGTGTTTTATAGTTAAATCAATGAAGAAAGTCCGTTGAGTTATTTGTAACTCCACAGACTATATATTTTCTAATATGCCATTGTAGTGGTTGCAAGAACAAACAGTTGGAAGAGAAAAACCACGTTTGCACGTATCGCGCAGGGAAAGAAATTATCATTATTGATACAAATGAAGGAAATCCAACCGACCATTCAAGTAGAAGCAGTTACTACTGAAGAAATATAAAAGAAAAGAAGAAAAAAGAAGAGGTGTGTGATTGATGGGCGAACAGTGTGTGTAGAGGAGGATTAGCATTGCAATTCTCTGAAGTACCACACCAACCATCATCATCACCACCATAATCACCAACCATCAGAGGTATGTGAGAATACTTACCTGATGTCGGGTCGATTTCGAGCCAAACATAGTGCATGACAACCAATGTGAGGAGTGATCGCGTTGTAGGAAGGGAAGCCATTTTCACCAAGTGCCAACTCATATTTCAGGAGATCGTAAAGCTTTTAGCCTTGGCTTCGGGTTGATGCCTGTATGCTGAAGAGGAGATCATCTTGTAATTCTGGACTCGTGATTCTATAGGGAGAGGAGACAGAATTGTATGTGGTTTAATTTTCAATGGTGTAATCGCGTTGCAAGTAGTGTCAAAAGTATTTACTGTCAAGTGAGATTACTTTACATTTCACCTTTCACCCATTTCCATGTTATATTAAAACAAAAAGACCAAAAACAATTTATCTATGTTTGTATGTTGTATTTGAGTGTTGTATCGTGATTAATATTATCTTTGTCAGTGTTGTGATTGTTTTATGTTGTTTTAGTTTTATAGTTTACTAAAATTGGTTCGTTCAAAAGACTTAAAGATTTTTATGGTTATTGTTTGAATTATCTGAATGTTAGTATTGCTTAATGATAAATCCAATGTTAATTAACATTAAAGAGCTTAATTGATGTTATTTACAATCTATGGAATTGCCCAATGGTTGGCTGAATTCCTCTGTAAATAGCAGTATTAAAAAGAAAAAACAGGCTCGTGGAGTTAACTTAAGTCCACGAGGTTAGTCCATTGAGTTATCCATAACTCAACGAACTTTGTCCGTTGTGTAAACTGTAACTCAATGGAGAGCTTATTGAATATATAAATTTGATTATTAACAAACGAACAGTTCTCAAATTCTTTAGCAATTCCCTATGGGATCGACTTGTACTTGCACATTGATACAATAGACACTGTGCACTTGTAGTTAAAGTACAAATTGGAATTAACATCTAAATTGTATTAAAGGTTGTTTGTTTACTTCTAAAAGAAAGAATAGGCATAAAGATAAATTAACTAAGTAAAAACAGAAGTAACAAATCCAAGTTTTTCTGGCTATGGAAGAAACTACTGGAATTCCACCCAATACATTAGAAGGAATAGATCATATTATGGGGATGGATGAAGGATTAATCATATACAGAACCAAACTAAGGTATGCAAGTCTATTACCTGATATTTTGATAAGAAATCCTATAACAAGAGAAGAATGGAATATAGGAAATTTTCTAAAACTCACTCCTCGTATTAACTTCTATATATAAATTTTTCCTACATTTTTTCAACTTAAATAAAGTTAAATACGTGACATTAATGTAGTGTTCTAATTAAAACTCATTTAAATCTGAACATTATATAAATATTTAACTTGTAGTTCATTTCATGTTATGCAGAATTTAAATTTTTCTTTGCAGCATGCAGATATTTTCAAGCATTAATTAGTTATCGTGCCTTTAATCTTGTCATTCTGCAGATTTCATAATGTTCAAACATTATATAATATTCAAGATAGTTCATCAATTATATCATTCATTCACAAACACGAATGTAAAAACATCTGAAAAATATACATTCATTAATATGAATAGTTTTACATTACATTCAGTCAAATATCTTCCATACAAATACATACGAGTAGATGAACAATACAAATTTTTAAGTTCATCTACTTCCTTTTGGAGTTTTTCTAATTGTAGCTCTAATTAATTTATCCTCTTTACAACTCCTATAACTCCTCCAGAAGGTTCAGCAACCTCTGCAGCAGCATAATTTTTGTATTCTTTTACTGAAATGGTTTTTGATTTTATCCTTTTGGATGCCCATTTCTTGAAATCAATACTATCCACCATCAGCAGCGGAATCAAATCTCCATAAAATAATTTCTTCTTTACTGTTCTTAGCTTGGAGATAAATACTTTGCACCAATTAACTTGAATTCTGTTTACAACTACATACGTAGCCCACTTGACAAATTGACTAAGTTCAATGTCGTGGTCTTGTCTTTGATAAACAGTTTTTACTAGTATGATTGCGACCATGTGTGCCTTTCTATTTAAGTACTTCAGCCTATTCAGTAATGGCACACCAGGGTCGATGGCTATGCACTATTTAATTTCCTATTCGGCCCATTCCACTACAGTTGTTTCTTCCAGAATTTTAATTCCTTCATTTCTTAGTCTAAAAATATTGTGGAGAAGCTCTGGTGTTATCTGTACATCAACTTTCTCCACGTTGGAAATTAATCCTCTTTCTCCTTTTCTCAAATTTGCATAAAAGTAGGGCACTAAATTCTCATATATTGCATGCCCTCTCTGTTGAGAAATAAATTGTAGTAGACCTTGGAACTCAAATAAATCTTTGATTTCTTGCATTCCGTCCCAATTTACTGGTCTACTATAAATGATATCATAACCCTTAATCTCTTGGTATTTGTTATAAGCTTCCTGACTCCAAAAGTATACTTCATTTAAAACCGTTGCCTCCATAGGGTCAGGAATATGAATTTGTTACTCTAGAGGGGTTTCTTCTTGAACTTCCTCTTCCAAATGCTAAACTTGAACTTGTTGAAAATGCTCTGAGGATTCCTGAATATTTGCTTCTGCTTCTGTATGTGGTGGTGAGTCGGCAAAACTCTCCACTCTGTCTTGAATACTTTCAAAAATTGTTGAAGAGTTTCTTGCTCTTTAGTGGAATCTGTAGAGTCATTTCTTTCCATATATACTTGTTCAGCTTCTTGTTTATTTTCTATTCTTTCTTCTTCCTCCTGACTACCAATCTGCATTGTATCTGTTCTTTCTTATTCTGTGGCAGATTGGGATGGAGTCACGGGCAAATCAACTTCTACCCTAATTTCTGTTTCTTCTTCTTGTATAGGCTGCAGACTAGTTTCAGCCTGTTTTTCTTCTTCTCTTTGCTCTTGCTGCTGCTCTTGCTCCTCAGAATCAAATAGCAAGTTTACAAAAATCGACTTTGTAGGCTCTACTAACATTTGTCTTTTAGATTTAATCTCCTCTTGATATTTAGACACTATCTCTTTTCCTTTCCTTTTTCTGATTAATTGTGTCTAGTCTTCCTCTTCCTCGTTTGAAATTAAATCCACAAAAATAGGCTCTACAAGCCTTTGAGCCACAAGTACTGGCTCTTCCTATTTAACTCTTTCTATAATTACTGGTCTCGAAGGATCAGCTTCATCTCCTTTTGCAGCAGGTTTGGTAGTAGCTTCACAATGTTGTTCCACTTTGATTCTATATTGGGCTTTCAGCTTTTCTACAGCCCTCTTTTTGCACCATGCATCAAACACCAGATGTGCTATAGCTATTGCCAATTCTTCTGGTTCTCCTTGGTCTTTTCCTATTTGAACCAGTTCTTGAAATTCTCTTCTTTCTTCTTCAGTAGAAGGCCCCAAAATTGTTGTTCGTTCCATCAGCCTTGGTCGTGGAACTGAAGGTCTTGGCTACTGTTCCTTTGGAACAAGTTTTTTAGTAGTCGGTTCCTCTTGTTCTCTAGTTGCCTCTCCTTCATTTTCTTTCCTTTGTTGCTCCCAGATTTCCCATTTAGCTCGTCCACATATTTGTCTTTTAAACCAGAGCCGGGACTTACATTGGATTAATTCTAGCACAACTTCGTTGTTTGGCCTTATTTTTCTCTCCTTGGTTACAGCAATTTCCGTAGCAACCTTTATTCTTGTTTCTATTATTTGAGGTATTTGTATACCCAAATCTAGTAAAACTCTTCTGAAGTTGAAAAGTTCAGATTCTACCTTCTGTAGTTCTTTTTCTCTTGTCGTATTTCTGATTTTCTTCCTCGTGTGTCATTCCTCTAATTCTTTAAGAAATTCTGAAGTGTCAAAGGCATCTTCCCAGAACTCGGGTGTCATCTTCCTCATCGTGGAATTACACAATGGCACAGAGTCACTCTGATCTCTACTATTCTAAGTTATAAATGATTCTGTGGATAATGCCCCCAAAAATCCTAAGTTTAAGATAAATAAACTCTAAGTTAAGGTGGGAAATCAAGTCATTTCCCACACCAACTCTCGCTTTCTCATCCGTGGAATTACGGTTAACTCCACAGACTAAGTCCATGGACTTAACTACAGTACTCCGTTGAGTTATAGTTAACTCAACAGGGTAAGTTCCTTAACTTATCGTAGACTTAACGGAGTAAGTTCATTGAGTTAAGCGTAACTCAACGGACTTCCCGTAAAGTTATATCTAATAAAAAATACTTAAAATAATAATATTTTCTTCGATCAAGACAGAAGAGCTCTAGCCTAACCGCTCTTACTTTTTCAATATTTTAAAAATTCTTCGGTCAAACCGTTATATTCCTCGGTTGAACTGAAATGAAATATTTTCTTTCTTTCTTCATTTTTTTTTTTTTACTGGTTGAACTGATACTATGCTTCGGTAAAACCGACATTTTTACTAAATAACATATAGATTTTTTATGTTTTTATGTTTCGGTCACACCGATGAATCTAGTCGATTGAACCGCAACGATTTTTTTTGTGCTTCGGTAAAATTGATAACTCCTTTCGGTTTAATCGTATCTATGTTTAAATAAATTTTTTTTTTTTTTATATACTTAGAAACTTTCTAACTAAGTAAAGCTCGAGTAGTCCTCTACTCTTACTTCTTCTATAATTCCAAAAGAACTTTTTGGTAACTTCAAAATAGGTCTAAGTCTTTGTCCATTTACTTTAACTATGTTTTGATTTTTAGGATTTTCAATTTCAATAGCTCCATAGGAATAAATATTTCAAACAATGTAAGGTCCTGCCCATCTAGATCTTAATTTTCTTAGATGGTTATGGAGTCTAGTCATATAAAGATATACTTCTTGTCCTATTTCAAAGGTTTTTGGAATAATTTTCTTATCATGTCAGAACTTCATTTTCTCTTACAGTTTTCGAATAAGCTTCATTCCTAAATTCCTCTAATTCAATCAATTGTAATTTCCTATTTTTAGCAGCTTGATTCAAATTAGTGTTCAGAGTTTTTAATGCCCAATAAGCTTTATATTCAATTTCAGCTGGTAAATGACAACTTTTTCCATATATTAGCCTAAAAGGTGACATACCTAAGCTTGTCTTATAAGCAGTTCTATAAGCCTAAAGTGCATCTATCAATTTATTAGCCCAATCTGTTCTAGTAGGATTTACTACTTTTTCTAAGATTAACTTAATTTGTTTGTTTGCACTTTCTACTTGTCCTCTGGTTTGTGGATGATATGATGTTGCAATTTTTTGGTTTACTCCATATTTCTTCATTAAGGTTTCAAAACTTCTATTACAGAAATGAGTTCCTCTATCACTGATAATAGCTTTAGGTATTCCAAATCTGGCAATTATATTGGTTCTTATAAAATGTATTACCACATTGTTGTCATTAGTTCTTGTAGGAATAGCTTCTATCCATTTAGATACATAATCCACCCCCAACACTATGTAATTAAATTGATTAGACATAGGAAATGGACCCAAAAAATCTATTCCCCACACATCAAAGATTTCAACCTCAACAATAGGATTAAGAGGCATCATATTCCTCTTTGATATTCTTCCTATTTGTTGACACTTTAAACAGCTTAAGCAGTATTTATGAGCATCTTTGAATAATGTTGGCCAATAAAATCCACATTGCAAAATTTTGGCAGCAGTTTTCCTTGAACCAAAATGCCCTCCACATGCTTGGTCATGGTAGAAAGACAATATGCTCTGATATTCAGTTTCTGGAACACACCTCCTTAAAACCAGATCAGGACATTTCTTAAATAAGTATGGGTCTTCCCAATAATAATATCTCACTCTTGAAAAAAACCATTTCTTGTCTTGTCTATTCCAATCTTTAGGAGTTAAACCAGTAACTAAGTAATTTACTATGTCTACATACCAAGGCATTGTGTTGATGGTCATTAGCTGTTCATCAAGAAAATTATCCTTAATTTCAATATTATATTTTTCTATTTGTAATCTAGATAAATGATCTACTACTATATTCATATAACCCTTTTTATCTTTAATTTCTAGATCAAATTCTTGTAATAACAATATCTATCGGATCAATCTAGGTTTAGTCTCTTTCTTTGCTATTAGGTGTGTTATTATGTGTCTTGAATTAGTTTATTACACATAGGGGGTGTTTGTGCATATCGAAAAGTTCAGAAATGAAGGAAATGGAAAGTTCAGATTCCTGTGAATTAGAAAGTCCAGATTCTTAAGAAATGAAGGGCTGTTTGTGCACATCTCAAAAACTTAGGAAAGTTAAGATTCCCATAGTGGGGTTTGTGCTAGATGGAATGTTCAGAATTGAAATATATTTTTTTAATCAAAAAATTCTAATAATTAATTTTAATTTACTCTATTTCTTCACATCATAATACTTACATTTTTAGAAAAAAATATCAAAAATAAAAATATTTATTTATTAATAATATCATAAACAAATTGAACAAAAGTTGTATTGTGTATTACCTATTTGAACATAGCATATCACAACCAATTACCTTTCAAAATTGTTAACTAACGTAAATATATTATTCGGCCAGGCTAGGCTAGTCCGTGGGTTGATACAGGCTGGGCCTAGGCTGGCCCGTGGGCCAATTCAAGCCTAGTTGAAATCTAACGGAAAATAAAAAATAGAAAATAGAATATGATACCTCTCTTATATACATTAATAAATGTAAACATAAAAGTTGATGTATACAAAATTAATAAATGTTAAAGTAAAAGTTGTTAAAAAATTAATAAATGTAATACAAACTTGTTTAAACATAGAACTTGATGTATGTTGAGTATTTTTGTTTTAATGATGTGTGCTGAATGAAAATAATCATATTTCCTCAATTACTATTGCTTGTGAAAAGAAATTAAAATAATCAATTAATACAGAAAAAGCTTACTGATATAAATACTTGTCTGTATTGGATCTGAAGTTAATAACTAGTCGTTTCATTGCATTAATTTCTCATTTAGCTAAACGTTAAGTTAACTTGTTAAGTTAACATAACTAAACGCGTTGAGTTGCTATATTGAACACTAAGGCAACACGTTAGGTTAGCATTATAAACTTAAGTTGTTATTTTTACACGTGGTAAAATTCTTATTATAAAAACATTTGTTTATTATTGGTTCGTTGAGTTATCATAACACAACGGAGATGGTTCGTTGAGATAGCATAACACCACGGACTTAGTTCGTTGAGTTAGCTACAGTACTTGCCACGTGAAATGGCACATGGTGAACTCGTTAAGTTATATATATCTACTTGTGTTACTCGTTTAGTTAACATTAAAGTAACAACTTCTTATTACACTAATGAAAAATTTTTGGACGAGAAAGTTTATTTTCAGGAAATTTTTCAGAGATCTAGGACTGATGATTAAAGAAAATTCGAAATATAAACGTGGGTTAGAACGTGTGTGTTTCGATGAAGGAAAAAGAAAAGACGTGGAGAAGTTGAAAACTGGTAGTGGTTAAACGTGAAGGATATGCATGAAATGAAGATACAGTATAAAAGGCATAGAATTCTCGTAGATCAAACCATCCTTGCACACAAAACAAAAAATCTTTTCAAGGATCAAACTATCCCTGCACACCAAAAGAAAAATCTTTTTCAGTGATCAAAAACACCTCTTCGGGAAAAATCTCTCAAGTGGAAGAAAGTTCAGTCAAGCATAACAAGGTAAGATTTTCGTCACTGAAGATTTGAAGTATCAGAAGAAAGCAAATTCGGTGAAGCATGAAAAGACAAGATATTCGTCATTGAAGAATTGCTGAAGAAGAAAAAGAAGAAGAAGAAAGATCTCAAACAGGGAGAAAAGTTTTAAATTCCGCAAATTAGTTTTCTCTGTTTGTAGTTATGAAATTGTTTAGATGATACATGGTATTGAAATATAATTGCATCTACAATTTCTAAGGAGAATTGAATTGTATATTGTAATTGAAACATTGAATAAAAATGATTTTATGAAAACAATGTCTAGACTTGTTTTTGAGTTTTAAAATTTCAATTATATTTCAGAAAATATTAAAAATACATAATTCACCCCCCTCTTGTGTAGCCATACGATCCTACAATGTAACAATTGAAAATTAATAAATGTATTTATAAATAAAATAATGTGTTTGAATGATGAATTGATTATCGGAAACGTTGTAAATTTTTTTTATTATTTTAATTTAAAATAAAGAAAATAAAAAAAATAAAAAAACAAAAAAACTTCGGTCGGACCGAAGGAAGAAATTCGGTCTGACCGAAAAAAAAGTAAAAAAACTATAAAACTTTGGTCGGACCGAAGGAAATAATTCGATCTAACTAAAAAAAATAAAAAACTTCAGTCGGACCGAAGGAAAAAATTCGGTCTAACCGAAAAAAAATAAAAAACTTAAAAAATTCGATCCAACTAAAGTTCAGACTTCGATTTGACCAAAGGAAAAAACAAAAAACACTTCAGTTAGTCGGAGTGTTGAACCGAAGAAAAATAAAAATGAAGAAAATTTTGCCGATCTCACCGAAGGTGGTCTAACAGTTTGACCAGAAAAAAATAAAAGAAAAAGAAAACTTATATTTTAAGAAAAAATATTAAGTCTTCTTATTTATATTTATTAATAATATCAATTTGAACAAATTGAACAAAAGTTGTATTGTGTATTACCTATTTGAATATAACATATCACAAACAATTAGTTTTCAAAATTGTTAACTAGCATCCAATATATAAATAAAATTCACAACATAAATATAAATTGTCAACATACAAATATTCAATTATTGTAACATAACAATTTGACAAAGTTACATATGAAATAATTTAAAAGTCACGTCCATCCCACATGGTAGTCTTCATGTTGTCACACATTTCATCTACTATTTGTTTTCTTCGTTCTTGTGTCATTTCTAATGTACTATCTATCTGTGAAAGCTCATCTTCAGTAATTCCAATTTCTTCATTTTCTAGATCAAATTCAACTAACTCATCTTCTAGATCTTCTAATAAATCTGCTCTATCAGCTTTACGTATAAAATTATGTAATAGGAAGCAAGCCATCACAATCTTCATTTATGTATCATAAGGATACGGCATATGTCCTCGTAAGATTGCTCAACAATAGAAAAGTACATTCATAAGTTGTGATACTTAATCCATTCTACCCTCATATCTGTTGGGATGCTAAGAAATTGCTCTGCTAGTTCTTTTCTTTCCAATAAAGTCATTGCTTTGAATTTCTCACTGTTGGTAAGACTTTCAATTTGCAATAATGCTTCTATAGCTTGTGCTGTAAGACTTCCTTATTTCACTTTGAAATGTAGCATTTACTCCTGCACTTTAACTTGTTGTTTCTGGATCTGAAGTTGTTCTTTCTGTATGTTTGTTACATTATCATAATATTCTTGTCATGCTTTAACTTTATCCTCTTCTTTTTCACATAATGACATAATAGCAGATGTAGCTTCTTTAAATGAAGATGTCATTAGTTGTGCTGACTCTGCATGTGGTCTTGAACGTTTTCCCTTTTTCACCTCATTGAACCTTCTTGATGAAGACATTGGAGATTGAAGTTGGGTACCATATGTATCCATTGGACTATCACTTGGTGGTGTGAAGTATTGAAAATGATTTGGTGGTGGTGTCATTTTATTTGGTTCATTCATAGGTATGTCTCCTTCATTCTGAATAATTGTTTCAGGGTCTCTACTGACATTCCCTGTAGCCATATTACTTTCAAATAACAATTGCAGTTGACCATAAATAGGACATGATTTACCTTTAAGGGGGGCACAATCTAGGTGTTTCTGCAAGATTAAAAATATGTTAGTATAAACAGAACGTACAAATTATATTAACACATTCAAAAATATTACCTTAATAAATTCATTCCAAACTTCATCTGAAATATCAGTATGACCTTGTATGTAATTCCATCCCCAACCACTTTGAGACATAATTTTTGTGTAGTTACGATACATTTGTTGCCATGTTTTAATTCGACTGTCAACATTTTTCTTTGTGATACCTGCATTTGTGTCATTATTGTACTTCTCTATTACCTTGTTCCATGTTTCAACTTTAATTTTTCCATCATGTGTTTTTCCATTCCCTTCATTTAAAACATCTTCTAATATACCCAAAAATGTCGCATCTACTTTTGCATTCCAACTAGTATAAGATCTTTGTCTACTTGGTACTGTATTATCTGTAGTAGCCATATCTAATTTGCAAAACATATATATAAATGAAAAACACATCATTGAAATATGGATGACAATGACAACATCAATCATTAACATAAAAATTAAATAAGTTATTATTCATTCAATGACAATATGCATTAAAAATGGATAAGAATGAATAACTTAAATAAGTTACTAGTCATTCATAACACAAATGAAATGGCATACATAAGAATTTCATACTTTTTTTCGTTGGATTTGTAATCAAAATATAACTAAAGAAATAAGTTGGATATCATGAAAAGGGAAGCAAATGAAGTAAGAACAGCAGCAAAAGATATTCAAGAATTAACACATAGCCTACACTAAGATTGCTTAAGTCCAGACATGCTTTGTTGCTAATGCAAGGCCAACGTAGTCCCTCCTTGTCTAAAGCAAAATCCAAATAATGTAGGACCTCATTAATGCAAATTGAGTCATATTGATCACAACAGAAAATATTGAGTCATATTAACAAAATCCTAAATCTTCAACAACCTTAGTTCTTGCAAAAGATCTTGCTTCTTGTTTTTTCAATTTTCCTCTTCTCATTAATCTCCACTAACCATATAAACATGATATGAACTTCTAACTCTTATTAACAAAATACATATTTTACAAATGTTACCTTGTAAATACGTTCAAACGACTGATACAAAATAAGTTCCACCGCAAACAATAGAAATTATTAGAGGTGATGAATGGATGAAATAAAAAGTTACTCAATTTAAACTTTGGTAGATAAGATAAGAGTGTTTGCTCGGAAAGCTCTATGTCTACCCTTATTAGTTTCCACCGTACGTCCCTGCCTATTTGTTCTTGTAACGACAAAAATGAAATTTTGAACATAGTAAACCAGGAATAGTGGCTCGCCGACATGCACAGGTAATAATATTTGTTAGTATTCTTCTGGCTACAAGAAATAAACTATGCAAAAGTTTCATGAAATTATTACCTTCGAGCGGTCATTGAGCTTCGAGCAATCGACGAGCTTGGAGCGGTCAGCGAGCTTCCAACGGTCGACGAGCTTCGAGCGGTCGGCAAGCTTCGAGCGGTCGACGAGCTTTCGAGCGGTCGACGAGCTTTCGAGCAGTCGACGAGCTTCGAGCTATCCAAGATCTTCGAGCGGTCGGCGAGCTTCAAGTGGTCGGTGAGCTTTCAAGCAGTCGGCGAGCTTTGAGTGGTCCGCAAGCTTCGAGCGGTCCAGGAGCTTTCGAGCAGTCGACGAGCTTCAAGTGGTTTGCGAGCTTCGAGCAGTCGACGAGCTTCGAGTGGTCCACGAGCTTCGAGTAGTCGGCGAGCTTCAAGCAATCGGTGAGCTTTGAGCAGTCGGCGAGCTTTCGAGCGGTCGGCGAGCTTTCGAGCAGTCGGCAAGCTTTCGAGCAGTCGGCGAGCTTTGAGTGGTCTGCGAGCTTTGAGCAGTCGGCGAGCTTCAAGCGGTCGGTGAGCTTTGAGCAGTCGGCGAGCTTTCGAGCGGTCGACGGGCTTCGAGCGATTCACGAGCTTTTGAGCAGTCGGCGAGCTTCAAGTGGTCCACGAGCTTCGAGCAGTCGGCGAGCTTCAAGCGATCGGTGAACTTTGAGCAGTCGGTGAGCTTTTGAGCGGTCGGCGAGCTTCGAGCGGTCCACGAGCTTTCGAGCAGTCGGCGAGCTTCGAGTGGTCCACGAGCTTCGAGCAGTCGGCGAGCTTCAAGCGGTTCGCGAGCTTTCGAGCAGTCGTTGAGCTTCAAGCGGTCGACGAGCTTCGAATGGTCGACGGGAATCACGCACCTGGCGAGCTTCAAGTAGACGAAATCAGGGCATTCGGGCGGTCGGCGATTCCTTGATTTCAAAGGGGAGAGTCTCCGAAATCAAGGAAAATTTTTCCTTTTATATTTGGGAAAGTTAACAAACTTTCCCAAGTTTCGAAATCTGCACAAACTACTTACATACTTTCTTTACTTTCATTTCTTTCCTTTCTTAAAAATCCGAGTAGGCACAAACCCCCCCATAGGGGTAGTTTTGTCCTTAGCCACTTGGGGGTACACAAATGTTATAAATAGACCCCCAACGTGTGCTTAGAGATAAGGTTGAATCTTGTATCCCTTTGTGATCACATAGAGAATCATTCAGTTGAGCTCCATCCGTGGACATACCCAATTAGGGAACCACGTTAAACCTTGGTCTTTTTGCATTTGCTTCACACGTCTTTCCCATTTGTCTTCTTCTTTCTTCTCCACGAGTCCAAGCTTCTCCCTTTCTACGCTTCTCTTCACATAACAAGTGGTATCAAAGTGAAGCTTGAGGAGTTGGTCGTGGATTAGGCTTGAAAGAAGAAAAGAAAGATCTTGGCCAACGCACGAGCTCAACGCCCATGCCCGCGCCCAATGCCCGCACCCGACGCCCGAGCCCAACGCACGCATTCGCCTGCATTCTTGCTCGCACGATTGTCTGCGTCTCCACCCACGCTAGCATCCGCGCGCATTCACCTACGTTCTTGCACGCGTGATCGTCTGCGTCTCCGCCCACACCAACGTCCGCGCGCATTCGCCCGCGTGAATGTCCGTGTCTTTGCCCGCACCTGCACCCGTGCGTATTCGCCTACGTCTTGGTCCGCGCTAGCGCCCGCACACAACCGCTCACATCCTCACTCGACGCTAGTGCCAACGTGCATTTGTCTGCGTCATTGCTTGCGCCAGCGCCCGTGCGTGGTTGCTCACGTTTTGCAGGACACCAACATTCACGTATTAATGCTTGCGTTCTTTGTTCGACACCAGCACTTGCGGTTTACTCATGCGATCTTTGTTCGCGACCTGTGTTCTGACAAAGCATCCGTGGTTGGAATTCTTGTTTGACGTCTGCGATCTTGAAGCTAACAACGTGCACTTGGTCATCTCTCATTTCCACGTTGGTGAAACGAGTAGTAAGAATTCCTATCATAACTTTTGAAGTTTGTTGTTGTGATTTTGCGGAATTCTTTTTCAGCCTTTTTTGGTAGATCAAGTGTGGCCAGTTCTTTAGAATTCTTTAGCAGTTCTTTAAAATTCTTTAGCAGTTCTTTGGAATTCTTTAGCAGTTCTTTGGAATTCTTTGAAGTTCTTTGGGAATTTTGAGACAATACGTGTGATCTTGGTTCATCTTTGTTTGTTTTGGATTCTTTGCGAGTGATCTTTTGAATTTGGTAGCTGCATTTGTTAGTTGGGATATTTTGAATGAAAGATTCATCCGCAGCTTTGGGATAACAAATTTTGTGCTTATTTGTTGTCCGAATTATTTGGTATTTGCTTGCTATATTTGTGTTGTTCTACTATCATGGCATCTTCAGCCTTAAAAGTTGAAAAGTTCAATGCCAAGAACAACTTTAGTTTGTGGCAGATTAAGATGAAAGCACTTTTGAAATAGCAAGGTATTTGGACTCCCTTAAATGTGGAGACAACCCTAGATAATAAGTCTGCCGAATTTGAACAGCAAGAGGAGAAGGCACATTCGACTATTCTGCTATGTTTATCAAATGAGATAATCATTGAGGTAGTAGATGAAAATACAGCTTTGGGTATTTGGAATAAGTTAGAATCTCTGTATATGACTAAGTCTCTTACGAATAAGCTATTGTTGAAGTAAAGACTGTTCTCTTTAAGAATGAAGGAAGGTACACCATTGAAGCAACATTTGGATCAGCTCAACACCATTCTCTTGGAGTTGAGGAACATTGGTGTTACTGTGGAAGATGAGGACGCTACTCTCATCTTATTGGTATCTCTTCCTCTCTCCTTTGAGAATTTGTGCAATCTTTTGTGGTTGGCAAAGATTCTATTACTTTGGAGGAGGTAAAATCGAGTCTTCAATCTCGAGAATTGAGACATTTGGCTACACATGGTAGCAATGATGCTAGCGGATCAGGTTTGACAATGCATCATTCAAAGTCTAGAGGACAGTAGAGTAGAAGAGACAACAGGCGCAGAGGCAGAAGTAAGTCCAAAGGTAGAATTTCCAAGGACACTTGCAATTATTGCAAGGAAAAGGGGCATTGGAAGGTAAACTGCCCTAAATTGAAGATTAAGGGAAATGCAACAGTCGTTGAAAATGGAGACTCAAGGTTTGACTGTGATTTCTCCCTTATTGTATGTTGTAGTGTCTACTTTAGCAGATAATGATGTTTGTGACAGAACAGGTGTTGGATCTATCAAATTCAGGAGGCATGATGGGATGATCAAAGTCTTGGAGAATGTTTGGCATGTGCCAAGGTTAGGTAAGAGCCTTATTTCGCTAATGGCTCTTGATCAGAAAGGTTTCAGTTTTTCAAGTGGAGGAGGTAAACTTCACATTTTGAAAGGTTCCCTAGTAGTAATGAAGGGAATCAAGGATGGACCTTTATACATTCTTGGGGGCAAAGCTATCATTGGATCGGTAGCTGCGACAATAAGTGATCAATAGTTTATGTCAACTATTTAGCATTCTAGGTTAGGACATTTGGGCCTAAAGGGAATGTAGAAGCTCAGTACGCTTGGTAGGTTAGATGGTCATATCTTTACAGATATTGATTTATGTAGGCATTATACTGTCAGGGGAACTCCATAACAAAATGGAGTTGTAGAACATCTTAATAGGACGTTGTTGGAGAGAGCTAGGTGTATGCTCTCTCATGCTGGGCTAGAAAAATGTTTTTGGGCTGAAGCTGTTAACACAGCCTCCTATTTGGTGAATAGGTCACCATCCAATGCAATTGGCGACAAGATCCCTTATGAAGTATGGATGGATAAAGCGGCTAACTATTCCAAATTGAAAGTATTTGGATGTCCTGCGTATTACCATGTGAATCATGGTAAATTGGAGCCGCGTGCCAAGGAAGGCATATTTGTGGGATATGGAATGGGAGTAAAAGGATATAGGATATATGATAAAGAAATAAGAAAGGTCATTCATAGTAGGGATGTTACCTTTGATGAGGTTTATTTGATGCACAAGAAAGAAAATCCAACTATTTTGAATCCACCTTGTACTCCTAAGCAGGTGGAGCTTGATTTGAATCAATCGTTGATATCTGATCAGTTTGTTCCTGTTGATACAGATCAACGTTTGATTTTAGAAGAAGATCAAGGAGATGAATTTGTTGAGGACACACATTCAAGGTGTGTTGCTAGAGATCGTCCTAGGAGGGATGTTCACCCTCCACAGAGGTATGGCTACAATAATATGGTCGCTTTTGCCCTACAAGTAGCTGGTGAGGTCGAGGATGCTGACCCACCTAGTTTTGATGCTGCCATTAGCAGACTAGAAGTCGTACATTGGTTGGGAGCTATGCAAGAAGAACTACAATCTTTGCATAAGAATAGGACTTGGGAGTTGGTAAAACGTCCCAAGGACAAGAATATTGTTGGTTGCAAATGGGTGTTCAAAAAGAAATCAGGAACATAGAGCAACCTTGGAATACAATATAAGGCAAGATTGGTAGCAAAAGGGTTTTCACAGAAGGAAGGTATGGACTTCAATGAAGTCTTTGCTCCAGTAGTTAGACACACCTCCATTTGAGTCCTTTTGGCAATTGTTGCAGTAAAGGATTTAGAACTTGAACAGTTAGATGTGAAAACAGCTTTCTTGCATGGTGATTTAGATGAGGACATCTGGATGGAACAGCCAATAGGTTTTGCAGAAAGAGGTAGATCAGACCTCGTTTATAAGCTGCATAAATCTTTGTATGAGCTGAAACAGTCTCCTAGGCAGTGGTATAAAAGATTTGATTCTTTTATCATTGATGTTGGTTTTGTTAGAAGTAGTTTTGATTCATGTGTCTATATTAAACAAATTAAAGAAGAATTTGTTTACTTGCTCTTGTATGTGGATGACATTTTGATTGCAGCCAAAGATGTCAATGAAATACAGGTTTTGAAAGACACATTGAAATCTGAATTTGCAATGAAGGATTTAGGACCGACAGGTAAAATCCTTGGGATGGAGATTTATTGTGACAGGAACATTGGAAGATTATTTCTCCATCAGCACAGTTATGTTCTGAAGATTTTGAGTAGGTTTGGCATGGCTTCAAGCAAGGTCATCGAAACGCCCTATGATAGGAACCTGTGATTATTAGTTGCTATGGCACCTTAGACGCCATCTAAAAAAGAGTACATGAAGAAAGTTCCATATTCACAAGCAGTTGGTAGTCTTATGTATGCCATGGTTTGTACTCGTTCGGATCTTGCTTACCCTCTTAGTGTTGTAAGCAGGTTTATGTCAAATCCAGGGAAGAGTCATTGGCAGGCCGTGAAAAGGATCTTTAGGTACTTGAAGGGCACGTCTGATGTAGGACTGATTTATGGTGTTAAACATAACTGTAGTATCGCTGGATATTTTGATTCAGATTTTGCAGGTGATGTTGATCAGCGTAGATCCTTAACAGGATATGTCTTCACATTAGCAGATTTCATTATTAGTTGGAAATCTACTCTACAGCCTACTGTATCTTTATCCACCACAGAGGTTGAGTATATGGCGATGACAGAAGCTGCAAAAGAAGGTATTTGGCTGAAGGGGTTACTTGGAGACTTTAGTCTGCGATATGATAAAGCAGAAATTTTCTATGACAGTCTCAGTGCCATCAGCTTAACGACGAACAATGTGTTTCATGACAGGACAAAGCACATTGATGTTCGTTATCACTTTCTTAGAATAGAAGATCGCGTGAAGATTTTGAAGATCAACAGACATGACAATCCAGCCGATATGTTTACGAAAGGCGTTCTTGAAAGCAAGTTTAAGCATTGCTTAGACTTACTTAATGTGTTTGCTTATAGTTGACTCTTCAGGTCTTTTGAAGATGGAAATTTGTTTTGGTTCTAGGTGGAGTTTGTAAATTCAAGGCAAGGTGGAGATTGTTATTATTTGTTTTGAATTAGTTTGTTACACATAGGGGTAGTTTTCTCCTTAGCCACTTGGGGGTACACAAATGTTATAAATAGACCTCCAACGTGTGCTTAGAGATAAGGTTGAATCTTGTATCCCTTTGTGATCACCTAGAGAATCATTCAATTGAGCTCCATCCGTGGACGTACCCAATTAGGGAACCACGTTAAACCTTGGTGTTTTTGCATTTGCTTCACACGTCTTTCCCATTTGTCTTCTTCTTTCTTCTCCACGAGTCCAAGCTTCTCCCTTTCCGCACTTCTCTTCACATAACAAGGTGTTTTAAAGCTGAATGATCTGTGTACACTATCACTTTAGCTCCAATCAGATATATTCTAAACTTTTCTAAGGCAAACACAACGGTTAACAGCTCTTTTTCAGTAGTTGTGTAATTAACTTGAGCATCATTTTAAGGTTTTGCTTGCATAATGAATCACTTTGGGAGATTTTTCGATCTTCTATCCCAGCACTACTCCTACAGCAAAATCAGATGCATCGCACATTAATTCAAATGGATGACTCCAATCAGGTGCTTGTATTATAGGAGTTGAAATTAAGCTAGTTTTAAGCTTGAAAAATGCTTCTTTGCAATTTTTATCAAAGTTAAATGGGACATCTTTTAATGATTAGTTAAAGGTCTAGCTATTTTGCTAAAATCTTTAATAAATATTCTATAAAATCCAACATGTCCTAGAAATGATCTAATATCTTTTACTAATTTAGGTTCTAGTAGATTAGAAATTACTTCTATTTTATCTTTATCTACTTCCAACCCCTTCATTGAAAAACATGACCCAATACGATTCCTTGATTAACCATGAAGTGACATTTTTCCCAATTTAGAATCAGATTTTTTTCCACACAGCGTTAAAATATTTGGTCTAAATTGTTTAAACACACTTCATATGAAGTTCCATAAACAGTAAAATCATCCATAAATATTTTTAAAAAATCTTCAGTCATTCCTATGAATATGCCCTACATACACCTTTGAAAGGTGGCTGGTGCATTACATAATCTGAATGGCATTCTCTTAAAAGCATAAGTTCCATTAAGATAGGTGAAAGTTGTTTTCTTTTGATCCTCTAATGCTACTAGAACTTGGTTATATCCTGAATACTCATCTAGGAAACAAAAATATTGTTGCCCTACTAATTTCTTTAGAATTTGATTTATAAAAGGTAAGGGAAAATGATCTTTCCTAGTTACAACATTCAACTTTCTATAGTCTTTACACACTCTCTAGCTTGATTGAATTCTAGTAGGTATCAAGTGCTGACTTTCACTCCTAATTACTGTTAATCCTGATTTCTTGGGAACTACATGGATTGGACTAACCCATGAGCTATCAGAAATCAGATAAATTATGTCATTATCTAACCATCTCACTATTTCCTTCCTGACTACTTCTTTAAGGTTTGGATTTAATCTCCTCTCAAGAATTCTAACTAGTTTAGCATTCTCTTCTAAATATATGTGGTGGCAGCATAAAGTTGCACTTAACCCTTTTATATCAGTCATAGTCCATCCTATTGCTTCTTTATAAGTTTTTACTACATCTTTTAATTTAGCAATTTGATCCTCTTTTTAATCTAAAGCAATAATGATTGGACATGTTCATTTTTCTTCCAAAAAAATATATAGGTTAATTCAGGAGGTAAAGGTTTTAATTCTAATTGTTGCCCATCAGAAGCTAGAGCTCCGAATTGAACATCATTAATTTCTTCTTGATCTCTTTCTACATTTATGCTTTCACTTTCTTCTAAAATCTCAGAATTAAGTTGCCTATTTAATTCTTCTTGAATCACATCATCTAGCATATCTCCTTCATCGTCTAAAAAGTCTATAGTATGTAAGGACATTTCTAACTCTTCAAACTTTTCTAGTTTGAAAAGGTTTAATTGAGTATCCTCATTACCATATGCTAACTTCATAATTCTAGTTTTACAATTTATAACAGCCCCTGATGTTGCTAAAAATGGTCTTCCCAAAATTAAAGATGTATCACTATTTTTAAGCTTAATTTGTTGGGAATCCAAAATTACAATATCAATAGGATATATGAAGTTTTTGATTTTAATTAAGACATCCTCTATTTTTCCTCTAGGGTATCTTATACTTCTATCTACTAATTGAATAACAGTCCTAGTAGGGATTAAGCCTTCTAATCCTAAGGATGCAAATATATCACTTGACATAACATTTATACATGCACCTAGGTCTATTAAGGTTCTTTCTAGAATGGTATTTCCTATGGTGCATGATATAACAGGGATTCCAAGATAAGATAACTTTTTAAGAATTTGTGGCAGAAATAGGGAACTACTTTGCTCAGCTAAAATGACCTTCCTAAGAACTTTTCGCTCTCTTTTCTTAGTACACCAATTCTTAAGAAATTTAGCACAAGGGGGCATTTTCTGCAATAGATCTAACAAAGGAATGTTAACTTGTACTCTTTCAAAAATTTCTCTAATTTTTTCTTATTTTTCAAGTATTGTTTGTTGTAATCTTTCAGGATAGGGTGCTAATGATTATGATTTAAAAGATTCTTTTTCTTGCATTTGATTTGTTTGATCATTTTTAGTCTCATTTTCAGATTCAGATTGCTCTTCATTGATTTCTATA
This sequence comes from Cymodocea nodosa, assembly GCA_036874045.1. Taxonomy (NCBI): domain Eukaryota; kingdom Viridiplantae; phylum Streptophyta; class Magnoliopsida; order Alismatales; family Cymodoceaceae; genus Cymodocea; species Cymodocea nodosa. The sequence continues at coordinate 120,364 of JAZBRI010000011.1, forward strand.
TTTTCGGATATTACATTCTCATTATCAGTTTGATTTTTGCTCTTATCCACCTTCATATTATTTTCAATTTGAATTCTTGGTGGTATATTAGTTCCAGATCTTAATGTTATACATACATCTTCCAGATTTTCGTTACTCTCATGATGTTCTTGCATATCATTTTTGTGATTATGATCTTCAATTGTTTTTAGTTTTAAAGTGCATTCTTTAAATTCTCTTGCATTAGTATTTTCTTTTGTTTGTATATCTTGCAAATTATGCAGATCTATAACATTATAATTTTCATTGTCCTATTGCATAACTTGTATTTTCATTGTATATTCGTCCAATGCTTTTAGTTTTCTTTCCAAATCATCTAATCTCATTGCATTCAATTTTCGATCAATTTTCATTATGGTTTTTTCGGTTTCGTATATAATATCAATTTTAGGTTTTGAATATGCTTCCTTATAGTTTAATTGGTTGACTTCTTGTTGCTGACACATACATTGTTCTAGTTTGTCCATGTTTTGTTCTAAACTATGCTCTAGTCTGTCATACCTATCTCAAACTTCATTGTCTCTCAACATATTACACATTCTAAGCTGACCATCAGTTAGGTAAACTATAGGATTCTCATACTCAGCTCTATTATATTGAATATAATTCATTTGTTGTTCACGTGCTCTAACCATCTACAACCATCTCAATTTCAAACAATCAGAGATGTCGTGACCTTCCAATCTGCAAAATTCACATATGCTAACTATAGGTTTCAAAAATCTTTGAGCATAAGCATATGCCATATTCTCAATTATAGAAGAAAACACAACACTCCTCAGCTATTAAAACAGAACAGCACTCACAATTGCTTAACTTCTCAATTCCCCAGCAATAGTGCTAGAAAACTTGTTTGGGTTTTTAGGCAACACTAGAGAACTTGTTTAATTCCCCGACTGCTACGCTAGAGAACTCGAAACAGTAACCATTAAAATCTTTAAGTATTAGGAATGATTCAATTCAGTAAACTGTAAAACTATTTTCTATTTTCTAAATTAAACAAACATGAAACATTCAAAACTTTGACAACGATAACATTAATCACGATACAAAACAAACAATACAGCACTCAAATACTAACTATAAACACAGATAAGTTGTTTTTGGTATTTTTGTTATGATATGATTATGGAAATGGTCGAAAGGTGAAATGTAAAAGTAATCTCTATTGACAGTAAAAACTTCCGTCACTATATGCGACACGATTACACCACTGAAAACTTAATCACTTACAATTCTGCCTCCTCTCCCTATAGAATCGCGAGTCTAAAATTGCAAGATGATCTCCTCTTCAGTGTATTGGCATCAACTCGACACTAAGGCTAGAAGCTTTACGTTCTCTTGAGATATGAGTCGGTGCTTGGTGAAAATGGCTTCCCTTCCCATGACGCGATCACTCCTCACAGTAGTTGTCAGGCACTATGTTTAGCTCGAAATCGACCCGACATTAGGAAAGTATCCTCACAGACCTCCGATGGTTGGTGATTATGGTGGTGGTGGTGATGGTTGTGGTGGTTGGTGTGGAACTTCAAGGAACTTTCGACGCTACCTGTAGATAGCTCGATTTGTCCTCCTCCGCATACACACTAGCCACACCTTCTTCGTCATTTCTCCTTTTCTTTTATATTTCCTTAGTGGTAACTGCTTCTGCTTAGATAATCGATTGGATTTCCTTCATTCATATCAACGATGGTGATTTCTTCTCCCTTCCACGAGTGAATTCCTGCGTGATATGTGCAATCGTGGTTTTCCTTCGAATGTCCTATTTCTATAACCGCTATAGTGGCATATTAGAAAATAAATGGTCTGTGGAGTTACAAATAGCTCAACGGACTTACTTCGTTGATTTCACTATAAAACACGTGCAATAAAGAAATAAGCTGCTAACCTAACACGTATAACTTAACGGGTTCATATATATCGAATACTTACAAACCTAACTATCCGATGCCTAGATGCATTTTGGATAGTTAACAGATTACTCACCAAAACTACACTTAAGTCATGCATTGAAGTTTCAACATGTGTAATTTAGGAAATAATAAAATATTCTTTAAGCATTTAAAATATAACTGTTTGGTACATTAAACATAACTCTCGAAAACAATAGAAAATTCGGATACATAAGAACTTCGCAGCCTGCTGTTTGGGATTGTTAACTTCCTTTTTTTAACCTAGTTAATTTAGCCCTATGCTTATCAGTAATTTCTTTTTAAAAGTCAACAAACAATCTTTCACACAAATTAGATATTAATTCCAATTTGTATTTTTTACTGCAAGTGCACAGTGTACATTGTATTTGTGTGCAAGTATAGGTCGATCCCACAAAGAATTAAGGTAGAATTGTGTACTGTTCCATTTTTAATAATGAAATTTATATATTCAGTAAGCACTCCGTTGAGTTATAGCTAACTCAACAAACTAACCTCATGGAATTCAAGTAACTCAACAATGCTATCAATCTAGCTTAATACTACTATTTACAGAGGAATTCAGCCAACCATTGGGCGGTTCCATAGATTGTAAATAACATCAATTAAGCTCTATAATGTTAGTTAATATTAGATTTATCATTCAACAATACTAACATTCAGATATTTCAAACAGTAACCATTAAAATCTTTAAGTATTAGGAACGATTCAATTCAGTAAACTGTAAAACTATTTTCTATTTTCTAAATTAAACAAACATGAAACATTCAAAACTTTGACAATGATAACATTAATCACGATACAAAACAAACAATACAACACTCAAATACTAACTATAAACACATATAAGTTGTTTTTGGTATTTTTGTTTTGATATGATTATGGAAATGGGCGAAAGGTGAAATGTAAAAGTAATCTCTATTGATAGTAAAAACTTCCGTCACTACATGCGACACGATTACACCACTGAAAACTTAATCACTTACAATTCTGCCTCCTCTCCTTATAGAATCGCGTGTCCAAAATTGCAAGATGATCTCCTCTTCAACATTCTAGCATCAACCCGAAACCAAGGCTAGAAGTTTTACATTCTCTTGAGATATGAGTCGGTGCTTGGTGAAAATGGCTTCCCTTCCCACGACGCGATCACTCCTCATAGTAGTTGTCAAGCACTATGTTTGGTTCAGAATCGACCCGACATCAGGAAAGTATCCTCACAGACCTCCGATGGTTGGTGATTATGGTGGTGGTGGTGATGGTTGTGGTTGTTGGTGTGGAACTTCAAGGAACTTTTGACGTTGCCTGTAGATAGCTCGGTTTGTCCCCCTCCGTATACATACTAGCCACACCTTCTTCGTCTTTTCTCCTTTTCTTTTATATTTCTTTAGTGGTAATTGCTTCTACTTAGATGATCGGTTGGATTTCCTTCATTCATATCAATGATGGTGATTTCTTCTCCCTTCCACGAGTGAATTCCTACGTGATACGTGCAATCGTGGTTTTCCTTCGAATGTCCTATTTCTTTAACCGCTACAGTGGCATATTAGAAAATAAATGGTCCGTGGAGTTACAGATAACTCAATGGACTTACTTCGCTGATTTAGCTATAAAACACGTGCAATAAAGAAATAAGTTGCTAACCTAACACGTATAACTTAACGAGTTCATATATATTGGATACTTACAAACCTAACTATCTGATGCCTAGATGCATTTTGAATAGTTAACAGATAACTCACCAAAAATCCACTTAAGTCATGCATTGAAGTTTCAACATGTGTAATTCAGGAAATAATAAAATATTCTATAAGCATTTAAAATATAACTGTCTAGTACATTAAACATAATTCTCCAAAACAACAGAAAATTCGGATACTTAAGAACTTCACAACCTACTGTTTGGGATTGTTAACTTCCTTTTTTAACCTAGTTAATTTAGCCCTATGCTTATTAGTAATTCCTTTTTAGAAGTCAACAAACAATCTTTCACACAAATTAGGTATTAATTCCACTTTGTATTTTTTACTGCAAGTGCACAGTGTACATTGTATTTGTGTGCAAGTATAGGTTGATCCCACAAAGAATTGAGGTAGAATTGTGTACTGTTCTGTTTTTAATAATGAAATTTATATATTCAGTAAGTACTCCGTTGAGTTATAGCTAACTCAACAGACTAACCTCGTGGAATTGAAGTAACTCAACAAAGCTATCAATCCAACTTAATACTACTATTCAAAGAGGAATTCAGCCAACCAATGGGCGGTTCCATAGATTGTAAATAACATCAATTAAGCTCTATAATGCTAGTTAATATTAGATTTATCATTCAACAATACTAACATTCAGATATTTCAAACAGTAACCATTAAAATCTTTAAGTATTAGGAACGATTCAATTTAGTAAACTGTAAAACTATTTTCTATTTTCTAAATTAAACAAACATGAAACATTAAAACTTTGACAATGATAACATTAATCACGATACAAAACAAACAATACAACACTCAAATACTAACTATAAACACAGATAAGTTATTTTTGGTATTTTTGTTTTGATATGATTATGGAAATGGGCGAAAGGTGAAATGTAAAAGTAATCTCTATTGATAGTAAAAACTTTCGTCACTACATGTGACGTGATTACACCACTGAAAACTTAACCACTTACAATTCTGCCTCCTCTCCCTATAGAATCGTGAGTCCAAAATTGCAAGATGATCTCCTCTTCAGCATACTAGCATCAACCAGAAACCAAGGCTAGAAGCTTTACGTTCTCTTGAGATATGAGTCGGTGCTTGGTGAAAATGGCTTCCCTTCCCACGACGCGATCACTCCTCACAATGGTTGTCAAGCACTATGTTTGGCTTGGAATCGACCCGACATCAGGAAAGTATCCTCACAAACCTTCGATGGTTGGTGATTATGGTGGTGGTGGTGATGGTTGTGGTGGTTGGTGTGGAACTTCAAGGAACTTCCGATGCTGCCTGTAGATAGCTCAGTTTGTCCTCCTCTGCACACACATTGGCCACACCTTCTTCGTCTTTTCTCCTTTTGTTTTATATTTCTTTAGTGGTAACTGCTTCTACTTAGATGATCAGTTGGATTTCCTTTATTCATTTCAACGATGGTGATTTCTTCTCCCTTCCACGAGTGAATTCCTGCGTGATACGTGCAATCGTGGTTTTCCATCGAATGTCCTATTTCTGTAACCGCTATAGTGGCATATTAGAAAATAAATGGTCTGTGGAGTTACAGATAACTCAACGGACTTACTTTGTTGATTTAACTATAAAACACGTGCAATAAAGAAATAAGCTGCTAACCTAACACGTATAACTTAACGGGTTCATATATATCGGATACTTACAAACCTAACTATCCGATGCCCAGATGCATTTCGGATAGTTAACAGATAACTCACCGAAAATCTACTTAAGTTATGCATTGAAGTTTCAACATGTGTAATTCAGGAAATAATAAAATATTCTTTAAGCATTTAAAATATTACAGTCTGGTACATTAAACATAACTCTCCAAAACAACAGAAAATTCGGATACTTAAGAACTTCACAGCCTACTGTTTGGGATTGTTAACTTCCTTTTTTTAACCAAGTTAATTTAGCCCTATGCTTATCAGTAATTCCTTTTTAGAAGTCAACAAACAATCTTTCACACAAATTAGATATTAATTCCAATTTGTATTTTTTATTGCAAGTGCACAGTGTACATTGTATTTGTGTGCAAGTATAGGTCGATCCCACAAAGAATTGACGTAGAATTGTGTACTGTTCCATTTTTAATAATGAAATTTATATATTCAGTAAGCACTCCGTTGAGTTATAGCTAACTCAACAGACTAACCTCATGGAATTGAAGTAACTCAATAAAGCTATCAATCCAGCTTAATACTGCTATTTACAGAGGAATTCGGCCAACCATTAGGTAGTTCCATAGATTGTAAATAACATCAATTAAGCTTTATAATGCTAATTAATATTAGATTTATCATTCAACAATACTAACATTCAGATATTTCAAATAGTAACCATTAAAATCTTTAAGTATCAGGAACGATTCAATTTAGTAAACTGTAAAACTATTTTCTATTTTCTAAATACAGCACTCAAAACAAACAATACAACACTCAAATACTAACTATAAAGATAGATAAGTTGTTTTTGGTATTTTTGTTTTGATATGATTATGGAAATGGGCGAAAGGTGAAATGTAAAAGTAATCTTTATTGACGGTAAAAACTTCCATCACTACATGCGACGCGATTACACCATTGAAAAATTAATCACTTACAATTTGCCTCTTCTCCCTATAGAATCGCGAGTCCAAAATTGCAAGATGATATCCTCTTCAGCATACTGGCATCAACCCGAAACCAAGGCTAGAAGCTTTACAATCTCCTGAAATATGAGTCGGTGCTTGGTGAAAACAGCTTCCCTTCCCGCGACGCGATCACTCCTCACAATGGTTGCCAAGCACTGTGTTTGGCTTGGAATCGACCCGACATTAAGAAAGTATCCTCACAGATCTCCGATGGTTGGTGATTATGGTGTGATGGTTGTGGTTGTAGTGGTTGGTGTGGTACTTCAGAGAACTTCCTACGCTGCCAACAGATAGCTTGGTTTTTCCTCCTCCGCACACACTAACCACCCCTTTTCTTCTTCTTTTCTCTTTTTCTTTTATATTTCTTTAGTGGTAACTGCTTCTGCTTAGATGATCGGTTGGATTTCCTTCATTCAAATCAAAGATGGTGATTTCTTCTCCCTTCCACGAATGAATTCCTACGTGATACGTGCAATCGTGGTTTTCCTTCGAATGTCCTATTTCTGTAATCGCTACAGTGGCATATTAGAAAATAAATGGTCCGTGGAGTTACAGATAACTCAACAGACTTACTTCGTTGATTTAACTATAACACACGTGCATTTCAGGTGACATAATAAAACATTTAAATTCAACACGTGCATAAATCTAACTTAACGAGTTGTTACTGTTCACCTAAATATTCTTTTAGCGTTTAAAACATAACTATCCGGTACGTGCATTATAATTCTCTGAAATAACAGAAAATTTGGATAGTAAAGAATTAAAAATCAGCAATTTATCGACAGTTCAGAAATGTATTAAATTAACGCTAATTCCTTAAAATTATGTAGATTCTTTCATTAAAGCATATAATAGTGCAATTATAACATAATGACCTAGTTTTCATATGATAAGCTAAATATTATGCAATTAACCATCATTTAACCGTTAATATTATGCACTTTTTCATTCTAAACACTTCCCCCATACTTAAATTTTGCTAGTCCCTTAGTAAACTAAGATTTAACTAATTGGTCTTTCTAAAATGCTAGACTTAATTCTTCATTTCGCTCTTCTTCAAAATAATAAATTAGATTGCTTTATATATATTCTATATGCTTCAGTAATCTGTTTTAACTTTGTTTTCTCCTTTTCAACCTGCAAATATATTTAGAATATATGTAAATTTCATACAAAATATATCATCATCACTTAGGTGTTAATTATAATATCATTTTTTCTTTTTCTGTCATCCTAAATTTTCCAATATGATTTCTAGAATAAATTTCAAGTACATATGAATCACAACACAATCCATTTCAATATGATTAAGACAAGTAGAATAAAGAATTGTATCTCAAATAAACAACTTCAAAAGTCAAATCTAAATTCATATTTCAGTAATTTTAGATAACAGAAAATATACTCGATTCAAAAGATATCTGTATTTCACAAAACACTTGTATCTTTTCAAAACAGTATATGTAAATTTGTACTTTTAAAAGTTAATTTGACAAGCTTGAATCATACAAGAGCTTTTTAGTGTACCCATGTATCGAACTTTCAGTCAACAATCCCAGATCTGATCAGGATCTTAGGTTGCCAGATTTAAAGAGTCCTTTTTCAGGTCAACAATCCTTACATACCTATCTGCTCAAGTACAAAAGGCTCGTGATCAAACAAGTCAATAAACTCTCAAATTTTTTTTTTTCTTTTTTTTTTCGTTTCTACATAGTATATGTGCGTATTTCATTAATACAAATACAATAAAACACAAATCTCGTATATTCCTGCTCTTATTATTTAGTGAAAATATGAATCCATATCAATAAGCTCATACTTTTTCTGTAATTTAATAAGATCTACACATAATCATTCTACAACTTTAATCAATCAAATTAAATGTATCATTGATCATATGTATTTCCTTTAATCCAAAAATCAACATTTCAGCTCTTTTAGGATTTCAGATCATTTACTGAGTTTCAGTTAAACATTCTGATTTCTTTTTAAAATTGTGAAATTGTTAAACTCATAAATATTAGCAAAAACATAAGATACTATATCTAGATTTGTATGAGTAGTAAAATTAATAGGATCTTATATTAGATTATAACATTTCAATAGTTACAATTCTTTAAAAATTTTGCAATTCTATTTTAATTCTTCTATTAACAAAATTTGCATGGTTGTTACTTTAATTACCTCCCCCCATACCTACATTTTGCATTGTCCTCAATGTAAAAGATTTTTCAGTAAATACAGTAATTGCAGCAGACATGAATATTGTTTCGTTGACTTAGCACCTAACTCAACGAACTTAATTCATTGAGTTAATGAATAACTCCACGAATTGAGTTTAAATGTAAATTCAGGATAAGTAATTAATCACATACCTTGTTCTTTTGTATCTCCTTCTATATCTTCTATGGCTTTTTTTTTTTTGAAAAACTTTTCATTCACAATTATAAGCATAATATATAACAACAAAACCTAACTTTTTTATCAATGTCTTGTGTGGAACCTAGGCTTCTATGCCTTTAGTGGCTCATAAGCAAGCCAGTTGATTTCCCAGAATAGATACCAACAAACTCGATTGATATTTTTGTTGTTTTATTTTTTTTTCTCTAAAAATAAATGCAGACTACACACAACATTAAAAACACAGAATCATACTTTAAGAACATGATTGAAAAGTAGTAATAAATGGAATAAACGTGTTAGTCCAAGCAAACTTTTTCGGCATAATTCTTCTTGCTATTAATTCTGTTTTAATGCAGTTCGTGTTCCTTCTTAATTTGTAAACTTGCAATATGTTATCAATACTAAATATAAGTGTATTTCCATTAATGAAATGAAATGCAGACAGAGATCCTCTTCTGTTCCAATATAGTGTAGCTGTTTCTATTTCTACATCTATTTCAATATATTCCTCTTCCCACTTCCATTTATTTAGGTCTTTTATAATCCATATTTAAAATTTCTTCAATTCATCCCACCATCTTATTAGACATATAGTAGGATCATCATATTTATTATACCACATTCCTAATTGAATTTTATCATATTCTGTAGATGGTGGTTTAGCTATATCATTTGGTATAGGTAATATTTCTATAAAATCAACATAACTGTCTATGCTTACTATGTACAAATCAAATCTAAATGCAATTGATATATCTCTGACTAAATATATACATCCATCAAGTATGACATGCATGTTGTTAATTAATGATTTCTATCCTAGATATATCATATTATTTTCAGTCCAAGATCTATCTAGAAAATTATACACATTTAAGCATAAATCTTCATCCCAATTTCCAGTAGGTCTCCAATAATATAATTTTTCAGGAATGATCGAATTTTTATCAGAAAATATTAAAGCTGACCCACAATTTTCAATTGGTACTTCATATCTATTTGGCCTTCCTATATTCCATTCTTCTCTCGTGATAGGATCTCTAATTAAAATATCAGGTAACAGAATTGCATACCTTGGTTTGGTTCTGTATATAATTAATCCTTCATCCATCCCCATAATATGATCTATTCCTTCTAATGTATTGGGTGGAATTCCAACAATTTCTTCCACATTCAGATATTCGTACCTAATTGAACTACAATTAAATGACTTCCATAAAAATCCATCTCTGATCTTAGTCATTTTTGCCGCTTGTAGTCCATGAAAATATTTTTCTCTAATACAGTCTTTAATATCCTTTGATACACAACACAATTTGCACAGATCTTTAGGTGACAAGTTACTCAGTACTTCCCTTAATGCATCCTGCGGTAATTTCATCAATTCCATCTATTGTGATTCTGTATGACATAAACAAAAATTAACAAAGACAAAATTAACATAGCTACTACACATCCTCGTGGAGTTAGGCCATAACACAATGGACTAAGTTCATTGAGTTAAGTAATAACTCTACGATACTATTAACTATAATTAAACTTACATTTTTTTATATTTTTTTCTACTTACTATATTATACATAGTTACTTCAATTATGATGTTTCATTCAGCTACCCTCCTAGAGGAGGTATCAATTTCATTAATAGTTCTGTTAATAGGGTTAGGTACTGCTTGCATTGGCAATCCTCCAATAGGTCTAACTTCTATTGATTCATTCTATCTAGGAGGTATATTTCTATTTATATTTTGATTTTGAATTGCAACATTTCCAAATACAAAATCTAGATGATTGTTTAATTATTGAATTATCTTTTCTAACTTCTCTATTCTAGATCCTTGTTCAATCAATGCTTCATAACTTATATTTTTGTCATTTATATTTTCTCCTGCTTGGAAATTGTTGTTTCTCCAAGATAATTTCGGGTGATTTCTCCAATTAGGGTTATATGAATTTCCAAAGTTATCTTTCTGATTTCTAACATAAATAATATCTAAGTCATTAACGTTTGCACTTTTTTCTACTAGTTTCTGATTTAATGATAAGTCTTCTATTTTCTTTGTTAATTCAGTTAATTTAACTTCAAGCATAGTGCTTGAATCTATTTCATGCATTCCCCTTGGCAATATTCTTTTATCTGCAATAACTTCAGCTGAATTCTTCCATTGTGCAGTTCTTTTTGCAAAGTTTTCTAAGTATGCCCATGCTTCTTCACTACACAATTTTAAAAATCCATTATGACAAGTAGATTCTAATAAAGATTTCGTTGAAACATCTATGCCTTCATAAATTATACCTATTAATTATGCTTTACTCATTGCATGATGTGGACATTGAGTCAGTAAATCTTTAAATCTTTCAAAATATTTCCAGAATGATTCTCCTTGTTTCTGGCTACACATTAATATTTGCTTTTTCTTTTTAATTGTTTGATGTGTTGGATAATATTTTTCTAGAAAAACAGAGCAAAATTTAGTCTATGTAGAAATTGAATCAGGCGACAAAGTATATAACAATTTCTTAGCTGTGTCTTTTAAAGCAAAAGGGATATATCTAAGTTTAATAGCATCTATACTCTTGTTCGACATTTTCATCATTTGACAAACTTCATTAAATTTCCTAAGGAAATAATAGGCATCCTCTCTTTCTAATCCATGAAAATGTGGCAATTGACTAATATAATTAGATTTCAATTCAAACCTATCTCCCTCAAAGTTTGGCAATCGAATACATAAAGGTTCATCAACTAATTTAGGATAGAGAATTTCCCCTAATGGTTTCTCTACTAGAGCAGCCATATCTTTGTTCTCTTTTAAAGAAAGGTTAGCTACACCCTTAAGGATTTCATTAAAGTCTAATTTAGATAATTTTTCAATACGTCTCTGTGTTGAATAATCCTGTATAGGTGTTCTTACTAATCATTTAGTGCTAGGAGAACGAATCCATGTGCTCATAAACTCTTAACATAAATAAGATAGCAGAAGATTAATTACATACCAGTCTGAAGCTTTATACCTAGTAAATAGTTGTTGACGGATGAAGTTGAATCAGCTGCTTCTCCTTCCAATTCCCCAACGAATTTTCTTTTCTCAAATCCTGGTAACTTGTAAATAACATTCTGTTCTATATTTATAATGCACGTCCATAAAGCAAATGAATCTTGTTGCAAGAATGTGACTTGTAACATGTAGTATGGTTCCTACTTTTATGGTACGTGTGCCGCTTCTAATTTTCAAATTTCAGTAACCGCTAAACCCACGAAGTTTCGTTCGTGGCTAAAAGAATAATCGTTTAGCTTAATCCACGAACTAATCTCGTTGAGTTATAGATAACTCAACGGAATAGCTTCGGTTACTGTTGCTAAGTCCACGGACTAACTTTGTTGAGTTACAGATAACTCAACGAAGTGACCTTATATTATATTATTGACCTCGTGGAATTAAGGTTAACTCAATGAACTTACTTCATTGAGTTAACACTTGGTAGATTTTCTAAAACTTACTCCTCGTATTAACTTTGTTATATAAATTTTTCCTGCATTCTATCAACTTAATTAAAGTTAAATACATGTCATTAATGTAGTGTTCTAATTTAACTCATTTAAATCTGAACATTATATAAATTTTTAACTTGTACTTCATTTCATGTTATGCAGAATTTAAATTTTTCTTTGCAGCATGTAGATATTTTCAAGCATTTGGTCTGTTATTGTGCCTTTAATCTTGTCCTTTAGCAGATTGCATAATGTTTCACAATTTATATAATATTCAAGATAATTCATTCATTTATATCATTCTAAACACGCATGAAAAATATATCTGAAAAACATATATTCATTCATATGAATAAATTACAATACAATCAAATCAGGTATTTTTCATACAAATATATACAAGTACAAGTAGACGAACTATACAATTTAATCTCTCTTCCTAAGTTCATCTACTTCCTTCTGGAGTTTTTCTATTTGTTGCTCTAATTGTTCTATCCTTTCTACAACTCCAATAATGCCTCCAAAAGGTACAGATACTTCAGCTGCAACATAATTTCTATATTCTTTCACTGAAATGGTTCTTGATCTTATCCTTTTGGATGCCCATTTCGTGAAATCAATACAGTCTACCATCAATATAGGTATCAAATCTCCATAAAATAATTTCTTCTTTGCAGACTTCATTTTGGATAGGAAGACTTGACACCAATTAACTTGAATTTTGTTCACAACTGCATAAGTGGCCCACTTGACAAATTGACTTAGTTCAATGTCATGGCCTAGTTGTTGGTAGACATTTTTAATCAAAATGTTAGCTATCATGTGTGCTTTACCATTTAAATGCTTCAGTCTATTTAATAATGGCACACTAGTATTGATAGCCAAACTGTCCTTGATTTCCTATTCTGTCCATTCAACAGTAGTTGTGCTTTCCAAAATTTCTTTTCCTTCATTCTTCAATCCAAAAATGTTGTGGAGAAGCTCTAGTGTTATTTGTACAGCAGCTTCCTCCACATTAGAAATTAATTTTCCTTCTTCCTCTCTTAAATTAGCATAGAAACAGGACACTAGATTTTCATATAATGCATGCCCTTTTTGCTGAGGAATAAATTACAGTAGACCTTGTAACTCAAATAATTACTTAATTTCTTGCATTCCATCCCAATTTACTAGTCTACAGTAAATAACATCATAACCCCTAATTTCTTGGTATTTGTGATAAGCTTCCTAACTCCAAAAGTGTATTTCATTCAGAACTGTTGCTTCAGTCGAGTCAAGAATGTGACTTTGTTGTTCTAGAGGGGTTTGTTCTTGACTTTCCTCTTCCATAGGCTGAACATAAACTTGCTGAAAATGCTCTGTAGATTCCTGAACATTTGCTTCTGTTTATGGTAATGAGCTGGCAAAACTCTCCACTCTATCTTCAATATTTTCATAAATTCCTAAAGAGTTACTTGCTCTTCAATGGAATCTGTAGAGTCATTCCTTTTTATTTGTACTTGTTCAACCTCTTGTTCAATTTCTTCTTTTTCTTCTTCCTCCTGACTACCAATCTGCATTATCACTGTTGTTTCTGATTCAGTGGTAGATTGGGATGGAGTTACGGGCAAATCAGCTTCTGCCCTAATTTCTGTTTCTTCTATTTGTACAGGCTGCAAACTAGTTTCATCCTATTTTTCTTCTTCTTTATGCTCTTGCTGTTGCTACTCCTGCTCCTTTTCAGATTTAGATAGCAGGTTTACAAAAATTGGCTCTGCAAGCCCTCTTAATATTGGTACTTCAGATTTAATTTCCTCTCGATATTTAGGCATTATCTCTTTTCCTTTCCTTCTTCTGATTAATTGTGCTTGGTCTTTCTCTTCGTCATCTGAAATTAAATCCACAAAGGTAGGCTCTATAGGCCTTCGAGCCATAGGTACTGGCTCTTCCTATTTAATTCTTTCTATTATTACTAGTCTCGAAGGACCAGCTTCAGCTTCTCTTGCAGCACTTAATTTAGTTGCTGCCTGATGTTGTTCAACCTTAATTTTGTATTGGGCCATCAACTTTTCTTCGACCCTTCTTTTCTTAATGGCATCATACAAAACATGTGCTTTAGCTATAGTTATCCCTTCTTCATCACCTTGGTCTCTTGCTGTCTTGACCAAGCTAGCAAACTCTTTCTCTTCTTCTTCAGTTCTCGACCAAGCAAATGCTACTCGTGGCAATGGCTCTGTTGGGTGAATTGGAGGTCCTAACTGCTGTTCCTCAGGAACAAGTCTTTTAGCAGTTGGTTCCTCCCATTCTTCTTTTGCTTGTTGCTGCTGCCATATTTCACCCCTTCCATGACCAGCAATGCGCCTTTTGAACCATAATCTGGCCTTACACTAGATTAGCTCTAGGGCTACTTCGTTATTCGACCTGATTTTTCTTTCTTTACTAACAGCAATTTCTGTTGCTACTCTAATTCTTGTTTCCATTATCTGGGGTATTTGTATACCCAAATCTACTAAAACTCTTCTTAATTTAAAAAGGTCGGATTCTACCTTCTGTAACTCTTTTTCTCTTGTTGTATTCTTGATTTTCTATCACATATACCATTCCTCTAACTCAGAAATTCTGATGTGTCAATAGCATCTTCCTAGAACTCGGGCATCAACTTCATCATCGTGGATTTACGCAACGGCATAGAGTCACTCTGATCTCTACTGTTCTAAGTCCTAAATGATTCTGCTGATAATGCCCCCAAAACCCTAAGTTTAAGATAAATAAGCCCTAAGTTTAGGCAGGTAATCGAGTCATTTCCCACACTAACTCTTGCTCTCTCATCTGTGTAGTTAGTCTGTGGACTTAACTACAGTACTCTGTTGAGTTATAGTTAACTCAACGGGGTAAGTTCGTTAACTTATCCTAGACTCAATGGAGTAAGTTCGTTGAGTTAAGGGTAACTCAACGGACTTCCCGTAAAGTTATATCTAATAAAAAATACTTAAGATAATAATTTTTTTCTTCGGTCAAGACCGAAGAGCTTCGGTATAACCGCTCTTAATTTTCCATAATTAAAAATTATTTGATCAAACTGTTATATTCCTCGGTTGAACCAAAATTAAATATTTCCTTTCTTTCCTCATTTTTTTTTTCCAATTGAACCGATACTATGCTTTAGTAAAACCAAGATTTTTACTTAATAATATATAAATTTTTTAAGTTTTTATGTTTCAGTCAGACCGATGGATCCTATCGGTTGAACCACAACGATTTTTTTTTTTTTTCTTTGTGCTTTGGTAAAATCGATAACTCCTTTCGGTTTAACCGTAAATATATTTAAATAAATTTTTTTTTCTTATATATAGTAAAATAAAATGATTTCTTACTAAGTAAAGCTCGAGTAGTCCTCTACTCTTACTTCTTCTATAATTCCAAATGAACTTTTTGGTATCTTCAAAATAGGACTAAGTCTTTGTGCATTTACTTTAAATATGTTCTGATTTTTAGGATTTTTAATTTCAATAGCTCCATAGGGAAAAATATTTCCAACTATATAAGGTCCTGCCCTGCTAGATCTTAATTTTCCTAGATGGTTATGGAGTCTAGTCATATAAAGATATACTTCTTATCCTATTTCAAAGGTTTTTGGAATAATTTTCTTGTCACGCCAGAACTTCATTTTCTCTTTTTCTCTTACAATTTTGGAATAAGCTTCACTCCTAAATTCTTCTAATTCAATCAATTGTAATTTCCTATTTTCAGTAGCTTGATTTAAATTAGTGTTTAGAATTTTTAATGCCCAATAAGCTTTATGTTCAATTTCAGCTGGTAAATGACAACTTTTTTCATATACCAGCCTAAAAGGTGACATACCTAAGCTTGTCTTATAAGCAGTTCTATAAGCCCAAAGTGCATCTATCAATCTATTAGCCCAATCTGTTCTAGTAGGATTCACTACTTTTTCTAAGATTAACTTAACTTGTTTGTTTGCACTTTCTACTTGTCCACTGGTCTGCAGATGATATGATGTTGCAATTTTGTGGTTTACTCCATATTTCTTCATTAAGGCTTCAAAACTTTTATTACAAAAATGAGTTCCTCTATCACTCATAATAGATTTAGGTATTTCAAATCTAGCAATTATATTGGTTCTTATAAAATGTATTACCACTTTGTTGTCATTTGTTCTTGTAGGAATAGCTTCTATCCATTTAGATACATAATCCACCCCCAACAATATGTAATTAAATTGATTAGACATAGGAAATGGACCCATAAAATCTATTCCCCACACATCAAAGATTTCAACCTCAACAATAGGATTAAGAGGCAGCATATTCCTCTTTGATATTCTTCCTATTTGTTGACACTTTAAACAACTTAAGTAGTATTTATGAGCATCTTTGAATAGTGTTGGCCAATAAAATCCACATTGTAGAATTTTGGCAGTAGTTTTCCCTGAACCAAAATGCCCTCCACATGCTTGGTCATGGCAAAAAGACAATATGCTTTGATATTCAGTTTCTGGAACACACCTCCTTAAAACCAGATCAGGACATTTCTTAAATAAGCATGGGTCTTCCCAATAGTAATATTTTACTCTTGAAAAGAACAATTTCTTATCCTGTCTATTCTAATCTTTAGGTGTTTAACTAGTAACTAAGTAATTTACTATGTCTACATACCAAGGCATTGTTTTGATGGTCATTAGTTGTTCATCAGGAAAATTATCCTTAATTTCAATATTTGATTTTTCTATTTGTAATCTAGATAAATGATCTGCTACTACATTCTCACAACCTTTTTTATCTTTAATTTCTAGATCAAATTCTTGTAATAACAATATCCATCAGATCAATCTGAGTTTAGTCTCTTTCTTTGCTATAAGGTGTTTTAAAGTTAAATGATCCATGTACATTGTCACTTTAGCTCCAATCAGATATGATCTAAACTTTTCTAAGGCAAACACAAAGGCTAACAGCTCTTTTTCAGTAGTTGTGTAATTAACTTGAGTATCATTTAAGGTTTTGCTTGCATAATGAATCACTCTAGGAGATTTCCCTATCTTCTGTCGCAGCACTGCTCTTACAGCAAAATCAGATGCATTGCACATTAATTCAAATGGATGGCTCCAATCAGGTGCTTGTATTATAGGAGTTGAAATTAAGCTAGTTTTAAGCTTGAAAAATGCTTCTTTGCAATTTTTATCAAAGTTAAATGGGACATCTTTTAATAGATTAGTTAAAGGTCTAGCTATTTTGCTAAAATCTTTAATAAATCTTCTATAAAATCCAGCATGTCTTAGAAATGATCTAATATCTTTTACTAATTTAGGTTCTGGTAGATTAGAAATTACTTCTATTTTAACTTTATCTACTTCCAACTCCTTCTTTGAAACAATATGTCCCAAGACAATTCCTTGATTAACCACAAAGTGACATTTTTCCTAATTTAGAACCAAATTTTTTTCCACACAGTGTTTTAATACTTGGTCTAACTTTTTTAAACACACTTCATATGAAGTTCCATAAACTGTAGAATCATCCATGAATATTTCTAGAAAATCTTCAGTCATTCCAGTGAATATGCCCTACATACACCTTTGAAAGGTGGCTGGTGCATTGCATAATCTGAATGGCATTTTCTTAAAAGCATAAGTTCCATTAGGACAGGTGAAAGTTGTTTTCTCTTGATCCTCTAATGCTACTAGAACTTGGTTATATCCTGAATACCCATCTTGGAAACAAAAATATTTTTGCCCCACTAATTTCTCTAGCATTTGACCTATAAAAGGTAAGGGAAAATGATCTTTCCTAGTTACAGCATTCAGCTTTCTATAGTCTATAAACACTCTCCAGCCTGATTGAATTCTAGTAGGGATCAAGTCTTAAATTTCATTCCTAATTACTGTTAATCCTGATTTCTTGGGAACTACATGGATTGGACTAACCCATGAGCTATCAGAAATCAGATAAATTATGTCATTATCTAACCATCTCACTATTTCCTTCCTGACTACTTCTTTAAGGTTTGGATTTAATCTCCTCTCAAGAATTCTAACTGGTTTAGCATTCTCTTCTAAATATATGTGGTGGCAGCATAAAGTTGCACTTAACCCTTTTATATCAGTCATAGTCCATCCTATTGCTTCTTTATAAGTTTTTACTACATCTTTTAATTTAGCAATTTGATCCTCTTTTAAATCTGAAGCAATAATGATTGGACGTGTTCATTTTTCTTCCAAAAATATATAGGTTAAATCAGGAGGTAAAGGTTTTAATTCTAACTGTTGCCCATCAGAAGCTAGAGTTCCTAATTCGACATTATTAATTTCTTCTTGATCTCCTTCTACATTTATGCTTTCACTTTCTTCTAAAATCTCAGAATTAAGTTGCCTATTTAATTCTTCTTGAATCACATCATCTAGCACATCTCCTTCATCCTCCAAAAAGTCTATAGTATCTAAGGACATTTCTAGCTCTTCAAACTTTTCTGGTTTAAAAAGGTTTAATTGAATATCCTCATTACCATATACTAACTTCATAATTCTAGTTTTACAATTTATAACAGCCCTCGATGTTGCTAAAAATGGTCTTCCCAAAATTAAAGATGTATCACTATTTTTATGCTTAATTTGTTGGGAATCCAAAATTACAATATCAATAGGATATATGAAGTTTTTGATTTTAATTAAGACATCATCTATTTTTCCTCTAGGGTATCTTATACTTCTATCTGCTAATTGAATAACAGTCCTAGTAGGGATTAAGCCTTCTAATCCTAGGGATGCAAATATATCACTTGGCATAACATTTATACCTGCACCTAGGTCTATTAAGGTTCTTTCTAGAATGGTATTTCCTATGGTACATGATATGACAGGGATTCCAGGATCAGATAACTTCTTAGGAATTTGTGGTAGAAATAGGGAACTACTTTGCTCAACTAAAAAGACCTTCTTAAGAACTTTTCGCTCTCTTTTCTTAGTACACCAATCCTTAAGAAATTTAGCACAAGGTGGCATTTTCTGCAATAAATCTAACAAAGGAATGTTAACTTGTACTCTTTCAAAATTTTCTCTAATTTTTTCTTGCTTATCAAATATTGTTTGTTGTAATCTTTTAGGATAGGGTGCTAACGATTGTGATTTAAAAGATTCTTTTTCTTTCATTTGATTTGTTTGATCATTTTTAGTCTCATTTTCAGATTCAGATTTTTCTTCATTGATTTCTATATTTTCAGATTACATTCTCATTATCATTTTGATTTTTTCTCTTATCCACCTTCATATTATTTTCATTTTGAATTCTTGGTGGTATATCAGTTCTAGATCTTAATGTTATACATACATCTTCCAGATTTTCTTACTCTCATGATGTTCTTGTATATCATTTTTGTGATTATGATCTTCAATTGTTTTTAGTTTTAAAGTACATTCTTTAAATTTTCTTGCACTAGTATTTTCTTTTATCTGTATATCTTGCAAATTATGCAGATCTATAACATTATAATTATCATTGTCCTGTTGCATAACTTGTATTTTCATTGTATATTCGTCCAATGCTTTTAGTTTTCTTTCCAAATCATCTAATCTCATTGCATTCAATTTTTGATCAATTTTCATTATGGTTTTTTCAATTTCGTATATAATATCAATTTTAGGTTCTTCATATGCTTCCTTATAGTTTAATTGGTTGACTTCTTGTTGCTGACACATATATTGTTTTAGTTTGTCCATGTTTTGTTCTAAACTACGCTCCAATTTGTCATACCTATCCCAAACTTCATTGTCTCTCAACATATTACACCTTCTATGCTGACCATCAGTTAGGTAAATTATAGGATTCTCATACTCAGCTCTATTATAATGAATATAATTCATCTGTTGTTCATGTGCTCTAACCATCTGCAACTGTCTTAGTTTCAAACAATTAGAGATGTCATGACCTTCCAATCTACAGAATTCACATATGCTAACTACAGGTTTCAAAAATCTTTGAGCATAAGCATATGCCACATTCTCAATTAGAAAATATAACACACAACACTCCTCAACTATTAAAACAGAACAGCACTCACAGTTGCTTAGCTACTCAATTCCCCAGCAACGGCACCAGAAAACTTGTTTGGGTTTGTTAACTTCCTTTTTTTAACCTAGCTAATTTAGCCTTCTGCTTATCAGTAATTCCTTTTTAGAAGTCAACAAACAATCTTTCACACAAATTAGATATTAATGTTAGAACCCAAGTATTTTGATAATGCAAAACCTATGTGAGGAAATATATTGTATTTCACAGTTAAGTCTATACTGCACTCGATCAGAAGGCTGTTAGAACAAATTCTAAGCAGATGAATAGGTCAAGAAGATTCCAGATGATAATACTTTCAAGATACAACAAAATTAGACAGTTACAGGTTCAAGTATCCGAAGAGTAAAACAGCAGTAAGACTATCGGACAGTTAGAAGGATAACTATCCGAATTTTACAAAGCCTACGGAGAGTTATTTAATCAGACAGTTAAGGGGATTGAATGATCGGATAGTTAAGGAGTTAACTATCTGGAAGCTTAAAGGATTTTTCAAAGAGTTACAGGTATAACTATCCGAAAGTTAAGTCATTCAATAAACCACATGCAGAAATACAGAATGGAAACTAAAAGGACTTGTCGGAGAGTTAGATAACTATCCGAGTTTTCTTTTCGAAGAGTTAGATAACTATTCGAGTTTTTCGGTAAGTTACAGGCATAACTTTCTGGAACTTAAGTCATTTTATTAAGCACGTGCAAAATGGAGAAGTCGACAGTTGAAAGCTTAAAAGGGAAAATCGGAGAGTTAGATAACTATCCGAAATTTCAAAGAGAGTTTCGGTAAGTTACAGTTTAACTATCCGAAACTTAAGTTATTGAAATTGCCACGTGCAGAATTCCAAACAGATGCTCAAATGGGTTTTCGGAGAGTTAGAAAGATAACTATCCGAAATTTCAAAAGAGTTTCGGTGAGTTACAGTTTAACCATCCGAAACTTAAGTCATTGAATTTCCCACGTGCAGAATTCCAGAGAGTGGCTCAAATAAGTTTTCGAAGAGTTAGAAAAATAACTATCCGAAATCCTGAAACATTTCGGTGAGTTACAGGGATAACCTTTTGAAACTTAAGTCAACCCTTTATGCACGTGCTAAATTAAAACAATCGGAAAGTTGATAGAGACAAACTATCCGACATAGTATATAACTGTTCGGTGAGTTACAGTTATAAGTACCCGATTGGATGATAGGTCACATTTAAATATTTTGGAATCCTACTTGACAGTAAAGGTTAAGTGATCTTTCGGTGAGTTATAGAAACTCTTTGGAGAGTTACATAGCTAACTATCCGAAAGAACAGAAAAATCGGTAAGATATCTTGAAACGATTTTCTAAACGGTCACTTGCCGTATTGGGACTTGAGGCTAATCAAGTACAATAGAATACATCCGTTGGAGGAAAATATGATCATTGTACATATCAGGTATATATACAAAATACAAACAACGGAGATTCAGTGAGCCATACTCCAAATTCCATTTACACTCAAGTCTGCAAACAGTGAAGTATATTCCAAAGATTTACTGCAGAAAAAGCTCTGTGCACAAAAACTTTGATTGAAGGATTAAAGTTGTTGGTTCGTAGTTTCAACCTGAAAGCTACATACAGTGTTGGTTTGAGTTTCGACCTGAAAACTCTAGAGGTTGGTTTTTTGAATTTTTTACCTGAAAACTTCTATGTAGTTGGTTCTTGCTTTGACCTAAAAGCAAGTGTGTAAGTGTTGAAACACTTAGTGAAGCCCAAGTGAATCTTGGGGGTGGACTAGCCAAATTGGTGAACCACCTAAAAAATTTGCTGTGTGTTTCTTATCTTTGTTGATTTGCTTTCTCTTAGTTTCAGCTCATTACAATTTTGTTGAATCATTCGATTCAACATCAAAAGAATTTTAAAACTACACACTTTCACCATTCACCCCCCCTCTAGTGAGCCTATCGATCCTAACAATTGGTATCAAAGCAAGGTTAATCCTTCATAAGATTTAACCATCTAGATTTATGGCTCAATTTGCTGAGGGACAAAACATCCACAGACCTCCCCTATTCGATGGCTCCAATTATAACTATTGGAAGAATAGAATGGAGTGTTTCCTTAGGAGTTCTAATGTTAAACTCTAGAAGATTGTTGTTCTTGGAACTACACTTCCAACCAGTAATGTTATGGACTGGTTTGAGGAGGATGAGAAAATCATCTAGTTGGATGCTAGAGGGTTGAATGCCATTTATTGTGCACTAACAACTGATCAATATAATAAGGTATCTGCATGTAAGTCTGCTCATGAGGCTTGGAAAATCCTTCAAGTTACTCATGAAGGTACAAGCCAAGTCAAGGATACAAAAATCAGTATTCTTTTTAGAAAACTAAAACTGTTTAAAATGAATGATAATGAAAACATAACTGAAATGTTTTCTAGATTTACTGAAATCATTAACAATCTAAAAGGCCTAGGAAAGGAGTTCTCTGCACGTGAACAGGTACAGAAGATCCTGAGGAGCTTAACTGTTGAGTGGAAACAGAAGTCCACATCTATTCAAGATTCCAAGGATCTCAACAATTACACAGTTGAAGAACTGTTGGGCAATCTTCTGGCCCACGAAGCTCAGATGAAGGACTGGAAAGAGCAAGAAGGAGCTGTTGAAAAGAAAGCTGAAAAGAAAAAGGAAATGACATTTCCATCTACAGAGGAAACTCTAAGCTCAGATGATGATGAGATCATGTTGTTAGCAAGGAACTTCAGAAAGTTTATGAAGAAAAAGAATAAGTCTAGCTCTTCTAAAAGAACAGTCCCTACATGTTTCAAATGTAAAAGGCAGGGGCACATATAGACCTTCTGTCCATTTCAGATAGAAGAGGATCAAGGAGATAAGAAGAAGAGATTGAAGGACAAAAAGAAGATAGCTCTCAAAGCTACGTGGGATGACAGTAGTTCTTCAAGCTATTCATCAGATTCTGAAGAAGAAGCAGCAGCAAATGTTTGTTTTGCAACACAAGATGTATGCTCTACTTCCTCTAGTTCAGAAAATGAGCATGATGAGTTAGACATAAACAGTATTCTATCTATTGTAGATAATTTATAAGTGAATTGTAGAGATTTTAAGAAAGAAATTAAAAGATTAAATCATTGCTTAGAAAATTCATTTGCTGAATTAGAATCAACTATAGTTGAAAATAGGAATCTAAAATCAAATTTAGATAAGTATAGTTGTGATAACTGTGAATTAAAAGATGAAAATAAAAATCTATCAACTACTATATCAGATTTGAAAAATACTATATGTAAATTTACTCAAGGAAAAAAAGGATTAAATAAAATAATAGGATCTCAATGATCAAATGGGAATAAATATGGCCTAGGGTATGCTACACCACAGGAAATACCTTATTGTGGTGGAGTGATTCGAACTTATAGAGATGGCACCACTGTGTTTGCCATCAAACGAAGATCAAGTCATATGTAGCTGCCAAGAGGCAATACATTTAATGTTTTAAGGACTAAATCTACTGGACTTGTAACGCTTTTA
Organism: Cymodocea nodosa; assembly: GCA_036874045.1. NCBI lineage: Eukaryota > Viridiplantae > Streptophyta > Magnoliopsida > Alismatales > Cymodoceaceae > Cymodocea > Cymodocea nodosa. Next base: position 144,140 of record JAZBRI010000011.1, read on the forward strand.
TGTGTTGTTAAATTAACGGCAAAAGTGCAAATTTTACATTTATAACCGCAAGCGCACGGTGCCCATTGTAATAAGCATGTGCAAGTACGGGTCGAATCCACAAGGAGTTTGTCTTAAATAATTTTATTAAAATGATTATTTGATAAAACATTCATTCTATTAAATCCACAATTAAAACTCTAATTACATGCAATTAAGTTACAATTTACAAAAATACAATAAAGATTTCAAAGGTAACATAAAACTTGTTAATTCCTAGAGCTAATAGCTAGAAAACTCAAGAAAATCTTAAGTTCACATTTCTGGAATCACAGAAATTAGTCCAAATTCTTACTCTTCTTCCTTCCAACCTGGACATTGAAAAATCCACATAAAATATTTGTTGGAAAGTTCATTGAGTTATCTTTAAAATGGCAGTGATTTCCAGGACTAATTCACTCTAGGTTGCTGCCAAAGTCTGATATAAAACAGTGTGCAAAACGATTCTGAAAACTTTCCAAAAACGTGTCGTTGGTGTAAAAATCATAACTCAATCAAATCTTCATGAAATACCACGAAATCACCGCGCCTTGAAAGATAACTCATTTCTCTAATCAGGAAAATTTACAGGAAAACATTACGTAACGCAAAAAAGCAAGGAAACAGGAAGGTGTCGAGCACAATTTCTGTCGCTCGACCAGTAAAACAGAGTAGATGCTACCATCGAAAGAAAAATCGAAAAATCGAAGAAATGCATTCTAAAAAATTCCAACAACACTACATACGTATTGTACACTTAAATTACTTACAAAAAAAACTATAACACGACATATAACTCAGAGAAATTAAGTCGTACAACATATAACAAAACAGAACATGCATTGGAATTTACAGCAAATAGGATATACACGCATTCACAAGGGTTAAGAGTTAGTTTTATGCACAAAATTCACATATTCACGTGAAGCAACTATATTCCATGAGATCTAATCTAAAACAACTATTTAAATTAAATAAATAAAGATTTAACAAAGATCCTAAACGTGCATACATTTATATATTAAAAATACCTAAATACTCATAAACATTTGATATGAAAATATGTTTACAAATACGAGGATCTCTCCCTTCTCTTTTACCTTTAATTTATCCACTTCTCTTCAAGCATTTGATCCCTATTTGATGATGAACCACTTTGTACGCTCCTCTACAAGGCTGTCACCACTTGCAAATCACATCCAAAGGGGAACCGCCTATGTTTGCTTTGAAGAAAATGGGTTGCACGTCCTCAATCCACTTCCAAGATATACAGATTTGTTGGCTTTCCTCTCAATTTTGATGCTTCCTATTACCTCATCTTGAAGATCACGTCCTAAGCTCTTCCAATGCTGCACACGTGCCTCCAATACCACTGATTTCACCCATGGAGGTCCTTCCGTATGTCGGCTTGGAGTGGAGAGAAGGAGGTCTTCTAGTATGAGGGGGAAGGCGCCTAAGCTCACCAATCTTGGAGGAAAACTCTTCCAAAATCTTGGGTGGAAGAGGATGGACGAAAATTGGAGTTGGAGTTCTTGCCCTTGCGTGGAGGAGAAAGAGGAGATGATCTTTTTCTTGGTCGGCCATACACTTTTCTCTTCCCTTGTCATTCATCTATGGAAGGAATTCAAACACCTTCCAATTTGTGGCCTCCTAAATTAAGCAAGTCTTGATGGTTGATTGATTGATATCTTCAAGAATTGGAAGTATGTGATGGACGACCATGGGTTGTTGATTTCCCATGATTTAATCCAAGGGTCCACGTCCTCACCTATTTTCAACAACTCAAACATAACATTAAATGCATATGCACATTACACAAATTGCTACTCAATTATAAAGCAAAAATGAAATGTGCATAATATTGCTTGCTCAATTGAGGATTATTTGATTTCATATCTTAATGATAATTCTTTTAAGATATGCATGAAATCAATATATAAATTACTTATATCTACACATGGGCTAATTGACTAGGTGTAAATTTAATAAAGGATAAATTTGTGCATTATTGACTATTTAACCAATAAAACATGCATAGTTCTAAAATATGATTTTCATGTAATCTTTCATAAGAACATATATAATGATGACTTATAATCCTTAATATGCATGAATTAACATATATAAAATGCACAAATTAATACTTTACTCACCTCCATACCTAGTCTTTGCTAGTCCCTTAGCAAAGGACTAAAACTAAACAATGATAACACAAAGCCCATATGAAAATGCACCTATTAAAAATAGAAAACGAAAACAACTAATAAACAAATAACAAAAATAAAACTAACCTAAGCCACTTTCGTAGGTATCACGACTACACTTTGCATGTGTAGCAAGCCTTTAAACCCCTAGGTCATCCTAGTGGTGGAGTTGTGTCTCCAAAGGGTTTCCAACGGATATACCCACAAAATCCAAAACAAAATATAAAACAACACAAATGAAAGACAAAACAAAAAAAAACAAAAAACAAAAATATGCTCTTGGTTTCCTAAACATGGATAAAGTTGCTTTTAAGTAATCTTGACCTATTAGCTTCACCTTTATTCAATCACCTCTCACCTTTTTAGTTTGGATACAAATAATCATTCAATTTCCATCCTAAGAAAGTAAAGTACTATATAAATAAGTGTATGTGAAAATAGCCAGGACTAAGAAATAACCTACTCAACTCCTTCCAAGTTACCTAGGTAATCCCAAAGGTCTATCCTTGAGTCCATTGTCCTTTTATTTTGACTCTCTTTTTTTTTTCTTTTTTTCTCTCTTTTTTTAGATTATCTCCTACTCCAGCACCTTTTTACGCGACCATAATCCCTTACTTAGGGGAAAGTTGACTGGTTACTTAGTAGCCTTTGTAAGAACAAGTAATCAATCTCTCTTCTTCTTCTTTCTTTTCTCTTTTTTTTTTCTTTCTTTTAGTTTTTCTTTTTCTTTTCTTTTTCTCTCTAGCCCTATACCCTTAAGATTGCCTCCCACATCATTGTGTGGGAATGAGCAATTTTACCTTAGCCCTTTTATTCTACCCTTATCATAGGACAACCCTAAGGTATATTCCTAAGTTTTTACCTAAGTTTCCTTTCAAGAGGAGTGGTTCCTTCCTAGTCAAGGCCTCATGTAAGTGCAATACTACATATAAGCTCAAAAATATGAATGGTTTTGAATTTTATTCTTCTCCTCCCCTTAAGGTTTAAGGGTTTATTTCCTAAAGGATTCACTTTTAGGTCTCAATTATACTTAAGAGACTCTATCCATTAGGGCCTAAGAACATATATAAAACAAAATAATCAAGAAAAAGCACAAAATCGAAAAAAACTGTCATCAAATGCCTCCCCCCCATACCTAAATTTTGCATTGTCTCCAATGTAAAAGAAAGTATTTAGGCAATAAGATAAAAAGCATGAAAATGACAAAAACAAAAGAAACAAACTATGACAAGCAAGGAAAGATTACACCCCCATACCTAGCATGTAATCCATATGCACTATATAAATGTAAATTGTATTATTTCTAAAATATACAATGGAGATTAAGTAGTATGCTAAAGAAATAATGTTCGATATATGTATCCTTTAAATGCATCATAAAGAAATAAGGTGAAGAGTGCGTACCTTGCTTGATGAAGAAAAGTAATAAACTACAAAACTAATAAACATGTCAAAACATAAAAGAAAATATATATAAAGCACAAAAACAACAAAAATAAAATTTTTTTTATAAAAAAAAAAATATTTTTTATTATATTATTATTATTATTACTAGTTATCGATAATGATAAGCACAATTGATTAAATGAGCAACCATAATTAATTCAAGCACTTAGGTCTTTGGTAATACTTGTAGTTTGCAATACAATAAAAGAATTGAAAACCAATCATTTTTAATTCCACTTAAGACCTCATTTTCCTTAACTCATTAAATTACAAGATCCTACATTCATGCCACTATGATCAGCATAAAACACAATGTATTTTATCAACAAAAAATCAAATTCATCCAAAGTTTTAAATATAACAAGCACACACAAGATTTTAGAAATTAAACTGTGCTACTATAACTTCAAGATTTTCTACAGAAATTCATACGACTTAGAAATTCACAAAATATTCGTCTAAAAGGTAATTACTTCTGGTTTCTAAGAAAAATCAGAGACAAAAATTGCCAAAACTGAAGTATTGTCAAAATCATGCGGAACTCAGATAACTCAGAATTCGTAATCTGCAGAACATGTTATTTTAGAAAAATTCTCCATAAATGTATACAAATCCAAATACAACGTATAATACCTTGTTTGAAAGATAAACTACTATAGTTTCAAGGAAAAATTACAAAAATAATTTTTAACTCAACATTTAATTGCAGTTTTGATTTTAAGTATGCAGATAAAGAGAAATACCAGAAAAACTGCATCCATAGGGAGTTCGGAAGGTTAGCCACCTAACCTTCCGGAAAGGAAAATTTTTTGGAAGGTTAACTGCTAACCTTCCGAAGAGCAATAAAACATGAAGATTTCGGAAGGTTAACTGCCTAATCTTCCAAAATGGCAAAAAAATTTCGGAAGGTTAGAGGGAAACCTTCCGATTTGGCTGAAAGCTAAATATCTCAATTTGAAAAAATCACACAGAAATTTATACAGCTCCAAAATTTACAATTAAATACTTGTCTGAAAGTTAATTACTTCTAGTTTTTATAAAAAATTAGAGATAAAAATTTTCAAAACTAAAGTATTATCAAAATCATGTAAAACCTTAGACAACTCAAATTCGTAATCTGCAGAATATGTCATTTTTAAAAAATTCCCCAGAAATGTATACAAATCCAAATATAATGTATAATACCTTGTTGGAAAGGTAAACTCGTGTAGTTTCATGAAAAAATTTCAAAAATAATTTTTATTCAAATATGTATCTGCAGTTTCAAATATAAGAGTTCAGATAAAACTATTCTACACCAGAAAATAACCATCCGAAAAATATCAGCGAAAATAACTATCCGATTTTACTGTTCAATCGGATAGTTATGGGTGTAACTATCCGATGGGTGTAACTATCCGATTTGACTGTACAATCGGATAGTTATGCCCATAACTATTTGATTTTCATAATATTGGTTAAATCTGATATGCCAACTTTAAAAAATCACACATAAATTTATATAAATCCAAATGAAACATATAAATACTCGTTGGAAATATAATTTCATCTACTTTCTAGAAAAAATCACTGAATTAAATTTTAAATACTTTCATAATATCATATTTTCAAAATTCATTAGCAGAAACCTATCCAGAATTCTGTAAAACATCCCTGTTTTCTAAGATTTTTATCTTTTAACATACTAATCAGAATTTTATGCATAAGTACTCAAAAGAAATCATAGAAACCGAGTATTTCAGGAAAAATATCATAAAAATGAGTTCTAATCTCGTGCACACCAAACAATTTAAATTTCCAGACAGACAGATTCTATCTTAATAATTTGTACACAAAGATTATCATTACTCCATTAAACTACTTGTTACCACTTATATACTTTAATTAAACATGTAACAGCAATTCAGATAACAAAGAATTAAACACATAGAATGGCCAATCCATGTATCCATTTCCTTGCAAACAAACAAAGAAAAATAATAACTCAACTAAAATAAGAAAACAAACAAAACTAAAACAATATAAAGGATATTAAATCTTGCAAATCATCTAATAAATCATTTTAAAGCACAAAAACTCCCAGCAACGATGCCAAAAACTTGTGTTTATTCCTCGGCAATTGCGCCAAAAACTTGTATATATTCCCTAGCAACAGCGCTAAAAACTTGTAACGCTTTTATGTATTGTTAAATTAACAGCAAAAGTGCAAATTTTACATTTATAACCGCAAGCGCACGGTGCCCATTGTAATAAGCATGTGCAAGTACAGGTCGAATCCACAAGGAGTTTGTCTTAAATAATTTTATTAAAATGATTGTTTGATAAAACATCCATTCTATTAAATCTACAATTAAAACTCTAATTACATGCAATTAAGTTACAATTTACAAAAATACAATAAAGATTTCAAAGGTAACATAAAACTTGTTAATTCCTAGAGCTAATAGCTAGAAAACTCAAGAAAATCTTAAGTTCACATTTCTGGAATCATAGAAATTAGTACGAATTCTAACTCTTCTTCCTTCAAACCTGGACATTGAAAAATCCACAGAAAATATTCGTTGGAAAGTTCATCAAGTTATCTTTAAAATGGCAGTGATTTCCAGGACTAATTCACTCTAGGTTGCTGCCAAAGTCGGATATAAAAATAGTGCGTAAAACGATTCTGAAAACTTTCCAAAAACGCGTCGTTGGTGTAAAAATCATAACTCAATCAAATCTTCATGAAATACCACGAAATCACCACGCCTTGAAAGCTAACTTGTTTCTCTAATCAGGAAAATTTACAGGGAAATATTTCGGAACGCACAAAAGCAAGGAAACAAGAAGGCGTCGAGCACAATTTCTGTCGCTCGACCAGTAAAACAGAGCAGATGCTACCTTCGAAAGAAAAATCGAAAAACCAAAGAAATGCATTCTAAAAAATTCCAACAACACTACATACGTATTGTACACTTATATTACTTACAAAAAAAACTATAACACGACATATAACTCAGAGAAATCAAGTCGTACAACATATAACAAAACAGAACATGCATTGGAATTTACAGCAAATAGGATATACACGCATTCACAAGGGTTAAGAGTTAGTTTTATGCACAACATTCACATATTCACATGAAGCAACTATATTCCATGAGATCTAATCTAAAACAACTATTTAAATTAAATAAATAAAGATTTAACAAAGATACTAAATGTGCATACATTTATAAATTAAAAATAACTAAATACTCATACACATTTGATAAGAAAATATGTTTACAAGTACAAGGATCTCTCCCTTCTCTTTTACCTTTAATTCATCCACTTTTTTTCAAGCATTTGATCCCTATTTGATGATGAACCACTTTGTCCACTCCTCTACAAGGCTGTCACCACTTGCAAATCACGTCCAAAGGGGAACCGCCTATGTTTGCTTTGGAGAAAATGGGTTGCACGTCCTCAATCCACTTCCAAAATATACAGATTTGTTGGCTTTCCTCTCAATTTTGATGCTTCCTATTACCTCATCTTGAAGATCACGTCCCAAGCTATTCCAATGCTGCACACGTGCCTCCAATACCACCGATTTCACCTGTGGAGGTCCTTCCATATGTCGACTTGGAGTGGAGAGAAGGAGGTCTTCTAGTATGAGGGGGAAGGCGCCTAAGCTCACCAATCTTGGAGGAAAACTCTTCCAAAATCTTGGGTGGAAGAGGATGGACGAAAATTGGAGTTGGAGTTCTTGCCCTTGCGTGGAGGAGAAAGAGGAGATGATCTTTTTTTTGGTCGGCCATACACTTTTCTCTTCCCTTGTCATTCATCTATGGAAAGAATTCAAACACCTTCCAATTTGTGGCCTCCTAAATTAAGCAAGTCTTGATGGTTGATTGATTGATATCTTCAAGAATTGGAAGTATGTGATGGACTACCGTGGGTTGTTGTTTTCCCATGATTTAATCCAAGGGTCCACTTCCTCACCTATTTTCAACAACTCAAACATAGCATTAAATGCATATGCACATTACACAAATTGCTACTCAATTATAAAGCAAAAATGAAATGTGCATAATATTGCTTGCTCAATTGAGGATTATTTGATTTCATATCTTAATGATAATTCTTTTAAGATATGCATGAAATCAATATATAAATTACTTATATCTACACATGGGCTAATTGACTAGGTGTAAATTTAATAAAGGATAAATTTGTGCATTATTAACTATTTAACCAATAAAACATGCATAGTTCTAAAATATGATTTTTATGTAATCTTTCATAAGAACATATATAATGATGACTTATAATCCTTAATATGCATGAATTAACATATATAAAGTGCACAAATTGATACTTTACAAGACCCAAGAAGATTTAGGTACCAAAAGCTTTAATTTCAGTATGATTTGTAGGGTGACAAAGAGTTTCAAGCATGGTCAACTAAATGGATTGTGGACAGTGGATGCTCAAAGCACATGACAGGTAAGAAAAACTTTCTTGACTTAGTTAAAAATTTAAGTTCAGGATCTGTTAAGTTTGGAAATAATGAAAAGTGTAAAATAACTGCAATAGGAAATATTATATCTGAAAATGGTATAATCGAGAATGTCTTGCATGTAAATGGTTTAAAACAAAATTTGTTAAGTGTAGGACAATTATGTGTTAAAGGCTATACTGTTTCTTTTAATGCTAAAAACTGCTACATTATTGATCCTGCCACAAATGAAACAAAATTTACTGGTATTAGAAATTGCTCAATATATACATTAAACTTTTCATATGAAAATTCTGCAAGCAATTCCTGTTTGGTAGCAACTAGTGAAGACGATTGGGTGTAGCATAGAAGACTTGGTCACATCAATATGAAGAATATCAGAAAGCTTTCCACGGGTGATCTTGTTAGGGGTCTGCCTAAACTCACTTTTAAGAATGATAGAGTGTGCAGTGAGTGTATGCTAAGGAAGCAGAAGAGAACTGCTCTTCACAGCAAAAATGTTGTGTCCACCAAAAGGCCATTAGAACTACTACATCTAGATTTGTTTGGTCCTTCTCAAGTATCAAGTCTTGGGGGTCGAAAATATACCTTTGTTATTGTTGATGATTTCTCCAGATTAACTTGGGTGATATTTTTGACACATAAGAATGAAACTTGCAATGAGTTTAGGAATTTCTGCATAAGAGTTCAGAATCAGAAAGAACTAACAGTGAAGAAAATTAGAAGTGATCATGGAGGTGAATTTGAAAACTATGAATTTGAAAACCTCTGCAATTCATTTGAAATTTTGCAAGAATTCTCTTGTCCTAGAACACCTGCTCAAAATGGAGTTGTGAAAAGGAAAAATAGGACATTACAAGAAATGGCTAGAACTATGTTAAGTGCCACGGGCCTACCTAAATTTCTCTAGGCAGAAGCTGTAGGAATAGCTTGTCACATTTCCAACAGAACTCACATTAGATCCATATTGAATAAGACACCCTTTGAAATTTGGTTCGATAAAACTCCAAATGTTGGCGATTTTAAGACATTTTGATGCAAATGTTTTGTCTTAAATACAAGAAATGCTAAAGACAAGTTTGATGCTAAGTCTGAACCTGCCATATTTGTTGGTTACTCCTCGAGAAGCAAAGCTTACAGAGTATATTTTGCTGAAGATAGAAGAGTGGAGGAAAGTATAAATGTTCAGTTTGATGAAGATCTATTTCAGAATTTCAAAAAGCTGAAGATTAATGATGATAGTGAAAATGAATACTTTAAAAATGATAAAAGCAAGCAGAATACCAATTCACAAGTGTTAGACCAAAATCTCAACCTTAGATATCAGAATCATAACAGTTGGAAGTTTAGATCTGATCATCCTAAGGAACAAATTATTGGAAATATATCTAAAGGGGTACAAGCCAGAAGCAAAGCACAAGATATCTGTAATTTTTGTGCATTTGTGTTAGAAATAGAGCCAAAATCAGTAGATGAAGCTTGTAAGGATACCTACTAGACAATGGCTATGCAGGAAGAATTAAATTAGTTCCAGAAAAATAATGTGTGGGAACTAATAGAAAAACTTGCAGGAAAATCCATCATTGGAACTAAATAGATTTTCAAAAACAAATTAGATGAAGATGGTAACATTCTCAGAAATAAAGCTCGATTAGTTGTACAAGGCTACAATCAGCAGGAAGGTATTGACTATGAAGAAACTTTTGCTCCTGTAGCTAGGATTGAAGCTATTAGAATGTTGCTTGCCTTTGCAAGTAGTATGAAGATAAGATTGTTTCAAATGGATGTGAAAAGTGTCTTCTTAAATGGAGAAATTCAAGAAGAAGTGTTTGTTAAATAACCTCCTGGATTTGAAGATGTACTCAAGCCGGATCATGTCTACAAACTGAGAAAGGCTCTATATGGTTTGAAACAGGCACCTAGAGCTTGGTATGAGAAATTGAAAAGATTTTTAATTGAAAACAATTTTTCTATAGGCAAAGTGGACAGCACTTTGTTTATCAAAACTTTTGATGTGCACAAGTTGATTGTATAGATATATGTTGATGATATAGTCTTTGGAGCTACTTCAGAAGATCTCTGTCATGAATTTCAGAATTTGATGAAAAATAAATTCGAAATGAGCATGATGGGAGAATTGAAGTTTTTCTTAGGATTACAGATTCATTAAATGCATAATGGTATCTTTGTTAATCAAGAAAAATAATGCAAAGAGATGTTGAAGAAATTTGGCTATGAAAGCATCAAATCCGCAAATACTCCAATGAGTTCAAGCATTAAAATGGAAATGGATGATTCAAGTGTTGTAGTGGATCAAAGGCAATATAGAGGTATGATTGGATCCCTATTATACCTTTCAGCTAGTAGGCCAGATATTATGTTCAGTGTATGCTTGTGTGCTAGATTTCAAGCATCACCAAAGGAATCACATTTGAAATTTGTCAAAAGGATTTTCAGATATCTACAAGGAACAAAAGATTTTGGATTATTCTACTCAGCTGACAGTAGTTTGATTTTAACAGGCTATAGTGATGTAGATTTTGCAGGCAGCAGATCTGATAGAAAAAGCACTAGTGGTATTTGTCAATTACTTGGATGTTCTTTAATCTCATGGTTCAGTAGGAACCAAAATTGTATAGCTTTATCTACTACTGAAGTCGAGTATATTACAGCTGGATTGTGTTGTGCACAAATCCTTTGGATGCAGCAAACTCTAGCAGATTACAGACTGAAAATTCAGAATTCAATCATATTTTGTGATAACAATAGTGCAATCAGTCTATCTAAGAATATAGTACTTCATTCCAGAGCCAAGCATATCGAGATCAGACATCATTTTCTGAGAGATCATGTGGAGAAAGGGAACATTTCACTTAAGTTTGTGCCAACAGAAAATCAACTTGCAGATATTTTCACCAAACCTTTAAATGAATCAACTTTTAATCATATTAGACGAAATCTAGGAATATGTTCTTTACAAGATCTTTAAATATTTTTTCATCAAGCTCACCATATGGGAGCTTGTTTTTTCTACTAACCTACTCGTGCAGGATATAGTCAATATCAGTTTTTACAGAAACTTAGTTTTACAGTCCTCACCTTTTTATATAATGACAAAAATGGGGAGAAGAATTTGGAAATTTGGTCACTTACAGTATTTCCAGCAAGCACTGAAAGAGAATCATTAAAAAAGAAGAAAAACTCAACACACAGATAGGGGGAGAAGTTTGCTCAAAGTCAGGGGGAGGAATCCCTTCTCGTCAGTATCGTTTTGATAAATTCCTATTTTATGTCTCTCTATGTGACTAAATGTATAGAAATACACTAGGGAGTGAAATACATGTAAATAATTGTAAAGGTTTTTGTCATTATCAAAAAGGGGGAGATTGTTAGAACTTGAGTATTTTGATAATGCAAAACCTATGTGAGGAAATATATTGTATTTCACAGTTAAGTCTATACTGCACTTGATCAAAAGGCTGTTAGAACAAATTCCAAGCAGATGAACAGATCAAGAAGATTCCAAATGATAATACTTTCAAGATACAGCAAAATCGGACAGTTACAGGTTCAAGTATCCGAAGAGTAAAACAGCAATAAGACTATCGGACAGTTAGATGGATAACTATCCGAATTTTACAAAGCCTTCAGAGAGTTATTTAATCAGGTAGTTAAGGGGATTGAATGATTGGATAGTTAAGGAGTTAACTATCCGAAAGCTTAAAGGATTTTTCAGAGAGTTACAGGTATAACTATCCGAAAGTTAAGTCATTCAATAAACCACATGCAGAAATACAGAATGGAAACTAAAAGGACTTGTCGGAGAGTTAGATAACTATTCGAGTTTTTCGGGAAGTTACAGACATAACTTTCTGGAACTTAAGTCATTTTATTACGCACCTGCAAAATGGAGTAGCCGGTAGTTGAAAGCTTAAAAGGGAAAATCGGAGAGTTAGATAACTATCTGAAATTTCAAAGAGAGTTTCGGTAAGTTACAATTTAACCATCCAAAACTTAGGTTATTGAAATTGTCATGTGCAGAATTCCAAACAAATGCTCAAATGGGTTTTCGGAGAGTTAGAAAGATAACTATCTGAAATTTCAAAAGAGTTTCGGTGAGTTACAGTTTAACCATCCAAAACTTAAGTCATTGAATTTCCCACGTGTAGAATTCCAAAGAGTGACTCAAATAAGTTTTCGGAGAGTTAGAAAAATAACTATCCAAAATCCTGAAGCATTTCGGTGAGTTACAGGGATAACCTTTTGAAACTTAAGTCAGCCCTTTATACACGTGCTAAATTAAAGCAATCGGAAAGTTGACAGAGACAAATTATCTGACATAGTATATAACTATTTGGTGAGTTACAGTTATAAGTATCCGATTGGATGATAGGTCACATTTGAATATTCTGGAATCCTACCTAGCAGTAAAGGTTAAGTGATCTTTCAGTGAGTTATAGAAACTCTTTGGAGAGTTACATAGCTAACTATCCGAAAGAACAGGAAAATCGGTAAGATATCTTGAAACGATTTTTTGAACGGTCACTTGCCGTATTGGGACTTGAGGCTAATCAAGTACAGTAGAATACATCTGTTGGAGGATAATATGATCGTTGTACATATCAGGTATATATACAAAATATAAACAACGGAAATTCAATGAGCCATACTCCAAATTCCATTTACACTCAAGTCTGCAAGTAGTGAAGTATATTCCAAAGATTTACTGTAGAAAAAGCTTTGTGTGCAAAAACTCTGATTGAAGGATTAAAGTTGTTGGTTCGTAGTTTCAACCTTAAAGCTACATATAGTGTTGGTTTGAGTTTCGACCTGAAAACTCTAGAGGTTGGTTTTTTGAAGTTTTTACCTAAAAACTTTTGTGTAGTTGGTTCTTGCTTTGACCTGAAAGCAAGTGTGTAAGTGTTGAAACACTTAGTGAAGCCCAAGTGAATCTTGGGGGTGGACTAGCCAAATTGGTGAACCACCTAAAAAATTTGTTGTGTGTTTCTTATCTTTGCTGATTTGCTTTCTCTTAGTTTCAGCTCATTACATTTCTGTTGAATCATTCGATTCAACATCAAAAGAATTTTAAAACAACACACTTTCACCATTCACCCCCCCACTAGTGAGCCTATCGATCCTAACAATTAATTCCAATTTGTATTTTTAACTGCAAGTGCATAGTGTACATTGTATTTGTGTGCAAGTACAAGTCGATCCCATAGAGAATTGAGGTAGAATTGTGTACTATTCCATTTTTAATAATAAGATTTATATATTCAGTAAGCACTCCGTTGAGTTATAGCTAACTCAATGGACTAACCTCATGAAATTGAAGTAACTCAACGGAGCTATCAATATAGCTTAATACTGCTATTTACAGAGGAATTCGGCCAATCATTGGGCGGTTCCACAAATTGTAAATAACATTAATTAAGCTCTATAATGCTAGTTAATATTAGATTTATCATTCAACAATACTAACATTCAGATATTTCAAACAGTAACCATTAAAATCTTTAAGTATTAGGAGCGATTCAATTTAGTAAACTGTAAAATTATTTTTTATTTTCTAAATTAAACAAACATGAAACATTCAAAACTTTGACAACAATAACATTAATCACGATACAAAATAAACAATACAACACTCAAATACTAACTATAAACACAGATAAGTTGTTTTTGGTATTTTGTTTTGATATGATTATGGAAATGGGCGAAAGGTGAAATGTAAAAGTAATCTCTATTGATAGTAAAAACTTCATTCACTACATGTGACGCGATTACACCATTGAAAACTTAATCACTTATAATTCTGCCTCCTCTCCCTATAGAATCAAGAGTCCAGAATTGCAAGATGATCTCCTCTTCAGCATACTGGCATCAACCCGAAACCAAGGCTAGAAGCTTTACGATCTCCTAAGAAATGAGTCAGTGCTTGGTGAAAACAACTTCCCTTCCCGCGATGCGATCACTCCTCACAATGGTTGTCAGGCACTGTGTTTGGCTCGGAATCGACCCGACATCAAGAAAGTATTCTCACAGACCTCTGATGGTTGGTGATTATGGTTTGATGGTTGTGGTTGTGGTGGTTGGTGTGGTACTTCAGAGAACTTCCTACGCTACTACAGATAACTTGGTTTTTCCTCCTCTACACACATTGACCACCCCTTTTCTTCTTCTTTTCTCTTTTTCTTTTATATTTCTTTAGTGGTAACTACTTTTGCTTAGATGATCGGTTGGATTTATTTCATTCAAATCAATGACGGTGATTTCTTCTCCCTTCCACGAATGAATTCCTATGTGATACGTGCAATCGTGGTTTTCCTTCGAATGTCCTATTTCTGTAACCGTTACAGTGGCATATTAGAAAATAAATGGTCTGTGGAGTTACAGATAACTCAATAGACTTACTTCGTTGATTTAACTATAACACACGTGCATGTCACGTGACATAATAAAACATTTAAATTCAACACGTGCATAAATCTAACTTAACGAGTTGTTACTGTTCACCTAAATATTCTTTTAACGTTTAAAACATAACTGTCCAGTACATGCAATATAACTCTTTGAAATAACAGAAAATTTGGATACTAAAGAATTAAAAGCCAATAACTTACTGACAGTTCAAAAATGTATTAAATTAACGCTAATTCCTTGAAATTATGCAGATTCTTTCATTAAATCATATAACAATGCAATTATAACATAATGGCTTAATTTTCATATGATAAGCTAAATATTATGCAATTAACCATCATTTAACTGTTAATATTATGCACTTTTTCATTCTAAACACCTGCAATTTATCGATAGTTCATAAATATACTAAATTAACACTAATTTCCTAGAATTATGCAGATTCTTTCATTAAAGCATATAATAGTGTAATAATAACATAATGGCTTAATTTTCATATGATAAGCTAAAAATTATGTAATTAACCATCATATAATCATTAATATTATGCACTTTTTTATTCTAAACATAGGTTTACAAAAATCAGCTCTACAAGCCCTACTGATATTTGCATCTCAGATTTAGTCTCTTCTTGATGTTCAGGCACTATCTCTTTTCCTTTCCTTCTTCTGATTAATTGTGCTTGATCTTCCTCTTCTTCTTCTAAGATTAAATCTATAAAAATAGGCTTTGTAGGCCTTTAATCCACAGGTACTAGCTCTTCCTATTTAACTTTTTTTATAATTGCTGGTCTCGAAGGACCAGCTACAGGGCCTCTTGCAGTAGGTTTGGTAGTGGCTTCTTTATGTTGTTCAACTTTAATTTTGTATTGGGCTTTCAATTTTTCTGCAGCCCTCTTTTTGCACCATACATCAAACACCAGATGTGCTATAACTACTGCCAATTCTTCTAGTTCTCCTTGGTTTTTTCCAATTTGAATCAGTTCTTGAAATTCTCTTAACTCTTCCTTAGTAGAAGACCCCAAAAATGTTGCTCTTTCTAACATCCTAGGTGGTGGAACTGAAGGTTCAAGTTGTTGTTCCTTAGGGATAGGTCTTTCAATAGTCGGCTCCTCTTGTTCTTCAGTTGCCTGTTCTTCATTTTCTTTCCTTTGTTGCTCCCAGATTACCCACTAAGCTCGTCTACCTATGCATCTTTTGAACTAGAGTCGAGACTTGCGTTGGATCAATTCTAGGGCAACTTCGTTATTTGGCCTGATTCTTCTCTCTCTACTTACAGCAACTTCTGTAGCAACTTTTATTCTCATTTCCATAATCTGAGGTATCTTTATGCCTAAATCTACTAAAACTCTTCTCTAGTTGAAAAGTTCAGATTCTACCTTTTGTAGCTCTTTTTCCATCGTCGTATTCCTGATTTTTTGCCTTGTGTGCCATTCCTCCGAGTCTTTAAGAAATTCTGACGTGTGTGCTGCGTCCTCCTAGAATTCTAGTATCATCTTTGTCATCATGGAGTAACAAAATGGAATAGAATCACTTTGATCTCTACTGCTCTAAGTTCTAAATGATTCTACGAATAATGCCCCCAAACCCTAAGTTTAGTATAAATAAGCCCTAAGTTTAGGTGAGTAATCGAGTCATTTCCCACACAAACTCTCACTCTCTCATCATGGAATTACGGTTAACTCCAAAGACTAAGTCTGTGGACTTAACTACAATACTCTGTTGAGTTATAGTTAACTCAACGGGGTAAGTTCGTTAACTTATCCTAGACTTAACAGAGTAAGTTCGTCGAATTAAGTGTAACTCAACGGACTTTCCGTAAAGTTATATCTAATAAAAATACATATAATAATACTTTATACCTTGGTCAAGACCGAAGAATTTCCGACCTAACCAATTCTTAATTTTTCAACATTTTAAAATTTTTCAGTCAAACCGTTATATTCCTCGGTTGAACTGAAATTAAATATTTTCTCTATTTTTTCTGTTGGTTGAACCAATACTATACTTCGGAAACATTGACATTAAACTAAATATAATATATAGATTTTTTAATATTTTTATGTTTTTGATTTTCGGTTAGATCGAAGGATCTTATCGGTTGAATCGCAACAATTTTTTTCTTTTAAAATATGTTTCGGTAAAATCGATAATTTCTTTTGGTTGAATCGTGACTATGTTTTAAATAAGTTTTAAATAAGTTTTTTCTTTTTTTTTATATATATACTTAGAAAATTTCTTACTAAGTAAAGCTCGAGTAGTCCTCTACTCTTACTTCTTCTACAATTCCAAAAGAATTTTTTCGTATATTCAAAATAGGTCTAAGTCTTTGTCCATTTACTTTAAATACATTCTGATTTTTAGGATTTTCAATTTCAATAGCTCCATAGGGATAAATATTTTGAACTATGTAAGGTCTTACCCATCTAGATCTTAATTTTCCTAGATGGTTATGGAGTCTAGTCATGTAAAGATATACTTCTTGTCCTATTTCAAAGGTTTTTGGAATAATTTTCCTATCATGCCAGAACTTCATTTTCTCTTTTTCTCTTATAGTTTTCGAACAAGCTTCATTCCTAAATTCTTCTAATTCAATCAATTGTATTTTCCTATTTTCAGTAGCTTGATATAAATTAGTGTTGAGAGTTTTTAATGCCCAATAAGCTTTATGTTCAATTTCAGCTAGTAAATGACAACTTTTTCCATATACGAGCCTAAAAGGTGACATACCTAAGCTTATCTTATAAGCAGTTCTATAAGCCCAAAGTGCATCTATCAATCTATTAGCCCAATCTGTTCTAGTAGGATTTCCTACTTTTTCTAAGATTAACTTAATTTGTTTGTTTGCACTTTCTAATTGTCCACTTGTTTGCGGATGATATGATGTTGCAATTTTGTGATTTACTCCATATTTCTTCATTAAGGCTTTAAAACTTCTATTACAGAAATGAGTTCCTCTATCACTGATAATAGCTTTAGGTATTTCAAATCTAGCAATTATATTGGTTCTTATAAAATGTATTACCACTTTGTTGTCATTAGATTTTGTAGGAATAGCTTCTATCCAGTTAGACACATAATCCACCCCCAATAATATATACTTAAATTGATTAGACATAGAAAATGGACCGATAAAATCTATTCCCCACACATCAAAGATTTCAACATCAACAATAAGATTAAGAGGTAGCATATTCCTCTTTGATATTCTTCCAATTTATTGACATTTTAAATAACTTAAGCAACATTTATGAGCATCTTTGAATAGTGTTGGCCAATAAAATCCACATTGTAGAATTTTGACAGCAATTTTCCCTAAACCAAAATGCCCTCCACATGCTTGGTCATGGCAGAAAGACAATATCCTCGAATATTCACTTTCTGGAACACACCTCCTTAAAACTAGATTAGGACATTTCTTAAATAAGTATGGGTCTTCCCAATAGTAATATTTCACTCTTGAAAAGAACAATTTCTTATCCTGTCTATTCCAATCCTTAGGTGTTAAACCAGTAATTAAGTAATTAACTATGTTTACATACCAAGGCATTGTGTTGATGGTCATTAATTGTTCATCAGGAAAATTATCCTTAATTTCCATATTTGATTTTTCTATTTGTAATCTTGATAAATGATATGCTACTACATTCTCACAACCTTTTTTATCTTTAATTTCTAGATCAAATTCTTGTAATAATATTATCTATCGGATCAATCTAGGTTTATTCTCTTTCTTTGCTATTAGGTGTTTTAAAGCTGAATGATCCATGTATACTATCACTTTAGCTCCAATCAGATATGATCTAAACTTTTCTAAGGCAAACACAATAGCTAACAGCTCTTTTTTAGTAGTTGTTTAATTAACTTGAGCATCATTTAAGGTTTTGCTTGCATAATGAATCACTCTAGGAGATTTTTCTATCTTCTACCCCAACACTACTTCTACAGAAAAATTAGATGCATCACACATTAATTCAAATGGATGGCTCCAATCAGGTACTTAAATTATAGGAGTTGAAATTAAGCTAGTTTTAAGCTTGGAAAATGCTTCTTTGTAATTTTTATCAAAGTTGAATGGGACATCTTTTAATAGATTAGTTAAAGGTCTAGCTATTTCGCTAAAAGCTTTAATAAATCTTCTATAAAATCCAGCATGTCCTAGAAATGATCTAATATCTTTTACTTATTTAGGTTCTGGTAGATTAGAAATTACTTCTATTTTAGCTTTATCTACTTCCAACCCCTTCTTTAAAACAACATGTCCTAAGACTATTCCTTGATTAACCATGAAGTGACATTTTTCCAAATTTAGAACTAGATTTTTTTCCACAGCGTTTTAATACTTGGTCTAAATTGTTTAAACATACTTCATATGAAGTTCCATAAACAGTAAAATCATCCATAAATATTTCTAAAAAATCTTCAATCATTCTAGTGAATATGCCTTGCATACACCTTTGAAAGGTGGCTGGTGCATTGCATAATCTGAATGACATTCTCTTAAAAGCATATGTTCCATTAGGACAGGTGAAAGTTATTTTCTCTTGATTCTCTAATGCTACTGAAACTTGGTTATATCCTGAATACCCGTCTAGAAAACAAAAATATTCTTGCCCTACTAATTTCTCTAGCATTTGATCTATAAAAGGTAAGGGAAAATAATCTTTCCTAGTCACAACATTTAGTTTTCTATAGTCTATACACACTCTCCAACCTGATTGAATTCTAGTAGGTATCAAGTCCTAACTTTCATTCCTAATAACTGTTAATCCTGATTTCTTGGGAACTACATGGATTGGACTAACCCATGAGCTATCAAAAATTGGATAAATTATGTCATTATCTAACCATTTCACTATTTCCTTCCTGAATACTTCTTTAAGATTTGGATTTAATCTCCTCTCAGGAATTCTAATAGGTTTAGCATTCTCTTCTAAATATATGTGGTGATAGCATAAAGTTGCACTTAACCCTTTTATATTAGTCATGTCCATCCTATTGCTTCTTTATAAGTTTTTACTATATCTTTTAATTTAGCAATTTGATCCTCTTTTAAATCTGAAGCAATAATGATTGGATATGTTTGTTTTTCTTCCAAAAATATATAGGTTAATTTAGGAGGTAAATGTTTTAATTCTAACTGTTGCCCATCAAAAGCTAGAGCTCCTAATTGAACATCATCATTTTCTAAATTAATTTCTTCCTGATCACCTTCTATATTTATGCTTTCACTTTCTTCTAAAATCTCAAAATTGAGTTGCTTATTTAATTCTTCTTGAATCACATCATCTATCATACCTCCTTCATCCTCTAAAAAGTCTATAGTATGTAAGGACATTTCTAACTCCTCAAACTTTTCTGTTTTGAAAATGTTTAATTGAGTATCCTCATTACCATATGCTAACTTCATTACTCTAGTTTTACAATTTATAACAGCCCCTGATATTGCTAAAAATGGTCTTCCCAAAATTAAAGATGTGTCACTATTTTTATGCTTAATTTGTTGGGAATCCAAAATTACAATATCAATAGGATATATGAAGTTTTTGGTTTTAATTAAAACATCCTCTACTTTTCCTCTAGGGTATCTTATACTTCTGTCAGCTAATTGAATAACAGTCCTAGTAGGGATTAAGCCTTCTAATCCTAAGGATGCAAATATATCACTTGGCATAACATTTATACCTGTGCCTAGGTCTATTAAGGTTCTTTCTAAAATGGTATTTCCTATAATGCATGATATAACAGGAATTCCAGGATCAGATAACTTTTTAGGAATTTGTGGCAGAAATAGGGAACTACTTTGCTCAGCTAAAAAGACTTTCCTTAAAACTTTTCACTCTCTTTTCTTAGTACACCAATCCTTAAGAAATTTAGCACAAGGTGACATTTTCTACAATAAGTCTAACAAAGGAATGTTAACTTGTACTTTTTCAAAAATTTCTCTAATTTTTTCTTATTTTTTAGGAAATGTTTGTTGTAATCTTTCAGGATAGGGTGATAATGATTGTGATGTAAAAGATTCTTTTTCTTTCATTTGATTTTTTTGATCATTTTTAGTCTCATTTTTTGATTTAGACTTTTCTTCATTGATTTCTATATTTTCAGATATTACATTTTCATTATCATTTTGATTTTTGTTCTTATCCACCTTCATATTACTTTCTTTTTGAATTCTTGGTGGTATATCAGTTCTAGATCTTAATGTCATACATACATCTTCTAGATTTTCGTTACTTTCTTGAAGTTCTTGTATTTCATTTTCATGATTATGATCTTCAACTGTTTTTAGTTTTAAATTGCATTCTTTAAATTCTATTGCATTGGTATTTTCTATTGTTTGTATGTCTTGCAAATTATGCAGATCTGTAACATTAAAGTTTTCATTTGTGTTTTCTTGTTGCATAACTTGTAATTTCATTATAAACTCATCCAATGCTTCTAGTTTTTTTTTGGTTGCTTAGGTGGCACCAGAGAACTTGTATTAGTTCCTAGGCAACAACACTAAATAACTTGTATTTGTTAACTTAGTTAATTTGTCTTTATGCTTATATCAGTAATTCCTTTTTAGAAGTAAACAAACAACCTTTTACACAAATTAGATTTTAATTCCAATTTGTATTTTAATTGCAAGTGCACAGTGTATATTGTATTTGTGTGCAAGTATAGGTCGATTCCATAGAGAAATTGAGTAAGAATTGTGTACTATTCTGTTTTTTTATAATATACTAAATGTGTTCAGTAATCCCTTTGTTGAGTTACAGTTAACACAACAGACTAATCTCGTGGACTTAAGTTAACTCTACGAGCCTATCTTTTCAATTTAATACTACTATTTACTAAGGAATTTGGCCAACCATTGGGTGGTTCCACAGATTGTAAATAATATCAATTAAGCTCTTTAATGCTAGTAAATATTAGATTTATCATTAAGCAACACTAACATTCAAATATTTCAAACAGTAACCATTAAAATCTTTAAGTATTTGGAACAAATCGATTTAAATAAATTGTAATACTATTTTTTATTTTCTAAATCAAACAAACATAAAACATTCACAATACTAACAATGATAACTTTAATCTCGATACAAAACAAACAATACAACACTTAAATACTAAATATAAACACAAATAAGTTGTTGTTTTTGGTATTTTTGTTTTTGAGATGTTCATGAAAATGGGTGAAAGGTGAAATGTAAATATCTCTATCGACAGTAAACACTTCCATCACTACATGCTACGCGATTACACCATTGAAAACTTAATCACTTACAATTATGCCTCATCTCCTTATAGAATCGTGAGTCCAGAATTGCAAGATGATCTCCTCTTCAGCATACTAGCATTAACCCAAAACCAAGGCTAGAAACTTTACGATCTCCTAAGATATGAGTCGGTGTTTAGTGAAAATGGCTTCCCTTCCTGTGACACGATCACTCCTCACAGTGGTTGTCAAGTACCATGTTTGGCTCAGAATCGACCCGACATTAGGAAAGTATTTTCACAGACCTCCGATGGGTGGTGATTATGGTAATGTTAGTGATGTTGGTGATGGTGTGGATGATTCAGTGAACTTCCGACACTACATGCAGTTAGCGTAGTCCTCCACCTTTACACACACTACCACACACCGCCAACCACACCTTCTTCGTTTTTTCTCCTCTTCTTTTATATTTCTTCAATAGTAACTACTTCTACTTTAAATGATCAGTTGGATTTCCTTCATTCAGATCAACGATGGTGATTTCTTCTCTCTTCCATGAGTGAATTCCTACATGATACGTGCAATCGTGGCTTTCCTTCAAATGTCCTATTTTTGTAACCGCTATAATGGCATATTAGAAAATAAATGGTCCATAGAGTTACAGATAACTCAACGGACCTACTTCATTGATTTAACTAAAAAAAACATGCAATAAAGAAATAAGCTGCTAACATAACGCGTTACCTTAGTGTATATTCATTTAACTCAACGCATTTAGTTATGCTAACTTAACGAGTTCAAATATATAACTTACGGTTTTCACTCACTAACTCAATGAGTTCTCACATGATCTTTTTATACCTTTAAACCTATAACTCGATGAGTTAGCACGTGACCTTTTTAACAAAAAGAACACTAACTCAACTCGTTGATACTGTTCACTTAAATATTCTTTTAGCGTTTAAAACATAACTGTCTAGTACATGCAATATAATTCTCCGAAATAATAGAAAATTCAAATACTAAAGAATTAAAAACCAGCAACTTACCGATAGTTCATAAATGTACTAAATTAATGCTAATTCCTTGAAATTATGCAGATTCTTTCATTAAAGCATATAACAGTGCAATTATAACATAATGGCTTAATTCTCATATGATAAGCTAAATATTATGTAATTAACCATCATTTAACCATTAATATTATGCACTTTCTCATTGTAAACACTTCCCCCGTACTTAAATTTTGCTAGTCCCTTAGCAAACTAAGATCTAATTAGTTAGTCATTCTAAAGTGCTAGAATTAATTCTTCACCTAGTTCTTCTTCAAAATAATAAATTAGATTACTATATAGATTTTTTGTATGTTTTAGTAGTCTGTTTTAACTTTGTTTTCTCCTTTTCAACCTGCAAATATACTTATAATATATGTAAATTACATACAAAATACATCAGCATCACTTAGGTGTTAATTATATTATCTTTTGTTCTTCTTTTTAGCATTTGTCATCTTGAATTCTCTAATACGATTTCCAGAATAAATTTCAAGTACATACGAATCAAAACACAATCCAATTCAATATGATTAAGACAAGTGGAATAAAGAATTGTATCTCAAATAAATAACTTCAAAAGTCTATTCTAAATTCATACTTCAGCAATTTTAGATAACAGAACATATACTCGATTCAAAAGATATTTGTATTTCACAAAATACTTGTATCTTTTTAAAACAGTATATGCATAATTATACTTTAAAAGTTAATTTGACAAGCGTGAATCATACAAGAGCTTTCTAGTGTACCCATGTATCGAGCTTTCAATCAACATTCCCAGATCTGATCAGGATCTTAGGTTGCCAGATTTAAAGAGTCCTTTTTTAGGTCAACAATCCTTACATACCTATCTGCTCAAGTACAAAAGGCTCGTGATCAAACAAGTCAATAAACTCTCAAAGTTTTTTTTTTTTTTTTTGTCTATTCAACACAGTATATGTACGTATTTCATTAATATAGATGCAATAAAACACAAATCTCGTATAGTTCTACTTCCATTATTTACTGAAAATATGAATCCCTATCTATAAGCTCACACTTTTTCTGTAGTTTAATAAGATCTACACATAAATCATTCTACAAGTTTAATCAATCAAATTGAATGTATCCTCGATCATATGTATTTCATTTAATCCAAAAATCAACATTTCAGCTTTTTTAGGATTTTAGATAATTATTGAGTTTTAGTTAAGCATTCTGATTTCATTTTAAAATCGTGAAATTGTTAAACTCATAAAATTCGGCAACAACATAAGATACTATATCTAGATTTGTATGAATAATAAAATTTGTAGCATCTTATATAAGATTATAAATATAACATTCAGGCAGTCACAGTTCCTAAAAATTTTATAGTTTCAAATATCGAATAGTTAGAGCAAATTCTTGTTCAAAAAAATTTTCACTTTCCACATACAGAACTTTTGCAGTACCATTCTAATTCCTCTAATTAACAAAATTACATGGCTATTACTTTAATTACCTCCCCCCCATACCTACATTTTGCATTGTCCTCAATGTAAAAGATTTTACAATAAATACAGTAATTATAGCAAGCATGAATATTATTTCGTTAACTTAGCATCTAACTCAATGAACTTAGTTGAAATGTAAATTCAGGATAAGTAATCAATTGCATACCTCGTCCTTTTGTATCTCCTTCAATATCTTCCGATTTTTGATTCTGAAAAACTTTCATTCACATAAAAGCAAAGTATGTAACAACATAACAATTTAACTTGTTAAATCAGTGTCTTGTGTGGAACCTAGACTCCTATGCCTTTGGTGGCTCACAAGCAAGCCACTTGGTTTCCCAGAATAGATACCAACAAACTGGATTGATATTTTGTTTTTTGTTTTTTTTTAGAATAAAACTAGAATTAAGAAAAATGCAGAATATACACAAAATTAAAAGCACAGAATCATAGTTTAAAAATATCATTGAAAAGTAGTAACAAATGGAATAAACGTGTTAGTCCATGCAAACTTTTTAGACATAATTCTTCTTGCTATTAATTTTGTGTTAATGTAATTTGCTTTCCTTTTTAGCTTGTAAACTTGCAGTATGTTATCAATACTAAATATAAGTGTATTACCATTAATGAAATGAAATGCAGAAAGGGATCCTCTTATGTTCCAAGATAATGTAGCTGTTTCTATTTCTACATCTATTTCAATATATTCTTCTTCCCACTTCCATTCATTTAGGTCTTTCATAATCCATATTTGAAATTTCTTCAATTCATCCCACCATCTTATTAGACATAAAGTAGCATCATCATATTCATTATACCACATTCCCAATTGAATTTGATCGTATTCTGAAGTCGATGGTTTAGCTATATCACTCGGTATAGGTAATATTTCTATAAAACCATCATAACTGTCTATGCTTACTATGTATAAATCAGATCTAAATGCAACTGATATATCTGTGACTAGATATATATATCCATCAAGTATGACATGCATGTTGTTAATTAATGAATTCTATCCTAGATATATCATAGTATTTTCAGTTTAAGATCTATTCAGAAAATTATACACACTTAAGCATAAATCTTCATCCCAATTTCCAGTTGGTCTCCAATAATATAATTTTTCTGGAATGGTCAAATTTTTATCAGAAAATGTTAAAGCTGACCCACAATTTTCAGTTGGTACTTCATATTTATTAGGTCTTCCTATATTCCATTCTTCTCTTGTGATAGGATTTCTAATCAAAATGTCGGGTAACAGAATTGCATACCTTGGTTTGGTTTTGTATATAATTAATCCTTCATCCATCCCCATAATATGATCTATTCCTTTTAATGCATTGGGTGGAATTCTAGCAGTTTCTTCCATATTCAGATATTCATATCAGATTGAACTACGATTAAATGACTTCCATAAAAATCCATCTCTAATCTTAGTCATTTTTGCAGCTTGTAGTCCATGAAAATATTTTTCTCTAACACAGTCTTTAATTTCCTTTGATACA
The DNA here is from genome assembly GCA_036874045.1 of Cymodocea nodosa. Taxonomy (NCBI): domain Eukaryota; kingdom Viridiplantae; phylum Streptophyta; class Magnoliopsida; order Alismatales; family Cymodoceaceae; genus Cymodocea; species Cymodocea nodosa. The sequence continues at coordinate 169,961 of JAZBRI010000011.1, forward strand.
TAACACAATCTACATAGATCTTTAGCTGACAGGTTACTTAGTACTTCCTTTAGTGCATCCAGTGGTAATTTCATCAATTCCATCTGTTGTGATTCTATATAACATAAACAAAAATTAACAAAGACAAAATTAACATAGCTACTTCACACCCTCATGGAGTTAGGACATAACTCAATGGATTAAGTTCGTTGAGTTAAGTAATAACTCTACGATACTACTAACTATAGTTAACCTTACATTTTTTTTATGTTTTTCTACTTACTATATTATACATAATTACTTCAGTTATACTGTTTCATTCAGCTACCCTCCTAGAGGGGGTATCAATTTCATTAACAGTTCTGTTGATAGGATTAGGTATTGCTTGCATTGGCAATCCTCCAATAGGTCTAATTTCCATTGATTCTTTTTATCTAGGGGGTATATTTCTATTTATATTTTGATTTTGAATTGTAGCATTTCCAAATACAAGATCCAAACAATTGTTTAATTGTTGGATTATCTTTTCTAATTTTTCTATTCTAAATCCTTGTTCAATTAAAGCTTCATAACTTATATTTTTGTCATTTATATTTTCTCCTCCCTAAAAATTATTGTTTCTCCAAGATAAATTCAGGTGATTTCTCCAATTAGGGTTATCTGAATTTCCAAAGTTATCTTTCTGATTTCTAGCATAAATAATATCTAAATCATTAACGTTTGCATTCTTTTCTGCTAGCTTTTGTTTTAATGATAACTCTTCTATTTTCTTTGTTAATTTAGTTAATTTAACTTCAAGCATATTGCTTGAATCTATTTCATGCATTCCCCTTGGCAATATTCTTTTATTTGTAATAGCTTCAACTGAGTTTTCCCACTGTGTAGTTCTTTTTGCAAAGTTTTCTAAATATGCCCATGCTTCTTTACTATAGAGTTTTAAAAATCCATTCTAACAAGTAGATTCTAATAAAGATTTCGTTGAAACATCTATGCCTTCATAAATTATACCTATTAATTGTGTTTTACTCATTGCATGATGTCAACATTGAGTTAGTAAATCTTTAAATCTTTCAAAATATTTCCATAATGATTCTCCCTATTTTTGGCTACACATTAATATTTCTTTCTTCTTTTTAATCGTTTGATATATTAGATAATATTTTTCTAGAAAAACAGAGTAAAATTTAGCCCATGCAGAAATTGAATCAGGCGATAGAGTATATAACCATCTCTTAGCTATGTCTTTTAAAGCCAAAGGGATATATCTAAGTTTAATAGCATCAATACTCATGTTCAACATTTTCATCATTTGACAAACTTCGTTAAATTCTCTAAGGAAATAATAGGCATCCTCTCTTTCTAATCCATGAAAATGTGGCAATTGACTAATATAATTAGATTTCAATTCAAACCTATCTCCCTTAAAGTTTGGCAATCGAATACATGAAGGTTCATCAACTAATTCAGGATATAGAATTTTCCCTAATGGTTTCTCTACTGGAGCAACCATATCTTTGTTTTCTTTTAAAGAAAAGTTAGCTACACCCCTAAGGATTTCGTTAAAGTCTAATTCAGAAAATACTTCAGTACGTCTCTGTGTTGAAGAATCCTGTGTAGGTGTTCTTACAAATCTTTTAGTGCTAGGAGAACAAATCTATGTGCTCATAAACTCTTAACATGAAGTAAAATAATAGAAGATTAATTACATACCAGTCTGAAGTTTTACACTCAGTAAATAATTGTTGACGAATGAAGTTGAATCAACTACTCCTTCTAGTTCTCCAACGAAGTTCCTTTTCTTTCAAAAGTGCTGGTAACTCGTGAATAACATTCTGTTCTATATTTATAATGCACGTCCATAAAGTAAATGAATCTCATCGCAAGAACGTGTCTTGTAACATGCAGTATGGTTCCTATTTTTATGGGTACGTGTGTCACTTCTAATTTTAAATTTTAATAACTGCTAGATCTACGAAGTTTTATTCGTAACTAAAAGAATAACTGTTTAGCTTAATCCATGAACTAACCTCGTTGAGTTATAGTTAACTCAACGGACAAGTTTAAATTATTGTTGCTAACTCCACGGACTAACTTCGTTGAGTTATAGATAACTCAATGGAGTGACCTTATACTATATTATTGACCTTGTGGAGTTAAGGTTAACTCAACGGACTTACTTCGTTGAGTTAACACTTGGCAACCTCTAATTTTACTCCTCATATTAACTTCTATATTTTTCATCTCTCTTGCATTTTGTTAACTTAAATCATGTTAAATACATGTTATTAAACACATTTGAATCTTAACATTATATAAATATTTAACTTACAATATATTTCTTTTATTATGTGTCTTGAATTAGTTTGTTACACATAGGGGTAGTTTTGTCCTTAGCCACTTGGAGGTACACAAATGTTATAAATAGACCCCCAACGTGTGCTTAGAGTTGATGTTGAATCTTGTATCCCTTTGTGATCACCTAGAGAATCATTCAGTTGAGCTCCATCTGTGGACGTACCCAATTGGGGAACCACGTTAAACCTTGGTGTTTTTGCATTTGCTTCACATGTCTTTCCCATTTGTCTTCTTCTTTCTTCTCCACGAGTCCAAGCTTCTCCCTTTCCGCGCTTCTCTTCGCATAACAAGTGGTATCAGAGCGAAGCTTGAGGAGTTGGCCGTGGATTAGGCTTAAAAGAAGAAAAGAAAGATCTTGGCCAACGAACGAGCCGACGCCCACGCCCAACGCCCGCGCCCAACGCCTGACGCCCACACCCAAGGCTCGCGCTCGACGCCCGCACTGACACCCATGCCCAACGCCTGCGCCCGACTCCCGCGCCCAATGCCTGACGCCTGTGCCCAATGCCCGCGCCTAACACTTGCGCCCAATGCGTGCATTCACCCGCGTTCTTGCCCACGCGATCGTCCGCGACTTCCCTCGAGCCAGTGGCCACACACATTCGCTCGCGTTCTTGCCCACGCGATCGTCTACGTCTCCGCCTACGCCAACGTCCGCGCGCATTCACCAGCGTTCTTGCCTGCGCGATTGTCTGCGTCTCAGCCCGCACCAGCGTCCATAGGCATTCACCCGCATTCTTGCCCGCACGAACGTCCGCGTCTTTGCCCGCGCCTGCACCCGCGCGTATTCGCCCGCGTCTTCATCCGCGCCAGTGCCCGCACGAAACTGCTCGCGTCCTCGCCTGACGCTAGCGCCTGCGTGCATTTGTCTACATCATTGCTTGTGCCAGCGCCCGTGCGTGATTGCTCGCGTTCTGTAGGACGCTAGCGTTCACGTATCAACGCTTGCATTCTTTGTTCCACGCCAGCGCTTGCGGTTTGCTTACGCGATCTTTGTTCGCAACCTGTGTTCGTGACAAAGCATCCATGGTTGGAATTCTTGTTCGACGTCTACGATCTTGAAGCTGACAACGTGCACTTGGTCATCTGTCGTTTCCATGTTGGTGAAACGAGTAGTAAGAATTCCTATCATAACTTTTGAAGTTTGTTGTGATTTTGCGGAATTCTTTTTCGACCTTTTTGGTAGATCAAGTGTGGCCAGTTCTTTGGAATTCTTTAGCAGTTCTTTGGAATTCTTTAGTAGTTCTTTGGAATTCTTTGAAGTTCTTTGGAATTCTTTAGCAGTTCTTTGGAATTCTTTGAAGTTCTTTGGGAATTTTGAGACAATACGTGTGATCTTGGCTCATCTTTGTTTGTTTTGGATTCTTTGCGAGTGATCTTTTGAATTAGGTAACTGCATTTGTTAGTTGGGATATTTTGAATGAAAGATTCATCCGCAGCTTTGGGATAACAAATTTTGTGCTTATTTGTTGTCTGAATTATTTGGTATTTGCTTGCTGTGTTTGTCTTGTTCTACTGTCATGGCATCTTCAACTTTGAAAGTTGAAAAGTTCAACGCCAAGAACAACTTTAGTTTGTGGCAGATTAAGATGAAAGCACTTTTGAAACAGTAAGGTATTTGGACTCCCTTAAATGTGGAGACAACCCTAGATAAGAAGTCTGTCGAATTTGAACAGCAAGAGGAGAAGGCACATTCGACTATTCTGCTATGTTTATTAGATGAGATAATCATTGAGGTAGCAAATGAAAATACAGCTTTGGGTCTTTGGAATAAGTTAGAATCTCTATATATGACTAAGTCTCTTACGAATAAACTGTTGTTGAAGCAAAGGTTGTTCTCTCTAAGAATGAAGGAAGGTACACCATTGAAGCAACATTTGGATTAGCTCAACATCATTCTCATGGAGTTGAGGAACATTGGTGTTACTGTGGAAGATGAGGATGCTACTCTCATCTTATTGGTATCTCTCCCTCTCTCCTTAGAGAATTTTGTGCAATCTTTTGTGGTTGGCAAAAATTCTATTACTTTGGAGGAGGTAAGATCGAGTCTTTATTCTCGAGAATTGAGACATTTGGCTACACATGGTAGCAATGATGCTAGTGGATCAGGTTTGACAGTGCATCATTCAGAGTCTAGAGAACGGTAGAGTAGAAGAGACAATAGGCGTAGAGGCAGAAGTAAGTCCAGAGGTAGAATTTCCAAGGACACTTACAATTATTGCAAGGAAAAGGGGCATTGGAAGGTAAACTGCCCTAAATTGAAGATTAAGGGAAATACAACAGTCGCTGAAAATGGAGACTCAGGGTCTGACTGTGATTTCTCCGTTACTGTATGTTGTAGTGTCTACTCCGATCAGAGTTGGATTATGGATTCTGGTGCATCACATCATATGACTCCCAATAGAGAATATTTCCATAAATATGAGGAGGTAGATGGTGAACAGATCACTTTAGCAGATAATGATGTTTGTGATAGAACAAGTGTTGGATCTGTCAAATTCAAGATGCATGATGGGATGATCAAAGTCTTGGAGAATGTTTGGCATGTGCCAAGGTTAGACAAGAGCCTTATTTCGCTAATGGCTCTTGCTCAGAAAGGTTTTAGTTTTTCAGGTGGAGGAGGTAAACTTCACATTTTGAAAGGTTCCCTAGTAGTAATGAAGGGAATCAAGGATGGACCTTTATACATTCTTCAGGGCAAACCTATCATTGGATCGGTAGTTGCAACAATAAGTGATCAACAGTCTATGTCAGCTATTTGGCATTCTAGGTTAGGACATTTGGGCCTAAAGGGAATGTAGAAGCTCAATACGCTTGGCAGGTTAGATGGTCATATCTTTACAGATATTGATTTATGCAGGCATTGTATCTATGGGAAACAGAAACGTGTTTCCTTTGGAAGAGCAGAACATTCTACCAAGGGAAAGTTGGATTATGTCCATGCATATTGTTGGGGACCATCTCAACAACTCTCTTTAGCAGGTTCTAAGTATTTTCTCTCCATTGTTGATGACTTTAGTCATATGACTTGGATTTTCATTATGAAACATAAGAGTGAAGCCTTCAAGAACTTTAAACAATAGAAGACTATTGTTGAAAACCAAGTAGGGAGGAAAGTAAAATACTTGAGAACAGACAATGGTTTAGAATTTTGCTCAAATGAATTTGACATTTTTTGTATAGATGCAGGCATAACTAGGCATTATACTGTCAGGGGAACTCCACAACAAAATGGAGTTGCAGAATGTCTTAATAGGACGTTGTTGGAGAGAGCTAGGTGTATGCTCTCTCATGCTGGGCTGGAAAAAGGTTTTTGGGCTAAAGCTGTTAACATAGCCTCCTATTTGGTGAATAAGTCGCCATCTAATGCAATTGGCGACAAGATCCCTTATGAAGTATGGATGGATAAAGCAGCTAACTATTCCAAATTGAAAGTATTTGGATGTCCTACGTATTACCATGTGAATCATGGTAAATTGGAGCCGTGTGCCAAGGAAGGCATATTTGTGGGATATGGAATGGGAGTAAAAGGATATAGGATATATGATAAAGAAACAAGAAAGGTCATTCATAGCAGGGATGCTACCTTTGATGAGGTTTCTTTGATGCACAAGAAAGAAAACCCAACTATTTTGAATTCACTTAGTACTCCTGAGCAGGTGGAGCTTGATTTAAATCAACCGTTGATATCTGATCAGTTTGTTCCTGTTGATACAGATCAACATTTGATTTTAGAAGAAGATCGAGGAGATGAATTTGTTGAGGACACACGTTCAAGGTGTGTTGCTAGAGATTGTCCTAGGAGGGATGTTCACCCTCCACAGAGGTATGGCTACAATAATATGGTCGTTTTTGCCCTACAGGTAGCTGGTGAGGTGGAGGATGCTGACCCACCTAGTTTTGTTGCTGCCATTAGCAGACTAGAAGCCGTACATTGGTTGGGAGCTATGCAAGAAGAACTACAATCTTTGCATAAGAATAGGACTTGGGAGTTGGTAAAACGTCCGAAGGATAGGAATATTGTTGGTTGCAAATGGGTGTTCAAAAAGAAATCAGGAACATAGGGCAACCTTGGAATACAATATAAGGCAAGATTGGTAGCAAAAGAGTTTTCACAAAAGGAGGGTGTGGACTTCAATGAAGTCTTTGCTCTAGTAGTTAGACACACCTCCATTCAAGTCCTTTTGGTAATTGTTGCAGTAAAGGATTTAGAACTTGAACAATTGGATGTGAAAACAGCTTTCTTGCATGGTGATTTAGATGAGGACATCTGGATGGAACAACCAACAGGTTTTCCAGAAAGAGGTAGATCAGACCTCGTTTGTAAGCAGTAGAAATCTTTGTATGGGCTGAAATAGTCTCCTAGGCAGTGGTATAAAAGATTTGATTCTTTTATCATTGATGTTGGTTTTGTTAGAAGTAGTTTTGATTCATGTGTCTATATTAAACAAATTAAAGAAGAATTTGTTTACTTGCTCTTGTATGTGGATGACATTTGATTGCAGCCAAAGATGTCAATGAAATACAAGTTTTTGAAAGACACATTGAAATCTGAATTTGCAATGAAGGATTTAGGACCGATAGGTAAAATCCTTGAGATGGAGATTTATCGTGACAGGAACATTGGAAGATTATTTCTCCATCAACACAGTTATGTTCTGAAGATTTTTGAGCAGGTTTGGCATGGCTTCAAGCAAGGCCATTGGAACGCCCTATGATAGGAACTTGTGATTATCAGTTGTTATGGCACCTTAGATGCCATCTGAAAAAGAGTACATGACGAAAGTTCCATATTCATAGGTAGTTGGTAGTCTTATGTATACCATGGTTTGTACTCGTCCAGATCTTGCTTACCCTCCTAGTGTTGTAAGCAGGTTTATGTCAAATCCAGGGAAGAGTCATTGGCAGACCGTGAAAAGGATCTTTAGGTACTTGAAGGGCAAGTCTGATGTAGGACTGATTTATGGTGTTAAACATAACTGTAGTATAGCTGGATATTCTGATTCTGATTTTGCAGGTGATGTTGATGAGAGTAGATCCTTAACAGGATATGTCTTCACATTGGTAGATTCCATTATTAGTTGGAAATCTACTCTACAGCCTACTATATCTTTATCCACCACAGAGGCTGAGTATATGGCAATGATAGAAGATGCGAAAGAAGGTATTTGGCTGAAGGGGTTACTTGGAGACTTTGGTCTGCGATATGATAAAGCAGAAATTTTCTGTGACAGTCTTAGTGCCATCAGCTTAATGAAGGACAATGTGTTTCATGACCGGACAAAGCACATTGATGTTCATTATCACTTTCTTAGAATAGAAGATCGCGTGAAGATTTTGAAGATCAACACACATGACAATCTAGCCGATATGTTTACGAAAGGCATTCTTGAAAGCAAGTTTAAGCATTGCTTAGACTTACTTAATGTGTTTGCTTATAGTTGACCCTTCGGGTCTTTTGAATATGGAAATTTATTTTGGTTCTAGGTGGAGTTTGTAAATTCAAGGCAAGGTGGAGATTGTTATTATGTGTCTTAAATTAGTTTGTTACACATAGGGGTAGTTTTGTCCTTAGCCACTTGGGGGTACACAAATGTTATAAATAGACCCCCAACGTGTGCTTAGAGTTGATGTTGAATCTTGTATCCCTTTGTGATCACCTAGAGAATCATTCAATTGAGCTCCATCTGTGGACGTACCCAATTGGGGAACCACGTTAAACATTGGTGTTTTTGCATTTGCTTCACACGTCTTTCCCATTTGTCTTCTTCTTTCTTCTCCACGAGTCCAAGCTTCTCCCTTTCCGCACTTCTCTTCGTATAACAATTTCATATTATGTAGAATTTATATTTTACCTTGCAGCATATGAATATTTTCAGCATTAACCAATTATCTTGCATTTAATCCTGTCATTTATAAAATTTATAAATCTTTTAAACAATTTTGCACATTGTTCAAACAGTTATATAATATTCAAGATAATTCATCTATTACATCATTCTCCAATATTAATACAAAAACATCTGAAAAACATACATTCATTTATATGAATAATTTTAGTTACAATTAGTGAGATATTTTTCATACAATTATATACACGTACAAGTAGACGAATAATACAATTTAATCCTTTCTCCTAAGTTCATCTACTTCCTTGTGGAGTCTTTCTACTTGTTGTTCTAATTGATTAATCCTTTCTACAGCTCCTGTAACTCTTCTAGAAGGTTCAGCTATCTCTGTAACCACATAATTTCTGTATTCTTTTACTGAAATGGTTTTAGATCTTATCCTTTTGGATGTCCATTTAGTGAAATCGATATAGTCCACCATCAATAGTGGAATCAAATCTCCATAAAATAATTTCTTCTTCACTATTCTCAGCTTGGAGATATAAACTGCAGTCCAATTTATTTGAATTCTGTTTACAACTACATATGTGGCTCATTTAACAAATTGACTTAGTTCTATATCATGACCTTGTCGTTGGTAGACATTCTTAATTAAAATGTTAGCTATCATGTGTGCTTTACCATTTAGGTGTTTCAGTTTATTTAATAGTGGCACACCAAGATTGATAGCTAAACAATTTTTTATGGTCTGTGTAAGGAAATTTGTTGTATTTAGAATTAAAACACGAAAATCCCAAATTTTACATTTATAAACCGCAAGCGCATGGTACTTATTGTATTAAGCATATGCAAGAGCGGGTCAATCCACAAGAAGCTTGTCTTAAACGAATTCAAGGAAATAAATGCTTAGCAAAATATTCACATCACTAAAACCATGATAAAAAATTTAATTACATATTAATAGGTAATAATTACATAAATACGATAAAGAGTTCAAGTATCGTCATAAATCCAATAAGCTCCTAAGGTTAAACCTTAGGAAACTCAAGAAAATTAATGAGTTTCATCTCTGAAATTACAGAAATTAAGCTCTACTTTTAACTCTCCTTACATCTAACCTGGACATTGAAAAATCCAGAGAAAATATTGGTTGGAAAGATGCTCGAGCTATCTTCGAAATGAAAGTAATTTCATAGACTAAATCATTATAAAAGTTTATAAGTGTTGGATTTATTGACAGGGCGCAGAACCGTTATGTAAACTTTCCAAAAACGCACCTTTGGTGAAAAAATCATAACTCGGTCAAAACTCCATGAAATCCAGCGAAATCAGAGAGCTTTGAACAAAGACTCGTACTACTAATATAGAAAATTGACAGAACAGCTTTCTATAAAGTTTTCAGTGTAGACAACACTCAAGCGTCGAGCACTGAAACTGGCAGCCGAATAGGAATTCAAAACTGCTGTGATCTCTGATAAAAAAAATCAAAAACCAACGAAATAAATTCTAAAAAAATACAAAATTTACATGACTGTAATCTACACGAAATTTATTACAAAATAAAATCAAAAAAACTAAAAAACTCTATCAAAAGTGTCTTTTATGAAAGGAGTAATGTAGGGCAGAATTCTGTTTGGCTAGAATCCGGAACTACAAAAATCCGCTCCCTTCCTAACTTGCTCTCCGAAATCACATAAAATATCTCTAATTATAATAACGATTTGTCCCAACATAGGAATTGAAAAATTATGTAAAAATATGAACTGGAAAGAGTTTCAAGTTATCTAAAAGTACATGATTTTACAGTCTAAATCATCTTCAATTGAAAATAACATTAAGCCCTAGTAAGGTGCGCAAAACGATCTTGAAATAATGCAAAACACGCACTCACAGTAAAAACTTGATAACTTTATCAATTCTTCATAAAAATCTATGAAATCACCGCTGAATAAAAGTAGATTATCAATCTAATAAAACCATTTTACAGATATTAAAAACATACTGTACAGAGGGAGAAATCACATCAGACATTTCCCTAAAACTATTGATCGAAAATGTGATTTCGGACTGACAATACACTCTTCGTATAAAATGGAAAAATCAAACCAAACATGCTCGAAAAATTAGACAAAGTATACAGAAAGAATATTCTTTTATTTCTATACAAAAAGGGATTAAGAATTGATGAGAAACATTGAGAAAAACTCGATTTACAAAGAAAACAACACAAGGAAAGTTCTGTCTTTACAGTAAACGAACACCTTGACTACATGTATTCACATATCTACACGAAAATCATTCATTTTCAGAGGCAAGTTTCATTAAACAAACTAAGATTTTTACAACATAAAAATGAAGATTATACTACTAAAAATAAACCTAAACATGCAAAGACATATGCAATACACAAACAACATCAAACACAATGATAAGACACAACATATGCAAACATAATGTTAGTTTTTTGGTCAACCCACTCCAAGTTATACCTTTAAATCTCCAACACCTTGAAGTAAGCTCCTGAAGTTGGCCTCCCTCACGTCCTCAAGACTCTAACATGGCCTGTCACACCACGTTTTCCTCTTGAAATACTAAGGGGCTTCAAGATTTCACCAAAGGATGAAGGCAACAAGCTTCCTTCTCATGGACGTCCACCAACCATGCCCTAGTTGGCTCCTTCCTTGCTTTCTCCACGCATATAACCTCCAAACCGGATGAAGAGGCCTCTCCACAAGAGGTTCCTACTGTCCTCCACGCAAGAAAGTTGTACACCGAAGAAGAAGGGGAGTTGCACCCAACAAAATCACCTTCTATGCATCCACGTCCTTCCTTGGAGCTTCCACGAACACGCCTCCCTTGGGTCCAACTTGCTCTCTCCACGCACTACCGAAATCAGCAACACCGGAGAGGAAGTGACTTGCTTCCAAGGAGCTTTGGCCGCCGATAATCCAAGGAGAAGAAGGAGCCATGTTTTTGCTTGGAGAGGAGAAGACAAAACCTAGTTTTGGGTTGTCCTTCCCTTTAAATAGACTTGGTAGTTGATCTCTTCCTTGGTAGATCCAACGGTTTAGATTCATCCATCCTATTTTCTTTAGATAACCTTTAAAACTTAAGCAAAAAAATTAAAATATAACAAGAAGAAAACATCTAAGACATCTAAGTAAATAATCACTATTCATTCCCATGATCATTATGTCAATAATCAACAAAAGGGATAAGTTGTGCAAATTTAAGTCATTAAATCCAATAATCATGCATACTCATGTAAATTCCTATGTGATGATATTTTAATTATAATCATGCATTACTTAACATTTAATTCATAAGAAGCACAAATAATATCACATAAAAATGCACAATTTTACTCCTTACAAATACCCCCACACTTAAGTCTTGCTAGTCCCTAGCAAGTATTCAAGTATATAAACTAGGAAATGATTAGAATGACAATTACTAGAAGCTTTTATTCAGATACAAAACAAAACCAAAGGGAAATCCTAACTAGCATTCCTTTTCGTAGGTGTAACGACTACATTTAGCATATGTAGTAAGCCGTTAAACCCCTAGGCTACCCTAGTGGTGGAGTTTTGTCTCCGGTGGGTTTTTAGTAGATACACCCACAAAGTCCAAATCAAAATAAAAAGAAAACACAACTAAAAACAATCAAAAGACAAGTAAATAAGATACCCAACAAAACAAAGACAAAGATCAGACTCGAATGAGAAATTATTAAGCTCAATGGTGCTATAAGGTCAATAGGCATAATGGTAGCTCAGTAAAAAAGAAACCTCACTAGTTCTTTAGATTCCAATAAGCCCATATTAGAGTGTAAGAGGAGTCACCTTATCAAAAGGACCATTTGCCTTGATACAATAAGAATCTCACCCTCACTACACATAAGAACATATAATGCACATGACTATGAATATGCAGTAATAATCAAATAATAGGTAGTGACTACAACTCCCTCTCTTCTGTTGAGAAATGTTGTAAAATGTCTAGTACAAGTTACAAAGGTACCAACTACATAGCATGCCAAACACCCATATGCATAGAAGAAGGGAAAGTTAGAAATTAAAGAAAGTTAGCTACTTTCTTTCTTCCCATATGATCTTTAAGCTCCCTTTTCAATGTTACTTGCTTCTTCTTTCTTTCTTTCTTTCTTTTTTCCATTTTTGTTTTCATTCTTTTCTTTTTTTTCTTTTTTTTCAGAACCTTGATTCCCAACAAAACTTGCTTAGCATGTTAGTAATGATAACCTTGGTACTTTCTTAGGCATATCCTTCAAAATCTCATAAAAGTTTGGGAGGATCTTAAAAAAAATCTCACCTTAAGGTTACATAATATGCAAACCTCTTTGTGGTGGCACTCAGCTTGGGATCACTCAAATAAGTGCATCAAACAAGGCATTAATCCTAGTGATAAAGAAGACTTCACTCAAGGCACAACTAACATGAGACTCATCTTTCTCTAAAGAACATAAAAATAGGTCCACACTTTAGGTTCTGGAGTCCACTCAAAAAGTAATGGGGCTAAACCCATAAATCCTAATAGCATTTCTTGAGTTTCAAAATTTCATCACTTGGGTCTAATCAAAACACAATGTAAGAACAATAACAACAAAAATAATAAGAAAAACACATGAAAATTCACTAACATCACAAAAAATACATGAAAACACAATAAAAATAACGAGAATAATCTACATGCCACCCCCCCACACTTAAATGATGCAGTCCTCAATGAATCTATTATGACACTTAAGTATGGAAATGTTATGCATGTAGATGATCTATTATTACTCTGAACAAATAAGAAGTAAAAGGCAAGGTAAGCAAACAGATGTCTCTTCGAGATATGCAAACACAAGCATAAAGCATATAAAGTTTTATTCCTAAAGACATGCAATGGAGATTGCGTAGCATATCCATAGAAAAAATGTATACTATAAAATTCGTGCAAATGCAATAGAGAGTAGAGAGATGTATTATTGCGTACCTTGCTCTTGGACACATAAAGGAAACTACAAAACTAACAAACAGATCAAAACTGAAGAAAATAGAATACAAAGCATATGAAATAAAGACATATAAAGTAGAAATTTTTATTTTATTTTATTATTATTATTATTTTTTTTTTTACACTACCACTTGTGAGAATAAAATCAAGAAGTACTTCCCCCCCCATGATTGGTTCTAGGGTTGGGCACAGGCTGACTAGGAAATGATTGCCTATCCGTGGATGGTGTAGAGGCGGGTAACAACCATGCAAGTTGGGATTCTATATGCTGAATTGCAAGTGAATGCTCAGTCAGAACAGGTGTTATTTTTAGCATCGTTTGGATGCCTTTTTCCATTTCAATTAATCTCTTCTCCAAATCCATAATAGAAGGCTGGGGAGGGGCTGGCAAAGCTGGTAAAGCTTGGGTAGGGTGACTAGACTGTGATGTTCCAACTCCTAATCCAATTGATGGCCCACCACCCCTATGATTATCTTACGTCTTCCAAGAGAAGTTTGGGTGGTTTCTCCAATTTGGGTTATAATATTGAGAGCTATAACCTCCTCGAAAATTTTGCATAGCACAGACTGGCTCAGTTTGCCCATAAATCACAGGACATTAATCAATACTATGGTTATCAAGGCCACACCCCTCACAATGAATCTTAGAAATGTTGATAATGGGATCCTTCTTCTTATGAAGATTTAGAACTTCTTTCATTTGTTCCTCTAGCTTAGTCATTTTAGAACTCATTCGAGCTTCTAAGGTTGTTAGGGGCTCCACAACATGAACCCCTCTACTCAATGTAGCACCTATACTCCTATCTCCTGATGATGTAGGAGATGGTTCTTCCCATTGGATAGTTTGTTTCGCTAAACGCTCATATGCCTCCCAAGCTTCGTCTTCATTAAATTGCAGAAACTTCCCAGAGTACATGGATTCCAATAACTGCTTCGAAGAAGCATTCAATCCTTCATATAAAATAGTACATTTCTTTGCTTTTTCGATGCCATGATTAGGACATCTTGCTAATAAGGTTCTGAAACGCTCAAAGAATCTCCAAAAGGTCTCATCAGTTTTCTATTTAAAACTAAGTATGGAATTCTTTAATTGAATAGTGCGGTGGATGGGGTTATACTTTTTGAGAAAAGCCGCACAGAATTCTACCCAAGAGTTTATAGAAGATGGTGCAAGACTATTCATCCAACACTTGGCATCATCTTTAAGTGCAAATGGTATGAATCTTAATCGTATAGCATCCATGGGTATGTTAGGGATGTGCACCAATCTACAGACTTCATTGAATTCTTGCAAAAATAGATAAACGTCCTCATTTTCTCGGCCTAAGAATCTTGGCAATTGACTTATATAACTGGAGTGTAACTCAAATTTCTGACCTTCAATATGAGGTAGAACTAAGCAAGATGATTGGTCAACTTGGGGTGGATAATAAATATCTGCTAAAGGCGTAAGTCCCATTTGGTTGGCCATTTCTACAACTGGTGGGTCTAAGTCCTCTACCCTAACTAGTCTATTTGCTCTCGTCCGTCTCCAATGACTATCCAATGTAACAAATAACTAAAGTAATATGAAGTGCAACAAAAGTGTAAATAGGAAAAGCGTACCAATTATATGTTTTCTTCAAGTCCTGCTAAGAAAAACACATTAGAATGGGTAGTGCTCTATTGAATAATTTCAAAGAAAAGAATTACTGATACAACAAGAATGGTAGAAGTTACGACATAAACAATTAATATAAAAACTAAACAACTCAATAAGCATAAACTAACAAGGAAAAAATAAGTATGTAAATAAATAAATATATTAACACTACCCTAACCATAGATGGGTTCCAATAGATCTTGCTCTATAGAAGGTTGTCCCATCTTCTGGTTTAGAAATAGCTTTAGGCAGTGGCCATTGACTTTAAATTCATCCTTTGTTTTTGGGTTTTCTATATCCACCGCTCCATGAGGGTACATCTTCTTCACAATATAGGGGCCACTCCATCTTGATCTAAATTTCCTAGGGAAAATGTGGAGCCTAGAGTTATAAAGTAGCACTTGCTGGCCCGGTTGAAATTCCTTCCTCAAAATCTTCTTATCATGGAATATTTTGGCCTTTTCTTTAGCTATTCTAGAATTCTCATAAGCCTCGTTCCTTAATTCTTCTAGTTCCATGATCTGTAGGTTTCTTGCTTGTTTAATTGCATGCTCATCCAAGTTGAGTTTCTTAATTGCCCACATAGCTTTATGTTCTAACTCAACTGGCAAATGACATGCTTTACCATAAACAGCTCTAAATGGCGACATTCCCAAGACATTCTTGTAGGCAGTTCTATATGCCCATAAAGCTTCATCTAATTTTTCCGCCCAATCCTTCTTATTTGGTCCTATTATTTTCTTGAGAATTTGCTTTATTTGCATTCTCCACTTGACCATTAGTTTGAAGGTGATACGAGGTTGCCATTTTATGCGTTATTCCATATTTCTTCATTAGAGCCTCAAAACTCTTACTATTGAAATGAGTTCCCCGATCACTGATTATTGCTCGTGGAGTGCCAAAGCGAGAGAAAATGTGAAACCTAATAAAATTAATCACTACTTTAGTATCACAAGATTTAGTGGGGATGGCCTCTATCCACCTAGACACATAATCAATAGCCAATAAGATATAAAAATAGCCTCTAGAATTCGGAAAAGGGCTCATAAAGTCTATTCCCCACAAATAAAAAATCTCAACTTCAATTACTGGTGTGAGTGGCATCATATCTTTCCTTCCTATCTTGCCCACTCTTTGACATGATTCACAAGTTTTGTAGTGATTAAAGGCATCCTTAAAAATTGTTGGCCAAAAGAAGCCGCCTTGAAGGACCTTGGCTGCTGTTTTCCTTGAGCTCAAATGACCTCCTCCAGGTTGGTCATGGCAAAAATTTAGCACACTTGCAATCTCCGAGTCAGGTATACATCTCTATACTATTAGATTTGGACAGTTTTTAAACAAATATGGGTCATCCCAATAAAAATCTCTAACTCGAAATAAAAATTTCTTTTTCTCCCTAGATGACTAATGAGGGGGTATTAACCCAACAGCTAAATAGTTGACTATATCTGCATACCAAGGGCTAGGGTTAATGGCAAATACTTGTTCATCAGGGAAAGAATCATTGATAGGTGGGCCTACAGGTGGTGAAGTAAGGCGGGACAAATGATCAATGACCACATTTTCACATCCCTTTTTATCCTTAATTTCAATGTCAAACTCCTGTAGTAATAAAATCCACCTAATTAACCTAGACTTGGCATCCTTCTTTGCTAACAAATATTTAATAGCAGAATGGTCAGTGTAAATTACAATATGAGACCCAATAAGGTAAGATCTAAACTTTTCTAAAGCAAAAACCACGGCCAGGATCTCCTTCTCAGTAACAGTGTAATTCAATTGAGCACCGATCAATGTCTTGCTAGCATAATATATTACCCATGGTAAATTATCTAGTCTTTGTCCAAGTACAACTCCTAATGCATAATCTAAAGCATTAGTCATAAGTTCAAATGGTTCATTCCAATCTGGGGAATGCACTATAGGTGCTGTCGTTAAAGCTCTCTTCAATTGCTTGAAGGCATCATGACAAAGTTTAGAAAACTCAAAAGGGTGATCCTTCACAAGCAATGAAGTCAATCGACGGGCAATTTTACTAAAGTCCTTAATAAATCTACGGTAAAATCCAACATGACCGAGAAAAGCTCTAATATCTCTCATAGACTTTGGAGTTGGAAGATTAGCAATCAAATCAACTTTTGCTTTATCTACATCCAAGCCCCTCTTTGATACAATATGACCAAGTACAACACCTTGTTGTACCATGAAATGACATTTTCCCCAATTTAGTACAAGGTCATATTCTATACACCGTTGAAGTACCAACTCTAAGTGATGTAGACATTCCTTAAAAGAGGACCCTGATATGGAAAGATCATCCATAAATATTTCTAAGAATCTTCCAATCATATCAGAAAAAATACCTGTCATGCACCTTTGAAAGGTTGCAGGTGCATTGCATAGCCCAAACGGCATTCGTCGAAAAGCAAAAGTTCCAAAGGGACAGGTAAATGTCGTCTTATCTTGGTCTTCTAGTGCGACAGGGATCTGATTGTAGCCTGAATAACCATCTAAAAAACCATAAAACTCTTGCCCTGCTAATTTCTCTAACATTTGATCTGTAAAGGGCAAGGGGAAGTGATCTTTCCAAGTGGCTACATTCAATTTCCTATAATCGATGCAAACTCTCCACCCTAACTGCACTCGCGTTGGTACTAGTTCATTATGGTTGTTCTGTACTACAGTTATTCCAGATTTCTTTGTGACCAGTTGGACTGGTGAAACCCAAATAATATCTGAAATAGCAAAAATAATTCTATGATCTAACCACTTTTGAAGTTCTTTCCTTACTACTTCACTCATATTGGGGTTAAGTCTTCTTTGTGGATCTCTAGAAGGTCGAATCTCCTCATTTACTTGGATCCTATGTTGGCATATAGCAAGACTCACCCCCTTAATATCTGCTATTGTCCAACCAATAGCTTCCTTATTTCTTCTTAGAACCTCAAGTAATTCCTCTTCTTACTCTAATGCTAGAGTAGAAGCAATGATCACAGGAAGAGTTTCACCTTCCTCTAAGTAAACATACTTAAGCTCTTGGGGTAAAGGTTTAAGTTCTAACTCTAAAGGTTCCACAATTGATGGTTTCTTAATTGGTCGAGGTTCAAATAAAGTATAATCCAATGGTGCTACATAGTTCACTACATTGATTTCTGCTTCATTATTATCTTCCAATGATTCATCTATGTCAACAACATCATATATCTCTTGCACATTTACACACTCTTCTTCACACTCAACGTCAATTTCCTCAAAAACATTTACAAGTTTAACTTCATAATTCTCATCTAGGTGCTCCTCATTCTGATTATTTCGTTCAAAAATATTCAACTCCACCCTTAAATCTCCATAAGAGATTTGCATGGACCCATTCCTACAACCAATATAAGCATTGGTTGTTGCCAAGAAAGGTCGCCCCAAAATTAATGAAGTATTTCTCTTAGTGGGCTGGCCGACAAGATGACTCTCTAGTACTACAAAATCAATTGGGTAAATAAAGTCTTGAACTTTAATTAAGATATTTTCTATTACACCTAAAGGGGTTCTAATCGAATGATCCGCTAATTGGATAACCATCCTAGTAGGTTTAATTTCTTTAAGTCCTAAATCCATGTAGACACTAGAAGACATAGCATTGATGGCTGCCCCTAAGTCTATTAAGGCTTTATCAAAACAAGTGTTCCCTATGACACAAGATATAGTTGGGGTTCCAGGGTCACCATATTTCTTTGGGGTATAATCAGAGAAATGAGAACTAGAAATTTCTGTTAGAAAAACTTTCCTTTGGATCCTACTAATCCTTTTCCTAGTGCATAGGTCTTTAAGAAATTTTGCATAAGCCGGGACTTGTTGGATGGCTTCTAGCAAGGGAATGTTTACTCTAACTTGCTCAAAAATTTCTTTAATCTTGTTTAAGGACTCATTTGAACTAGTCCTAGATCTTAATTTATGGGGATAAGGTGCAAGTTGATTGTTATTTGATTCTTTATATGCAAGTCCATTATCACCATGTGGATAGGAATCTGGTCCTTGATTAGAGTCTAAGATGATAGTAGGTTGATCTACTTTGGGTGGTTCTACAATTGATGGTTGAGATGTTTCACTAGGCCCACAATAATCTCTTCCTGACCTCAAAAGAGCAAAGGTATCTACCTCAACATCTTGGCCACTACGCATTTTCCACCCAAAATGTGGTTGACCCTCAAAAGTATTTTCCAATTGATAGTGGTTGCTTCTGCCCATGCTAAGTTGCTTCAAACATTCTTCAGCTTTAGCTAAATCTTCACTAAAGCTTGAAGGATGAGAAAAAGTGCTCCCACTAGGCCCAACTACCCTTCCCATGAGATTACAATTTGTCTCATGCAAATTTGCATTTTCTTTCAACATGTAAAAAGGGCATTCATCACTTTCATGATCAAATAACATACACTTAGTACATGTAGGCATATGAGGTTTCTTAATAATAGCATGAAAAGCATTATGTTTGTCCATGCTTAACAATGAAATAGTCATCAAATAACACACCTAGTAGCGAGTTTTTCAATTAATTCCTTGAAGTAACAAAATACAAGTTGAATCTGCATAAGGAGTTGTAAGAGTATGTGAGCTATGTGCTTCTTCTTTTTTTTACATGCAATTTATGGCTTTATGTAACATAAACATGATAAGGTCTAAAACAGGGACATTCTTATGCTAAAGTGTCTTAGAAATGCCACAATCTCTAATTGACAACAATAATAAAGTTATTTTACAACTAGGAAAATAGTTATAACTTGACTGACTATGAATTCTTAAATCGTGCATATCTATTTCAAATTAGCCTATATAACAATGAATAACAATTAAAGGCTTACCAAAAGGATATTTAAGCATTTATCTTATTCACAAACATAACTTTCGATGAAAGGGTTTTACAACATATATGCATGTGACTAAATTAAAGCATAGAATTTATTAACTTAGCGATATCAATCCATGTAATTCATGTAAATTTGTAGTCCTACTTTTGTGCAAAAGTATGCATAAAATTTTAAAAGACTATCAATTTCTAAAGTGTAATGTACTCTATCTTGAAATCTGTCTCATCTATCAACTTTGAAAATTTACATAGAAATTCCTACACATCAAAATTTATTGCAAAAATACTCAAATTATAGATAAAGAAGTGTACTTTCATTGAAAATAACTACTAGAAACTTTGAATCATGGTGTTGCAACGTTTTCTCAAAGGAAAAACTTTAGTTAGGTTAGTTTTGCTCTAAAACTGCATAACACCATCATCTTCAAAAATTCATAAATCTCTCAATACAATTCCAAATTCAACAAATACTGATTTAAACGAAACTTTAAACATTTTAGCAACTCAAGAAAATCATGTAACTCAGATTTTACATCTAGCATCAAACTAGAAAAGTTTTTCAAATCACATTCTTAAAACAATTTTGTACTAAAAATCATACAACACTACGAATTGACTACACAAAGATTATCATTTCAATTCCAAAAGAGATTCACACCATCACTTAAATATATATATTTAGCTCATATGGTGTTTCCAAGAAAAAGAAAGAAAAAAGAAAGTAAAATATTTAGAAGAGAAATACAATAAACAAAGGAATATATTCACTAAACACAATTTCAAAGACTGTTAAAACACCAAGCTCCCCGGCAACGGCGCCAAAAACTTGTAAGGAAATTTGTTGTATTTAGAATTAAAACACGAAAATCCCAAATTTTACATTTATAAACCGCAAGCGCACGGTACCTATTGTATTAAGCATATGCAAGAGCGGGTCGATCCACAAGAAGCTTGTCTTAAACGAATTCAAGGAAACAAATGCTTAGCAAAATATTCACATCACTAAAACCATGATAAAAAATTTAATTACATATTAATAGGCAATAATTACATAAATACGATAAAGAGTTCAAGTATTATCATAAATCCAATAAGCTCCTAAGGTTAAACCTTAGGAAACTCAAGAAAATTAATGAGATTCGTCTCTGAAATTACAGAAATTAAGCTCTACTTTTAACTCTCCTTACATCCAACCAGGACATTGAAACATCCAAAAAACATATTGGTTGGAAAGATCTTCGAGTTATCTTTGAAATGAAAGTAATTTCATAGACTAAATCATTATAAAAGTCTAGAAGTGTTAGATTTACTGACAGGGCGCAGAACCGTTATGTAAACTTTCCAAAAATGCACCTTTGGTGAAAAAATCATAACTCGGTCAAAACTCCATGAAATCCGGCGAAATCAGAGGGCTTTGAATAAAAACTCGTACTACTAATATGAAAAATTGACAGAACAGCTTTCCATAAAGTTTGTAGTGCAGACAACACTCAGGCATCAAGCACTGAAATTGGCAGCCGAATAGGAATTCAAAACTACTGTGACCTCTGATAAAAAAAATCAAAAACCAACGAAATACATTCTAAAAAAATACAAACTTTATATGACTGTAATCTACACAAAATTTCTTACAAAATAGAATTAAGAAACACTAAAAAACTCTACCAAAAGTGTCTTTTATGAAAGGAGTAATGTAGGGTAGGATTCTATTTGGCTAGAATCCGGAACTACAAAAATCTGCTCCCTTCCTAACTTGCTCTCCGAAATCACAGAAACTATCTCTAATTATAATAACGATTTGTCCCAACATAGGAATTGAAAAATCATGTAAAAATATGAACTTGAAAGGGTTTCAAGTTATCTAAAAGTACACGGTGATTTTACAGTATAAATCATCTTCAATTGAAAATAACATTAAGCCCGAATAAGGTGCGCAAAACGATCTTGAAATAATGCAAAACACGCACTCACAGTAAAAACTTGATAACTTTATCAATTCTTCATAAAAATCTATGAAATCACCGCTGAACGAAAGTAGACTTATCAGTCTAATAAAACCATTTTACATATCTTAAAAACATACTACACAGAGGGAGAAATCGCATCAGACATTTCCGTAAAACTACTGATCGAAAATGTGATTTCGGACTGACAATACACTCTTCGTATAAAATGGAAAAATCAAACCAAACATGCTCGAAAAATTAGACAAAGTATATAGAAAGAATCGTCTTTTATTTCTCTACAAAAAAGGATTAAGAATCGATGAGAAACATTGAGAAAAACTCGATTTACAAAGAAAACAACACAATGAAAGTTCTGTCTTTACAGTAAACGAACACCTTAACTACATGTATTCACATATCTACACGAAAATCATTCATTTTCAGAGGCAAGTTTCATTAAATGAACTAAGATTTTTACAACATAAAAATGAGGATTATACTACTAAAAGTAAACCTAAACATGCAAAGACATATGCAATACACAAACAACATCAAACACAATGATAAAACACAACATATGCAAACATAATGTTAGTTTTTTGGTCAACCCACTCCAAGTTATACCTTTAAATCTCCAACACCTTGAAGTAAGCTCCTGAAGTTGGCCTCCCTCACATCCTCAAGACTCCAACATGGTCTGTCACACCATGTTTTCCTCTTGAAATACTAAGGGGCTTCAAGATTTCACCAAAGGATGAAGGCAACAAGCTTCCTTCTCATGGATGTCCACCAACCATGCCTTAGTTGGCTCCTTCCTTGCTTTCTCCACGCATATAACCTCCAAACCGGATGAAGAGGTCTCTCCACAAGAGGTTCCTACTGTCCTCCACGTAAGAAAGTTGTACATCGAAGAAGAAGGGGAGTTGCACCCAACAAAATCACCTTCTATGCATTCACGTCCTTCCTTGGAGCTTCCACGAACACGCCTCCCTTGGGTCCAACTTGCTCTCTCCACGCACTACCGAAATCAGCAACACCGGAAAGGAAGTGACTTGCTTCCAAGGAGCTTTGGCCGCCGGTAATCCAAGGAGAAGAAGGAGCCACGTTTTTACTTGGAGAGGAGAAGACAAAACCTAGTTTTGGGTTGTCCTTCCCTTTAAATAGACTTGGTAGTTGATCTCTTCCTTGGTAGATCCAACGGTTGAGATTCATCCATCTTATTTTCTTTAGTTAACCTTTAAAACTTAAAAAAACAAATTAAAATATAACAAGAAGAAAACATCTAAGACATCTAAGTAAATAATCACTATTCATTCCCATGATCATTAAGTCAATAATCAACAAAAGGGCTAAGTTGTGCAAATTTAAGTCATTAAATCCAATAATCATGCATACTCATGTAAATGCCAATGTGATGATATTTCAATTATAATCATGCATTATTTAACATTTAATTCATAAGAAGCACAAATAATATCACATAAAAATGCACAATTTTACTCCTTACAGTCTGTTCTGTCCACTCGACTGCAATTGTGCTTTCCAAAATTTCTAGTCCTTCATTTATCAATCCTAAAATGTTATGGAGAAGCTCTAGCGTTATTTGTACATCAGCTTGCTCCATGTTGGAAATTAATCCTCCTCTTTCTTCTCTTAAGTTTGCATAAAAGTAGGGTACTAGATTTTCATATACTACATGCCCTCTTTCTTGAGAAATAAACTGTAGTAGACCTTGGAACTCAAATAAATCTTTGATTTCTTGCATTTCATCCCAATTTACTGGTCTACTGTAAATGATATCACAACCCCTTATCTCTTGGTATTTATTATAAACTTCCTGACTCCAAAAGTGTACTTCATTTAAAACTATTGTTTTAGTCGGGTCAGGAATGTGGATTTGTTGCTCTAGAGGGGTTTGTTCTTGAACTTCCTCTTGCATAAGCTGAACTTGAACTTGTTGAAAATGCTCCGCAGATTCTAGCATTTTTGCTTCTACTTTTGTCTATGGTGAGCCAGTAGAACTCTCCACTCTGTCTTGAATACTATCCAAAATTTGCTGAAGAGTTCTTTGCTCTTCAGTGGAATTTGTTAAGTCATCTCTTCCCATTTGTAATTGTTCAGCTTCTTATTCATTTTCTTTTTTTTCTTCTTCCTCTTGACTACCAATCTGCAATGTCATTGTTCTTTCTAATTTTGTGGTAGATTGGGATGGAGTTACGGGCAAATCAGCTTCTGCCCTAATTTCTATTTCTTCTACTTGTACAGGCTGTAGACTAGTTTCAACCTGATTTTCTTTTTCTCTTTGCTCTTGCTGTTGCTGCTCCTACTCCTCTTCAAAATCGAATAGTAGGTTTACAAAAATCGACTCTAGAGGCCTTATTGATCTTGGTATTTCAGATTTAATCTCCTCTTGATGTTCAGGCACTATCTCTTTTCCTTTCCTTCTTCTGATTAACTATGTCTGGTCTTCCTCTTCTTCATCTAAGATTAAATCTACAAAAATGGGCTATGCAGGCTTTTGAGCCACAGGTACTGGCTCTTCCTATTTAACTCTTCCCATAATTACTGGTTTCGAAGGACCAGCTTCATCTCCTTTTATAGCAGGTCTGGCAGTAGCTTCACGATGCTGTTCCACTTTGATTTTATTTGGCTTTCATCTTTTCTGTAGCCCTCTTTTTGCACCGTGCATCAAACACCAAATGTGCTATAGCCACTACCAATTCTTTTGGTTCTCCTTGGTCTTTTCTTATTTGAACCAGTTCTTGAAATTCTCTTCTTTCTTCTTCAGTAAAAGGCCCCAAAATTGTTGCTCGTTCCAACGACCTTGTTGGTGGAATTGAAGGTCCTAGCTGCTGTTCCTCAGGAACAGGTCTTTCAACAATCAGCTCCTCTTGTTCTTCATTTTCTTCCCTTTGTTGCTCTTGGATTGCCCATTGAGCCCGTCTAACTATGCGTCTTTTGAACTAGAGTTGGGACTTACGTTGGATTAGTTCTAAGGCAACTTCATTATTTGGCCTGATTCTTCTCTCTCTACTTACAACAATTTCCGTAACAACTTTGATTCTATTTTCCATTATTTGAGGTATTTGTATACCCAAATCTACTAACATTTTCCTCTAGTAAAAAAGGTCAGATTCTACCTTTAGTAGCTCTTTTTCTCTCGTAGTATTCCTGATTTTCTGCCTCGTGTGCCATTCCTCTATATCTTTGAGAAATTTTGACGTGTCTACTGCATTTTCCTAGAACTCAAGTGTCATCTTCCTCATCGTGGAGTTACACAATGGAATAGGATCACTCTGATCTCTACTGTTCTAAGTTCTAAATGATTCTGTGGATAATGCCCTCAAACTCTAAGTTTAGTATAAATAAGCCCTAAGTTTAGGCAAGTAATCGGGTCACTTCCCACGCAAAACTCTCGCTCTCTCATCCGTGGAATTACAGTTAACTCCATGGACTTAGTCCATGGACTTAACTACAGTACTCCATTGAGTTAGAGTTAACTCAACGAGGTAAATTCGTTAACTTATCCTAGACTCAACGGAGTAAGTTCGTTGAGTTATGTGTAACTCAATGGACTTCCCATAAAGTTATATCTAATAAAAATGCATATAATAATAATTTTTACTTCGGTCATGACCGAAGAATTTCCAGTCTAGCTGATCTTACTTTTTCTACACTTTAAAATTTTCCAGTCAAATCGTTATATTCCTCGGTTGAACCTAAATTACACACACACACACATATATATATATATATATTTAAAATATATACCAGTTAAACTGATAATTCCTTTCAGTTTAACCGTGATTATATCTAAATAAGGTTTTTTTTATTTATTATATACTTAGTAAATTTCTTACTAAGTGAAGCTTGAGTAATCCTCTACTTTTACTTCTTCTATAATTCCAAAAGAACTTTTTGGTATTTTCAAAATAAGCCTAACTCTTTGTCCATTTACTTTAAATATATTATGATTCTTAGGATTTTCAATTTCAATAACTCCATAGGGATAAATATTTCGAACTATGTAAGGTCTTGCCCATCTAGATCTTAATTTTCCTAAATGATTATGGAGTCCAGTCATGTAAAGATATACTTCTTGTCCTATTTCAAAGGTTTTTGGAATAATTTTCTTGTCATGCTAGAACTTCATTTTCTCTTTTTCTCTTACAGTTTTTGAATAAGCCTCATTCCTAAATTCTTCTAA
Organism: Cymodocea nodosa; assembly: GCA_036874045.1. Taxonomy (NCBI): domain Eukaryota; kingdom Viridiplantae; phylum Streptophyta; class Magnoliopsida; order Alismatales; family Cymodoceaceae; genus Cymodocea; species Cymodocea nodosa. Next base: position 195,816 of record JAZBRI010000011.1, read on the forward strand.
TTCAATCAATTGTAATTTCCTTTTTTCAGTAGCTTGATTTAAATTAGTGTTGAGAGTTTTTAATCCCCAATAAGCTTTATGTTCAATTTCTGCTAGTAAATGACAACTTTTTTCTTATACTAGCCTAAAGGGTGACATACCTAAGCTTGTCTTATAAGCAGTTCTATAAGCCGAAAGTGCATCTATCAATCTATTAGCCCAATCTGTTCTAGTAGGATTTCCTACTTTTTCTAAGATTAACTTAATTTGTTTGTTTGCACTTTCTACTTGTCCACTAGTTTGTAGATGATATGATGTTGCAATTTTGTGATTTACTCCATATTTCTTCATTAAGGCTTCAAAACTTCTATTACAGAAATGAGTTCCTCTATCATTGATAATAGCTTTAGGTAGCCCAAATCTGGCAATTATATGGGTTCTTATAAATTGTATTACCACTTTGTTGTCATTAGTTTTTGTAGGAATAGCTTCTATCCATTTAGATACATAATCCACCCCCAACAATATATAATTAAATTGATTAGATGTAGGAAATGGACCCATAAAATCTATTCCCCACACATCAAAGATTTCAACCTCAACAATAGGATTAAGAGGCAGCATATTCCTCTTTGATATTCTTCCTATTTATTGACATTTTAAACAACTTAAGCAATATTTATGAGCATCTTTGAATAGTGTTGGCCAATAAAGTCCACATTGCAGAATTTTAGCAGCAATTTTCCCTAAACCAAAATGCCCTCCACATGCTTGGTCATGGAAAAAAGACAATATGCTCTGATATTCAATTTCAGGAACACACCTCCTTAAAACCAAATCAGGACATTTTTTAAATAAGTATGGGTCTTTGTTTAGAATGAAAAAGTGCATAATATTAACAATTAAATGATGGTTAATTGCATAATATTTAGCTTATCATATGAAAATTAAGCCATTATGTTATAATTGCACTATTATACGCTTTAATGAAAGAATCTACATAATTTCAAGGAATTAGCGTTAATTTAATACATTTTTGAACTATTGGTAAGTTGCTGGTTTTTAATTCTTTAGTATCCAAATTTTCTGTTATATTGGAGAGTTATATTGCATGTACTGGACAGTTATATTTTAAATGCTAAAAGAATATTTAGGTGAACAGTAACAACTCGTTGAGTTACAAGTTTAAAGGTATAAAAAGATCATGTGAGAACTCGTTAAGTTAGTAAGTAAAAATCTTAAGTGATATATATGAACTCGTTAAGTTAGATTTATGCACGTGTTGAATTTAAATGCTTTATTATGTCACATGAGATACACATGTTTAACTCGTTAAGTTAGCATAACTGTATGCCTTGAGTTACATGAGTACACACTAAGGTAATGCGTTAGGTTAGCAACTTATTTCTTTATTGCACGTGTTTTATAGTTAAATCGACGAAGTAAGTTCGTTGAGTTATCTGTAACTCCACAGACCATTTATTTTCTAATATGCCATTGCAGCAGTTACAAAAATAGGACATTCGAAGGAAAACCACGATTGCACGTATCACGTAGGAACTCACTCGTGGAAGGGAGAAGAAATCACCATTGTTGATATGAATGAAGGAAATCCAACTGATCATCTAACCAGAAGCAGTTACCACTAAAGAAATATAAAAGAAAAAGAGAAAAGAAGAAGAAAGGGTGGTCAGTGTGTGTGGAGTAGGACAAACCAAGCTATCTGTAGGTAGCGTAGGAAGTTCCCTGAAGTACCACACCAACCACCACAACCACAACCATCACACCATAATCACCAACCATCAGAGGTCTGTGAGGATACTTTCTTGATGTTGGGTCGATTCCAAGCCAAACACAGTGCTTGACAACCACTATAAGGAGTGATCGCGTCGCAGGAAGGGAAGCTGTTTTCACCAAGCACCAACTTATATCTCAGGAGAACATAAAGCTTCTAGCCTTGGTTTCGGGTTGATGCCAGTATGGTGAAGAGGAGATCATCTTGCAATTCTAGACTCACGATTCTATAGGGAGAGGAGGCAGAATTGTAAGTGATTAAGTTTTCAGTGGTGTAATCGCGTCGCATGTAGTGACAGAAGTTTTTACTATCAATAGAGATTACTTTTACATTTCACCTTTCACCTTTCACCCATTTCCATGATCATATCAAAACAAAAATACCAAAAACAACTTATCTGTGTTTATAGTTAGTATTTGAGTATTGTATTGTTTGTTTTGTATCGTGATCGATGTTATCATTGTCAAAGTTTTGAATGTTTCATGTTTGTTTAATTTAGAAAATAGAAAATAGTTTTACAGTTTACTGAATTGAATCGTTCTTGATACTTAAAGATTTTAATGGTTACTGTTTGAAATATCTGAATGTTAGTGTTGTTGAATGATAAATCTAATATTAACTAGTATTTTAGAGCTTAATTGATGTTGTTTATAATCTATGGAACTACCCAATGGTTGGCTGAATTCCTCTGTAAATAGCAATATTAAATTAGAAAGATAGCTTCGTTGAGTTACTTTAATTCCACGAGGTTGGTCCGTTGTGTTAGTTATAACTCAACGGAGTGTTTACTGAATATATAAATTTCATTATTAAAAATGGAACAGTACACAGTTCTACCTCAATTCTCTGTGGGATCGACTTGTACTTCACACAAATACAATGTACACCGTGCACTTGCAGTTAAAATACAAATTGGAATTAATATCTAATTTATGTGAAAGATTGTTTGTTGACTTCTAAAAAGGACTTACTAATAAGCATAAAGATAAATTAACTAAGTTACAAACGGAAGTTAACAAGCCCAAACAAGTTTTCTAGCACCATTGTCGGGGAGTTGAGTAGCTAAGTAATTGTGAGTGCTATTCTGTTTTAATAGCTGAGGAGTGTTGTGTGTTATATTTTCTAATTGAGAATATGGCATATGCTTATGCTCAAAGATTTTTGAAACCTGTAGTTAGCATATGTGAATTCTGCAGATTGGAAGGTCACGACATCTCTAATTGTTTGAAACTAAGACGGTTGCAAATGGTTAGAGCACATGAACAACAGATGAATTATATTCAAGAGCTGAGTATGAGAATCCTATAGTTTACCTAACTGATGGTCAGCTTAGAAGGTGTAATATGTTGAGAGACAATGAAGTTTGGGATAGGTATGACAGACTAGAGCGTAATTTAGAACAAAACATGGACAAACTAGAACAATATATGTGTCAGTAACAAGAAGTCAACCAATTAAACTATAAGGAAGCATATGCAGAACCAAAAATTGATATTATATATGAAACTGAAAAAGCCATAATGAAAATTGATCAAAAATTGAATGCAATAAGATTAGATGATTTGGAAAGAAAACTAAAAGCATTAGACAAATATACAATGAAAATACAAGTTATGCAACAGGACAATGATAATTATAATGTTATAGATCTACATAATTTGCAAGATATACAGACAAAAGAAAATACTAATGTTAGAGAATTTAAAGAATGCACTTTAAAACTAAAAATAATTGAAGATAATAATCACGAAAATGATATACAAGAACATCATGAGAGTAACGAAAATCTGGAAGATGTATGTATAACATTAAGATCTAGAACTAATATACCACCAAGAATTCAAAATGAAAATAATATGAAGGTCGATAAGAGCAAAAATCAAAATGATAATGAGAATATAATATTCGAAAATATAGAAATCAATGAAGAAAAATCTGAATTTGAAAATGAGACTAAAAATGATTAAACAAATCAAATGAAAGAAAAAGAATCTTTTAAATCACAATCGTTAGCACCCTATCTTGAAAGATTACAACAAACAATACTTGATAAGCAAGAAAAAATTAGAGAAATTTTTGAAAGAGTACAAGTTAACATTCCTTTGTTAAATCTATTGCAAAAAATGCCACCTTGTACTAAATTTCTTAAGGATTGGTGCACTAAGAAAAGAGAGCAAAAAGTTCTTAGGAAGGTCTTTTTAGTTGATCAAAGTAGTTCCCTATTTTTGCCACAAATTCCTAAAAAGTTATCTGATCCTGGAATCCCTATTATATCCTGTACTATTGGAAATACCATTCTAGAAAGAACCTTAATAGACCTAGGTGCAAGTATAAATGTTATGCCAAGTGATATATTTGCATCCTTAGGATTAGAAGGCTTAATCCCTACTAGGACTGTTATTCAATTAGCAGATAGAAGTATAAGAAACCCTAGAGGAAAAATAGAGGATGTCTTAATTAAAAACAAAAACTTCATATATCCTATTGATATTGTAATTTTGGATTCCCAACAAATTAAGCATAAAAATAGTAATACATCTTTAATTTTGGGAAGACCATTTTTAGCAACATCAAGGGCTGTTATAAATTGTAAAACTGGAATATGAAGTTAGCATATTGTAATGAGGATACTCAATTAAACCTTTTTAAACCAGAAAAGTTTGAAGAGCTAGAAATGTTCTTACATACTATAGACTTTTTGGAGGATGAAGGAGATATGCTAGATGATGTGATTCAAGAAGAATTAAATAGGCAACTTAATTCTGAGATTTTAGAAGAAAGTGAAAGCATAAATGTAGAAGGAGATGAAGAAGAAATTAATGATGTTCAATTAGGAGCTCTAGCTTCTGATGGGCAACAATTAGAATTAAAACCTTTACCTCCTGATTTAACCTATATATTTTTGGAAGAAAAACAAACATGTCCAATCATTATTGCTTCAGATTTAAAAGAGGATCAAATTGCTAAATTAAAAGATGTAGTAAAAACTTATAAAGAAGCAATAGGATGGACTATGACTGATATAAAAGGGTTAAGTGCAACTTTATGCTGTCACCACATATATTTAGAAGAGAATGCTAAACCAGTTAGAATTTCTAAGAGGAGATTAAATCCAAACCTTAAAGAAGTAGTCTAGAAGGAAATAGTGAAATGGTTAGATAATGATATAATTTATCTGATTTCTGATAGCTCATGAGTTAGTCCTATCCATGTAGTTCCCAAGAAATCAGGATTAACAGTAATTAGGAATGAAAGTCAGGACTTGATACCTACTAGAATTCAATCAGGTTGGAGAGTGTGTATAGACTATAGAAAGCTGAATGTTGTAACTAGGAAAGATCATTTTCCCTTACCTTTTATAGATCAAATGCTAGAGAAATTAGTAGGGCAAGAATATTTTTGTTTGCTAGACGAGTATTCAAGATATAACCAAGTTCCAATAGCATTAGAGGATCAAGAGAAAATAACTTTCACCTATCCTAATGGAACTTATGCTTTTAAGAGAATGTCATTCGGATTATGCAATGCACCAGTCACCCTTCAAAGGTGTATGCAGGGCATATTCACTAGAATGATTGAACATTTTTTAGAAATATTTATGGATGATTTTACTGTTTATGGAACTTCATATGAAGTGTGTTTAAAAAATTTAGACCAAGTATTAAAATGCTGTGTGGAAAAAATCTGGTTCTAAATTGGGAAAAATGTCACTTCATGGTTAATCAAGGAATCCTCTTGGGACATGTTGTTTCAAAGAAGGGGTTGGAAGTAGATAAAGCTAAAATAGAAGTAATTTCTAATCTACCAGAACCTAAATCAGTAAAAGATATTAGATCATTTCTAGGACATGCTGGATTTTATAAAAGATTTATTAAAGATTTTAGCAAAATAGCTAGACCTTTAACTAATCTATTAAAAGATGTCCCATTTAACTTTGATAAAAATTGCAAGGAAGCATTTTTCAAGCTTAAAACTAGCTTAATTTCAACTCCTATAATATAAGCACCTGATTGGAGCCATCCATTTGAATCAATGTGCGATGCATCTGATTTTGTTGTAGGAACATTGTTGAGACAGAAGATAGAAAAATCTCCTAGAGTGATTCATTATGCAAGCAAAACCTTAAATGATGCTCAAGTTAATTACACAACTACTGAAAAAGAGCTGTTAGCTGTTGTGTTTGCCTTAGAAAAGTTTAGATCATATCTGATTGGAGCTATAGTGATAGTGTACATGGATCATTCAGCTTTAAAGCACCTAATAGCAAAGAAAGAGACTAAACCTAGATTGATTCGATGGATATTGTTATTACAAGAATTTGATCTAGAAATTAAAGATAAAAAAGGTTGTGAGAATGTAGTAGTAGATCATTTATCCAGATTACAAATAGAAAAATCAAATATTGAAATTAAGGATAATTTTCCTGATGTACAACTAATGACCATCAAAACAATGCCTTGGTATGCAGACATAGTAAATTACTTAGTTACTGGTTTAACACCTAAAGATTGGAATAGACAGGATAAGAAATTATTCTTTTCAAGAGTAAAATATTATTGTTGGGAAGACCCATACTTATTTAAGAAATGTCTTGATCTGGTTTTAAGGAGGTGTGTTCCAGAAATTGAATATCAGAGCATATTATCTTTCTGCCATGACCAAGCATGTGGAGGGCATTTTGGTTTAGGGAAAACTGCTACCAAAATTCTACAATGTGGATTATATTGGCCAACACTATTCAAAGATGCTCATAAATACTACTTAAGCTGTTTAAAGTGTCAACAAATAGGAAGAATATCAAAGAGGAATATGCTGCCTCTTAATCCTATTGTTGAGGTTGAAATCTTTGATGTGTGTGGAATAGATTTTATGGGTCCATTTCCTATGTCTAATCAATTTAATTACATATTGTTGGGGGTGAATTACGTATCTAAATGGATATAAGCTATTCGTATAAGAACTAATGACAACAAAGTGGTAATACATTTTATAAAAACCAATATAATTGCTAGATTTGGAATACCTAAAGCTATTATCAGTGATAGAGGAACTCATTTCTGTAATAGAAGTTTTGAAGCCTTAATGAAGAAATATGGAGTAAACCACAAAATTGCAACATCATATCATTTGCAAACGAGTGGACAAGTAGAAAGTGCAAACAAACAAATTAAGTTAATCTTAGAAAAAGTAGTGAATCCTATTAGAAGAGATTGGGCTAATAGATTGATAGATGCACTTTGGGCTTATAGAACTACTTATAAGACAAGCTTAGGTATGTCACATTTTAGGCTAGTATATGGGAAAAGTTGTCATTTACCAGCTGAAATTGAACATAAAGCTTATTGGGCATTAAACTCTGAACACTAATTTAAATCAAGTAGTTGAAAAAAGGAAAATACAATTGATTGAATTGGAGGAATTTAGGAATGAAGCTCATTCAAAAACTATAAGAGAAAAAGAGAAAATGAAGTTCTGACATGACAAGAAAATTATTCCAAAAACCTTTGAAATAGGACAAGAAGTATATCTTTACTTGACTAGACTTCATAATCATCTAGGAAAATTAAGATCTAGGTGGGCAGGACCTTGTATAGTTCGAAATATTTATCCCTATGGAGCTATTGAAATTGAAAACCCAAAAATCACAACATATTTAAAGTAAATGGACAAAGACTTAGACCTATTTTGAAGATACCAAAAAGTTCCTTTGGAATTATAGAAGAAGTAAGAGTGGAGGACTACTCGAGCTTTACTTAGTAACAAATCATTTTATTTTATTAAAAAAAAAAATTATTTATACATAGTTACGATTAAACAGAAAGGAGTTATCGGTTTTACCAAAGCACAAAAAAAAAAAAATCATTGCGATTCAACCGACAGGATCCATTAGTCTGATCGAAACATAAAAACATAAAAACATCTATATATTATTAAGTAAAAATGTCAATTTTACCGAAGCATAGTATTGGTTCAACCAATAAAAAAAATGAGGAAAGAAATAAAATATTTAATTTCGGTTCAACTGAGGAATATAACGATTTGACCGAATAAATTTTAAATGTTGGAAAAGTAAGAGCAGTTAAACTAGAGCTCTTTGGTCTTGGCCGAAGAAAAAATTATTATCTTAAGTATTTTTTATTAGATATAACTTTACGGGAAGTCCGTTGAGTTACGCTTAACTCAACGAACTTACTCCATTGAGTCTAGGATAAGTTAACGAACTTACCCCGTTGAGTTAACTATAACTCAACAGAGTACTGTAGTTAAGCCCACGGACTTAGTTCGTGGAGTTAACCGTAATTCCATGGATGAGAGAGCGAGAGTTAGTGTGGGAAATGACTCGATTACCCGCCTAAAGTTAAGGCTTATTTATCTTAAACTTAGGGTTTTGGGGGCATTATCCACAGAATCATTTAGAACTTAGAACAATAGAGATCAGAGTGACTCCGTGCCATTACATAACTCCACGACGAAGAAGATGACGCTTGAGTTCTAGGAAGATGCTGATGACACATCAGAATTTTTGAAAGAGTTAGAGGAATGGCACACACGACAGAAAATCAGGAATATGACAAGAGAAAAAGAGCTACAGAAGGTAGAATCTGAACTTTTCAAATTGAGAAGAGTTTTAGTAGATTTGGGTATACAAATACCCTAGATAATGGAAACAAGAATCAGAGTAGCAACAGAAATTGTTGTTAGTAAAGAAAGAAAAATCAGGCCAAATAATGAAGTAGCCCTAGAGCTAATCATCGCAAGGCCAGATTATGGTTTAAAAGGCGCATTGCTGGTCATGCAAGGGGTGAAATGTGGCAGCAACAACAAGTAGAAGAAGAATAGGAGGAACCGACTGCTGAAAGACCTGTCCCTAAGGAACAACAGTCAAGACCTCTAGTTCAGCCAACAGAGTCATTATCACGTGTAGCATTTGCTTGGCCGAGAATTGAAGAAGAAGATAAAGAGTTTGCTAGCTTGGTCAAAATAGCAAGAGACCAAGGAGATGAAGAAGGAATAGCTATAGCAAAGGCACATATTTTGTATGATGCCATAAAGAAAAGAAGGGCCGAAGAAAAGTTGAGGGCCTAGTACAAAATTAAAGTTGAACAACATCAAGCAGTAGCTAAATCAAGTGCTGCAAGAGAAGCTGAAGCTAGTCCTTCGAGACTAGTAATTATAGAAAGAATTAAACAGGAAGAGCTAGTACCTATGGCTCAAAGGCCTATAGAGCCTATTTTTGTGGATTTAATTTCAGATGATGAAGAGAAAGACCAGACACAATTAATTAGAAAAAGGAAAGGAAAAGAGATAGTGCCTGAATATCAAGAAGAGATTAAATTTGAAAGACAAATATTAGTAGGGCCTATAGAGCCAATTTTTGTAAACCTGCTATCTGATTCTGAAGAGGAGTAGCAACAGCAGCAGCAAGAGCATAGAGAAGAAGAAAAATAGGTTGAAACTAGTTTGCAGCCTATACAAACAAAAGAAATAGAAATTAGGGCAGAAGTTGATTTGCCCGTAACTCCATCCCAATCTACCACAGAATCAGAAAGAATAGTGACAATGCAGGTTGGTAGTCAGGAGGAAGAAAAAAAAGAAGAAACTAAACAAGAGGCTGAACAAGTACATATAGAAAGGAATGACTACAGATTCCACTAAAGAGCAAGAAACTCTTCACCAATTTATGGAAAGTATTCAAGACAGAGTGGAGAGTTCTATCAGCTCACCACCACAAGCAGAAATAGAAGCAAATATTCAGGAATCCACAAAGCATTTTCAACACGTCCAAGTTCAACATTTGGAAGAGGAAGTTCAAGAACAAACCCCTCTAGAGCAACAAATTCATATTCTTGACCCTACGGAGGCAACAGTTTTAAATGAAGTATACTTTTGGAGTCAGGAAGCTTATAACAAATACCAAGAGATTAGGGGTTATGATATTATTTACAGTAGACTAGTAAATTGGGATGGGATGTAGGAAATTAAGGATTTATTTGAGTTCCAAGGTCTACTACAGTTTATTTCTCAGTAGAGAGAGCATGCAGTATATGAGAATTTAGTACCCTACTTTTATGCAAATTTGAGAGAAGGAGAAAGAGGATTAATTTCCAACATGGAGAAAGTTGATGTACAGATAACACTAGGGCTTCTCCACAATATTTTCGGACTGAGAAATGAAGGAATTGAAATTCTAGAAGAAACAACTACAGTGGAATGGGCTGAACAGGAAATTAAACAATGCATAGCCATCGACCCTGGTGTGCCATTACTGAATAGACTAAAGTACTTAAATGGAAAGGCACACATGGTCGTAGTCATATTGGTAAAAGTTGTTTATCAAAGACAAGGCCACGACATTGTACTTAGTCAATTTGTCAAGTGGGCTACTTATGCAGTTGTAAACAGAATTCAGATAAATTGGTCTACAGTATTTATCTCCAAGCTGAAAGTAGTGAAGAAAAAATTATTTTATGGAGATCTGATTCCACTATTGATGGTAGATAGTATTGATTTCACGAAATGGGCATCCAAAAGGATAAGATCAAGTACTATTTCAATGAGAGAGTACCGAAACTATGCTGCTGCAGAAATCATTGGATCTTCTAGAGGAATTACAGGAGCTATAGAAAGGATTAACCAAATAGAGCTACAATTAGAAAAACTCCAGAAGGAAGTAGATGAACTTAGGAAGAGAGATTAAATTGTATTATTCGTCTACTTGTACTTATAATTGTATGAAAGATATCTGACTGAATGTAACGTAAAACTATTCATATTAATGAATGTATACTTCTCAGATATTTTTACATGCTTGTTTGTGAATGAATGATATAAATGAATGAATTATCTTGAATATTATATAAATTGTGAAACATTATGCAATCTGCTGAAGGACAAGATTAAAGGCATGTTAACAGATTAATGCCTGAAAATATCTACATGCTGTAAAGAACAATTCAAATTCTGCATAACATGAAATGAATTGCAAGTTAAAAATTTATATAATGTTCAGATTTAAATGAGTTTTAAATAGAATGCTGCATTAATGCCATGTATTTAATTTTATTTAAGTTGGAAAAATGCAGGAAAAATTTATATATAGAAGTTAATACGAGGAGTAAGTTTTACAAAATCTACTAAGTGTTAACTCAATGAAGTAAGTCTGTTGAATTAACCTTAACTCCACAAGGTCAATAATATAATATAAGGTCACTCCATTGAGTTATCTGTAACTCAACGAAGTTAGTCCATGGAGTTAGCAACAGTAACCAAAGCTATTTCGTTGAGTTATCTATAACTCAATGAGGTTAGTTCGTGGATTAAGCTAAATGGTTATTCTTTTAGACACGAACGAAACTTCATGGGTTTAACAGTTACTGAAATTTGAAATTAGAAGTGGCACACGTACCATAAAAGTAGGAACCATACTGCACGTTACAAGTCACATTCTTGCAACGAGATTCATTTGCTTTATGGATGTGCATTATAAATATAGAACAGAATGTTGTTTACAAGTTACCAGCATTTGAGAAAAGAAAATTCATTGGGGAACTGGAAGGAGAAGCAACTGATTCAACTTCATCCGTTAACAACTATTTATTGAGTATAAAGGTTCAAACTGGTATGTAATTAATCTTCTGCTATCTTATTTATGTTAAGAGTTTATGAGCACATGGATTCATTCTCCTAGCACTAAACAATTAGTAAGAACAACTACACAGGATTATTCAACACAAAGATGTACTGAAAAATTGTCTGAATTAGACTTTAATGAAATCCTTAGGGGTGTAGCTAACCTTTCTTTAAAAGAGAACGAAGATATGGCTACTCCAATAGAGAAACCATTAGGGGAAATTCTATATCCTGAATTAGTTGATGAACCTTCATGTATTCGATTGCCAAACTTTGAGGGAGATAGGTTTGAATTGAAATCTAATTATATTAGTCAATTGCCACATTTTCATGGATTAGAAAGAGAGGATGTCTATTATTTCCTTAGAGAATTTAACGAAGTTTGTCAAATGATGAAAATGCCGAACATGAGTATAGATGCTATTAAACATAGATAGGTATGTAAGGATTGTTGACTTGAAAAAGGACTCTTTAAATCTAGCAACCTAAGATCCTGATCAGATCTGGGATTGTTGACTGAAAGCTCGATACATGGGTACACTAGAAAGCTCTTGTATGATTCAAGCTTGTCAAATTAACTTTTGAAAGTATAAATATGCATATACTGTTTTGAAAAGATACAAGTGTTTCGTGAAATATAGATATCTTTTGAATTGAGTATATTTTCTGTTATCTAAAATTGCTGAAATATGAATTTAGATTTGACTTTTGAAGTTGTTTATTTGAGATACAATTCTTTATTCTACTTGTCTTAATCGTATTGAATTGGATTGTGTTTTGATTCGCATGTACTTGAAATTTATTCTAGAAATCATATTGGAAAATTCAGGATGACAGATGCTGAAAAGAAAAAAATGATAATATAATTAACACCTAAGTGATGCTGATATATTTTGTATGAAATTTACATATATTCTAAATATATTTGCAGGTTGAAGAGGAGAAAACAAAGTTAAAATAGATTACTAAAGCATACAGAATATATATATAGTAATCTAATTTATTATTCTGAAGAAGAGCGAAGTGAAGAATTAAGTCTTGCACTTTAGAAAGGCCAATTAGTTAAATCTTAGTTTGCTAAGGGACCAGCAAAATTTAAGTATGGGGGAAGTGTTTAGAATGAAAAAGTGCATAATATTAATGGTTAAATGATGGTTAATTGCATAATATTTAGCTTATCATATGAAAATTAAGCCATTATGTTATAATTGCACTATTATATGCTTTAATGAAAGAATTTGCATAATTTCAAGGAATTAACGTTAATTTAATACATTTCGGAACTACTGGTAAGTTGTTGGTTTTTAATTCTTTAGTATCCAAATTTTCTATTATTTTGGAGAGTTATATTGTAGGTACCGGACAATTATGTTTTAAACGCTAAAAGAATATTTAGGTGAACAGTAACAACTCGTTGAGTTACAGGTTTAAAGGTATAAAAAGATCACGTGAGAACTCGTTGAGTTAGCTAGTAAAAATCTTAAGTGATATATATGAACTCATTAAGTGAGATTTATGCATGTGTTGAATTTAAATGCTTTATTATGTCACGTGAGATGTACATTTTTAACTTGTTAAGTTAGCATAACTGTACGCATTGAGTTACATGAGTACACACTAAGGTAACGTGTTAGGTTAGCAACTTATTTCTTTATTGCACGTGTTTTATAGTTAAATCAACGAAGTAAGTCTGTTAAGTTATCTGTAACTCCACAGACCATTTATTTTCTAATATGCCATTGTAGCAGTTACAAAAATAGGACATTTAAAGGAAAACCACGATTGCACGTATCACGTAGGAACTCACTCGTGGAAGGGAGAAGAAATCACCATTATTGATATGAATGAAGGAAATCCAACTGATCATCTAACCAGAAGCAGTTACCACTAAAGAAATATAAAAGAAAAAGAGAAAAGAAGAAGAAAGGGTGGTCAGTGTGTGTGGAGTAGGACAAACCAAGCTATCTGTAGGTAGCGTAGGAAGTTCCCTGAAGTACCACACCAACCACCACAACCACAACCATCACACCATAATCACCAACCATCAGAGGTCTGTGAGGATACTTTCTTGATGTTGGGTCGATTCCAAGCCAAACACAGTGCTTGACAACCACTATAAGGAGTGATCGCGTCGCAGGAAGGGAAGCTGTTTTCACCAAGCACCAACTTATATCTCAGGAGAACATAAAGCTTCTAGCCTTGGTTTCGGGTTGATGCCAGTATGGTGAAGAGGAGATCATCTTGCAATTCTAGACTCACGATTCTATAGGGAGAGGAGGCAGAATTGTAAGTGATTAAGTTTTCAGTGGTGTAATCGCGTCGCATGTAGTGACAGAAGTTTTTACTATCAATAGAGATTACTTTTACATTTCACCTTTCACCTTTCACCCATTTCCATGATCATATCAAAACAAAAATACCAAAAACAACTTATCTGTGTTTATAGTTAGTATTTGAGTATTGTATTGTTTGTTTTGTATCGTGATCGATGTTATCATTGTCAAAGTTTTGAATGTTTCATGTTTGTTTAATTTAGAAAATAGAAAATAGTTTTACAGTTTACTGAATTGAATCGTTCTTGATACTTAAAGATTTTAATGGTTACTGTTTGAAATATCTGAATGTTAGTGTTGTTGAATGATAAATCTAATATTAACTAGTATTTTAGAGCTTAATTGATGTTGTTTACAATCTATGGAACTACCCAATGGTTGGCTGAATTCCTCTGTAAATAGCAATATTAAATTAGAAAGATAGCTTCGTTGAGTTACTTTAATTCCACGAGGTTGGTCCGTTGTGTTAGTTATAACTCAACGGAGTGTTTACTGAATATATAAATTTCATTATTAAAAATGGAACAGTACACAGTTCTACCTCAATTCTCTGTGGGATCGACTTGTACTTCACACAAATACAATGTACACCGTGCACTTGTAGTTAAAATACAAATTGGAATTAATATCTAATTTGTGTGAAAGATTGTTTGTTGACTTCTAAAAAGGAATTTCTGATAAGGATAAAGATAAATTAATTAAGTTACAAATGAAAGTTAACAAGCCCAAACAGTCTTCCCAATAGTAATATTTTACTCTTGAAAAGAACAATTTCTTACCCTATCTATTCCAATCTTTAGGTGTTAAACCAATAACTAAGTAATTAACTGTGTCTACTGTTTAGAATGAAAAAGTGCATATTATTAACAGTTAAATGATGGTTAATTACATAATATTTACCTTATCATATAAGCATTAAGCCATTATGTTATAATTGCACTGTTATATGCTTTAATTGAAGAATCTGCTTAATTTGGGGGAATTAATGTCAATTTAGTACATTTCTGAACTGTCGGTAAGTTGCAGGCTGTGAAATTCTTAAGTATCCGAATTTTCTAATATTTCGGACAGTTATGTTTAACATACCGAACATATTCGGATAGTTATGTTTAACAAACCGAACATGTATCGGATAGTTATGTTTAAATTACCGAACAGTTATGTTTTGAGAGAATATTTTATTATTTCCTGAAGTACACATGTCGAAACCATAATGAATGACTTAAGTGAACTTTCAGTGAGTTATCTATAACAATCCGAAATTGCAGCTAGGCATCGGATAGTTATCCTTGTAATTCTTCGAAATCTCTTTTTATTTATAAAATAGCTGAAGACACGTGTCATGTTCTGGGAAAGTGACTTAAGTGGATTTTCGGTGAGTTATCTATAACTACCCGAAATGTATCTGAGTATCGGATAGTTAGACCTGTAACTCTCCGAAATGTTATTTTATGATTAAACTACTATTGACATGTGTCGAGATCTGGTAGATTTACTTAAGTTATATATCGTGAGTTATTTGTAACTATCCGAAATGCATCTAAGCATCAGATAGTTAAATTTATAACTATCCGAAATGCACCTGAGCATCGGATAGTTAAATTTATGCACATGTTGAATTTAAATGCTTTAGTATATCACGTGAGATACACATGTTTAACTCGTTAAGTTAGCATAACTGTACGCGTTGAGTTACATGAATATACACTAAGGTAACGCGTTATGTTAGCAACTTATTTCTTTATATTTTCTAATATGCCACTGTAGCGGTTGCATGAACAGACAATTGGAAGAAAAAACCATAATCGCACGTATCACGCAGGAATTCACTCGTCGAAGGGAGAAGAAAGCATTGTCGTTGATATGAATGAAGGAAATCCAACTGACCATTCAAGCAGAAGCAGTTACCACTGAAGAAATATAAAAGAAAAGAAGAAAAAAAAGTAAAGGGTGTGTGATCGATGGGCGGACAGTGTGTGCAGAAAAGGATCGGCGTCGCAATTCTCTGAAGTACCACACTAACCATCATCATCACCACCATAATCACCAACCATCAGAGGTTTGTGAGGATACTTGCCTAATGTCGGGTCGATTTCAAGTCAAACATAGTGCCTGACAACCACTGTGAGGAGTGATCACGTCGCGGGAAGGGAAGCCATTTTCACCAAGTGCCGACTCATATTTCAGGAGATTATAAATCTTTTAGCCTTAGCTTCAGGTTGATGCCTGTATGCAGAAGAGGAGATCATCTTGCAAGTCTAGACTCGCAATTCTATAGGGAGAGGAGATAGAATTGTAAGTGGTTTAATTTTCAGTGGTGTAGTCGCGTTGCAAGTAGTGTTGGAAGTATTTACTGTCAAGTGAGATTACTTTACATTTCACCTTTCGCCCATTTCCATGTTCATATTAAAACAAAAATACCAAAAACAATTTATCTATGTTTGTATGTTGTATTTGAGTGTTGTATTGTTTGTGTTGTATCGTGATTAATGTTATCTTTGTTAGTGCTGTGATTGTTTTATGTTTATTTTAGTTTTACAGTTTACCAAAATTGGTTCGTTCAAAAGACTTAAAGATTTTAATGGTTACTGTTTGAATTATCTGAATGTTAGTATTGCTTAATGATAAATCCAATGTTAACTAACATTAAAGAGCTTAATTGATGTTATTTACAATCTGTGGAATCACCCAATGGTTGGCCAAATTCCTCTGTAAATAGTAGTATTAAAAAGAAAAGACAGGCTCGTGGAGTTAACTTAAGTCCACGAGGTTAGTCCGTTGAGTTAGCCATAACTCAACGAACTTAGTTCGTTGAGTTCACTATAATTCAATTGAGAGCTTATTGAATATATAAACTTGATTGTTAACAAATGAATAGTTCTCAAGTTCTTCAGCAATTCCCTGTGGGATCGACCTGTACTTGCACACTGATACAATAGACACTGTGCACTTGCAGTTAAAGTATAAATTGGAATTAATATCTAAATTGTATTAAAGGTTGTTTGTTTACTTCTAAAAGAAAGAATAGACATAAAGATAAATTAACTAAGTAAAAACAGAAGTAACAAATCCATGTTTTTCTAGTGTAGTGCTGGGAAAACCCAAACAAGTTTTATGGCGTTGTTGCCGAGGAATTGAAATGAATTAAATTGAATTGAATTGAATTAAATTGAACTGAATAGATTTGAATTGAATTAACATAAGTAACTGTTAGAGCTGTTTCGTTTTAATAGCTAGAGTTGTGTGTTTTCTTCTGTAATTAAGAATATGGCTTATGCTTATGCTCAAAGATTTTTGAAACCTGTAATTAGCATATGTGAATTCTGCAATTCTGTAGTACACGACATTTCTGATTGTTTGAAACTGAGACATTTGCAGATGGTTAGATCCAATAAACAACAAATGAATTATCCTTAGTATAATAGAGCCGAGTATGAGAATCCTATAGTTTACCCAATTGATGGTCAGTATAGAATGTGTAATATGTTGAGAGACACTAAAGTTTGAGATACGTATGACAGACTAGAGCATAGTATAGAGAAAAATCTGGACAAATTGGAATACTTTGTGTGTCAACAACAAGAAGTCAACCAATTAAACTATAAGGAAGCATATTCAGAACCTAAAAAGGATATAATTTACGAAACTGAAAAAACCATAATAAAAATTGATCAAAAATTGAATGCAATGGGATTAGATGATCTGGAAAGAAAATTAAAAGCATTAGACGAATATACAATGAAAATACAAGTTATGCAATAGGACAATGAAAACTATAATGTTATAAACCTGCATAATTTGCAAAATATACAGCAAACATAAAATACTAATGCAAGAGAATTTAAAGAATGCACTTTAAAACTAAAGACAATTGAAGATCACAATCACAAAAATGATATACAAAAACATCACGAGAGTAATGAAAATCTGGAAGATGTATGTATAACATTAAGATCTAGAACTGATATACCACCAAGAACTCAAAATGAAAATGATATGAAGGTGGATATGAGTAAAAATCAAAATGATAATGAAAATGTACTAGCTGAAAATCTAGAAATCACTGAAGAACAATCTAAATCTGCGAATGAAGCTAAAAATGATCAGACAAATCAACTGAAAGAAAAAGAGTCTTTGAAATCAAAATCTTTAGCACCCTATCCTGAAAGATTACAACAAACAATTCCTGAAAAACAAGAAAAAATCAAAGAAATTTTTGAAAAAGTACAAGTTAACATTCCTTTGTTAGATCTATTGCAGAAAATGCCTCCTTGTGCTAAATTTCTAAAGAATTGGTGTACTAAGAAAAGAGAGCGAAAAGTTCTTAAAAAGTTTTTTTAGCTGAGCAAAATAGTTCCCTATTTCTACCACAAATTCCTAAAAAATTATCTGATCCTGGAATCCTTGTTATATCATGCACCATAGGAAATACCATTCTAGAAAGAACCTCAATAGACTTAGGTGTAGGTATAAATGTTATGCCAAGTGATATATTTGCATCCTTAGGATTAGAAGGCTTAACTCCTACTAGTACGGTTATTCAATTAGCTGATAGAATTATAAGATACCCTAGAGAAAAAATAGAGGATGTCTTAATTAAAATGAAAAATTTTATATATCCAATTGATATTGTAATTCTGGATTCCCAACAAATTAAGCATAAAAATAGTGATACATCTTTAATTTTGGGAAGGCCATTTTTAGCAACATCAGGGGTTGTTATAAATTGTAAAATTGGAGTAATGAAATTAGCATATGGTAATGCAGATACTCAATTAAATATTTTCAAACCAGAAAGGTTTGAGGAGTTAGAAATGTCCTTACATACCATAGACTTTTTAGAGGATGAAGGAGATATGTTAGATGATGTGATTCAAGAAGAATTAAATAGGCAAATCAATTCTGAAATTTTAAAAGAAAGTGAAAGCATAAATATAGAAGGAGATCTGGAAGAAATTCATTTAAAAGATGATGATGTTCAATTAGGAGCTCTAGCTTCTGATGGGCAGCATTTAGAATTAAAACCTTTACCTCCGGAATTAACCTATATATTTTTGGAAGATAAACGAACCTGTCCAATCATTATTGCTTCAGATTTAAAAGAGGATCAAATAGCTAAATTAAAAGATGTAGTAAAAAGTTATAAAGAAGTAATAGGATGGACTGTGACTGATATAAAAGGGTTAAGTTCAACTTTATGCTGTCACCACATATATTTAGAAGAGAATGCTAAACCTATTAGAATTCTAGAGAGGAGATTAAATCCAAACCTTAAAGAAGTAGTCAGGAAGGAAATAGTTAAATGGTTAGATAATGATAAAATTTATCCGATTTCTGATAGCTCGTGGGTTAGTCCAATCCATGTAGTTCCCAAGAAATCAGGATTAACAGTTATTAGGAATGAAAGTCAAGACTTGATACCTACTAGAATTCAATCAGGCTAGAGAGTATGTATAGACTATAGAAAGCTGAATGTTGTGACTAGGAAAGATCATTTTCCCATACCTTTTATAGATCAAATGCTGGAAAGATTAGCAAGGCAAGAATATTTTTGTTTCCTAGACGGGTATTCAGGGTATAATCAAATTCTAGTAGCATTAGAGGATCAAGAGAAAACAACTTTCATCTATCCTAATGGAACTTATGCTTTTAAGAGAATGCCATTCGGATTATGCAATGCGCCAGCTACCTTTCAAAGGTGTGTGCAGGGCATATTTACATGAATGACTGAAAATTTCTTAGAAATATTTATGGATGATTTTACTGTATATGGCAACTCATATGAAGTTTGTTTAAGCAATTTAGACCAAATATTAAAATGCTGTGTGGAAAAAAATCTGGTTTTAAATTGGGAAAAATGTCACTTCATGGTTAAACAAGGAATAGTCTTAGGGCATGTTGTTTCAAAGAAAGGGTTGGAAGTAGATAAAGCTAAAATAGAAGTAATTTCTAATCTACCAGAACCTAAATTAGTAAAAGATATTAGATCATTTCTAGGACATGTTGGTTTTTATAGAAGATTTATTAAAGACTTTAGCAAGATAGCTAGACCTTTAACTAATCTATTAAAAGATGTTCCATTTAACTTTGATAAAAATTGCAAGGAAGCATTTTTCAGACTTAAGACTAACTTAATTTCAACTCCTATAATTCAAGCACCTGATTGGAACCATCCATTTGAATTAATGTGTGATGCTTCTGATTTTGCTGTAGGAGCAGTGTTAGGACAGAAGATAGAAAAATCTCCTAGAGTGATTTATTATGCAAGCAAAACCTTAAATGATGCTTAAGTTAATTACACAACTACTAAAAAAGAATTATTAGCTATTGTGTTTGCTTTAGAAAAGTTTAGATCATATCTGATTGGAGCTAAAGTAATAGTATACACGAATCATTCAACTCTAAAACATCTAATAAAGAAAAAAGAAACTAAACCTAGATTGATCCGATGGATATTATTATTGCAAGAATTTGATCTAGAAATTAAAGATAAAAAAGGTTGTGAGAATGTAGTAGCCGATCATTTATCAAGATTACAAATAGAAAAATCAAATATTGAAATTAAGGATAATTTTCCTGATGAACAATTAATGACCATCAACACAATGCCTTGGTATGTAGACATAGTTAATTACTTAGTTACTGGTCTAACACCTAAGGATTGGAATAGACAGGATAAGAAATTGTTTTTCTCAAGAGTAAAATATTACTATTGGGAAGACCCATACTTATTTAAGAAATGTCCTAATCTGATTTTAAGGAGGTGTGTTCTAGAAACTGAATATCCGAGCATATTGTCTTTCTGTCATTACCAAGATTGTGGAGGGCATTTTGGTTCAGGGAAAACTGCTACAAAAATTCTACAATGTGGGTTTTATTGGCCAACACTATTCAAAGATGCTCATAAATATTGCTTAAGTTGTTTAAGATGTCAACAAATAGGAAGAATATCAAAGAGGAATATGATGCCTCTTAATCCTATTGTTGAGGTTGAAATCTTTGATGTGTGGGGAATAGATTTTATGGGTCCATTTCCTATGTCTAATCAATTTAATTACATATTGTTGGGGGTGGATTACGTATCTAAATGGATAGAAGTTATTCCTACAAAAACTAATGATAACAAAATGGTAATACAATTTATAAGAACAAATATATTTGCTAGATTTGGAATACCTAAAGCTATTATTAGTGATAGAGGAACTTATTTCTATAATAGAAGTTTTGAAGCCTTAATGAAGAAATATGGAGTAAACCACAAAATTACAACATCATATCATCCGCAAACAAGTGGACAAGTAAAAAGTGCAAACAAACAAATTAAATTAATCTTAGAAAAAGTAGTAAATCCTACTAGAACAGATTGGGCTAATAGATTGATAGATGCACTTTGGGCTTATAGAACTACTTATAAAACGAGCTTAGGTATGTCACCTTTTAGGCTAGTATATGGAAAAAGTTGTCATTTACCTGTTAAAATAGAACATAAAGCTTATTGGGCATTAAAAACTCTGAACACTAATTTAAATCAAGCTGCTGAAAATAGAAAATTACAATTAATTAAATTAGAAGAATTTAGAAATGAAGCTTATTCGAAGACTGTAAGATAAAAAGAAAAAATTAAATTTTGGCATGATAGAAAAATTATTCCTAAAAGCTTTGAAATAGGACAAGAAGTATATCTTTATATGGCTAGACTCTATAACCATCCAGGAAAATTAAAATCTAGATGGGCAGGACCTTACATAGTTCAAAATGTTTATCCTTATGGAGCTATTGAAATTGAAAATCCTAAAAATCAGAATATATTTATAGTAAATGGACAAAGACTTAGACCTATTCTGAAAACACCAAAAAGCTCCTTTGGAATTATAGAAGAAGTCAGAGTAGAGGACTACTCGAGCTTTACTTAGTAAGAAATCAGTTTTTATGTTTATATATATATTATAAAAAAAACATTAAAAATATATATAAAACATAAAAATCTTTGTGGTTCAACCGATTGGATCTATTCGTATGACTAGAACATAAAAATATATGTATATTAATTTTCAGAAAAAAATGTTGGTTTTACTGAAACATAGTATCGGTTCAACCGAAAAAAAATAAAAAAAATAAAATAAAAATATTTAGGTTTGATCGAAACATAGTATTGGTTAAACTGGTAAAAAAATAGAAAAACTATTCTCTATAATATTTTTATTATTATATTTGCTTATACGGGGAGTCCGTTGAGTTACGCTTAACTCAACGAACTTACTTCGTTGAGTCTTGAGTTAGTCAACGAGCTTATTCCGTTGAGTTAATTGTAACTCAATAGAGTACTGTAGCTAAGACCGTAGATAAAATAGTAATAGTTTGTTCGGGAAATGACCCGATTACCTGCCTAAACTTAGGGCTTATTTAAACTAAAACCTAGGGTTTTGGGGGCATTATCCAGCAAATCATTTAGAATCTAGAACAATAGAAATCAGAGCGATTTTGTGCTGTTGTGTAAGTCCACGATGAGGAAGATGAAGCCTGAATTCAGGGAAGAGGTAGGGGACACCACACAGTTTCTGAAGGAATCTGAAGAATTGCACACGAGGTAGAAGATCAAAAATACAACAAGAGAGAAAGAGCTACAAAAGGTAGAATCAGAACTCTTTAACTTGAGAAAAATTTTGGTTGAGATAGAAATACAAATACCACAGATAATGGAGACACGAATTAGAGTGGCAACTGAAATTGCAGTAAGTAAAGAAAGAAAGATACAGCCAAACAATGAAGTAGCCCTAGAATTAATCCAACGTAAGTCCCGACTCTAGTTCAAAAGACGAATCTATAGACGAGCTAAATGGGTGATCTGGGAGCAAGAAAGGAAAGAAAATGAAGAAGAGGCAACTAAGGGACAAGAGGAGCCGACTGCTGAAAGACCTGTTCCTGAGGAGCAGCAGCCTGGACCTTCAAATCCACTTCCTAAACCATTAGAAAGGTTGGTAGTTATAGGGCCTTCAAACGAAGAAGAAATAAGAGAATTTGAAGAACTGGTTCAAGTTGGAAAAACCAAGGAGAATCAAAAGATTTGGCAGTGGCTAAAGCAAACCTAGTGTTTGATGCACTTTACAAAAAGAGGGCTGCGGAAAAGTTGAAAAACCAATATAAAATCAAAGTGGAACAGCATCAAGAAGCTACTGCCAAACCTATTGCAAAAGGAGATGAAGCTGGTCCTTCGAGACCAGCAGTTATAAAAAAAGTTAAACAGGAAGAGCCAGTACTTGTGGCTCGAAGGCCTGTAGAGCCTACTTTTGTAGATTTAATTTCATAAGATGAAGAGGAAGAACAGGCACAACTAATCAGAAAAAAGAAAGGAAAAGAAAAAGTGCCTGAATATGAGGAAATTAAATCTGAAGTACCAATTTTATAGGGCCTGTGGAGCAGATTTTTATTAACCTGCTATCCTATTCTAAGGAGGAGCAGGAGCTATAGCAACAGGAGCAAAGAAAAGAAGAAAATCAGGCTGAAATTAGTCTGCAGCCTGTACAAGAAGAAACAGAAATTAGGGCAGAAACTGAATTGCCCGTGACTCCATCCCAATCTATTACAGAATAGAAAGAACAGTAACAAAACAGATTGGTTGTCAAGAGGAAAAAGAAAGAGTAGAAAATGAAGAGGCTAAAAGAAACCATTTAGACAAAAATAATTTTACAAATTCCACTGAAGAACAAGAAACTCTTCAGCAATTTATGGAGAGAATTCAAGACAGAGTGGAGAGTTATGCCGGCTCACCACCACAAATAGAAACAAAAATTCAGGAATCTGTAGAAAATATTCAAATGCTGCCTATAGAAGAGGAAGAGCAAGTGCAAACCCCTCTGGAGCAACAAAGTCACCTTCCTGACCTGACTGAAACAACAATTTTGAATGAAGTACATTTTTGTAGTTAGGAAGCTTATACCAAATACCAAGAAATAAGGGGTTACGACATTATTTACAGAAGACTAGTAAATTGGGATGGAATGCAAGAAATCAAAGATTTATTTGAATTCCAAGGTCTACTATAGTTCATTTCTCAAGAAAGAGGGCATGCAGTATATGAGAATTTAGTGCCCTATTTTTATGCAAATTTAAGAGAAGGAGAAAGAGGATTAATTTCCAACGTGGAGGAAGCTGATGTACAGATAACACCAGAGCTTCTCCACAACATTTTTGGTTTAAACAATGAAGGAATAACAATTTTGGAAGATACAACTACAGTTGAATGGACTAAACAGCAAATTAAGGATTGTTTAGCTATCAATCCTGGTGTGCCATTATTAAACAGATTGAAGCATTTAAATGGTAAAGCACACATGGTAGCTAACATTCTGATTAAGAATGTCTATCAACGACAGGGCCATGATATAGAATTAAGTCAATTTGTCAAATGGGCCACATATGCAGTTGTAAATAAGATCCAAATAAATTGGTCTGCAATTTTTATCTCCAAGTTGAAAACAGTGAAGAAAAAATTATTTTATGGAGATTTGATTCCACTACTGATGGTGGACTGTATTGATTTCACGAAATGGACATCAAAAAGGATCAGATCTAGAACCATTTCAGTGAAAGAATATAGAAATTTTGTAGCTGTAGAACTAGATGTACCTTCTGGAGGAATTACAGGAGCAGTAGAGAGGATTAATCAATTAGAGCTTCAATTAGAAAAACTCCAGAAGGAAGTAGATGAACTTAGGCATAGAGATTAAATTGTATTGTTCGTCTACTTGTATAAAATTCTATGAAATTGTATGATGTACTTGTAATGTAATTGATTCATACTAATGAATGTAATTTTTTTCAGATGCAATTTTCATACGTGTTTTGGACGTGAAATGAATGGAATTTATTGAATATTATGTCATTGTGGAACTTTATGAATGAATATATAACCGATTTACAGTTTGCTGAATGACAAGATAACTACTTAAAAATTTCTACATGTTGTAAGGTAAAAGGTAAATTCTGCATAACATAAAATGACCTGCAAGTTAAATCTTTATATAAGGTTTAGATTTAAATGAATTTTAATCAAAATGATGCATTAATGACATATTTAACTTTATTTCAGTTATCAGAATGAAAAAAAAAATGAAAAAGAAAAAAGAACAGAGAGGAACTTACGAGAGTAAAACTTAGAAGTTGCTAAGTGTTAACTCAACGAAGTAAATCCGTTGAGTTAAACGTAACTCCACGAGGTCAGTAATATAATATAAGATCACTCCATTGAGTTATCTGTAACTCAAAGAAGTTAGTCCGTGGAGTTAGCAACAGTAATCGACTGTATTCTGTTGAGTTATTTGTAACTCAACGAGGTTAGTTCGTAGATTAAGCAGAATGGTTATTCTTTTAACCACGAACGAAACTTCGTCGGTTTAGCGGTTACCAAAATTTGAAATTAGTAGTGGTACACGTACCCATAAAAACAGGAACCACAATGCACGTTGCAAGCCACGTTCTTGCAACGAGATTTATTCACTTTATGGATGTGCAGTATATATATAAAACAGAATGTTATTTATGAGTTACCAGCACTTTTAAAAGAAAGGAGAATGTGTTGGAGGAACTGGAAGGAGAAGCAGCTGATTCAACTTCATCCGACAACAAATATTTATTGAATGGAAAGCTTCAGACTGAATCAACAAATGGAATTGATGCAATTACTGTTGGATGCACTAAGGGAAGTACTAAGTAATTTATCAGCTAAAGATCTGTGCAGGCTGTGTTGTATATCAAAGGAAATTAAAAACTATATTGAAGAAAAATATTTTCAGGGACTACAAGCTACAAAAATGACTAAGATTAGAGATGGATTCATATGGAGGTCATTTAATCGTAGTTCAATTAACCATGAATATCTGGCTATGGAAGAAACTATTGGAATTCCACCCAATGCATTAGAAGGAATAAATCATATTATGGGGATAGATGAAGGATTAATCATATACAGGATGAGACCAAGGTATGCAAGTTTATTATTACCTGATATTTTGATAAGAAATCCTATAATAGGAGAAGAATGGAATATAGGAAGACCTAATAGATTTAAAGCACCAACTGTAAATTGTGGGTCAGCTTTAATATTTTCTGATAAAAATTCTGCAATTCCTGAAAAATTATATTATTGGAGACCTACAGGAAATTGGGGTGAAGATTTACGCTTAAGTGTGTATAATTTTTTGAACAGATCTTGGAATGAAAATATTATGATATATCTAGGACAAAAATCATTAATTAACCAAACACATGTCATACTTGATGGATATATATATCTAGTCACAGAGATATCAATAGCATATGGATCTGATTTATACATAGTGAGCATAGACAGTTATGATGAATATATAGAAATTTTACCTGTACTGAGTGAAATAGCTAAACTACTATCTGCAGAATTTAATAAAATTCAAATAAGAATGTGGTATAATGAAGAAGATGATCCTACTTTATGTCTAATAAGATGGTGGGATGAACTGATGAAATTTCAAATATGGATTATGGAAGATATAAATGAATGGAAGTGGGAAGAGGAGTATATTGAAATAGATGTAAAAATAGAAACTGCTATATTACCCTGGAACCAAAAAGGATTCCTTTCTGCATTTCATATCATTAATGGTAATACACTTGTATTTGGAATTTATAATATATTACATGTTTACAAATTAAGAAGGAACAAGAACTGCATTAAAATAGAATTAATAGCAAGAAGAACTATGCCTAAAAAGTTTGCTTGGACTGACACGTTTATTCCATTTGTTTCTACTTTTCAATCATGTTCTTAAGCTGTGATTTTGTGTGTTTAATGTTGTGTGTATTCTACATTTATTTTTAGCAAAAATATATAGTTTTCATTTTATTTTATAAAAAAAACAAAACAAAATATCAATCCAGTTTGTTGGTATCTATTCTAGGAAACCAACTGGCTTGCTTGTGATCCACCAAAGGTATAGGAGCCTAGGTTCCACACAAGACACTGATTTATTAATATCTGTTAAATGTTATTTTGTTTTATATTTTGCTTTTATCTATGAATGAAAAGTTTTTCAGAATCAAAAATTGGAATATGTAGAAGGAGATACAAATGAAACAAGGTATGTAACTAATTACTCATCCTGAATTTTAAATCAAACAAAACTATATTCATGCCTGCTACAATTATTGTACTTATTGTGAAATCTTTTACATTGAGGACAATGCAAAATGTAGGTATGGGGGGGAGGTAATTGAAGTAACAACCATGTAAGTTTGTTAATTAAAGGAATTAAAATAGTACTGCAAAGTTTTGAGTAAATTGAAAATTTTTATGAATTTGCTGTAACTATTCGATAAATGAGATTGTAAAATTTTTATAAACTGCTTGAATGTTATATTTAGAAGGCTATATAAGATGCTATTGAATTTACTATTTATGCCAATCTAGATATAGTATCTTATGTTTTTTCTGAATTTCATGAGTTTAACAGTTTCACGATTTTAAAATGAAATCAGAATGCTTAATGAAAAAATTAGTAAATTATCTGAAGTCCTAAAAGAGCTGAGATGTGAATTCTAGATTAAATGAAACACATATGATTAAAGATACATTTAATTTGACTAATTGAACCTATAGAATGATTTATGTGTAGATCTTATTAAACTGTAGAAAAAGTATGAGCTTATTGTTATGGATTCATATTTTCAGTAAATGATAGAAGCAGAACTATATGAGATTGGTGTTTTATTGCATCTGTATTAATGAAATACATACAAGTAAATGATAGTTTGTGATTAATGTTTTGTTTTATGTTTGTATATATATAAAAAAAAAAAGGGAAAATTTTGAGAGTTTATTGACTTGTTTGATCACGAGCCTTTTGTACTTGAGCAGATAGGTATGTAAGGATTGTTGACCTGAACAAGGACTCTTCAAATCTGGCAACCTAAGATCCTGATAAAATCTAGGATTGTTGATTGAAAGCTCGATACATGGGTATGCTAGAAAGCTCTTGTATGATTCAAGCTTTTCAAATTAACTTTTAAAGTAAGAAAAAAAAAAAAAAAACATATACTGTTCTGAAAAGATACAAGTGTTTTGTGAAATACAAATATCTTATGAATCAAGTATATTTTCTGTTATCTAGAATTGTTGTAATATGAATCTAGAATTGACTTTTGAAGTTGTTTAATGGAGATACAATTTTTTATTCTACTTGCCTTAATCAGATTGAATTGGATTGTACTTTGATTCGTATGTTGTTGAAATTTCTTCTAGAAATCTTATTGGAAAATTCAGGATGATAGATGATGAAAAGAAGAACAAACGATTATATAATTAACACTTATGTGATGATGATATACTTTGTATGTAATTTGCATATATTCTAAGTATATTTGCAGGTTGATTACTGAAACATACAGAATATATTTTTATGCTAAACAGAAGAAAAACAAAGGGGAAGAATTATTTCTAGCACTTTTAGAAAGACCAATTAATTAGATCTTAGTTTGCTAAGGGACTAGCAAAATTTAGGTATGGGGGAAGTGTTTAGAATGAAAAAGTGCATATTATTAATGGTTAAATGATGGTTAATTGCATAATATTTACCTTATCATATAAGCATTAAGCCATTATGTTATAATTGCACTGTTATATGCTTTAATTGAAGAATCTGCTTAATTTGGGGGAATTAATGTTAATTTAGTACATTTCTGAACTGTCGGTAAGTTGCAAGATGTGAAATTCTTAAGTATCCAAATTTTCTGATATTTCGGACAGTTATGTTTAACATACCGAACATATTCGGTCAGTTATGTTTAACAGGCCGAACATGTATTAGATAGTTATGTTTAAATTGCCGAACAGTTATGTTTTCAGAGAATATTTTATTATTTCCTGAAGTACACGTGTCGAAACCATAATGAATGACTTAAGTGAACTTTCGGTGAGTTATCTATAACTATCTGAAATTATAGCTGGGCAACGGATAGTTATCCTTGTAACTCTCTGAAATCTCTTTTTATTTATAAAATAGCTGAAGACACGTGTCATGTTCTAGGAAAGTGACTTAAGTGGATTTTTGGTGAGTTATCTCTAACTATTCGAAATGCATCTGAGCATCGGATAATTAGACTTGTAACTCTCCGAAATGTTATTTTATGATTAAACTACTGCTGACACGTGTCGAGATCTGGTAGATTTACTTAAGTTATATATCGATGAGTTATTTGTAACTATTCGAAATGCATCTAAGCATCAGATAGTTAAATTTATAACTATCCGAAATGCACCTGAGCATCAGATAGTTAAATTTATGCATGTGTTGAATTTAAATGCTTTAGTATATCACGTGAGATGCACATGTTTAACTCGTTAAGTTTGCATAACTGTACACGTTGAGTTACATGAATATATATTAAGGTAACGTGTTATGTTAGCAACTTATTTCTTTATATTTTCTAATATGCCACTATAGCGGTTGCATGAACAGACAATTGGAAGAAAAAACCACGATTTCACGTATCACGTAGGAATTCACTCATCGAAGGGAGAAGAAAGCATCATTGTTGATATGAATGAAGGAAATCCAACCGACCATTCAAGCAGAAGCAGTTACCATTGAAGAAATATAAAAGAAAAGAAGAAAAAGAAGTAAAGGGTGTGTGATCAATGGGTGGACAGTGTGTGCAGAGGAGGATTGGCGTCGCAATTCTCTAAAGTACCACACCAATCATCATCATCACTACCATAATCACCAACCATCGGAGGTCTGTGAGGATACTTGCCTGATGTCGGGTCGATTCCGAGCCAAACATAGTGCTTGACAACCACTGTGAGAAGTGATCGCGTCATAGGAAGGGAAGCCATTTTCACCAAGCGCTGACTCATATTTTAGGAGATTGTAAAGCTTTTAGCCTTGGCTTCGGGTTGATGCCTGTATGCTAAAGAGGAGATCATCTTGCAAGTCTGGACTCGCGATTCTATAGGGAGAGGAGACAGAATTGTAAGTGGTTTAATTTTCAGTGGTGTAATCGCATTG
Source organism: Cymodocea nodosa (assembly GCA_036874045.1). NCBI lineage: Eukaryota > Viridiplantae > Streptophyta > Magnoliopsida > Alismatales > Cymodoceaceae > Cymodocea > Cymodocea nodosa. The sequence goes on from JAZBRI010000011.1 coordinate 225,590, forward strand.
CCAGTAGTGTTGGAAGTATTTACTGTCAAGTGAGATTACTTTACATTTCACCTTTCGCCCATTTCCATGTTCATATTAAAACAAAAATACCAAAAACAATTTATCTATTTTTGTATGTTGTATTTGACTGTTGTATTGTTTGTGTTGTATCGTGATTAATGTTATCTTTGTCAGTGTTGTGATTGTTTTATGTTTATTTTAGTTTTACAGTTTATTGAAATTGGTTCATTCAAAAGACTTAAAGATTTTAATGGTTACTGTTTGAATTATCTGAATGTTAGTATTGCTTAATGATAAATCCAATGTTAACTAACATTAAAGAGTTTAATTGATGTTATTTACAATCTATGGAATTGCCCAATGGTTGGCCAAATTCCTCTGTAAATAGTAGTATTAAAAAGAAAAGACAGGCTCGTGGAGTTAACTTAAGTCCACGAGGTTAGTCCGTTGAGTTAGCCATAACTCAACGAACTTAGTTCGTTGAGTTCATTATAATTCAATTGAGAGCTTATTGAATATATAAACTTGATTGTTAACAAACGAATAGTTCTCAAGTTCTTCAGCAATTCCCTGTGGGATCGACCTATACTTGCACACTGATACAATAGACACTGTGCACTTGCAGTTAAAGTACAAATTGGAATTAATATCTAAATTGTATTAAAGGTTGTTTGTTTACTTCTAAAAGAAAGAATAGGCATAAAGATAAATTAACTAAGTAAAAACAGAAGCTACAAATCCAAGTTTTTCTAGTGTAGTGTTGGGAAAACCCAAACATCTACATACCAAGGTATTGTGTTGATGGTCATTAATTGTTCATCAAGAAAATTATCCTTAATTTCCATATTTGATTTTTCTATTTGTAATCTTGATAAATGATATGCTACTACATTCTCACAACCTTTTTTATCTTTAATTTCTAGATCAAATTCTTGTAATAATATTATCTATCGGATCAATCTAGGTTTATTCTCTTTCTTTGCTATCAGGTGTTTTAAAGCTGAATGATCCATGTATACTATCACTTTAGCTCCAATCAGATATGATCTAAACTTTTCTAAGGCAAACATAATAGCTAATAGCTCTTTTTTAGTAGTTGTGTAATTAACTTGAGCATCATTTAAGGTTTTGCTTGCATAATAAATCACTCTAGGAGATTTTTCTATCTTCTGCCCCAACACTACTTCTACAGCAAAATTAGATGCATCACACATTAATTCAAATGGATGGCTCCAATCAGGTACTTAAATTATAGGAGTTGAAATTAAGCTAGTTTTAAGCTTGAAAAATGCTTCTTCGCAATTTTTATCAAAATTGAATGGGACATCTTTTAATAGATAGGTTAATGGTCTAGCTATTTTGATAAAATCTTTAATAAATATTCTATAAAATCCAGCATGTCCTAGAAATGATCTAATATCTTTTACCGATTTAGGTTCTTGTAGATTAGAAATTACTTTTATTTTAGCTTTATCTACTTCCAACCCTTTCTTTGAAACAACATGTCCTAAGACTATTTCTTGCTTGACCATGAAGTGACATTTTTCCCAATTCATAACCAGACTTTTTTCCACACATTTTAATACTTGGTCTAAATTTTTTAAACACACTTCATATGAAGTTCCATAAACAGTAAAATCATTCATAAATATTTCTAAAAAATCTTCAGTCATTCTAGTGAATATGCCCTATATACACCTTTGAAAGGTGGCTGGTGCATTGCATCGTTCGAATGACATTCTCTTAAAAGCATAATGTTGAGTATTTTGTTTTGATGATGTGTGCTAAATGAAAATAATCATATTTGCTCAATTACTATTGCTTGTGAAAAGAAATTAAAATCATCAATGAATACAGAAAAAGTTTACTGATTTAAATACTTGTCTGTATTGGATCTGAAATTATACTATTAAATAACTAGTCGTTTCATTGCATTAATTTCTCATGTAACTAAACGTTAAGTTAACATGTGTTTTTTATTAAAAAAGATGATATGTTTTAAAGTTATATCTTCTATATCATGAATAGTGCACGTTAAGACAACTCGTTAAATTAGAGGGTTATTTGTATAGAGGTCACGTGAGAACTCGTTAAGTTAGAGGCTTAAAGGTTAAAATAGGTCACGTGAGAACTCATTGAGTTAGTGAGTAAAAGTTTAGACAACTCGTTAAGTTAGTGTTATACACGTGGAGAAATTATATGTTACGAATGTTATATTGTATCACGTGAGGTGCACATGTTTAACTCGTTAAGTTAACATAACTAAACGTGTTGAGTTGCTATATTTAACACTAAGGCAACGCGTTAGGTTAGCATTATAAACTTAAGTTGTTATTTTTGTACGTGGTAAAATTCTTATTATAAAAATATTTGTTTATTATTGGTTCGTTAAGTTATCTGTAACACAACGGAGATGGTTCATTGAGTTATCATAACACAACGGAGATGGTTCATTGAGTTAGTGTAACACCACAGACTTAGTTCGTTGAGTTAGCTACAATACTAGTCACGTGAAATGGCACATGAGGAACTCATTAATTTAGAAACATTAAGTTAATATCTACTTGTGTTACTCCTTTAGTTAACATTAAAGTTATGACTTCTTATTATACTAATGAAAAATTTTGGAAGAGAAAGTTTATTCTTCAGGAAAATTTTCAGAGATCCAAGACTGATGATTAAAGAAAATTTTGAAATGTAAACATGGGTCAGAACGTGTGTGTTTCAATGAAGGAAAAAGCAAAGATGTGAAGAAGTGGAAAACTGGTAGTGATTAAACGTGGAGGATATGCATGAAATTAACATACAGTATAAAAGGTATAGAATTCTCGTTGATCAAATTATCCTTGCACACAAAATGAAAAATCTTTTCAAGGATCAAACTATCCCTGCACACCAAAAGAAAAGTCTTTTTAAGGATCAAAAACACTCTTCAGGGAAAATCTCTCAAGTGAAAGAAAATTCAATGAAGCAGAAAAGGTCAAATTTATGTCACTGAAGATTTGAAGTATTAGGTGGAAGAAAATTCAGTGAAGCAAAAAAAGGTATTATTTACATCACTGAAGATTTACAGTATCAAAAGAAAGCAAATTTGATGAAGTAGAAAAGATTAGATATTCATCACTAAAGAATTGCTGAAGAAGAAAAAGAAGAAGAAGAAAGATCTCAAACAGGGAGAAATGTTTTAAATTTCGTAAATTGGTTTTCTCTATTTGTAGTTATGAAATTGTATAGATGAAACATGGTATCAAAATATAATTGTATCTACAATTTCTAAGGAGAATTGAATTGTATATTGTAATTGAAACCTTGAATAAAAATGATTTTATAAAAATAGTGTTTCGACTTGTTTTTAATTATTGAAGTTTCAATTATAATCGAAAAAAATTGAAAAACACAATTCACCCCCTCTTGTGTAGCCATACGATCCTACAAGTGGAATCAGAGCTTTGTTAATAATCTTTGATATAAAATCGATACCAACTTATTTAATATCATTGCTTATTCTGCCTTCCTTATTTTTAAACAGACATTAATTTCTAAGCATACGTTTAACTTTCTTGATTTAAGGCTCAAGTTGTTTTAAAGTTTTTAGACTATTTAAAATCAAATAGGTTGAAATATCTAAGGTAAGATGGCTATTGGAAATGTAATTTTTCTTTATATGAAGGCCAAAATCTTAATCGTCCTCCTTTATTTGATGGAATACATTTTGAATATTGGAAATATAGGATGACTTTTTTTCTTCAAAGTATAGATCATAAATTGTGGTTCATGATTTCTAAACCATATACTTTGTTATCTACCCTTATAATTCTTGGACAATTACTGAAAAAGAAAATGAAACTCTAAATGCTAAGGGCTTAAATATTTTATTTTGTGCATTGAGTTATGAATAGTTCAGTAAAGTGTCGGCATATAAATCTGCCTATGAGGTGTGACATGCATTAGAAGTTTCACATGAAGGTACTTCTCAAGTTAAAGAGACTAAAATAAACATGTTGATTCATAAGTATGAACTCTTTAAGATGCATGAAGACGAAAATATTTCTGAGATGTTTTCCAGATTTCTTGATATCATAAACTCTTTAAAATGTTTAGGAAAGAATTTTGAACAGAAGGATTTGGTGAGGAAAATTCTCAGATCCCTAAGTTCTAAATAGTCTCAGAAAGTAACATGAATTGAGGAATCACGAGATTTAAATGTTTATACTATGAATGAACTTATAGGAAATTTAACAGCTTATGAAGTTCAATTAAATGAATCACTGAGTCACAACAAACTAAAAATGAAGAAAGAAATAGCCTTCGAAATTAATTCAGATTCTGATATATCTACTGATTCTGACGAGGATTTGATTTTGTTGACTAGGAAATTCAAGAAAGCATGGAAAGCTAGGAAACACCAAAGGAACAAAAATGATAAACCCTCAACGTCAAAATCATTGAATGACAAGAATTCTTCATCCAGAAAGTATGTATGTTACAACTATAAGAAACCTAGACATCTTTCTCCAGATTGTCCTATGAGGAAAAATGAAAAGCAAAGTAGGAGAAATCAGAAGAAGACGGCTTAGAAAACTCAGAAAAAGTTTTACAAGAAAAAGGCTTTGAAGGTAACTTGGGATGACACGTCTGAAGAGTCTGAATCTGAGGAATTAGCATCAAAATCTTCACATTCAGAAGGAGAACAAGAGTTAGAAGACGTTGCTCATGTCTACTACTTTAGAAAAGTTTAAATGTGATAATGAAAATCATGCTAGAGATTTGCAAAAATTTTGATTTAATGGATGTGTCTTGCATGAATAAATACAAAATATAAATGCTGAAAAATTAAAGATAGAATTTGAAAATGAAATGTTGAGAAACAATATAAATGAACTTAAATTAGAGATAGATAAATTAAAACTAAGAGTGCTAGATTTAAATTCTACCATTGAGAAATGGAATTTAAGTCAAACTAAGTTAGACAAACTAACGAGTACCCCTGCGGTGTCATATAAATTTGGCTTAGGATTTGATTATCCTGAATCTCAAGTCACTAAAGGATTTATTAGTTGCAATTCAAGTAAATCTAAGACTAAAATTCCTTTTATCATGAAACAAGGTAATAAATATGTAGAAGTAGGTACTTCAAGGTATGAATCATGTAGTAATAATATAAATCAATGTGATTTGTCAAATTGTACTTCTAACATGACTATTAATGTTTCTAAAAATCTTGTTTCTTGTTTTAGAAATTTAGTTTCTAATGTTTCTAAAATTTCAGACAATTTTAGTAAACTAAAAATTCAGAAACTCGAGCATATAATTCAAAAAACTGGTATTAGACCAATTACTCATTCTGCATGTGATAAAACTAAAAATTCTTGTGCAGAAAAAGATTTTGTATATACGAAAAATGTTAATACAAGTACAAAATCTTGGTATGAACTTACTGAAATGTATGAGCATGACCAAAATAATTTAATATCTAATAAAAATAGGTTTGGTCTTGGTTATACTACATCTGAAAACAAAAAGAATGATTATAAGAGCAATAATGCTATAAGTAAGTATGATGCTAATGATAAGTCAATAGTACTTACAACTAATAAGAATGTAAATGATAATGTTAAACTGTTTTTAAACAAAAAGAAGAAATATGCGTTTAATGAACTTGGTCCTCAACAACATTGGGTACCAAGAAAAAGTTTTTCTTAATTTTTTTTGTAGGAGGAAACAACATCAAAATAGATCTTGGATAGTGGAACGTCAAGTCACATGACTGGACAGAAAAGTCTACTACAAAATTTTACAAATATCATGAAAGGAAGTGTAACATTTGGAAACAAAAGCAAAGATAAAATCATAGGTATGGGCAATGTTCAAATAACTCTAACTTGTGTTATTTCGAATGTACTATATGTAGAAAACCTAGGATTTAATTTGCTGAGTGTCATAAAACTAACTGAAAATGAATATTATGTGGTGTTTGAAGATAATGTATGCAAAATTATTGATAAAAATACAGATGAAATTAAGTTTATTGCTAAAAGAAAAGGTTCTGTATGTATTTTATCTTTACCTTTAGGTGTAGTTGATTTAAATTCATGTTTGCTAGCTGAAACTAGTGATACATAGAAGGATTGGGCATATAAATATGAAACTGTTATATAAACTATCTAGAAAACATTTAGTGAGAGGTTTACCAAAGATTAAATACTCAAAGGACTTTATGTGTGATACATGTGAGTTAGGTAAACTTCACAAAAACTCATTTAAATCCAAAACTGATATTTCAAGCAAGAGAGTCTTAGAACTTATACATATGGATCTATTTGGACCAACAAGAATCATGAGTCTTGGTGGTAAACAATATGCATTTGTTTTAGTAGATGACTTCTCTAGATACACTTGGGTATATTTTCTAGCATCTAAGACAAAAGTTTTTGAAAAATTTAAAATGTTTTGCAATTTTGTTCAAAATGAACAAAGTGTCTCTATTCAAAGACTTAGGAATGATCATGGTACTGAATTTGATAATGATCAAATAGATAATTGTTGTAATAAGCATGGCATTGATCACAGATTTTCTTTTCCAAGAGCATTGTGTCAAAATGGTGTTGTTGAGAGAAAGAATAGATCACTTCAAGAGATGACCAGAATTATGTTGAATGAACATAAGTTACCTCAAAATCTTTAGGCTGAAGCAGTGAATACAGCTTGCTATGTTATTAACAGAAGTCACTTAAGACCTCGTGTTAATAAAACTCCTTTTGAAATTATGTTTAATAGGGTTCCAAAAATTTCCTATATGAAACCATTTGGCTGCAAGTGTTTTATTCTTAATACTAAGGATAAAAGGGATAAATTTCAAGCCAAAGCGGATGAAGGAATTTTTATAGGTTACTCTACAAGAAGTAAAGCCTATAGAGTATATAATAAGACTTCTAGGACTATTGAAGAAACCCTCCATGTAAGCTTCAATGAAAATTCTTTTAGAGAATCTCAATCTAAAGCTGATAATGATGATTTGATCAATTTTCCAACAGAACTAGAGATCAATAGAGAGATTGAAGATTTATTTGAGAAAATCAAAAATATGAACTTAAATGATCAAACTAATGATGAAAGTGATGTACCTTCAGATGTTGATGAGAATATTGAGGAAAATCAGAGAAATTGGTGTTATTCTTCATCACATCCCATCACTCAAGTCATTGGTAATATTAATGAGGGAGTTAAAACTAGAGCTTCAGTAAATTTAAATAGTATGTGTATGTTTCTATGGTGGATCCAAGGAATATACAAGAAGCATTATCTAATGAAAATTGGATAGTGGCAATGCAAGAAGAACTAAGTCAATTCATTAGAAATAATGTTTGGGAATTAGTCTCTCCACCAGAAAATCAGTCCATAATAGGTACAAAGTGGATCTTTAGAAACAAAACTAACGAAACTGGTCAAGTTATAAGGAACAAAGCTAGATTAGTTGCACAAGGGTATACACAAGAAGAAGGATTAGATTATGATGAAACATTTGCTCCTATGGCTAGGTTAGAAAGTATTAGAATATTATTGACCTATGCTTGTTATATGGATTTTAAATTATATCAACTGGATGTAAAGAGTGCATTTCTAAATGGGTTAATTAATGAAAAAGTCTATGTAAAACAACCACCCAGATTTGAAGATATTAAAAATCCTCACTTTCTATATAAATTGAAGAAAGCCTTATATAGTTTGAAGCAAGCACCTAGATCATGGTATGAAAGGTTAACTACTTTTTTATTAGAATAAGGTTATATCACGGGAAAAGTAGATCATACTCTATTTATCAAGAGAGATGGTAAAGATTAGAATGTTGTTCAAATATATGTGGATGATATAATCTTTGGAGCAACCTTTGATAAACTGATAAAAATATTTTCTGAAGAGATGACTAGTCAGTTTAAAATGATTATGATAGGTGAACTTTCATATTTTCTAGGACTTCAAATTAAGCAAATGGATAAAGGTATATTTTTAAATCAGGAAAAATATGCAAATGAAATGCTTAAGAAATTTAATTTTAATGATACAATGATTCGAGGAACTCCTATGAGTACGTCTTTAAAGTTAGATATTGATGACATAGGAAAATCAATAGATCAAAGAAAATACAGAAGTATGATTGGTTCTTTACTTTATTTGACTGCTAGTAGACCTGATATTATGTTTGTTGTGTGTGTTTGCGCTAGATTTCAATCTAATCCTAAAGAATCACACTCAATTGCAATTAAAAGAATATTTAGATATATACAAGGAACTAAAAATTTCATACTATATTATTCTAAGGATAGTTCAATAGATCTTATAGGATATATTGATGCTGATTATGCAGGATCTAAATCTAATAGAAAAAGTACAAGTGGCACATGTCAATTATTAGGAAATAATTTGGTGTCATGATTTAGTAAAAAGCAAAACTATGTAGCACTTTCGACTACAAAAGCTAAATATGTTGCTGCTGCACTATGTTGCACTTAGATTCTGTGGATAAGGCAAACATTAGAAGATTTTGGATTATCTTATAATACAACTGAGATTTATTATGATAGTAATTTTGCAATAAATCTTTCCAAAAATCCTGTATTACATTCTAGAGCAAAGCATATAGAGGTTAGACATCATTTTCTAAGAGATAACATAATTAAAGGAAAAATTAGATTAGAATATATATATATTTTTTTTCATAATTTCTATCCTTTACATTCATCAAGGGATAGTCTTGCTAATAAAGTAAGAGCTAGAGAAAATTTGGCATTAAGGGTAATACAAGGCTCAAAATATTGTTAAGTAAAAGAAATATAAAATAAAAAAGTCATGAAAAATTTTCCGGTGAAACCATGTTTCCAAAAACAGTTGAACCGTCAAATAGTTAACGGTTGAACCTAAGTGAGTAGAAAGATTTGAGTGATCAGTGAGACCGAGTGTAGTGATAGGTCCGACTGGAGACAGTCTGGTCTAACCGTGGACTGAGCGGTCAAACCAAAACACTGAATAGATCGGTAAAACCATCAGAATGACGGTTAGACCTAAAATCCAGAAAATCTGAAAAAAATCGATGTGACTGTATCGATGTTTCGGTGCAACCGAGGCAGACTCGGTCTAACCATAGAAAAAATGGTCAGATCGACGTACTGATAAAGTTGGTACGACCGAAAAAACCATTTCCGTGTGAACAGAGAAGCATCAGAAAAATCTGTCAAATAGCATTTCTTCTGATGATTGATTGCAGGCGGCGAGCTAATAATCTCCTCGTAAGTTGTGACCTGTATTCTGTATATCTTGAAATCTAAGCTCTAGATCAACAAATTTCTCGAATATTGAAACCTTGGATATAATAAATAATCTGAGATATGATAGTAGAAGAGTTAGGCTTTTTATTGCCAAATATTATCTCACATCTGTGTTTCCACAAGCTCTAGAGAGTAATTGCCGTTAGATATTTATAAAATTGATTTTGAGAAGATTTTTTGCGTGAATATAGCTGTTGCCTACACCATATTTCCCATTTGTGAATAGGATTTGCTGCGATCAATAATCGAAGCCATTTGATAATATCTTGAGTAAAAGAGCATTTATAAAAAATATGATTGATAGATTCGATGGAGTTCCTGCAAAAACTGCATATAGAAGGTAGTTGGTGTCCCATATGTTTTCTGGTTTCATCTACGGGGAGAAATTTTTTTTTTTGAGTTTCCAAAGAAAAATAGAAACTTTTGTAGGTATTCCGGGACTCCAAAAACTTAGCAGTTTGTTGTTACGGTGTAATTGATTTCTAATAGAATTGCAAGCTGCTTTAATAGAGAATCTTGGAATCTACAAAGTTTGATTATACCTATGCCACGTTCTACCCAATGTTTTACCTATGTTGTTGTCTTTGTGGATATTAAAAATATGGTCCATATTGCCATAGATTGCCTTGATGGCTTCAGCCCAGATGCCTTTATTATTGATCAGCTTGTGTATTTGCTTTAGTTGAAAAGCAATTAATTGCTCTTTTAAATTCCTAATATCAAGCCCACCTTCTGGAATAGGAGTGGAGATTTTTTCCCATTTGAGCCAATGAAAGTTTTTTTGATTACTATCTCCAAACCAGAAAAAACGTGCACAGATATTGTTGATCTTCTGAATGATTCCAAAAGGAATGGGCAATACTGATAAAGTGTGTATAGGAATAGAATTTAACACATGCTTGATTAGCATTAATCTCCCCCCTTGGCTAAGAAATTTAGCTTTCCAACCTGCAACTTTGTTTTGAATTTTGTCAATGAGATATTGAAAATATTTAAGACAGGATTGATCCTTGAAAATAGGACGGCCAAGGTAGATGAAAGGCCAGTTTCCTTGAGGACATCCAATCATAGTGGAGAAAAAATTCTTCCTATGTTCCAGACTTTTTTTCGAGACATAGAAGTTACTCTTAATATAGTTGATTTTTTGTCCCATAGAGGATTCATAATGCTGCAAAATGATTAGAGCTTTGTCCAACATTGATTTGCGGCCATTGAGAAAAAGTATAGCATCATCAGCGAAGAGCAAGTGAGATATTTTCCAATGTCTACCTTGGCATTTATAAGGGACATAATTTTGCTTCATTTGCATTTTAAAGAAGGCCCTACATAATAATTCTTCAGTGATAATGAAGAGAAGAGGAGAAAGAGGATCACCTTGGCGTAATCCTTGGGTTGGATAAAATACTTGAGAGTTAGCTCCATTGAAAAGAACTGAGGTGGGATTCGATGATATACATCTTGATATTAGATCAATAATAGTAGTGTCAAATCCGAAGGCAATAAGTGTGTCAAAAATAGCCGACCATTCCATTCTATCGAATGCTTTTTCCATGTCGAGTTTAATCATAAGATTCCCCCCTCTATGGCCTTGGTCTATATATTGTATGAGCTTCTAAGTGAGAGATATATTGTCAAAAATACTTCTGTCATTGATAAATGCTGCTTGAGTGTTGGATATGATGTTGGGTATGATTTCCGAAATCCGATTAGCTAATATTTTGGCAATACATTTATATGAGATGTTGCATAGGCTAATAGGACGAAAGTTCGAAAACTCCTCTGGTTGTTTCTTCTTAGGTATTAATGTAATGAAAGTAGCCTTCCATTTATCATTAAGAGAGGATCCTATGAAGAAACTTTGAACTGCAAGACAAAAATCATTACCGATAATATTCCAGAAGTGTTTGAAGAATTTAGCAGTGAAACCATCTGGACCTGGAGCTTTGTTATTAGGAAGATCAAAGACAACTTTCCTAATCTCATTGATGGTGGGAATATCCCATAATTTCCTGTAATCCTCCAGAGTAAGAATAGTAGGAATATTGCTGATCATACTATCAATCATATGCATATGTTGGGATGTTAGTAATTTGCTGAAATAGTTTTTTCCGTTGATTTTGAGTTGATCACAAGTAATATTGGACGTATCTGATCTGAGCATACTCTTAAAACAGTCCTTCGTGCTTCTTCTTTTGATAATCTGATGAAAGTATTTTGTGTTGCGATACATTTCCTTCATCCAATCAATGTGTGTAGATTGTCAAAAAAAGAGAAATTGACGATAATTGTTTTTGCGAAGGGCTTCTTGATGATTGTGAAGGCAAGATAGTTTATCCAAAGTGCATCCATTTTGTTGAAAATCCTGTTCTAGAAAATTTATTTGTCTAAGTATTTGCTTCTCTTCTTTAAAAATATTGCCCACTCTATCAGCATTCCAAATCTTAAGTTTCTCTTTGAGCAGCTTGAGTTTTGCACTGAAATTAGTAATAGGATTATTGTAGCTGAGATTATGCCACACTGCTTGAATCATATTAGGTAAATCTTCATACGTCAGCCACATATTTTTGAAGTGAAATGCGGTTGGACCCCATGAGATAGTATTCCTACTCTGAAGGATAATATATGCATGATCCGAGTTTACTCGATTCCCATAAATTATTTCCTTTGTAATATGAGTTGCCATCTGAGAATTGATTAAGATGCGATCTAGTCTAGCATACCTTCTATCAATTTCTGATCTGTTATTGCACCAAGAAAATTGATTCCCATGATGGAAAGGTTCTATGAGGAGATTGTTATGAATAAATTCATTGAAATCCTGCATAGCTGATTGTTGATTATGAAGAATATTTTTAGTTTCTCCAATATGTCTTACCACATTAAAATCTCCCCCTAAAATCCAGCTTGATTTATCAGCAATCGAATTGATCTCTAATAGCTGATTCCAAAGTTGACGTCTGGTATATTGGTTGCAAGAGGCATAAATAACCGAAATAAATAGATCCTTATAAGGGGCATTTAATACTTTATAAGTACAAACTTGAGGATGCATATCTTCAATCTGAAAAATAAGATTATCCGACCAGAGAGTGCAGATTTTGGAATTGCCATAATGATAATTCCAATTGATATTATCAGCAAATTTTTGAGTATCTTAAGGCTTCATAAAATGTTCTAATATGCATATTGCCTCTAATTTATGAGTTCTAATAAAATTCTTGAGATATATTTGGGTTGATTGATTGATCAACCCACGGTAATTCCAGAATAATATATTCATAAAAAATCAAGTAGGAAGAGAGGGAATTATTAAGAATTGCTGCTAATACTATAGGAAGATTCGGCATCATTAGAAACCTTGCTTTTTTTCTGTCTTAGACGAATGCTTTGTCTCTTTGATCTGGTCACTCTGAAGTCCTGTTGTGAGATAGTTTCTTCTGTGTCAGATTGGTGGTTGCTTGAGGAAAGGGATTCGTCTTCTGAGTAGGATCCTTCTGACAATTGTTTTAACTTTCCTTGTAAAATTTCTAGGGAAATTTGATTTTGTGTAATGCTAATATCTTTTTGATTTAATAAGATATGTTCTGTCATTGGATGCTTGTCTGGTAAGCGTTCCATAGAGATCTGTTCATAAGGCTGCTCAAGTTCTGTGGGAGGATTGACTGCTTTTTTTAATTTTCTATTGCGTGTAACCAATCTCCATTGTGAATCGGTCAAAGCCTGAAGCTGTACCGAAGTTTCTGTTTCATTTGGCAGGTTGATTTGAAAATTCGGTGAGGCCGACGATCTTTCTCCTCTTTGTTGCGTAATATTTTCCGATTCCATCAGGATTTTGTTAGAAATGCATATCGGTTTGACCGGGAGGCTGACAGCTTTGTCAGACGTTGCAGGCTATGCGTCCTTGAAATTGACAGATTTTTTGATCGTCTTATTTTTCTATATGACGGTAGGATTGTCAGATATGTTTATCGGTTCGACCGAAGGGATTGCGGTCTTACCATTCTGGTCTGACACCGCAAGCAGCCTTTCCTTCGGTTGGACCGGTGATCTTATCGGTTCGACACTGAAGGTGTCAGCTTTTTCTTTCGGTTGGACTGGAGAAGTTTCCGGTTCGACCGAAATTTTGTCAGACCTGCCAACTTTTTTAGTTGTGAGCTTTATGTTCACACTAGGCGTGTTTGCCGTTGTTGCCCTCTGGGTGTATGCCGATTCTGCTAGGGTGTCTGGTAGCTATTCTTGGTTGCTTTTCTTTTTATTTTTCCGAGAAACTATTTGCCACTGTGAATTGCCCGATGGGTCTTTGTGAGAAATAGTGGCAGCTGCAGCAGTGTCAGACGAAACCTTCATTCTACATGTTTGGGTAGTGTGCCCTATTTTACAACAAAATTCATAGAATTTCGGTTCAAAAGGATATATAACCTTTTGATTGATGATTTCTCCACCATTATCAATGATGATGGAACGGGGTAGGGGTTTGGAAAGGTCCATTTTCACACAAATGGCGGTGAGTCCAGGGCGTGTAAAGTTACAAACATCTCGGTGCGAGCAGAGGTATTTCCCTAGAAGTTTTGCTATAGACTTTATAGCTCCAGGCGTGTGTAAGTGTGCACGAAGCTGAGGGAGGTGGACCCAAACTGGAGCCCAAGTGGCTTCCATCCCAGGTGAGAAAGAAGGTGACCAACGAAAAACTGACATCCTCTTCCCCTTAATATTCCAGTTTTCCTTAACTAAGGCTTGTAAGAAAATATGTTGGTGTTGAAAACGTTATAAAACATACCTAGAATCAAGGGCAGCGGGGAAAATCCCTTCTGAAACATTGAGTGTAGCATTAATACCCTCTAGAATAGCATGTAAATCGGGACGTTGGCCAACAAAACGTTCGACCAAAGTGTAATGAAAGGGTGCTGCCATTGATGATATCTCCTCCATATTGAAAGAAATCCGTTGTTGTCCATCAACAATGATGGGATCACGAACTGGAAGATCTGAGAAAGTTGGAGGAACAAAATGTTGCCTAATAGTGGCTGCAAAAGAAGGTCGTGGAGCATTCTTCTGCCAAGCTTGAGGATCAACAAAGGGAGGAGGTTCTCCTAGATGCACTAGCGGTGAATCCGCCATGGGAGAGAGAGGAAAAGAGGAAAGAGTGGAGATTGCCTAGAGAGAGAAGCTCTGGCTAGAGAGAGAAAGTGGAGGTGAGGAATGGGTTTAAAATTAGAATTTGTGTCTAGTAAAAATCAATTAGTTGATATATTTACAAAACCTCTAGACAAAAATACATTCTGCAACATTAGATTAAATTTGGGTATTTGTAGGCTATGTGATGTGTAAAATGCTTAAACTCCACATAAAAAGATAAATATTGTTGATGATGTTGTTCACCTCATAGATATTATATACTTATCATAAATATCTAAGTTAATATCTAAACTACTACTTAAGATACTATGTATTTATTGTAAAATCATAGTAATATCTTATTGATTTTAAGTAGTTTATCAATTTTAATGGTTTTTACGATTTTAAGTGGAAGTGTAAATGAAAAACATTAAATACTTCTGACATTCTGAAATTTTGATTGAGTGTTTTCTTTGAATCAAGGAAAGTGCATATGATCATGCATAAATTTGACTTAATTGATTAAACTTGTAGAATAAGTTATATGTAACTCATCTTAAACTGTTAATCAAAAGTATAAGCTTATTGAAACTAGTTCATATTTTCAGTAAAATCATAGAAGTAAAAATTGTATGAGATTTGTGTTTTATTGCATCTGTATTAATGAAATACATATTTACTATGCTTAAAATGAAAAAGTGCTTACAAAGTGAAAATCTTTGAGAGTTTATTGATCAGTTTGATCACGAGCCTTTTGTACTTGAGCAGATAGGTATGTAAGGATTGTTGTCCTGAAAAAGGATTCTTTAAATCTGGAAACCTAAGGTCCTGATCAGATCTAGGATTGTTGACTTAAAGCTCAATACACGGGTACATTAGAAAGCTCTTGTATGATTCAAGCTTTTCAAACTAACTTTTAAAGAAAATTGTCAATAATTACTGTTTTGAAAAGAAAAAGTTGTTGCATTAATTACAGATATCTTTGAATCAAATATAGTTTCTACCAATATGACTACTGATTTATTGAATCAACATTAGTACTTTTGAAAATGTTTATTTGAAATACATTTTTTATTCTCCTTGAATTAATCATATTGAGTTCAAAATTATGTTTTGATTCATATACAGTAGGAATTGATTCTGGAAATCATTTTTGATAAAGTCAGAATAACATAATTTTTTGAAAAGAAAATTTAAATGTATAGTTATACTTAACATCTATTATTATACAAGTATATTTTGTATGTTATTGAATATATAAGAAGTATATTTGTAGGGGAAGGATTAACAATGTCCAAAATAGATTAATATAATTCAGAATACAAACCTTGGTTAATTTGAATTAATGTCCTCTTAAAAGCTTGATGAAATAATTTAAAAAGACAAACAAACTATTTTAGATTCAAAAGATAGGAATGTTAGAATAGTTTACAATGTTCTCAAGAAAATAATTAGGTTTAGCTATTGTGATGTGTTCGGAAAGTTTCAGTTGGAAGCATCCGAAAATTGTTTTAAGTGTACTAATTGAACGTTATATTAGATAAGGTAACGTGTAAAACTACCTCTAGACAGTGTTTTACTCATTAGGTTAGTTAACTCCACGAGTTATACTTGACTATTTCGGGTACCTTGATTGAATAAACATTATTCAATATTTATTTAATTTCTAAACCTGACTTCTTTTCACGTTGAGTTATTCGCCTAAAACCCTATTTAAACACTTATTACATGAGCACTTAGGTTATTTGTAAACTCTGTCAAGAAAATATTTCCCACTTGTTGCTGTTACAACCTACGATGATGGTCTCCATGTTCCGCAAAGGTCATGGCAGAGGAAAAGGCAAAAGCAGAGGAGATGCAAAAGGAAAAGAAATAGAGAATGATGAAGTTCCACGTACTTGGTTCTAGAAAATATTTCGAGTGGACAAAAGGTTAGTAGAAATTTACAATGAATACTTCTTTCCTGAAGGTATACTGAATGAAGTTAAATTAGAGCTTCATAATGCTGATGCTAGTATTACATACATGGGGATTCAAAGTAAATTTGATAGAGAATACCATATGAAATGTGCTAAACTTACATTTTTGGAACAATATGCAAAATATTTGGAAAAAGGTGTAGGTACATCAACTACAATTCCTCAAATACCAATAAACGGTACAAGACTACATGTATTTGAGGAAGAGCATGAATCAGCTATCCCTACCCCTTTATATTCAAAATAAGTAGAATCAAATATTGCTGTAGATCACAAAAAAGTTAAAGGTCTTCGAAAGGCAATTGCAATAGAAAGTGCCTTTGAAGAATTAAAGTAGAAAACTTTTATGAAGCAATTTGAAAAGAAAACAACAATACTTGAAGAGGAGAAATAGAAATTTTATAGTAGAAGGAAAATCAGAAAAATTATGTCTTCAAAGACAAAATCTACTGGAAAAAGAAAATTAGATGAGTATTTATTTTCTAAAGGCAATGTATGTTTAGACATTGTACCTTATTGTGCATTTGATAAACTCATCAGTTCTGAGCACACTAAAACTGATGAAGATAATGAGACTTTATTTTCCCTTGCTAGAAAGCTTTAGAAGAAATCCAAGTCAAATATGAGCTCAAGTTTTTCTATTAGTACAAGTCCTGATGATGTATAAATTGAAAAATCAGAGCATCAGGTACTTGACATTGAACAAGTTATTGCAGATATAATTGACAATGTTGAGGCAGTAACTAGTTCATAGGCTAAATTGTCTAGAGTAGCAGATATTGAATATGTTAACACTCCAAAAGAGCTAAACATCAAACAGCCTTCTTCAGAATCTATAGAACTAGAGTCTAAGAATTCACAACATGTATTAATGGAAATATCTGTTGAACACATTGATCAATTAAAGACAAATACACCGGTTGTAGAATTTATGGAAAAATTGAACTCTGATCATTCTATAGAGACTGAACAAATGAATGTTGAGTTTAATGAAAATGTTCCTTACAGTATTGAAGTTGAAGAATTAAGCTTACATACGCAGCTTCAAGAAAATATTTTCATAGAGAAACAAAATGACATTCATTTTGCAGAAGAGATTCTTGAAGATGAAATAAACTCTGAATCACAGCTTCAGGTATCACCTTCTTTGTGTACAGTATTACAAATTCAAGGAAATTCAATTCATTTTAGATCTGAGGAAGCATTGCAGAAATACAACAGTCTGATTACAAGTCAGATTCTACATGCTCATCAAATAAAATTTAGAAATTTGATGGCAATAAGAAATCTATTTGAGTATCAAGGCCTCATTCAATTCTTGCCAGTTGGAACGAAATTAAAACAATACACAGAGCTTATTGTAGCTTTTTATAGTAATCTGGTCAAGAATGGAAACTTTCTGAAAACTTAAATAAAACAACAAGAGTTTATATTATCTCCTGAGTTAATTTTTGAAATTTTGGGATTAAAGAATGAAGGTGTTGTTGTTACAAACAGATTTGACATGATTAGACAACTGGAATAGAACATTCAGTCTTTATCAAAAATTCCAGATGTATATTCTGAAATGAGATTAATGGAAAATCTGAATGCAGAGGCAAGGTTCATTGCAAATATATTGCATGCAAATTTATTTTAGAGAGTTGGACACAATTTGGAAGTTAGTAGAAGCTGTTTATATGCAACTTATGGTCTGCTGAATAGAATTCAAATCAATTGGTTTGATGTTTTCACTTTTCAACTACAGCATATGAGTTCAAAGTTATTTTATGGTGATGTTGTATGTAGACTCATTGCAAGCTAATTGAATTTATCCGACTAGTCCTCTGAAAGTAAAGGCATGAGAGCTTTTAGTGTAAAAGATTTGCAATGATTCTAGGTCATGCATAACACTCAACGACAACAACAACAACAACCTGATTGTATAGACCATATACCACAACAACAACAAAGTTATTCAGTTCAAGTAGAACAGCAAACCCAGCTACCTCCTGACTTAGATGTAGTGCTTAACGACATCATAAATGATATTAGGCATCTAGGAGATAACATTTGTAATGCTATAAGTGATATACTTAGAAGGGGTCGATAACTGTGTTTGTTTGTATCTGAATACAAAATGTAATGTTTGTATTTGTTATTTGATTCATTGAACAATACATTTTTCTGTAAATGTGTTCAATTATTATTCTTATTTACAGAAATCGTTGTTGTAAATATATCTCTTACTATATATATATTCTCTATAATTATCTTTTTCATTAATGACAAAAAGGGGGAGAAATGTTATAAAAAAATGATTATGATTTTAATTGCATATATAATAAAAGGGAGATGATATTTAAACGGTTATTGTAATTTGACAGATGATTATATAATGAAAGGAAGAGATATAATTACTGACATCTAAAAGTTTTATTTCTGAGAGGTGAAATTTACACAAACAAAAGAAATAGGCTTAAGTGAACTCAAGCAAACAAACTTGGTTGTTGAATTAAAAGTTAACTCAACAAAGGTGCGTTGTTGAGTTAAACATATTATAATTGATTTAATATGGTTTTGTCATCATCAAAAAGGGGGAGATTGTTGAGTATTTTGTTTTGATGATGTGTGCTAAATGAAAATAATCATATTTGCTCAATTACTATTGCTTGTGAAAAGAAATTAAAATCATCAATGAATACAGAAAAAGTTTACTGATATAAATACTTGTCTGTAATGGATCTAAAATTATACCGTTAAATAACTAGTCGTTTCATTGCATTAATTTCTCATGTAAGTAAATGTTAAGTTAGCATGTGTTTTTTATTAAAAAGCATGATATGTTTTAAAGTTATATCTTCTGTATCATGAACAGTGCACGTTAAGACAACTCGTTAAGTTAGAGTGTTATTTGTATAGAGGTCACGTGAGAACTCGTTAAGTTAGAGGCTTAAAGGTTAAAATAGGTCACGTGAGAACTTGTTGAGTTAATGAGTAAAATTTTAGACAACTCGTTAAGTTAGTGTTATACACGTGGTGAAATTATAAGTTACGAATGTTATATTGTATCACGTGAGGTGCACATGTTTAACTCGTTAAGTTAACATAACTAAACAAGTTGAGTTGCTATATTGAACACTAAGGCAACGCGTTAGGTTAGCGTTATAAACTTAAGTTGTTATTTTTGCACGTGGTAAAATTCTTCTTATAAAAACATTTGTTTATTATTGATTTGTTAAGTTATTTGTAACACAACGGAGATGGTTCGTTGAGTTAGTGTAACACCACAGACTTAGTTCGTTGAGTTAGCTACAGTACTAGTCACGTGAAATGGCACATGAGGAACTCGTTAATTTAGAAACGTTAAGTTAATATCTACTTGTGTTACTCATTTAGTTAAGATTAAAGTAACGACTTCTTATTATACCAATGAAAAATTTTGGAAGAGAAAGTTTATTCAACAGGAAATTTTTTAGAGATCCAAGACTGATGATTAAAGAAAATTTCAAAATGTAAACGTGGGTCAGAACGTGTGTGTTTCGATGAAGGAAAAAGCAAAGACGTGAAGAAGTGGAAAATTGGTAGTGATTAAACATGGAGGATATGCATGAAATTAACATACAGTATAAAAGGCATAGAATTCTCGTTGATCAAATTATCCTTACACACAAAATGAAAAATCTTTTCAAGGATTAAACTATCCCTGCACACCAAAAGAAAAATCTTTTCAGGGATCAAAAACACTCTTCGGGGAAAATCTCTTAGGTAGAAGAAAATTTAGTGAAGTAGAAAAGGTCAGATTTATGTCACTAAAGATTTGAAGTATCAAGTGGAAGAAAATTTAGTGAAGTAGAAAAAGGTATTATTTACGTCACTAAAGATTTACAGTATCAGAAGAAAGCAAATTTGATGAAGTAGAAAAAGATTATATATTCATCACTGAAGAATTGCTGAAGAAGAAAAGGAAGAAGAAGAAAGATCTCAAACAGGGAGAAATGTTTTAAATTCCGTAAATTAATTTTCTCTATTTGTAGTTATGAAATTTTATAGATGAAACATGGTATCGAAATATAATTGCATCTACAATTTCTAAGGAGAATTGAATTGTATATTGTAATTGAAACCTTGAATAAAAATGATTTTATAAAAACAATGTTTTGACTTGTTTTTAATTATTGAAGTTTCAATTATAATCGAAAAAAATTGAAAAACACAATTCACCCCCCTCTTGTGTAGCCATACGATCCTACACATAAGTTCCATTAGGGCAGGTGAAAATTGTTTTCTCTTGATCCTCTAATGCTACTAGGACTTGGTTATATCCTGAATACTCATTTAGGAAGCAAAAATATTCTTACCCTACTAATTTTTCTAGCATTTGATCTATGAAAGGTAAGGGAAAATGATCTTTCCTAGTCACTACATTCAGCTTTCTATAATCTATAAAAACTCTCTAGCCTAATTGAATTCTAGTAGGTATCAAGTCTTGACTTTCATTCCTAATAATTGTTAATCCTGACTTCTTGGGAACTACATGGATTGGGCTAACCCATGAGCTATCAGAAATCAAATAAATTATGTCATTATCTAACCATTTAACTATTTCCTTTCTGACTACTTCTTTAAGGTTTGGATTTAATCTTCTCTTAGGAATTCTAACAGGTTTAACATTCTCTTCTAAATATATATGGTGACAACATAAAGTTACACTTAACCCTTTTATATCAGTCATAGTCCATCCTATTGCTTCTTTATAAGTTTTGACTACATTTTTAATTTAGCAATTTGATCTTCTTTTAAATTTGAAGCAATAATGATTGGACAAGTTCATTTTTCTTCCAAAAATATATAGGTTAATTTAGGAGGTAAAGGTTTTAATTCTAATTACTACCCATCAGAAGCTAGAGCTCCTAATTGAACATCATCATTTTCTAAATTATTTTCTTTCTAATCTCCTTCTATATTTATGCTTTCACTTTCCTCTAAAGTTTCAGAATTGAGTTGCCTATTCAACTTTTCTTGAATCACATCATCTAGCATATCTCTTTCATCCTCTAAAAATTTTATAGTATGTAAGGACATTTCTAACTTCTCAAACTTTTCTAGTTTGAAAATATTTAGTTGAGTATCCTCATTACCATATGCTAACTTCATTACTCCAGTTTTACAATTAATAACAGCCCCTGATGTTGCTAAAAATGGTCTTCCCAAAATTAAAGATGTATCACTATTTTTTTGCTTAATTTGTTGGGAATCCAAAATTACAATATCAATAAGATATATGAAGTTTTTGATTTTAATTAAGACATCCTCTATTTTTCCTCTAGGGTATCTTATACTTCTATTAGCTAATTGAATAACAGTCCTAGTAGGGATTAAGCCTTCTAATCCTAAGGATGCAAATATATCACTTGGCATAACATTTATACCTACACCTAGGTCTATTAAGGTTCTTTCTAGAATGGTATTTCTTATGGTGCATGATATAATGGGGATTCCAGGATTAGATAACTTTTTAGGAATTTATGGCAGAAATAGGGAACTACTTTGCTCAGCTAAAAAGACTTTCCTTAAAACTTTTCACTCTCTTTTCTTAGTACACCAATCCTTAAGAAATTTAGCACAAGGTGACATTTTTTGCAATAAATCTAACAAAGGAATGTTAACTTGTACTTTTTCAAAAATTTCTCTAATTTTTTCTTGTTTTTCAGGAAATGTTTGTTGTAATCTTTCAAGATAGGGTGCTAATAATTGTGATTTAAACGATTCTTTTTCTTTCATTTGATTTGTTTGATCATTTTTAGTCTCATTTGTAGATTCAGATTTTTCTTCATTGATTTGTATATTTTCAAATATTACATTTTCATTATCATTTTGGTTTTTGTTCTTATCCACCTTCATATTACTTTTGTTTTGAATTCTTGATGGTATATTAGTTCCATTTCTTAATGTTATACATACATCTTCCAGATTTTCGTTACTTTCTTGATGTTCTTGTATATCATTTTCGTCATTATGATCTTCAACTATTTTTACTCTTAAATTATCCTCTTTAAATTCTCTTGCATTGGTATTTTCTTTTGTTTGTATGTCTTGCAAATTATGCAAATCTATAACATTAGAATTTTCATTTATGTTGTCCTATTTCATAACATGTAATTTCATTGCATATTTGTCCAATGCTTTTAATTTTCTTTCTAGATCATCTAATCTCATTTCATTCAATTTTTGATCAATTTTCATTATGGTTTTTTCAGTTTTGTAAATGATATCAATTTTGGGTTCTGAATATGCTTCCTTATAGTTTAATTGGTTGACTTCTTGTTGCTAACACATAAATTGTTCTAGTTTGCCCATGTTTTGCTCTATGCTACGCTCCAGTCTATTATACCTATCCCAAACTTCCTTGTCTTTCAACATATTACACATTCTAAGCTAACCATTAGTTGGGTAAACCATAGAATTCTCATACTTAGATCTATTCTAGTGAAGATAATTCATTTGTTGTTCATGTGATCTAACCATCTGTAGTCGTTTCAGTTTCAAACAATCAAAAATGTCGTGACCTTCCAAATTACAGAATTCACATATGCTAACTACAAGTTTCGGAAATCTTTGAGCATAGGCATATGGCATATTCTCCATAGAAGTAAACACACAACACTTTTGCTATTAAAACAAAACAAAACTTACAGTTGCTTAGCTTCTCAATATCCCTAACAATGGCACTAGAAAACTTGTTTGGCTGCTTAGGTGGTGTTTGTATTTTCCCAGCACTACACTAGAAAAACTTGGATTTGTTACTTCTATTTTTACTTAGTTAATTTATCTTTATGCCTATTCTTTCTTTTAGAAGTAAACAAACAAACTTTAATACAATTTAGATATTAATTCCAATTTGTACTTTAACTGCAAGTGCATAGTGTCCATTATATTAGTGTGCAAGTACAGGTCGATCCCATAGGGAATTGCTGAAGAACTTTAGAATTGTTCATTTGTTAACAATCAAATTTATATATTCAATAAGCTCTCCATTGAATTACAGTTAACTCAATGGACAAAGTTCGTTAAGTTATGGCTAACACAACGGACTAATCTCGTGGACTTAAATTAACTCTACGAGCCTGTCTTTTCTCTTTAATACTGCTATTTACAAAGGAATTTGGCCAACCATTATGCGATTCCACAGATTGTAAATAACATCAATTAAGCTCTTTAATGTTGTTTGGTTTTCCCAACACTACACTAGAAAAACTTGGATTTGTTACTTCTGTTTTTACATAGTTAATTTATCTTTATGCCTATTCTTTCTTTTAGAAGTAAACAAACAATCTTTAATACAATTTAGATATTAATTCCAATTTGTACTTTAACTGCAAGTGCATAGTGTCTATTGTATCAGTGTGCAAGTACAGGTCGATCCCACAGGGAATTGCTGACGAATTTAAGAACTGTTTGATTGTTAGCAATTCAAATTTATATTCAATAAGTACTCCGTTGAATTACAGTTAACTCAATGGACAAAGTTCATTGAGTTATGGATAACTCAACGGACTATCCTCGTGGACTTAAGTTAACTCCACGAGCCTGTTTCTTCTTTGTAATACCGCTATTTACAGAGGAATTCGGCCAACCATTGGGCGATTCCATAGATTTTAAATAACATCAATTAAGCTTTTTAATGCTAGTTAACATTGGATTTATCATTAAGCAATACTAACATTCAGATGATTCAAACAGTAACCATTAAAATCTTTAAGTCTTTTGTACGAACCAACTTCAGTAAACTGGAAAATTAAAACTAACATAAAACAATCACAAAACTGATACAGATAACATTAATCACGATACAACACAAACAATACAACACTCAAATACAACATACAAACAAAGATAAATTATTTTTGGTATTTGTGTTTTGATGTAAACATAAAAATGAGCGAAAGGTGAAATGTAAAGTAATCTCACTTGTCAGTAAATACTTCCGACAATACTTGCAATGCGATTACACCATTGAAAATTAAACCACTTACAATTCTATCTCCTCTCCCTATAGAATCGCGAGTCCAGAATTGCAAGATGATCTCCTCTTCAGCATACAGGCATCAACCCGAAGCCAAGGCTAAAAGCTTTACGATCTCCTGAAATATGAGTCGGCACTTGGTGAAAATGGCTTCCCTTCCCGCGACGCAATCACTCCTCACAGTAGTTATCAAGCATTGTGTTTGGCTCGGAATCGACTCGACATCAGGCAAGTATCCTCACAAACCTTCGATGGTTGGTGATTATGGTGGTGATGATGGTGATAACGATGGTTGGTTGGTGTGGTACTTTAGAGAATTGTGATGCCGATCCTCCTCTGCACCATTGTCCGTCCATCGATCACACATCGATCACACCTTCTTTTTTTCTTCTTTTCTTTTATATTTCTTCAGTAGTAACTGCTTCTACTTGAATGATCGGTTGAATTTCCTTCATTCATATTAACGGCGATGCTTCCTTCTCCTGTGCGATACGTGCAAACGTGGTTTTTCCTTCCAACTGTCTTGTTTCTGCAACCGCTACAGTGGCATATTAGAAAATATATAGTCCGTGGAGTTACAAATAACTCAACGAACTTTCTTCGTTGATTTAACTATAAAACGCGTGCATAAATTTAACTATCCGATGTTCAAGTGCATTTCGGATACTTATAAATTTAACTATCCGATGCTCAGATGCATTTCAGATAGTTACAGCTAAATCACCGATATATAACTTAAGTAAATCTACCATATCTCGACACGTGTCGATAGCAGTTTAATCATAAAATAACATTTTGGAGAGTTACAGGTCTAACTATCCGATGCTCAGATGCATTTCGGATAGTTACAGCTAACTCACCGAAAATCCACTTAAGTCACTTACCTAGCACATGACACGTGTCCTTAGCTATTTTATAAATAAAAAGAGATTTCAGAGAGTTACAGGGATAACTATCCGATGCCTAGCTGCAATTTCGGATAGTTATAGATAACTCACTAAAAGTTCACTTAAGTCATTCATTCTGGTTCCGACACGCATACTTAAGGAAATAATAAAATATTCTCTCAAAACATAACTGTTCGGCAATTTAAACATAACTATCCGATACATAGTCGGTCTGTTAAACATAATTGTCCGAATTTGTTCGGTATGTTAAACATAACTGTTCGAAATATCAGAAAATTCGGATACTAAAGAATTTCACAGCCTGCAACTTACCGACAGTTCATAAATGTACTAAATTAACATTAATTCCTCAAAATTAAGCAGATTCTTCAATTAAAGCATATAACAGTGCAATTATAACATAATGGCTTAATTCTCATATGATAAGCTAAATATTGTGTAATTAACCATCATTTAACTGTTAATAATATGTACTTTTTCATTCTAAACACTTCCCCCATACCTAATTTTTGCTAGTCCCTTAGCAAACTAAGATCTAATTAATTGGTTTTTAAAAGTGCTAGAATTAATTCTCCCCTTTTGTTTTTTTCTTCTGTTTAGCATAAAAATATATTCTGTATGTTTCAGTAATCAACCTGCAAAGATATTTAGAATATATGTAAATTACATACGAAGTATATCATCTTCATATAAGTGTTAATTATATTATCGTTTGTTATTCTTTTCATCATTTGTCATCCTGAATTTTCCAATAAGATTTCTAGAAGAAATTTTAACAACATACGAATCACAATACAATCCAATTCAATCTGATTAAGACAAGTAGAATAAAGAATTGTATTTCCATTAAACAACTTCAAAAGTCAATTCCAGATTCATATTTCAGCAATTCTAGATAACAAAATATATACTCGATTCATAAGATATCTGTATTTCACAAAACACTAGTATCTTTTCAGAATAGTATATGTTTTTTTTCTTTAAAAGTTAATTTGACAAGCTTGAATCATACAAGAGCTTTCTAATATATCCATGTAACGAGCTTTCAGTCAACAATCCCAGATCTGATCAGGATCTTAGGTTGCCAGATTTCAAGAGTCCTTTTTCAGGTCAACAATCCTTACATACTTATCTGCTCAAGTACAAAAGGCTCGTGATCAAACAAGTCAATAAACTCTCAATAATTTTTCTTATTCTTTTTTTCTTCTTTTTTTTAAAATAAAATAAAATAAATGCACACACAAAGCAAAGCATTAATCACATACGGTATATGCACGTATTTCATTAATACAGATGTAGTAAAACACCAATCTCATATAATCTTGCTTCTATCATTTACTAAAAATATGAATCCATAACAATAAGCTCATACTTTATCTGTAGTTTAATAAGATCTACACATAAATCATTCTACAAGTTCAATTAGTCAAAGTAAATGTATCTTTCATCATATGTGTTTCATTTAATCTAGAATTCACATCTCAGCTCCTTCAGGACTTCAAATAATTTTCTGATTTTTCATTAAGCATTTTGATTTCATTTCAAAATCGTGAAACTGTTAAACTCATGAAATTCAGAAAAAACATAAGATACTATATCTAGATTTGCATAAATAGTAAATTCTATAGCATCTTCTATAGCCTTCTAAATATAACATTCAAGCAGTTTATAAAAATTTTACAGTCTCAATTATCGGATAGTTACAGCAAGTTCATAAAAATTTTCAATTTCCTCAAAACTTTGCAGTACCATTTTAATTCCTTTAATTCACAAACTTATATGGCTGTTACTTTAATTACCTCCCCCCCATACCTACATTTTGCATTGTCCTCAATTTAAAAGATTTGATAATAAATACAATAATTGAAGCAGGCATGAATAAAGTTTTGTTTGATTTAAAATTCAGGATAAGTAATTAGTTACATACCTTGTTCCATTTGTATCTCCTTCTGCATATTCCGATTTTTGATTCTTGGTCTCGTCTTGTATACGATTAATCCTTCATCTATCCCCATAATATGATTCATTCCTTCTAATGCATTGGGTGGAATTCCAGTAGTTTCTTCCATAGCCAGATATTCATGGGTACTTGAACTACGATTAAATGACCTCCATATGAATCCATCTCTAATCTTAGTCATTTTTGCAGCTTGTAGTCCCTGAAAATATTTTTCTTCAATAGTCTTTAATTTCCTTTGATACACAACACAGCCTGCACAGATCTTTAACTGACAAGTTACTTAATACTTCTCTTAGTGCATCCAACGGTAATTACATCAATTCCATTTGTCGATTCTGTATAACACAAACAAAAATTTAGCAGAGACAAAAATTAACATAACTACTGCACACTCTCGTGGAGTTAAGGCATAACTCAACGGACTAAGTTCGTTGAGTTAAAAATTAACTCTACGATACTTGTTCGTGTTTTCCCAGCACTACACTAGAAAAACTTGGATTTGTTACTTCTATTTTTACTTAGTTAATTTATCTTTATGCCTATTCTTTCTTTTTAGAAGTAAACAAACAACCTTTAATACAATTTAGATATTAATTCCAATTTGTACTTTAACTGCAAGTGCACAGTGTCTATTGTATCAGTGTGCAAATACAGGTCGATCCCATAGGGAATTGCTAATGAATTTAAGAAATGTTTGATTGTGAACAATTCAAATTTATATTCAATAAGCACTCCGTTGAGTTACAGTTAACTCAACGGACTAAGTTCGTTGAGTTATGGCTAACTCAACGGACTATCCTCGTGGACTTAAGTTAATTCCACGAGCCTGTCTCTTTTTTATAATACTGCTATTTATAGAGGAATTTGGCCAACCATTGGGCGATTCCACAGATTGTAAATAACATCAATTAAGCTTTTTAATGCTAGTTAACATTAGATTTATCATTATGCAATACTAACATTCAGATGATCCAAATAGTAACCATTAAAATCTTTAAGTTGTTTTGTACAAACCAATTTTAGTAAACTATAAAATTAAAACTAACATAAAACAATCATAAAACTGATACATATAACATTAATCACGATACAACACAAACAATACAACACTCAAATACAGCATACAAACAAAGATAAATTGTTTTTGGTATTTTTGTTTTTATGTGATGGGCGAAAGGTGAAATGTAAAGTAATTTCACTTGACAGTAAATACTTCCGACACTACTTGCAACACGATTACACCACTGAAAATTGAACCACATACAATTCTATCTCCTCTCCCTATAGAATCGCGAGTCCAGAATTGCAAGATGATCTCCTCTTCAGCATATAGGCATCAACCCGAAGCCAAGGCTAAAAGCTTTACGATCTCCTGAAATATGGGTCGGCGCTTGGTGAAAATGTCTTCCCTTCCCGCGACGCGATCACTCCTCACAGTAGTTGTCAGGCATTGTGTTTGGCTCGGAATCGACCCGACATCAGGCAAGTATCCTCACAGACCTCCGATGATTGGTGATTATGGTGGTGATACGATGGTTGGTGTGATACTTCAGAGAATCACCGATATCGTCTATAGAAAGCTTAGTGCTCCTCCTCTATATACACTAGCCGACCATCGATCACACCCTTTCTTTTTTTCTTCTTTTCTTTTATATTTCTTCAGTGGTAACTGCTTCTGCTTGAATGATCGGTTGGATTTCCTTCCTTCAGATCAACGGCAATGATTTCTTTCTCCCTACGCGATTGAATTCCTACATGATACGTGCGAATGTGGTTTTTCCTTCCAACTATCTGTTCCTGCAACCGCTACAGTGGCATATTAGAAAATATATAGTCTGTGGAGTTACAGATAACTCAACGGACTTCCTTCATTGATTTAACTATAAAACACGTGCAAAAATAACAACTTAAGTTTATAACGCTAACCTAACGCGTTGCCTTAGTGTATTTTCATGTAACTCAATGCATGCAGTTATACTAACTTAACGAGTTATAATGTAAGTAAATCTACCAGCTCTCAACACGTGTCAGCAGCAGTTTAAACATAAAATAACATTTCGAAGAGTTACAGGTATAACCATCCGATGCTCAGATGCATTTTCGGATACTTAAGAATTTCATAGCCTGCAATTTATCGACAGTTCATAAATGTACTAAATTAACATTAATTCCCCAAAATTAAGCAGATTCTTCAATTAAAGCATATAATAGTGCAATTATGACATAATGGCTTAATTCTCATATGATAAGCTAAATCTTATGCAATTAACCATCATTTAACCGTTAATAATATGCACTTTTTCATTCTAAACACTTCCCCCATACCTAATTTTTGCTAGTCCCTTAGCAAACTAAGATCTAATTAATTAGTCTTTCAAAAAGTGCTAGAATTAATTCTTCCCCTTTTGTTTTTTTTCTTCTGTTTAGCATAAACATATATTCTGTATGTTTCAGTAATCAACCTGCAAAGATATTTAGAATATATGTAAATTACATACAAAGTATATCATCTTCATATAGGTGTTAATTATATTATCGTTTGTTCTACTTTTCATCATCTATAATCCTGAATTTTCCAATAAGTTTTCTATAAGAAATTTCAACAACATACGAATCAAAGTACAATCCAATTCAATCTGATTAAGACAAGTAGAATAAAGAATTGTATTTCCATTAAACAACTTCAAAAGTCAATTCCAGATTCATATTTCAGCAATTCTAGATAACAGAAAATATACTCGATTCATAAGATATCTGTATTTCACAAAACACTTATATCTTTTCAAAACCGTATATGTTTTTTTCATTTTCTTTTTTCTTTTTTTCTTTTTTTTTTTGTATACTTTAAAAGTTAATTTGACAAGCTTAAATCATTCAAGAGCTTTCTAATGTACCCATGTAACGAGCTCTCAGTCAACAATCCCAGATCTGATCAAGATCATAGGTTGCCAGATTTTCAGAGTCCTTTTTCAGGTCAACAATCCTTACATACCTATCTGCTCAAGTACAAAAGGCTCGTGATCAAACAACTCAATAAACTCTCAATATTTTTTTTTTTTTCTTTTTCACTTTTTTTTTTCTAAAAATAAATGCACACACAAAACAAAGCATTAATCACATACTGTATATGCACGTATTTCATTAATACAGATGTAGTAAAACACCAATCTCATATAATCCTGCTTCTATCATTTACTAAAGATATGAATCCATAACAATAAGCTCATACTTTATCTGTAGTTTAATAAGATCTACACATAAATCATTCTACAAGTTCAATCAGTCAAAGTAAATGTATCTTTCATCATATGTGTTTCATTTAATCTAGAATTCACATCTCAACTCCTTCAAGACTTCAGCTAATTTTCTGATTAAGCATTAAATATTTTGATTTCATTTTAAAATCGTGAAACTGTTAAACTCATGAAATTCAGAAAAGTCATAAGATACTATATCTAGATTTACGTAAATAATAAATTCTATAGCATCTTCTATAGCCTTCTAAATATAACATTCAAGCAGTTTATAAAAATTTTACAGTCTCAATTATCGGATAGTTACAGCAAGTTCATAAAAATTTTCAATTTCCTCAAAACTTTGCAGTACCATTTTAATTCCTTTAATTAACAAACTTACATGGCTGTTACTTTAATTACCTCCCCCCCATACCTACATTTTGCATTGTCCTCAATGTAAAAGATTTGACAATAAGTACAGTAATTGTAGCAGGCATGAATAAAGTTTTGTTTGATTTAAAATTCAGGATAAGTAATTGGTTACATACCTTGTTCCATTTGTATCTCTTTCTGCATATTCCGATTTTTGATTCTGAAAAACTTTTCATTCCCAGATAAACACAGAATATAAAACTAAATAACATTTAACAGATATTAATAAATCAGTGTCTTGTGTGGAACCCAAGCTCCTATGCCTTTGGTGGCTTACAAGCAAGCCAGTTGGTTTTCCATAACAGATACCAACAAACTGGATTGATATTTTGTTTTGTTTTGTTTGTTTTTTTTTTTTTTTTGTAAAATGAACATGAAAAACTTCAAATTTTAAAAAAAAATAAATAAATAAATGCAGAATACACAACATTAAACACACAAAATCACAGCTTAAGAACATGATTGAAAAGTAGAAACAAATGGAATAAATGTATCAGTCCAAGCAAACTTTTTAGGCATAGTTCTTCTTGCTATTAATTCTATTTTAATGCAGTTCTTGGTCCTTTTTAATTTGTAAACATGCAATATATTATAAATTCCAAATACAAGTGTATTACCATTAATGATATGTAAAGCATAAAGGGATCCTTTCTGGTTCTAGGGTAATGTAGCAGTTTCTATTTCTACATCTATTTCAATATACTCCTCTTCCCACTTCCATTCATTCATGTCTTCCATAATCCATATTTGAAATTTCATCAGTTCATCCCACCATCTTAACAGACATAAAGTAGGATCATCTTGTTCATTATACCACATTCCTATTTGAATTTTATTAAATTTTTTAGATGGTGGTTTAGCTATTTCACTCGGTACAGGTAAAATTTCTGTATAATCATCATAACTGTCTATGTTCACAATGTATAAATCAGATCTATATGCTATAGATATCTCCGTGACTAAATATATATAACCATCAAGTATGACATGTGTTTGGTTAATTAATGATTTCTGTCCTAGATATATTATAATGTTTTCATTCCAAGATCTGTTCAGAAAATTATACACACTTAAGCATAAATCTTCACCCCAATTTCCTGTATGTCTCCAATAATATAATTTTTCAGGAATTGCAGAATTTTTATCAGAAAATATTAAAGCTGACCCACAATTTTCAATTGGTGCTTCAAATATATTAGGTCTTCCTATATTACATTCTTCTCCTGCTATAGGATTTCTTATCAAAATCTTAGGTAATGATAAACTTGCATACATTGGTCTCGTCTTGTATATGATTAATCATTCATCTATCCCCATAATATGACTCATTCCTTCTAATGCATTAGTTGGAATTCCAGTAGTTTCTTCCATAGCCAGATATTCATGGGTATTTGAACTACGATTAAATGACCTCCATTTGAATCCATCTCTAATCTTAGTCATTTTTGCAGCTTATAGTCCTTGAAAATATTCTTCTTCAATACAATCTTTAATTTCCTTTGATACACAACACATCCTGCACAGATCTTTAGCTGACAAGTTACTTAGTATTTCCCTTTGTTCATCCAACGGTAATTGCATTAATTCCATTTGTCGATTTTGTAAAATAAAAACAAAAATTTAGCAGAGACAAAAATTAACATAACTACTGCACACCCTCATGGAGTTAAGGCATAACTCAACGGATTAAGTTTGTTGAGTTAAAAATTAACTCTACGATACTATTAACTTAAAATAAAAATAAAAACATATATACATACAGATAGTTGCTTCAGATATGCTACTTCATTTAGCTGCCCTCCCAGAAGAGGTATCAATTTCATTAACCGTTCTATTGACAGGATTAGGTATAGCTTGTATTGGCAATCCTCCAGTAGGTCTAACTTCCATTGGTTCCTTCTGTCTAAGTGATATATTTCTATTCTGATTTTGATTTACAACATTTCCAAATATAAATTCTAGACGATTGTTTACTTGTTGGATTATCTTTTCTAATTTCTTTATTCTAGCTTCTTGTTCAATTAATACTTCATAACTTATGTTCTTCTCATTTATATTTTCTCCTCCCTGGAAATTGTTGTTTCTCCAAGATAAATTCGAGTGATTTCTCCAATTACGATTATAAGAATTTCCCAAGTTATCTCTCTGGTTTCTAGCATAAATAATATCTAAGTCATTTATGTTTGTATTCTTTTCTGCTAGCTTTTGATTTAATGATAACTCTTCTATTTTCTTTGTTAATTCATTTAATTTCACCTCAAGCATAGTATTGGAATCTATTTCATGCTTTCCTCTTGGCAATAATCTTTTATCTACAATAGCTTCAACCGAATTTTCCCACTGTGCAGTTCTTTTTGCAAAATTTTCTAAATATGCCCATGCTTCTTCACTACATAATTTTAAAAATCCATTTTGACAAGTAGATTCTAATAAAGATTTCGTTGAAACATCTATGCCTTCATAAATTATGCCTATTAATTGTGCTTTACTCATTGCATGATGTGGACATTGAGTGAGTAAATCTTTAAATCTTTCAAAATATTTCCAAAATGATTCACCCTGTTTTTGGCTACACATTAATATTTCTTTCTTCTTTTTAATCGTTTGATGTGTTGGATAGTATTTTTCCAGAAAAACAGAGCAAAATTTAGTCCATGTTGAAATTGAATCAGGCGATAGAGTATATAACCATCTCTTAGCTGTATCTTTTAAAGCAAAAGGGATATATCTAACTTTAATAGCATCTATACTCATGTTCGGCATTCTCATCATTTGACAAACTTCGTTAAATTCTCTAAGGAAATAATAGGCATCTTCTCTTTCTAATCCATGAAAATGTGGCAATTGACTAATATAATTAGATTTCAATTCAAACCTATCTCCCTCAAAGTTTGGCAATCGAATACATGAAGGTTCATCAATTAATTCAGGATACAGAATCTCTCCTAATGGTTTTTCTACTGGAGCAGCCATCTCTACGTTCTCTTTTAAAGAAAGGTTAGCTACACCCCAAAGAATTTCGTTAAAGTTCAGTTCAGAAAATTTTTCAGTACTCCTCTGCAATGAAAATTCCTAGATAGGTGTTCTTACTAATCACTTAGTGCTTAGAGAACGAGTCCATGTACCACTACTAATTTCAAATTTTGGTAACCGCTAAACCGACGAAGTTTCGTTTGTGGTTAAAAGAATAACTGTTCTGCTTAATCCACGAACTAACCTCGTTGAGTTACAGATTACTCAACAGAACACAGTCGATTATTGTTGCTAACTCCACGGACTAACTTCGTTGAGTTACAGATAACTCAACGGAGTGACCTTATATTATATTATTGACCTCGTGGAGTTACGGTTAACTCAACGGACTTACTTCGTTGAGTTAACACTTGGCAACTTCTAAGTTTCACTCTTGTAAGTTTTCTATTCTATTTTTTTTTTTTTCTTTGTCATTCTGCTAACTGTAATAAAGTTAAATCTATGTCATAAATGCCTCGTTTTGATTAAAATACATTTAAATCTGAACATTATATAAAGATTTAAATTGCAGGTCATTTTATGTTATGCAGAATTTACATTTTACCTTATAACATGTAGAAATTTTTAAGCAGTTATCCTGTCATTCAGCAAATTGTAAATCTGTTACATATTCATAAAGTTCCACAAATTACATAATATTCAATAAATTCTATTCATTTCACATTCAAATAAGTATGAAAATTGCATCTAAAAAATTATATTCATTAATATGAATCAATTACATTACAAGTACATCATACAATTTCATACAATTTTACACAAGTAGATGAACAATACAATTTAATCTCTATGCCTAAGTTCATCTACTTCCTTCTAGAGTTTTTCTAATTGCTGCTCTAATTGATTTATCCTCTCTACTGCTCCTACATTTTCTCCAAAAGGTACAGCTAAATCTGCAGCTACAAAATTTCTGTATTCTTTCACTGAAATGGTTCTAGATCTTATCCTTTTTGATGTCCATTTAGTGAAATCAATACTATCCACCATCAGTAGTGGAATCAAATCTCCATAAAATAATTTCTTCTTCACTATTTTCAGCTTGGAGATAAAAACTGCAGACCAATTTATTTGGA
This sequence comes from Cymodocea nodosa, assembly GCA_036874045.1. Classification (NCBI taxonomy): domain Eukaryota; kingdom Viridiplantae; phylum Streptophyta; class Magnoliopsida; order Alismatales; family Cymodoceaceae; genus Cymodocea; species Cymodocea nodosa. The sequence continues at coordinate 260,654 of JAZBRI010000011.1, forward strand.
TCTTATTTACAACTGCATACGTGGCCCATTTGACAAATTGACTTAATTCTATGTCATGGCCCTGTCGTTGATAGACATTCTTAATCAGAATGTTAGCTACCATGTGTGCTTTACCATTTAAATGCTTCAATCTATTTAATAATGGCACACTAGGATTGATAGCTAAACAATCCTTAATTTGCTGCTTAGTCCATTCAACTACAGTTGTATCCTCCAAAATTTTTGTTCCTTCATTCTTTAAACCAAAAATGTTGTGGAGAAGCTTTGGTGTTATCTGTACATCAGCTTCCTCCACGTTTGAAATTAATCCTCCTTCTCCTTCTCTTAAATTTGCATAGAAATAGGGCACTAAAATCTCATATACTACATGCCCTCTATCTTGAGATATAAATTGCAGTAGACCTTGGAATTCAAATAGATCTTTGATTTCTTGCATTCCATCCCAATTTACTGGTCTACTGTAAATAATATTGTAACCCCTTATTTCTTGGTATTTGGTATAAGCTTCCTGACTACAAAAATGTACTTCATTCAAAATTGTTGTTTCAGTCGAGTCAGGAAGGTGACTTTGTTGCTCTAGAGGGGTTTGCTCTTGCTCTTCCTCCAACATAGGCTGCATTTGGATATTCTCTTCAGATTCTTGAATTTTTGCTTTTGCTTCTGTCTATGGTGGTGAGCCGGCAGAACTCTCCACTTTGTCTTGAATTCTTTCCATAATTTGCTGAAGAGTTTCTTGCTCTTTAGTGGAATCTGTGAAATTATTTTTGTCCAAATGGCTTCTTTCAGCCTCTTCATTTTCTACTCTTTCTTCTTCCTCTTGACTACCAATCTGTTCTGTTACTGTTCTTTCTGATTTTGTAACAGGTTGGGATGGAGTCACGGGCAACTCAGTTTCTGCCCTAATTTCTGTTTCTTCTTGTACAGGCGCAAACTAATTTTAGCCTAATTTTTTTCTTTTCTTTGCTCCTCCTGCTCCTCCTCAGATTCGGATAGCAGGTTAATAAAAATCTGCTCCACAGGCCCTATAAAAATTGGTACTTCAGATTTAATTTCTTTATAATCAGGAACTTTTTCTTTTTCTTTCTTTTTTCTGATTAGTTGTGCCTGTTCTTCCTCTTCATCTTCTGAAATTAAATCTACAAAAATAGGCTTTGTAGGCTTTCGAACCACAGGTACTAGCTCTTCCTGTTTAATTCTTCCAATAATTGCTGGTCTCGAAGGACCAGCTTCAGCTTCTTTTGTAGCATCTCTAACAGCAGTTCTGGAAGTAGCTTCTTGATGTTGTTCCACTTTAATTTTATATTGGGCTTTCAACTTTTCTACAGCCCTCTTTTTGTACAGTGCATCAAACACCAGGTGTGCTTTAGCTACTGCCAAATCTTCTGATTCTCCTTGGTTTTTTCCAACTTGAACCAATTCTACAAATTTTCTTATTTCTTCTTCAGTCGAAGGCCCCATCATTTCTGCTCGTGCCAATGGCTTAAATGGTGGAACTGAAGGTCTAGACTGCTGCTCCTCAGGAACAGGTCTTTCAACAGTTGGTTCCTCCCGTTCTTTAGTTGCCTCTTCATTTGCTTTCCTTTCTTGCTCCCAGATCACCCATTTAGCTTGTCTACAGATTCGTCTTTTGAACCAGAGTTGAGACTTACGCTGGATTAATTCTAGGGCAACTTCATTACTTGGCCTTATTTGTCTTTCCTTGCTTACAGCTATTTCTATTGCTATTCTGATTCGTGTTTCCATTATTTGAGGTATTTGTATATCCATATCTACTAAATCTCTTCTAAACTTGAAAAGTTCTGATTCTACCTTTTGTAGCTCTTTCTCTCTTGTCGTATTTTTGATCTTCTACCATGTGTGCCACTCTTCTAATTCCTTCAGAAATTCTGATGTATCAACAACATCTTCCCAGAATTCAAGCGTCATCTTCCTCATCGTGGAGTTACACAACAGCACGGAATCGCTCTGATTTCTACTGTTCTAGATTCTAAATGATTTGTCAGATAATGCCCCCAAAACCCTAGGTTTTAGTTTAAATAAGCACTAAGTTTAGGCGGGTAATCGGGTCATTTCCCGAACCAACTATTACTATTTTATCCGCAGTCTTAGCTACAGTACTCCATTGAGTTATAGGTAACTCAACGGACTAATCTCGTTGACTAACTCAAGACTTAACGGAGTATGCTCGTTGAGTTAAGCGTAACTCAACGAACTTCCCGTACAAGCAAATATAATAATAAAAATATTACAGAGAATAGTTTTTCTATTTTTTTTTAAAGGTTTAACCGATACTATGCTTCGGTCAGACCTAAATATTTTTTATTTTTTTATTTTTCTTTCGGTTGAACCGATACTATGTTTCAGTAAAACCAATATTTTTTCTGAAAATTAATATACAATTTTTTTCTGGTTTAACCGATACTATGCTTCGGTCAGACCAAAATATTTTTTTTAATTTTCTGGTCATACCGATGGATCCAGTTGGTTGAACCGCAACTATTTTTATGTTTTATATATATTTTTAATATTTTTTTTTTTATATATATATATAAACATAAAAACAGATTTCTTACTAAGTAAAACTCAAGTAGTCCTCTACTCTGACTTCTTTTATAATTCCAAAGGAGCTTTTTGGTGTTTTCAGAATAGGTTTAAGTCTTTGTCCATTTACTTCAAATATATTCTGCTTTTTAGAATTTTCAATTTCAATAGCTCCATGAGGATAAACATTTCGAACTCTGTAAGGTCCTGCCCATCTAGATCTTAATTTTCCTGGATGGTTATAGAGTCTAGCCATATAAAGATATACTTCTTGTCCTATTTCAAAGTTTTTAGGAATAATTTTTCTATCATGCCAGAATTTAATTTTCTCTTTTTCTCTTACAGTCTTTGAATAAGCTTCATTTCTAAATTCTTCTAATTCAATTAGTTGCATTTTCCTATTTTCAGCAGCTTGATTTAAATTAGTGTTCAGAGTTTTTAATGCCCAATAAGCTTTATGTTCTATTTCAGCAGGTAAATGACAACTTTTTCCATATACTAGCCTAAAAGGTGACATACCTAAGCTCGTTTTATAAGCAGTTCTATAAGCCCAAAGTGCATCAATCAATCTATTAGCCCAATCTGTTCTAGTAGGATTTACTACTTTTTCCAAGATTAATTTAATTTGTTTGTTTGCACTTTCTACTTGTCCACTTGTTTGCAGATGATATGATGTTGCAATTTTGTGGTTTACTCCATATTTCTTCATTAAGGCTTCAAATCTTCTATTACAGAAATGAGTTCCTCTATCACTAATAATAGCTTTAGGTATTCCAAATCTGGCAAATATATTTGTTCTTATAAATTGTATTACCACTTTGTTATCATTAGTTTTTATAGGAATAGATTCTATCCATTTAGATACATAATCCACCCCCAACAATATGTAATTAAATTGAGTAGATATAGGAAATGGACCAATAAAATCTATTCCCCACACATCAAAGATTTCAACCTCAACAATAGGATTAAGAGGCATCATATTCCTCTTTGATATTCTTCCTATTTGTTGACATCTTAAACAACTTAAGCAATATTTATGAGCATCTTTGAATAGTGTTGGCCAATAAAACCCACATTGCAGAATTTTTGCAGTAGTTTTCCTTGAACCAAAATGTCCTCCACAAGCTTGGTCATGACAGAAAGACAATATGCTCGAATATTCAGTTTTTGGAACACACCTCCTTAAAACCAGATCAGGACATTTCTTAAATAAGTAAGGGTCTTCCCAATAGTAATATTTTACTCTTGAGAAAAATAATTTCTTATCCTGTCTATTCTAATCTTTGGGTGTTAAACTAGTAACTAAGTAATTAACTATGTCTGCATACCAAGGTATTGTGTTGATGGTCATTAATTGTTCATCAGGAAAATTATCCTTAATTTCAATATTTGATTTTTCTATTTATAATATTGATAAATGATCTGCTACTACATTCTCACAACCTTTTTTATCTTTAATTTCTAGATCGAATTCTTGCAATAATAATATCCATCAGATCAATCTAGGTTTAGTTTCTTTTTTCTTTATTAGATGTTTTAGAGCTGAATGATCCGTGTATACTATTACTTTAGTTCTAATCAAATATGATCTAAACTTTTTTAAAGCAAACACAACAGCTAATAATTCTTTTTTAGTAGTTGTGTAATTAACTTGAGCATCATTTAAGGTTTTGCTTGCATAATGAATCACTCTAGGAGATTTTTCTATTTTCTGTCCTAACACTACTCCTACAACAAAATCAGAAGCATCGCACATTAATTCAAATGGATGGTTCCAATTAGGTGCTTGAATTATAGGAGTTGAAATTAAGCTAGTCTTAAGTCTGAAAAATGCTTCCTTGTAATTTTTATCAAAGTTAAATGGAACATCTTTTAATAGATTAGTTAAAGGTCTAGCTATCTTGCTAAATTTTTTAATAAATCTTCTATAAAAACCAGGATGTCCTAGAAATGATCTAATATCTTTTACTTATTTAGGTTTTGGTAGGTTAGAAATTACTTCTATTTTAGCTTTATCTACTTCCAACCCTTTTTTAGAAACAACATGCCCTAAGACTATTCCTTGTTTAACCATGAAGTGACATTTTTCCCAATTTAAAACTAGATTTTTTTCCACACAGCGTTTTAATATTTGGTCTAAATTGCTTAAACACACTTCATATGAGTTGCCATATATAGTAAAATCATCCATAAATATTTCTAAAAATTCATCAGTCATTCCAGTAAATATGCCCTACACACACCTTTGAAAGGTAGCTGGTGCATTGCATAATCCAAATGGCATTCTTTTAAAAGCATAAGTTCCATTAGGATAGGTGAAAGTTGTTTTCTCTTGATCCTCTAATGCTACTGGAATTTGATTATACCCTGAATACCCATCTAGGAAACAAAAATATTCTTTCCTTGCTAATCTTTCCAGCATTTGATTTATAAAAGGTAAGGGAAAATGATCTTTCCTAGTCACAGCATTCAGCTTTCTATAGTCTATACATACTCTCCAGCCTGATTGAATTCTAGTAGGTATCAAGTCTTGACTTTCATTCCTAATAACTGTTAATCCTGATTTCTTGGGAACTACATGGATTGGACTAACCCATGAGCTATCAGAAATCGGATATATTATATCATTATCTAACCATTTAACTATTTCCTTCCTGACTACTTCCTTAAGGTTTGGATTTAATCTCCTCTCAAGAATTCTAATAGGTTTAGCATTCTCTTCTAAATATATATGGTGACAGCATAAAGTTGAACTTAACCCTTTTATATCAGTCATAGTCTATCCTATTGATTCTTTATAACTTTTTACTACATCTTTTAATTTAGCAATTTGATCTTCTTTCAAATCTGAAGCAATAATGATTGGACAGGTCCATTTATCTTCCAGAAATATATAGGTTAATTCAGGAGGTAAATGTTTTAATTCTAAATGCTACCCATCAGAAGCTAGAGCTCCTAATTGAACATCATCATTTTTTAAATTAATTTCTTCCTGATCTCCTTCTATATTTATGCTTTCACTTTCTTCTAAAGTTTCAGAATTGATTTGCCTATTTAATTCTTCTTGAATCACATCATCTATCATATCTCCTTCATCCTCTAAAAAGTCTATGGTATGTAAGGACATTTCTATCTCCTCAAACCTTTCTGGTTTGAAAATATTTAATGGAGTATCCTCATTACCATATGCTAACTTCATTACTCCAGTTTTACAATTTATAACAGCCCCTAATGTTGCTAAAAATGGCCTTCCCAAAATTAAAGATGTATCACTATTTTTATGCTTAATTTGTTGGGAATCCAAAATTACAATATCAATAGGATATATAAAATTCTTGATTTTAATTAAGACATCCTCTATTTTTCCTCTAGGGTATCTTATACTTCTATCAGCTAATTAAATAACCGTACTAGTAGGAGTTAAGCCTTCTAATCCTAAGGATGCAAATATATCACTTGGCATAACATTTATACCTACACCTAAGTCTATTAAGGTTCTTTCTAGAATGGTATTTCCTATGGTGCATGATATAACAAGGATTCTAGGATCAGATAACTTTTTAGGAATTTTTGGCAGAAATAGGTAACTACTTTGCTCAGCTAAAAAGACCTTTCTAAGAACTTTTCGCTCTCTTTTCTTAGTACACCAATCCTTCAAAAATTTAGCACAAGGTGGTATATTCTGCAATAGATCTAACAAAGGAATGTTAACTTGTACTTATTCAAAAATTTCTCTAATTTTTTCCTATTTTTCAGGAATTATTTGTTGTAATCTTTCAGGATAGGGTGCTAAAGATTTTGATTTCAAAGACTCTTTTTCTTTCAGTTGATTTGTTTGATCATTTTTAGCTTCAATTGCAGATTCAGATTGTTCTTCAGTGATTTCTAGATTGTCAGCTATTACATTTTCATTATCATTTTGATTTTTACTCTTGTCCACCTTCATACCATTTTCATTTTGAGTTCTTGATGGTATATCAGTTCTAGATCTTAATGTTACACATACATCTTCCAGATTTTCGTTACTTTCATGATGTTTTTGTATATCATTTTTGTGATTATGATCTTCAATTGTTTTTAGTTTTAAAGTGCATTCTTTAAATTCTCTTACATTTGTGTTTTCTGTTTGTTGTATATTTTGCAAGTTGTGCAGGTTTATAACATTATAATTTTCATTGTCCTCTTGCAAAACTTGTATTTTCATTGCATTTTTGTCTAATGCTTTTAATTTTGTTTCCAGATCATCTAATTTCATTGCATTCAATTTTTGATCAATTTTCTTTATGACTTTTTCAGTTTCGTAAATTATATCCTGTTTAGGTTCTGAATATGCCTCCTTATAGTTTAATTGGTTGACTTCTTGTTGTTGAAACATAAAGTATTCCAGTTTGTCCAAATTTGGCTCTATACTATGCTCTAGTCTGTCATAGCTATCCCAAACTTCAGTGTCTCTCATCATATTACACATTCTATACTGACCATCAGTTAGGTAAACTATAGGATTCTCATACTCGACTCTATTATATTGAGGATAATTCATTTGTTGTTTATGGGATCTATCAATCTATAAATGTCTCAATTTCAAACAATCAGAAATGTCGTGTCCTTTAGAATTGCAGAATTCACATATGCTAATTAAAGGTTTCAGAAATCTTTGAGCATAAGCATATGCCATATTCTCAATTACAGAAGAAAACACACAACTCTGACTATTAAAATGAAACAGCTCTAACAGTTGCTTATATCTATTCAATTCAATTCAATTCCCTGGCAACGGTGCCATAAAACTTGTTCGTGTTTTCCCAACACTACACTAGAAAAACTTGGATTTGTTACTTCTATTTTTACTTAGTTAATTTATCTTTATGCCTATTCTTTCTTTTTAGAAGTAAACAAACAACCTTTAATACAATTTAGATATTAATTCCAATTTGCACTTTAACTGCAAGTGCATAGTGACTATTGTATCAATGTGCAAGTACAGGTCGATCCCATAGGGAATTGCTGACGAATTTAAGAAATGTTTGATTGTGAACAGTTCAAATTTATATTCAATAAGCACTCCGTTGAGTTACAGTTAACTCAACGGACTAAGTTCGTTGAGTTATGGCCAACTCAACGGACTATCCTCGTAGACTTAAGTTAACTCCACGAGCCTGTTTCTTCTTTATAATACTGCTATTTACAGAGGAATTCGACCAACCATTGGGCGATTCCACAGATTGTAAATAACATCAATTAAGCTTTTTAATGTTAGTTAACATTGGATTTATCATTATGCAATACTAACATTCAGATGATTCAAACAGTAACCATTAAAATCTTTAAGTTGTTTTGTACAAACCAATTTCAGTAAACTGTAAAATTAAAACTAACATAAAACAATCATAAAACTGATACAGATAACATTAATCACGATACAACACAAACAATACAACACTCAAATACAACATACAAACAAAGATAAATTATTTTTGATATTTTTGTTTTTATGTGATGGGCGAAAGATGAAATGTAAAGTAATTTCACTTGATAGTAAACACTTCCGACACTACTTGCAACGCGATTACACCACTGAAAATTGAACCACTTACAATTCTGTCTCCTCTCCCTATAGAATCGCGAGTCCAAAATTACAAGATGATCTCCTCTTCATTATACAGGCAGCAACCCGAAGCCAAGGCTAAAAGCTTTACGATCTCTTGAAATATGAGTCGATGCTTGGTGAAAATGTCTTCGCTTCCCGCGATGCGATCACTCCTCACAGTGGTTGTCAGGCACTGTGTTTGGCTTGGAATCGACCCGACATCAGGCAAGTATCCTTACAGACCTCCGATGATTGGTGATTATGGTGGTGATACGATGGTTGGTGTGATACTTCGAAAAATCGCCGATATTGTCTACAGAAAGCTCAGTGCTCCTCCTCTGTATACATTGGCCATCCATCGATCACACCCTTTCTTTTTTTCTTCTTTTCTTTTATATTTCTTCAGTGGTAACTGCTTCTCCTTGAATGATCGGTTGGATTTCCTTCCTTCAGATCAATGGCGATAATTTCTTTCTCCCTGCACGATTAAATTCCTGCGTGATACATGCGAACGTGGTTTTTCCTTCCAACTATCTGTTCCTGCAACCGCTACCATGGCATATTAGAAAATATATAGTCCGTGGAGTTATAGATAACTCAACAGACTTCCTTCGTTGATTTAACTATAAAACACGTGCAAAAATAACAACTTAAGTTTATAACGCTAACCTAACGCGTTGCCTTAGTGTATTTTCATGTAACTCAATGCGTGCAGTTATACTAATTTAACGAGTTATAACGTAAGTAAATCTACCAACTCTCAACACGTGTCAGTAGGAGTTTAAACATAAAATAACATTTCGAAGAGTTACAGGTATAACTATCTGATGCTCAGATGCATTTTTAGATACTTAAGAATTTCACAACCTATAATTTACCGATAGTTCATAAATGTACTAAATTAACATTAATTCCCCAAAATTAAGCAGATTCTTCAATTGAAGCATATAACAGTGCAATTATAACATAATGGCTTAATTCTCATATGATAAGCTAAATCTTATGCAATTAACCATCATTTAACCGTTAATAATATGCAGTTTTTCATTCTAAACAATACTATTAACTAAAAATAAAACATATATACATACAGATAGTTGCTTCAGATATGCTACTTCATTCAGCTGCCCTCCTAGAAGAGGTATCAATTTCATTAATCGTTCTATTGACAGGATTAGGTATAGCTTGTATTGGCAATCCTCCAGTAGGCCTAACTTCCATTGGTTCCTTTTGTCTAAGTGATATATTTCTATTTTGATTTGCAGCATTTCCAAATATAAATTCTACACGATTGTTTACTTGTTGGATTATCTTTTCTAATTTCTCTATTCTAGCTCCTTGTTTAATTAATACTTCATAACTTATGTTCTTCTCATTTATATTTTCTCCTCCCTGGAAATTGTTGTTTCTCTAAGATAAATTCGGGTGATTTCTCCAATTAGGATGATAAGAATTTCCCAAGTTATCTCTCTGGTTTCTAGCATAAATAATATCTAAGTCATTTATGTTTGTATTCTTTTCTGCTAGCTTTTGATTTAATGATAACTCTTCTATTTTCTTTGTTAATTCATTTAATTTCACCTCAAGCATAGTATTGGAATCTATTTCATGCATTCCTCTTGGCAATATTCTTTTATCTGCAATAGCTTCAGCCGAATTTTCCCACTGTGCAGTTCTTTTTGCAAAATTTTCTAAATATGCCCATGCTTCTTCACTACATAATTTTAAAAATCCATTTTGACAAGTAGATTCTAATAAAGATTTCGTTGAAACATCTATGCCTTCATAAATTATACCTATTAATTGTGCTTTACTCATTGCATGATGTGGACATTGAGTCAGTAAATCTTTAAATCTTTCTAAATATTTCCAGAATAATTCACCCTATTTTTGGCTACACATTAATATTTCTTTCTTCTTTTTAATCGTTTGATGTGTTGGATAATATTTTTCCAGAAAAATAGAGCAAAATTCAGTCCATGTAGAAATTGAATCAAGCGACAGAGTATATAACCATCTCTTAGCTGTATCTTTTAAAGAAAAAGGGATATATCTAAGTTTAATAGCATCTATACTCATGTTCGACATTTTCATCATTTGACAAACTTCGTTAAATTCTCTAAGGAAATAATAGGCATCCTCTCTTTCTAATCCATGAAAATGTGGCAATTGACTAATGTAATTAGATTTCAGTTCAAACCTATCTCCCTCAAAGTTTGGCAATCGAATACATGAAGGTTTATCAACTAATTCAGGATACAGAATTTCTCCTAATGGTTTTTCTACTGGAGCAGCTATTTCTACGTTCTCTTTTAAAGAAAGGTTGGCTACACCCCAAAGAATTTTGTTAAAGTTCAGTTCATAAAATTTTTCAGTATTCCTCTACAATGAAAATTCCTAGGTAGGTGTTCTTACTAATCGTTTAGTGCTTAGAGAATGAGTCCATGTGCTCATAAATAAATAGCAGAAGATTAATTACATACTAGTCAGAAGCTTTCCATTCTATAAATATTTGTTGTCGGATGAAGTTGAATCAGCTGCTTCTCCTTCCAATTCCTCCAACACCTTCTCCTTTCTTTTAAAAGTGCTGGTAACTCGTACATAACATTCTGTTTCATATATATACTGCATATCCATAAAGTGAATAAATCTCGTTGCAAGAACCTGTCTTGCAACGTGCATCGTGGTTCCTATTTTTATGGGTACGTGTACCACTACTAATTTCAAATTTTGGTAACCGCTAAACCGACGAAGTTTCGTTCATGGTTAAAAGAATAACTGTTCTGCTTAATCCACAAACTAACCTCGTTGAGTTACAGATTACTCAACAGAACACAGTCGGTTACTCTTGCTAACTCCACGGACTAACTTCGTTGAGTTATAGATAACTCAATGGAGTAACCTTATATTATATTACTGACCTGGTGGAGTTACAGTTAACTCAACAGACTTACTTCGTTGAGTTAACACTTAGCAACTTCTAAGTTTTACTCTCGTAAGTTACTCTCTGTTCTTTTTTCTTTCTTTTTCATTCTGCTAACTATAATTAAGTTAAATCTATGTAATTAATGCCTCATTTTGATTAAAATTCATTTAATTCTAAATCTTATATAGAGATTTAACTTGCAAGTCAGTTTATGTTATGCAGAATTTACATTTTACCATATAACATGTAGAAATTTTTTAAGCAGTTATCCTATAATTCAGCAAATTGTAAATCTGTTACATATTCATTCATAAAGTTCCACAAATTACATAATATTCAATAAATTCCATTCATTTCACATCCAAACACGTATGAAAATTGTATCTAAAAAATTATATTCATTAATATGAATCAATTACATTACAAGTACATCATACAATTTCATACAATTTTACACAAGTAGACGAACAATACAATTTAATCTCTATGCCTAAGTTCATCTACTTCCTTTTGGAGTTTTTCTAATTGCTGCTCTAATTGATTTATCCTTTCTACTGGTCCCGAATTTACTCCAGAAGGTACAGCTTGTTCTACAGCTACAAAATTCCTGTATTCTTTCACTGAAATGGTTCTAGATCTGATCCTTTTTGATGTCCATTTAGTGAAATCGATACAATACACCATCAGCAGTGGAATCAAATCTCCATAAAATAATTTCTTCTTCACTGTTTTCAGCTTGGAGATAAAAACTATAGACCAATTTATTTGGATCTTATTTACAACTACATATGTGGCCCATTTGACAAATTGACTTAATTCTATGTCATGGCCCTGTCGTTGATAGACATTCTTAATTAGAATGTTAGCCACCATGTGTGCCTTACCATTTAAATGCTTCAATCTGTTTAATAATGGCACACCAGGATTGATAGCTAAACAATCCTTAATTTGCTATTCAGTCCATTCAACTGTAGTTGTATCTTCCAAAATTTTTATTCCTTCATTCTTTAAACCAAATATGTTGTGGAGAAGCTCTGGTGTTATCTGTACATCAGCTTCCTCCACGTTTGAAATTAATCCTTTTCCTCCTTCTCTCAAATTAGCATAAAAACAGGGCACTAAATTCTCATATACTGCATGCCCTCTTTCTTGAAATATAAATTGCAGTAGACCTTGGAATTCAAATAGATCTTTGATTTCTTGCATTCCATCCCAATTTACTGGTCTACTGTAAATAATATCGTAACCCCTTATTTCTTGGTACTTGGTATAAGCTTCCTGACTACAAAAATGTACTTCATTCAAAATTGTTGTTTCAGTCGGGTTAGGAAGGTGACTTTGTTGCTCTAGAGGGGTTTGTACTTGATCTTCCTCTAGCATAGGCTGCATTTGAACATTCTCTTCAGATTCCTGAATTTTTGCTTTTGCTTCTATCTATGGTGGTGAGCCGGCAGAACTCTCCACTCTGTCTTCAATTCTTTCCATAATTTGCTGAAGAGTTTCTTGCTCTTCAGTGGAATCTGTGAAATTATTTTTGTCCAAATGGCTTCTTTCAACCTCTTCATTTTCTACTCTTTCTTCTTCCTCCTGACTACCAATCTGTTCTGTTACTATTCTTTCTGATTCTGTAACAGATTGGGATGGAGTCACGGGCAATTCAATTTCTTCCCTAATTTCTGTTTCTTCTTGTACAGGCTGCAAACTAATTTCAGCCTGATTTTCTTCTTGTCTTAGCTCCTCCTACTCCTCAGAATCGAAAAGCAAGTTAATAAAAATTTTCTCCACAAGCCTTGTAAAAATTGGTACTTCAGATTTAATTTCTTCATATTCAGGCATTTTTCTTTTCCTTTCTTTTTTCTGATTAGTTGTGCCTATTCTTCTTCTTCATCTTCTGAAATTAAATCTACAAAAATAGGCTCTGCAAGCCTTCAAGCCATAGGTACTAGCTCTTCCTGTTTAATTCTTCTAATAATTGCTAGTCTCGAAGGACCAGCTTCAGCTTCTTTTGCAACATATCTAACAACAGTTTTGGCAGTAGCTTCTTGATGCTGTTCCACTTTAATTTTATATTGGGCTTTCAACTTTTCTACAGCCCTCTTTTTGTACAGTGCATCAAACACTAGGTGTGCTTTAGCCACTACTAAATCTTCTAATTCTCCTTGGTTTTTTCCAACTTGAACCAGTTCTGCAAATTCTCTTATTTCTTCTTCAATCGAAGGCTCCATCATTTCTGCTCGTGCCAATGGCTTAAATGGTGGAACTGAAGGTCCAGACCGCTGCTCCTCAGGAACACGTCTTTCAGCAGTTGGTTCCTCCCGCTCTTTAGTTGCCTCTTCATTTCCTTTCCTTTCTTGCTCCCAGATCGCCCATTTAGCTCGTCTACAGATTCATCTTTTGAACCAGAGCCGGGACTTACGCTGGATTAATTCTAGAGCAACTTCATTACTTGGCCTTATTTTTCTTTCCTTGCTTACAGCTATTTCTATTGCTATTCTGATTCGTGTTTCCATTATTTGAGGTATTTGTATACCCATATCTACTAAATCTCTTCTAAACTTGAAAAGTTCTGATTCTACCTTTTGTAGCTCTTTCTCTCTTGCCGTATTTCTGATCTTCTACCGTGTGTGCTACTCTTTTGATTCCTTCAGAAATTCTGATGTATCAACAACATCTTCCTAGAATTCAGGCATCATCTTCCTCATCGTGGAGTTACACAATAGCACGGAATCGCTCTAATTTCTACTATTCTAGATTCTAAATGATTTGCCGGATAATGCCCCTAAAATCTTAGGTTTCAGTTTAAATAAGCCCTAAGTTTAGGCGGGTAATCGAGTCATTTCCTGAACCAACTATTACTATTTTATCCGCCGTCTTAGCTACAGTACTCCGTTGAGTTACAGTTAACTCAATGGAATAAGCTCGTTGATTAACTCAAGACTCAACGGAGTAAGCTCGTTGAGTTAAGCGTAACTCAATGGACTTCCCGTACAAGCAAATATAATAATAAAAATATTACAGAGAATAGTTTTTCAATTTTATTTTTTTTACCGATTTAACCGATACTATGTTTCGGTCAAACCCAAATATTTTTTAATTTTTTATTTTTCTTTCGTTTGAACCGATACTATGTTTCGGTAAAACCAATATTTTTTCCTAAAAATTAATATACAATTTTTTTTAATGTTCCGATCATACCGATGGATCTAGTCGGTTGAACCGCAACTATTTTTAATGTTTTTTATATATATATATATATAAACATAAAAACTGATTTCTTACTAAGTAAAGCTCGAGTAGTCCTCTACTCTGACTTCTTCTATAATTCCCAAGGAGCTTTTTGGTGTTTTCAGAATAGGTTTAAGTCTTTGTCCATTTACTTTAAATATATTCTGATTTTTAGGATTTTCAATTTCAATAGCTCCATAAGGATAAACATTTCGAACTATGTAAGGTCCTGCCCATCTAGATCTTAATTTTCCTAGATGGTTATGGAGTCTAGCCATATAAAGATATACTTCTTGTCCTATTTCAAAGCTTTTAGGAATAATTTTTCTATCATGCCAGAATTTAATTTTCTCTTTTTCTCTTACAGTACTCGAATAAGCTTCATTTGTAAATTCTTCTAATTCAATTAGTTGCATTTTCCTATTTTCAACAGCTTGATTTAAATTAGTGTTTAGAGTTTTTAATGCCCAATAAGCTTTAGGTTCTATTTCAGTAGGTAAATGACAACTTTTTCCATATACTAGCCTAAAAGGTGACATACCTAAGCTCGTTTTATAAGCAGTTCTATAAGCCCAAAGTGCATCTATCAATCTATTAGCCCAATGTGTTCTAGTAGGATTTACTACTTTTTCCAATATTAATTTAATTTGTTTGTTTGCACTTTCTACTTGTCCACTTGTTTGCGGATGATATGATGTTGCAATTTTGTGGTTTACTCCATATTTCTTCATTAAGGCTTCAAAACTTCTATTACAGAAATGAGTTCCTCTATCACTAATAATAGCTTTAGGTATTCCAAATCTGGCAAATATATTTGTTCTTATAAATTGTATTACCACTTTGTTATCATTAGTTTTTGTAGGAATAGCTTCTATCCATTTAGATACATAATACACCCCCAACAATATGTAATTAAATTGATTAGACATAGGAAATGGACCCATAAAATCTATTTCCCACACATCAAAGATTTCAACCTCAATAATAAGATTAAGAGGCATCATATTCCTCTTTGATATTCTTCCTATTTGTTGACATCTTAAATAAGTTACGCAAAATTTATGAGCATCTTTGAATAGTGTTGGCCAATAAAACCCACATTGCAGAATTTTTGCAGCAGTTTTCCCTGAACCAAAATGTCCTCCACAAGCTTGGTCATGATAGAAAGACAATATGCTCGAATATTCAGTTTCTGGAACACACCACCTTAAATCCAGATCAGGACATTTCTTAAATAAGTATGGGTCTTCTCAATAGTAATATTTTACTCTTGAGAAAAATAATTTCTTATCCTATCTATTCCAATCCTTAGGTGTTAAACCAGTAACTAAGTAATTAACTATGTCTGCATACCAAGGCATTGTGTTGATGGTCATTAATTGTTCATTAGGAAAATTATCCTTAATTTCAATATTTGATTTTTCTATTTGTAATCTTGATAAATGATCTGCTACTACAATCTCACAACCTTTTTTATCTTTAATTTCTAGATCAAATTATTGCAATAATAATATCCATCGGATCAATCTAGGTTTAGTTTCTTTTTTCTTTATTAGATGTTTTAGAGCTGAATGATCCGTGTATACTATTACTTTAGCTCCAATCAGATATGATCTAAACTTTTCTAAAGCAAACACAACAGCTAATAATTCTTTTTCAGTAGTTGTGTAATTAACTTGAGCATCATTTAAGGTTTTGCTTGCATAATGAATCACTCTAGGAGATTTCTCTATCTTCTGTCCTAACACTGCTCCTACAGCAAAATCAGAAGCATCACACATTAATTCAAATGGATGGTTCCAATTAGGTGCTTGAATTATAGGAGTTGAAATTAAGCTAGTCTTAAGTCTGAAAAATGCTTCCTTGCAATTTTTATCATAGTTAAATGGAACATCTTTTAATAGATTAGTTAAAGGTCTAGCTATCTTGCTAAAGTCTTTAATAAATCTTCTATAAAAACCAGGATGTCCTAGAAATGATCTAATATCTTTTATTGATTTAGGTTCTAGTAGATTAGAAATTACTTTTATTTTAGCTTTATCTACTTCCAACCCTTTTTTAGAAACAACATGCCTTAAGACTATTCCTTGTTTAACCATGAAGTGACATTTTTCCCAATTTAAAACCAGATTTTTTTCCACACAGCATTTTAATATTTGGTCTAAATTGCTTAAACACATGTCATATGAGTTGCCATATACAGTAAAATCATCCATAAATATTTCTAAAAAATCTTCAGTCATTCTAGTAAATATGCCCTGCACACACCTTTGAAAGGTAGCTAGCGCATTGCATAATCCGAATGGCATTCTTTTAAAAGCATAAGTTCCATTAAGACAGGTGAAAGTTATTTTCTCTTGATCCTCTAATGCTACTGGAATTTGATTATACCCTAAATACCCATCTAGGAAACAAAAATATTCTTGCCCTATTAATCTTTCCAACATTTGATCTATAAAAGGTAAGAGAAAATGAACTTTCCTAGTCACAACATTCAACTTTCTATAGTCTATACATACTCTCCAGCCTAATTGAATTCTAGTAGGTATCAATTCTTGACTTTCATTCCTAATAATTGTTAATCCTGATTTCTTGAGAACTACATGGATTAGACTAACCCACGAGCTATTAGAAATTGGATAAATTATATCATTATCTAACCATTTAACTATTTCCTTCCTGACTACTTCTTTAAGGTTTGGATTTAATTTCCTCTCAGGAATTCTAATAGGTTTAGCATTCTCTTCTAAATATATGTGGTGACAGCATAAAGTTGAACTTAACCCTTTTATATCAGTCATAGTCCATCCTATTGCTTCTTTATAACTTTTTACTACATCTTTTAATTTAGCTATTTGATCCTCTTTTAAATCCGAAGCATTAATGATTGGACAGGTCCGTTTATCTTCTAGAAATATATAGGTTAATTTAGGAGGTAAAGGTTTTAATTCTAAATGCTGCCCATTAGAAGCTAGAGCTCCTAATTGAACATCATCATTTTTTAAATTAATTTCTTCTCGATCTCCTTCTATATTTATGGTTTCACTTTCTTCTAAAGTTTCAGAATTGATTTGCCTATTTAATTCTTCTTGAATCACATCATCTAACATATCTCCTTCATCCTCTAAAAAGTCTATGGTATGTAAGGACATTTCTAACTCTTCAAACCTTTCTGGTTTGAAAATATTTAATTGAGTATCCTCATTACCATATGCTAACTTCATTACTGTAGTTTTACAATTTATAACAGCCCCTGATGTTGCTAAAAATGGCCTTCCCAAAATTAAAGATGTATCACTATTTTTATGCTTAATTTGTTGGGAATCCAAAATTACAATATCAATAGGATATATAAAATTCTTGATTTTAATTAAGACATCCTCTATTTTTTCTCTAGGGTATCTTTTACTTCTATCAACTATTTGAATAACTGTACTAGTAGGAGTTAAGCCTTCTAATCCTAAGGATGCAAATATATCACTTGGCATAACATTTATACCTGCACCTAAGTTTATTAAGGTTCTTTCTAGAATGGTATTTCCTTTGGTGCATGATATAATAGGGATTCCAGGATTAGATAACTTTTTAGGAATTTGTGGCAGAAATAGGGAACTACTTTGCTCAGCTAAAAAAACCTTTCTAAGAACTTTTCACTCTCTTTTCTTAGTACACCAATCCTTCAAAAATTTAGCACAAGGTGGCATATTATGTAATAAATCTAACAAAGGAATGTTAACTTGTACTTTTTCAAAAATTTCTCTGATTTTTTCTTGTTTTTCAGGAATTGTTTGTTATAATCTTTCAGGATAGGGTGCTAAAGATTTTGATTTCAAAGACTCTTTTTCTTTCAGTTGATTTGTTTGATCATTTTTAGCTTCAATCACAGATTTAGATTGTTCTTTAGTGATTTCTAGATATTCAGCTATTACATTTTC
This sequence comes from Cymodocea nodosa, assembly GCA_036874045.1. Lineage (NCBI taxonomy): Eukaryota > Viridiplantae > Streptophyta > Magnoliopsida > Alismatales > Cymodoceaceae > Cymodocea > Cymodocea nodosa. Next base: position 278,871 of record JAZBRI010000011.1, read on the forward strand.
ATTATCATTTTGATTTTTACTCTTGTCCACCTTCATATCATTTTCATTTTGAGTTCTTGGTAGTATATCAGTTCCAGATCTTAATGTTACACATACATCTTCCATATTTTCATTATTTTCATGATGTTTTTGCATATCATTTTCGTGATTACGATCATCAATTGTTTTTAGTTTTAAAGGGCATTCTTTAAATTCTCTTACATTAGTGTTTTCTGTTTGCTGTATATTTTGCAAATTATGCAGGTTTATAACATTATAATTCTCATTGTCCTATTGCATAACTTGTATTTTCATTGCATTTTCGTCTAATGCTTTTAATTTTGTTTCCAGATCATCTAATTTCATTGCATTCAATTTTTGATCAATTTTCTTTATGGCTTTTTCAGTTTCGTAAATTATATCCTGTTTAGGTTCTGAATATGCTTCCTTATAGTTTAACTCGTTGAGTTCTTGTTGTTGACACACAAAGTATTCCAGTTTGTCTAGATTTTGCTCTATACTATGCTCCAGTCTGTCATAGCTATCCCAAACTTCAGTGTCTCTCATCATATTACACATTCTATACTGACGAGCCTGTTTCTTCTTTGTAATACTACTATTTACAAAGGAATTCGGCCAACCATTGGGCGATTCCATAGATTGTAAATAACATCAATTAAGATTTTTAATGCTTGTTAACATTGGATTTATCATTAAGCAATACTAACATTTAGATGATTCAAACAGTAACCATTAAAATCTTTAAGTCTTTTGTACGAACTAATTTCAATAAACTGTAAAATTAAAACTAACATAAAACAATCACAAAATTGATATAGATAACATTAATCACGATACAACACAAACAATACAACACTCAAATACAACATACAAACAAAGATAAATTGTTTTTGGTATTTTTGTTTTGATGTGAACATGGAAATGGGCGAAAGGTGAAATGTAAAGTAATCTCACTTGATAGTAAATACTTCCGACACTACTTGCAACGTGATTACACCATTGAAACTTAAACCACTTATAATTCTATCTCCTCTCCCTATAGAATCGCGAGTCTAGAATTGCAAGATGATCTCCTCTTCAGCATACAGGCATCAACCTGAAGCCAAGGCTAAAAGTTTTACGATCTCCTGAAATATGAGTCAGCACTTGGTGAAAATGGCTTCCCTTCTCGCGATGCGATCATTCCTCATAGTGGTTGTCAGGCACTGTGTTTGGCTAGGAATCGACCCGACATCAGGCAAGTATCCTCATAGACCTCCGATGGTTGGTGATTATAGTGGTGATGATGGTGATAACGATGGTTGGTTGGTGTGGTACTTTAGAGAATTGCGACGCTGATCCTCCTCTACACCACTGTCCGTCCATCGATCACACATCAATCACACCTTCTTCTTCTTTTTTTCTTTTTTTTTATATTTCTTCAGTAGTAACTGCTTCTGCTTGAATGATCGGTTGGATTTCCTTCATTCATATCAATGGCGATGCTTCCTTCTCCTATGCGATACATGCAAACATGGTTTTTCCTTCCAACTGTCTTGTTTCTCCAACCGCTACAGTGGCATATTAGAAAATATATAGTCTGTGGAGTTACAGATAACTCAACAGACTTTCTTCATTGATTTAACTATAAAACACGTGCATAAATTTAACTATCCGATGCTTAGGTGCATTTCAGATACTTATAAACTTAACTATCTGATGCTCAGATGCATTTCGGATAGTTACACCTAAGTCACCAATATATAACTTAAGTAAATCTACCAGATCTCGACACGTGTCAACAGCAGTTTAATCATAAAATAACATTTTGGAGAGTTACAGGTCTAACTATCCGATGCTCAGATGCATTTCGAATAGTTACACCTAACTCATCGAAGATCCACTTAAGTCACTTACCCAAAACATGACATGTGTCCTCAGTTATTTTATAAATAAAAAGAGATTTCGGAGAGTTACAGGGATAACTATCTGATGCCTAGCTGCAATTTCGGATAGTTATAGATAACTCACCGAAAGTTCACTTAAGTCATTCATTCTGGTTTTGACATGCGTACTTCAGGAAATAATAAAATATTCTCTCAAAACATAACTGTTCGGCAATTTAAACATAACTATCCGATACATAGTCGATCTGTTAAACATAACTGTCCGAATTTGTTTGGTATGTTAAACATAACTGTCCGAAATATCAAAAAATTCGGATACTTAAGAATTTCACAGCCTGCAACTTAGGGGGTGTTTGTGCATGTTAGAAAGTTCAGAAATGAAGGAAATGGAAAGTTCAGATTCATGTGAATTAGAAATTCTAGATTCTTGAGAAATGAAGGGTTGTTTGTGCACATCTCAGAAACTTAGGAAAGTTAAGATTCCCATAGTGGGGTTTGTGCTGGATGGAATGTTCAGAATTGAAATATATTTTTTTAATCAAAGAATTCTAATAATTAATTTTAATTTACTCTATTTCTTCACATAATAATACTTACATTTTAAAAAAAAAATATCAAAAATAAAAATATTTATTTATTAATAATATCATAAATAAATTGGACAAAAGTTGTATTGTGTATTACCTATTTGAACATAGCATATCACAACCAATTACTTTTCAAAATTGTTAACTAACATAAATATATTATTCGACCAGGCTAGGCTGGTCCGTGGGTTGATTCGGGTTGGGCCTAGGCTGGCCCGTGGGCCAATTTGGGCCTAGTTGAAATCTAACAGAAAATAAAAAATAGAAAATAGAATATGATACCTCTCTTATATACATTAATAAATGTAAACATAAAAGTTGAAGTATACAAAATTAATAAATGTTAAAGTAAAAGTTGTTAAAAAATTAATAATTGTAATACAAACTTGTTTAAACATAGAACTTGATGTAACAATTGAAAATTAATAAATGTATTTATAAATAAAATAATGTGTTTGAATGATGAATTGATTATCGAAAATGTTGTAAATTTTTTATTTTTATTTTAATTTAAAATCAAAAAAATAAATATAAAAAATTAATAATTGAAACTTAATAAATGTATTTATAAATAAAATAATGTGTTTGAATGATGAATTGATTATTTAAAACGTTGTAAATTTTTTTATTTTTATTTTAATTTAAAATTAAAAAGATAAATATAAAAAATTAACAATTGAAAATTAATAAATGTATTTATAAATAAAATAATGTGTTTGAATGATGAATTGACTATCGAAAATGTTGTAAATTTTTTTCTTTTTATTTTAATTTAAAATCAAAAAAATAAATATAAAAAATCAAAAACATCAATTGGACCGAAGTTGAGATTCGGTCTGACCGAAGTTGAGATTCGGTCTGACCGAAAAAAATAAAAAATTGAAAAACTTATGTTCGATCGAAGACTGAGCTTCGGTCTGATCGAAGAAAAATATAAAAAAATAAAAAAGTTTCAGTTAGTCAAATTGAAAAAATAAATAAAAGAAAAAAAAAATCGATTAGACGGAAGCTCGATTAAACTGAAAAAAATTAAAAGACTTCAGTCGGACCGAAGGAAAAAATTTGATCTGACTAATAAAAAATAAAAAACTTCGATCGGACCGAAGGAAAAAATTCGGTCTAACTGAAAAAAAAAGTAAAAAAATGAAAAAACTTCAGTCGTACCGAAGGAAAAAATTTGATTTGACTGAAAAAAAAGTAAAAAATGAAAAAACTTTGATCGGACCGAAGGAAGAAATTCGGTCTGACCGAAAAAAAAGTAAAAAAACTATAAAACTTCGGTCGGATTGAAGGAAAAAATTCGGTCTAACCGAAAAAAAATAAAAAACTTAAAAACTTCGGTTAGACTAAAGTTCAGACTTCGATTTGACCGAAGGAAAAGAAAAAAACACTTCAGTTAATCGGAGTGTTGAACCGAAGAAAAATAAAAATGAAGAAAATTTTGCCGATCACACCAAAGGTGGTCTAACGGTTTGATCGGAAAAAAAATAAAAGAAAAAGAAAACTTATATTTTAAGAAAAAATATTAAGTCTTCTTATTTATATTTATTAATAATATCAATTTGAAGAAATTGAACAAAAGTTGTATTGTGTATTACCTATTTGAACATAACATATCACAAACAATTACTTTTCAAAATTGTTAACTAACATCCAATATATAAATAAAATTCACAACATAAATATAAATTGTCAACATACAAATATTCAAATATTGTAACATAACAATTTGACAAAGTTACATATGAAATAATTTAAAAGTCACATCCATCCCACATGGTAGTCTTCATGTTGTCACGCATTTCATCTGCTATTTGTTTTCTTCGTTCTTGTGTCATTTCTAATGTACTATCTATCTGTGAAAGCTCATCTTCAATAATTCCAATTTCTTCATTTTCTAGATCAAATTTAGCTAACTCATCTTCTAGATCTTCTAATAAATCTGCTCTGTCAGCTTTACGTATAAAATTATGTAATAGGAAGCAAGCCATCACAATCTTCGTTTGTGTATCATAAGGATACGGCATATGCCCTCGTAAGATTGCAAAACGATGTTTAACAACTCCAAATGATCGCTCAATCACTGATCTTAATTGTAAATGTCTGTAATTGAAGTTTTCGACTGCATTTTCTGGAACTCTATTATTTTCATATTCAGATAGATGATATCTCACTCCTCGATATGGACAAATAAATTCAGGTCGATTAGGATAACCAGCATCAACCAAGTAAAACTTTCCTGTAAATAATTAAAAATTAATGTAAATAAAAAATATATATTCAATAATGTCATTTTATACCTGATGGAACCTTGAATGGATGATGTCTTGTGACGTCATCTTGAAGGATTCTTGCGTCAGAAGTTGATCCTTCCCAACCACTAAGAATATATGTAAATTCCATATCAAAATTACATGCGGCCATAACATTTTGACTTAACTCTCCTTTTCTATTTCTAAATCTTGTTGTTTGTCGTCCATAAATAGTTACCTTAATATGTGTTCCATCAATAGCACCAATGCAATTCTGTTAACATATGAATAAGAAAATGAGAAAAAAATAATATTCAAATCAATTTCATATGAAAATATATATTTACCTCAAAATAGGGATACACATTTGAATCATTCAGTATTCTACTTGGAGTTGATGTTGGAGGCATTCCAAGAAGTTGTTTATGCAAGTTCAAAATTGCATTAAGTACTTCATTGAAGTACGTAATAACAGTCCATGCAGACTAAGAGAAGCGCTCCCTTGTTACTCCATATCGTTGGTTTTGACCAACAGTGACAAGAAAGATTGCAAACTTCTCTTCGACACTAACATTGCTTGTATTTCCCATGCCACCTTCTCTTCGTAACAAATTACAAAAGTCAAGAAATACATGCTGACTCATTCTATATATTTTTTGACAATTATATGCTTGATGTGGTAATGATGAATCTAATAACCTTCTAATGTAGTCATGCCCTTCTCTACTATAAATGCGATGTGTAATATTAGTCAATGTACTTAACATACATGCAACACCTGCAAGGAAGTTCCATAGTGAAAGAAGTAACGTTTGTCGTCTTTCCGCTTCTTCCTCTTCTTCCTCAAGCATATTCTTTAACAATTCCAAACCATCCATACCATTCATGATAATTATTACCTACAAGAAGTACTGAGATTAGTACACATTTTCCTAAAAATATATAAGAATCTTCAACAATAATAAAAACATTTATTTTACATAACAATATTTATATAAAATATCAAGCAATAAAGCATTCACTTATGAAAATCAATAGTCATCATCATTGTCTAAAATTCAACATTACACATTATTCACCACAATAATAAAGTTCATCACATCCATCAACATTACTCAACAATAGAAAAGTACATTCATAAGTTGTGATACTTAATCCATTCTACCCTCATATCTGTTGGGATGCTAAGAAATTGCTCTACTAGTTCTTTTCTTTCCAATAAAGTCATTGCTTTGAATTTCTCACTGTTGGTAAGACTTTCAATTTGCATTAATGCTTCTATAGCTTGTGCTGTAAGACTTCCTTGTTTCACTTTGAAATGTAGCATTTGCTCTTGCACTTTAACTTGTTGTTTCTGGATCTGAAGTTCCTCTTTCTGGATTTGAAGTTGTTCTTTCTGTATGTTTGTTACATTATCATAATATTCTTGTCGAGCTTTAACTTTATCCTCTTCTTTTCCACATAATGACATAATAGCAGATGTAGCTTCTTTAAATGAAGATGCCATTAGTTGTACTGACTCTACATGTGGTCTTGGACGTTTTCCCTTTTTCACCTCATTGAACCTTCTTGATGAAGACATTGGAGATTGAAGTTGGGTACCATTTGTATCCATTGGACTATCACTTGGTGGTGTGAAGTATTGAAAATGATTTGGTGGTGGTGTCATTTCATTTGATTCATTCATAGGTATGTCTCCTTCATTCTGAGTAATTGTTTCAGGGTCTCTACTGACATTCCCTATAGCCATATTACTTTCAAATAACAATTGCAGTTGATCATAAATAGGACATGATTTACCTTTGAGGGGGGCATAATCTGGGTGTTTCTGTAAGATTAAAAATATGTTAGTATATACAGAACGTACAAATTATATTAACACATTCAAAAATATTACCTTAATAAATTCATTCCAAACTTCATCTGAAATATCAGTATGACCTTGTATGTAATTCCATCCCCAACCACTTTGAGACATAATTTTTGTGTAGTTACGATGCATCTGTCGCCATGTTTTAATTCGACTGTCAACATTTTTCTTTGTGATACCTGCATTTGTGTCATTATTATACTTCTCTATTACCTTGTTCCATGTTTCAACTTTAACTTTTCCATCATGTGTTTTTCCATTCCCTTCATTTAAAACATCTTCTAATATACCCAAAAATGTCGCATCTGCTTTTGCATTCCAACTAGTATAAGATCTTTGTCTACTTGGTACTGTATTATATGTAGTAGCCATATCTAATTTGCAAAACATATATATAAATGAAAAACACATCATTGAAATATGGATGACAATGACAACATCAATCATTAACATAAAAATTAAATAAGTTATTATTCATTCAATGACAATATGCATTAAAAATGGATAAGAATGAATAACTTAAATAAGTTACTAGTCATTCATAACACATATGAAATGGCATACATAAGAATTTCATACTTTTTTTCGTTGGATTTGTAATCAAAATATAACTAAAGAAATAAGTTGGATATCATGAAAAGGGAAGCAAATGAAGTAAGAACAACAGCAAAAGATATTCAAGAATTAACACATAGCCTACACTAAGATTGCTTAAGTCCAGACATGCTTTGTTGCTAATGCAAGGCCAACGTAGTCCCTCCTTGTCTAAAGCAAAATCCAAATAATGTAGGATCTCATTAATGCAAATTGAGTCATATTGATTGCAACAGAAAATATTGAGTCATATTAACAAAATCCTAAATCTTCAACAACCTTAGTTCTTGCAAAAGATCTTGCTTCTTGTTTTTTCAATTTTCCTCTTCTCATTAATCTCCACTAACCATATAAACATGATATGAACTTCTAACCCTTATTAACAAAATACATATTTTACAAATGTTACCTTGTATATAAGTTCAGACGACTGATACAAAATAAGTTCCACCACAAACAACAGAAATTATTAGAGGTGATGAATGGATGAAATAAAAAGTTACTCAATTTAAACTTTGGTAGATAAGATAAGAGTGTTTGCTCAGAAAGCTCTACGTCTACCCTTATTAGTTTCCATCGTACCTCCCTACCTATTTGTTCTTGTAACGACAAAAATGAAATTTTGAACGCAGTAAACCAGGAATAGTGGCTCGCCGACATGCATAGGTAGTAATATTTGTTAGTATTCTTCTGGCTGCAAGAAATAAACTATGCAAAAGTTTCATGAAATTATTACCTTCGAGCGGTCGGTGAACTTCGAGCAATCGACGAGCTTGGAGTGGTCGGCGAGCTTGGAGCGGTCGACGAGCTTGGAGCGGTTCGCGAGCTTCGAGTGGTCGACGAGCTTCGAGCGGTCGGTGAGCTTCCGAGCGGTTGGCGAGCTTCAAGTGGTCGGCGAGCTTTCGAGCAGTCGACGAGCTTCAAGCTATCCAAGAGCTTCGAGTGGTCGGCGAGCTTCAAGTGGTCGGTGAGCTTTGAGTAGTCGGCGAGCTTTCGAGTGGTCGGCGAGCTTTCGAGCAATCGGCGAGCTTTGAGTGGTCCGCGAGCTTCGAGCGGTCCAGGAGCTTTCAAGTAGTCGGCGAGCTTCAAGTGGTCCGCGAGCTTTGAGCAATCGGCGAGCTTCAAGCAGTCGGTGAGCTTTCGAGCGGTCGGTGAGCTTCAAGTGGTTCGCAAGCTTTCGAGCAATCGGCGAGCTTCAAGTGGTTCGCGAGCTTCGAGCAGTCGGTGAGCTTCAAGCGGTCGGTGAGCTTTGAGCAGTCGGCGAGATTTCGAGCGGTCGGCGAGCTTCAAGTAGTCGACGAGCTTTCGAGCAGTCGGCGAGTTTCGAGTGATTCGCGAGCTTCGAGTAGTCCAAGAGCTTTTGAGCAGTCGGCGAGCTTCAAGCGGTCCGCAAGCTTTCGAGCAGTCGACGAGCTTCGAGCGGTCGACGGCCTTCGACTGGTCGGCGAGCTTCGAACGGTCGACGGGAATCACGCACTTGGCGAGCTTCAAGCAAACGAAATCAAGGCATTCGGGCGGTCGGGGATTCCTTGATTTCAGAGGGGAGAGTCTCCGAAATCAGGGAAAATTTTTCCTTTTATATTTGGGAAAGTTAACAAACTTTCCCAAGTTTCCAAATCTACACAAACTACTTACATACTTTCTTTACATTCATTTCTTTCCTTTCTTAAAAATCCGAGTAGGCACAAACCCCCCCTTACCGACAGTTCATAAATGTACTAAATTAACATTAATTCCCCAAAATTAAGCAGATTCTTCAATTAAAGCATATAACAGTGCAATTATAACATAATGGCTTAATTCTCATATGATAAGCTAAATATTGTGTAATTAACCATCATTTAACCATTAATAATATGCACTTTTTCATTCTAAACAAATGTTAATTAACATTGGATTTATCATTAAGCAGTACTAACATTCAGATAATTTAAATAGTAACCATTAAAATCTTTAAATCTTTTGAATGAACCAATTTCAGTAAACTGTAAAACTAAAACAACATAAAACAATCACAACACTTACAAAGATAACATTAATTACGATACAACACAAACAATACAACACTCAAATACAACATAAAAACATGGATAAATTGTTTTTGGTCTTTTTGTTTTAATATGAACATGGAAATGGCCGAAAGGTGAAATGTAAAGTAATCTCACTTGATAGTAAATACTTCCGACACTACTTGCAACGTGATTATACCACTGAAAATTATACCACTTACAATTCTATCTCCTCTCCCTATAGAATTGCGAGTCCAGAATTGCAAGATGATCTCCTCTTCAGCATACAGGCATCAACCTGAAGCCAAGGCTAAAAGCTTTACGATCTCCTGAAATATGAGTCGGCACTTGGTGAAAATGGCTTCCTTTCTCGCGACGCAATCACTCCTCACAGTTGTTGTGAGGCACTGTGTTTGGCTCGGAATCAACTCGACATCAAGAAAGTATTCTCACAGATCTCCGATGGTTGGTGATTGTGGTGGTGATGATGATGGTTGGTGTGGTACTTTAAAGAATTGCGACGCTGATCCTCTTCTACACACACTGTCCGCCCATCGATCACACCCTTCTTCTTTTTTCTTCTTTTCTTTTATATTTCTTTAGTAGTAACTGCTTCTACTTGAATGGTCGGTTGGATTTCCTTCATTCGTATCAACGGTGATGCTTTCTTCTCCCTATGCGATACGTGCAGTCGTGGTTTTTCTTCCAACTATCCTATTTCTACAACCGCTACAGTGGCATATTAGAAAATATAAAGTCCGTGGTGTTACAGATAACTCAACAGACTTTCTTCATTGATTTAACTATAAAACACGTGCATAAATTCAACTATCCGATGCTCAGGTCCATTTCGGATACTTATAAACTTAACTATCCGATGCTTAGATGCATTTCGGATAGTTACAAATAACTCACCGATATATAACGTAAGTAAATCTACTAGATCTCGACTCGTGTCAGCAGTAGTTTAATCATATAATAACATTGCGGAGAGTTAGAGGTCTGACTATCTGATGCTCAGATGCATTTCAAATAGTTAGAGATAACTCACCGAAAATCCACTTAAGTCACTTTCCCAAAACATGACACGTGTCCTCAGCTATTTTATAAATAAAAAGAGATTTCGGAGAGTTACAAGGATAACTATCCAATGCCCAACTGCAAGTTCGGATAGTTATAGATAACTCACTGAAAGTTCACTTAAGTCATGCATTATGGTTTCGGCACGTGTACTTCAGGAAATAATAAAATATTCTCTCAAAACATAACTGTTCAAAATATCAGAAAATTCAGACACTTAAGAATTTCACAGCCTGCAACTTACCGATAGTTCAAAAATGTACTAAATTAACATTAATTCCCCCAAATTAAGCAAATTCTTCAATTAAAGCATATAATAGTGCAATTATAACATAATGGCTTAATTCTCATATGATAAGCTAAATATTATGTAATTAACCATCATTTAACCGTTAATAATATGCACTTTTTCATTCTAAACAGGTGGCACTAGAGAACTTGTATTAGTTCCAAGGCAACAACACTAAATAACTTGTATTTGTTAACTTCTGTTTTTAACTTAGTTAATTTGTCTTTATGCTTATATCAGTAATTCCTTTTTAGAAGTAAACAAATAACCTTTCACAAAAATTAGATTTTAATTCCAATTTGTATTTTAACTGCAAGTGCACAGTGTATATTGTATTTGTGTGCAAGTACAGGCCGATCCCACAAAGAAATTGAGTAAGAATTGTGTACTATTCTATTTTTTTATAATATACTAAATGTGTTCAGTAATCCCTCTATTGAGTTATAGTTAACACAACGGACTAATCTCGTGGACTTAAGTTAACTCCACGAGCCTATATTTTCAGTTTAATATTGCTATTTATAGAGGAATTTGGTCAACCATTGAGCGGTTCCACAGATTGTAAATAACATCAATTAAGCTCTTTAATGCTAGTAAATATTAGATTTATCATTAAGCAACACTAACATTCAAATATTTCAAACAGTAACCATTAAAATCTTTAAGTATCTGGAACAAATCGATTTCAGTAAACTGTAATACTATTTTCTGAATCAAACAAACATAAAACATTCACAATACTAACAATGATAACTTTAATCTCGATACAAAACAAACAATACAACACTTAAATACTAAATACAAACATAGATAAGTTGTTGTTTTTGGTATTTTTGTTTTTAAGATGTTCATGAAAATGGGTGAAAGGTGAAATGTAAAAATCTCTATCGATAGTAAACACTTCCGTCACTACATGCTACGTGATTACACCATTGAAAACTTAATCACTTACAATTCTGCCTCCTCTCTCTATAGAACCGCAAGTCCAGAATTGCAAGATGATCTTCTCTTCAGCATACTAGCATCAACCCAAAACCAAGGCTAGAAGCTTTACCATCTCTTGAGATATGAGTCGGTGCTTGGTGAAAATGGCTTCCCTTCCCGCAACGTGATCACTCCTCATAGTGGTTGTTAGGCACCGTGCTTGGCTCGAAATCGACCCGACATCAGGAAAGTATTTTCACAAACCTCCAATGGGTGGTGATTATGGTAATGTTGGTGATGGTGTGGATGATTCAGTGAACTTCTGATGCTGCCTACAGTTAGCGTAGTCCTCCACCTTTACACACACCGCCAACCACACCTTCATTTTTTCTCCTCTTCTTTTATATTTCTTCAGTAGTAACTGCTTCTGTTTTAAATGATCGGTTGAATTTCCCTCATTCAGATCAATGATGGTGATTTCTTCTCCCTTCTAGGAGTGAGTTCCTACGTGATACGTGCAATCATGGCTTTCCTTTGAATGTCCTGTTTCTGTAACCGCTACAATAGCATATTAGAAAATAAATGGTCCGTGGAGTTACAAACAACTCAACAAACCTACTTTGTTGATTTAACTAAAAAAAACGTGCAATAAAGAAATAAGCTGCTAACATAACGCGTTACCTTAATGTATATTCATGTAACTCAACACGTTTAGTTATGCTAACTTAACGAGTTCAAATATATAACTTACGGTTTTCACTCACTAACTCAACGAGTTCTCACATGATCTTTTTATACCTTTAAACCTGTAACTTGACAAGTTGGCACGTGATCTTTTTAACAAAAAGAACACTAACTCAACTAGTTGATACTATTCACTTAAATATTCTTTTAACATTTAAAACATAACTGTCTAGTACATGCAATATAATTCTCTGAAATAACAAAAAATTCGGATACTAAAGAATTAAAAACCAGCAACTTACCGACAATTCAAAAATGTACTAAATGAATGCTAATTCCTTGAAATTATGCAGATTCTTTCATTAAAGCATATAATAGTGCAATTATAACATAATGACTTAATTCTCATATGATAAGCTAAATATTATGCAATTAACCATCATTTAACCGTTAATATTATGCACTTTTTCGTTTTAAATAATTTTCTTTCCAGATCATCTAATCTCATTACATTCAATTTTTGATTGATTTTCATTATAGATTTTTCAGTTTCGTAAATGATATCAATTTTTGGTTCTGAATATTCTTCCTTATAGTTTAATTGGTTGACTTCTTGTTGCTGACACATATATTGTTACAGTTTGTCCATGTTTTCTAAGCTACGCTCTAGTCTGTCATACCTATCCCAAACTTCCTTGTCTCTCAACATATTACACATTCTAAACTGACCATCAGTTGGGTAAACCATAGGATTCTCATACTTAGATCTATTATAGTGAAGATAATTTATTTGTTGTTCATGTAATCTAACCATCTGCAATCGTCTTTGTTTCAAACAATCAGAAATGTTGTGACCTTCCAAATTGCAGAATTCACATATGCTAACTACAAGTTTCAGAAATCTTTGAGCATAAGTATATGCCATATTCTCAATTATAGAAGAAAACACACAACACTCCTCTTGCTATTAAAACAAAACAGCGCTTATAGTTGCTTAGCTACTCAATTCTCTAGTAACAGTGCCAGAAAACTTGTATATTGGATTTTGTTAACTTTTGTTTAGTTGTGACAAGTTAAATCTTAAACTTGCTTATATCAGTAATTCCTTTTAGAAGTAAACAAGCAACCTTTCACACAAATTAGATATTTATTCCAATTTATATTTTAACTACAAGTGCATAGTGTATATTGTATTTGTGCACAAGTACAGGTCAATCCCATAGAGAATTGAGTAAGAATTGTGTACTGTTCCATTTTTAATAATGAAATTTATATGTTTAGTAAGCACTCTATTAAGTTATGGCTAACTCAACGGACTAACCTCATGGAATTGAATTAACTCCACCATGTTATCTTTCCAGTTTAATACTGCTATTTACAAAGGAATTCGACCAACCATTGGGCGGTTCCACAAATTGTAAATAACATCAGTTAAGCTCTTTAATGCTAGTTAATATTAGATTTATCATTAAGCAACACTAACATTCAGATATTTCAAATAGTAACCATTGAAATCTTTAAGTATCTGGAACGAATCAATTTCAGTAAACTGTAAAACTATTTTCTATTTTTTGAATCAAACAAACATAAAACATTCACAATACTGACAATGATAACATTAATCACAATACAAAACAAACAATACAACACTTAAATATGAAATGTAAACACAGATAAGTTGTTTTTGGTATTTTTGTTTTGATATGTTCATGGAAATGGGAAAAAGGTGAAATGTAAAAATCTCTATCGATTGTAAAAACTTCTGTCACTACATGCGACACGATTACACCACTAAAAACTTAATCACTTACAATCCTGCCTCCTCTCCCTATAGAATCGCGAGTCTAAAATTGCAAGATGATCTCCTCTTCAACATACTGGCATCAACTCGAAACCAAGGCTAGAAGCTTTACGATCTCTTGAGATATGAGTCGGTGCTTAGTGAAAATGGCTTCCCTTCCCGCGATGTGATCACTCCTCACAGTGGTTGTCAAGCACCGTATTCGGCTTGGAATCAACCCAACATCAGGAAAGTATTCTCACAGACCTCTGATGGTTGGTGATTATGGTGATGTTGGTGATGGTATGGATGATTCAGTGAACTTTCAGCGTTGCTTGCAGTTAGCACGGTCGTCCACCTCTACACACACTACCAAACACCGCCAACCACACTTTCTTCATTTTTTCTCCTCTTCTTTTATATTTCTTTAGTAGTAACTGCTTCTACTTAGATGATCAGTTGGATTTCCTTCATTCATATCAATGATGATGATTTCTTCTTCCTTCCACGAGCAAATTCCTACATGATACGTGCAATCGTGGTTTTCCTTCGAATGTCCTATTTCTGTAATCGCTATAGTGGCATATTAGAAAATAAATAGTCCATGGAGTTACAGATAACTCAATGGACTTACTTCATTGATTTAACTATAAAACACGTGCAATAAAGAAATAAGCTGCTAACATAACGCATTATCTTAGTGTATATTTGTGTAACTCAACACGTATAGATATGCTAACTTAACAAGTTCAACATGTGCATCTCATGTGACATAATAAAACATTTAAATTCAACACGTGCATAATTCTAACTTAACGAGTTCAGATATATAATTTATGATTTTCACTCGCTAACTCAACGAGTTCTCACGTGATCTTTTTATACCTTTAAACCTGTAACTCAATGAGTTGGCACGTGATCTATTTAGAATGAAAAAGTGCATATTATTAACAGTTAAATGATGGTTAATTGCATAATATTTAGCTTATCATATGAGAATTAAGCCATTATGTTATAATTGCACTATTATTTACTTTAATTGAAGAATCTACTTAATTTTGGGGAATTAATGTTAATTTAGTAGATTTATGAACTGTCGGTAAGTTGTAGGCTGTGAAATTCTTAAGTATCTGAATTTTCTGATATTTCGGACAGTTATGTTTAACAGACTGAATATGTATCGGATAGTTATGTTTAAATTGCCGAATAGTTATGTTTAGAGAAAATATTTTATTATTTCTAGATGTACATGTGTCGAAACCAGAATGAATGTCTTAAGTGAATTTTCGGTGAGTTAGCTATAACTATCCGAAAATGCATTTGAGCATCGGATAGTTAGACCTGTAACTCTCCAAAATGTTATTTTATGTTTAAACTGCTGTTGACATGTGTCGAGATCTAGTAGATTTACTTAAGTTATAACTCGTTAAGTTAGCATAACTGTACGCGTTGAGTTACATGAATATACACTAAGGTAACGCGTTAGGTTAGCGACTTATTTCTTTATTGCATGTATTATATAGTTATTTTCCAAAATGCCACTGTAGCGGTTGCATGAACAGACAGTTGGAAGGAAAAACCACACTTGCACGTATCACGCAGGAAATCAATCGCGCATGAAGAAGGAAGCATCACTATTGATCTGAAGGAAGGAAATCCAACTGATCATTCAAGCAGAAGCAGTTACGACTGAAGAAATATAAAAGAAAAGAAGAAAAAAAGAAGAAAGTGTGATCGATGGACGGCCAGTGTATACAGAGGAGGAGCACCGAGCTTTCTACAGACAGTATCAACGATTCTCCGAAGTATCACACCAACCATCGTTATAACCACCATAATCACTAATCATCGGAGGTCTGTGAGGATACTTGCTTGATGTCGGGTCGATTCTGAGCCAAACACAGTGCTTGACAACCACTGTGAGGAGTAATCGCGTCGCGGGAAGGGAAGACATTTTCACCAAGTGCCGACTCATATTTCAGGAGATCGTAAAGCTTTTAGCCTTGGCTTCGGGTTGATGCCTGTATGCTGAAGAGGAGATCATCATGCAATTCTGGACTCGCGATTCTATAGGGAGAGGAGACAGAATTGTAAGTGGTTTAATTTTTAGTGGTGTAATTGCATTGCAAGTAGTGTCAGAAGTATTTACTGTCAAGTGAGATTACTTTACATTTCACCTTTCGCCCATTTCCTTGTTCACATCAAAACAAAAATACCAAAAATAATTTATCTTTGTCTGTATGTTGTATTTGAGTGTTGTATTGTTTGTGTTGTATCGTGATTAATGTTATCTGTATCAGTTTTATGATTGTTTTATGTTAGTTTTAATTTTACAGTTTACTGAAAGTGGTTTGTACAAAAACTTAAAGATTTTAATGGTTACTATTTGAATCATCTGAATGTTAGTATTGCTTAATGATAAATCCAATGCTAACTAGCATTAAAAAGATTAATTGATGTTATTTACAATCTGTGGAATCGCCCAATGGTTGGCCGAATTCGTCTATAAGTAGCAGTATTATAAAGAAGAGACAGGCTCGTGGAGTTAAATTAAGTCCACGATGATAGTCCGTTGAGTTATCCATAACTCAACGAACGTAGTCTGTTGAGTTAACTGTAACTCAACGGAGTGCTTATTGAATATAAATTTGAATTGTTCACAATCAAACATTTCTTAAATTTGTCAGCAATTCCCTATGGGATCGACTTGTACTTGCACACTAATACAATAGACACTGTGCACTTGCAGTTAAAGTACAAATTGGAATTAATATCTAAATTGTATTAAAGGTTGTTTGTTTACTTCTAAAAGAAAGAATAGGCATAAAGAAAAATTAACTAAGTAAAAATAGAAGTAACAAATCCAAGTTTTTCTAGTGTAGTGCTGGGAAAACCCAAACAAGTTTTATGGCACCGTTGCCGGGGAATTGAATTGAGTCGAAGTAAATTGAATTGAATTAATATAAGTAATTGTTAGAGCTGTTTCGTTTTAATAGCCAGAGTTGTGTGTTTTCTTCTGTAATTGAGAATAGGGCATATGCTTTAATTAGCATATGTGAATTCTGCAATTTTGAAGGACACGACGTTTCTGATTGTTTGAAATTGAGACATTTACAGATTGTTAGATCCCATGAACAACAAATGAATTATCCTCAATATAATAGAGTTGAGTATGAGAATCCTATAGTTTACCCAACTGATGGTCAGTATAGAATGTGCAATATGATGAGAGACACTGAAGTTTGGGATAGCTATGACAGACTGGAGCATAGTATAGAGCAAAATCTGGACAAACTGGAATACTTTGTGTGTCAACAACAAGAAGTCAACCGGTTAAACTATAAGGAGGCATATTCAGAACCTAAACAGGATATAATTTACGAAATTGAAAAAGCCATAAAGAGAATTGATCAAAAATTGAACGCAATGAAATTAGATGATTTGGAAACAAAATTAAAAGATTAGACAAAAATGCAATGAAAATATAAGTTTTGCAGCAAGACAATGAAAATTATAATGTTATAAACCTGCACAACTTGCAAAATATACAACAAATAGAAAACACTAATGTAAGAGAATTTAAAGAATGCACTTTAAAACTAAAAACAATTGAAGATCATAATTACGAAAGTGATATACAGAAACATCATGAAAGTAACGAAAATCTGGAAGATGTATGTGCAACATTAAGATCTGGAACTGATATACCACTAAGAACTCAAAAGGAAAATCATATGAAGGTGGACAAGAGTAAAAATCAAAATGATAATGAAAATGTAATAGCTGAAAATCTAGAAATCACGGAAGAACAATCTGAATATGCAATTGAAGCTAAAAATGATCAAACAAATCAACTGAAAGAAAAAGAGTCTTTGAAATCAAAATCTTTAGCACCCTATCCTAAAAGATTACAACAAACAATTCTTGAAAAACAAGAAAAAATCAGAGAAATTTTTGAAAAAGTGCGAGTTAACATTCCTTTGTTAGATCTATTGTAGAATATGCCACCTTGTGCTAAATTTCTGAAGGATTGGTGTACTAAGAAAAGAGAGCGAAAAGTTCTTCGAAAGGTCTTTTTAGCTGAGCAAAGTAGTTCCCTATTTCTACCACAAATTCCTAAAAAGTTATCTGATCCTGGAATCCCTATTATATCATGCACCATAGGAAATACCATTCTAGAAAGAACCTTAATAGACTTAGGTGCAGGTATAAATGTTATGCCAAGTGATATATTTGCATCCTTAGGATTAGAAGGCTTAACTCCTACTAGTATGGTTATTCAATTAGCTGATAAAAGTATAAGATACCCTAGAGGAAAAATAGAGGATGTCTTAATTAAAATCAAGAATTTTATATATCCTATTGATATTGTAATTTTGGATTCCCAATAAATTAAGCATAAAAATAGTGATACATCTTTAATTTTAAGAAGGCCATTTTTAGCAACATCAGGGGCTGTTATAAATTGTAAAACTAGAGTAATGAAGTTAGCATATGGTAATGAGGATACTCAATTAAATATTTTCAAACCAGAAAAGTTTGAGGTGTTAGAAATGTCCTTACATACCATAGACTTTTTAGAGGATGAAGGAGATATGTTAGATGATGTGATTCAAGAAGAATTAAATAGGCAAATCAATTCTAAAACCTTAGAAGAAAGTGAAAGCATAAATATAGAAGGAGATCAGGAAGAAATTAATTTAAAAAATGATGATGTTCAATTAGGAGCTCTAGCTTCTGATGGGCAGCAATTAGAATTAAAACCTTTACCTCCTGAATTAACCTATATATTTTTGGAAGATAAACGGACCTGTCCAAACATTATTGCTTCAGATTTAAAAGAGGATCAAATAGCTAAATTAAAAGATGTAGTAAAAAGTTATAAAGAAGCAATAGGATGGACTATGACTGATATAAAAGGGTTAAATACAACTTTATGCTGTCACCACATATATTTAGAAGAGAATACTAAACCTGTTAGAATTCTTGAGAGGAGATTAAATCCAAACCTTAAAGAAGTAGTCAGGAAAGAAAATAGTTAAATGGTTAGTCCAATCCATGTAGTTCCCAAGAAGTCAAGATTAACAGTTATTAGGAATGAAAGTCAAGACTTGATACCTACTAGAATTCAATCAGGCTGGAGAGTATGTGTAGACTATAGAAAGCTGAATGCTATGACTAGGAAAGATCATTTTCCCTTACCTTTTATAGATCAAATGTTGGAAAGATTAGCAGGGCAAGAATATTTTTGTTTCCTAGATGGGTATTCAGGGTATAATCAAATTCCAGTAGCATTAGAGGATCAAGAGAAAACAACTTTCACCTGTCCTAATGAAAATTATGCTTTTAAAAGAATGCCATTCGGATTATGTAATGCGCCAGCTACCTTTCAAAGGTGTGTGCAGGGCATATTTACTAAAATGACTGAAGAATTTTTAGAAATATTTATGGATGATTTTACTGTATATGGCAACTCATATGAAGTGTGTTTAAGCAATTTAGACCAAATATTAAAACGCTGTGTGAAAAAAAATATGGTTTTAAATTGGGAAAAATGTCACTTCATGGTTAAACAAGGAATAGTCTTAGGGTATGTTGTTTCTAAAAAAGGGTTGGAAGTAGATAAAGCTAAAATAGAAGTAATTTCTAATCTACCAGAACCTAAATCAGTAAAAGATATTAGATCATTTCTAGGACATGCTGGTTTTTATAGAAGATTTATTAAGGACTTTAGCAAGATAGCTAGACCTTTAACTAATCTATTAAAAGATGTTCCATTTAACTTTGATAAAAATTGCAAGGAAGCATTTTTTAGACTTAAGACTAGCTTAATTTCAACTCCTGTAATTCAAGCACCTAATTGGAACCATCCATTTGAATTAATGTGCGATGCTTCTGACTTTGCTATAGGAGTAGTGTTACGATAGAAGATAGAGAATCTCCTAGAGTGATTCATTATGCAAGCAAAACCTTAAATGATGCTCAAGTTAATTACACAACTACTGAAAAAGAATTATTAGCTGTTGTGTTTGCTTTAGAAAAGTTTAGATCATATCTGATCGGAGCTAAAGTAATAGTATACACGGATCATTCAGCTCTAAAACATCTAGTAAAGAAAAAAGAAACTAAACCTAGATTGATCCGATGGATATTATTATTGCAAGAATTTGATTTAGAAATTAAAGATAAAAAAGGTTGTGAGAATGTAGTAGCAGATCATTTATCAAGATTACAAATAGAAAAATCAAATATTGAAATTAAGGATAATTTTCCTGATGAACAATTAATGACCATCAACACAATGCCTTGGTATGTAGACATAGTTAATTACTTAGTTACTGGTTTAACACCTAAGGATTGGAATAGACAGGATAAGAAATTGTTTTTCTCAAGAGTAAAATATTACTATTGGGAAGACCCTTACTTATTTAAGAAATGTCCGGATCTGGTTTTAAGGAGGTGTGTTCTAGAACTGAATATTCGAGCATATTGTCTTTCTGTCATGACCAAGCTTGTGGAGGACATTTTGGTTCAGGGAAAATTGCTGCAAAAATTTTGCAATGTTGGTTTTATTGGCCAACACTATTCAAAGATGCTCATAAATATTGCTTAAGTTGTTTAAGATGTCAACCAATAGGAAGAATATCAAAGAGGAATATGATGCCTCTTAATCCTATTGTTGATGTTGAAATCTTTGATGTGTGGGGAATAGATTTTATGGGTTCATTTCCTATGTCTAATGAATTTAATTACATATTGTTGGGGGTGGATTATGTATCTAAATGGATAGAAGCTATTCCTACAAAAACTAATGATAACAAAGTGTTAATACAATTTATAAGAACAAATATATTTGCCAGATTTGGAATACCTAAAGCTATTATCAGTGATAGAGGAACTCATTTCTGTAATAGAAGTTTTGAAGCCTTAGTGAAGAAATATGGAGTAAACCACAAAATTGCAACATCGTATCATTCGCAAACAAGTGGACAAGTAGAAAGTGCAAACAAACAAATTAAATTAATCTTGGAAAAAGTAGTAAATCCTACTAGAACAGATTGGGCTAATAGATTGATAGGTGCACTTTGGGCTTATAGAACTGCTTATAAAACGAGCTTAAGTATGTCACCTTTTAGGCTAGTATATGGAAAAAGTTGTCATTTACCTGCTGAAATAGAACATAAAGCTTATTGGGCATTAAAAACTCTAAACACTAATTTAAATCAAGCTACTGAAAATAGGAAAATGCAACTAATTGAATTCGAGGAATTTAAAAATGAAGCTTATTCGAAGACTGTAAGAGAAAAAGAGAAAATTAAATTCTGGCATGATAGAAAAATTATTCCTAAAAGCTTTGAAATAGGACAAGAAGTATATCTTTATATGGCTAGACTCCATAACCATCTAGGAAAATTAAGATCTAGATGGGCAAGACCTTACATAGTTCGAAATGTTTATCCTTATGGAGCTATTGAAATTGAAAATCCTAAAAATCAGAATATATTTAAAGTAAATGGACAAAGACTTAAACCTATTCTGAAAACACCAAAAAGCTCCTTTGGAATTATAGAAGAAGTCAGAGCAGAGGACTACTCGAGCTTTACTTAGTAAGAAATCAGTTTTTTTGTTTATATATATATATATATATATAAAAACATAAAAAATATATATAAAACATAAAAATAGTTGCGGTTCAACCGACTAGATCCATCAGTATGACGAGAAAATTAAAAAAATTGTATATTAATTTGTAGAAAAAAATATTGGTTTTACCGAAACATAGTATCGGTTCAACCGAAAGAAAAATAATAAAAAATAAAAAATATTTAGGTCTGATTGAAGCATAGTATCGGTTAAACTGGAAAAAAAAATTGTATATTAATTTTCAAAAAAAATATTTGTTTTACTGAAACATAGTACCGGTCCAACTGAAAGAAAAATAAAAAAAATAAAAAAATAAAATTTTTTTTATGTCTGACCGAAGCATAGTATCGGTTAAACCGACAAAAAAATTAAAAAACTATTCTTTGTAATATTTTTATTGTTATATTTGCTTGTACGGGGAGTCTGTAGAGTTACGCTTAACTCAACGTGCTTACTCCGTTGAGTCTTGAGTTAGTCAACGAGCTTATTTCGTTGAGTTAACTATAACTCAACGGAGTACTGTAGCGAAGACCTAAAATTAGAAAAACTCCAGAAGGAAGTAGATGAATTTTGGCATAAAGATTAAATTGTATTGTTCGTCTACTTGTGTAAAATTGTATGAAATTGTATGATGTACTTGTAATGTAATTGATTCATATTAATGAATATAATTTTTCAAATGCAATTTTCATACGTATTTGGATGTGAAATGAATGGAATTTATTGAATATTATGTAATTTGTGGAACTTTATGAATATGTAACAGATTTACAATTTGCTGAATGACAGGATAACTGCTTAAAAATTTCTGCATGTTATAAGGTAAAATGTAAATTCTACATAACATAAAATGACCTGCAAGTTAAATCTTTATATAATGTTCAGATTTAAATATATTTTAACCAAATGAGGCATTAGTGACATAGATTTAACTTTATTACAGTTAGTAGAATGACAAAGAAAAAAAAACAAAATAGAAAACTTACGAGAGTGAAACTTAGAAGTGTTAACTCAACGAAGTATGTCCGTTGAGTTAACCGTAACTCCACGAGGTCAGTAATATAATATAAGGTCACTCCGTTGAGTTATCTGTAACTTAAAGAAGTTAGTCCATGGAGTTAGCAACAGTAACCGATTGTGTTCTGTTGAGTAATCTGTAACTGAACGAGGTTAGTTCGTGGATTAAGAAGAACGGTTATTCTTTTAACCATGAACGAAACTTCATCAGTTTAGTAGTTACCAAAATTTGAAATTAGTAGAGATACACGTACCCATAAAAATAGGAACCACGATGCACGTTGCAAGACACGTCCTTGCAACGAGATTTATTCACTTTATGGATGCGTAGTATATATATGAAATAGAATGTTATTTACGAGTTACCAGCACTTTTAAAAGAAAGGAGAAAGCGTTGGAGGAACTAGAAGGAGAAGCAGTTGATTCAACCTTCATCCGACAACAAATATTTATAGAATGGAAAGCTTCAGACTAGTATGTAATTAATCTTCTGCTATTTATTTATGAGTACATGGACTCGTTCTCTAAGCACTAAATGATTAGTAAGAACACCTATCCAGGAATTTTCATTGCAGAGGAGTACTGAAAAATTTTCTGAACTGAACTTTAACGAAATTCTTTGGGGTGTAGCTAACCTTTCTTTAAAAGAGAACGTAGAGATGGCTGCTCTAGTAGAAAAACCATTAGGAGAGATTCTGTATCCTGAATTAATTGATGAACCTTCAAGTATTCGATTGCCAAACTTTGAGGGAGATAGGTTTGAACTGAAATCTAATTATATTAGTCAATTGCCACATTTTCATGGATTAGAAAAAGAGGATGCCTATTATTTCCTTAGAGAATTTAACGAAGTTTGTCAAATGATGAGAATGCCGAACATGAGTATAGATGCTATTAAACTTAGATATATCCCTTTTGCTTTAAAAGATACAGCTAAGAGATGGTTATATACTCTGTCGCCTGATTCAATTTCTACATGGACTGAATTTTGCTCTGTTTTTCTGGAAAAATACTATCCAACACATCAAACGATTAAAAAGAAGAAAGAAATATTAATGTGTAGCCAAAAACAGGGTGAATCATTCTGGAAATATTTTGAAAGATTTAAAGATTTACTGACTCAATGTCCACATCATGCAATGAGTAAAGCACAATTAATAGGCATAATTTATGAAGGCATAGATGTTTCAACGAAATCTTTATTAGAATCTACTTGTCAAAATGGATTTTTAAAATTATGTAGTGAAGAAGCATGGGCATATTTAGAAAATTTTGCAAAAAGAACTGCAAAGTGGGAAAATTCGGTTGAAGCTATTGTAGATAAAAGATTATTGCCAAGATGAATGCATGAAATAGATTCCAATACTATGCTTGAGGTGAAATTAAATGAATTAACAAAGAAAATAGAAGAGTTATCATTAAATCAAAAGCTAGCAGAAAAGAATACAAACATAAATGACTTAGATATTATTTATGCTAGAAACCAGAGAGATAACTTGGGAAATTCTTATAATCCTAATTGGAGAAATCACCCGAATTTATCTTGGAGAAACAACAATTTCTAGGGAGGAGAAAATATAAATGAGAAGAACATAAGTTATGAAGTATTAATTGAACAAGGAGCTAGAATTGAGAAATTAGAAAAGATAATCCAACAAGTAAACAATCGTCTAGAATTTATATTTGGAAATGCTGCAAATCAAAATCAGAATAGAAATATATCACTTAGACAGAAGGAACCAATGGAAGTTAGACCTAATGGAGGATTGCCAATACAAGCTATACCTAATCCTGTCAATAGAATGGTTAATGAAATTGATACCTCTTCTAGGAGGGCAGCTGAATGAAGTAACATATCTGAAGCAACTATCTGTATGTATATATATTTTATTTTAAGTTAATAGTATCGTAGAGTTAATTTTTAACTCAACAAACTTAGTCCGTTGAGTTATGCCTTAACTCCATGAGGGTGTGCAGTAGTTATGTTAATTTTTGTTTTTATTTTACAGAATCGACAAATGGAATTGTTGCAATTACCAATGGATGCATGTTTAGAATGAAAAAGTGCATATTATTAATGGTTAAATGATGGTTAATTGCATAATATTTAGCTTATCATATGAGAATTAAGCTATTATGTTATAATTGCACTGTTATATGCTTTAATTGAAGAATCTGCTTAATTTTGGGGAATTAATGTTAATTTAGTATATTTATGAACTGTCGGTAAATTGTAGGCTGTGAAATTCTTAAGTATCCGAAAATGCATCTGAGCATCGAATAGTTATACCTGTAACTCTCTGAAATGTTATTTTATGTTTAAACTACTGCTGACACGTGTCGAGAGCTTGTAGATTTACTTAAGTTATAACTCGTTAAGTTAGCATAACTATACGCATTAAGTTACATGAATATACACTAAGGTAACGTGTAAGGTTAGCGGCTTATTTCTTTATTGCATGTATTTTATAGTTATTTTCCAAAATGCCACTGTAGCGGTTGCAGGAACAGACAGTTGGAAGGAAAAACCACGTTTGCACGTATCACGCAGGAATTCAATCGCGCATGGAGAAGGAAGCATCGTAGTTGATCTGAAGGAAGGAAATCCAACCGATCATTCAAGCAGAAGCAGTTACCACTGAAGAAATATAAAAGAAAAGAAGAAAAAAAGAAGAAAGTGTGATCGATGGACGACTAGTGTATACAGAGGAGGAGCACCGAGCTTTCTACAGGCAGTATCGGCGATTCTCCGAAGTATCACACCAACCATCGTATCACCACCATAATCACCAATCATCGGAGGTCAGTGAGGATACTTGCTTGATGTCGGGTCGATTCTGAGCCAAACATAGTGCCTGACAACCGCTGTGAGGAGTGATCGCGTCGCGGGAAGGGAAGACATTTTCACCAAGCGCCGACTCATATTTCAAGAGATCGTAAAGCTTTTAGCCTTGGCTTCGGGTTGATGCTTGTATGCTGAAGAGGAGATCATCTTGCAATTTTGGACTCGCGATTCTATAGGGAGAAGAGATAGAATTGTAAGTGGTTCAATTTTCAGTGGTGTAATCGCGTTGCAAGTAGTGTCAGAAGTATTTACTGTCAAGTGAAACTACTTTACATTTCACCTTTCGCCCATCACATAAAAACAAAAATACCAAAAACAATTTATCTTTGTTTGTATGTTGTATTTGAGTGTTGTATTGTTGGTGTTGTATCGTGATTAATGTTATCTGTATCAGTTTTATGATTGTTTTATGTTAGTTTTAATTTTACAGTTTACTGAAATTGGTTCGTACAAAACAACTTAAAGATTTTAATGGTTACTATTTGAATCATCTGAATGTTAGTATTGCATAATGATAAATCCAATGTTAACTAGCATTAAAAAGCTTAATTGATGTTATTTACAATCTATGGAATCGCCCAATGGTTGGCCGAATTCCTCTGTAATTAGCAGTATTATAAAGAAGAGATAGGCTCGTGGAGTTAACTTAAGTCCACGAGGATAGTCCGTTGAGTTATCCATAACTCAACGAACTTAGTCCATTGAGTTAACTGTAACTCAAGGGAGTGCTTATTGAATATAAATTTGAATTGTTCACAATCAAAAATTCCTTAAATTCGTCAACAATTCCCTATGGGATCGACCTGTACTTGCACACTGATACAATAGACACTGTGCGCTTGCAGTTAAAGTACAAATTGGAATTAATATCTAAATTGTATTAAAGGTTGTTTGTTTACTTCTAAAAGAAAGAATAGGCATAAAGATAAATTAACTAAGTAAAAATAGAAGTAACAAATCCAAGTTTTTCTAGTGTAGTGCTGGGAAAACACGAACAAGTTTTATGGCACCGTTGCCAGGGAATTGAATTGAATTGAACTGAATTGAATAGATATAAGCAACTGTTAGAGCTGTTTCATTTTAATAGTCAGAGTTGTGTGTTTTCTTCTGTAATTGAGAATATGGCATATGCTTATGCTCAAAGATTTCTGAAACTTTTAATTAGCATATGTGAATTCTGCAATTTTGAAGGAAATGACATTTCTGATTGTTTGAAATTGAGACATTTACAGATTGATAGATCTCATGAACAACAAATGAATTATCCTTAATATAGTAGAGCCGAGTATGAGAATCCTATAGTTTACCCAATTGATGGTCAATATAGAATGTGTAATATGATGAGAGACACTAAAGTTTGGGATAGCTATGACAGACTAGAGCATAGTATAGAGCAAAATCTGGACAAACTAGAATACTTTGTGTGTCAACAACAAGAACTCAACCAACTAAACTATAAGGAGGCATATTCAGAACCTAAACAGGATATAATTTACGAAACTGAAAAAGTCATAAAGAAAATTGATCAAAAATTGAATGCAATGAAATTAGATGATCTAGAAGCAAAATTAAAAGCATTAGACAAAAATGCAATGAAAATACAAGTTTTGCAACAGGACAATGAAAATTATAATGTTATAAACCTGCACAACTTGCAAAATATACAACAAACAGAAAACACAAATGTAAGAGAATTTAAAGAATGCACTTTAAAACTAAAAACAATTGAAGATCATAATCACGAAAATGATATACAAAAACATCATGAAAGTAACGAAAATCTGGAAGATGTATTTGTAACATTAAGATCTGGAACTGATATACCACCAAGAACTCAAAATGAAAATGATATGAAGGTGGACAAGAGTAAAAATCAAAATGATAATGAAAATGTAATAGCTGAAAATCTAGAAATCTCTGAAGAACAATCTGAATCTGCAATTGAAGCTAAAAAT
Organism: Cymodocea nodosa; assembly: GCA_036874045.1. Taxonomy (NCBI): domain Eukaryota; kingdom Viridiplantae; phylum Streptophyta; class Magnoliopsida; order Alismatales; family Cymodoceaceae; genus Cymodocea; species Cymodocea nodosa. Next base: position 306,287 of record JAZBRI010000011.1, read on the forward strand.
GATCAAACAAATCAACTGAAAGAAAAAGAGTCTTTGAAATCAAAATCTTTAGCACCCTATCCTAAAAGATTACAACAAACAATTCCTGAAAAACAAGAAAAAATAAGAGAAATTTTTGAAAAAGTACAAGTTAACATTCCTTTGTTAGATCTATTGCAGAATATGCCACCTTGTGCTAAATTTCTAAAGGATTGGTGTACTAAGGAAAGAGAGCGAAAAGTTCTTAGAAAGGTATTTTTAGCTGAGCAAAGTAGTTACCTATTTCTGCCAAAAATTCCTGAAAAGTTATCTGATCCTGGAATCCCTGTTATATCATGCACCATAGGAAATACCATTCTAGAAAGAACCTTAATAGACATAGGTGCAGGTATAAATTTTATGCCAAGTGATATATTTGCATCCTTAGGATTAGAAGGCTTAACTCCTACTAGTACGGTTATTCAATTAGCTGATAGAAGTATAAGATACCCTAGAGGAAAAATAGAGGATGTCTTAATTAAAATCAAGAATTTTATATATCCTATTGATATTGTAATTTTGGATTCCCAATAAATTAAGCATAAAAATAGTGATACATCTTTAATTTTGGGAAGGCCATTTTTAGCAACATCAAGGGCTGTTATAAATTGTAAAACTGGAGTAATGAAGTTAGCATATTGTAATGAGGATACTCAATTAAATATTTTCAAACCAGAAAGGTTTGAAGAGTTTGAATTGTCCTTACATACCATAGACTTTTTAGAGGATGAAGGAGATATGTTAGATGATGTGATTCAAGAAGAATTAAATAGGCAAATCAATTCTGAAACTTTAGAAGAAAGTGAAAGCATAAATATAGAAGGAGATCATGAAGAAATTAATTTAAAAAATGATGATGTTCAATTAGGAGCTCTAGCTTCTGATGGGCAGCATTTAGAATTAAAACCTTTACCTCCTGAATTAACCTATATATTTCTGGAAGAAAAACGGACATGTCCAATCATTATTGCTTCAGATTTGAAAGAGGATCAAATAGCTAAATTAAAAGAGGTAATAAAAAGTTATAAAGAAGTAATAGGATGGACTATGACTGATATAAAAGGGTTAAGTTCAACTTTATGCTGTCACCACATATATTTAGAAGAGAATGCTAAACCTGTTAGAATTCCTGAGAGGAGATTAAATCCAAACCTTAAGGAAGTAGTTAGGAAGGAAATAGTTAAATGGTTAAATAATGATATAATATATCCGATTTCTGATAGCTCGTGGGTTAGTCCAATCCATGTAGTTCCCAAAAAATCAGGATTAACAGTTATTAGGAATGAAAGTCAAGACTTGATACCTACTAGAATTCAATCAGGCTGGAGAGTATGTATAGACTATAGAAAGCTGAATGCTGTGACTAGGAAAGATCATTTTCCCTTACCTTTTATAGATCAAATGTTGGAAAGATTAGCCGGGCAAGAATATTTTTGTTTCCTAGGCGGGTATTCAGGGTATAATCAAATTCCAGTAGCATTAGAGGATCAAGAGAAAACAACTTTCACCTGTCCTAATGGAACTTATGCTTTTAAAAGAATGCCATTCGGATTATGTAATGCGCCAGCTACCTTCCAAAGGTGTGTGCAGGGCATATTTACTAGAATGATTGAAGAATTTTTAGAAATATTTATGGATGATTTTACTGTATATGGCAACTCATATGAAGTGTGTTTAAGCAATTTAGACCAAATATTAAAACGCTGTGTGGAAAAAAATATGGTTTTAAATTGGGAAAAATGTCACTTCATGGTTAAACAAGGAATAGTCTTAGGGCATGCTGTTTCTAAAAAAGGGTTGGAAGTAGATAAAGCTAAAATAGAAGTAATTTCTAATCTACCAGAACCTAAATCAGTAAAAGATATTAGATCATTTCTAGGACATGCTGGTTTTTATAGAAGATTTATTAAAGACTTTAGCAAGATAGCTAGACCTTTAACTAATCTATTAAAAGATGTTCCATTTAACTTTGATAAAAATTGCAAGGAAGCATTTTTTAGACTTAAGACTAGCTTAATTTCAACTCCTATAATTCAAGCACCTAATTGGAACCATCCATTTGAATTAATGTGCGATGCTTCTGATTTTGCTGTAGGAGCAGTGTTAGGATAGAAAATAGAAAAATCTCCTAGACTGATTCATTATGCAAGCAAAACCTTAAATGATGCTCAAGTTAATTACACAACTACTGAAAAAGAATTATTAGCTGTTGTGTTTGCTTTAGAAAAGTTTAGATCATATCTGATTGGAGCTAAAGTAATAGTATACACGGATCATTCAGCTCTAAAACATCTAATAAAGAAAAAAGAAACTAAACCTAGATTGATCCGATGGATATTATTATTGCAAGAATTTGATCTAGAAATTAAAGATAAAAAAGGTTGTGAGAATGTAGTAGCAGATCATTTATCAAGATTACAAATAGAAAAATCAAATATTGAAATTAAGGATAATTTTCCTGATGAACAATTAATGACCATCAACACAATGCCTTAGTATGTAGACATAGTTAATTACTTAGTTACTGGTTTAACACCTAAGGATTGGAATAGACAGGATAAGAAATTGTTTTTCTCAAGAGTAAAATATTACTATTGGGAAGACCCTTACTTATTTAAGAAATGTCCTGATCTGATTTTAAGGAGGTGTGTTCCAGAAACTGAATATTCGAGCATATTGTCTTTCTGTCCTGACCAAGCTTGTGGAGGACATTTTGGTTCAGGGAAAACTGCTGCAAAAATTCTACAATGTGGGTTTTATTGGCCAACAATATTCAAAGATGCTCATAAATATTGCTTAAGTTGTTTAAGATGTCAACAAATAGGAAGAATATCAAAGAGGAATATGATGCCTCTTAATCCTATTGTTGAGGTTGAAATCTTTGATGTGAGGGGAATAGATTTTATGGGTCCATTTCCTATATCTAATCAATTTAATTGCATATTGTTGGGGGTGGATTATGTATCTAAATGGATAGAATCTATTCCTACAAAAACTAATGATAACAAAGTGGTAATACAATTTATAAGAACAAATATATTTGCCAGATTTGGAATACCTAAAGTTATTATTAGTGATAGAGGAACTCATTTCTGTAATAGAAGTTTTGAAGCCTTAATGAGGAAATATGGAGTAAACCACAAAATTGCAACATCATATCATCCGCAAACAAGTGGACAAGTAGAAAGTGCAAACAAACAAATTAAATTAATCTTGGAAAAAGTAGTAAATCCTACTAGAACAGATTGGGCTAATAGATTGATTGATGCACTTTGGGCTTATAGAACTGCTTATAAAACGAGCTTAAGTATGTCACCTTTTAGGCTAGTATATGGAAAAAGTTGTCATTTACCTGCTGAAATAGAACATAAAGCTTATTGGGCATTAAAAACTCTAAACACTAATTTAAATCAAGCTACTGAAAATAGGAAAATGCAACTAATTGAATTCGAGGAATTTAGAAATGAAGCTTATTCAAAGACTGTAAGAGAGAAAGAGAAAATTAAATTCTGGCATGATAGAAAAATTATTCCTAAAAACTTTGAAATAGGACAAGAAGTATATCTTTATATGGCTAGACTCCATAACCATCCAGGAAAATGAAGATCTAGATGGGCAGGACCTTACATAGTTCAAAATGTTTATCCTTATGGAGCTATTGAAATTGAAAATCCAAAAAATCAGAATATATTTAAAGTAAATGGATAACGACTTAAACCTATTCTGAAAACACTAGAAAGCTCCTTTGGAATTATAGAAGAAATTAGAGTAGAGGACTACTCAAGTTTTACTTAGTAAGAAATCAGTTTTTATGTTTATATATATATATATATATATATATAAACATTAAAAATATATATAAAACATAAAAATAGTTGCGGTTCAACCGACTAGATCCATCGGTATGACCGGAACATTAAAAAAAAATATATATTGGTTTTACCGAAGCATAGTATCGGTTAAATCGGAAAAAAAAAATTGTATATTAATTTTCAGAAAAAAATTTTGTTTTACCAAAACATAGTATCGGTTCAACCGAAAGAAAGAATATATATATATATATATATAAAAATATTTAGGTCTGATCGAAGCATAGTATCGGTTAAACCTGTAAAAAAATAGAAAAACTATTCTCTGTAATATTTTTATTATTATATTTGCTTGTATAGGGAGTCCGTTGAGTTACGCTTAACTTAACGTGCTTACTCCGTTGAGTCTTGAGTTAGCCAACGAGCTTATTCCGTTGAGTTAACTGTAACTCAACGGAGTACTGTAGCTAAGACCGCGGATAAAATAGTAATAGTTGGTTCGGAAAATGACCCGATTACCCGCCTAAACTTAGTGCTTATTTAAACTAAAACCTAGGGTTTTGGGGGCATTGTCAGACAAATCATTTAGAATCTAGAACAGTAGAAATCAAAGCGATTACGTGCTGTTGTGTAACTCCACGATGATGAAGATGACGCCTGAATTCTGGGAAGATGTTGTTGATATATCAGAATTTCTGAAGGAATCAGAAGAGTGGCACACGCTGCAGAAGATCAGAAATACGACAAGAGAGAAAGAGCTACAGAAGGTAGAATCAGAACTTTTCAAGTTGAGAAGAGATTTAGTAGATATGGATATACGAATACCTCAAATGATGGAAACACGAATCAAAATAGCAACATAAATAGCAGTAAGGAAAGACAAATAAGGCCAAGTAATGAAGTTGCCCTAGAATTAATCCAGCGTAAGTCCCGACTCTGGTTCAAAAGATGAATCTGTAGACAAGCTAAACGGGTGATCTGGGAGCAAGAAAGGAAAGCAAATGAAGAGGCAACTAAAGAACGGGAGGAACCAACTACTGAAAGACCTGTTCCTAAGGAGCAGCAGTCTAGACCTTCAGTTCTACCATTTAAGCCGTTGGCACGAGCAGAAATGATGGGGCCTTCGATTGAAGAATAAATAAGAGAATTTGTAGAACTCGTTCAAGTTGGAAAAAACCAAGGAGAATCAGAAGATTTGGCAGTGGCTAAAGCACATCTGGTGTTTGATGCACTGTACAAAAAGAGGGCTGCAGAAAAGTTGAAAGCCCAATATAAAATCAAGGTGGAACAGCATCACGCAGCTACTGCCGGGACTGTTGCCAAATCTACTGCAAAAGAAGCTGAAGCTGGTCCTTCGAGACCAATAGTTATAAAAAAAGTTAAACAGGAAGAGCCATTACTTATGGCTCAAAGGCCTATAGAGCCTACTTTTGTAGATTTAATTTCAAAAGATGAAGAGGAATAACAGGCACAACTAATTAGAAAAAAGAAAGGAAAAGAAAAAGTGCCTGAATATGACGAAATTAAATCTGAAATACCAATTTTTACAGGGCCTGTGGAGCAGATTTTTATTAACCTGCTATCCGATTCTGAGGAGGAGCAGGAGGAGCAAAGAAAAGAAGAAAATCAGGCTGAAAATAGTCTACAGCCTGTACAAGAAGAAACAGAAATTAGGGCAGAAACTGAATTGCCCGTGACTCCATCCCAATCTGTTACAGAATCAGAAAGAACAGTAACAGAACAAATTGGTAGTCAGGAGGAAGAAGAAAGAGTAGAAAATGAAGAGGCTGAAAGAAGCCATTTGGACAAAAATAATTTCACAGATTCCATTGAAGAGCAAGAAACTCTTCAGCAAATTATGGAAAGAATTGAAGACAGAGTGGAGAGTTCTGCCGGCTCACCACCACAGACAGAAGCAAAAATTCAGGAATCTGAAGAGAATGTCCAAATGCAGCCTATGCTGGAGGAAGAGCAAGAGCAAACCCCTCTGGAGCAACAAAGTCACCTTCCTGACCCGACTGAAACAACAATTTTGAATGAAGTACATTTTTGTAGTCAGGAAGCTTATATCAAACACCAAGAAATAAGGGGTTACGATATTATTTACAGTAGACCAGTAAATTGGGATGGAATGCAAGAAATCAAAGATCTATTTGAATTCCAAGGTCTACTACAATTTATATCTCAAGATAGAGGGCATGTAGTATATGAGAATTTAGTGCCCTATTTTTATGCAAATTTAAGAGAAGGAGAAGGAGAATTAATTTCAAACGTGGAGGAAGCTGATGTACAGACAACACCAGAGCTTTTCCACAACATATTTGGTTTAAAGAATGAAGGAACAAAAATTTTGGAGGATACAACTACAGTTGAATGGACTGAGCAGCAAATTAAGGATTGTTTAGCTATCAATCCTGGTGTGCCATTATTAAACAGATTGAAGCATTTAAATGGTAAAGCACACATGGTAGCTAACATTCTGATTAAGAATGTCTATCAACAACAAGGCCATGACATAGAATTAAGTTAATTTGTCAAATGGGCCACGTATGCAGTTGTAAATAAGTTCCAAATAAATTGGTCTGTAGTTTTTATCTCCAAGCTAAAAACAATAAAGAAGAAATTATTTTATGGAGATTTGATTCCACTGCTGATGGTGGATAATATTGATTTCACTAAATGGACATCAAAAAGGATTAGATTAAGAACCATTTAAGTGAAAGAATACAGAAATTTTGTAGTTACAGAACTAGCAGTACCTTCTAGAGGAATTACAGGAGATGCAGAGAGGATTAATCAATTAGAACTTCAATTAGAAAAACTCCAGAAGGAATTAGATGAACTTAGGCATAGAGATTAAATTGTATTGTTCGTCTACTTATGTAAAATTGTATGAAATTGTATGATGTACTTGTATTGTAATTGATTCATATTAATGAATGTAAATTTTTCAGATGCAATTTTCATATGTGTTTTGAATGTGAAATGAATAGAATTTATTGAATATTATGTAATTTGTGGAACTTTATGAATATGTAACAGATTTACAATTTGCTGAATTACAGGATAACTGCTTAAAAATTTCTACATGTTATAAGGTAAAATGTAAATTCTGCATAACATAAAATGACCTGCAATTTAAATCTTTATATAATGTTCAGATTTAAATGTATTTTAATCAAAATGAGGCATTAATGACGAAGATTTAATTTTATTACAGTTAGTAGAATGACAAAGAAAAAAAAAAAAAAAACAGAATAGAAAACTTACGAGAGTGAAACTTAGAAGTTGCCAAGTGTTAACTCAACGAAGTAAGTCCGTTGAGTTAACCGTAACTCCACGAGGTCAGTAATATAATATAAGGTCACTCCGTTGAGTTATCTATAACTCAACGAAGTTAGTCCGTGGAGTTAGCAACAGTAACTGACTGTGTTCTGTTGAGTAATTTGTAACTCAACGAGGTTAGTTCATGGATTAAGCAGAACATTTATTCTTTTAACCACAAACGAAACTTCGTCGGTTTAGCGGTTACCAAAATTTGAAATTAGTAGTGGTACACGTACCCATTAAAATAGGAACAACGATGCACGTTGCAAGACATGTTCTTGCAACGAGATCTATTCACTTTATGGATGCGCAGTATATATATGAAATTGAATGTTATTTACGAGACACGTTCTTGCAACGAGATCTATTCACTTTATGGATGCGCAGTATATATATGAAATTGAATGTTATTTACGAGTTACCAACACTTTTAAGAGAAAGGAGAAAGCGTTGGAGGAATTGGAAGGAGAAGTAGCTGATTCAACCTTCATCCGACAACAAATATTTATAGAATGGAAAGTTTCAGACTGGTATGTAATTAATCTTCTGTTATTTATTTATGAACACATGGACTCGTTCTCTAAGCACTAAACGATTAGTAAGAACACCTATCTAGGAATTTTCATTGCAGAGGGGTATTGAAAAATTTTCTGGACTGAACTTTAACGAAATTCTTTGGGGTGTAGCTAACCTTTCTTTAAAAGAGAACGTAGAGACGGCTGCTCTAGTAGAAAAACCATTAGGAGAGATTCTGCATCCTGAATTAATTGATGAACCTTCAAGTATTCGATTGCCAAACTTTGAGGGAGATAGGTTTGAACTGAAATCTAATTATACTAGTCAATTGCCACATTTTCATGGATTAGAAAGAGAGGATGCCTATTATTTCCTTAGAGAATTTAACGAAATTTGTCAAATGATGAGAATGCCGAACATGAGTATAGATGCTATTAAACATAGATATATCCCTTTTGCTTTAAAAGATACAGCTAAGAGATGGTTATATACTCTGTCGCCTGATTCAATTTCTACATGGACTGAATTTTGCTCTGTTTTTCTGAAAAAATACTATCCAACACATCAAACGATTAAAAAGAAGAAAGAAATATTAATGTGTAGCCAAAAACAGGGTGAATCATTCTGGAAATATTTTGAAAGATTTAAAGATTTACTGACTCAATGTCCACATCATGCAATGAGTAAAGCACAATTAATAGGCATAATTTATGAAGGCATAGATGTTTCAACGAAATCTTTATTAGAATCTACTTGTCAAAATGGATTTTTAAAATTATGTAGTGAAGAAGCATGGGCATATTTAGAAAATTTTGCAAAAAGAACTGCAAAGTGGGAAAATTCGGTTGAAGCTATTGTAGATAAAAGATTATTGCCAAGATGAATGCATGAAATAGATTCCAATACTATGCTTGAGGTGAAATTAAATGAATTAACAAAGAAAATAGAAGAGTTATCATTAAATCAAAAGCTAGCAGAAAAGAATACAAACATAAATGACTTAGATATTATTTATGCTAGAAACCAGAGAGATAACTTGGGAAATTCTTATAATCCTAATTGGAGAAATCACCCGAATTTATCTTGGAGAAACAACAATTTTCAGGGAGGAGAAAATATAAATGAGAAGAACATAAGTTATGAAGTATTAATTGAACACGGAGCTAGAATAGAGAAATTAGAAAAGATAATCCAACAAGTAAACAATCGTCTAGAATTTATATTTGGAAATGCTGTAAATCAAAATCAGAATAGAAATATACCACTTAGATAGAAGGAACCAATGGAAGTTAGACCTACTGGAGGATTGCCAATACAAGCTATACCTAATCCTATCAATAGAACGGTTAATGAAATTGATACCTCTTCTAGGAGGGCAGTTGAATGAAGCAGCATATCTGAAGCAACTATCTATATGTATATATGTTTTTATTTTTATTTTAAGTTAATAGTATCGTAGAGTTAATTTTTAACTCAACGAACTTAGTCCGTTGAGTTATGCCTTAACTCCACGAGGGTGTGCAGTAGTTATGTTAATTTTTGTTTTTATTTTACAAAATCGACAAATGGAATTAATGCAATTACCGTTGGATGCACAAAGGGAAATACTAAGTAACTTGTCAGCTAAAGATCTGTGCAGGATGTGTTGTGTATCAAAGGAAATTAAAGACTATATTGTAGAAGAATATTTTCAGGGACTACAAGCTGCAAAAATGACTAAGATTAGAGATGGATTCATATGGAGGTCATTTAATCATAGTTCAAATACCCATAAATATCTAGCTATGGAAGAAACTACTGGAATTCCAACTAATGCATTAGAAGGAATGAGTCATATTATGGGGATAGATGAAGGATTAATCATATACAAGACGAGACCAAGGTATGCAAGTTTATCATTACCTGAGATTTTGATAACAAATCCTATAACAGGAGAAGAATGTAATATAGGAAGACCTAATATATTTCAAGCACCAACTGAAAATTGTGGGTCAGCTTTAATATTTTCTGATAAAAATTCTGCAATTCCTGAAAAATTATATTATTGGAGACCTACAGGAAATTGGGGTGAAGATTTACGCTTAAGTGTGTATAATTTTCTGAACAGATCTTGGAATGAAAACATTATAATATATCTAGGACAGAAATCATTAATTAACCAAACCCATGTCATACTTGATGGTTATATTTATTTAGTCACGGAGATATCAATAGCATATAGATCTGATTTATACATAGTGAGCATAGATAGTTATGATGATTATACAGAAATTTTACCTGTACTGAGTGAAGTAGCTAAACCACCATCTGAAAAATTTAATAAAATTCAAATAGGAATGTGGTATAATGAAAAAGATGATCCTACTTTATGTCTGATAAGATGGTGGGATGAACTGATGAAATTTCAAATATGGATTATGGAAGACATGAATGAATGGAAGTGGGAAGAGGAATATATTGAAATAGATGTAGAAATAGAAACTGCTACATTACCCTGGAACCAAAAAGGATCTCTTTCTGCATTACATATCATTAATGGTAATACACTCCTATTTGGAATTTATAATATATTGCATGTTTACAAATTAAAAAGGACCAAGAACTGCATTAAAATAGAATTAATAGCAAGAAGAAGTAGGCCTAAAAAGTTTGCTTGGACTGATACATTTATTCCATTTGTTTCTACTTTTCAATCATGTTCTTAAGCTGTGATTTTGTGTGTTTAATGTTGTGTATTCTGCATTTATTTTTTTTAAAAAAAAAAGGAATTTTGAAGTTTTTCATGTCCATTTTATAAAAAAAAAAAAAAAAAAACAAACTAAACAAAATATCAATCCAGTTTGTTGGTATCTGTTCTGGGAAACCAATTGGCTTGCTTGTGAGTCACCAAAGGTATAGAAGCCTGGGTTCCACACAAGACACTGATTTATTAATACCTGTTAAATGTTATTTTGTTTTATATTCTGTGTTTATCTAGGAATGAAAAGTTTTTCAGAATCAAAAATCAGAATATGCAGAAAGAGATACAAATGGAACAAGGTATGTAACCAATTACTTATCCTGAATGTTAAATCAAACAAAACTTTATTCATGCCTGCTACAATTATTGTATTTATTGTCAAATCTTTTACATTGAGGACAATGCAAAATGTAGGTATGGGGGGGAGGTAATTAAAGTAACAGCCATGTAAATTTGTTTATTAAAGGAATTAAAATGGTACTGCAAAGTTTTGAGGAAATTGAAAATTTTTATGAACTTGCTGTAACTATCCGATAATTGAAACTGTAAAATTTTTATAAACTGCTTGAATGTTATATTTAGAAGGCTATAGAAGATGCTATAGAATTTATTATTTATGTAAATCTAGATATAGTATCTTATGATTTTTCTGAATTTCATGAGTTTAACAGTTTCACAATTTTAAAATGAAATCTGAATATTTAATGCTTAATCAAAAAATTATCTGAAGTCCTGAAGGTGGTGAGATGTGAATTCTAGATTAAATGAAACACATATGATGAAAGATACATTTACTTTGACTGATTGAACTTGTAGAATGATTTATGTGTAGATCTTATTAAACTACAAATAAAGTATGAGCTTATTGTTATGGATTCATATTTTTAGTAAATGATAGAAGCAGGATTATATGAGATTGGTGTTTTACTACATCTGTATTAATGAAATACGTGCATATACAGTATGTGATTAATGCTTTGTTTTGTGTGTGCATTTATTATGAAAAAGAAAAAAAGAAAAAAACTTTGAGAGTTTATTGACTTGTTTGATCACGAGCCTTTTGTACTTGAGCAGATAGGTATGTAAAGATTGTTGACCTGAAAAAGGACTTTGAAAATCTGGCAACCTAAGATCTTGATCAGATCTGGGATTGTTGACTGAAAGCTCGTTACATAGGTACATTAGAAAGCTCTTGCATGATTCAAGCTTGTCAAATTAACTTTTAAAGTACAAAAAAAAAAAAAAAAAAACATATACTGTTCTGAAAAGATACAAGTGTTTTGTGAAAAACAGATATTTTATGAATCGAGTATATTTTCTGTTATCTAGAATTGTTGAAATATGAATCTAGAATTGACTTTTGAAGATGTTTAATGGAAATACAATTCTTTATTCTACTTGTCTTAATCAGATTGAATTGGATTGTACTTTCATTTGTATGTTGTTGAAATTTCTTCTAGAAAAGCTTATTGGAAAATTCAGGATTACAGATGATGAAAAGAAGAACAAACGATAATATAATTAACACCTATATGAAGATGATATACTTTGTATGTAATTTACATATATTCTAAATATCTTTGCAGGTTGATTACTGAAACATACAGAATATATGTTTATGATAAACAGAAGAAAACAAACAAAAGGGGAAGAATTAATTCTAGAACTTTTTGAAAGACCAATTAATTAGATCTTAGTTTGCTAAGGAACTAGCAAAATTTAGGTACAGGGGAAGTGTTTAGAATGAAAAAGTGCATATTATTAACGGTTAAATGATGGTTAATTGCATAATATTTAGCTTATCATATGAGAATTAAGCTATTATGTTATAATTGCACTATTATATGCTTTAATTGAAGAATCTGCTTAATTTTGGGGAATTAATGTTAATTTAGTATATTTATGAACTATCGGTAAATTACAGGCTGTGAAATTCTTAAGTATCCGAAAATGCATCTGAGCATCGAATAGTTATACCTGTAACTCCCCGAAATGTTATTTTATGTTTAAACTACTGCTGACACGTGTTGAGAGCTGGTAGATTTACTTAAGTTATAACTCGTTAAGTTAGCATAACTATACGCATTGAGTTACATGAATATACACTAAGGTAACGCATTAGGTTAGCAGCTTATTTCTTTATCGCATGTATTTTATAGTTATTTTCCAAAATGCTACTGTAGCAGTTGCAGAAACAGACAGTTGGAAGGAAAAACCACGTTTGCACGTATCACGCAGGAATTCAATCGCGCATGGAGAAGGAAGCATCGCCGTTGATCTGAAGGAAGCAAATCCAACCGATCATTCAAGCAGAAGCAGTTACCACTGAAGAAATATAAAAGAAAAGAAGAAAAGAAGAAGAAAGTGTGATCGATGGACGGCTAGTGTATACAGAGGAGGAGCACCGAGCTTTCTACAGACAGTATCAGCGGTTCTCCGAAGTATCACACCAACCATCGTATCACCACCATAATCACCAATCATCGGAGGTCTGTGAGGATACTTGCCTAATATCGGGTCGATTCCGAGCCAAACACAGTGCCTAACAACCACTGTGAGGAGTGAACGCGTCGCGGGAAGGGAAGACATTTTCACCAAGCGCCAACTCATATTTCAGGAGATCGTAAAGCTTTTAGCCTTGGCTTCGGGTTGATGCCTGTATGCTGAAGAGGAGATCATCTTGCAATTTTGGACTCGCGATTCTATAGGGAGAGGAGACAGAATTGTAAGTGGTTCAATTTTCAGTGGTGTAATTGCGTTGCAAGTAGTGTCGGAAGTATTTACTGTCAAGTGAAATTACTTTACATTTCACCTTTCGCCCATCACATAAAAACAAAAATACCAAAAACAATTTATCTTTGTTTGTATGTTGTATTTAAGTGTTGTATTGTTGGTGTTGTATCATGATTAATGTTATCTGTATCAGTTTTATGATTGTTTTATGATTGTTTTATGTTAGTTTTAATTTTACAGTTTACTGAAATTGGTTCGTACAAAACAACTTAAAGATTTTAATGGTTACTATTTGAATCATCTGAATGTTAGTATTGCATAATGATAAATCCAATGTTAACTAGCATTAAAAAGCTTAATTGATGTTATTTACAATCTGTGGAATCGCCCAATGGTTGGCCGAATTCCTCTGTAATTAGCAGTATTATAAAGAAGAGACAGGCTCGTGGAGTTAACTTAAGTCCACGAGGATAGTTCGTTGAGTTATCCATAAGTCAACGAACTTAGTCCGTTGAGTTAACTATAACTCAAGGGAGTGCTTATTGAATATAAATTTGAATTGTTCACAATCAAACATTCCTTAAATTCGTCAACAATTCCCTATGGGATCGACCTATACTTGAACACTAATACAATAGACACTGTGCACTTGCAGTTAAAGTACAAATTAGAATTAATATTTTAATTGTATTAAAGGTTGTTTGTTTACTTCTAAAAGAAAGAATAGGCATAAAGATAAATTAACTAAGTAAAAATAGAAGTAACAAATCCAAGTTTTTCTAGTGTAGTGCTGGGAAAACATGAACAATGCACTAAGGGAAGTACTAAGTAACTTGTTAGCTAAAGATCTGTGCAGACTGTGTTGTGTATCAAAGGAAATTAAAGACTGTATTGAAGAAAAATATTTTCAAGGACTACAAGCTGCAAAAATGACTAAGATTAGAGATGGATTCATATGGAGGTCATTTAATCGTAGTTCAAATACCCATGAATATCTGGCTATGGAAGAAACTACTAGAATTCCACCCAATGCATTAGAAGGAATGAGTCATATTATGGGGATAGATGAAGGATTAATCATATACAAGACGAGACCAAGGTATGCAAGTTTATCATTACTTGATATTTTGATAAGAAATCCTATAACAAGAGAAGAATGGAATATAGGAAGACCTAATATATTTGAAGCACCAATTGAAAATTGTGGGTCAGCTTTAATATTTTCTGATAAAAATTCTGCAATTCCTGAAAAATTATATTATTGGAGACCTACAAGAAATTGGGGTGAAGATTTACGCTTAAGTGTGTATAATTTTCTAAACAGATCTTGGAATGAAAACATTATAATATATCTAAGATAGAAATCATTAATTAACCAAACACATGTCATACTTGATGGATATATCTATTTAGTCACAGAGATATCATTAGCATATGGATCTGATTTATACATAGTGAGCATAGATAGTTATAATGATTATATAGAAATTTTACCTGTACCGAGTGAAATAGCTAAACCACCATCTGCAGAATTTAATGAAATTCAAATAGGAATGTGGTATAATGAAGAAGATGATCCTAATTTATGTTTGATAAGATGGTGGGATGAACTGATGAAATTTCAAATATTGATTACGAAAGACATGAATGAATGGAAGTGGAAAGAGGAGTATATTGAAATAGATGTAGAAATAGAAACTGCTACATTACCTTGGAACCAAAAAGGATCCCTTTCTGCATTACATATCATTAATGGTAATACACTCGTATTTGGAATTTATAATATATTGCATGTTTACAAATTAAAAAGGACCAAGAACTACATTAAAACAGAATTAATAGCAAGAAGAACTATGCCTAAAAAGTTTGCTTGGGCTGATACATTTATTCCATTTGTTTCTACTTTTCAATCATGTTCTTAAGCTGTGATTTTGTGTGTTTAATGTTGTGTATTCTGCATTTATTTTTAAAAAGAAAAAAAAAAAAAATTTTGAAGTTTTCATGTTCATTTAAAAAAAAAAAAAAAAATCAAAATATCAATCTAATTTGTTGGTATCTGTTCTAGGAAACCAACTGGCTTGCTTGTGAGCCACCGAAGGCATAGGAGCCTGGGTTCCACACAAAACACTGATTTATTAATATCTGTTAAATGTTTTTTTTTTTTATATTCTGTGTTTATCTGGGAATGAAAAGTTTTTCAGAATCAAAAATCGAAATATGCAGAAAGAGATACAAATAGAACAAGGTATGTAACCAATTACTTATCCTGAATTTTAAATCAAACAAAACTTTATTCATGCCTGCTACAATTACTGTATTTATTGTCAAATCTTTTACATTGAGGACAATGCAAAATGTAGGTATGGGGGGGAGGTAATTAAAGGAACAACCATGTAAGTTTGTTAATTAAAGGAATTAAAATGGTATTGGAAAGTTTTGAGGAAATTGAAAATTTTTATGAACTTGCTGTAACTATCCGATAATTGAGACTGTAAAATTTTTATAAACTGCTTGAATGTTATATTTAGAAGGCTATAGAAGATGCTATAGAATTTATTATTTATGTAAATCTAGATATAGTATCTTATGATTTTTCTGAATTTCATGAGTTTAACAGTTTCACAATTTTAAAATGAAATCTGAATATTTAATGCTTAATCAAAAAATTATCTGAAGTCCTGAAGGAGGTGAGATGTGAATTCTAGATTAAATGAAACACATATGATGAAAGATACATTTACTTTGACTGATTGAACTTGTAGAATGATTTATGTGTAGATCTTATTAAACTACAGATAAAGTATGAGCTTATTGTTATGGATTCATATTTTTAGTAAATGATAGAAGCAGGATTATATGAGATTGGTGTTTTACTACATCTGTATTAATGAAATACGTGCATATACAGTATGTGATTAATGCTTTGTTTTGTGAGTGCATTTATTATGAAAAAGAAAAAAAAAAGAAAAAAACTTTGAGAGTTTATTGACTTGTTTGATCACGAGCCTTTTGTACTTGAGCAGATATGTATGTAAGGATTGTTGACCTGAAAAAGGACTCTGAAAATCTGGCAACCTAAGATCTTGATTAGATCTGGGATTGTTGACTAAAAGCTCGTTACATGGGTACATTAGAAAGCTCTTGTATGATTCAAGCTTGTCAAATTAACTTTTAAAGTACAAAAAAAAAAAAAAAAACATATACTGTTTTGAAAATATACAAGTGTTTTGTGAAATACAGATATCTTATGAATCGAGTATATTTTCTGTTATCTAGAATTGCTAAAATATGAATCTGGAATTGACTTTTGAAGTTGTTTAATGGAAATACAATTCTTTATTCTACTTGTCTTAATCAGATTGAATTGGATTGTACTTTGATTTGTATGCTATTGAAATTTCTTCTAGAAAAACTTATTGGAAAATTCAGGATTACAGATGATGAAAAGAAGAACAAATGATAATATAATTAACACCTATATGAAGATGATATACTTTGTATGTAATTTACATATATTCTAAATATCTTTGCAGGTTGATTACTGAAACATACAGAATATATGTTTATGCTGAATAGAAGAAAAAAAAAAAAACAAAAGGGGAAGAATTAATTCTAGTACCTTTTGAAAGACCAATTAATTAGATCTTAGTTTGCTAAGGGACTAGCAAAATTTAGGTATGGGGGAAGTGTTTAGAATGAAAAAGTGCATATTATTAACGGTTAAATGATGGTTAATTGCATAATATTTAGCTTATCATATGAGAATTAAGCCATTATGTTATAATTGCACTATTATATGCTTTAATTGAAGAATCTGCTTAATTTTGGGGAATTAATTTTAATTTAGTACATTTATGAACTGTCAGTAAGTTGCAAGCTTTGAAATTCTTAAGTATCGAAATTTTTTGATATTTTGGATAGTTATGTTTAACAGACCGAATATGTATTGGATAGTTATGTTTAAATTGCCAAACAGTTATGTTTAGAGAGAATATTTTATTATTTCCAGATGTACACGTGTCGAAACCAGAATGAATGTCTTAAGTGAATTTTCGGTGAGTTAGCTGTAACTATTCAAAAATGCATCTGAGCATCGGATAGTTAGACCTGTAACTCTCTGAAATGTTATTTTATGTTTAAACTGTTGCTGACATGTGTCGAGATCTAGTAGATTTACTTAAGTTATAACTCGTTAAGTTAGCATAACTGTACGCGTTGAGTTACATGAATATACACTAAGGTAATGCGTCAGGTTAGCGGCTTATTTCTTAATTACATGTATTATATAGTTATTTTCCAAAATGCCACTATAGCGATTGCAGGAATAGATAGTTGGAAGGAAAAACCACGTTTGCACGTATCACGTAGGAATTCAATCACGCACGGAGAAGGAAGCATCGCCGTTGATCTGAAGGAAGGAAATCCAATCGATCATTCAAGTAGAAGCAGTTACCACTGAAGAAATATAAAAGAAAAGAAGAAAAAAAGAAGAAAGTGTGATCGATGGACGGCCAGTGTATACAGAGGAGGAGCACCGAGCTTTCTGCAGATAGTATTAGTGATTCTTTGAAGTATCACACCAACCATCGTTATCACCACCATAATCACCAATCATCGGAGGTCTGTGAGGATACTTGCCTGATGTCGGGTCGATTCCGAGCCAAACACAGTGCTTGACAACCACTATGAGGAGTGATCGTGTTGTGGGAAGGGAAGACATTTTCACCAAGCGCCGACTCATATTTCAGGAGATCGTAAAGCTTTTAGCCTTGGCTTCGGGTTGATGCCTGTATGCTGAAGAGGAGATCATCTTGCAATTCTAGACTTGCAATTCTATAGGGAGAGGAGATAGAATTGTAAGTGGTTTAATTTTCAGGGGTGTAATCGCGTTGCAAGTAGTGTCGGAAGTATTTACTATCAAGTGAGATTACTTTACATGTCACCTTTCGCCCATTTCCATGTTCACATGAAAACAAAAATACCAAAAACAATTTATCTTTGTCTGTATGTTGTATTTGAGTGTTGTATTGTTTGTGTTGTATCGTGATTAATGTTATCTGTATCAGTTTTATGATTGTTTTATGTTAGTTTTAATTTTACAGTTTACTGAAAGTGGTTCGTACAAAAACTTAAAGATTTTAATGGTTATTGTTTGAATCATCTAAATGTTAGTATTGCTTAATAATAAATCCAATGTTAACTAGCATTAAAAAGCTTAATTGATGTTATTTACAATCTATGGAATCGCCCAATGGTTGGCCGAATTCCTTTGTAAATAGCAGTATTATAAAGAAGAGACAAGCTCGTGGAGTTAACTTAACTCCGCGAGGATAGTCCGTTGAGTTAACTGTAACTTAACGGAGTGCTTACTGAATATAAATTTGAATTGTTCACAATCAAACATTTCTTAAATTCGTCAGCAATTCCCTGTGGGATCAACCTGTACTTGCACACTGATACAATAGACACTATGCACTTGCAGTTAAAGTACAAATTGAAATTAATATCTAAATCGTATTAAAGGTTGTTTGTTTACTTCTAAAAGAAAGAATAGGCATAAAGATAAATTAACTAAGTAAAAATAGAAGTAACAAATTGTAATAGGTTGTTTGCGGAATTTAAAACATTTCTCCCTGTTTGAGATCTTTCTTCTTGTTCTTCTTCTTCAGCAATTCTTCAGTGACGAATATCTTGTCTTTTTATGCTTCACCGAATTTGCTTTCTTCTGATACTTCAAATCTTCAGTGATGAAAATCTTACCTTTTTATGCTTCACTGAATTTTCTTCCACTTGAGAGATTTTTCCCGAAGAGGTGTTTTTGATCCCTGAAAAAGATTTTTCTTTTGGGGTGCAGGGATGGTTTGATCCTTGAAAAGATTTTTCGTTTTGTGTGCAAGGATAGTTTGATCCACGAGAACTCTATGCCTTTTATACTGTATCTTCATTTCATGCATATCCTTCACGTTTAACCACTACCAGTTTTCCACTTCTCCACGTCTTTTCTTTTCCTTCATCGAAACACACATGTTCTAACCCATGTTTATATTTCGAATTTTCTTTAATCATCAGTCCTAGATCTCTGAAAAATTTCTTGCAAAATAAACTTTCTCGTCCAAAAATTTTTCATCAGTGTAATAAGAAGTCGTTACTTTAATGTTAACTAAACGAGTAACACAAGTATATATATATAACTTAACATTTCTAACTTAACGAGTTCACCATGTGCCATTTCACATGACAAGTACTGTAGTTAACTCAATGAACTAAGTTCGTGGTGTTATGCTAACTCAACGAACCAGCTTAACTTTTCTTTCGGAAGGTTTAAACGATAACTCACCGAAAACAGTTTAAGTTTCGGATAGTTATAGATGTAAGTCACCGAAAAACTCTTTATATTATAAAACTAGTGAGACACGTGTCAAGACCTGAAAACATGACTTAAGTTACCTTTCGAATAGTTACGACTATAAGTCTCCGAAAAAAAAGCTTTAACTCACTAATTCAGTAGTAAACAAATGTTTTTATAATAAGAATTTTACCACGTGCAAAAATAACAACTTAAGTTTATAACACTAACCTAACGCGTTGCCTTAGTGTTCAATATAGCAACTCAACGCGTTAAGTTATGTTAACTTAACGAGTTAAACATATGCACCTCACGTGATACAATACAGCATTCGTAACTTATAATTTCACCATGTGTATAACACTAACTTAATGAGTTCATCTCTTCTTTTACTCACTAACTTAACGAGTTATCATGTGAACTATTTTAACCTTTAAGCCTCTAACTTAACGAGTTCTCACGTGACCTCTATACAAACAAAACTCTAACTTAACGAGTTGTTTAAATGTGCACTATTCATGATACAGAAGATATAACTTTAAAACATATCATGCTTTTCAATAAAAACACACGTTAACTTAACGTTTAGCTAAATGAGAAATTAATGCAATGAAACGACTAGTTATTAACTTCAGATCCAATACAGACAAATATTTATATCAGTAAACCTTTTCTTTATTAATTGATGATTTTAATTTCTTTTCACAAGCAATAGTAATTGGGCAAATATAATTATTTTCATTCAGCACACATCATCAAAACAAAAATACTCAACAAACATCCTTTAAAAGTTTAAATGAAATAACAAGCAAAAGAGTATTAGAACTAGTGCATATGGATTTATTTTGACCTACTAGGACAACTAGTCTAGGAGGTAAACATTATGCTTTTGTACTAGTTGATGACTATTCTAGATTTACTTGGGTCTATTTTCTAGCTAATAAAACTGAAGTTTTTGAAATATTTAAGATATTCTGTAATAAAGTTCAGAATGAGCAAAATGATAATATTCAAAAACTTAGGAGTGATCATGGTACAAAATTTGATAATGATCAAATGGACACCTTTTGTGAAGAATTAGGCATAGATCATAGGTACTCATTTCCAAGAGCTCCTTCACAAAATGGGATAGTAGAACGTAAAAACAGATCACTTCAGGAAATGTCCAGAACCATGTTAAATGAGAATAAGTTACCACTATTTCTTTGGGCAGAAGTAGTTCATACAGAATGCTATGTTATAAATAGAGTACATCTAAGACCAATTTTAGATAAAACTTCTTATGAGATATGGTATAACAGGGTTCCCAAAATAAGTTATTTAAAACCCTTTGACTGTAAGTGTTTTATTTTAAACACTAAGGAACGAAGAGACAAATTTAGAGCCAAATCAGATGAGGGTATTTTTGTTGGTTATTCCATTAGAAGTAAAGCATATAGAGTTTATAATAAATCAACAAAAACCATTGAGGAAACCCTACATGTGAAATTACATGAAAATTCTCATTTAGATTTAAGACATGCTGAAAACTTTGATTCAAAAATTCTCCCAGAAATGATATCAAATGATGTTGACAGAGAAATTGAGAGATTATCTGATGGAATAAGAAACATAAACTTAAATGATGAAAATTTAGAAGAAAATAATGTCATACCTATAGAAAATATGGAACAACATAGAAATTGGCGTTATGCTTCATCTCATCCTATCGATCAGATAATAGGTGATCCTAATCAAGGAGTAAGGACTAGGTCATCAGTAGTCAACATTTATGGTGCTTATTCATTTGTTTCTTTATTAGAACCTAAGAAAATTGAAGATGCCTTAGAAGATGAATTTTGGTATTTAGCTATGCAAGATGAGCTAAATCAATTTATAAGAAATGAGGTATGGGATCTAGTTCCACCACTTGAAAATCAGTCCATAATAGGAACAAGGTGGGTATTTAGAAACAAAGTAGATCAAGATGGACATATAGTTAAAAATAAAGCTAGATTAGTTGCTCAAGGTTACAAGTAAGAGGAAGGAATTGACTATGATGAAACATTTGCTCCTGTTGCTAGACTAGAATCAATACGAATTTTGTTAGCATATGCTTGTTATATGGATTTCAAATTATATCAGATGGATGTTAAGATTGCTTTTTTAAATGGATATATAAAGGAAGAAGTGTATGTAAAACAACCTCCAGGTTTTGAAGATTCAAAACATCCTGAATATGTTTATAAGCTTAAGAAGGCACCATATGGCCTTAAACAAGCCCCTAGGTCTTGATATGAAAGATTATCTAAATTTCTTATGGAAAAAGGGTATTCTATGGGAAAGGCAGATCACACTCTTTTTATCAAGAAGATCAAAAAAGATATATTAGTAGTTCAAATCTATGTAGATGACATCATATTTGGAGCAACAAATGATAAATTAGTTGAGTCCTTTTCGAAAGACATAACTAATCAATTTGAAATGAGTATGATGGGTGAACTATCATTTTTCCTAGGCTTACAAATTAAGCAATTAGATCAAGGTAATTTTATTTTACAAGAAAAATATACTCAAGATTTATTAAAGAGGTTTGGTTTAGACAACACTAAAACAAAGAATACACTAATGAGTACTATCACCAAGTTAGATAAAGATGACTCTAGAAAAACTATAGATGTAAAACAATATATAAGTATGATTGGTTCATTACTTTATTTAATAGCTAGCTGACTAGATATTATGTTTAGTGTGTGTACTTATGCTAGATATCAATCTAATCCTAAGGAATCACACCTACTTGTTGTTAAACGAATTTTTAAATATCTACTAGGAACCATCAATTTCGGACTATTTTACTTTAAACACAGTTCTTTAAACTTAGTAGGTTATAGTGATGCTGATTTCGTAGGATGTAAGTCTGAAAAAAAAAGCACCAATGGCACTTGTCAATTATTAGGAAATTCTTTAGTATCATGGTATGGCAAAAAGCAAAATTGTGTAGCATTATCTACAACTGAAGCTGAATATATAGCTGCTGCACTTTGTTGTACTCAAATCCTATGGATTAGACAAACTTTAAAAGATTTTAATTTAGACTATGAACCAACTAAGATTTTTTGTGATAGTAGTTCTACAATAAGTTTGTCTAAAAATCCTATCTTACATTTACGAGCAAAACATATAGAAGTTCGACATCATTTTCTAAGGGATAATGTTATAAAAGGAAAAATAGTATTAAATTTTGTTCCTACCATAGAACAATTAGCAGATCTATTTACAAAACCCTTAGATGAAAATACATTTTCAAAATTACAATTGGAACTTGTTTAAATTGTCTTGTTCATTGCATTTTAGTTTGTTATAAAGGTAGTTTTAGAATTTAATGTCTGTATTATTTAAAAAAAAAAAATAAAAACAAAACAAAATATCTATTTTTGAATTACAGTTTTCTAGTAGTTAAGAATTTATGAAATTCTGAGTTTTATTGAAGTCAATTTATTTAAGAAAAATTCAGAAAAGATTACTTAAGGAAAGTTAAATTGCTTCAATGTGAGTGCCAACTGTATTTTTGTTACTTATGTAGATGCTATTACAGAGATTTTAACAGGAAAATACATAGACAGTATGCACATTTTATTAAAGGAAATTTATTAACATTCTATTAGAAAAATTAAGTCTTGCATTTGCCACTAATTTAATTTACTATCTTGTTTTATTTATTTTTTGTTTGCAATTACTTGAGTAATTAAGTCTGTTGGAGGATCTTAAACCCTAGTCACTTAAACCAACTGGTTTGAGATGTGTTGACTAAAAACTCAATTTTGCAAGTAATTCAGATTATATTAAAAAAAATTTTTTTTTTTTACCTGTTTTCACTTGTCATTGAGTAACTGGTTATCTTTCCCCTAAGCAAAGGATTGTGATCACGTAAAAAGATGATATTGTGGGAGGTAATACATAAAGTATATATATATATGAATATAAAAAAAAAAAAAGGGGGGGGGGGCAATGTACTCAAGCTTAATTTATCTTTCAAGGTGTTATAACAATCCTGCCATAATCTATGCATACAATCTTTGTTATTTTTCTTTGTTATTATCTACTATTTACACATAATGTACTGTATTTATTGTCTTAAGTTCATGTACTCATTATTGAATTCTTTTAAGTTCCTAAACGTATATCTTTATGAATTATCTTTTGTAAAATAAATAAGATAAAAGCTAGAAAGTCTAAATTGTTAAATCTACTACTTATTTCTGTATTTAATTCATTTTTAAATAAACATATATATATATATAGAGAGAGAGAGAGAGAGAGACTCAAATCTATTTAAGGCTTAGCATCCTTTTTAAGTAAGCTATTTGACCTTTTAAAGCCAAATCTACTTAGGGCTTGGCAACCAAGTTTAAGTATGCCATAGATTCTTTAGACTACATTTGTGTAGGAGGAGCAATTTCTCTTATAATAATTCAACTCTTATGAACTATTATATGTTTTCATGAAAGAATCTGCATAATCTCAGGAAATTAACAGTAATTTAGTACATTTCTGAATTGTCGGTAAAATACAAGCTTTTTAATTCTTAAGTATCCGAATTTTCTATGATTTCGGAAGACTATATTGTATGTATATCGGACATTTATGTTTTAAACATTTAATAGAATATTTTATTATTTCCTGAAGTACACGTGTCAAAGCCTAAATGTATATCTTAAGTGAATATTCGGTAAGTTATCTGGTAACTCTCCGAAATGCATTTGAGTATCGGATAGTTAGGTTCATAAGTATCCGAAAACATCTGAACACCTTAAGTTAGAATTATGCACGTGTTGAATTTCATTGCTTTATTATGTCTTAGTTGAAACTCGAACAGTTATGTTTAACTCTTCAACTTTCACACCTATCCATTCAAGAAACTCGAACAGTTAACTTAATATTCTTATATTTTTCTAAAAGACTTAATCTCTAACAATAACTATTCTCGTTTGTCATATAGTTATGTGCTTTACTACTCACAAAACTCGAATAGTTATCATAAGTCTTCGAGTTTTCTCACTTTTCACTTAGCCCGAAGTTATTTTCTTTATACAAACAGTTATGCTAAGTATTCTGCTTTTGTTGGTTGTAAAACTCGTACAATTATTGTAAGCACTCAAGTTATTTATCAGTAATGGATCTTATATTTATGATTTCAATGATTGAATCCGTTTATAAACTCGAAGAGTTATAAATGTTTTACTAACAACCTTTCGTGTTTCTACCTTGGTAAAACCCTAGCTTCACAATCTTTACTTCCACTAAGTTCTACAATGCACAGTGAAGATTAGTCGACAATGTCAGGACGTGGAAGAAGACGTGGTAGAATGACAAAAGTGTAGAAAAGAGAGTTGGAACTTCGAAAAATAGAAAGTGAAATCAACAACATCTACTCAAGGTATACTTTTACAAATGAAGTACTACATGAAATTAGAAAATCTGTTCAAGACGAGAAAAATTTTTGTTGGAAGTTTATTCGCAATTATGTTGAAACACAGTTTAGACTAAAACAGACTGAACTTTTCGCATTACAATTATGGAAAAGAACTTTACAACCTAACCCTGCGGTTGTTACAAGTTCTAGACATGTACCAAAAAAATTGGTACAGTCTATCACTTACTATGGAAAGAAATGGGGACCAATGATAGAAAATGCAAACAGGGAATTAGAATCTTTATATTCCCAACACTATTTTCCCTCAGCTATTTTAGATGACATTCAATAGTGTATAGATGAACAAAAAACTGGCATTAGGAAAATGGGCCTTTGAAGTGAAGGACAAAGAGTTTATCAACTAAAAATGGCAGAGGTTGAGAGCTTAAAACTCTATATTCCATTATTACAACCTAGGCATCATGGTGAAGGACCATCAAGACCCTAGGTGCCTTTAATAGGAGAAATTAAGAAAATTTTAGAACATCTTGAACAACTAGAAACATTGCAGACATATAGTCGGAAAAAGAAAAAGACATTAGAATATTTTGGACTAACTGTAGGTGTAGAAGGCATAATGCAGCAAAAAGAAGAATCATTGAAAAATGGAAAACTATGTTCCATTGTAGAAGCTGGACAAACATTTGTGTCAGGAATCCCAGCAGATGTGACAAATATTGGATTACAAGCATATACTCTAAGGTATTGTGTCACATTAGTGCATAATGTATCTTTTAATACAATGGACAATTTTTCACATCATGCTACAAGCACACATTCTTTTCCTACGGATAGAGAACATGTAGGAAATTTTGATGATACTTATATAGATGATATCAATTTTGATGATATTTTTAATGATATAGACACTGAGTCTATGAATATAGATGATATTTCATCTAAAGAGGAATGTACAAATATTTTTCCTCTAACTATATCTCCAATAGAAAATTTTGATTTTTGGTATAGTTGCTTATACTACAGTTTATACATATGGTTATGTCTGTTACAGTATATAATATACTTGTTGATAAATGTATATAATCAACAACATACACAGTTACAAATTGAATATCACACTGCCTATGTCTCAAGAATAGAAATTTCAGAAATACAGGATGATTCTATTACACAGACAGATATAGAACATTCTTTCATACAGAGACAGTTGTTGTATAGATCAATTATAGACATACATGTTGCTGATAGACAGATTACTATAGATATTGTTGCTACTGAAATGTTTCTAGAAGATCAAATAGAAGAATTTCAGTAGATTATTGATACAACAATAACAGATATTTCAGACTTTTATATTAGTTTTGATGGAAATTCCCCCAGTTCTGAAAGATCTGAAAATTCAGATGCTGCTGATAATGTTGGAACAAGTCCCAAATCAGAACATCATGACAGGAAAATACCTAATCCTGAATAGAGTTTAGACGAAAATACATTACTATGGTTCAGAAATAGTTCTTGTTATGACAAATTTCAAACATATAAAACTTTTACAGTTTTATATTCAAGACTAGTTAAGTTTGAAGGGATGGCACATATACGAGAAATGTTTGAATTTCAAGGCTTGTTGACTCTACTTCCACAACAGCCAGGCCATCTTGTTATACCAGAACTTATCAGTTGTTTTTACTCAAACTTAACAATGGAAGAAGGTATTCCTATTTCCAATATACAAGACAATGACATATATTTAACTCCAGATTCACTTTATCAAGTACTTGGTCTAAAAAATGAAGGAGTTAAATTATCGAAAAGAAAATAGGTTTATCAATTGGGATGGAACATTAAAGGTTTAGCCAAAGATCCAACTGCCAACAAACCATTGAGATTACTAAATGACTTAAATGATCAAGCATGCTTTATTGCAAAAATATTGCATGCTTCATTGTTTCAGAGGTTTGGTCATGGTGCAGAAGTTGGCAGATGTTGTCTTTATGCTACATATGCATTAATTAACCATATACAGGTGAACTGGTATGATATTTTTATTTCTCATATCTTACATTTGTAGAGTAAATTATTTTATGGTGATACAATTTTGAGAATTGTGGCAAGTCAAACAGATATTACACCTTGGCCATAGAAAAGATTAAAGTCAAGATCTTTCTCTACAAAGGAACTCCAAAAATACCAGGAAGCAGATACACCTATAGTCCGACAACAACAACAACAGGATCGGCAAACACAGTCCCAACAGCAACAACAACAATCAACACAATTTTCAAACTAACAACAACATACAGATATAAATATAGGTATACATACAGATATAAATACAAGTATACAAACAGATACAAATACAGGTATAAATACAGACATCCATTCTGAATTTTTACAACAACCATCACAGGTTTCACAAAATGATTTAGATCAAGTAGTAATTGATCAAATAAACAGAGTAAGTACAGAAATTGCAAAGCAAATTGCAGACACTCTGATCAATATTTTTCGAAGACAAAGAGGCTTGTGATTATACAAATTATGTATTACATGATTTATGTATTGTAATTTGTTACCAAAAATATTATGTAAACTGTTTACTGCATTTAATACTCAAGTGATTATTTTTCATAGTTTATATTTAAACAGTTTATGCTTAATCCATGACAATTATGCATGTTTAAAAAAAAATATCTTTTTTCCTCACAGCATTTTAATATTAGGTCTAAATTTTTTAAACAGACTTCATATGAATTGCCATATAAAGTAAAATCATCCATAAATATTTCTAAAAAATCTTCAGTCATTTTAGTAAATATGCCCTGCATACACCTTTGAAAGGTAGCTAGTGCATTACATAATCCGAATGGTATTCTCTTAAAAGCATAAGTTCCATTAGGACAAGTGAAAGTTGTTTTCTCTTGATCCTCTAATGCTACTGAAATTTGATTATACCTTGAATACCCGTCTAGGAAACAAAAATATTCTTGCCCTGCTAATCTTTCCAGCATTTGATCTATAAAAGGTAAGGGAAAATGATCTTTCCTAATCACAGCATTCAGCTTTCTATAGTCTACACATACTCTCCAGCCTGATTGAATTCTAGTAGGTATCAAGTTTTGACTTTCATTCCTAATAACTATTAATCTTGATTTCTTGGGAACTACATGGATTGGACTAACCCACGAGCTATTAGAAATCGGATAAATTATATCATTATCTAACCATTTAACTATTTCCTTCCTGACTACTTCTTTAAGGTTTGGATTTAATCTCCTCTTAGGAATTCTAACAGGTTTAGCATTCTCTTCTAAATATTTGTGGTGACAACATAAAGTTGAACTTAATCCTTTTATATCAGTCATAGTCCATCCTATTGCTTCTTTATAACTTTTTACTACATCTTTTAATTTAGCTATTTGATCCTTTTTTAAATCTGAAGCAATAATGATTGGATAGGTTCATTTATCTTCCAGAAATATATAGGTTAATTTAGGAGGTAAATGTCTTAAGTCTAAATGCTACCCATCAGAAGCTAGAGCTCCTAATTGAACATCATCAAATTCTAAATTAATTTCTTCCTGATCTCCTTCTATATTTATGCTTTCACTTTCTTCTAAAGTTTCAGAATTGATTTACCTATTTAATTCTTCTTGAATCACATCATCTAACATATCTCCTTCATCCTCTAAAAAGTCTATGGTATGTAAGGACATTTCTAACTCCTCAAACCTTTCTAGTTTGAAAATATTTAATTGAGTATCCTCATTACCATATGCTAACTTCATTACTCCAGTCTTACAATTTATAACAGCCCCTGATGTTGCTAAAAATGGCCTTCCCAAAATTAAAGATGTATCACTATTTTTATGCTTAATTTGTTAGGAATCCAGAATTACAATATCAATAGGATATATAAAATTTTTGATTTTAATTAAGACATCCTCTATTTTTCCTCTAGGGTATCTTATACTTCTATCAGCTAATTGGATAACTGTACTAGTAGGAGTTAAGCCTTCTAATCCTAAGGATGCAAATATATCACTAGGCATAACATTTATACCTACACCTAAGTCTATTAAGGTTCTTTCTAGAATGGTATTTCCTATGATGCATGATATAACAGGGATTCCAAGATCAGATAACTTTTTAGGAATTTGTGGCAAAAATAGGGAACTACTTTGCTCAGCTAAAAAGCCCTTTCTAAGAATTTTTCGCTCTCTTTTCTTAGTACACCAATCCTTAAGAAATTTAGCATAAAGTGGCATTTTCTGCAATAGATCTAACAAAGGAATGTTAACTTGTACTTTTTCAAAAAAATTTCTGATTTTTTCTTTTTTTTAGGTATTGTTTGTTGTAATCTTTCAAGATAGGGTGCTAAAGATTTTGATTTCAAAGATTCTTTTTCTTTTAGTTGATTTGTTTGATCATTTTTAACTTCATTAGCAAATTCAAATTGTTCTTCAATGATTTCTAGATTTTCAGCTATTACATTTTCATTATCATTTTGATTTTTACTCTTATCCACCTTCATATCATTTTCATTTTGAGTTCTTGGTGGTATATCAGTTCCAGATCTTAATGTTACACATACATCTTCCAGATTTTTGTTACTCTTATGATGTTTTTGTATATCATTTTCATGATTATGATCTTCAATTGTTTTTAGTTTTAAAGTGCATTCTTTAAATTCTCTTGCATTAGTATTTTCTGTTTGCTGTATATTTTGCAAATTATGTAGGTTTATAACATTATAATTTTCATTGTTCTGTTGTATAACTTGTATTTCCATTGTATATTCGTCTAATGCTTTTAATTTTCTTTCCAAATCATCTAATCTCATTGCATTCAATTTTTGATCAATTTTCATTATGGTTTTTTCAGTTTCGTAAATTATATCCTTTTTAGGTTCTGAATATGCTTCCTTATAATTTAATTGGTTGACTTCTTGTTGCTGACACATAAAGTGTTCTAGTTTGTCTAGGTTTTTCTCTATACTACGCTCCAGTCTGTCATACCTATCCCAAACTTTAGTGTCTCTCAACATATTACACATTCTATACTGACCATCAATTGGGTAAACTATAGGATTCTCATACTCGGCTCTATTATACTGAGGATAATTCATTTGTTGTTCATGGGATCTAACCATCTGTAAACATCTCAGTTTCAAATAGTTAGAAATGTTGTATCCTTCAGAATTACAGAATTCACATATGCTAATTACAGGTTTCAGAAATCTTTAAGGATAAGCATATGCCATATTCTCAATTACAAAAGAAAACACACAACTCTAGCTATTAAAACGAAACAACTATAACAGTTGCTTGTATTAATTCAATTCGATCCAATTCAATTCAATTCAATTCCTCGGCAACGGCGCCATAAAACTTGTTTGTGTTTTCCCAACACTACATCAGAAAAACTTGGATTTGTTACTTCTATTTTTTACTTAGTTAATTTATCTTTATGCCTATTCTTTTCTTTTAGAAGTAAACAAACAACCTTTGATTCAATTTAGATATTAATTCCAATTTATACTTTAACTGCAAGTGCACAGTGTCTATTGTATTAGTGTGCAAGTACAGGTCGATCCCATAGGGAATTGCTGAAGAACTTAAGAACTGTTCGTTTGTTAGCAATCAAATTTATATATTCAATAAGCTCTCCGTTGAATTACAGTTAACTCAACGGACAAAGTTCGTTGAGTTATGGCTAACTCAACGGACTAACCTCGTGGACTTAAGTTAACTCCACGAGCCTGTCTTTTCTTTTTAATACTGCTATTTACAGAGGAATTCGGCCAACCATTGGGCGATTCTGTAGATTGTAAATAACATCAATTCAGCTTTTTAATGTTAGTAAACATTGGATTTATCATTAAGCAATACTAACATTCAGATAATTCAAACAGTAACCATTAAAATCTTTAAGTCTTTTGAACGAACCAATTTCAGTAAATTGTAAAACTAAAACAAACATAAAACAATCACAACACTAACAAAGATAACATTAATCACGATACAACACAAACAATATAGTACTCAAATACAACATACAAATATAGATAAATTGTTTTTGGTATTTTTGTTTTAATATGAACATGGAAATGGGCGAAAGGTGAAATGTAAAGTAATCTCACTCGATAGTAAATACTTCCATCACTACTTGCAACGCGATTACACCACTGAAAATTAAACCACTTACAATCCTGTCTCCTCTCCCTATAGAATTGCAAGTCTAGAATTGCAAGATGATCTCCTCTTCAGCATACAGGCATCAACCTGAAGCCAAGGCTAAAAGCTTTACGATCTCTTGAAATATGAGTCGGCGCTTGGTGAAAATGGCTTCCCGTCCCGCGACGCGATCACTCCGATGTTTGGCTTGGAATCGACCCGACATCAAGAAAGTATTCTCAGAAACCTCCAATGGTTGGTGATTATGGTGGTGGTAATGATAGTTGGTGTGGTACTTTGGAGAATTGCCGATACTACTTGTAGAAAGCTCGGTGCTCCTCCTCTATACACATTGGCCGTCCATCGATCACACACCCTTTTCTTCTTTTTCTTCTTTTCTTTTATATTTCTTCAGTAGTAACTACTTCTGCTTGAATGGTCAGTTAGATTTCCTTCATTCATATCAACGGCGATGCTTTCTTCTCCCTGCGCGCTACGTGCAAATGTGGTTTTTCTCTTCCAACTGTTTGTTCCTACAACCGCTACAGTAGCATATTAGAAAATAAATAGTCTGTGGAGTTATAGATAACTCAACAGACTTTCTTTGTTAATTTAACTATAAAACACATGCATTAATTTAACTATCCAATGCTTAGGTGCATTTCAGATACTTACAAACTTAACTATTCGATGCTCAGATGCATTTCGGATACTTATAAACTTAACTATCCGATGCTCAGATGCATTTTAGATACTTATAAACTTAACTATCCGATGCTCAGATGCATTTTGGATAGTTACAGATAACTCACCGATATATAACTTAAATAAATCTACCAGATTTCAACACGTGTCAGCAATAGTTTAATCATAAAATAAACATTTCGGAGAGTTACAAAGCTAACTATCCGTTGCTCATATGCATTTCGGATAGTTAGAGATAACTCATCGAAAATCCACTTAAGTCACTTTCCTAGAACATGACACGTGTCCTCAGCTATTTTATAAATAAAAAGAGATTTCGGAGAGTTACACATATAACTATCCGATGCCCAACTGCAATTTTAGATAGTTATAGGTAACTCATCGAAAGTTCACTTAAGTCATTCATTATGGTTTCGACATGTGTACTTTAGGAAATAAAAGAATATTCTTTCAAAACATAACTGTTCGGTAATTTAAACATAACTATCTGACATGTTCGGTCTATTAAATATAACTATCCAAAATATGTTCGGTATGTTAAACATAACTGTCCGAAATATCAAAAAATTCGGATACATAAGAATTTTACAGCCTACAACTTACCGATAGTTCAGAAATGTACTAAATTAACATTAATTCCCCAAAATTAAGTAGATTCTTTAATTAAAGCATATAACAGTGCAATTATAACATAATGGCTTAATTCTCATATGATAAGCTAAATATTATGCAATTAACCATCATTTAACTGTTAATAATTTGCACTTTTTCATTCTAAATAAAGAGTTATGTTAAAAACTCATATAGTTAAGTTATCTGCACATGTGTTTTTAATGTTTTAAGTTGTCACGTGTTTTCCATGTGCATTCAATAATGAAAATCAAAGAATTAGATAATTGTTTGAATTTTTATACGCATGGATAGATAACTATTCGAGTTTTATAAAATGACTAACAAATAGA
Organism: Cymodocea nodosa; assembly: GCA_036874045.1. NCBI lineage: Eukaryota > Viridiplantae > Streptophyta > Magnoliopsida > Alismatales > Cymodoceaceae > Cymodocea > Cymodocea nodosa. Next base: position 339,032 of record JAZBRI010000011.1, read on the forward strand.
TAAGTTTGCTATGTTCAGTTACGTGTTTTGCAGGTGCAAAAACTAGAAGAGTTATAGATAAGTGTTCGAGTTTTTACAGGACTTAAAGGATAAGTGTTCGACTAAAACAAAAACTTAGAAGATATTCCACAAAACTCTAGGAAGATAATGTTTTAGTGAATCTACGAGTGGAGATCATGGAAATTCAAAATGATAGGGGAGAAAGTGGAAATTCAAAAAGATAGTAATTTGAATTAAAGAAAAAAATTAGTACGTGGATTATGGATTAAGTGGATGAACATGCTAAAGGTAAAGACAGAGTTCGACTACTAATAGAGAGTATGAGCTACATTACATCTAGAGGATCTCAATCTCGAAAACCAAGTCTGAATATTCAATCCGGATTCCTAACTAAAAAGTTAAGGTTGAATATTCATATTCAGAAAAATTCTCCAACATCAAAAGAAGTTCAAAATTCCAAGCAATTTTAGAAAAAAAGCTGCAAACACAAGAAGTTTGGAAATTCGATAACTAGAGAAGAAGAGATACAGAAGCTAAGCAAAGAGAAGGAAAGGTCCTATGTGCATAAAGATCAGGTTTTATACAATTCAAAATTAGTTTTGAATAAGGACTTCATTTTCTATTTGAATTGTATATCGGACATTACTATATCAAAACCGTCAAGAAGGGAATTGAGTTGAAAAGATATTGTAAATTCTGTCTTTAAAATTTATAAAGAATAGAATTTTATTTATGAATGTTTTGTGCTCTTGTTTTATCTGCTGGTAATTTAATTACTAAAGACATAATTCACCCCCCCTCTTGTGATACAACGATCCTACATTAACAAACTTAGTCTATTGAGTTATAACCTAACTCTACAAAGGTATGTAAGTAGCTATGTTAATTTTATCTCTATTTAATTTTTTTATGTTGTTGAAATACAAAATCACAATAGATGAAATTACAACAAGATGCATTGAGGGAAGTATTGAGTAACTTATCAACTAAAGATTTGTGCAGATTGTGTTGTGTGTCAAGACAAATTAAAGAATGTATCGGAGAAAAATATTTTCATGGACTACAAGTTGCAAAGATGAATAATATTAGAGATGGATATTTATGGAAGTTATTAAATCGTAGTTCAATCAATTATGAATATCTAAACATAGAAGAAACTGTTGGAATTCCACCCAATATATTAGAAGGAATAGATCATATTATGGGGATAGATGAAGGATTGATTATTTACAGAACCTAACCAAGGTATGCTATTCTCTTACCCGATATTTTGATTAGAAATCCTATTACTAAAGAAGAATGGAATATAGGAATGCCTAATAGATTTGAAGTACTAACTAAAAATTATGGGTTAGCTTTAACATTTTCTGATAAAAAATTGATCATTCTTGAAAAATTGTATTACTAGAGACCAATTGGAAATTGGGATGAGGATCTATGTTTAGGTGTGTATAATTTTCTGAATAGATCTTGGAATGAAAATATTGTGACATATCTAGGAGAGAAAGCATTAGTTAACAATATACATGTCATAATTGATGGATATATATATCTAGTCACAGATATATTACTTACATTTAGATCTGATTTATACATAGTAAGCATAAACAATTATGATGATGACTTTATAGAAATATTACCTATACCTAATGATATAGCTAAACCACCATCTACAAAACATGATAAAATTCAATTAGGAGAGTGGTATAATGAATATGATGATCTGCTGAGTATTTTTGTTTTGATGATGTGTGCTGAATGAAAATAATCATATTTGCTCAATTAATATTGCTTGTGAAAAGAAACTAAAATTATCAATTAATACAGAAAAAGCTTACTAATATAAATACTTGTCTGCATTGGATCTGAAGTTAATAACTAGTCATTTTGTTGCATTAATTTCTCATTTAGCTAAACGTTAAATTAACGTGTGTTTTTATTGAAAAGCATGATATGTTTTAAAGCTATATCTTCTGTATCATGAATAGTGCATGTTTAGACAACTCGTTAAGTTAGAGTTTTGTTTGTATAGAGGTCACGTGAGAACTCGTTAAGTTAGAGGCTTAAAGGTTAAAATAGGTCACGTGATAACTCGTTAAGTTAGTGAGTAAAAGAAGAGACGAACTCGTTAAGTTAGTGTTATACACGTGGTGAAATTATAAGTTACGAATGTTGTATTGTATCACGTGAGGTGCACATGTTTAACTCGTTAAGTTAACATAACTAAATGCGTTGAGTTGCTATATTGAACACTAAGGCAACGCGTTAGGTTAGCGTTATAAACTTAAGTTGTTATTTTTGCACGTGGTAAAATTCTTATTATAAAAACATTTGTTTATTACTGAATCGGTGAGTTAAAGTTTTTTTGGAGACTTACAGTTGTAACTTTCCGAAAGGTAACTTAAGTCATGTTCTCAGGTCTTGACACGTGTCTCACTAGTTTTATAATATAAAGAGCTTTTCGGAGACTTACATCTGTATCTATCCGAAACTTAAACTGTTTTCGGTGAGTTATCGTTTAACCTTCCGAAAGAAAGGTTAAGCTGGTTCCTATAGTTAGCATAACACCACGGACTTAGATCGTTGAGTTAGCTATAGTACTTGTCACGTGAAATGGCACATGGTGAACTCGTTAAGTTAGAAACGTTAAGTTATATATATATACTTGTGTTACTCATTTAGTTAACATTAAAGTAACGACTTCTTATTACACTAATGAAAAATTTTAGACAAGAAAGGTTATTTTGCAGGAAATTTTTCAGAGATTCAAGATTGATGATTAAAGAAAATTCGAAATATAAATGTGGGTTAGAACGTGTGTGTTTCGATGAAGGAAAAAGCAAAGACGTGAAGAAGTGGAAAACTGGTAGTGGTTAAACGTGAAGGATATGCATGAAATGAAGATATAGTATAAAAGGCATAGAATTCTCGTTGATCAAACCATCCTTGCACACAAAACGAAAAATCTTTTCAAGGATTAAACCATCCCTGCACACCAAAAGAAAAATCTTTTTTAGGGATCAAAAACATCTTCTCGGGGAAAATCTCTCAAGTGGAAGAAAGTTCAGTGAAGCATAAAAAGGTAAGATTTTCATCACTGAAGATTTGAAGTATCAGAAGAAAGCAAATTCGGTGAAGCATGAAAAGACAAGATATTTGTCACTGAAGAATTGCTGAAGAAGAAAAAGAAGAAGAAGAAAGATCTCAAACAGGGAGAAAAGTTTTAAATTCCGCAAATTAGTTTTCTCTGTTTGTAGTTATGAAATTGTTTAGATGATACATGGTATCGAAATATAATTGCATTTACAATTTCTGAGGAGAATTGAATTGTATATTGTAATTGATTTTTAACTATTTGCGATTTTTCATTACCGAGCGCACATGGAAAACACGTGACAACTTAAAACATTAAAAATACACGTGCAGATAACTTAACTATACAAGTTTTTAACATAAAGTATTTGACAAAAACGAAACGTTAACTATCCGAAAGTTTAACTATTGCAAATCTAGCTCTTCGGAAATCTTTAATTTATTCGACATAAAAATGAAACTTTCTGATAATTTGTTAACTATTATACTTAAAGAAATACACTTAGAGAATATTATGTAGACTTATTTAAATACGTTAATAAAGCATATATCATCAAAATTAAATACCTAACAAGTTATCTAACTATGTCAAATCTGTTGGTAACAACAACACCTTCATTTTGTAATCCCAAAACTTCAAAAATTAATTCAAGACATAAAGTAAACTCTTGTTGAGTTATTTGAGTTGTCAATAGATTTTTATTTTGTACCAGATTGCTGTAAAAAGCTACAATGAGCTCTTTATATTGCTTCCATTTCGTTCTAATTGGTAAGAATTGTATTAAGCCTTGAAACTCAAATAGATCCTTTATTTCCAATAAACTTCTAAACTTTATTGGTCGAGCATGAAGAATTTGACATGAAATCAAACTATTATATTTCTGCAATGCTTCCTCAGATCTAAAATAAATTGAATTACCTTGAATGTTTAGTGTCCTATATTCAGAAGGTGATAACTGAAGCCTTGATTTAGAATTTAATTCTTCTTCAAGAATCTCTTCTTCAAAATGAATGTCATGTTTTTCCTTTGTCAAAATATTTTCTTGAAGTTGCTCAAGTAAGCTTGATTCTTCAACTTCAACAGTGTAAGGAACATTTTTAATAACCACAACATCCATTAATCCAGTTTCTACAGAATGTTCAAAGTGCAAATTGTTTGGGCTTGTTAACTTCTGTTTGTAACTTAGTTAATTTATCTTTATGCTTATCAGTAATTCCTTTTTAGAAGTCAACAAACAATCTTTCACACAAATTAGATATTAATTTCAATTTGTATTTTAACTACAAGTGCATAGTGTACATTGTATTTATGTCAAGTACAGGTCGATCCCATAGAGAATTGAGGTAGAACTGTGTACTATTCCATTTTTAATAATGAAATTTATTTATTCAGTAAGCACTCCATTGAGTTATAGCTAACTCAACGGACTAACCTCGTGCAATTGAAGTAACTCAACGAAGCTATCTATCCAGTTTAATACTACTATTTACAGAGGAATTCAGTCAACCATTGGGCAGTTCCACAAATTGTAAATAACATCAATTAAGCTCTATAATGCTAGTTAATATTAGATTTATCATTCAACAATACTAACATTCAGATATTTCAAACAGTAACCATTAAAATCTTTAAGTATCAGGAATGATTCAATTCAGTAAACTGTGAAACTATTTTCTATTTTCTAAATTAAACAAACATGAAACATTCAAAACTCTGACAATGATAACATTAATCACGATACAAAACAAACAATACAACACTCAAATACTAACTATAAACACAGATAAGTTGTTTTTGGTATTTTTGTTTTGATATGATCATGGAAATGGGCGAAAGGTGAAATGTAAAAGTAATCTCTATTGACAGTAAAAACTTCTATCACTACATGCGACGTGATTATACCACTGAAAACTTAATCACTTACAATTCTACCTCCTCTCCCTATAGAATCACGAGTCCAGAATTGCAAGATGATCTCCTCTTCAACATATTGGCATCAACCCGAAACCAAGGCTAGAAGCTTTACGATCTCCTAAGTTATGAGTCGGTGTTTGGTGAAAACAGCTTCCCTTCCCGCGACGCGATCACTCCTCACAATGGTTGTCAAGCACTGTGTTTGGCTCGGAATCGACCCGACATCAAGAAAGTATCCTCACTGACCTCCGATGGTTGGTGATTGTGGTTTGATAGTTGTGGTTGTGGTGGTTCGTGTTGTACTTCAAGGAACTTCCTACGTTGCCTGCAGATAGCTTGGTTTGTCCTCCTCTACACACACTAACCACACTTTCTTCTTCTTTTCTCTTTTTCTTTTATATTTCTTTAGTGGTAACTGCTTTTGCTTAGATGATCGGTTGGATTTCCTTCATTCGTATCAATGATGGTGATTTCTTCTCCCTTCCACGAGTGAGTTCCTGCATGATACGTGCAATCGTGGTTTTCCTTCGAATGTCCTGTTTTTATAACCGCTACAGTGGCATATTAGAAAATAAATGGTCCGTGGAGTTACAAATAACTCAACGGACTTACTTCGTTGATTTAACTATAAAACACGTGCAATAAAGAAATAAGCTGCTAACCTAACGCGTTACCTTAGTGTGTACTCATGTAACTCAACGTGTACAGTTATGCTAACTTAATGAGTTAAACATGTGCATCTCACATGACATAATAAAGCATTTAAATTCAACACGTGCATAAATCTAACTTAACGAGTTGTTACTGTTCACCTAAATATTCTTTTAGCGTTTAAAACATAACTATTCGGTTCATGCAATATAACTCTCCAAAATAACAGAAAATTTGAACACTAAAGAATTAAAAACCAGCAACTTATCGACAGTTCAGAAATGTATTAAATTAACGCTAATTCCTTGAAATTATGCAGATTCTTTCATTAACGCATATAACAATGCAATTATAACATAATGGCTTAATTTTCATATGATAAGCTAAATATTATGCAATTAACCATCATTTAACCGTTAATATTATGCACTTTTTCATTCTAAACACTTCCCCCATACTTAAATTTTGCTAGTCCCTTAGCAAACTAAGATTTAACTAATTGGTCTTTCTAAAGTGCTAAACTTAATTCTTCATTTCGCTCTTCTTCAGAATAATAAATTAGATTACTATATATATATTCTGTATGCTTTAGTAATTTGTTTTAACTTTGTTTTCTCCTCTTCAAACTAGAAATATATTTAGAATATATGTAAATTTCATACAAAATATATCAGCATCACTTAGTTGTTAATTATATTATCATTTTTTCTTTTCAGCATCTGTCATCCTGAATTTTCCAATATGATTTCCAGAATAAATTTCAAGTACATTCAAATCAAAACACAATCCAATTCAATATGATTAAGACAAGTAGAATAAAGAATTGTATCTCAAATAAACAACTTCAAAAGTCAAATCTAAATTTATATTTCAGCAATTTTAGATAATAGAAAATATACTCGATTCAAAAGATATCTGTATTTCACAAAACACTTGTATCTTTCAAAACAGTATATGCATATTTGTACTTTCAAAAGTTAATTTGACAAGCTTGAATCATACAAGAGCTTTCTAGTGTACCCATGTATCGAGCTTTCAGTCAACAATCCCAGATCTGATCAGGATCTTAGGTTGCCAGATTTAAAGAGTCCTTTTTCAGGTCAACAATCCTTACATAACCATCTGCTCAAGTACAAAAGGCTCGTGATCAAATAAGTCAATAAACTCTCAAAATTTTTCTCTTTTCTTTTCTTTTTTTGTTTCTTTTCAACACAGTATATGAACGTATTTCATTAATACAGATGCAATAAAACACAAATCTCGTATATTCCTGCTCTTATTATTTACTAAAAATATGAATCTATATCAATAAGCTCATACTTTTTCTGTAATTTAATAAGATCTACACATAAATCATTCTACAAGTTTAATCAATCAAATTAAATGTATCATTGATCATATGTATTTCCTTTAATCCAAAAATCAACATTTCAGCTATTTCAGGATTTTAGATAATTTACTAAGTTTTAGTTAAACATTCTGATGATTTTTTTTAAAATCGTGAAATTGTTAAACTCATAAATTTCAACAAAAACATAAGATACTATATCTAGATTTGTATGAGTAGTAAAATTTGTAGCATCTTATATTAGATTATAAATATAATATTTCAGCAGTTACAGTTCTTTAAAAATTTTGCAGTTCTATTTTAATTCTTCTACTAACAAAATATACATGGCTGTTACTTTAATTACCTCCCCCCCATACCTACATTTTGCATTGTCCTTAATGTAAAAGATTTTTTAGTAAATACTGTAATTGCAGTAGGGATGAATATTGTTTTGTTGACTTAGCACCTAACTCAACGAACTTAATTCGTTGAGTTAATAAATAACTCCACGAACTGAGTTTAAATGTAAATTTAGGATAAGTAATTTATCACATACCTTGTTCTTTTGTATCTCCTTCAATATCTTCCGCGCCTTTTTTTTTTTCTGAAAAACTTTTCATTCACAATTAAAAGCAGAATATATAACAACAAAACATAACTTTTTAATCAGTGTCTTGTGTGGAACCTAGGCTCCTATGCCTTTGGTGGCTCACAAGCAAGCCAGTTGGTTTCCCAAAATAGATACCAACAAACTGGATTGATATTTTGTCTTTCTTTTCTTTCTAAAAATAAATGCTGACTACACATAACATTAAAAACACAGAATCATACTTTAAGAACATGATTGAAAAGTAGTAACAAATGGAATAAACGTGTTTGTCCAAGCAAACTTTTTTGGCATAATTCTTCTTGCTATTAATTCTATTTTAATGCAGTTCGTGTTCCTTCTTAATTTGTAAACTTGTAGTATGCTATCAATACTAAATATAAGTGTATTTCCATTAATGAAATGAAATGCAGAAAGCAATCCTCTTCTATTCCAATATAGTGTAGTTGTTTCTATTTCTACATCTGTTTCAATATATTCCTCTTCCCACTTCCATTCATTTAGGTCTTTTATAATCCATATTTGAAATTTCTTCAATTCATCCCACCATCTTATCAGACATAAAGTATGATCATCATATTCATTATACCACATTCCTAATTGAATTTTATCATATTCTGTAGATGGTGGTTTAGCTATATCACTCAGTGTAGGCAATATTTCTATAAAATCATCATAACTGTCTATGCTTACTATGTACAAATCAAATCTAAATGCAACTGATATATCTGAGACTAAATATATATATCCATCAAGTATACATGCATGTTGTTAATTAATGATTTTTGTCCTAGATATATCATATTGTTTTCAATCCAAGATCTATCTAGAAAATTATACACACTTAAGCAAATATCTTCATCCCAATTTTCAGTTGGTACTTCATATCTATTAGGCCTTCCTATATTCCATTCTTCTCTTGTGAGAGGATTTCTAATTAAAATATCAGGTAACAGAATTGCATACCTTGGTTTGGTTCTGTATATAATTAATCCTTCATCCATCCCCATAATATGATCTATTCCTTCTAATTTATTGGGTGGAATTCCAGTAGTTTCTTCTATATTCAGATATTCATAGCTAATTAAACTACGATTAAATGACTTCCATAAAAATCCATCTCTATTCTTAGTCATTTTTGCACCTTGTAGTCCATGAAAATATTTTTCTCTAACATAGTCTTTAATATCCTTTGCTACACAACACAATCTACACAAATCTTTAGCTGACAAGTTACTCAGTACTTCCCTTAGTGCATCCTGCGGTAATTTCATCAATTCCATCTATTATGATTTTGTATGACATAAACAAAAATTAACAAAGACAAAATTAACATAGCTACTTGTTTAGAATGAAAAAGTACATATTATTAACAGTTAAATGATGGTTAATTGCATAATATTTAGCTTATCATATAAGAATTAAGTCATTATGTTATAATTGCACTATTATATGCTTTAATTGAAGAATCTGCTTAAATTGGGGGAATTAATGTTAATTTAGTACATTTATGAACTGTCGATAAGTTGCAGGCTATGAAATTCTTAAGTATCCGAATTTTCTGATATTTCGGAGAGTTATGTTTAACATACCGAACAAATTCAGACAGTTATGTTTAACAGACCGAATATGTATCGGATAGTTATGTTTAAATTGTCGAACAGTTATGTTTTGAGAGAATATTTTATTATTTCCTGAAGTACACGTGTCGAAACCATAATGAATGACTTAAGTGAACTTTCGGTGAGTTATCTATAAATATCCAAAATTGCAGCTGGGCATTGGATAGTTATCCTTGTAACTCTCCGAAATCTCTTTTTATTTATAAAATAGTTGTGGACACGTGTCATGTTCTAGGAAAGTGACTTAAGTGGATTTTCGGTGACTTAGCTGTAACTATCCGAAATGCATCTGAGCATCGGATAGTTAGACATGTAACTCTCCAAAATGTTATTTTATGATTAAACTGCTGTTGGCACGTGTCGAGATATAGTAGATTTACTTAAGTTATATATCGGTGAATTATCTGTAAGTATCCGAAATGCATCTGAGCATAGGATAGTTAAGTTTATAAGTATCTGAAATGCACCTGAGCATCAGATAGCTAGATTTATGCACGTGTTGAATTTAAATGCTTTAGAATATCACGTGAGATACACATGTTTAACTCGTTAAGTTAGCATAACTGTACGCGTTGAGTTACATGAATATTACACTAAGGTAACGCATTATGTTAGCAGCTTATTTCTTTATATTTTCTAATATACCACTGTAGCGGTTGTAGGAACAGACAGTTGGAAGAGAAAAACCGCGTTTGCACATATCACGCAGGAATTCAATCGCGTAGGGAGAAGAAAGCATCGCCATTGATATGAATGAAGGAAATCCAACCGACCATTCAAGTAGAAGCAGTTACTACTAAAGAAATATAAAAGAAAAGAAGAAAAAAGAAAGCGTGTGTGATCGATGGAAGGTCAATGTGTGTAGAGGAGGATCGGCGTCGCAATTCTCTGAAGTACCAAACCAACCATCATCATCACCACCACAATCACCAACCATCGGAGGTCTGTGAGGATACTTGCCTGATGTCGGGTCGATTTCAAGCCAAACACAGTGCTTGACAACCACTATGAGGAGTGATCACGTCACAGGAAGGGAAGCCATTTTCACCAAGCGCCGACTCATATTTCAGGAGATCGTAAAGCTTTTAGCCTTGGCTTCAAGTTGATGCCTGTATGCTGAAGAGGAGATTATCTTGCAATTCTGGACTCGCGATTCTATAGGGAGAGGAGATAGAATTGTAAGTGGTTTAATATTCAGTGGTGTAATCGCGTTGCAAGTAGTGTCGAAAGTATTTACTATCAAGTGAGATTACTTGACATTTCACCTGTCGCCCATTTCCATGTTCATATCAAAACAAAAATACCAAAAACAATTTATCTATGTTTGTAAGTTGTATGTTTGTGTTATATTGTTTGTGTTGTATCATGATTAATGTTATCTGTACCAGTTTTGTGATTGTTTTATGTTTATTTTAGTTTTACAGTTTACTGAAATTGGTTCGTTCAAAAGACTTAAAGATTTTAATGGTTACTGTTTGAATTATCTGAATATTAGTATTGCTTAATGATAAATCTAATGTTAACTAGCATTAAAGAGCTTAATTGATGTTATTTACAATCTGTGGAATCGCCCAATGGTTGGCTGAATTCCTTTGTAAATAGGAGTATTAAAAAGAAAGGTCAGGCTCGTGGAGTTAACTTAAGTCCACGAGGTTAGTCCGTTGAGTTAGCCATAACTCAACGAACTTAGTCCGTTGAGTTAACTGTAAGTCAATGAAGAGCTTATTGAATATATAAATTTGATTGTTAACAAACGAATAGTTCTCAAATTTGTCAACAATTCCCTGTGGGATTGATCTGTACTTGCACACTGATACAATAGACACTGTGCACTTGCAGTTAAAGTACAAATTGGAATTAATATCTAAATTGTATTAAAGGTTGTTTGTTTACTTCTAAAAGAAAGAATAGGCATAAAGATAAATTAATTAAGTAAAACAGAAGTAACAAAACCAAGTTTTTCTAGTGTAGTGTTGGGAAAATCCAAACAAGTTTTATGACGCCATTGCCGGGGAATTGAATTGAATTGAATTGAATCGAATTGAATTGAATTGAATTGATATAAGCAACTTTTAGAGCTGTTTCGTTTTAATAGCCAGAGTTGTATGTTTTCTTCTGTAATTGAGAATATGGCATATTCTTATGCTTAAAGATTTCTGAAACCTGTAATTAGCATATGTGAATTCTGCAATTCTGAAGGACACGACATTTCTGATTGTTTGAAATTGAGACATTTACAGATTGTTAGATCCCATGAACAACAAATGAATTATTCTGAATATAATAGAGCCGAGTATGAGAATCCTATAGTTTACCCAACTGATGGTCAGTATAGAATGTGTAATATGATGAGAGACACTGAAGTTTGGGATAGCTATGACAGACTGCAGCATAGTATAGAGCAAAATCTTGACAAACTATAATACTTTATGTGTCAGCAACAAGAAGTCAACCAATTAAATTATAAGGAATCATATTCATAACCTAAAAAGGATATAATTTACGAAACTGAAAAAACCATAAAGAAAATTGATCAAAAATTGAATGCAATGAAATTAGATGATTTGGAAACAAAATTAAAAGCATTAGATGAAAATGCAATGAAAATACAAGTTATGCAACAGGACAATGAAAATTATAATGTTATAAACCTGCATAATTTGCAAAATATACAGCAAATAGAAAATACTAATGCAAGAGAATTTAAAGAATGCACTTTAAAACTAAAAACAATTGAAGATCATAATCACGAAAATGATATACAGAAACATCATGAAAGTAACAAAAATCTAGAAGATGTATGTGTAACATTAAGATCTGGAATTGATATACCACCAAGAACTCAAAATGAAAATGATATGAAGGTGGATAAGAGTAAAAATCAAAATGATAATGGAAATATAGCTGAAAATCTAGAAATCACTGAAGAACAATCTGAATCTATGAATGAAGCTAAAAATGATCAAACAAATCAACTGAAAGAAAAAAAAGTCTTTGAAATCAAAATCTTTAGCACCCTATCCTGAAAGATTGCAACAAAAAATTTCTGAAAAACAACAAAAAATCAGAGAAATTTTTGAAAAAGTACAAGTTAACATTCCTTTATCTATTGCAGAAAATGCCACCTTGTGCTAAATTTCTTAAGGATTGGTGTACTAAGAAAAGAGAGCGAAAAGTTCTTAGAAAGGTCTTTTTAGCTAAGCAAAGTAGTTCCTTATTTCTACCACAAATTCCTAAAAATTATTTGATCTTGGAATCCTTGTTATATCATGCACCATAGGAAATACCATTCTAGAAAGAAGCTTAATAGACTTAGGTGCAGGTATAAATGTTATGCCAAGTGATATATTTGCATCCTTAGGATTAGAAGGCTTAACTCCTACTAGTACGGTTATTCAATTAGCTGATAGAAGTATAAGATACCCTAGAGGAAAAATAGAGGATGTCCTAATTAAAATCAAGAATTTTATATATCCTATTGATATTGTAATTTTGGATTCCCAACAAATTAAGCATAAAAATAGTGATACATCTTTAATTTTAGGAAGGCCATTTTTAGCAACATCAGGGCTGTTATAAATTGTAAAACTGGAGTAATGAAGTTAGCATATGGTAATGAGGATACTCAATTAAATATTTTCAAACCAGAAAGGTTTGAAGAGTTAGCAATGTCCTTACACACCATAGACTTTTTAGAGGATGAAGGAGATATGTTAGATGATGTGATTCAAGAAGAATTAAATAGGCAAATCAATTCAGAAATTTTAGAAGAAAGTGAAAGCATAAATATAGAAGGAGATATGGAAGAAATTAATTTAAAAAATGATGATGTTCAGTTAGGAGCTCTAGCTTCTAATGGGCAACATTTAGAATTAAAACCTTTACCTCCTGAATTAACCTATATATTTCTGGAAGATAAACGAACCTATCCAATCATTATTGCTTCAGATTTAAAAGAGGATCAAATAGCTAAATTAAAAGATGTAGTAAAAAGTTATAAAGAAGCAATAGGATAGACTATGACTGATATAAAAGGGTTAAGTTCAACTTTATGCTGTCACCACATATATTTAGAAGAGTATGCTAAACCTATTAGAATTCCTGAGAGGAGATTAAATCCAAACCTTAAAGAAGTAGTTAGGAAAGAAATAGTTAAATGGTTAGATAATGATATAATTTATCCGATTTCTTATAGCTTGTGGGTTAGTCCAATCCATGTAGTTCCCAAGAAATCAGGATTAACAGTTATTAGGAATGAAAGTCAAGACTTGATACCTACTAGAATTCAATCAGGCTGGAGAGTATGTATAGACTATAGAAAGCTGAATGCTGTGACTAGGAAAGATCATTTTCCCTTACCTTTTATAGATCAAATGCTGGAAAGATTAGCAGGGCAAAAATATTTTTGTTTCCTAGAAGGGTATTCAGGGTATAATCAAATTCTAGTAGCATTAGAGGATCAAGAGAAAACAACTTTCACTTGTCCTAATGGAACTTATGCTTTTAAGAGAATGCCATTCGGATTATGCAATGTGCCAGCTACCTTTCAAAGGTGTGTGTAGGGCATATTTACTAGAATGACTGAAGATTTTTTAGAAATATTTATGGATGATTTTACTGTGTATGGCAACTCATATGAAGTGTGTTTAAGCAATTTAGACCAAATATTAAAACGCTGAGTGGAAAAAAATCTGGTTTTAAATTGGGAAAAATGTCACTTCGTGGTTAAACAAGGAATAGTCTTAGGGCATGTTGTTTCTAAGAAAGGGTTGGAAGTAGATAAAGCTAAAATAGAAGTAATTTCTAATCTACCAGAACCTAAATCAGTAAAAGATATTTGATCATTTCTAGGACATGCTGGTTTTTATAAAAGATTTATTAAAGACTTTAGCAAGATAGCTAGGCCTTAACTAATCTATTAAAAGATGTCCCATTTAACTTTGATAAAAATTGCAAAGAGGCATTTTTTAGACGTAAAACTAGTTTAATTTCAACTCCTATAATTCAAGCACCTGATTGGAACTATCCATTTGAATTAATGTGTGATGCTTCTGATTTTGCTGTAGGAGTAGTGTTGGGACAAAAAATAGAAAAATCTCCTAGAGTAATTCATTATGCAAGCAAAACCTTAAATGATGCTCAAGTTAATTACACAACTACTGAAAAAGAATTATTAGCTGTTGTGTTTGCTTTAGAAAAGTTTAGATCATATCTGATAGGAACTAAAGTAATAGTATACACGGATCATTCAGCTCTAAAACATCTACTAAAGAAAAAAGAAACTAAACCTAGATTGATCCGATGGATATTATTATTACAAGAATTTGATCTAGAAATTAAAGATAAAAAAGGTTGTGAGAATGTAGTAGAAGATCATTTATCAAGATTACAAATAGAAAAATCAAATATTGAAATTAAGGATAATTTTCCTGATGAACAATTAATGACCATCAACACAATACCTTGGTATGCAGACATAGTTAATTACTTAGTTACAGGTTTAACACCTAAGGATTGGAGCAGACAAGATAAGAAATTATTTTTCTCACGAGTAAAATATTACTTTTGGGAAGACCCATACTTATTTAAGAAATGTCCTGATCTGGTTTTAAGGAGGTGTGTTCTAGAAACTGAATATCTGAGCATATTGTCTTTCTATCATGACCAAGCTTGTGGAGGGCATTTTGGTTCAGGGAAAACTGTTGCAAAAATTCTGCAATGTGGGTTTTATTGGCCAACACTATTCAAAGATGCTCCTAAATATTGCTTAAGTTGTTTAAGATGTCAACAAATAGGAAGAATATCAAAGAGGAATATGATGCCTCTTGATCCTATTATTGAGGTTGAAATCTTTGATGTGTGGGGAATAGATTTTATGGGTCCATTTCCTATGTCTAATCAATTTAATTACATATTGTTGGGGGTGGATTATGTATCTAAATGGATAGAAGTTATTCCTACAAAAACTAATGATAACAAAGTGGTAATACAATTTGTAAGAACAAATATATTTGTCAGATATGGAATACCTAAAGCTATTATCAGTGATAGAGGAACTCATTTCTGTAATAGAAGTTTTAAAGCCTTAATGAAGAAATATGGAGTAAACCACAAAATTGCAACATCATATCATCCGCAAACAAGTGGACAAGTAGATAGTGCAAACAAACAAATTAAATTAATCTTAGAAAAAGTAGTAAATTCTACCAGAACAGATTGGGCTAATAGATTGATAGATGCACTTTGGGCTTATAGAACTGCTTATAAAACCAGCTTAGGTATGTCACCTTTTAGGCTAGTATATGGTAAAAGTTGTCATTTACTGGCTGAAATAGAATATAAAGACTATTGGGCATTAAAAACTCTGAACACTAATTTAAATCAAGTTGCTGAAAATAGAAAAATGCAACTAATTGAATTAGAAGAATTTAGA
The DNA here is from genome assembly GCA_036874045.1 of Cymodocea nodosa. NCBI lineage: Eukaryota > Viridiplantae > Streptophyta > Magnoliopsida > Alismatales > Cymodoceaceae > Cymodocea > Cymodocea nodosa. Next base: position 354,683 of record JAZBRI010000011.1, read on the forward strand.
AATGAAGCTTATTCGAAGACTGTAAGAGAAAAAGAAAAGATTAAATATTGGCATGATAGAAAAATTATTCCTAAAAGCTTTGAAATAGGACAAGAAGTATATCTTTATATGGCTAGACTCCATAACCATCTAGGAAAATTAAGATCTAGATGGGCAGGACCTTATATAGTTCGAAATATTTATCCTTATGGAGCTATTGAAATTGAAAATCCTAAAATCAGAATATATTTAAAGTAAATGGACAAAGATTGAAACCTATTCTGAAAACACCAAAAAGCTCCTTAGGAATTATAGAAGAAGTCAGAGTAGAGGACTACTCGAGCTTTATTTAGTAAGAAATCAGTTTTTATGTTTATATATATATAAAAAAACATTAAAAATATATATAAAACATAAAAATAGTTGCGATTCAACCGACTGGATCCTTCGATATGACCAGAACATAAAAAATTGTATATTAATTTTTAGGAAAAAAAATATTGGTTTTACCGAAACATAGTATCGATTCAATCGAAAGAAAAATAACAAAAATAAAAAATATTTAGGTCTGACCGAAACATAGTATCAATTAAACCGGTAAAAAAATAGAAAAACTATTCTCTATAATATTTTTATTATATTTGCTTGTACGGGGAGTCCGTTGAGTTATGCTTAACTCGACGAGCTTACTCCATTGAGTCTTGAGTTAGTCAACGAGCTTATTCCGTTGAGTTAACTGTAACTCAACAGAGTACTGTAGCTAAGACCGCAGATAAAATAGTAATAGTTGGTTCGGGAAATGACCCGATTACCCGCCTAAACTAAGGGCTTATTTAAACTAAAACCTAGGGTTTTGGGGGCATTATCTGACAAATCATTTAGAATCTAAAACAGTAGAAATCAGAGTGATTCCGTGTTGTTGTGTAACTCCACGATGAGAAAGATGATGCCTAAATTCAGGGAAGAGGATGTTGATACATCAAAATTTCTGAAGGAATCAGAAGAGTGGCACACACGGTAGAAGATCAGAAATACGACAAGAGAGAAAGAGCTACAGAAGGTAGAATCAAAACTTTTCAATTTCAGAAGAGATTTAGTAGATTTGGGTATACAAATACCTCAAATAATAGAAACACGAATCAGAATAGCAATAGAAATAGTTGTAAGCAAGGAAAGACAAATAATGCCAAGTAATGAAGTTGCCCTAGAATTAATCCAACGTAAGTCCCGGCTCTGGTTCAAAAGACAAATCTATAGACGAGCTAAATGGGCGATCTAGGAGCAAGAAAGGAAAGAAAATGAAGACGAGGCAACTAAAGAATGGGAGGAACCAACTGCTAAAAGACCTATTCTTGAGGAATAGCAATTAGGACCTTCAGTTCCACCATTTAAGCCGTTGGCACAAGCAGAAATGATGGGGCCTTCGACTGAAGAACAAATAAGAGAATTTGCAGAACTGGTTCAAGTTGGGAAGAACCAAGGAGAATTAGAAGATTTGGCAGTGGCCAAAGCACACCTAGTGTTTGATGCACTTTACAAAAAGAGGGCTGTAGAAAAGTTGAAAGCCCAATATAAAATCAAAGTGGAACAGCATCACGAAGCTACTGCCAGAACTGCTGTCAAACCTACTGCAAAAGGAGATGAAGCTGGTCCTTCAAGACCAACAATTATTGGAAGAATTAAACGGGAAGAGCCAGTACCTGTGGCTCGAAGGCCTATAGAGCCTATTTTTGTGGATTTAATTTTAGAAGATGAAGAGGAAGAATAGGCACAACTAATCAGAAAAAGGAAAGGAAAAGAAAAAGTGCCTAAATATGAGGAAATTAAATCTGAAGTACCAATTTTTATAGGGCCTGTGGAGCAGATTTTTATTAACCTGCTATCCGATTCTAAGGAGTAGGAGCTGCAGCAGCAGGAGCAAAGACAAGAAGAAAATCAGGTTGAAATTAGTTTGCAGCCTGTACATGAAGAAATAGAAATTAGGGCAGAAACTGAATTGCCCGTGACTCCATCCCAATTTGTTACAGAATCAAAAAGAACAGTAACAGAACAGATTGGTAGTCAAGAGGAAGAAGAAAGAGTAGAAAATGAAGAGGTTGAAAGAAGCCATTTGGACAAAAATAATTTCACAGATTCCACTGAAGAGCAAGAAACTCTTCAGCAAATTATGGAAAGAATTCAAGACAGAGTGGAGAGTTCTGCCGACTCACCACCACAGACAGAAGCAAAAGCAAAAATTCAGGAATCTGAAGAGAATGTTCAAATGTATCCTATGCTAGAGGAAGATCAAGTACAAACCCCTCTAGAACAACAAAGTCACCTTCCTAACCCAACTGAAACAACAATTTTGAATGAAGTACACTTTAGTAGTCAGGAAGCTTATACTAAATATCAAGAAATAAGGGGTTACAATATTATTTACAGTAGACCAGTAAATTGGGATGGAATGCAAGAAATCAAAGATCTATTTGAATTCCAAGGTCTACTGCAATTTATTTCTCAAGAAAGATGGTATGCAGTATATGAGAATTTAGTGCCTTGTTTGTATGCAAATTTAAGAGAAGGAGAAAGAGGATTAATTTCAAACGTGGAGGAAGCTGATGAACAGATAACACCAGAGCTTCTCCACAACATTTTTGGTTTAAAGAATGAAGGAACAATAATTTTGGAAGATACAACTGCAGTTGAATGGACTGAGCAGCAAATTAAGGATTGTTTAGCTATCAATCCTAGTATGCCATTATTAAACAGATTGAAGCATTTAAATGGTAAAGCACACATGGTAGCTAACATTCTGATTAAGAATGTCTATCAACGATAGGGCCATGACATAGAATTAAGTCAATTTGTCAAATGGGCCACGTATGCAGTTGTAAATAAGATCCAAATAAATTGGTCTACAATTTTTATCTCCAAGCTAAAAACAGTGAAGAAGAAATTATTTTATGGAGATTTGATTCCACTGCTGATGGTGGACTGTATCGATTTCACTAAATGGAAATAAAAAAGGATCAGATCTAGAACCATTTTAGTGAAAGAATACAGGAATTTTGTAGCTGCAAAACTAGCTGTACCTTCTAGAGGAATTGTAGGAGCAGTAGAGAGGATAAACCAATTAGAGCAGTAATTAGAAAAACTCCAGAAGGAAGTAGATGAACTTAGGCATAGAGATTAAATTGTATTGTTCGTCTACTTGTGTGAAATTCTATGAAATTGTATGATGTACCTGTAATGTAATTGATTCATATTAATGAAGATAATTTTTCAGATGCAATTTTCATACGTGTGTTGGATGTGAGAATGAATGGAATTTATTGAAAATTAAGTAATTTGTGGAACTTTATGAATGAATATGTAACAAATTTACAATTTGCTGAATGACAGGATAACTGCTTAAAAATTTCTGCATGTTATAAGGTAAAATGTAAATTCTGCATAACATAAAATGATCTGCAAGTTAAATCTTTATATAATGTTCAGATTTAAATGTATTTTAATCAAAATGATGCATTAATGACATAGATTTAACTTAATTATAGTTAGCAGAATGAAAAAGAAAAAAAAAGAAATAGAGAGTAACTTACGAGAGTAAAACTTAGAAGTTGCCAAGTGTTAACTCAACGAAGTAAGTCCGTTGAGTTAACCTTAACTCCATGAGGTCAGTAATATAATATAAGGTCACTCCGTTGAGTTATTTGTAACTCAACGAAGTTAGTCCGTGGAGTTAGCAACAATAACCAACTGTGTTCCATTGAGTAATTTGTTACTCAACGAGGTTAGTTCATGGATTAAGCAGAATGATTATTCTTTTAACCATGAACGAAACTTTATCGGTTTAGCGGTTACCAAAATTTGAAATGAGTAGTGGTACACGTACCCATAAAAATAGGAACCACGATGCACGTTGCAAGACACGTTCTTGCAACGAGATTTATTCACTTTATGGATGCGTAGTATAAATATGAAACAGAATATTATTTACGAGTTACCAACACTTTTAAAAGAAAGGAGAAGACGTTGGAGGACCTGGAAGGAGAAGCAGCTGATTCAACTTTATCCGACAACAAATATTTATAGAATGGAAAGCTTCAGATTAGTATGTAATTAATCTTCTACTATTTATTTATGAGCACATGGACCCATTCTCCTAGCACTAAACGATTAGTAAGAACACCTACCCAAGAATATTCAACACTAAGGCATACTGGAAAATTTTCTGAACTGAACTTTAACGAAATTCTTTGAGGTGTATCTAACCTTTCTTTAAAAGAGAACGTAGAGATGACTACTCTAGTAGAAAAACCATTAGGAGAGATTTTGTATCCTGAATTAATTGATGAACCTTCATGTATTCGATTGCCAAACTTTGAGGGAGATAGGTTTGAACAGAAATCCAATTATATTAGTCAATTGCCACATTTTCATGGATTAGAAAGAGAGGATGCCTATTATTTCCTTACAGAATTTAACGAAGTTTGTTAAATGATGAAAATGCCGAACATGAGTATAGATGCTATTAAACTTAGATATATCCCTTTTTCTTTAAAAGACACAACTAAGAGATGGTTATATACTCTATTGCCTGATTCAATTTCTACATGGACTAAATTTTGCTCTGCTTTTCTAGAAAAATATTATCTAACACATCAAACGATTAAAAAGAAGAAAGAAATATTAATGTGTAGCCAAAAACAGGGTGAATCATTTTGGAAATATTTTGAAAGATTTAAAGATTTACTAACTCAATGTCCACATCATGCAATGAGTAAAGCATAATTAATAGGTATAATTTATGAAGGCATTGATATTTCAACGAAATCTTTATTAGAATCTACTTGTCAAAATGGATTTTTAAAATTATGTAGTGAAGAAGCATGGGCATATTTAGAAAATTTTGCAAAAAGAACTGCACAGTGGGAAAATTCGGTTGAAGCTATTGCAGATAAAAGAATATTGCCAAGAGGAATGCATGAAATAGATTCAAGTACTATGCTTGAGGTGAAATTAAATGAATTAACAAAGAAAATAGAAGAGTTATCATTAAATCAAAAGGTAGCAGAAAAGAATGCAAACATAAATGACTTAGATATTATTTTTGCTAGAAACCAGAGATAACTTGGGAAATTCTTATCATCCTAATTGGAGAAATCACCCGAATTTATCTTGGAGAAACAACAATTTCCAGGGAGGAGAAAATATAAATGAGAAGAACATAAGTTATGAAGTATTAATTGAACAAGGAGCTAGAATAGAGAAATTAGAAAAGATAATCCAACATGTAAACAATCGTCTAGAATTTATATTTGGAAATGCTGCAATTCAAAATCAGAAAAGAAATATATCACTTAGACAGAAGGAACCAATGGAAGTTAGACCTACTAGAGGATTGCCAATACAAGCTATACCTAATCCTATCAATAGAATGGTTAATGAAATTGATACCTCTTTTGGGAGGGTAGCTGAATGAAGCAGCATATCTGAAGCAACTATCTGTATGTATATATGTTTTTTTTATTTTTAGTTAATAGTATCATAGAGTTAATTTCTAACTCAAAGAACTTAGTCCGTTGAGTTAGGTCTTAACTCCACGAGGGTGTGCAATAGTTATGTTAATTTTTGTCTCTGCTAAATTTTTGTTTGTGTTATACAGAATCGACAAATGGAATTGATGCAATTACCGTTGGATGCACTAAGGGAAGTACTAAGTAACTTGTTAGTTAAAGATCTGTGCAGGCTGTGTTGTGTATCAAAGGAAATTAAAGACTGTAGTGAAGAAAAATATTTTCAGGGACTACAAGCTGCAAAAATGAGTAAGATTAGAGATGGATTCATATGGAGGTCATTTAATCGTAGTTCAAATACACATGAATATCTGGCTATGGAAGAAACTACTGGAATTCCACCTAATGCATTAGAAGGAATAAATCATATTATGGGGATAGATGAATGATTAATCATATACAAGACAAGACCAAGGTATGCAAGTTTATTAGTACCTGATATTTTGATAAGAAATCCTATAATAGGAGAAGAATGGAATATAGGAAGACCTAATAGATTTGAAGCACCAATTGTAAATTGTGGGTCAGCTTTAATATTTTCTGATAAAAATTCTGCAATTCCTGAAAAATTATATTATTGGAGACCTACAAGAAATTGGGGTGATGATTTACGCTTAAGTGTGTATAATTTTCTGAACAGATCTTAAAATGAAAACATTATAATATATCTAGGACAAAAATCATTAATTAACCAAACACATGTCATACTTGATGGATATATCTATTTAGTCACAGAGATATCAATAGCATATAGATCTGATCTATACATAGTGAGCATAGACAGTTATGAAGATTATAAAGAAATTTTACCTATATCGAGTGAAATAGCTAAACCACCATCTACAGAATTTAATGAAATTTAAATAGGATTGTGGTATAATGAAGAAGATGATCCTACTTTATGTCTGATAAGATGGTGGGATGAACTGATGAAATTTCAAATATGGATTATGGAAGACATGAATGAATGGAAGTGGGAAGAGGAGTATATTGAAATAGATGTAGAAATAGAAACTGCTACATTACCCTGGAATCAAAAAGGGTCCCTTTCTGCATTACATATCATTAATGGTAATACACTCGTATTTGGAATTTATAATATATTGCATGTTTACAAATTAAAAAGGAACAAAAATTGCATTAAAACAGAATTAATAGTAAGAAGAACTATGCTTAAAAAGTTTGTTTGGACTGATACATTTATTCCATTTGTTTCTACTTTTCAATCATGTTCTTAAGCTGTGATTTTGTGTATTTAATGTTGTGTATTCTGCATTTATTTTATTTTTATTTTTTTTAAAAAAATTTGAAGTTTTCATGTTCGTTTTTTTTAAATAAAAAAAAAATACAAAATATCAATCCAATTTGTTGGTATCTGTTCTGGGAAACCAACTGGCTTGCTTGTGAGCCACTAAAGGCATAGGAGCCTGGGTTCCACACAAGATACTGAATTATCAATATCTATTAAATGTTATTTTGTTATATATTCTATGTTTATCTGGTAATGAAAAGTTTTTCAGAATCAAAAATCGGAATATGCAAAAGGAGATACAAATGGAACAAGGTATGTAACCAATTACTTATCCTAAATTTTAAATCAAACAAAACTGTATTCATGCCTGCTACAATTACTGTATTTATTATCAAATCTTTTACATTGAGGACAATGCAAAATGTAGGTATGGGGGGAGGTAATTAAAGTAACAACCATGTAAGTTTGTTAATTAAAGGAATTAAAATGGTACTGCAAAGTTTTAAGGAAATTGAAAATGAACTTGGTGTAACTATTCAATAATTGAGACTATAAAATTTTTATAAACTGCTTGAATGTTATATTTAGAAGGCTATAGAAGATGCTACAGAATTTATTATTTATGTAAATCTAGATATAGTATCTTATGTTTTTTCTGAAGTTCATGAGTTTAATAGTTTCACGATTTTAAAATGAAATCAGAATAATTAATGCTTAATTAGAAAATTATCTGAAGTCCTGAAGGAGCTGAGATGTGAATTCTAGATTAAATAAAACACATATGATTAAAGATACATTTAATTTGACTGATTGAACTTGTAGAATGATTTATGTGTAGATCTTATTAAACTATAGAAAAAGTATGAGCTTATTGAGATGGATTCATATTTTCAGTAAATGATAGAAGCAGAACTATATGAGATTGGTGTTTTACTGCATCTATATTAATGAAATACGTACATATATAGTATGTGATTAATGTTTTGTCTTGTGTTTGTAGTTTTGATTGAAAAAAAAAAAAAAAAGAGGAAAATTTTGAGAGTTTATTGACTTGTTTGATCACGAGCCTTTTGTACTTGAGTAGATAGGTATGTAGGGATTGTTGACTTGAAAAAGGACTCTTGAAATCTGGCAACCTAAGATCCTGATCAGATCTGGGATTGTTGACTAAAAGCTCGTTACATAGGTACATTAGAAAGCTCTTATATGATTCAAGCTTGTCAAATTAACTCTTAAAAAAAAAAAAAAACATATACTGTTCTGAAAAGATACTAGTGTTTTGTGAAATACAGATATCTTATGAATTGAGTATATTTTCTGTTATCTAGAATTGCTGAAATATGAATCTGGAATTGACTTTTGAAGTTGTTTAATGGAGATACAATTCTTTACTCTACTTGTCTTAATCAGATTGAATTGGATTGTACTTTGATTCGTATGTTGTTGAAATTTCTTCTAGAAATCTTATTGGAAAATTTAGGATTACAAATGATGAAAAGAAGAACAAATGATAATATAAATAACACCTATATGATGATGATATACTTTGTATGTAATTTACATATATTCTAAGTATCTTTGCAGGTTGATTACTAAAACATACAGAATATATTTTTATACTAAATAGAAGAAAAAAAGGGGAAGAATTAATTCTAGCACTTCTAAAGACCAATTAATTAGATCTTAGTTTGCTAAGGGACTAGCAAAATTTAGGTATGGGGGAAGTGTTTAGAATGAAAAAGTGCATATTATTAACGGTTAAATGATGGTTAATTACATAATATTTAGCTTATCATATAAGAATTAAGCCATTATGTTATAATTGCACTGTTATATGCTTTAATTGAAGAATCTACTTAAATTGGGGGAATTAATGTTAATTTAGTACATTTATGAACTGTTGGTAAGTTGCAAGCTATGAAATTCTTAAGTATCCAAATTTTCTGATATTTCGGACAGTTATGTTTAACATACCGAACAAATTCGGACAGTTATGTTTAATAGACCAAATATGTATCAGATAGTTATGTTTAAATTGTCGAATAGTTATGTTTTGAGAGAATATTTTATTATTTCCTGAAGTACACGTGTCGAAACCATAATGAATGACTTAAGTGAACTTTCGATGAGTTATCTATAACTATCCGAAATTGCAGCTGGGCATTGGATAGTTATCCCTGTAACTCTCTGAAATCTCTTTTTATTTATAAAATAACTATGGACACGTGTCATGTTCTAGGAAAGTGACTTAAGTGGATTTTCGGTGAGTTAGCTGTAACTATCCGAAATGCATCTGAGCATTGGATAGTTAGACCTGTAACTCTCCAAAATGTTACTTTATGATTAAACTGTTGTTGACACGTGTCGAGATCTAATAGATTTACTTAAGTTATATATCGGTGAGTTATCTGTAAGTATCCGAAATGCATCTGAGCATCAGATAGTTATGTTTATAAGTATCTAAAATGCACCTGAGCATCGGATAGTTAGATTTATGCACGTGTTGAATTTAAATGCTTTAGAATATCACGTGAGATGCACATGTTTAACTCGTTAAGTTAGCATAACTGTACGCGTTGAGTTACATGAATATTACACTAAGGTAACGCATTATGTTAGTAGCTTATTTCTTTATATTTTCTAATATGCCACTATAGCGGTTGTAGGAACAAATAGTTGGAAGAGAAAAACCACGTTTGCACGTATCACGCAAGAATTCAATCGCGTAGGGAGAAGAAAGCATCGCCGTTGGTATGAATGAAGGAAATCCAACCGACCATTCAAGCAAAAGCAGTTACTACTAAAGAAATATAAAAGAAAAGAAGAAAAAAGAAAGCATGTGTGATCGATGGAAGGTCAGTGTGTGTAGATGAGGATCGGCGTCGCAATTCTCTGAAGTACCACACCAACCATCATCAACACCACCACAATCACCAACCATCGGAGGTCTGTGAGGATACTTGCCTGATGTTGGGTCGATTCCGAGCCAAACACAGTGCCTAACAACCACTATGAGGAGTGATCGCGTCGTGGGAAGGGAAGCCATTTTCACCAAGCGCCGACTCATATTTCAGGAGATCATAAAGCTTTTAGCCTTGGCTTCGGGTTGATGCCTGTATGCTGAAGAGGAGATTATCTTGCAATTCTGGACTCGTGTTTCTATAGGGAGAGGAGACAGAATTGTAAGTGGTTTAATTTTTAGTGTTGTAATCGCGTTGCAAGTAGTGTCGGAAGTATTTATTGTCAAGTGAGATTACTTTACATTTCACCTATCGCCCATTTCCATGTTCATATCAAAACAAAAATACCAAAAACAATTTATCTATGTTTGTATGTTTGTGTTGTATCGTGATTAATGTTGTCTGTATCAGTTTTTTGATTGTTTTATGTTTAGTTTAGTTTGATAGTTTACTGAAATTGGTTCGTTCAAAAGATTTAAAGATTTTAATGGTTACTATTTGAATTATCTGAATGTTAGTATTGCTTAATGATAAATCCAATGTTAACTAGCATTAAAGAGCTTAATTGATGTTATTTACAATCTGTGGAATCGCCCAATGGTTGGCCGAATTCCTCTGTAAATAGCAATATTAAAAAGAAAAGTCAGGCTCGTGGAGTTAACTTAAGTCCACGAGGTTAGTCCGTTGAGTTAGCCATAACTGAACGAACTTAGTCCATTGAGTTAACTATAATTCAACAGAGAGCTTATTGAATATATAAATTTGATTGTTAACAAACAAACAGTTCTCAAATTCATCAGCAATTCCCTATGGGATCAACCTGTACTTGCACACTGATACAATAGTGTAGGATCGTTTGTATCACAAGGGGGGGTGAATTTTGTCTTTAGTAATTAAACTAGCAGATAAAACAAGAGCACAAAACACTCGTAAATGAAATTCTATTCTTTTATTTCAAGACAGAATTTACAATATCTTTTCAGCTCAATTCCCTTCTTGACGGTTTTGATACAGTAATTTTTGATATACAATTCAAATAGGAAAAGAAAGCCCTTTTTCAAAACTAATTTTGAATTGTATAAAACTCAAACACTTATCCTTTAACTCTTCGAGTTCTTGCACATGCAAAACACGTGACTGAACAAGGAAACTTATCTGTTTGTTAGTCCTTTTATAAAACTCGAACAGTTATCTATCCATGTGTATAAAAACTCGAACAGTTATCTAACTATTCGATTTTTCATTACCGAACGCACATGGAAAACACGTGACAACTTAAAACATTAAAAACACACGTGCGGATAACTTAATTATACGAGTTTTTAACATAAAGTATTTGACAAAAACGAAACGTTAACTATCCGAAAGTTTAACTATTGCAAATCTAGCTCTTTGGAAATCTTTAATTTATCCAACAAAAAAATGAAACTTTCTGATAATCTGTTAACTATTATACTTAGAGAAATATACTTAGAGAATATTATGTAGACTTATTTAAATACGTTAATAACGCATACATCTTCAAAATTAAATACCTAACAATCTCCCCCTTTTTAATGATGTCAAAACCTAATAAGTCACAAAATTTATATCTCCCCCTTTTTGGCATTGTAAAAAAGTAAACAAACTATTTTCTCCTTTAGGAAGTTAAGTTTTATAAATGTAAGGAAGGATATCTTACTAAGTATATATTAATCAAAACGATAGTGTCAATCATACATAGGATTTATGGATTAAGCAAAAACTGTTTAATATCATAAACTGTGAAAAATAATCACGTAACTTTAAAATCAGTAAACAATTTACATAATGATTTTGGTTACAAATTACAAAAAATAAATCATGTAATACATAATTTGTATAATCACAAGCCTCTTTGTCTTCGAAAAATATCAATCAGGGTATTTGAAATTGTCTTTGCAATATCTGTACTAACTCTGTTTATCTGATCAAGTAATGCCTGATCTAAATCATTTTGAGAAACTTGTGATGGTAGTTGTAAAAATTCAGTATGTGTGTCTGTATCTATACTTGTATGTATTTCTCTATGTATACCTTGTATATCTGTATGTATATCTTGTTGTATATCTGTATGTTGTTGTGTTTCTGTAAATTCTACGGATTGTTGCTGTGTTTGCCAAACTTGTTGTTGTTGTTGTTTGAGGATAGGTGTATCTGCCGCTTGGTATTTTTGGAGTTCCTTTGCAGAGAAAGATCGTGACTTTAATCTTTTCTATGGCCAAGGTGTAATATCTATTTGACTTGCCACAATTCTCAAAATTGTATCACCATAAAATAATTTACTCTACAAATGTAAGATATGAGAAACAAAAATATCATACCAATTCACCTGTATATGGTTGATTAATGCGTATGTAGCATAAAGACAACATCTGCCAACATCTGCCAACTTCTGCCCCATGACCAAACCTTTGAAACAATGTAGCATGCAATATTTTTGCAATAAAACGTGCTTGGCCATTTAAGTCATTTAGTAATGTCAATGGTTTGTTGGCAGTTGGATCTTTGGCTAAACTTGTAATGTCCCATCCCAATCGATAAACCTGTTTTCTTTCTGATAATTTAACTCCATTTTTCAGACCAAGTACCTGATGAAGTAAATCTGGAGTTAAATATATGCCACTTTCTTGTATATTAGAAACAAGAATACCTTCTTCCACTGTTAAGTTTGAGTAAAAACAACTGAGAAGTTCGGGTATAGCAAGATGGCCTGGCTGTTGTGGAAGTAGAGTCAACAAGCCTTGAAATTCAAACAGTTCACGTATGTGTGCCATCCCTTCAAACTTAACTGGTCTTGAATATAAAACTGTAAAAGTTTTATATGTCTAAAATTTGTCATAATAGGAATTATTTTTGAACCATAATAGTGTATTTGCATCTAAACTCTGTTAAGGATTAGGTATTTTCCTGTCATGATGTTTTGATCTGGGACTTGCTTCAATATTATCAACAGCATCTATATTGTCAGATCTTTCAGAACTGGTGGAATTTCTATCAAAACTAGTATAAATGTCTGAAATATCTGTTATCATGTGCTATCATTTATATGTTGCATTTCATCAATTTGCACATATTTTTCTCCCTTTTTGATTATACACGGAATAGTTTTTCTCTTACTATTCTTAATACTGGAAATAAAGACATTATTTTTAGCAGTACCATCATACAATATATAATTTTCAGAAGATGCATCGTGTAAACCAATACCATGTTTTTCTACATTTGATATTTTACTACTGAGTTCATTTGTTAAAGTTTGACTATTATTCCATTTACTTAATATAGCATTTTGATCGCATACTTTATTCTTTAACACATCAATTTCTGAATTTAGATCAGTAATAGTCAGTTCCAGTTTTTCAATTTCACAAATCATTTTCTTCTTATCAGCAATTAAATTTTCACAATCGGCATGCAATTTTCTTTCTATAGCAGTGAACTTTAAAATTTCCTGTGCATGGCTTTGATTTTCTTCTTTAAATTTATTCAACGTAGAGTTCAGAAAATCAATCTTATTTTCAGATTCATCTAGCATTTTCCAAGTGTCCTTTCTTTCTATTTTGACTTTCTTATATTTTCTGGCCAGTCTATTGTATTCAACAAGTAATCCATCAAAACTATCAAAATTAGCATTTTGATCAAAGGATACCTCACTGGATTTTGCCATAAAGCATACATTTGCCAGATTTTCTTCTGAATCTGATGTTGATGAGGATTCATTGTCTGATGTTGAATCCTTTGTTTCTTCACTTTGTGAAGCTGAAGAGTCATCCCATGTCACTTTAAGCGCCCTTCTCTTTCTGAATTTCTTATTCCTGAAATTCCTCCTCGAATTCTTCTTATCTTTGTTGAGAGGACAATCAGTTTGAAAGTGACCCAGCCTGTTGCACTTGTAGCATATACTTTTGTCTTTTGTGAATGACTTCTTCTCCATATCTCCAGATGTCTTTGCTGACCTGAAGTTCCTGCGTTTCTTTAACAAATTTCTAAATTTTCTGGTCAACAACAATAAATCATCGTTAGAATCACTAGTGACTTCTGAGACTTTATCAGCCTCAAAAGCCAGATCCCTTCTAGGATTTTTCCCGTTTGGATCTAAATGTTGTACTTCATAGGTTGTTAGATTTCCTATGAGATCATCGAAAGTATATGTATTTAAGTCTTTGGACTCTTCAATAGATGTTGTCTTTTGAGCCCAAATTTTAGTTAAAGATCTAAGGATCTTTCTTACCAAGTCTTTTTCCTTGAATTTCTTGCCTAAAGATTTTAATGAATTTACAATCTCAAGAAAACAAGAAAACATGTCAGAGATACATTCATTTTCGTGCATTTTAAAAAGCTCATATTTATGTACTAACATATTGATCTTAGATTCCTTGACCTGATTAGTACCTACGTTGGCAACTTCTAATGCATGTCATATCTCATATGTAGTTTGATATGCAGAAACTTTATTAAATTGATCATGAGATAAAGCACAAAACAAGATGTTTAAACCTTTAGCATTCAGTGTCATTCGCTCCTTTTCATCAAAAGTCCAAGTATCATATGGAGTTGTAACTAACACTATAGGATTGCTAATTTTATGCCATAATTTGAAATCGATTAACTGAAAAAATACTTTCATCCTATATTTCCAGTAGCTATAGTTGCTACCTTCAAACATAGGAGGACGATTAGTGGTCTGTCCTTCAGTCATAACTAAGATTTCAGAATTATCCATTTTAAACAGATGATCCGAAGTAAATGATAGGAAAAACCAATTCCTAAATAGAGAAATGAAGGCTTTCGAATGCTTTAAACAGTTTAGAATGCTCTGATACCAGTTGTACGATCGTCTGTATCACAAGAGGGAGGGTGAATTGTGTCTTTAGTAATTAAACTAGCAGATAAAACAAGAGCACAAAACACTCGTAAATGAAATTCTATTCTTTTATTTCAAGACAGAATTTACAATATCTTTTCTGCTCAATTCTCTTCTTGACGATTTTGATATAGTAATTTTTGATATACAATTCAAATAGGAAAACAAAGCTATTTTTAAAACTAATTTTGAATTGTATAAAACCTGATCTTTATGCACACAACTCTTTTCTTTCTCTTTGCTCAACTTCTGTATCTCTTCTTCTCCAGTTGTCGAATTTCCAGACTTCTTGCATTTGTAGCTCCTTTTCTAAAATTGTTTGGAATTTCGAACTTCTTCTGATGTTGGAGAACTTTTCAGAATATGAATATTCAAACTTAACTTTTTAGTTAGGGATCCAGATTGAATATTCAGACTTGGTTTTTGAGATTGGGATCCTCTATTGTAATGTAGCTCGTACTCTTTATTTGTAGTCGAACTCTATTGTCTTTCACGTTCAGCATGTTCATCCACTTGATCCATAATCCATAGTCCACGTACTAATTTTCTCTTTAATCCAAATTACTTTCTATTTAAATTTCCACTGACAATCTGAGTTTCCATGATCTCCACTCATAGATTCACCAAAATTTTATCTTCTTGGAGTCTTGTAGAATATCTTCTAAGTCTTCGATTTAGTCAAACATTTATCATTTAACTCCTGTAAAAACTCAAACACTTATCCTTTAACACTTCGAGTTCTTGCACCTGCAAAACACGTGACTAAACAAGGAAAGTTATCTGTTCGTTAGTCCTTTTATAAAACTCGAACAGTTATCTATCCATGTGTATAAAAACTCGAACAGTTATCTAACTATTCGATTTTTCATTACCGAGCGCACATGGAAAACATGTGACAACTTAAAACATTAAAAACACACATGCAGATAACTTAACTATACGAGTTTTTAACATGAAGTATTCGACAAAAACGAAACGTTAACTATCCGAAAGTTTAACTATTGCAAATCTAGCTCTTCGGAAATCTTTAATTTATCTGACATAAAAATGAAACTTTCCGATAATCTGTTAACTATTATACTTAGAGAAATATACTTAGAGAATATTATGTAGACTTATTTAAATACGTTAATAAAGCATACATCTTCAAAATTAAATACCTAACAAGAGCACAAATAGGATCGGGCTACCATTATGCCAAAAGCTCGAGCTGATAGCAAAGGCGTTACCAATCCTTTTAAGTAAGCCCAGAAACTCTCACAAGTCTGAGTTCGTGGGAGGAACCATTAGGATTAACCCCCTTCTCCCATAGGTCCCTAAGGCCTTCTCCATTCACCCTCCAAGTCCTTCAGGTCACTTAGCCCATCACCCCTCAAGTCCCTTAGTGAGTTCCTCAACAATCCCCCCCCCAAAAAATGCATCCCATACTGCATTCTCGGGGATTCGAACCCGCATCTATGAGTAGGCTCTAATACCACAAATAGGATCAGGTTACCATTATGCCAAAAGCTTGAGCTGATAGCAAAGGCGTTACCAATCCTTTTAAGTAAGCCCAGAAACTCTCACAAGTCCAAGTTCGTGGGAGGAACCATTAGGATTAACCCCCTTCTCCCATAGGTCCCTAAGGCCTTCTCCCTTCACTCTCCAAGTCCTTCAGGTCCCTCAGCCCATCACCCCTCGAGTCCCTCAGCGGGTTCCTCAACAAATAGACACTATGCACTTGCAGTTAAAGTACAAATTGGAATTAATATCTAAATTGTGTTAAAGGTTATTTGTTTACTTCTAAAAGAAAGAATAGGCATAAAGATAAGTTAATTAAGTAAAACAGAAGTAACAAATCCAAGTTTTTCTAGTGTAGTGCTAGGAAAATCGAAACACTACTACACATCCTCGTGGAGTTAGGCCATAACTCAACGGACTAAGTTTGTTGAATTAAGTAATAACTCTACGATACTATTAACTATAAGTAAACTTACATTTTTTTATATATATATTTTTTTCTACTTACTATATTATACATAGTTACTTCAGTTATGATGTTTCATTTAGTTACCCTCCTAGAGGAGGTATCAATTTCATTAACAGTTCTGTTAATAGGGTTAGGTACTACTTGCATTGGCAGTCCTCCAGTAGGTCTAACTTCTATTGATTCTTTCTGTCTAAGGGGTATATTTCTATTTATATTTTGATTTTGAATTGCAGCATTTCCAAATACAAAATCTAGACGATTGTTTAATTATTGAATTATCTTTTCTAACTTCTCTATTCTAGATCCTTGTTCAATTAATGCTTCATAATCTATATTCTTGTCATTTATATTTTCTCCTACTTGGAAATTGTTGTTTCTCCAAGATAAATTCGGGTGATTTCTCCAATTAGGGTTATATGAATTTCCAAAGTTATCTTTTTGATTTCTAGCATAAATAATATCTAAGTCATTAACGTTTGCATTTTTTTCTGCTAGTTTCTGATTTAATGATAACTCTTCTATTTTCTTTGTTAATTCAGTTAATTTAACTACAAGCATGGTACTTGAATCTATTTCATGCATTCCCCTTGGCAATATTCTTTTATCTGCAATAACTTCAGCTGAGTTCTCCCACTATGCAGTTCTTTTTGCAAAGTTTTCTAAGTATGCCCATGCTTCTTCACTACACAATTTTAAAAATCCATTCTGATAAGTAGATTCTAATAAAGATTTTGTTGAAACATCTATGCCTTCATAAATTATACCAATCAATTGTGCTTTACTCATTACATGATGTGGACATTGAGTTAGTAAATCTTTAAATCTTTCAAAATATTTCTAGAATGATTCTCCTTGTTTCTGGCTACACATTAATATTTCCTTTTTCTTTTTAATTGTTTTATGTGTTGGATAATATTTTTCCAAAAAAACAGCGCAAAATTCAGTCCATGTAGAAATTGAATCAGGCGACAGAGTATTTAACCATCTCTTAGTTGTGTCTTTTAAAGTAAAAGGGATATATATAAGTTTAATAGCATCTATACTCATGTTCAGCATTTTCATCATTTGACTTGTAACGTGCAGTATGGTTCCTACTTTTATGGTACGTGTGCCACTTCTAATTTCAAATTTCAATAACCACTAAACCCACGAAGTTTCGTTCATGGCTAAAAGAATAACTGTTTAGCTTAATCCACGAACTAACCTCGTTGAGTTACAGATAACTCAACGAAATAGCTTCGGTTACTATTGCTAACTCCACGGACTAACTTCGTTGAGTTACAGATAACTCAACGGAGTGACCTTATATTATATTATTGACCTCGTGGAGTTAAGATTAACTCAACAGACTTACTTCATTGAGTTAACACTTAGTTGATTTTCTAAAACTTACTCCTCATATTAACTTCTATATATAAATTTTTTCTGCATTTTTCCAACTTAAATAAAATTAAATACATGACATTAATGCTGCATTCTATTTAAAACTCATTTAAATCTGAAAATTATATAAATATTTAACTTGCAGTTCATTTCATGTTATGCAGAATTTAAATTTTTCTTTGCAATATGCAGATATTTTCAGGCATTAATCTGTTATCGTGCCTTTAATCTTGTCCTTTAGTAGATTGCATAATGTTTCACAATTTATATAATATTCAAGATAATTCATTCATTTATATCATTCATTCACAAACATGTAAAAATATCTAAGAAGTATACATTCATTAATATGAATAGTTTTACATTACATTCAATCAGATATCTTTCATACAATTTTAAGTACAAGTAGACGAATAATACAATTTAATCTCTCTTCCTAAGTTCATCTACTTCCTTCTGGAGTTTTTCTAATTGTAGCTATAATTGGTTAATCCTTTCTACAGCTCCTGTAATTCCTCTAGAAGGTCTAGTGATTTTTGCAACAGCATAGTTTTGGTACTCTTTCACTGAAATGGTTCTTGATCTTATCCTTTTGGATGCCCATTTCGTGAAATCAATACTATCCACCATCAGTAGTGGAATCAAATCTCTATAAAATAATTTTTTCTTCACTGCTTTCAGCTTGGAGATAAATACTACAGACCAATTTATCTGAATTCTGTTTACAACTGCATAAGTAGCCCACTTGAAAAATTAACTAAGTTCAATGTCGTGGCCTTGTCGTTAGTAGACATTATTAATTAAAATGTTAGCTATCATGTGTGCTTTACTATTTAACTGTTTTAGTCTATTTAATAATGGCACACCAGGATTGATAGCTAAACCATCCTTTATGGTCTGTTCTGTCCACTCGCCTACAGTTGTTTCTTTCGAAATTTCAATTCCTTCATTTCTCAGTCTGAAAATATTGTGGAGAAGCTCTAGTGTTATTTGTAAATCAACTTTCTCCATGTTGGAAATTAATCCTCTTTCTCCTTCTCTCAAATTTGCATAAAAGTAGGGCACTAAATTCTCATATACTGCATGCCCTCTCTACTGAGAAATAAACTATAGTAGACCTTGGAACTCAAATAAATCCTTAATTTCCTACATCCCGTCCCAATTTACTAGTCTACTGTAAATAATATCATAACCCCTAATCTCTTGGTACTTGTTATAAGCTTCCTGACTCCAAAAGTATACTTCATTTAAAACTGTTGCCTCTACAGGGTCAGGAATATGAATTTGTTGCTCTAGAGGGGTTTGTTCTTGAACTTCCTCTTCCAAATGCTGAACTTGGACTTGTTGAAAATGCTCTACGGATTCTTGAATATTTGCTTCTGCTTCTGTCTATGGTGGTGAGCTGACAGAACTCTCCACTTTGTCTTTAATACTTTCCATAAATTGTTGAAGAGTTTCTTGCTCTTTAGTGAAATCTGTAGAGTCATTCCTTTCTATATGGACTTGTTCAGCTTCTTGATCAATTTCTATTCTTTCTTCTTCCTCCTAACTACCAATCTGCATTATCACTATTCTTTCTGATTCTGTGGCAGATTGGGATAGAGTTATGGGCAAATCAGCTTCTGCCCTAATTTCTGTTTCTTCTATTTGTACAAGCTACAGACTAGTTTCAGCCTATTTTTCTTCTTCTCTATGCTCTTGCTACTACTGCTCCTACTCCTCTTCAGAATCGGATAGTAGGTTTACAAAAATTGGCTCTATAGGCTCTATTGATATTGGTACTTCAGATTTAATCTCCTCTTGATATTTAGGCACTATCTCTTTTCCTTTCCTTCTTCTGATTAATTGTGCCTGGTCTTTCTCTTCATCATCTGAAATTAAATCCACAAAAGTAGGCTCTACAAGCCTTTGAGCCATAGGTACTAGCTCTTCCTGTTTAATTCTTTCTATAATTACTAGTCTCGAAGGACTAGCTTCAGCTTCTCTTGTAGCACTTGATTTAGTTGCTTCCTGATGCTGTTCAACTTTAATTTTGTATTGGGTCCTCAATTTTTCTTCAACCCTTCTTTTCTTTATGGCATCATACAAAATATGTGTCTTGGCTATAGCTATTCCTTCTTCATCTCCTTGGTCTCTTATTGTTTTGACCAAGCTAGCAAACTCTTTCTCTTCTTCTTCAGTTCTCGGCCAAGCAAATGCTACTCGTGGTAATGGCTCTATTGGCTAAACTAGAGGTCCTGACTGCTGTTTCATAGGGACAGGTCTTTTAGTAGTCGGTTCCTCCTATTCTTCTTCTACTTGTTGCTGCCACCATGTTTCACCCCTTGCACGACCAACAATGCACCTTTTGAACCTTAATCTGGCATTGTGCTGGATTAGCTCTAGGGCTACTTCGTTATTTGGCCTGATTTTTCTTTCTTTACTAACAACAATTTTCGTTGCTACTCTACTTGTTTCCATTATTTGGGGTATTTGTATACCTAAATCTACTAAAACTCTTCTCAATTTGAAAAGTTCGGATTCTACCTTCTGTAGCTCTTTTTCTCTTGTGGTATTCCTGATTTTCTATCACGTGTGCCATTCCTCTAACTCTTTCAGAAATTCTAATGTGTCAACAACATCTTCCTAGAACTCAGGCATCATCTTCGTCATCGTGGAGTTACACAACGGTACAGAGTCACTCTGATATCTACTATTCTAAGTTCTAAATGATTCTGCAGATAATGCCCCTAAAACCCTAAGTTTAAGATAAATAAGCTCTAAGTTTAGGCAGGTAATCGGGTCATTTCCCACACTAACTCTCGCTTTCTCATCCGTGGAATTACGGTTAACTCCACGGACTTAGTCCGTGGACTTAACTATAGTACTCCGTTGAGTTACAGTTAACTCAACGGGGTAAGCTCGTTAACTTATCCTAAACTCAACGGAGTAAGTTCGTTGAGTTAAGCATAACTCAACGGACTTCCCGTAAAGTTATATCTAGTAAAAAATACTTAAGATAATAATTTTTTCTTCGGTCAAGACCGAAGAGCTCCGGTTTAACTGCTCTTACTTTTCCAACATTTAAAATTTATTCGGTCAAACCGTTATATTCCTCGGTTGAACCGAAATTAAATATTTTCTTTCTTTCCTCATTTTTTTTACTAGTTGAACTAATACTATGTTTCGGTAAAATCGACATTTTTACTTAATAATATATAGATTTTTTTTATGTTTTTATGTTTCGGTTAGACCGATGGATCCTGTCAGTTGAACCGTAACGATTTTTTTTTTTTTGTGCTTCGGTAAAACCGATAACTCCTTTCGATTTAACCGTAACTATTTATAAATAATTTTTTTTTTTTTTTTAACTTAGAAAATTTCTTACTAAGTAGAGCTCGAGTAATCCTCCACTCTTACTTCTTCTATAATTCCAAAAGAACTTTTTGGTATCTCCAAAATAGGTCTAAGTCTTTGTCCATTTACTTTAAATATGTTTTGATTTTTAGGATTTTCAATTTCAATAGCTCCATAGGGATAAATATTTCGAACTATATAAGGTCCTGCCCATCTAGATCTTAATTTTCCTAGAAGGTTATGGAGTCTAGTCATATAAAGATATACTTCTTGTCCTATTTCAATGGTTTTTGGAATAATTTTCTTGTCATGCTAGAACTTCATTTTCTCTTTTTCTCTTAGAGTTTTCGAATAAGCTTCATTCCTAAATTCTTCTAATTCAATCAATTGTATTTTCCTTTTTTTTCAGTCGCTTGATTTAAATTAGTGTTCAGAGTTTTTAATGCCCAATAAGCTTTATGTTCAATTTCAGCTGGTAAATGACAACTTTTTCCATATACTAGCCTAAAAGGTGACATACCTAAGCTTCTCTTATAAGCAATTCTATAAGCCCAAATTGCATCTATCAATCTATTAGCCCAATCTCTTCTAATAGGATTTACTACTTTTTCTAAGATTAACTTAATTTGTTGGTTTGCACTTTCTACTTGTCCACTAGTTTGCGGATGATATGATGCAATTTTGTGGTTTACTCCATATTTCTTTATTAAGGCTTCAAAACTTCTATTACAGAAATGACTTCCTATATCACCGATAATAGCTTTAGGTATTCCAAATCTAGCAATTATATTGGTTCTTATAAAATGTATTACCACTTTGTTGTCATTAGTTCATGTAGGAATAGCTTCTATCCATTTAGATACATAATCCACCCCTAACAATATGTAATTAAATTGATTAGACACAGGAAATGGACCCTATTAGGTATTTAATTTTGATGATATATGCTTTATTAACGTATTTAAATAAGTCTACATAATATTCTCTAAATATATTTCTCTAAGTATAATAGTTAACAGATTATCGGAAAGTTTCATTTTTATGTCGGATAAATTAAAGATTTCCGAAGAGCTAGATTTGCAAAAGTTAAACTTTCAGATAGTTAATGTTTTGTTTTTGTTGAATACTTTATGTTAAAAACTTGTATAGTTAAGTTATCTGCACGTGTGTTTTTAATGTTTTAAGTTGTCACGTGTTTTCCATGTGCGTTCGGTAATGAAAAATCGAATAGTTAGATAACTGTTCGAGTTTTATAAAAGGACTAACGAACAGATAAGTTTCCTTGTTTAGTCACGTGTTTTGCAGGTGCAAAAACTCGAAGAGTTAAAGGATAAGTGTTCGAGTTTTTGACAGGAGTTAAAGGATAAATGTTCGACTAAATCGAAGACATAGAAGATATTCTACAAGACTCCAGGAAGATAAAGTTTCAGTGAATCTACGAGTGGAGATCGTAGAAACTCAAATTGTTAGTGAAAAAAGTGGAAATTTAAATAGAAAGTAATTTGGATTAAAGAGAAAATTAGTACGTGGATTATGGATTGTGGATCAAGTGGATGAACATGCTGAACGTGAAAGACAACAATGTTCGACTACTAATTGTTAAGTATTTTTGTTTTGATGATGTGTGCTGAATGAAAATAATCATATTTGCTCAATTACTATTGCTTGTGAAAAGAAATTAAAATCATCAATTAATACAGAAAAAGCTTACTGATATAAATACTTGTCTGTATTAGATCTGAAGTTAATATCTATTCATTTCATTGCATTAATTTCTCATTTAGCTAAACGTTAAGTTAACGTGTGTTTTTATTGAAAAGCATGATATGTTTTAATGTTATATCTTCTGTATCAAGAATAGTGCACGTTTAGACAATTCATTAAGTTAGAGTTTTGTTTGTATAGAGGTCACGTAAGAACTCATTAAGTTAGAGGCTTAAAGGTTAAAATAGGTCACGTGATAACTCGTTAAGTTAGTGTTATACACGTGGTGAAATTATAAGTTACGAATGTTGTATTGTATCACGTGAGGTGCACATGTTTAACTCGTTAAGTTAACATAACTAAACGCGTTGAGTTGCTATATTGAATACTAAGGCAACGCGTTAGGTTAGCGTTATAAACTTAAGTTGTTATTTTTTGCAAGTGGTAAAATTCTTATTATAAAAACATTTGTGTATTACTGGTTCGTTGAGATATCATAACACAACGGAAATGGTTCGTTGAGTTATCATAACACAACGGAGATGGTTCGTTGAGATAGCATAACACCACAGACTTAGTTCATTGAGTTAGCTACAGTACTCGTCACGTGAAATGGCACATGAGGAACTCGTTAAGTTAGAAACGTTAAGTTATATATATACTTGTGTTACTCGTTTAGTTAACATTAAAGTAATGACTTCTTATTACACTGATGAAAAACTTTTGGACGAGAAAGTTTATTTTTCAGGAAATTTTTCAGAGATCCAGGATTGATGATTAAAGAAAATTCGAAATATAAACGTGGGTTAGAACGTGTGTGTTTCGATGAAGGAAAAAGGAAAGACGTGGAGAAGTGGAAAACTGGTAGTGGTTAAACGTGAAGGATATGCATAAAATGAAGATATAGTATAAAAGGCATAGAATTCTCGTTGATCAATTTATCCTTGCACACAAAAAGAAAAATCTTTTCAAGGATCAGACCATCCCTGCACACCAAAAGAAAAATCTTTTTCAGGGATCAAACACACCTTCTCGGGAAAATCTCTCAAGTGGAAGAAAGTTCAGTGAAGCATAAAAAGGTATGATTTTCATCACTGAAGATTTGAAGTATCAGAAGAAAGCAAATTCGGTGAAGCATGAAAAGACAAGATATTCATAACTGAAGAATTGCTGAAGAAGAAAAAGAAGAAGAAGAAAGATCTCAAACAAGGAGAAAAGTTTTAAATTCCGTAAATTAGTTTTCTCTATTTGTAGTTATGAAATTGTTTAGATGATACATGGTATCGAAATATAATTGCATCTACAATTTCTAAGGAGAATTGAATTGTATATTGTAATTGAAACCTTGAATAAAAATGATTTTATGAAAACAATGTCTCGACTTGTTTTTGAGTTTTAAAGTTTCAATTATATTTTAGAAAATATTAAAGATACACAATTCACCCCCCTCTTATGTAGCCATATGATCCTACAAGTGGTATCAGAGCTTTGTTAATAATCTTTGATATAAAATCGATACTAACTTATTTAATATCATTGCTTATTCTACCTTCCTTGTTTTTAAACAGAAATTAACCTAAGCATACGTTTAACTTTCTTGATTTAAGGCTCAAATTGTTTTAAAGTTTTTAGACTGTTTAAAATCAAATAGGTTGAAAAATCTAAGGTAAAATGGCTACTGGAAATGGTAATTTTTCTTTATATGAAGGCTAAAATCTTAATCGTCCTCCTTTATTTGATGGAATATATTTTGAATATTGGAAATATAGGATGACTGTTTTTCTTCAAAGTATAGATCATAAGTTGTGGTTCATGATTTCTAAACCATATACTCCGTTAACTACTCCTTATAATACTTGGACAATTACTGAAAAAGAAAATGAAACTCTGAATGCTAATGGCTTAAATATTTTATTTTGTGCATTGAGTTATGAACAGTTCAGTAAAGTGTCGGCATATAAATCTGCTTATGAGGTGTGGCATGCATTAGAAGTTTCACATGAAGGTACTTCTCAAGTTAAAGAGACAAAAATAAACATGTTGATTCATAAGTATGAACTCTTTAAGATGCATGAAGACGAAAATATTTCTGAGATGTTTTCCAGATTTCTTGATATCATAAACTCTTTAAAATGTTTAGGAAAGAATTTTGAACAGAAGGATTTGGTGAAGAAAATTCTCAGATCCCTAAGTTCTAAATAGTCTCAGAAAGTAACATGAATTGAGGAATCACGAGATTTAAATGTTTATACTATGAATGAACTTATAGGAAATTTAACAGCTTATGAAGTTCAATTAAATGAATCACTAAGTCACAACAAACTAAAAATGAAGAAAGAAATAGCCTTCGAAATTAATTCAGATTCTGATATATCTACTGATTTTGACGAGGATTTGATTTTGTTGACTAGGAAATTCAAGAAAGCATGGAAAGCTAGGAAACACCAAAGGAACAAAAATGATAAACCCTCAACGTCAAAATCATTGAATGACAAGAATTCTTCATCTAGAAAGTATGTATGTTACAACTATAAGAAACCTAGACATCTTTCTCCAGATTGTCCTATGAGGAAAAATGAAAAGCAAAGTAGGAGAAATCAGAAGAAGACGGCTTAGAAAACTCAGAAAAAGTTTTACAAGAAAAAGGCTTTGAAGGTAACTTGGGATGACACGTCTGAAGAGTCTGAATCTGAGGAATTAGCATCAAAATCTTCACATTCAGAAGGAGAACAAGAGTTAGAAGACGTTGCTCATGTGTGCTTCATGGCAGATGAGTCTGAGGCAATATCTGATCCTGAAAGTCATTCAGATTTCAACTTTGATGAATTATTATGTGCTTATCATGCATTATTACAAAAACTTAAAGTATGTAAACTGGAAAATAAGAATATTAGAAAATCTTCATCCATTATGGAAGAAGAAAATTGTTTCATGTCTACTACTTTAAAAAAGTTTAAATGTGACAATGAAAATCATGCTAGAGATTTGCAAAAATTTAGATTTAATGAATGTATCTTGCATGAACAAATACAAAATATAAATGCTGAAAGATTAAAGATAGAATCTGAAAATGAAATGTTGAGAAACAATATAAATGAACTTGAATTAGAGATAGATAAATTAAAATTGAGAGAGCAAGATTTAAATTCTACCATTGAGAAATGGAATTTAAGTCAAACTAAGTTAGACAAACTAACTAGTACCCCTGCGGTGTCTTATAAATTTGGCTTAAGATTTGATTATCCTGAATATCCTGAATCTCAAGCCAATAAATGATTTATTAGTTGTAGTTCAAGTAAATCTAAAACTAAAATTCCTTTTATTATGAAACAAGGTAATAAATATGTAGAAGTAGGTACTTCAAGGGATGAATCATGCAGTAATAATATAAATCAATGTGATTTGTCAAATTGTACTTCTAACATGACTATAAATGTTTCTAAAAATCTTGTTTCTTGTTTCTGAAATTCAGTTTCTAATGTTTCTAAAATTTCAGACAATTATAGTAAACTGAAAATTCAGAAACCTGAGCATGTAATTCAATACACTAGTATTAGACCAATTACTCATTCTGCATGTAATAAAACAAAAAATTCTTATGCAGAAAAAGATTTTGTATGTACGGAAAGTGTTAATACAAGTACAAAATCTTGGTATGAACTTACAGAAATGTATAAGCATGACCAAAATAAATTAACATCTGATAAAAATATGTTTGGTCTTGATTATACTACATCTGAAAACAAAAAGAATGATTGCAAAAGCAATAATGCTATATGTGAGTATGAAGTTAATGATAATCAATAGTACTTACAACTAATAAGAATATGAATGATAATGTTAAACTATTTTTAAACAAAAAGAAGAAATATGCGTTTAATGAACTTGGTCCTCAACAACATTGGGTACCAAGAAAAAGTTTTTCTTAATTTGTGTTGCAGGACGAAACAACATCAAAATGGATCTTGGACAGTGGAGCGTCAAGTCACATGACCGAACAAAAAGGTTTATTACAAAATCTTACAAATACCATGAAAGGAAGTGTAACATTTGGAAACAAAAGCAAAGTTAAAATCATAGGTATGGGCAATGTTCAAATAACTCCTACTTGTGTTATTTCGAATGTACTATATGTAGAAAACCTAGGATTTAATTTGCTAAGTGACATAAAACTAACTGAAAATGGATATTATGTAGTGTTTGAAGATAATGTATGCAAAATAATTGATAAAAATACAGATGAAATTAAGTTTATTGCTAAAAGAAAAGGTTTAGTATGTATTTTATCTTTACCTTCTAGTGTGATTGATTTAAATTCATGTTTGCTAGCTAAAACTAGTGATGCATATCTATGGCATAGAAGGATTGGGCATATAAATATGAGACTGTTACATAAACTATTTAGAAAACATTTAGTGAGAGGTTTACCAAAGAATAAATACTCAAAGAACTTTACGTGTGATGCATGTGAGTTAGGTAAACTTCACAAAAACTCTTTTAAATCCAAAACTGATATTTCAAGCAAGAGAGCCTTAGAACTTATACATATGGATCTATTTAGACCAACAAGAATCATGAGTCTTGGTGGTAAACGGTATGTATTTGTTTTAGTAGATGACTTCTCTAGATACACTTGAGTATATTTTCTAGCATCTAAGACAGAAGTTTTTGAAAAATTTAAAATGTTTTGCAATTTTGTTCAACATGAGCATAGTGTCTCTATTCAAAAACTTAGGAGTGATCATGGAACTGAATTTGATAATGATCAAATGGATAACTATTGTAATGAGCATGGCATTGATCACAGATTTTCTTTTCCAAGAGCACCGTGTCAAAATGGTGTTGTTGAGAGAAAGAATAGATTACTTCAAGAAATGGCCAGAACTATGTTGAATGAACATAAGTTACCTCAAAATCTTTAGGCTGAAGCAGTAAATACAGCTTGTTATGTTATTAACAGAAGTCATTTAAGACCTCATGTTAATAAAACTTCTTTTGAAATTATGTTTAATAGGGTTCCAAAAATTTCCTATATGAAACAATTTGGCTGCAAGCGTTTTATTCTTAATACTAAGGATAAAAGGGATAAATTTCAAGCCAAATCGGATGAAGGAATTTTTGTAGGTTACTCTACTAGAAGTAAAGCCTATAGAGTATATAACAAGACTTCTAGGACTATTGAAGAAACCCTTCATGTAAGCTTCAATGAAAATTCTCTTAGAGAATCTCAATCTAAAGCTGATAATGATGATATGATCAATTTTCCAAATGAGTTAGAGATCAATAGAGAGATTGATGATTTATCTGAGAAAATCAAAAATATGAACTTAAATGATCAAACTAATGATGAAAGTGATGGACTTTCAGATGTTGATGAGAATATTGAGGAAAATTAGAGAAATTGGCATTATTCTTCATCACATCCCATTACTCAAGTCATTGGTAATATTAATGAGGGAGTTAAAACTAGAGCTTCAGTAAATTTAAATAGTATGTGTATGTTTGTTTCTATAGTGGAACCAAGGAATATACAAGAAGCATTATCTGATGAAAATTGGATAGTGGCAATGCAAGAAGAACTAAATCAATTCATTAGAAATGATGTATGGGAATTAGTCTCCCCCCAGAAAATCAGTCCATAATAGGTACAAAGTGGATCTTTAGAAACAAAACTAACGAAACTGGTTAAATTATAAGGAATAAAGCTAGATTAGTTGCACAAGGGTATACACAGGAAGAAGGATTAGATTATGATGAAGCATTTGCTCCTGTGGCTAGGTTAGAAAGTATTAGAATATTATTGGCCTATGCTTGTTATATGGATTTTAAATTATATCAAATGGATGTAAAGAGTGCATTTCTAAATGGTTTAATTAATGAAGAAGTTTATGTAAAACAACCACCTAGATTTGAAGATATTAAAAATCCTGACTTTGTGTATAAATTGAAGAAAATCTTATATGGTTTGAAGCAAGCACCTAGATCATGGTATGAAAGATTGTCTACTTTTTTAATAGAAAAAGGCTATATCATGGGAAAAGTGGATCATACTCTATTTATTAAGAGAGATGGTAAAGATCAAATTGTTGTTCAAATATACGTGGATGATATAATTTTTAGAGCAACCTCTGCTAAGTTGATAGAAATATTCTCTAAAGAGATGACTAATCAGTTTGAAATGAGTATGATAGGAGAACTTTCATATTTTCTAGGACTTCAAATTAAGCAAATGGATAAAGGTATATTTTTAAATTAGGAAAAATAAGCAAATGAAATGCTTAAGAAATTTAATTTTAGTGATACAAGGATTCGAGGAACTCCTATGAGTACAACTTTTAAGTTAGATATTGATGACATAGGAAAATCTATAGATCAAAGAAAATATAGAAGTATGATTGGTTCTTTACTTTATTTGACTACTAGTAGACCTGATATTATGTTTGTTGTGTGTGTTTGTGCTAGATTTCAATCTAATCCTAAAGAATCACACTTAATTGCAGTTAAAAGAATATTTAGATATATACAAGGAACTAAAAATTTCAGACTGTATTATTCTAAGGATAGTTCAATAGATCTTATAGGATATGCTGATTATGCAGGATCTAAATCTGATAGAAAGAGTACCAGTGGCACATGTCAATTATTGGGAAATAATTTGGTGTCATGGTTTAGTAAAAAGCAAAACTGTGTAGCACTTTCTACTATAGAAGCTGAATATGTTGCTGCTGCACTGTGTTGCACTCAGATTCTATGGATAAGGCAAACTTTAGAAGATTTTGGATTATCTTATGATACAACTGAAATTTATTGTGATAGTAGTTCTGCAATAAATCTTTCCAAAAATCCTGTATTACATTCAAGAGCAAAACATATAGAGGTTAGACATCATTTTTTAAGAGATAGCGTAATTAAAAGAAAAATTAAATTAGAATTTGTGTCTAGTAAAAATCAATTAGCTGATATATTTACAAAACCTCTAGACGAAAATACATTCTGCAACATTAGATTAAATTTAGGTATTTGTAGGCTATGTGATGTGTAAAATGCTTAAACTCCACATAAAAAGATAAATATTATTGATGATGTTCTTCACCTCATAGATATTATATACTTATTATAAATATCTAAAGTAATATCTAAACTACTGCTTAAGATACTATGTATTTATTGTAAAATCATAGTAGTATCTTATTGATTTTAAGTAGTTTATCGATTTTAATAGTTTTTACGATTTTAAGTAGAAGTGTAAATGAAAAACATTAAATACTTCTGACATTCTGAAATTTTGATTAAATGTTTTCTTTGAATCAAGGAAAATGCATATGATCATGCATAAATTTGACTTAATTGATTAAACTTGTAGAATAAGTTATATGTAACTCATCTTAAACTGTTAATCAAAAGTATAAGCTTATTGAAACTGATTCATATTCTCAGTATAATCATAGAAGTAAAAATTGTATGAGATTTGTGTTTTATTGCATCTGTATTAATGGAATACATATATACTGTGCTTAAAATGAAAAGTGCTTACAAAGTGAAAATCTTTGAGAGTTTATTGATCAGTTTGATCATGAGCCTTTTGTACTTGAGTAGATAGGTATGTAAGGATTGTTGTCCTCAAAAAGGATTCTTTAAATCTGGCAACCTAAGGTCCTGATCAGATTTGGGATTGTTGACTGAAAGCTCATTACACGGGTACATTAGAAAGCTCTTGTATGGTTGAAGCTTTTCAAACTAACTTTTAAAGAAAATTATCAATATTTACTGTTTTGAAAAGAAAAAGTTGTTTCATTAATTACAGATATCTTTGAATTGCATATAGTTTATACCAATATGACTACTCATTTATTGAATCAACATTAGTACTTTTGAAAACGTTTATTTGAGATACATTCTTTTATTCTCCTTGAATTAATCGAATTGAGTTCAAAGTTGTGTTTTGATTCATTTATAGTAGGAATTGATTCTAGAAATCATTTTTGATGATGTCAGGATAACGGAAGTCTCTGAAAAGAAAATGTAAAAGTATAGTTATACTTAACATCTATTGTCACTACAAGTATATTTTGTATTTTGATTGAATATATTTGAAGTATATTTGTAGGGGGAGCATTAACAATGTCAAAAACAGATTAATATAATTTAAAATACAAATCTTAGTTAATCTGAATTAATGTCCTCTTAAAATCTTGATGAAATAATTTAAAAAGACAAATAAACTATTCTAGATTCAAAAGACAAAATGTTCGAATAGTTTACAATGTTCTCAAGATAATGTTAAGTTTAGCATGTGTGTTGTTTTCGGAAGGTTTTAGTTGGAAGCATCCGAAACTTGTTTAAGTGTATTAACTAGACATTATATTAGATAAGGTAATGTGTAAAACTGCCTCTATACAGCGTTTTACTCGTTAGGTTAGTTAACTCAACAAGTTATACTTGAATATTTTGGGTACTTTGATTGAATAAGCTTTATTCAATATTTATTTTATTTCTAAACCCGACTTCTCTTCACGTTGAGTTATACGCCTAAAAACCCTATTTAAACACTTATTACACGGGCACTTAGGTTATTTGTAAACTTTGTCAAGAAAATCTTTCCCGCTTGTTGCTGTTACAACCTGCGACGATGGTCTCCAAGTTCTACAAAGGTCGTGGCAGAGGAAAAGTCAAAAGCAGAAGAGATGCAAAAGGAAAAGAAATAGAGAATGATGAAGTTTCACGTACTTGGTTCAAGAAAATATTTCGAGTGGACAAAAGGTTGGAAGAACTTTATAGAGATTACTTCTTTTCTCAAGATATATTAGATGAAGTTAGACAAGAACTTCAACATACTGATGCAAGTATTACATACATGGGTATTCGAAGTAAATATGATAGAGAATACAGAATCAAATGTGCTGAGATTGCATTTTTGGAACAGTATGCAAAATATTTGGAAAAAGGTGTAGGTTCATCAAATAGAACTCCTAAAACTCCTATAAACGGTACAAGACTACATGCATTTGAGGAAGAGCATGAATCAGTTATCCCTATTCCTTTATATTCAAAACAAGTAGAATCAGATATTGCTGTAGACAAAACAAAAGTTGATAGTCTTCGAAAGGCTGTTGCAATGGAAAGTGCCTTAGAAGAATTAAAGCAGAAAACTTTTATGGAGCAATTTGAAAAGAAAACAGCAATACTTGAAAAGGAGAAACAGAAATGTTATAAAAGAAGGAAAGTTAGAAAAATTGTCTAAGGAAACAAAGTCTTTTGAAAAAGGAAAATCAGATGAAAATTTATTTCCAAAGGACAATGTATGTCTAGACATTGTACCTTATTGTGCATCTGATAAACTCATCAGTTCCGAACACACTGAAACTGATGAAGATAATGAGACTTTATTTTCCCTTGCTAGAAAACTTGAGAAGAAATCCAAGTCAAATATGAGCTCATGTTTTTCTATTAGTACAAGTCCTGATGATGTAGAAATTGACAAATCAGAGCATCAGGCACCTGACATTGAACAAGTTATTGCAGATATAATTGACAATGTTGAGGTAGTAACTAGTTCAAAGGCTGAATTGTCTGGAGTAGCAGATATTGAAAATGTTAAGACTCCAAAAGAGCTAAAAGTTAACCAGCCTTCTACAGAATCTATAGAAGTAGAGTCGAGAATTCACAGCATGAATCAATGGAAATATCTGTTGAACAAAATGAACAATTACAGACAGATACACCAGTTGTAGAATTTGTGGAAAAATTGTACTTTGAACATTCTATAGAGACTGAATAGATGAATGTTGAGCATATTGACAATGTTCCTAACACTATTGAAGCTGAAGAATCAAGCTTACCTGAGAAGCTTCAAGATAATATTTTGGAAGAGGAACAACATGACATTCATTTTGAAGAAGAGGTTCCTGAAGATGAATTAAACTCTGAATCACGGCTTCGGGTATCACCTTCTTTGTGTACAATATTAAAAATTCAAGGTAATGCAATTCATTTTAGATCTGAAGAAGCATTGCAGAAATACAATAATCTGATTACATGTTAGATTCTGCATGCTCATCCAATAAAATTCAGAAATTTGATGGAAATAAGAGATCTGTTTGAGTTTCAAGGCCTCATTAAATTCTTGCCATTAGGAACGAAATGGAAGTAATACACAAAGCTTATTGTAGCTTTTTATAGCAATCTGGTAAAGAATGGAAATTTTCTGAAAACTCAAATAAATGAACAGGAGTTTATATTGTCTCTTGAGTTAATTTTTGAAGTTTTAGGATTAAAGAATGAAGGTGTTGTTGTTACCAACAGATTTGACATAATAAGACAACTGGAATGGAACATTCAATCTTTATCAAAAATTCCAGATGTATATTCTGAAATGAGATTAATGGAAAATCTGAATGCAGAGGCAAGGTTTATTGCAAATATATTGCATGCAAATTTATTTCAGAGAGTTGGACACAATATGGAAGTCAGTAGAAGTTGTTTATATGCAACTTATAACTTGCTGAATAGAATTCAAATCAATTGGTTTGATATTTTCACTTCTCAACTACAGCATATGAGTTCAAAGTTATTTTAGGGTGATGTTGTATGTAGACTCATTACAAGCCAATTGAATTTATTCGACTGGCCCTCTGAAACTAAAGGCATGAGAGCATTTAGTGTCAAAGATTTGCAAAAATTCCAGGCCATGCATAAACCTCAACGACAACAACAACCTGATATAGACCATATACAACAACAACAACAACAAAGTTATTCAGTTCAAGCAAAACAGCAAACCCAGCTACCTCCTAACTTAGATGCAGTGCTTAATGACATCAGAAATGATATTAGGCATCTAGGAGATAAAATATGTAATGCTATAAGTGATATACTTAGGAGGGGTCGATAACTGTTTTTGTTTGTTTCTGAATACAAAATGTAATGTTTGTATTACTTGTTTGATTTGATTGAACAATACATTTTTCTATAAATGTCTTCAATTATTATTCTTGTTTACAGAAAGAGTTGTTGTAATTATATCTCTTATATACATATATATATTCTCTGTAATTATCTTTTTGATTAATGACAAAAAGGGGGAGAAATATTATAAAAAGATGATTATGATCTTAATTGCATATATATATTATAAAAGGAGATGCTATTTAAATGGTTATTGTAATCTAACAGATGATAATTAGAAAACTGATACTTATATAATTATTGACATCTGAGAGTTTTAGTTCTAAGAGGTAAAATTTACACAAACAATAGAAATAAGCTTAAGTGAACTTAAGTCAACAAACAAGTTTGTTAAATTAAAAGTTAACCCAACGAAGGTGCTTTGTTGAGTTAAACATATTTTATAATTGATTTAATATGGTTTTGTCATCATCAAAAAGGGGGAGATTGTTGAGTATTTTTGTTTTGATGATGTGTGCTGAATGAAAATAATCATATTTGCTCAATTACTATTGCTTGTGAAAAGAAATTAAAATCATCAATTAATACAGAAAAAGCTTACTGATATAAATACTTGTCTGTATTGGATCTGAAGTTAAT
This sequence comes from Cymodocea nodosa, assembly GCA_036874045.1. Classification (NCBI taxonomy): domain Eukaryota; kingdom Viridiplantae; phylum Streptophyta; class Magnoliopsida; order Alismatales; family Cymodoceaceae; genus Cymodocea; species Cymodocea nodosa. Next base: position 389,256 of record JAZBRI010000011.1, read on the forward strand.
ATCTAGTCGTTTCGTTGCATTAATTTCTCATTTAGCTAAACATTAAGTTAACGTGTGTTTTTATTGAAAAGCATGATATGTTTTAATGTTATATCTTCTGTATCATGAACAGTGCACGTTTAGACAACTCGTTAAGTTAGAGTTTTGTTTGTATAGAGGTCACGTGAGAACTCGTTAAGTTAGAGGCTTAAAGGTTAAAATAGGTCACGTGATAACTCGTTAAGTTAGTGAGTAAAAGAAGAGACGAACTCGTTAAGTTAATGTTATACACGTGGTGAAATTATAAGTTACGAATGTTGTATTGTATCACGTGAGGTGTACATGTTTAACTCATTAGGTTAACATAACTAAACGCGTTGAGTTGCTATATTGAACACTAAGGCAACGCGTTGGGTTAGCATTATAAACTTAAGTTGTTATTTTTTGCACGTGGTAAAATTCTTATTATAAAAACATTTGTATATTACTGGTTCGTTGAGATATCATAACACAACGGAAATGGTTTGTTGAGTTATCATAACACAACAGAGATGGTTTATTGAGATAGCATAACACTACGGACTTAGTTTGTTGAGTTAGCTACAGTACTTGTCACGTGAAATGGCACATGAGGAACTAGTTAAGTTATATATATACTTGTGTTACTCCTTTAGTTAACATTAAAGTAACGACTTCTTATTACACTAATGAAAAACTTTTGGACGAGAAAGTTTATTTTGCAGGAAATTTTTCAGAGATCCAGGACTGATGATTAAAGAAAATTCGAAATATAAACGTGGGTTAGAACGTGTGTGTTTCGATGAAGGAAAAAGGAAAGACGTGGAGAAGTGGAAAACTGGTAGTGGTTAAACGTGAAGGATATGCATGAAATGAAGATACAGTATAAAAGGCATAGAATTCTCGTTGATCAATTTATCCTTGCATACAAAAAGAAAAATCTTTTCAAGGATCAAACCATCCCTGTACACCAAAAGAAAAATCTTTTTCAAGGATCAAACACACCTTCTTGGGAAAATCTCTCAAGTGGAAGAAAGTTCAGTGAAGCATAAAAAGGTAAGATTTTTGTCACTAAAGATTTGAAGTATTAGAAGAAAGCAAATTCGGTGAAGCATGAAAAGACAAGATATTCGTCAATGAAGAATTGCTGAAGAAGAAATATCTCAAACAGGGAGAAAAGTTTTAAATTCCGTAAATTAGTTTTCTCTGTTTGTAGTTATGAAATTGTTTAGATGATACATGGTATCGAAATATAATTGCATCTACAATTTCTAAGGAGAATTGAATTGTATATTGTAATTGAAACCTTGAATAAAAATGATTTTATGAAAACAATGTCTCGACTTGTTTTTGAGTTTTAAAGTTTCAATTATATTTTAGAAAATATTAAAGATACACAATTCACCCCCTGCTTGTGTAGCCATACGATCCTACACTAATAGAGAGTACGAGCTACATTACAATAGAGGATCCGAATCTCAAAAACCAAGTCTGAATATTCAATCTGGATCCCTAACTGAAAAGTTAAGTTTGAATATTCATATTCTAAAAAGTTCTCCAACATCAAAAAAAGTTCGAAATTCCAAGCAATTTTAGAAAAGGAGCTGCAAACGCAAGAAGCCTGGAAATTCGACAACTCGAGAAGAAGAGATACAGAAGCTGAGCAAAGAGAAAAAAGAGAGTTGTGTGCATAAAGATCAGGTTTTATACAATTCAAAATTAGTTTTGAAGAAGATCTTTGTTTTCCTATTTGAATTGTATTTCAAAAATTACTGTATCAAAACCGTCAAGAAGGGAATTGAGTTGAAAAGATATTGTAAATTCTGTCTTGAAATAAAAGAATAGAATTTCATTTACGAGTGTTTTGTTCTCTTGTTTTATCCGCTAGTTTAATTACTAAAGACACAATTCACCCCCCCTCTTGTGATACAGACGATCCTACAACTAGTATTAGAGCAATTAAACTATTTAAAGCATCCGAAAAGCCTTCATTTCTTTATTTAGGAATTGGTTTTTCTTGTCATTTACTTCGGATCATCTGTTTAAAATGGATAATTCTGAAATCTTAGTTATGACTGAAGGACAGACCACTAATCATCCTCCTATATTCGAAGGTAGCAATTATGGCTATTGGAAATATAGGATGAAAGTATTCTTTCAGTCAATCGATTTCAAATTATGGCATATAATTAGCAATCCTATAGTGTTAGTTATGACTCCATATGATACTTGGACTTTTGATGAAAAGGAGCGAATGACACTAAATGCTAAAGGTTTAAACATCTTGTTTTGTGCTTTATCTCATGATCAATTTAATAAAGTTTCTGCATATCAAACTGCATATGAGATATGGCATGCATTAGAAGTTGCCAACGAAGGTACTAATCAGGTCAAGGAATCTAAGATTAATATGTTAGTACATAAATATGAGCTTTTTAAAATGCATGAAAATGAATGTATCTCTGACATGTTTTCCTAGTTTCTTGAGATTGTAAATTCATTAAAATCTTTAGGCAATAAATTCAAGGAAAAAGACTTGGTAAGAAAGATCCTTAGATCTTTAACTAAAATTTGGGCTCAAAAGACAACATCTATTGAAAAGTCCAAAGACTTAAATACATATACTCTCGATGATCTCATAGGAAATCTAACAGCCTATGAAGTACAACATTTAGATCCAAAAGGGAAAAATCCTAGAAAGGATTTGGCTTTTGAGGCTGATAAAGTCTCAGAAGTCACTAGTGATTCTAACAATAATTTATTGTTGTTGACCAGAAAATTTAGAAATTTGTTGAAGAAACGTAGGAACTTCAGGTCAGCAAAGACATCTGGAGATATGGAGAAGAAGTCATTCACGAAAGACAAAAGTATATGCTACAAGTGCAACAGGCCGGGTCACTTTCAAACTGATTGTCCTCTCAACAAAGATAAGAAGAATTCGAGGAGGAATTTCAGGAATAAGAAATTCAGAAAGAGAAGGGCACTTAAAGTGACATGGGATGACTCTTCAGCTTCACAAAGTGAAGAAACAAAGAATTCAACATCAGACAATGAATCCTCATCAACATCAGATTCAGAAGAAAATCTGGCAAATGTATGCTTTATGGAAAAATCTAGTGAGGTATCCTCTGATCAAAATGCTAATTTTGATAGTTTTGATGGATTACTTGTTGAGTATAATAGACTGGCCAGAAAATATAAGAAAGTCAAAATAGAAAGAAAGGACACTAGGAAAATGCTAGATGAATCTGAAAATAAGATTGATTTTCTGAACTCTATGTTGAATAAATTTAAAGAAGAAAATCAAAGCCATGCACAGGAAATTTTGAAGTTCACTGCTATAGAAAGAAAATTGCATGCTGATTGTGAAAATTTAATTGCTGATAAGAAAAAAATGATCTGTGAAATTGAAAAACTGGAACTAACTATTACTAATTTAAATTCAGAAATTGATGTGTTAAAGATTAAAGTCTGCGATCAAAAGGCTATATTAAGTAAATGGAATAATAGTCAAACTTTAACAAATGAACTCAGTAGTAAAATATCAAATGTAGAAAAACATGGTATTGGTTTACACGATGCATCTTCTGAAAATTATATATTGCATGATGGTACTGCTAAAAATAATGTCTTTATTTCCAGTATTAAGAATAGTAAGAGAAAAACTATTCCGTGTGTAATCAAAAAGGGAGAAAAATATGTGCAAATTGATGAAATGCAGCATATAAATGATAGCACACGATGCAAGAATTTCAAAAGAAATCTTCAGAAGAATCAAGCTAAGACATTTGAGAATTTTAATATTCTTGATCAATTTTCTTCATATTTAAAGAATATCGGATATTGGAAATCAAATAATGTCAGAAATGAAAATTTCAACTTTGGTTTACATGGAGATAAATGTTCTGATAATTATAACACTAAGAGAAAGAAATGCAAAAATAATTATCAGAAAATAGATAAGTTGAAGTCTAAAAATATGGATTATTTTGATATGACTCTCTCTAAAATTCTTGGACCCACTCAAAAATGGGTTCCAAGAGATAAAATCTCTTTTTGACTATTTTGTAGGTACACAAATCAAAATGGATAATGGATAGTAGAGCATCCAGCCACATGACTGGAGATATACGATTACTTACAGAAATAACAAAGACCAAGAACGGACAAGTTACCTTTGGAAATAAAAGCAAAACAAATATCCTTGGGTCTGGCAAGGTTCAGGTAATTGAGAAATGTTTTATAAATGATGTCTTATTAGTTGAAAACTTAGGTTTTAATTTATTGAGTGTACCTGTTTTAATGAAGATTACAAAGTAATTTTTGAAAAACATTCCTGTAAAATTATGGACATGACTACAAACGAAATTTTATTCACTGCATACAAAAAAGGATCTGTTTGTATTCTAAATTTGCCTTCTGATATTATTAAAGACAATGCTTGCTTAATTGCAAAATCGGATGAAGTCATTTTATAGCATAGAAGGCTAGGACACTCAAACTTAAAATTATTACAAAAGCTGTTTAAAAAGAATCTAGTTAGAGGTTTACCTAGTATTAAGTACTCAAAAGAGTTTATGTGTGATGTGTGTCAACTAGGTAAATTACATAAAACATCCTTTAAAAGCTTAAATGAAATAACAAGCAAAAGAGTATTAGAACTAGTGCATATGGATTTATTTGGACCTACTAGAACAACTAGTCTAGGAGGTAAACATTATGCTTTTGTACTAGTTGATGACTATTCTAGATTTACTTGGGTCTATTTTCTAGCTAATAAAACTGAAGTTTTTGAAATATTTAAGATATTCTGTAATAAAGTTCAGAATGAGCAAAATGTTAAAATTCAAAAACTTAGGAGTGATCATGGTACAGAATTTGATAATGATCAAATGGACACCTTTTGTGAAGAATTAGGCATAGATCATAGGTACTCATTTCCAAGAGCTCCTTCACAAAATGGGATAGTAGAACGAAAGAACAGATCACTTCAAGAAATGTTTAGAACCATGTTAAATGAGAATAAGTTCATACAGCATGCTATGTTATAAATAGAGTACATCTAAGACCAATTTTAGATAAAACTCCTTATGAGATATGGTATAAAAGGGTTCCCAAAATAAGTTATTTAAAACCCTTTGGCTGTAAGTGTTTTATTTCAAACACTAAGGAACGAAGAGACAAATTTAAAGCCAAATCAGATGAAGGGATTTTTGTTGGTTATTCCATTAGAAGTAAAGCATATAGAGTTTATAATAAATCAAAAAAAACCATTGAGGAAACCCTACATGTGAAATTTCATGAAAATTCTCATTTGGATTTAAGACATGCTGAAAACTTTGATTCAAAAATTCTCCCAAAAATAGTACCAAATGATGTTGATAGAGAAATTGATAGATTATCTGACGAAATAAGAAATCTAATTTTGAATGATGAAAATTTAGAAGAAAATAATGTTATACCTATAGAAAATATGGAACAACATAGAAATTGGTGTTATGCTTCATCTCATCCTATTGATCAGATAATAGGCGATCCTAATCAAGGAGTCAGGACTAGGTCATCAGTAGTCAACATTTGTGGTGCTTATTCATTTGTTTCTTTACTAGAACCTAAGATAATTGAAGATGCCTTAGAAGATGAATTTTGGTATTTAACTATGCAAGATGAGCTAAATCAATTTATAAGAAATGAGGTATGGGATCTAGTTCCACCACCTAAAAATCAATCCATAATAGGAACAAGGTGGGTATTTAGAAACAAAGTAGATCAAGATGGACATATAGTTAAAAATAAAGCTAGATTAGTTGCTCAAGGTTACAAGCAAGAGGAAGGAATTGACTATGATGAAACATTTACTCTTGTTGCTAGACTAGAATCAATACGAATTTTGTGAGCATATGCTTATTATATGGATTTCAAATTATATCAAATGGATGTTAAGACTACTTTTTTAAATAGATATATAAAAGAAGAAGTGTATGTAAAACAACCTCCAGGTTTTGAAGATTCAAAACATCTTGAGTATGTTTACAAACTTAAGAAGGCACTATATGGCCTTAAACAAGCTCCTAGGTCTTGGTATGAAAGATTATCTAAATTTCTTATGGAAAAGGGTATTCTATGGGAAAGGCAGATCACTCTCTTTTTATCAAGAAGATCGAAAAAGATATATTAGTAGTTCAAATCTATGTAGATGACATCATATTTGGAGTAACAAATGATAAATTAGTTGAGTCCTTTTCAAAAGACATGACTAATCAATTTGAAATGAGTATGATGGGTGAACTATCATTTTTCCTAGGCTTACAAATTAAGCAATTAAATCAGGGTACTTTTATTTCATAAGAAAAATATACTCAAGATTTATTAAAGAAGTTTGGTTTAGACAACACTAAAACAAAGAATATACCAATGAGTACTATCACCAAGTTGGATAAAGATAACTTTGGAAAAACTATAGATGTAAAACAATATAGAAGTATGATTGGTTCATTACTCTATTTAACAGCTAGCCGACCAGATATTATGTTTAGTGTGTGTACTTGTGCTAGATATCAATCAAATCCTAAGGAATCACACCTACTTGCTGTTAAACGAATTTTTAAATATCTATTAGAAACCATCAATTTCGGACTATTTTACTTTAAATACAGTTCTTTAAACTTAGTAGGTTATAGTGATGCTGATTTCGTAGGATGTAAGTCTAAAAGAAAAAGCACCAGTGGTACTTGTCAATTATTAGGTAATTCTTTAGTGTCATGGTTTAGCAAAAAGCAAAATTGTGTAGCATTATCTACAACTGAAGCTGAATATATAGTTGCTGTACTTTGCTGTGCTCAAATCCTGTGGATTAGACAAACTTTAAAAGATTTTAATTTAGACTATGAATCAATTAAGATTTTCTGTGATAGTAGTTCTACAATAAGTTTATCTAAAAATCCTGTCTTACATTCACGAGCAAAACATATAGAAGTTCGACATCATTTTCTAAGGGATAATGTTATAAAAGGAAAAATAGTATTAAATTTTGTTCCTACCACAGAACAATTAGCAGATCTATTTACAAAACCCTTAGATGAAAATACATTCTCAAAATTACGATTAGAACTTGGTATTTGTAGGTTATCTAATATTTTATGGTCCTGTTCATTGTATTTTGGTTTGTTATAAGGTAGTTTTAGAATTTAAATGTCTTTATTATTAAAACAAAAACAAAACAAAACAACATATCTATTTTCGAACTATAGTTTTCTAGTAGTTAAGAATTTATGAAATTCTGATTTTTATTAAAGTCAATTTATTTAAGAAAAGTTCAGAAAAGATTACTTAAGGAAAAGTTAAATTGATTCAATGTGAATGCCAACTATATTTTTGTTACTTATGTATATGCTATTACAGAGATTTTAACAGGAAAATACATAGAAAGTATGTACTTTTTATTAAAGGAAAGTTTAACATTCTGTTAGAAAAATTAAGTTTTGCGGTTGCCTCTAATTTAATTTACTGTCTTGTTTTATTTTTGTTTATTTTTTGTCTGTAATTACTTGAGTAATTACGTCCGTTGGGGGATCTTAAACCCTAGTCACTTAAACCAACTGGTTTGGGATGTGCTAACTGAAAACTTATTTTGCAAGTAATTCGGATTATATTTAAAAAAAAAAAAAATTTACCTGTTCTCACTTGTCATTGAGTAACTGATTATCTTTCCCTTAAGCAAGGGATTGTGATCACGTAAAAAGATGATATTGTGGGAGGTAATACATATATATAAAAAAAAAAGGGGGGCAATGTACTCAAACTTAATTTATCTTTCAAGGTGTTGTAACAATCCTGACATAATTTGTGCATATAATCCTTGTTATTTTTGTTATTATCTACTTTTTACACATAATGTACGATATTTATTTGTCTTAAGTTGTGTACTCATTATTGAAATCTTTTAAGTTTCTGTAGGTATATCTCTATGAATTATCTTTTGTAAACTGAATAAGATAAAAGCTAGAAAGTTTAAATTGTTAACTCTACTACTTATTTCTGTATTTCATTTCAATAAAAAAAAGAAAGAGAGACTGAAATCTATTTAAGGCTTAGCATCCTCTTTAAGTAAGCTATTTGACCTTTTTAAGCCAACTCTACTTAGGGCTTGGCAACCCAGATTAAGTACGCCATAGATTCTTTACACTACATTTATGTAGGGGGAGCAATTTCTCGTATAATAATTCATCACTTTTGAACTATTATATGTTTTCATGAAAGAATCTACATAATTTCAGGAAATACACCTTAATTAAGTATATTTCTAAACTATTAGTGACTTGCAGGTATTTTAATTCTTAAGTATCCGAATTTTCTATTATTTCAGCAAGTTATATTACAAGTATCGGACAGTTGTGTTTTAAAATGTTCAATAGACTATTTTATTATTTCCTAAAGTACATGTGTTGAAACCATAATGCATGACTTAAGTGGATTTTCGGTAAGTTATCTGTAATTCTCCGAAATGTGTCTGGGCATCGGAAAGTTAGATTTGTAACTATCCGAAACATCTCTTTATTATAAAATTGCTTAAGTACACGTGTCGTGATCTGGACGATTGACTTAAGTTATCTTTCGGAAGGTTATCTGTAACTCTCCAAAATGTGCTTGAGCATCGGATAGTTAGGTTTATATGTCTCCGAAACTTTCGAAACACCTTAAGTTAAAATTGTGCACATGTTGAATTTCTCTGCTTTATAATGTCTCAGTCGAAACTCGAATAATTATGTCCAAAAATACCAAGCGATAGATACACCTATCCTCAAACAACAACAACAACAGGTTCAACAAACACAGCAACAATCCACAGAATTTACAGAAACACAGCAACATACAGATATACATACAGATATACAACAAGGTATACATAGAGAAATACATACAGGTATAGATACAGACATACATACTGAATTTTTACAGCAACCATCACAAGTTTCTCAAAATGATTTAGATCAGGCATTACTTAATCAGATAAACAAAGTTAGTACAGATATTGCAAAGAAAGTTTCAAATACTCTGATTGATATTTTTTGAAGACAAAGAGGCTTGTGATTATACAAATTATGTAGTACATGATTTATTTTTTGTAATTTATAACCAAAACCATTATGCAAACTGTTTACTGATTTTAATGTTACGTGATTATTTTTCACAGTTTATGATATTAAACAGTTTTTGCTTAATCCATAAATCCTATGTATGGTTGACACTATCCTTTTGATTAATATATACTTAGTAAGATATCCTTACATTTATAAAACTTAACTTCCTAAAGGAGGAGAAAATAGTTTATTTACTTTTTTATAATGCCAAAAGGGGGGAGATATAAATTATGTGACTTATTAGGTTTTGACATTATCAAAAAGGGGGAGATTGTTAGGTATTTAATTTTGATGATATAAGCTTTATTAACGTATTTAAATAAGTCTACATAATATTCTCTAAGTATAATAATTAACAGATTATCGGAAAGTTTCATTTTTATGTTGGATAAATTAAAGATTTCCGAAGAGCTATATTTGCAATAGTTAAACTTTTGGATAGTTAACGTTTCATTTTTGTCGAATACTTTATGTTAAAAACTCGTACAGTTAACTTATCTGCACATGTGTTTTTAATGTTTTAAGTTGGCACGTGTTTTTCATGTGCGTTTGGTAATGAAAAATCGAATAGTTAGATAACTGTTCGAGTTTTTATATGCATGGATAGATAACTATTCGAGTTTTATAAAAGGACTAACGAACAGATAAGTTTCCTTGTTTAGTCACGTGTTTTGCAAGTGCAAAAACTCGAAGAGTTAAAGGATAAGTGTTCAAGTTTTGACAGGAGTTAAAGGATAAATGTTCGATTAAATCTAAGACTTAGAAGATATTCTACAAGACTCCAGGAAGATAAAGTTTTAGTGAATCTACGAGTGGAGATCATGGAAACTCAAATTGTTAGTGAAGAAAGTGGAAATTTAAATAGAAAGTAATTTGGATTAAAGAGAAAATTAGTACGTGGATTATGGATTGTGGATCAAGTGGATGAACATGCTGAACGTGAAAGACAATAGAGTTCGACTACTAATAGAGAGTACGAGCTACATTACAACAGAGGATCCCAATCTCAAAAACCAAGTTTGAATATTCAATATGGATCCCTAACTGAAAAGTTAAGTTTGAATATTCATATTCTGAAAAGTTCTCCAACATCAGAAGAAGTTCGAAATTCCAAGCAATTTTAGAAAAGGAGCTACAAATGCAAGAAGTCTGGAAATTTGACAACTAGAGAAGAAGAGATATAGAAGCTGAGCAAAGAGAAAGAAAAGAGCTGTGTGCATAAAGATCAAGTTTTATACAATTCAAAATTAGTTTTGAAAAAGAGCTTTGTTTTCCTATTTGAATTGTATATCAAAAAAAAATTACTGTATTAAAACCATTAAGAAGGGAATTGAGCTTAAAAAATATTGTAAATTCTGTCTTGAAATAAAAGAATAGAATTTCATTTACGAGTGTTTTGTGCTCTTGTTTTATTCACTAGTTTAATTACTAAAGACACAATTCACCCCCCCTCTTGTGATACAGACGATTCTACACTTTTGCATTTAGAGTTTCATTTTCTTTTTCAGTAACTATCCAAGTATTATAAGGAGTAGTTAACATATTATATGGTTTAGAAATCATAAACCACAACTTGTGATCTATACTTTGAAGAAAGATTGTCATCCTATATTTCCAATATTCAAAATGTATTCTGTAGGATCGAATGACTACACAAGAGGGGGGTGAATTGTGTTTTTCAACATATTTAAATATAATTGAAACTTCAATATTAAATACAAGTCAAGACACTATTTTAATCAAATCATTTTATTCAAGGTTTCAATTACAATATACAATTCAATTCTCCTTAGAAATTGTAGGTGTAATTATATAACGATACCATGTTTCATCTAATCAATTTCATAACTACAAACAGAGAAAACTAATTTGCAGAATTTAAAATATTTCTCCCTGTTTGAGATTTTTCTTCTTCTTCTTCTGCAATTATTCAATGACAAATATCTGACTTTCTCTATTTCATTGAATTTGCTTTCTTCTGATTCTTCAAATCTTTAGTGACATAAATCTGACTTTCTCTGCTTCATTGAATTTTCTTCTATCTGAGAGCTTTTCCTCAGAGAGGTATTTTTGATCCTTGAAAATATATTTCATTTGGTTCACCGAATTTGCTTTTTCTTGATACTTCAAATCTTTAGTGACATAAATCTGACATTTTCTACTTCACTGAATTTTCTTCCATCTGAGAGCTTTTTCTTGAAAGGTGTTTTTGATCCCTAAAAAGATTTTTCGTTTGATATGTAGGGATAATTGATCAATGAGAATTCTATGCCTTTTATACTATATCTTCACTTCATGCATAGCCTACACATTTAATCACTATTAGTTTTCCACTCTTCACGTCTTCTCTTTTTCCTTCATCGAAATACACACGTTCTTACCCACGTTTTTTTTTTGAATTTTCTTTAATCATCAATCCTGGATCTCTAAAAAGTTTCTTGCAAAATAAACTTTCTCATCCAAAATTTTTTCATCAAATGTATAAGAAGTCATTGTGTTAATGTTAACTAAACATGTAAAACAAGTAGATTTATAACTTAATGTATTTAACTCAACGAGTTCATCATGTGCCAAATCACGTGATAAGTATTGTAGCTAACTCAATGAACTAAGTCTGTGGTGTTACACTAACTCAACGAACCAGCTTTGTGGTGTTACAGTTAACTCAACGAACCAACTAAACCTTTCTTTCAGAAGGTTAAATGCTAACTCACCGAAAAGTGTCTGAGTTTTGGATAGTTACAATTGTAAGTCTTTGAAAAACCTGATAATTCACTGATCAAGTAATAAACAAATGTTTTAAACACTAAAGTATTTACCACGTGCAAGAATAATAATTTTAAGTTTATAATGCTAACCTAATGCATTGCCTTAGTGTTCAATATTGCAACTCAACATATGCAGTTAGTGTAGTAATATTAACTTAACGAGTTAAACATGTGCAACTCATGTGATACAATATAACATTCGTAAACTTTAATTTCACCATGTGCACAATACTAACTTAACGAGTTCTCACGTGACTTATTTTAACCTTTAAGCCTATAACTCAATGAGTTCTCATGTGACCTTTATACAAATAATGTACTAACTCAATGAGTTGTCTAAACGTGCACTGTTCATGATACAGAAAATATAACTCTAAAACATATCATGCTTTACAATAAAAACACACGTTAACTTAAGTTTAGTTAAATGAAAAGTTAGTATAACATAACGACTAGTTATTTAACTTAGTATAATCTCAGATCTATTATAGACAAGTATTTATATCAGTAAACTTTTTCTATATTAATTGATGTTCTTAATTTACTTTCACAAACAATAGTAATTGAGTAAATATGATTATATTCGTTTAGCATACATCATCAAAACAAAATACTCAACAATCTCCTCCTTTTTGATGATGACAAAAAAAACATATTTACATCAATTATGAATTATGTTTAACTCAACGAAGCACCTCTATTAGGTTAAGTTTTAATTCAACAAACAATTTTGTTGACTTAAGTTCACTTAAGCTTATTTTTGTTGTTTGTGTAAAATTCACCTCTCAAAAGTAAAACTTCCAAAAAAATTTCAACAACCACAGAATCATCTCCCTTTTTTAATATATGCATTTAAACTCATAATCATCTCCCCCTTTTTATCATTAATTAAAAAGATGATTACAAAGAAAAAAAATGAGAGACACATTTACAACTAAACTTTCTATAAACATTAATAAGAATGAACTCATTTACAGTAAAATGTATTGTTCAAATAGTCAAACAATAAATACAAACATTACATTTTGTATTCAGAAATCAAGTAAATAGATAAATGACAATACATTTATCTATTCCTCCTAATGATATCAGTAATAGCATTACAAATTTTATCGCCTAGATGCCTAAAATCATTTCTGATGTAAGTCAGCACTACATCTAAGTCAAGAGGTAGCTCTGGTTGCTATTGTACTTGATCTAAATAGTTTTGTTGTTGTACATAGAAGGTGATACCTAAAACCTTGATTTAGAATTTAAGTCTCATTCAAGAATCTCTTCTTCAAAATGAATATCATTGTGTTCCTCTGTCAAAGTATGTTCTTGAAGTTGCTTAGGTAAGTTTGAATTTTCAGCTTCAACAATGTAAGGAACATTTTCAATATCCGTTACATTCATAAGTTTAGTTTTTATAGAATGTTCAAAGTTCAAATTTTCCACAAATTCAACAGCTGGTGTATCTGTTTGTAATTCTTCATTTTCTTCAACAAATATTTCCATTTATACATGCTAGGAATTCTTAGACCTTAGTTTTATAGATTCTGAAATAGGCTGATCAACATTAAGCTCTTCTAGAGTCTTATCTTTTTCAATAGCTACCACTCCAAACAAGCCAGCCTCTAAACTAGTTACTGCCTCAATATTTTCAAGGACATCTGCAATAACTTGTTCAATGCTGTCTACTTGATGCTCTGATTATTCAATTTCATTATCATTAGGGCTTGAAACTATAGAAAAACTTGAACTAATTTGTTGCTTTGATTTCTTTTCAAGTTTTCTAGAAAAAGAGAATAAAGTCTCATCATCATCATTAGTTTCAGTGTATTCGGAACTGATGAGCTTATCAGATACATTGAAAGGCACAATGTTTCGACATACATTATCCTTTGGAATTAAATCCTCATCTGATTTTTCTTTTTCAACAGCATTTGTTTCCTTAGAAACAATTTTTCTAACTCTTTGTCTCTTGTAACAAGTTAGTTGTTCTTCTGCTATTATTGTTGTTTTCTTCTGAATTTGTTCCATAAAAGTTTTCTATTTTAATTCTTCAAAGTCACTTTCTATAGCTATTGCCTTTTGAAGACTTTCAACTATTCTCTAATCAATAGCAATATTTGTTTGTTTTTCCTTTGAATACAAAGGTGTAGGTATTGCAGATTCATGTTCTTCCTCAAATGATTGTAGTCTTGTTCCATTGATAGGTGTTTGAGGAATTCTATTAGATGAACCTACTCCTTTTTCTAAGTATTTAGCATATTGTTCCAAAAATGCTATCCCCGCACATTTCATGTGATACTCTCTATCAAATTTACTTCTTATACCCATATATTGTATACTGTTAACTATATTTTGAAGTTCTTATCTAACTTCATCTAGTATTTCTTTAGAAAAGAAATAGTCGAGATATATTTAAGCTAACCTTTTGTCAACTTGAAAAATTTTCTTAAACCATGTACGAGGAATATCATCTACATCTATTTCTTTGCCTTTGGCATTTCCTCTGCCTCTTCCTTTTCCTCTACCTCTTCCTTTTCCTCTGCCACACCCTTTGTAGAACTTGGAAAACATCATCACAAGTTGTAACTAGAACAAGTGGAAAATATTTTCAAAAAGATGTTTACGAGATAACTTAAGTTCCCATGTAATAAGTGTTTAAATAGGGTTTCTGTAGAATAACTTAACGAGTCTATTAGTCGGGTTTGAGTTTTAAATGAATATTGAATAAAGTTTATACAATCGAGGTACCCAAAAAATTGAAGCATAACTCGTTGAGTTACCTAACCTAACGAGTAAAATGCTATCTAGAGGTAGTTTTACACGTTACTTTACATAACATAACGTCTAATTAGTTTACTTTACCAAACAAACAAGTTTCAGATGTTTTCAATTGAAAGCTTCTGAAAGCAACATACAAGCTATAAGTAACTTATATAAACATTATCTTGTGAACATTGTAAACTATTCTAATATTCTTTTTATGAACCTAAAATAGTTTGTTTGTCTATTAAATTGTTTCATCAAGATCTTAAGAGGTCTAAACTTAGATTAAATAAGATTTATATTTTGAATGATATTAATCTATTTTGGACATTGTAATTCCTCCCCCTACAAATATACCTCAAATATATTCAATAACATACAAAATATACTTGTATAAAAATAGGTGTTACTTGTAACTATACTTTAAATTTTCTTTTTAGAAATTTTTTGATATCCTGAATTCATCAAGAATGATTTCTAGAATCAACTCCAATTGTATATGAATCAAAACATAACTTTAAACTTAATATGATTAACACAAGGAGAATAAAGGAATGTATCTCAAATAAACATTTTCAAAAGTACTAATTTTTGATTCAACAAATCAACAGTCATATTGGTAGAAACTATATTCGATTCAAAGATATATGTATTTAATGAAATAACTTTTATCTTTTTGAAATAGTAAATATTGATAATTTTCTTTAAAAGTTAGTTTGAAAAGTTTGAATCATATAAGAGCTTTCTAATGTACCTATGTAATGAGCTTTCAGTCAACAATCCTAGGTTTGATTAGGACCTTAGGTTGCCAAATTTAAAGAATCCTTTTTTAGAACAACAATCCTTACATACCTATCTACTCAAGTACAAGAGGCTCGTGAGCAAACTAATCAATAAACACTTAAAGATTTTCACTTTGTAAGAACTTTTTATTTTAAGCACAATATATATGTATTTCATTAATATAGATGGAATAAAGCACAAATCTCATACAATTTTTACTTCTATGATTTTATTGAAAATATGAGTCAATTTCAATAAGCTCATACTTTTGATCAGTAGCTTAATATGATTTACATATAAATTATTCTACAAGTTTAATCAATCAAGTCAAACTCATTCTTGATCATATGCACTTACATTGATTCAAAGAAAAAACTTAATCAAAATTTCAAGATTTCAAAGGAATTTAATGTTTTTCATTGACATTTCCACTTAAAATTTTGAAAACCATTAAACTTAGAAAAATAAGTAAAATTAATAAGATACTACTATAATTTTATCGTAAATACATAATAAGTTATGTAGTAGTTTAGATATTACTTAGATATTTATGATAAGTATATAATATCTATGAGGTAAACAACATCATCAACAATGTTTATCTTTTGTGGAGTTTATGCATTTTACACATCACATAGCCTACAAGTTCCCTAAAGCTTCACAACACCACCAAAATCACCAACCATCGGAGGTTTGTGAGGACACTTTTCGGATGTCAGGTCGATTCACCAAGCCATTATGAGGAGTGATCATGTCATTGGAAGGGAAGCCATTTTCACCAAGCACCGACTCATATCTCAAGAAATCGTAAAGTTTCTAGCCTTGGTTTGAGGTTGATGCTAGTATGCTGAAGAGGAGATCAACTTACAAGTCTTGGTTCATGATTCTATAGGGAGAGGAGGTAAGATTGTAAGTGATTAAGTTTTCAATGGTGTAATCACGTCGCATGTAGTGATAGAAGTGTTTACTATCAATAGAGATTTTTACATTTCACCTTTTGCTCATCTTCAAGAATATATCAAAACAAAAACATACTAAAAACAACTAATTATCTATGTTTACATTTAGTATTAAAGTGTTGTATTGTTTGTTTTGTATTGTGATTAATATTATCATTGTTAGTATTGTGAATGTTTTATATTTGTTTGATTTAGAAAATAAAAAATAGTTTTATTGTTTACTGAAATTGATTTATCCCAGATACCTAAAGATTTTAATGGTTACTATTTGAAATATCTAAATGTTAGTGTTGCTTAATGACAAATCTCAAATTAACTAACATTAAAGAGCTTAATTGATGTTATTTACATTCTGTCGAACCACCCAATGGATGGTCGAATTCCTCTATAAATAGCAGTATTTACTTGGAAAGATAGGCTCGTGGAGTTAACTTAAGTGCACGAGGTTAGTCCATTTAGTTAACCATAACTCCATGAACTAAGTTCGTTGAGTTAATTATAACTCAACGGAGAGCTCAATTGAACACATATAAACTCTAATATAAAAATCAGAATAGTAGACAATTCTTACTCAATCTTTGTGGGATTGACCTATACTTGCACACAAATACAATATACATTGTGTACTTGCAGTTAAAAATACAAATTGGACTTAATATCTAATTTGTGTGAAAAGTTGTTTGTTTGCTTCTAAAAGAATTTATTAATATAAGTATAAAAACAAATCAAACAAGTTTCTAATTTAACTTTTCACAACAATACACTTATCCATAGAATTTGAGTGCAACACAATGCAATAGCAACATATTCAACTTTAGTGGTTGAAAGTACTACACAGTTTTGCTTTTTACTAAACCATGACACCAAATTATTTTCAAATAATTAACATGTGCCGCTAGTACTCTTTCAATCAAATTTAAATCCAACATAATCAGCATCAGTATATCCTATAAAATCTATTGAACTATCCTTAGAATAATATAGTCTAAAATTTTTAGTTCCTTGTATATATCTAAATATTCTTTTAACAGTAATTGAGTGTGATTATTTAGGATTAGATAGAAATCTCTCACAAACTCACATAGTAAACATAATATCAGTTCTACTAGCTATCAAATAAAGTAAAGAACCAATCATACTTCTATATTTTCTTTGATCTATTGATTTTCCTATGTCATCAATATCTAACTTTAAAGAAGTACTCACAGGAGTTCCTTGAATCCTTGTATCATTAAAATTAAATTTCTTAAGCATTTAAACTACATATTTTTCTTGATTTAAAAATATACCTTTATCCATTTGCTTAATTTGAAGTCCTAGAAAATATGAAAGTTCCCCTATCATACTCATTTCAAACTGACTTGTCATCTCTTCAGAAAATATTTTTATCAATTTATCAGAAGTTGCTCCAAAGATTATATCATCCACATATATTTGAACAACAATCTAATCTTTATCATTTTTTTTGATAAAAAGAGTATGGTCTACTTTTCCAATGATATATCCTTGTTCTACAAGAAAAGTAGATAATCTTTCATACCACGATCTAGGTGCTTGCTTCAAACAATATAAGGCTTTCTTTAGGTTATACACATAGTCAAGATTATTAATATCTACAAATCCAGGTGGTTGTTTTATATAAACTTCTTCATTAATTAAACCATTTAGAAATGCACTCTTTACATCCATTTGATATAGTTTAAAATCCATATAGCAGGCATAGGCCAATAATATTCTAATAGTTTCTAACCTAGCCATAGGAGCAAATGTTTCATCATAATCAAGTCCTTCTTCCTGTGTATACCCTTGTGCAACTAATTTAGCTTTATTTCTTATAACTTCACTAGTCTCATTAGTTTTGTTTCTAAAGATCCATTTTGTACCTATTATGGACTGATTTTCTGGTGGAGAAACTAATTCCCAAATATCATTTCTTATGAATTGATTTAGTTCATCTTGCATTACCACTATCCAATTTTCATCAGATAATGCTTCTTCTATATTCTTTAGTTCCACCGTAGAAACAAACATACACATACTATACAAATTTACTAAAGCTCTGGTTTTAACTCCCTCATTAAAATTACCAATGACTTGAGTGATGGGATGTGATGAAGAATAAGGCCAATTTCTATGATTTTACTCAATATACTCATCAACAACTGAAAGTAAATCACTTTGATCATTAATTTGATCATTTAAGTTCATATTTTTAATTTTCTTAGAGAAATCTTCAATCTCTCTATTAATCTCTAATTCTTTTGGGAAATTGACCATATCATCGTTATCAGTTTTAGATTGTAATTCTCTAAAAGAATTTTCATTGAAGCTTACATGAAGGGTTTCTTCAATGGTTCTAGAAGTCTTATTATAAACTCTATAATCTTTACTTCTAATAGAGTAACCTACAAAAATTCCTTCATCCGCTTTGGCATGAAATTTATCCCTTTTATCCCTAGTGTTAAGAATATAACAATTATAGCCAAATGATTTCATATAGAAAATTTTTGGTACCCTATCATACATAATTTCAAAAGGAGTTTTATTAACAAGAGGTCTTAAGTGACTTCTGTTAATAATATAACAAGTTGTATTCACTGCTTTAGACCAAAGATTTTGAGGTAAATTATGTTCATTTAACATAGTTTTGGCCATTTCCTGAAGTGATCAATTCTTTCTATCACCAAGACCATTTTGAGAAGGTGCTCTAAGAAAAGAATATCTATGATCAATGCCATGATCTTTATAGTAATTATCCATTTGATCATTTTCAAATTCAATACCATGATCATTGTTAAATTTTTGAATAGAGACACTTTGTTCATTTTGAATAAGATTGGAATACATTTTAAACATTTCAAAAACTTCTGTCTTAGTTGCTAGAAAATATACCCAAGTGTATCTAAAGAAGTCATCTACTAAAACAAATACATACATTTTACCACTAAGACTCATGATTGTTGTTAGTCCAAATAGATCCATATATATAAGTTTTAAGACTCTCTTGCTTAATATATCAATTTTGGATTTAAAAGAGTTTTTATGAAGTTTACCTAACTCACATGTATCACACATGAAATCCTTTGAGTATTTAATCTTTGGTAAACCTCTCACTAATTTTTTCTAGATAATTTATGTAGTAGTTTCATATTTATATGCCCTATCCTTCTATCCTAAAGATATGCATGACTAGTTTCAGCTAGCAAACATGAATTTAAATCAACTACACCAGAAGGTAAAGATAAAATACATATAGAATCTTTTCTTTTAGTAATAAACTTAAGTTCATCTATAATTTTATCAATAATTTTGCATACATTATCTTCAAATAATACATAATATCCATTATCAATTAGTTTTATAACACTCAGCAAATTAAATCCTAGGTTTTCAACATATAGTACATTCGAAATAACACTAGTAAGAGTTATTTGAACATTGCCCATACCTATGATTTTATCTTTACTTTTGTTTCCAAATATTACAGTTCCTTTCTTGGTATTTGTAAAATTTTTCAGTAGGTTTTTTTGTTCGATCATGTGACTTGATGCTCTAGTATCCAAGATCCATTTTGATGTTGTTTCCTCCTGCAACACAAATTAAGAAGAATTGTTTCTTTGTACCCAATGTCTTTGAGGATCAAGTTCATTAAAAGCATATTTCTTCTTTTTGTTTAAAAACAGCTTAACATTATCATTTACATTCTTATTTGTTGTAAATACTACTAATTTATCATTAGCTTCATACTCACTTATAGAATAATTGCTCTTATAAACATTCTGTTTATTTTCATATGTAGTATAACCAAGACCAAACTGATTTTTATCAAATGTTAATTTATTTTGGTCATGCTCATACATTCTAGTAAGTTCACACCAAGATTTTGTACTTGTATTTAAATTTTCAATACAAACAAAATCTTTTTCTACACATGAATTTTTAGATAAAGAACATGTAGAACCAGCAATTAGTCTAATACCGGTGTTTTAAATTTCATGCTCAGGTTTTTGAATTTTCAGTTTACTACAATTGTCTAAAATTTTAGAAACATTAGTAACTGAATTTCTAGAACAAGAAACAAGATTTTTAGAAACATTAATAGTCATGTTAGAAGTACATTTAGATAAATCATATTGATTTATATTATTACTACATGATCATCCCTTGAAGTACCCACTTCTACATATTTATTACCTTGTTTCATGATAAAAGGAATTTTAGTCTTAGATTTACTTGAACTACAACTAATAAATCCTTTGTTGGCTTGAGTATTCAAGATAATCAAATCCTAAGCCAAATTTATATGACACCGCAGGGGTACTAGTTAGTTTGTCTAACTTAGTTTGACTTAAATTCCATTTCTCAATGGTGGAATTTAAATCTAGCTCTCTCATTTTTAATTTATCAATCTCTAACTCAAGATCATTTATATTATTTCTCAATTTTTCATTTTCAAATTCTATCTTTAATTTTTCAGCATTTATATTCTGTATTTGTTTATGCATGACACATTCATTAAATCTAAATTTATGCAAATCTATAGCATGATTTTCATTATCACATTTAAGCTTCTCTAAAGTAGTAGATAGGAAACAATTTTCTTCTTCCACAATGGACAAAGAGTTTCTAATATTCTTATTTTCTAGTTTACAAACATTAAGTTTTTGTAATAATGCATGATAAGCACATAATAATTCATCAAAGTTAAAATCTGAATGACTTTCAAGATCAGAAATTACCTCAGACTCGTCTGCCATGAAGCACACATGAGCAATGTCTTCTAACTCTTGTTCTTCTTCTAAATATGAAGATTTTGATGATTGTTCCTCAGATTCAAACTCTTTTGACGTATTATCTCTGGTAACCTTCAAAGCCTTTTTCTTGTAAAACTTTTTCTGAGTTTTCTAAGTCATCTTCTTCTGATTTGTCCTACTTTGCTTTTCATTTTTCCTTATAAGACAATCTAGAGAAAGATGTCTAGGTTTCTTATAGTTGTAGCATACATACTTTCTAGATAAAGAATTCTTTTCATTCAGTGACTTTGACGTTGAGGGTTTTTCATTTCTGTTTCATTGCTATATCCTAGCTTTCCATGCTTTCTTGAATTTCCTAGTTAACAAAATCAAATCCTATTTCAGAATTTGAATTAATTTCGAAGGTTATTTTTTTTTCATTTTTAATTTGTTGTGACTTAGTGAATCATTTAATTGAACTTCATAAGTAGTTAAATTTCCTATAAGTTCATTTATAGTATAAACATTTAAGTCTCATGATTCCTCAATTGATGTCACTTTCTAAGACCATTTAGAACTTAGGGATCTAAGAATTTTTCTCACCAAATCCTTCTGTTCAAAATTCTTTCTTAAGCATTTTAAAGAGTTTATTATATCTAGGAATCTAGAAAACATTTCAAAAATACTTTCGTCTTCATGCATCTTAAAGAGTTCATACTTATGAATTAACATATTAACCTTAGTCTCTTTAACTTGAGAAGTACTTTCAAATGAAACTTCTAATGCATGCCACACCTCATAAGCAGATTTATATGCTGACACTTTACTGAACTGTTCATAACTCAATGCACAAAATAAGATATTTAAGCCTTTTGCATTCAGAGTTTCATTTTCTTTTTTAGTAATTGTCCAAGAATTATAAGGAGTAGTTAACGGAGTATATGGTTTAGAAATCATGAACCACAACTTGTGATCTATACTTTGAAGAAAGACTATCATCCTATATTTCCAATATTCAAAATGTAAGCAAAATATAAAACGAAATAACATTGAATAGATATTAATAAATCAGTGTCTTATGTGGAACCTAGGCTCCTATGCCTTTGGTGGCTCACAAGCAAGCTAGTTGGTTTCCCAGCACAGATAACAACAAACTAGATTGATATTTTGTTTGTTTTTTTTCTTTTATAAAATAAACATGAAAACCTCAAATTTTTTTTTTTCTTTTTTAACATAAATGTAGAATACACACAACATTAAACACACAAAATCACAGCTTAAAAACATGATTGAAAAGTAGGAACAAATGGAATAAATGTATCAGTCCAAGCAAACTTTTTAGGCATAGATCTTCTTGCTATTAATTCTATTTTAATGTAGTTCTTGTTCCTTCTTAATTTGTAAACATATAATATATTATAAATTCCAAATACAAGTATATTACCATTAATGATATGAAATGCAGAAAGGGATCCTTTTTGGTTCCAAGGTAATGTAGCAGTTTCTATTTCTATATCTATTTCAATATACTCCTCTTCCCACTTCCATTCATTTGTCTTCCATAATCCATATTTGAAATTTCATCAGTTCATCCCACCATCTTATCAGACATAAAGTAGGATCAACTTCTTCATTATACCACATTCCTATTTGAATTTTATTAAATTTTGTAGATGGTGGTTTAGCTATTTCACTCGGTATAGGTAAAATTTCTATATATTCATCATAACTGTCTATGCTCACTATGTATAAATCAGATCCATACGCTATTGATATCTTTGTGATTAGATATATATATCCATCAAGTACGACATGTGTTTGGTTAATTAATGATTTCAGTCCTAGATATATCATAATATTTTCATTCCAAGATCTATTCAGAAAATTATACACACTTAAGCATAAATCTTCACCCCAATTTCCTGTAGGTCTCCAATAATATAATTTTTCAGGAATTGTAGAATTTTTATCAGAAAATATTAAAGCTGACCTACAATTTACAATTGGTACTTCAAATCTATTAGGTCTTCCTATATTCCATTCTTCTCCTGTTATAGGATTTCTTATCAAAATATCAAGTAATAATAAACTTGCATACCTTGGTCTCGTCTTGTATATGATTAATCCTTCATCTATCCCCATAATATGATTTATTCCTTCTAATGCAATGGGTGGAATTCCAGTAGTTTCTTCCATAGCCAGATATTCATGGTTAATTGAACTACGATTAAATGACCTCCATATGAATCCATCTCTAATCTTCGTCATTTTTGCAGCTTGTAGTCCTTGAAAATATTTTTCTTCAATACAGTCTTTAATTTCCTTTGATACACAACACAACCTGTATAGATCTTTAGCTGACAAGTTACTTAGTACTTCCCATAATGCATCCAATGGTAATTGCATCAATTCCATTTATCGATTCTATATAACACAAACAAAAATTTAGCAGAGACAAAAATTAACATAACTACTGCACACCCTCGTGGAGTTAAGGCATAACTCAACGGACTAAGTTCGTTGAATTAAGGACTAACTCTATGATACTATTAACTAAAAAAAAAAAAACATATATACATACAGATAGTTGCTTTAGATATGCTGCTTCATTCAACTACCCTCTCAGAAGAGGTATTAATTTCATTAACCGTTCTATTGATAGGATTAGGTATAGCTTGTATTGGCAATCCTCTAGTAGGTCTGCCTTCCATTGGTTCCTTCTGTCTAAGTGGTATATTTCTATTCTAATTTTGAATTGCAGCACTTCCAAATACAAAATCTAGACAATTGTTTAATTGTTGGATTATCTTTTCTAATTTCTCTATTCTAGATCCTTGTTCCAGTAATGCTTCATAACTTATATTCTTCTCATTTATATTTTCTCCTCCTTGGAAATTGTTGTTTCTCCAAGATAAATTCGGGTGATTTCTCCAATTAGGATGATAAGAATTTCCCAAGTTATCTCTCTCGTTTCTAGCATAAATAATATCTTAGTCATTTATGTTTGCATTCTTTTCTACTAGCTTTTGATTTAATGATAACTCTTCTATTTTCTTTGTTAATTCATTTAATTTCACCTCAAGCATAGTATTTGAATCTATTTTATGCATTCCTCTTGGCAATATTTTTTTATCTACAATAGCTTCAACCGAATTTTCCCACTATGCAGTTCTTTTTGCAAAGTTTTCTAAATATGCCAATGCTTCTTCACTGCATAACTTTAAAAATCTATTTTGACAAGTAGATTCTAATAAAGATTTTGTTGAAACATCTATGCCTTCATAAATTATACCTATTAATTATGCTTTAGTCATTGCATGATGTGGACATTGAGTCACTAAATCTTTAAATCTTTCAAAATATTTCCAGAATGATTCACCCTGTTTTTGACTACACATTAGTATTTCTTTTTTCTTTTTAATCGTTTGATGTGTTGGATAATTATTTTCCATAAAAATAGAGTAAAATTTAGTCCATGTAGAAATTGAATCAGGCGACAGAGTATATAATCATGTCTTAGCTGTGTCTTTTAAAGAAAAAGGGATATATCTAAGTTTAATAGCATCTATACTCATGTTCGGCATTTTCATCATTTGACAAACTTCGTTAAATTCTCTAAGGAAATAATAGGCATCCTCTCTTCTACTCTTGTAATTTCTCTAGAAGGTACAGCTAGTTCTGTAGCTACAAAATTTCTGTATTCTTTCACTGAAATGGTTCTAGATCTGATCCTTTTTGATGTCCATTTCGTGAAATCAATACAATCCACCATCAGTAGTGGAATCAAATCTCCATAAAATAATTTCTTCTTCACTGTTTTCAACTTGGAGATAAAAACTGCAGACCAATTTATTTGGATCTTAGTTACAACTGCATATGTGGCCCATTTGACAAATTGACTTAATTCTATGTCATGGCCCTATCGTTGATAGACATTCTTAATCAGAATGTTAGCTACCATGTGTGCTTTACCATTTAAATGCTTCAATCTGTTTAATAATGGCACACCAAGATTGATAGCTAAACAATCCTCAATTTCCTGTTCAGTCCACTCAACTGCAGTTGTGTCTTCCAAAATTTTTAGTCCTTCATTCTTTAAACCAAAAATGTTGTGGAGAAGCTCTAGTGTTATCTGTACATCAGCTTCCTCCACGTTTGAAATTAATCCTCCTTCTCTTTCTCTTAAATTTGCATAAAAACAGGACACTAAATTCTCATATACTACATGCCCTCTTTCTTGAGAAATGAATTGCAGTAGACCTTGGAATTCAAATAAATCTTTGATTTCTTGCATTCCATCCCAATTTACAAGTCTACTGTAAATAATATGATAACCTCTTCTTTCTTAGTATTTGGTATAAGCTTCCTGACTACAAAATTGTTGTTTCAGTCGGGTTAGGAAGGTGACTTCGTTGTTATAGAGAGGATTGTACTTGCTCTTCCTCTTCTATAGGCTGCATTTGAACATTTTCTACAGATTCCTGAATTTCTGTTTCTGTTTGTGCTGGTGTTTGGATTTTCCCAGCACTACACTAGAAAAACTTGGATTTGTTACTTCTATTTTACTTAATTAATTTATCTTTATGCCTATTCTTTCTTTTAGAAGTAAACAAACAACCTTTAATACAATTTAGATATTAATTCCAATTTGTACTTCAACTGCAAGTGCACAGTGTCTATTGCATCAGTGTGCAAGTACAGGTCGATCCCACAGGGAATTGCTAATGAATTTGAGAACTGTTCATTTGTTAACAATCAAATTTATATATTCAATAAGCTCTCCGTTGACTTATAGTTAACTCAACGGACTAAGTTCGTTGAGTTATGGATAACTCAACAGACTAACCTTGTGGACTTAAGTTAACTCCACAAGCCTGACTTTTCTTTTTAATACTGCTATTTACAGAGGAATTCGGCCAACCATTGGGTGATTCCATAGATTGTAAATAACATCAATTAAGCTCTTTAATGCTAGTTAACATTGGATTTATCATTAAGCAATACTAACATTCAGATAATTCAAATAGTAACCATTAAAATCTTTAAGTCTTTTGAACGAACCAATTTCATTAAACTGTAAAACTAAAACAAACATAAACAATCACAAAACTGATACAGATAACATTAATCACAATACAACACTCAAATACAACATACAAACATAAATAAATTGTTTTTGGTATTTTTGTTTTAATATGAACATGGAAATGGGCGATAGGTGAAATGTAAAATAATCTCACTTGACAGTAAATGCTTCCGACACTACTTGCAATGCAATTACACCATTGAAAATTAAACCACTTACAATTCTGTCTCCTCTCCCTATAGAATCGCGAGTCTAGAATTGCAAGATAATCTCTTCTTCAGCATATAGGCATCAACCCGAAGCCAAGGCTAAAAGCTTTACGATCTCCTAAAATATGAGTCGGCGCTTGGTGAAAATGGCTTCCCTTCCCGCAACGCAATCACTCCTTACAGTGGTTGTCAGGCATTGTGTTTGGCTCGGAATCGACTCGACATCAGGCAAGTATCTTCACAGACCTCCGATGGTTGGTGATTGTGGTGGTGATGATGATGGTTGGTGTGGTACTTCAGAGAATTGCGACGTCGATCCTCCTCTACACACATTGACCTTCCATCTATCGCACCCGCTTTCTTTTTTCTTCTTTTCTTTTATATTTCTTTAGTAGTAACTGCTTCTACTTGAATGGTCGATTAGATTTCCTACATTCATATCAACGGCGATGCTTCCTTCTCCTGCACGATACGAGCAAACGTGGTTTTTCCTTCCAACTGTCCTATTTCTGTAACCGCTACAATGGCATATTAGAAATTATATAGTCCGTGGAGTTACAGATAACTCAACGGACTTTCTTTGTTGATTTAACTATAAAACACGTGTATAAATTTAAGTATCCGATGCTCAGGTGCATTTCAGATACTTATAAACTTAACTATCCGATGCTCAGATGCATTTTGGATAATTACGGCTAACTCACCGAAAATCCACTAAAGTCAATTTCCCAGAACTTGACACGTGTCAATAGCAATTTAATCATAAAATAACATTTCAGAGAATTACAGGTCTAACTATCCGATGCTCAAATGCATTTCGGATAGTTACAGCTAACTCACCAAAAATCCACTTAAGTCACTTTCCTAGAACATGACACGTGTCCACAACTATTTTATAAATAAAAAGAGATTTTGAAGAGTTACAGGGATAACTATCAGATGTCCAACTGCAATTTCGGATAGTTATAGATAACTCACCGAAAGTTCACTTAAGTCATTCATTATGGTTTTGACACGTGTACTTCTAGAAATAATAAAATATTCTTTCAAAACATAACTGTTCGGCAATATAAACATAACTATCCGACATATTCGGTCTGTTAAACATAACTATCCGAAGTATGTTCGGTATGTTAAACATAACTGTCTGAAATATCAGAAAATTCGGATACTTAAGAATTTCATAGCCTGCAACTTACCGATAGTTTATAAATGTACTAAATTAACATTAATTCCCCTAATTTAAGCAGATTCTTCAATTAAAGCATATAATAGTGCAATTATAACATAATGGCTTAATTCTTATATGATAAGCTAAATATTATGCAATTAACCATCATTTAATCGTTAATAATATGCATTTTTTCATTCTAAAAACTTCCCCCGTACCAAAATTTTGCTAGTCCCTTAGCAAACTAAGATCTAATTGATTGGTCTTTAAAAGTGCTAGAATTAATTTTTCCCCTTTTTTCTTCTGTTTAGCATAAAAATAAATTCTATATGTTTCAGTAATCAACTTGCAAAGATACTTAGAATATATGTAAATTACATACAAAGTATATCATCATCATATAGGTGTTAATGATATTATCGTTTGTTCTTCTTTTCATCATCTGTAATCCTGAATTTTCCAATAAGATTTCTAGAAGAAATTTCAACAACATACGAATCAAAGTACAATCCAATTCAATCTGATTAAGACAAGTAGAATAAAGAATTGTATCTTCATTAAACAACTTCAAAAGTCAATTCCAGATTCATATTTTAGCAATTCTAGATAACAAAAAATATACTTGATTCATAAGATATCTGTATTTCACAAAACACTAGTATCTTTTCACAACAGTATACGTTTTTTTTTTCTTTTCTTTTTTTTTTCTCTTTTTTCCTTAAGAGTTAATTTGACAAGCTTGAATCATACAAGAGCTTTCTAATGTACCTATGTAACGAGCTTTCAGTCAACAATCCCAGATGTGATCAGGATCTTAGGTTGCCAGATTTCAAGAGTCATTTTTCAAGTCAACAATCCTTACATACCAATCTGCTCAAGTACAAAAGGCTCGTGATCAAACAAGTCAATAAACTCTCAAAATTTTCCTCTCTTTTTTTTTTTTTTTAAATCAAAACTACAAACACAAAACAAAACATTAATCACATACTATATATGTACGTATTTCATTATACAAATGTAGTAAAACACCAATCTCATATAGTTCTGCTTCTATCATTTACTGAAAATATGAATCCATCTCAATAAGCTCATACTTTTTCTGTAGTTTAATAAGATCTACACATAAATCATTCTACAAGTTCAATCAGTCAAATTAAATGTATCTTTAATCATATGTGTTTTATTTAATCTAGAATTCACATCTCAACTCCTTCAGGACTTCAGATAATTTTCTAATTAAGCATTAATTATTCTGATTTCATTTTAAAATCGTGAAACTATTAAACTCATGAACTTCAGAAAAAACATAAGATACTATATCTAGAATTACATAAATAATAAATTCTATAGCATCTTCTATAGCCTTCTAAATATAACATTCAAGCAGTTTATAAAAATTTTGCAATCTCAATTATCGGATAGTTATAGTTAGTTCATTTTCAATTTCCTCAAAACTTTACAATACCATTTTAATTCCTTTATTTAACAAACTTACATGGCTGTTACTTTAATTTCCTCCCCCCCATACCTACATTTTGTATTTTCCTCAATGTAAAAGATTTGACAATAAATACAGTAATTGTAGCAAGCATGAATACAGTTTTGTTTGATTTAAAATTTAGGATAAGTAATTGGTTACATACCTTGTTCCATTTGTATCTCCTTCTGCATATTCTGATTTTTGATTCTGAAAAACATTTCATTCCCAGATAAACACAGAATATATAACAAAATAACATTTAATAGATATTGATAATTCAGTATCTTGTGTGGAACCTAGGCTCCTATCCTTTGGTGGCTCACAAGCAAGCCATTTGGTTTCCCAAAATAGATATCAACAAACTAGATTGATATTTTGTTTTTTTTGTTTTTTTAAAAAAAAGAACATGAAAACTTCAATTTTTTTTTTTTTAAAAAAAATAAAAATAAATGCAGAATACACAACATTAAACACACAAAATCACAGCTTAAGAACATGATTGAAAAGTAGAAACAAATGGAATAAATGTATCAGTCCAAGCAAACTTTTTAGGCATAGTTCTTCTTACTATTAATTCTGTTTTAATGCAATTTTTGATCCTTTTTAATTTGTAAACATGCAATATATTATAAATTCCAAATATAAGTGTATTACCATTAACGATATGTAATGCAGAAAGGCATCCTTTTTGATTCCAGGGTAATGTAGCAGTTTCTATTTCTACATCTATTTCAATATACTCCTCTTCCCACTTTCATTCATTCATGTCTTTCATAATCCATATTTGAAATTTCATCAGTTCATCCCACCATCTTATCAGACATAAAGTAGGATCATCTTCTTCATTATACCACATTCCTATTCAAATTTCATTAAATTCTACAGATGGTGGTTTAGCTATTTCACTCGGTACAGGTAAAATTTCTATATAATCTTCATAACTGTCTATGCTCACTATGTATAAATCAAATCTATATGCTATTGATATCTCTGTGACTAAATAGATATATCCATCAAGTATGACATGTGTTTGGTTAATTAGTGATTTCTATCCTAGATATATTATAATGTTTTCATTCCAAGATCTATTAAGAAAATTATACACACTTAAGTGTAAATCTTCACCCTAATTTCCTGTAGGTCTCCAATAATATAATTTTTCAGGAATTGCATAATTTTTATCAGAAAATATTAAAGCTGACCCACAATTTACAGTTGGTGCTTCAAATCTATTAGGTCTTCCTATATTCCATTCTTCTCCTGTTATAGGATTTCTTATCAAAATATCAGGTAATAATAAACTTGCATACCTTGGTCTCGTCTTGTATATGATTAATCCTTCATCTATCCCCATAATATGATTTATTCCTTCTAATGCATTGGGTGGAATTCTAGTAGTTTCTTCCATAGCCAGATATTCATGTGTATTTGAACTACGATTAAATGACCTCCATATGAATCCTTCTCTAATCTTAGTCATTTTTGCAGCTTGTAGTCCTTGAAAATATTTTTCTTCAATACAGTCTTTAATTTCCTTTGATACACAACACAGCCTGCACAGATCTTTAGCTGACAAGTTACTTAGTACTTCCCTTAGTGCATCCAACGGTAATTGCATCAATTCCATTTGTCGATTTTGTATCACACAAACAAAAATTTAGTAGAGACAAAAATTAACATAACTATTGCACACCCTCGTGGAGTTAAGGCATAACTCAACGGACTAAGTTCGTTGAGTTAGAAATTAACTCTATGATACTATTAACTAAAAATAAAAAAAACATATATACATACAGATAGTTGCTTCATCAGCTACCCTCCTAGAAGAGGTATCAATTTCATTAACCGTTCTATTGACAGGATTAGGTATAGCTTGTATTGGCAATCCTCTAGTAGGTCTAACTTCCATTGGTTCCTTCTATCTAAGTGATATATTTCTATTCTGATTTTGAATTGCAGCATTTCCAAATATAAATTCTAGACGATTGTTTACTCGTTGGATTATCTTTTCTAATTTCCCTATTCTAGCTCCTTGTTCAATTAATACTTCATAACTTATGTTCTTCTCATTTATATTTTCTCCTCCCTAGAAATTGTTGTTTCTCCAAGATAAATTGAGGTGATTTCTCCAATTAGGATGATAAGAATTTCCCAAGTTATCTCTCTGGTTTCTATCATAAACAATATCTAAGTCATTTATGTTTGCATTCTTTTCTGCTAGCTTTTGATTTAATGATAACTCTTCTATTTTCTTTGTTAATTCATTTAATTTCACCTCAAGCATAGTACTTGAATCTATTTCATGCATTCCTCTTGGCAATATTCTTTTATCTGCATTAGCTTCAACCGAATTTTCTAAATATTCTTCTATTTTCATAGAACTTGTTTGGATTTTCCCAACACTACACTAGAAAAACTTGGATTTGTTACTTCTGTTTTACTTAATTAATTTATCTTTATGCCTATTCTTTCTTTTAGAAGTAAACAAACAACCTTTAATACAATTTAGATATTAATTCCAATTTGTACTTTAACTGTAAGTGCACAATGTCTATTGTATCAGTGTGCAAGTACAGGTCGATCTCATAGGGAATTGCTGACAAATTTGAGAACTGTTCGTTTGTTAACAATCAAATTTATATATTCAATAAGCTCTCCGTTGACTTACAGTTAACTCAATAGACTAAGTTTGTTGAGTTATGACTAACTCAATGGACTAACCTCGTGGAATTAAGTTAACTCCACGAGCCTAACTTTTCTTTTTAATATTGCTATTTATAGAAAAATTTGGCCAACCATTGGGCGATTCCACAGATTGTAAATAACATCAATTAAGCTCTTTAATGTTAGTTAACATTGGATTTATCATTAGGTAATACTAACATTCAGATAATTCAAATAGTAACCATTAAAATCTTTAAGTCTTTTGAATGAACCAATTTCAGTAAACTGTAAAACTAAAATAAACATAAAACAAACACAAAACTGATACAGATAACATTAATCACAATACAACACAAACAATACAACACTTAAATACAACATACGAACAAAGATAAATTGTTTTTGGTACTTTTGTTTTGATGTGAACATGGAAATGGGCGAAAGGTGAAATGTAAAGTAATCTCACTTGACAGTAAATACTTCTGACACTACTTGCAACATGATTACACCACTAAAAATTAAACCACTTACAATTCTGTCTCCTCTTCCTATAGAATCGCGAGTCCAAAATTGCAAGATGATCTCCTCTTCAACAAACAGGCATCAACCCAAAGCCAAGGCTAAAAGCTTTACGATCTCCTAAAATATGAGTCAGCGCTTAGTGAAAATGGCTTCCCTTCCTGCGACGTGATCACTCCTCACAGTGGTTGTCAGGCATTGTGTTTGTCTTGGAATCGACCCAACATCAGGCAAGTATCCTCACAGACCTCCGATGGTTGGTGATTGTGGTGGTGATGATGATGGTTGGTGTGGTATTTCAGAGAATTGCGACGCTGATCCTCCTCTGCGCACACTAACCTTCCATCGTTCACTCCCGCTTTCTTTTTTCTTCTTTTCTTTTATATTTCTTTAGTAGTAACTGCTTCTTCTTGAATGGTCGATTGGATTTCCTTCATTCATATCAACGGCGATGCTTCCTTCTCCTGCGCGATACGTGCAAACGTGGTTTTTCCTTCCAACTGTCCTATTTCTGCAACCACTACGGTGGCATATTAGAAAATATATAATCCATGGAGTTACAAATAACTCAACGGACTTTCTTCGTTGATTTAACTATAAAACACGTGCATAAATTTAACTATCTGATGCACAGGTGCATTTTGGATACTTATAAACTTAACTATCCAATTCTCAGATGCATTTCGGATAGTTACGGCTAACTCACCGAAAATCCACTAAAGTCAATTTCCCAGAACATGACACGTGTTAGCAGTAGTTTAATCATAAAATAACATTTCGGAGAGTTACAGGTCTAACTATCCGATGCTCAGATGCATTTCGGATAGTTACAACTAACTCACCGAAAATCCACTTAAGTCACTTTCCCAGAACATGACACGTGTCCACAACTATTTTATAAATAAAAAGAGATTTTGAAGAGTTACAGGGATAACTATCAGATGTCCAACTGCAATTTCGGATAGTTATAGATAACTCACCGAAAGTTCACTTAAGTCATTCATTATGGTTTTGACACGTGTACTTCTAGAAATAATAAAATATTCTTTCAAAACATAACTGTTCGGCAATATAAACATAACTATCCGACATATTCGGTCTGTTAAACATAACTATCCGAAGTATGTTCGGTATGTTAAACATAACTGTCTGAAATATCAGAAAATTCGGATACTTAAGAATTTCATAGCCTGCAACTTACCGATAGTTTATAAATGTACTAAATTAACATTAATTCCCCCAATTTAAGTAGATTCTTCAATTAAAGCATATAACAGTGCAATTATAACATATTGGCTTAATTCTTATATGATAAGCTAAATATTATGCAATTAACCATCATTTAACCGTTAATAATATGCACACTTTTTCATTTTAAACACTTCCCCATACCTAAATTTTGCTAGTCCCTTAGCAAACTAAGATCTAATTAATTGGTCTTTAAAAGTGCTAGAATTAATTCTTCCTCTTTTTTTCTTCTGTTTAGCATAAAAATATATTCTGTATGTTTCAGTAATCAACCTGCAAAGATACTTAGAATATAT
This sequence comes from Cymodocea nodosa, assembly GCA_036874045.1. Classification (NCBI taxonomy): domain Eukaryota; kingdom Viridiplantae; phylum Streptophyta; class Magnoliopsida; order Alismatales; family Cymodoceaceae; genus Cymodocea; species Cymodocea nodosa. Next base: position 423,066 of record JAZBRI010000011.1, read on the forward strand.
GTAAATTACATACAAAGTATATCATCATCATATAGGTGTTAATCAAATTATCGTTTGTTCTTCTTTTCATCATCTGTAATCCTGAATTTTCCAATAAGATTTCTAGAAGAAATTTCAACAACATACGAATCAAAGTACAATCCAATTCAATCTGATTAAGACTAGTAGAATAAAGAATTGTATCTCCATTAAACAACTTCAAAAGTCAATTCCAGATTCATATTTCAGCAATTCTAGATAACAGAAAATATACTCGATTCATAAGATATCTGTATTTCACAAAGCACTAGTATCTTTTCAAAACAGTATATGTTTTTTTTTCTTTTTCTTTTTTTTTTTTCTTTTTTTTTTTTCTTTAAGAGTTAATTTGACAAGCTTGAATCATACAAGAGCTTTCTAATGTACCTATGTAACGAGCTTTCAGTCAACAATCCCAGATCTGATTAGGATCTTAGGTTGCCAGATTTAAAGAGTCCTTTTTTAGGTCAACAATCCTTACATACCTATTTGCTCAAGTACAAAAGGCTCCTTATCAAACAAGTCAATAAACTCTCAAAATTTTCCTATCTTTTTTTTTTTTTTTTTTCAATCAAAACTACAAACGCAAAACAAAACATTAATCACATACTATATATGTACGTATTTCATTAATATAGATGTAGTAAAACACCAATCTCATATAGTTCTACTTCTATCATTTACTGAAAATATCAATCCATCTCAATAAGCTCATACTTTTTCTGTAGTTTAATAAGATCTACACATAAATCATTCTACAAGTTCAATCAGTCAAATTAAACGTATCTTTAATCATATGTGTTTTATTTAATCTAGAATTCACATCTCATCTCCTTCAGGACTTTAGATAATTTTCTGATTAAGCATTAATTATTCTGATTTCATTTTAAAATCGTGAAACTATTAAACTCATGAACTTCAGAAAAAACGTAAGATACTATATCTAGATTTACATAAATAATAAATTCTATAGCATCTTCTATAGCCTTCTAAATATAACATTCAAGTAGTTTATAAAAATTTTACAGTCTCAATTATCAGATAGTTACAGCAAGTTCATTTTCAATTTCCTTAAAACTTTGCAGTACCATTTTAATTCCTTTAATTAACAAGCTTACATGGATGTTACTTTAATTACCTCCCCCCATACCTACATTTTGCATTGTCCTTAATGTAAAAGATTTGACAATAAATACAGTAATTGTAGCAGGCATGAATACAGTTTTGTTTGATTTAAAATTTAGGATAAGTAATTGGTTCCATACCTTTTTCCATTTGTATCTCCTTCTACATATTCTGATTTTTGATTCTGAAAAACTTTTCATTCCTAGATAAACACAGAATATATAACAAAATAACATTTAATAGATATTGATAATTCAGTATCATGTGTGGAACCCAGGCTCCTATCCTTTGGTGGCTCACAAGCAAGACAGTTGGTTTCCCAGAATAGATACTAACAAACTGGATTGATATTTTGTTTTGCTTTTTTTTTGTTTTTTAAAAACGAACATGAAAACTTCAAAAAAAAAATTATTTATTTTTTTAAAAAAAATAAAGGCAGAATATACAACATTAAACACAAAATCACAACTTAAGAACATGATTGAAATGTAGAAACAAATGGAATAAATGTATCAGTCTAAGCAAACTTTTTAGGCATAGTTCTTCTTACTATTAATTCTGTTTTAATGCAATTTTTGTTCCTTTTTAATTTTTAAACATGCAATATATTATAAATTCCAAATACGAGTGTATTACCATTAATGATATGTAATGAAGAAAGGGATCCTTTTTAATTCCAGGGTAATGTAGCAGTTTCTATTTCTACATCTATTTCAATATACTCCTCTTCCCACTTCCATTCATTCATGTCTTCCATAATCCATATTTGAAATTTCATCAGTTCATCCCACCATCATATCAGACATAAAGTAGGATCATCTTCTTCATTATACCACATTCTTATTTGAATTTCATTAAATTCTGTAGATGGTGGTTTAGGTATTTCCCTCGGTACAGGTAAAATTTCTATATAATCTTCATAACTGTCTATGCTCACTATGTATAAATCAGATCTATATGCTATTGATATCTCTATGACTAAATAGATATATCCATCAAGTATGACATATGTTTGGTTAATTAATGATTTCTATCCTAGATACATTATAATGTTTTCATTCCAAGATCTGTTCAGCAATTATACACACTTAAGTGTAAATCTTCACCCTAATTTCCTATAGGTCTCCAATAATATAATTTTTCAGGAATTGCAAAATTTTTATTAGAAAATATTAAAGCTGACCCATAATTTACAGTTGGTGCTTCAAATCTATTAGGTCTTCCTATATTCCATTCTTCTCCTATTATAGGATTTCTTATCAAAATATCAGGTAATAATAAACTTGCATACCTTGGTCTCGTCTTGTATATGATTAATCCTTCATTTGTCCCCATAATATGATTTATTCCTTCTAATGCATTGGGTGGAATTCCAGTAGTTTCTTCCATAGCCAGATATTCATGTGTATTTGAACTACGATTAAATGACCTCCATATGAATCCATCTCTAATCTTAGTCATTTTTGTAGCTTGTAGTCCCTAAAAATATTTTTCTTCAATACAGTCTTTAATTTCCTTTGATATGCAACATAGCCTACACAGATCTTTAGCTGACAAGTTACTTAGTACTTCCCTTAATGTATCTAATGACAATTGCATTAATTCCATTTGTCGATTTTAAATAACAAAAACAAAAATTTTGCAGAGACAAAAATTAACATAACTACTACACACCCTCGTGGAGTTAAGGCATAACTCAACAGACTAAGTTCGTTGAGTTAGAAATTAACTCTACGATACTATTAAATAAAAAAAAAAAAAACATATATACATATAGATAGTTGCTTCAGATATGCTACTTCATTCAGCTACCCTCCCAGAAGAGGTATCAATTTCATTAACCGTTCTATTGATAGGATTAGGTATAGCTTGTATTGGCAATCCTCCAGTAGGTCTAACTTCCATTGGTTCCTTCTGTTTAAGTGATATATTTCTATTCTGATTTTGAATTGCAGCATTTCCAAATATAAATTCTAGACGATTGTTTACTTGTTTAATTATCTTTTCTATTTTCTCTATTCTAGCTCCTTGTTCAATTAATACTTCATAACTTATGTTCTTCTCATCTATATTTTCTCCTCTGTGGAAATTGTTGTTTCTCCAAGATAAATTCGGGTGATTTCTCTAATTAGGATGATAAGAATTTCCCAAGTTATCTCTCTAGTTTCTAGCATAAATAATATCTAAGTCATTTATGTTTGCATTCTTTTCTGCTAGCTTTTGATTTAATGATAACTCTTCTATTTTCTTTGTTAATTCATTTAATTTCACCTCAAGCATAGTACTTGAATCTATTTCATGCATTCCTCTTGGCAATATTCTTTTATCTGCAATAGCTTCAGCCGAATTTTCCCACTATGCAGTTCCCTAGCAACGGTGCCATAAAACTTGTTTCGATTTTCCCACTATACCGTTCTTTTTGCAAAATTTTCTAAATATGCCCATGCTTCTTCACTACATAATTTTAAAAATCCATTTTGAAAAGTAGATTCTAATAAAGATTTCGTTGAAACATCAATGCCTTCATAAATTATACCTATTAATTGTGCTTTACTCATTACATGATGTAGACATTGAGTCAGTAAATCTTTAAATCTTTCAAAATATTTCCAAAATGATTCACCCTGTTTTTGGCTACACATTAATATTTCTTTCTTCTTTTTAATCATTTGATGTGTTGGATAATATTTTTCCTGAAAAATAGAGCAAAATTCAATCCATGTAGAAATTGAATCTAGCGATAGAGTATATAACCATCTCTTAGCTGTGTCTTTTAAAGAAAAATGGATATATCTAAGTTTAATAGCATCTATACTCATGTTTGGCATTTTCATCATTTGACAAACTTCGTTAAATTCTCTAAGGAAATAATAGGCATCCTTTCTTTCTAATCCATGAAAATGTGGCAATTGACTAATATAATTAGATTTCAGTTCAAACCTATCTCTCAAAGTTTGGCAATCGAATACATGAAGGTTCATCAATTAATTCAGGATACAAAATCTCTCCTAATGGTTTTTCTACTGGAGCAACCATCTCTACGTTCTCTTTTAAACAAAGGTTAGATACACCCCAAAGAATTTCGTTAAAGTTCAGTTCAAAAAATTTTCCAGTATGCCTTAGTGTTGAATATTCTTGGGTAGGTGTTCTTACTAATCGTTTAGTGCTAGGAGAACGGGTCCATGTGCTCATAAATAAATAGTAGAAGATTAATTACATACCAGTCTGAAGCTTTCCATTCTATAAATATTTGTTGTTGGATGAAGTTGAATCAGCTACTTCTCCTTCTAGGTCCTCCAACGCCTTCTCCTTTCTTTTAAAAGTGTTGGTAACTCGTAAATAATATTCTGTTTCATATATATACTATGCATCCATAAAGTGAATAAATTTCGCTATAAGAATGTGTCTTGCAACGTGCATCGTGGTTCCTATTTTTATGGGTACGTGTACCACTACTCATTTCAATTTTTGGTAACCGCTAAATTGACGAAGTTTCGTTCGTGGTTAAAAGAATAACCGTTCTGCTTAATCCATGAACTAACCTCGTTGAATTACAGATTACTCAACGGAACACAGTCGGTTACTGTTGCTAACTCTACGGACTAACTTCGTTGAGTTACAGATAACTCAACGGAGTGACCTTATATTATATTACTGACCTCGTGGAATTAAGGTTAACTCAACGAACTTACTTCGTTGTGTTAACACTTGGCAACTTCTAAGTTTTACTCTCATAAGTTCCTCTCTGTTTCTTTTTTTTTTTATTCTGCTAACTGTAATTAAGTTAAATTTATGTCATTAATGCATCATTTTGATTAAAATACATTTAAATTTGAACATTATATAAAGATTTAACTTGCAGATCATTTTATGTTATGCAGAATTTACATTTTACCTTATAACATGTAGAAATTTTTAAGCAGTTATCCTGTCATTCAGCAAATTGTAAATCTGTTACATATTCATTCATAAAGTTCCACAAATTACTTAATTTTCAATAAATTCCATTCATTCTCACATCCAACACACGTATGAAAATTGCATTTGAAAAATTATCTTCATTAATATGAATCAATTACATTACAGGTACATCGTACAATTTCACACAAGTAGACGAACAATACAATTTAATCTCTATGCCTAAGTTCATCTACTTCCTTCTGAAGTTTTTCTAATTGCTGCTCTAATTGATTTATCCTTTCTACTACTCTCGAAATTCCTCTAGAAGGTATAACTAGTTCTGTAGCTACAAAATTCCTGTATTCTTTCACTGAAATGGTTCTAGATCTGATCCTTTTTTATGTCCATTTCGTGAAATCAATACAGTCCACCATCAGTAGTGGAATCAAATCTCCATAAAATAATTTCTTCTTCACTATTTTCAGCTTGGAGATAAAAACTGCATACCAATTTATTGGGCTCTTATTTACAACTGCATACATGGCCCATTTGACAAATTGACTTAATTCTATGTCGTGGCCTTGTCGTTGATAGACATTCTTAATCAGAATGTTAGCTACCATGTGTGCTTTACCATTTAAATGCTTCAATCTGTTTAATAATGGCACACCAGGATTGATAGCTAAACAATCCTTAATTTGCTGCTTAGTCCATTCAACTGTAGTTGTATCTTTCAAAATTATTGTTCCTTCATTCTTTAAACCAAAAATGTTGTGGAGAAGCTTTGGTGTTATCTGTACATCAGCTTCCTCCACATTTGAAATTAATCCTCCTTCTCGTTCTCTTAAATTTGCATAGAAATAGGGCACTAAATTCTCATATACTGCATGCTCTCTTTCTTGAGATATAAATTGCAGTAGACCTTGGAATTCAAATAGATCTTTGATTTCTTGCATTCCATCCAAATTTACTGGTCTATTGTAAATAATATCGTAACCCCTTATTTCTTGATATTTAGTATAAGCTTCCTAACTACTAAAGTGTACTTCATTCAAAATTGTTGTTTCAGTTGGGTTAGGAAGGTGACTTTGTTGTTCCAAAGGGGTTTGTACTTGATCTTCCTCTAGCATAGGTTGCATTTGAACATTCTCTTCAGATTCCTAAATTTTTGCTTTTGCTTCTGTCTATGGTGGTGAGCCGGCAGAACTCTCCACTCTGTCTTGAATTCTTTCCATAATTTGCTGAAGAGTTTCTTGCTCTTCAGTGGAATCTGTGAAATTATTTTTGTCCAAATGGCTTCTTTCAGCCTCTTCATTTTCTACTCTTTCTTCTTCCTCCTGACTACCAATCTGTTCTGTTACTATTCTTTCTGATTCTGAAACAAATTGGGATGGACTTACGGGCAATTCAGTTTCTACCCTAATTTCTATTTCTTCTTGTATAGGCTGTAGACTAATTTCAGCTTGATTTTCATCTTGTCTTTACTCCTGTTACTACAGCTCCTACTCCTCCTTAGAATCAGATAGCAGGTTAATAAAAATCTGCTCCATAGGCCCTATAAAAATTGGTACTTCAGATTTAATTTCCTTATATTCAAGCACTTTTTCTTTTCCTTACCTTTTTCTAATTAGTTGTGCCTGTTCTTCCTCTCCATCTTCTGAAATTAAATCCACAAAAATAGGCTCTGCAAGCCTACGAGCCATAGGTACTAGTTCTTCCTGTTTAATTCTTCCAATAATTGCTGGTCTTGAAGGACCAGCTTCATCTCCTTTTGTAGTAGGTTTGGCAGTAGTTTTGGCAGTAGCTTCGTGATGCTGTTCCACTTTGATTTTATATTGGGCTTTCAACTTTTCTACAGCCCTCTTTTGTAAAGTGCATCAAACACTAGGTGTGCTTTGGCCACTACCAAATCTTCTGATTCTCCTTGGTTCTTTCCAACTTGAACCAGTTCTGCAAATTTTCTTATTTCTTCTTCAGTCGAAGGCCCCATCATTTCTGCTTGTGCCAACGACTTAAATGGTGGAATTGAAGGTCCTAACTGCTGTTCCTCAAGAATAGGTCTTTCAGTAGTTGGTTCCTCCCATGCTTCAGTTGCCTCTTCTTCATTTTCTTTCCTTTCTTGCTCCTAGATCGCCCATTTAGCTCGTCTACAGATTCATCTTTTGAACTAGAGTTGGGACTTACGTTGGATTAATTCTAGGGCAACTTCATTACTTGGCCTTATTTGTCTTTCCTTGCTTACAGCTATTTCTGTTGCTATTCTGATTCATGTTTCCATTATTTGAGGTATTTGTATACCCAAATCTACTAAATCTCTTCTGAAATTGAAAAGTTCTGATTCTACCTTCTATAGCTCTTTCTCTCTTGTCATATTTTTGATCTTCTACCGCATGTGCCACTCTTCTGATTCCTTTAGAAATTCTGATGTATCAACAACCTCTTCCCAGAATTCAAGCGTCATCTTTCTCATCGTAGAGTTACACAACATCATGAAATCACTCTAATTTCTATTGTTCTAGATTCTAAATGATTTGCCGGATAATGCCCCCAAAACCCTAGGTTTTAGTTTAAATAAGCCCTAAGTTTAGGTGGGTAATCGAGTCATTTCCCGAACCAACTATTACTATTTTATCTGCGGTCTTAGCTACAGTACTCCGTTGAGTTATAGTTAACTCAACGGAATAAGCTCATTGACTAACTCAAGACTTAATGGAGTAAGCTCGTTGAGTTAAGCGTAACTCAACGGACTCCCTATACAAGCAAATATAATCAAAATATTACAGAGAATAGTTTTTCTGTTTTTTTACTAGTTTAACTGATACAATGTTTCGGTCAGACCTAAATATTTTTTATTTTTGTTATTTTTCTTTCGGTTGAACCGATACTATGTTTCGGTAAAACCAATATTTTTTTTCCTAAAAATTAATATACAATTTTTTATGTTCCAATCATGCCGATGGATCCAGTCGATTGAACCACAACTATTTTTATGTTTTATATATATTTTTAATGTTTTTTTTTATATATATAAACATAAAAACTGATTTCTTACTAAATAAAGCTCAAGTAGTCCTCTACTCTGACTTCTTCTATAATTCCTAAGGAGCTTTTTGGTGTTTTTAGAATAGGTTTCAGTCTTTATCCATTTACTTTAAATATATTCTGATTTTTAGGATTTTCAATTTCAGTAGCTCCATAAGGAAAAATATTTCGAACTATGTATGGTCCTGCCCATCTAGATCTTAATTTTCCTAGATGGTTATGGAGTCTAGCCATATAAAGATATACTTCTCGTCCTATTTCAAAGCTTTTAGGAATTATTTTTCTATCATGCCAAAATTTAATATTTTCTTTTTCTCTTACAGTATTCGAATAAGCTTCATTTCTAAATTCTTCTAATTCAATTAGTTGCATTTTTCTATTTTCAGCAGCTTGATTTAAATTAATGTTCAGAGTTTTTAATACCCAATAGGCTTTATGTTCTATTTCAGCTAGTAAATGACAACTTTTACCATATACTAGCCTAAAAGGTGACATACCTAAGCTCGTTTTATAAGCAGTTCTATAAGCCCAAAGTGCATCTATCAATCTATTAGCCCAATCTATTCTGGTACGATTTACTACTTTTTCTAAGATTAATTTAATTTGTTTGTTTGCACTTTCTACTTGTCCACTTGTTTGTGGATGATATAATGTTGCAATTTTGTGGTTTACTCCATATTTCTTCATTAAGGCTTCAAAACTTTTATTACAGAAATGAGTTCCTCTATCACTGATAATAGCTTTAGGTATTCCATATCTGGCAAATATATTTGGTCTTACAAATTGTATTACCACTTTGTTATCATTAGTTTTTGTAGGAATAGCTGCTATCCATTTAGATACATAATCCACCCCCAACAATATGTAATTAAATTGATTAGACATAGGAAATAGACCCATAAAATATATTCCCCACACATCAAAGATTTCAACCTCAACAATAGGATTAAGAGGCATCATAGTCCTCTTTGATATTCTTCCTATTTGTTGACATCTTAAACAAGTTAAGCAATATTTATGAGCATCTTTGAATAGTGTTAGCCAATAAAACCCACATTACAGAATTTTTGCAGTAGTTTTCCCTGAACCAAAATGCCCTTCACAAGCTTGGTCATGACAAAAAGACAAGATGCTTGGATATTCAGTTTCTAGAACACACCTCCTTAAAACCAGATTAGGACATTTCTTAAATGAGTATGGGTCTTCCCAATAGTAATATTTTACTCTTGAGAAAAACAATTTCTTATCCTGTCTACTCCAATCCTTAGGTGTTAAACCAGTAACTAAGTAATTAACTGTCTACATACCAAGGTATTGTGTTGATGGTCATTAATTGTTCATCAGGAAAATTATCCTTAATTTCAATATTTTATTTTTCTATTTGTAATATTGATAAATGACTTGCTACTACATTCTCACAACCTTTTTTATCTTTAATTTCTAGATCAAATTCTTGTACTAATAATATCCATCGGATCAATCTAGGTTTAGTTTCTTTTTTCTTTAGTAGATGTTTTAGAGCTAAATGATCTGTGTATACTATTACTTTAGTTCCAATCAGATATGATCTAAACTTTTCTAAAGCAAACACAACAGCTAATAATTCTTTTTTAGTAGTTGTGTAATTAACTTGAGCCTCATTTAAGGTTTTGCTTGCATAATGAATCACTCTAGGAGATTTTTCTATTTTCTGTCCCAACATTGCTCCTACAGCAAAATCAGAAGCATCGCACATTAATTCAAATGGATAGTTCCAATCAGGTGCTTGAATTATAGGAGTTGAAATTAAACTAGTTTTAAGTCTGAAAAATGCCTCTTTGCAATTTTTATCAAAGTTAAATGGGACATCTTTTAATAGATTAGTTAAAGGCCTAGCTATCTTGCTAAAGTCTTTAATAAATCTTCTATAAAAACCAGCATGTCCTAGAAATGATCTAATATCTTTTAATGATTTAGGTTCTGGTAGATTAGAAATTACTTCTATTTTAGCTTTATCTACTTCCAACCTTTTCTTAGAAACAACATGCCCTAAGACTATTCCTTCTTTAGCCATGAAGTGACATTTTTCCCAATTTAAAACCAGATTTTTTTCCACACAGCATTTTAATATTTGGTCTAAATTGCATAAACACACTTCATATGAGTTGTCATACACAGTAAAATCATCTATAAATATTTCTAAAAAATCTTCAGTAATTCCAGTAAATATGCCCTGCACACACCTTTGAAAGGTAGCTAGCGCATTACATAATCCGAATGGCATTCTCTTAAAAGCATAAGTTCCATTAGGACAGGTGAAAGTTGTTTTCTCTTGATCCTCTAATGCTACTAGAATTTGATTATACCCTGAATACCCGTCTAGGAAACAAAAATATTCTTGCCTTGCTAATCTTTCTAGCATTTGATCTATAAAAGGTAAGGGAAAATGATCTTTCCTAGTCACAACATTCAACTTTCTATAGTCTATACATACTCTTTAGCCTGATTGAATTCTAGTAGGTATCAAGTCTTGACTTTCATTCCTAATAACTGTTAATCCTGATTTCTTGGGAACTACATGGATTAGACTAACCCACGAGCTATCAGAAATCAGATAAATTATATAATTATCTAACCATTTAACTATTTCTTTCCTGACTACTTCTTTAAGGTTTGGATTTAATCTCCTCTCAGGAATTCTAACAGGTTTAGTATACTCTTCTAAATATATGTGGTGACAGCATAAAGTTGAACTTAACCCTTTTATATCAGTCATAGTCCATCCTTTTGCTTCTTTATAACTTTTTACTACATCTTTTAATTTAGCTATTTGATCCTCTTTTAAATTTGAAGCAATAATGATTGGATAGGTTCATTTATCTTCCAGAAATATATAGGTTAATTCAGGAGCTAAAGGTTTTAATTCTAAATGTTGCCCATCAGAAGCTAGAGCTCTTAACTAAACATCATCATTTTTTAAATTAATTTCTTCCATATCTCCTTCTATATTTATGCTTTCACTTTCTTCTAAAATTTCAAAATTGATTTGCCTATTTAATTCTTCTTGAATCACATTATCTAACATATCTCCTTCATCCTCTAAAAAGTCTATGGTGTGTAAGGACATTTCTAACTCTTCAAACCCTTCTAGTTTGAAAATATTTAATTGAGTATCCTCATTACCATATGCTAACTTCATTACTCCAGTTTTACAATTTATAACAGCCCCTGATGTTGCTAAAAATGGCCTTCCCAAAATTAAAGATGTATCACTATTTTTATGCTTAATTTGTTGGGAATCCAAAATTACAATATCAATAGGATATATAAAATTTTTGATTTTAATTAAGACATCCTCTATTTTTCCTCTAGGGTATCTTATACTTCTATCAGCAAATTGAATAACCGTACTAGTAGGAGTTAAGCCTTCTAATCCTAAGGATGCAAATATATCACATGGCATAACATTTATACCTGCACCTAAGTCTATTAAGGTTCTTTCTAGAATGGTATTTCCTATGGTGCATGATATAACAGGGATTCCAGGATCAGATAACTTTTTAGGAATTTGTGGCAGAAATAAGGAACTACTTTGCTCAGCTAAAAAGACATTTCTAAGAACTTTTCGCTCTCTTTTCTTAGTACACCAATCCTTAAGAAATTTAGCACAAGGTGGCATTTTCTACAATACATCTAATAAAGGAATGTTAACTTGTACTTTTTCAAAAATTTCTCTGATTTTTTTTGTTTCTCAGGAATTGTTTGTTGTAATCTTTTAGGATAGGGTGCTAAAGATTTTGATTTCAAATACTCTTTTTCTTTCAGTTGATTTGTTTGATCATTTTTAGCTTCATTCGCATATTCAGACTGTTCTTTTGTGATTTCTAGATTTTTAGCTATATTTTCATTATCATTTTGATTTTTACTCTTATCCCCCTTCATATCATTTTCATTTTAAGTTCTTGGTGGTATATCAGTTCCAGATCTTAATGTTACACATACATCTTCCAGTTTTTCGTTACTTTCATGATGTTTCTGTATATCATTTTCGTGATTATGATCTTCAATTGTTTTTAGTTTTAAAGTGCATTCTTTAAATTCTCTTGCATTAGTATTTTCTGTTTGCTGTATATTTTGCAAATTATGCAGGTTTATAACATTATAATTTTCATTGTCCTATTGCATAACTTGTATTTTCATTGCATTTTCGTCTAATGTTTTTAATTTTGTTTCCAGATCATCTAATTTCATTGCATTCAATTTTTGATCAATTTTCTTTAAGGTTTTTTCAGTTTCATAAATTATATCCTTTTTAGGTTCTGAATATGATTCCTTATAATTTAATTGGTTGACTTCTTGTTGCTGACACATAAAGTATTCCAGTTTGTCAAGATTTTGCTCTATACTATGCTCTAGTCTGTCATAGCTATCCCAAACTTCAGTGTCTCTTATCATATTACACATTCTATACTGACCATCAGTTGGGTAAACTATAGGATTCTCGTACTCGGCTCTATTATATTGAGGATAATTCATTTGTTGTTCATGGGATCTAACAATCTGTGAATGTCTCAATTTCAAACAATCAGAAATGTCGTGTCCTTCAAAATTGCAGAATTCACATATGCTAATTACAGGTTTCAGAAATCTTTGAGCATAAGCATATGTCATATTCTCAATTACAGAAGAAAACATACAACTCTGGCTATTAAAACGAAACAGCTCTAACAGTTGCTTATATCAATTCAATTCAATTCAATTCAATTCAATTCCCCGGAAACGGTGCTATAAAACTTGTTTGGATTTTCCCAGCACTACACTAGAAAAACTTGGATTTGTTACTTCTGTTTTACTTAATTAATTTATCTTTATGCCTATTCTTTCTTTTAGAAGTAAACAAATAACCTTTAATACAATTTAGATATTAATTCAAATTTGTACTTTAACTGCAAGTGCACAGTGTCTATTGTATCAGTGTGCAAGTACAGGTCGATCCCATAGGGAATTGTTGACGAATTTGAGAACTGTTCGTTTGTTAACAATCAAATTTATATATTCAATAAGCTCTCCATTGACTTACAGTTAACTCAATGGACTAAGTTCGTTGAGTTATGGATAACTCAACGGACTAACCTCGTGGACTTAAGTTAACTCCATGAGCCTGACTTTTCTTCTTAAATTCGTCAGCAATTCCCTATGAGATTGACCTGTACTTGCACACTGATACAATAGACACTATGGACTTGCAGTTAAAGTACAAATTGGAATTAATATCTAAATTATATTAAAGGTTGTTTGTTTACTTCTAAAAGAAAGAATAGCCATAAAGATAAATTAACTAAGTAAAAACAAAAGTAACAAATCCAAGTTTTTCTAGTGTAGTGTTGGGAAAACCCAAACAAAAAGCATGATATGTTTTAAAGTTATATCTTCTATATCATGAACAGTGCACTGTTTAGAATGAAAAAGTGCATATTATTAACGGTTAAATGATGGTTAATTGCATAATATTTAGCTTATCATATAAGAATTAAGCCATTATGTTATAATTGCACTGTTATATGCTTTAATTGAAGAATCTGCTTAAATTGGGGGAATTAATGTTAATTTAGTATATTTATGAACTGTCGATAAGTTGCAAGCTATGAAATTCTTACGTATCCGAATTTTCTGATATTTCGAACAGTTATGTTTAACATACCGAACAAATTTGAACAGCTATGTTTAACAGACCGAATATGTATTAGATAGTTATGTTTATATTGCCGAACAGTTATGTTTCAAAAGAATATTTTATTATTTCTAGAAGTACACGTGTCAAAACCATAATGAATGACTTAAGTGAACTTTCGGTGAGTTATCTATAACTATCTGAAATTGCAGCTGGGCATCAGTTAGTTATCCCTGTAACTCTCCGAAATCTCTTTTTATTTATAAAATAGCTATGGACACGTGTCATGTTCTTGGAAAGTGACTTAAGTGGACTTTCGGTGAGTTAGGTGTAACTATCTAAAATGCATCTAAGCATCGAATAGTTAGACCAGTAACTCTCTGAAATGTTATTTTATGATTAAACTGCTACTGACATGTGTCATGTTCTGGGAAATTGACTTTAGTGGATTTTCGGTGAGTTAGTTGTAACTATCCGAAATGCATCTAAGCATCGGATAGTTAAGTTTATAAGTATTCGAAATGCACCTAAGCATCGGATAGTTAAATTTATGCATGTGTTTTATAGTTAAATCAACAAAGAAAGTCCGTTGAGTTATCTGTAACTCCACGGACTATATATTTTCTAATATGCCACTATAGTGGTTGCAGAAATAGGACAGTTGGAAGGAAAAACCACATTTGCATGTATCACGCAAGAGAAGGAAGCATCGCCATTGATATGAATGAAGGAAATCCATCTGACCATTCAAGCAGAAGCAGTTACTACTAAAGAAATATAAAAGAAAAGAAGAAAAAAGAAAGCGGGGATGATCGATGGAAGGTCAGTGTGTGTAGAGGAGGATTGGCGTCGCAATTCTCTGAAGTACCACACCAACCATCATCATCACCACCACAATCACCAACCATCAGAGGTCTATGAGGATAGTTGCCTAATGTCGGGTCGATTCCGAGCCAAACATAGCGCCTGAAAACCACTATGAGGAGTGATCGCGTCGCAGGAAGGGAAGCCATTTTCACCAAGCGCCAACTCATATTTCAGGAGATCGTAAAGCTTTTAGCCTTGGCTTCGGGTCGATGCCTGTATGCTGAAGAGGAGATTATCTTGCAATTCTAGACTCGCGATTCTATAGGGAGAGGAGACAGAATTGTAAGTGGTTTAATTTTCAGTGGTGTAATCGCGTTGCAAGTAGTGTCCGAAGTATTTACTGTCAAGTGAGATTACTTTACATTTCACCTGTCGCCCATTTCCATGTTCATATTAAAACAAAAATACCAAAAACAATTTATCTATGTTTGTATGTTGTATTTGAGTGTTGTATTGTTTGTGTTGTATCGTGATTAATGTTATCTGTATCAGTTTTGTGTTTGTTTTATGTTTATTTTAGTTTTACAGTTTACTGAAATTGGTTCGTTGAAAAGACTTAAAAATTTTAATGCTAACTGTTTGAATTATTTGAATGTTTGTATTGCTTAATGATAAATCTAATGTTAACTAGCATTAAAGAGCTTAATTGATGTTATTTACAATCTGTGGAATCGCCCAATGGTTGGCCGAATTCCTTTGTAAATAGCAATATTAAAAAGAAAAGTCAGGCTTGTGGAGTTAACTTAATTTCGCGAGGTTAGTCCATTGAGTTAGCCATAACTCAACGAACTTAGTCTGTTGAGTTAACTGTAAGTCAACGGAGAGCTTATTGAATATATAAATTTGATTGTTAACAAACGAACAGTTCTCAAATTCATCAACAATTCCCTATGGGATCGACCTGTACTTGCACACTGATACAATAGACACTGTGCACTTGTAGTTAAAGTACAAATTGGAATTAATATCTAAATTGTATTAGAGGTTGTTTGTTTACTTCTAAAAGAAAGAATAGGCATAAAGATAAACTAATTAAGTAAAACAGAAGTAACAAATCCAAGTTTTTCTAGTGTAGTGCTGGGAAAATCCAAACAAGTTTTATAGCGCTGTTGCTGGGGAATTGAATTGAATTGAATTGATATAAGTAACAATTAGAGCTGTTTCGTTTTAATAGCCAGAGTTGTATGTTTTCTTCTGTAATTGAGAATACGGCATATGCTTATGCTCAAAGATTTCTGAAACCTGTAATTAGCATATGTGAATTCTACAATTCTGAAGGACACGACATTTTTGATTGTTTGAAATTGAGACATTTAAATATTGTTAGATCCCATGAACAACAAATGAATTATCCTTAATATAATAGAGCCGAGTATGAGAATCCTATAGTTTACCCAACTGATGGTCAGTATAGAATGTGTAATATGATGAGAGACACTGATGTTAGGGATAGCTATGATAGACTGGAGCATAGTATAGAGCAAAATCTAGACAAACTGGAATACTTTGTGTGTCAACAACAAGAAGTCAACCAGTTAAACTATAATGAATCATATTCAGAACCTAAATAGGATATAATTTACGAAACTGAAAAAGCCATAAAGAAAATTGATTAAAAATTGAATGTAATGAAATTAGATGATCTGGAAACAAAATTAAAAGCATTAGACAAAAATGCAATGAAAATACAAGTTATGCAACATGACAATGAAAATTATAATGTTATAAACCTACACAACTTGCAAAATATACAACAAACAGAAAACACTAATGTAAGAGAATTTAAAGAATGCACTTTAAAACTAAAAGCAATTGAAGATCATAATCACGAAAATGATATACAAAAACATCATGAAAGTAACAAAAATTTGGAAGATGTATGTGTAACATTAAGATCTGGAACTGATATACCACCAAGAACTCAAAATGAAAATGATACGAAGGTGGACAAGAGTAAAAATCAAAATGATAATGAAAATGTAATAGCTGAAAATCTAGAAATTACTGAAGAACAATCTGAATCTGCAATTGAAGTTAAACATGATCAAACAAATCAACTGAAAGAAAAAGAGTCTTTGAAATCAAAATCTTTAGCACCCTATCCTGAAAGATTACAACAAACAATTCCTGAAAGACAAGAGAAAATCAAAGAAATTTTTGAAAAAGTACAAGTTAACATTCCTTTGTTAGATCTATTGCAGAATATGCCACCTTGTGCTAAATTTCTAAAGGATTGGTGTACTAAGAAAAGAGAGCGAAAAGTTCTTAGAAAGGTCTTTTTAGCTGAGCAAAGTAATTCCTTATTTCTGCCACAAATTCCTAAAAAGTTATCTGATCCTAGAATCCCTGTTATATCATGCACCATAGGAAATACCATTCTAGAAAGAACCTTAATAGACTTAGGTGCAGGTATAAATGTTATGCCAAGTGATATATTTGCATCCTTAGGATTAGAAGGCTTAACTCCTACTAGTACGGTTATTCAATTAGCTGATAGAAGTATAAGGTACCCTAGAGGAAAAATAGAGAATGTCTTAATTAAAATCAAGAATTTTATATATCTTATTGATATTGTAATTTTGGATTCCCAACAAATTAAGCATAAAAATAGTGATACATCTTTAATTTTGGGAAGGCCATTTTTAGCAACATCAATGGCTGTTACAAATTGTAAAACTGGAGTAATGAAGTTAGCATATGGTAATGAGGATACTCAATTAAATATTTTCAAACCAGAAAGGTTTGAGGAGTTAGAAATGTCCTTACATACCATAGACTTTTAGAGGATGAAGGAGATATGTTAGATGATGTGATTCAAGAAGAATTAAATAGGCAAATCAATTCTGAAATTTTAGAAGAAAGTGAAAGCATAAATATAGAAGGAGATATGGAAGAAATTAATTTAAAAAATGATGATGTTCAGTTAGGAGCTCTAGCTTCTGATGGACAACATTTAGAATTAAAACCTTTACCTCCTAAATTAACCTATATATTTCTGGAAGATAAATGAACCTGTCCAATCATTATTGCTTCAGATTTAAAAGAGGATCAAATAGCTAAATTAAAAGATGTAGTAAAAAGTTATAAAGAAGCAATAGGATGTGTTGAGTATTTTTGTTTTGATGATGTGTGCTTAATGAAAATAATCATATTTGCTCAATTACTATTGCTTGTGAAAAGAAATTAAAATCATCAATTAATATAGAAAAAGCTTATTGATATAAATACTTGTCTGTATTGGATCTGAAGTTAATAACTAATCGTTTCGTTGCATTAATTTCTCATTTAGCTAAACGTTAAGTTAACGTGTGTTTTTATTGAAAAACATGATATGTTTTAATGTTATATCTTATGTATCATGAACAGTGCACGTTTAGATAACTCGTTGAGTTAGAGTTTTGTTTGTATAGAGGTCACGTGAGAACTCGTTAAGTTAGAGGCTTAAAGGTTAAAATAGGTCACGTGATAACTCGTTAAGTTAGTGAGTAAAAGAAGAGACAAACTCGTTAAGTTAGTGTTATACACGTGGTGAAATTATAAGTTACGAATGTTGTATTGTATCACGTGAGGTGCACATGTTTAACTTGTTAAGTTAACATAACTAAACACGTTGAGTTGCTATATTGAACACTATGGCAATGCGTTAGGTTAGCGTTATAAACTTAAGTTGTTATTTTTGCACGTGGTAAAATTCTTATTATAAAAACATTTGTTTATTACTGAATCGGTGAGTTAAAGTTTTTTTCGGAGACTTACAGCCATAACTATCTGAAAAGTAACTTAAGTCATGTTTTTATGTCTTGACATGTGTCTCACTTGTTTTATAATATAAAGAGTTTTTCGGTGACTTACATCTATAACTATCTGAAACTTAAACTATTTTCGATGAGTTATCGTTTAACCTTCCGAAAGAAAGGTTAAGTTGGTTTGTTGAGTTAGCATAACACCACAGACTTAGTTCGTTGAGTTAGCTACAGTATTTGTCACGAGAAATGGCACATGGTAAACTTGTTAAGTTAGAAACGTTAAGTTATATATATATACTTGTGTTACTCGCTTAGTTAACATTAAAGTAACGACTTCTTATTACACTGAAGAAAAATTTTTGGACGAGAAAGTTTATTTTGTAGGAAATTTTTCAAAGATCCAGGATTGATGATTAAAGAAAATTTGAAATATAAACGTGGGTTAGAACGTGTGTATTTCGATGAAGGAAAAAGAAAAGACGTGGAGAAGTGGAAAACTGGTAGTGGTTAAACGTGAAGGATATGTATGAAATGAAGATACAGTATAAAAGGCATAGAATTCTCGTTGATCAATCCATCCTTGCACACAAAACGAAAAATCTTTTCAAGGATCAATCCATCCCTGCACACCAAAAGAAAAATCTTTTTCAAGGATCAAAAACACCTCTTCGGGAAAAATCTCTCAAGTGGAAGAAAATTCAGTGAAGCGTAAAAGGTAAGATTTTCATCACTGAAGATTTGAAGTATAAGAAGAAAGCAAATTCGGTGAAGCATAAAAAGACAAGATATTCTTCACTGAAGAATTACTGAAGAAGAAAGAAGAAGAAGAAGAAGAAAGATCGCAAATAGGGAGAAATGTTTTAAATTCTGCAAATTAGTTTTCTTTGTTTGTAGTTATGAAATTGTATAGATGAAACATGGTATCGAAATATAATTGCATCTACAATTTCTGAGGAGAATTGAATTGTATATTGTAATTGAAACCTTGAATAAAAATGACTTTATGAAAACAATGTCTTGACTTGTTTTTGAGTTTTAAAGTTTCAATTATATTTCAAAAAATATTAAAAATACACAATTCACCCCCCTCTTGTGTAGCCATACGATCCTACAAGTGGTATCAAAGCTTTGTTAATAATCTTTGATATAAAATCGATACCAACTTATTTAATATCATTGCTTATTCTACCTTGCTTGTTTTTAAACAGAAATTAATATCTGAGCATACGTTTAACTTTCTTGATTTAAGGCTCAAATTGTTTGAAAGTTTTTAGACTGTTTAAAATCAAATAGGTTGAAAAATCTAAGGTAAAATGGCTACTGGAAATGGTAATTTTTCTTTATATGAAGGCTAAAATCTTAATCGTCCTCCTTTATTTGATGGAATACATTTTGAATATTGGAAATATAGGATGACTATTTTTCTTCAAAGTATAGATCATAAATTGTGGTTCATGATTTCTAAACCATATACTTCGTTAACTACTCCTTATAATACTTGGACAATTACTAAAAAATAAAATGAAACTCTGAATGCTAAGGGCTTAAATATTTTATTTTATGCATTAAGTTATGAACAGTTCAGTAAGGTGTCAGCATATAAATCTGCTTATGAGGTGTGGCATGCATTAGAAGTTTCACATGAAGGTACTTCTCAAGTTAAAGAGACAAAAATAAACATGTTGATTCATAAGTATGAACTCTTTAAAATGCATGAAGACGAAAATATTTCTGAAATGTTTTCCAGATTTCTTGATATCATAAACTCTTTAAAATGTTTAGGAAAGAATTTTAAACAGAAGGATTTGGTGAGGAAAATTCTCAGATCCCTAAGTTCTAAATGGTCTCAAAAAGTAACATCAATTGAGGAATCACGAGATTTAAATGTTTATACTATGAATGAACATATAGGAAATTTAATAGCTTATGAAGTTCAATTAAATGAATCATTGAGTCACAACAAATTAAAAATGAAGAAAGAAATAGCCTTCGAAATTAATTCAGATTCTGATATATCTACTGATTCTGACGAGGATTTGATTTTGCTAACTAGGAAATTCAAGAAAGCATGGAAAGCTAGGAAACAGCAAAGGAACAAAAATGATAAACCCTCAACGTGAAAATCACTGAATGATAAGAATTCTTCATCCAGAAAGTATGTATGTTACAACTGTAAGAAACCTGGACATCTTTCTCCAGATTGTCCTATGAGGAAAAATGAAAAGCAAAGTAGGACAAATCAGAAGAAGACAGCTCAGAAAACTTAGAAAAAGTTTTACAAGAAAAAGGATTTGAAGGTCACTTGGGATGACACATCTGAAGAGTCTGAATCTGAGGAATCAGCATCAAAATCTTCACATTCAGAAGGAGAACAAGAGTTAGAAGACGTTGTTCATGTGTGCTTCATGGCAGATGAGTCTGAGGAGGAAACAACATCAAAATGAATCTTGGACAGTGGAGCGTCAAGTCACATGACCGGACAAAAAAGTCTATTACAAAATTTTACAAATACCATGAAAAGAGGTGTAACATTTGGAACAGCATCACGAAGCTACTACTAGAACTGCTGCCAAACCTACTGCAAAAGGAGATGAAGCTGGTCCTTCAAGGCCAGCAATTATTGGAAGAATTAAATAGGAAGAGCCAGTACTTATGGCTCGAAGGCCTACAGAGCCTATTTTTGTGGATTTAATTTCAGAAGATGAAGAGGAAGAATAGGCACAACTAATCAGAAAAAGGAAAGGAAAAGAAAAAGTGCTTGAATATGAGGAAATTAAATATGAAGTACCAATTTTTATAGGGCCTATGGAGCAGATTTTTATTAACCTGCTATCCGATTCTGAGGAGGAGTAGGAGCTGCAGCAGCAAGAGCAAAGACAAGAAGAAAATCAGGTTGAAATTAGTCTGCAGCCTGTACAAGAAGAAACAGAAATTAGGGTAGAAATTGAATTGCCCGTGACTCCTTCCCAATCTGTTACAGAATCAGAAAGAACAGTAACAGAACAGATTGGTAGTCAAGAGGAAGAAGAAAGAGTAGAAAATGAAGAGGCTGAAAGAATCCATTTGGACAAAAATAATTTCACAGATTCCACTGAAGAGCAAGAAACTCTTCAGCAAATTATGGAAAGAATTCAAGACAGAGTGGAGAGTTCTACCGGCTCACCACCATAGACAGAAGCAAAAGCAAAAATTCAGGAATCTGAAGAGAATGTTCAAATGCAGCCTATGCTAGAGGAAGATCAAGTACAAACCCCTTTGGAACAACAAAGTCACCTTCCTAACCCGACTAAAACAACAATTTTGAATGAAGTACACTTTAATAGTCAGGAAGCTTATACTAAATATCAAGAAATAAGGGGTTACGATATTATTTACAGTAGACTAGTAAATTGGGATGGAATGCAAGAAATCAAAGATCTATTTGAATTCCAAGGTCTACTGCAATTTATATCTCAAGAAAGAGGGCATGCAATATATGAGAATTTAGTACCCTATTTCTATGCAAATTTAAGAGAAGGAGAAGGAGGATTAATTTCAAACGTGGAGGAAGCTAATGTACAGATAACACCAGAGCTTCTCCACAACATTTTTGGTTTAAAGAATGAAGGAACAATAATTTTGGAAGATACAACTGCAGTTGAATGGACTGAGCAACAAATTAAGGATTGTTTAGCTATCAATCCTGGTGTGCCATTATTAAACAGATTGAAGCATTTAAATGGTAAAGCACACATGGTAGCTAACATTTTGATTAAGAATGTCTATCAATGATAGGGCCATGACATAGAATTAAGTCAATTTCTCAAATGGGTCACGTATGCAGTTGTAAATAAGAGCCAAATAAATTGGTCTACAGTTTTTATCTCCAAGCTGAAAACAGTGAAGAAGAAATTATTTTATGGAGATTTGATTCCACTACTAATGGTGGACTGTATTGATTTCACGAAATGGATATCAAAAAGGATTAGATCTAGAACCATTTTAGTGAAAGAATACAGGAATTTTGTAGCTGCATAACTAGCTGTACCTTCTAGAGGAATTTCGGGAATTTCGTCAGTAGTTCCCTGTGGGATCGACCTGTACTTACACACTGATACAATAGACACTGTGCACTTGCAGTTAAAGTATAAATTGGAATTAATATCTAAATTGTATTAAAGGTTGTTTGTTTACTTCTAAAAGAAAGAATAGGCATAAAGATAAATTAATTAAGTAAAACAGAAGTAACAAATCCAAGTTTTTTTAGTGTAGTGTTGGGAAAATCCAAACATGCACGTTAAGACAACTCATTAAGTTAGCGTGTTATTTGTATAGAGATCACGTGAGAACTCGTTAAGTTAAAGGCTTAAAGGTTAAAACAGGTCACGTGAGAACTCAATGAGTTATTGAGTAAAAGTTTAGACAACTCGTTAAGTTAGTGTTATACACGTGGTGAAATTATAAGTTACGAATGTTATATTGTATCACGTAAGGTGCACATGTTTAACTCGTTAAGTTAACATAACTAAATGCATTGAGTTGCTATATTGAATACTAAGGAAACGCGTTAGGTTAGCGATATAAACTTATTTTTTGCACGTGGTAAAATTCTTATTATAAAAACATTTGTTTATTATTGGTTCGTTAAGTTATCTGTAACACAACGGAGATAATTCATTGAGTTATCATAACACAACGGAGATGCATCGTTGAGTTAGCGTAATACCACAGACTTAGTTCGTTGAGTTAGCTACAGTACTAGTCACATGAAATGGCACATGAGAAACTCGTTAAGTTAGAAAGGTTAAGTTAATATCTACTTGTGTTACTTGTTTAGTTAACATTAAAGTAACGACTTCTTATTATACTAATGAAAAATTTTGGAAGAGAAATTTATTCTGCAGGAAATTTTTCAGAGATCCAAGACTGATGATTAAAGAAAATTTGAAATGTAAACGTAGGTTAGAACGTGTGTTTCGATGAAGGAAAAAACAAAGATGTGAAGAAGTGGAAAACTAGTAGTGATTAAATGTGGAGGATATGCACGAACTTAATATACAATATAAAAGGCATAGAGTTCTCGTTAATCAAATTATCCTTGCACACAAAATGAAAATCTTTTCAAGGATCAAACTATCCCTGCACATCAAAAGAAAAATCCTTTCAGGGATCAAAAACACTTTTCAAGGAAAATCTCTCAAGTGAAAGAAAATTCAGTGAAGCAGAAAAAGGTATTATTTATGTCACTGAAGATTTAAAGTATTAGAAGAAAGCAAATTCGGTGAAGTAGAGAAAGACAAGATATTCGTCACTGAAGAATTGCTGAAGAAGAAAAAGAAAAAGAAGAAAGATCTCAAACAAGGAGAAATGTTTTAAATTCCGTAAATTAGTTTTCTCTATTCGTAGTTATGAAATTGTGTAGATAAACCATGGTATCGAAATGTAATTGCATCTACAATTTCTAAGGAGAATTGAATTGTATATTGTAATTGAAACCTTGAATAAAAATGATTTTATGAAAATAGTGTCTCGACTTGTTTTTAATTATTGAAGTTTCAATTATAATCTGAAAAAAATTGAAAAACACAATTCACCCCCTCTTGTGCAGCCATACGATCCTACAAGTGGTATCAGAGCTTTGTTAATAATCTTTGATATAAAATCGATACCAACTTATTTAATATCATTACTTATTATGCCTTCCTTGTTTTTAAACAGACATTAATATTTGAGCATACGTTTAACTTTCTTGATTTAAAACTCAAGTTGTTTTAAAGTTTTTAGACTATTTAAAATCAAATAGGTTGAAAAATCTAAGGTAAGATGGCTACTGGAAATGGTAATTTTTCTTTATATGAATACCAAAATCTTAATCGTCCTCCTTTATTTAATGGAATACATTTTGAACATTGGGAATATAGGATGACTGTTTTTCTTCAAAGTATAGATCATAAGTTGTGGTTCATGATTTCTAATCCATATGCTCTGTTATCTACCCCTTATAATTCTTGGACAATTATTGAAAAAGAAAATGAAACTCTGAATGCTAAGGGCTTAAATATTTTATTTTGTGCATTGAGTTATGAACAGTTCAGTAAAGTGTCGGCAAATAAATCTGGTTATGAGGTGTGGCATGCATTAGAAGTTTCACATGAAGGTACTTCTCAAGTTAAAGTGACAAAAATAAGCATATTGATTCATAAGTATGAATTCTTTAAGATGCATGAAGACAAAAGTATTTCTGAGATGTTTTCTAGATTTCTTGATATCATAAACTCTTTAAAATGCTTAGGAAAGAATTTTAAATAGAAAGATTTGGTGAGGAAAATTCTCAGATCCCTAAGTTCTAAATGGTCTCAGAAAGTAACATCAATTGAGGAATCACGAGATTTAAATATTTATACTATGAATGAACTTATAGGAAACTTAACAGCTTATGAAGTTCAATTAAATGAATCACTGAGTCAAAATAAACCAAAAATGAAGAAAGAAATAGCCTTCGAAATTAATTCAGATTCTGAAATATCTACTGATTTTGATGAGGATTTGATTTTATTGACTAGGAAATTCAAGATAGCATGGAAAGCTAGGAAACAGCAAAGGAATAGAAATGACAAACCCTCAACGTCAAAATCATTGAATGACAAGACTTCTTTATCTAGAAAGTTTATATGTTACAACTGTAAGAAACTTGGACATCTTTCTCTAGATTGTCCTATAAGGAAAAATGAAAAGCATAGTAGGACAAATCAAAAGAAGACAGCTAAGAAAACTCAGTAAAAGTTTTACAAGAAAAAGGCTTTGAATGTCACTTGGGATGGCATGTCTCAAGAGTCTGAATCTAAGGAATTATCATCAAAATTTTCACATTCAGAAGGAGAACAAGAGTTAGAAGACGTTACTCATGTGTGCTTCATGGTAGATGAGTCTGAGGTAATATCTGATCCTGAAAGTCATTTAGATTTCAACTTTGATAAATTATTATGTGCTTATCATGCTTTATTACAAAATCTTAAAGTATGTAAACTGGAAAATAAGAATATTAGAAAATCTTCATCCATTATGGAAGAAGAAAATTGTTTTCTGTTTACTACTTTAGAAAAGTTTAAATGTGATAATGAAAATCATGCTAGAGACTTGCAAAAATTTAGATTTAATGAATGTGTCTTGCATGAACAAATATAGAATATAAATGCTAAAAAATTAAAGATAGAATCTGAAAATGAAATGTTGAGAAACAATATAAATGAACTTGAATTAGAGATAGATAAATTAAAACTAAGAGTGCTAGATTTAAATTCTACCATTAAGAAATGGAATTTAAGTCAAACTAAGTTAGACAAACTAACTACTACCCCTCCGGTGTCATATAAATTTGGCTTAGGATTTGATTATCTTGAAAATCCTGAATCTCAAGCCAATAAAGGATTTATTAGTTGTAGTTCAAGTAAAGCTAAGACTAAAATTCCTTTTATCGTGAAACAAGGTAATAAATATGTAGAAGTAGGTACTTCAAGGGATGAATCATGTAGTAATAATATAAATCAATGTGATTTGTCAAATTGTACTTCTAACATGACTATTAATGTTTCTAAAAATCTTGTTTTTTCTTCTAGAAATTTAGTTTCTAATGTTTCTAAAATTTCAGACAATTGTAGTAAATTGAAAATTCAGAAACCCAATCATATAATTCAAAAAACTGGTATTAGACCAATTACTCATTTTACATGTGATAAAATTAAAAATTCTTGTGCAGAAAAATATTTTGTATGTACGGAAAATGTTAATACAAGTACAAAATCTTGGTATGAACTTACTGAAATGTATGAGCATGACCAAAATAAAATAACATCTGATAAAAATCAGTTTGGTCTTGGTTATAGGACATCTGAAAACAAAAAGAATGATAATAAGAGCAATAATGCTATAAGTAAGTATGATGCTAATGATAAGTCAATAGTACTTACAACTAATAAGAATGTAAATGATAATGTTAAACTGTTTTTAAACAAAAAGAAGAAATATGCGTTTAATGAACTTGGTCCTCAACAACATTGGGTACCAAGAAAAAGTTTTTCTTAATTTGTTTTGCAAGAGGAAACAACATCAAAATGGATCTTGGACAATGGAGCGTCAAGTCACATGACCGGACAGAAAAGTCTACTACAAAATTTTACAAATACCATGAAAGGAAGTGTAACATTTGGAAACAAAAGCAAAGATAAAATCATAGGTATGGGCAATGTTCAAATAACTCCGACTTGTGTTATTTCGAATGTACTATATGTAGAAAACCTAGAATTTAATTTGCTGACTATCATAAAATTAACTGAAAATGAATATTATGTGGTGTTTGAAGATAATATATGCAAAATTATTGATAAAAATATATATGAAATTAAGTTTATTGCTAAAAGAAAAGGTTTTGTATGTATTTTATCTTTACCTTCTAGTGTAGTTGATTTAAATTCATGTTTGCTAGCTGAAACTAATGATACATATCTGTGGCATAGAAGGATTGGGCATATAAATATGAAACTGTTATATAAACTATCTAGAAAACATTTAGTGAGAGGTTTACCAAAGATTAAATACTCAAAGGACTTTATGTGTGATGCATGTGAGTTAAGTAAACTTCACAAAAACCCTTTTAAATCCAAATCTGATATTTCAAGCAAGAGAGTCTTAGAACTTATACATATAGATCTATTTGGACCAACAAGAATCATGAGTCTTGGTGGTAAACGGTATGTATTTGTTTTAGTAGATGACTTCTCTAGATACACTTGGGTATATTTTCTAGCATCTAAGACAGAAGTTTTTGAAAAATTTAAAATGTTTTGCAATTTTGTTCAAAATGAACAAAGTGTCTCTATTCAAAAACTTGGGAGTGATCATGGTACTGAATTTGATAATGATCAAATGGATAATTATTGTAATAAGCATGGCATTGATCACAGATTTTCTTTTCCAAGAGCACCGTGCCAAAATGGAGTTGTTGAGAGAAAGAATAGATCACTTCAAGAGATGGTCAGAACTATGTTGAATGAACATAAGTTACCTCAAAATCTTTGGGCTGAAGTAGTGAATACAGCTTGTTATGTTATTAACATAAGTCACTTAAGACCTCGTGTTAGTAAAACTCCTTTTGAAATTATGTTTAATAGGGTTCCAAAAATTTCCTATATGAAACCATTTGGCTGCAAGTATTTTATTCTTGATACTAAGGATAAAAGGGATAAATTTCAAGCCAAAGAAGATGAAGGAATTTTTGTAGGTTACTCTACTAGAAGTAAAGCCTATAGAGTATATAACAAGACTTCTAGAACTATTGAAGAAACCCTCCATGTAAGCTTCAATGAAAATTCTTTTAGAGAATCTCAATCTAAAGCTGATAATGATGATATAATCAATTTCCCAAAAGAGTTAGAGATCAATAGAGAGATTGAAGATTTATCTGAGAAAATCAAAAATATGAACTTAAATGATCAAACTAATGATGAAAGTGATGGATATTCAGATGTTGATGAGAATATTAAGGAAAATCAGAGAAATTGGCGTTATTCTTCATTACATCCCATCACTCAAGTCATTGGTAATATTAATGAGGGAGTTAAAACTAGAGCTTCAGTAAATTTAAATAGTATGCGTATGCTTGTTTCTATGGTGGAACCAAGGAATATACAAGAAGCATTATCTGATGAAAATTAGATAGTGGCAATGCAAGAAGAACTAAATCAATTCATCAGAAATGATGTTTGGGAATTAGTCTCTCCACTAGAAAATCAGTCCATAATAGGTACAAAGTGTATCTTTAGAAACAAAACTAACAAAACTGGTCAAGTTATAAGAAACAAAGCTAGATTAGTTGCACAAGGGTATACACAGGAAGAATGACTAGATTATGATGAAACATTTGCTCCTGTGGCTAGGTTAGAAAGTATTAGAATATTATTAGCCTATGCTTGTTATATGGATTTTAAATTATATCAAATGGATGTAAAGAGTGTATTTCTAAATGGGTTAATTAATGAAAAAGTCTATGTAAAACAACTACTTAGATTTGAAGATATTAAAAATCCTGACTTTGTGTATAAATTGAAGAAAGCCTTATATGGTTTGAAGCAAGCACCTAGATCATGGTATGAAAGGTTATGTACTTTTTTATTAGAACAAGGTTATATCATGGGAAAAGTAGATCATACTCTATTTATTAAGAGAGATGGTAAAGATCTGATTGTTGTTCAAATATATGTGAATGATATAATCTTTGGAGCAACCTCTGATAAACCGATAAAAATATTTTCTAAAGAGATGACTAGTCAGTTTGAAATGAGTATGATAGGTGAACTTTCATATTTTCTAGGGCTTCAAATTAAGCAAATGGATAAATGTATATTTTTAAATCAGGAAAAATATGTAGATGAAATGCTTAAGAAATTTAATTTTAATGATACAAGAATTCGAGGAACTCCTATGAGTAGGTCCATAAAGTTAGATATTGATGACATAGGAAAATCAATAGATCAAAGAAAATACAAAAGTATGATTGATTCTTTACTTTATTTGACTGCTAGTAGACCTAATATTATGTTTGCTGTGTGTGTTTGTGCTAGATTTCAATCGAATCCTAAAGAATCACACTCAATTGCAGTTAAAAGAATATTTAGATATATACAAGGAACTAAAAATTTCGGACTGTATTATTCTAAGGATAGTTCAATAGATCTTATAGGATATACTAATGCTGATTATGCAGGATCTAAATCTGATAGAAAAAGTACAAGTGGCACATGTCAATTATTGGAAAATAATTTGGTGTCATGGTTTAGTAAAAAGCAAAATTATGTAGCACTTTCGACTATAGAAGCTGAATATGTTGCTGCTGCACTATGTTGCACTTAGATTTTCTGGATACGGCAAACTTTAAAAGATTTTGGATTATCTTATGATACAACTGAGATTTATTGTGACAGTAATTCTACAATAAATTTTTCCAAAAATCCTGTATTACATTCTAGAGCAAAGCATATAAAGGTTAGACATCATTTTCTAAGAGATAATGTAATTAAAGGAAAAATTAAATTTGAATTTGTGTCTAGTAAAAATCAATTAGCTGATATATTTACAAAACCTTTAGATGAAAATACATTCTGCAACATTAGATTAAATTTGGGTATTTGTAGGCTATGTGATGTGTAAAATGCTTAAACTCCACATAAAAAGATAAATCGTATTGGTGATGTTGTTCACCTCATAGATATTATATACTTATCATAAATATCTAAACTACTGCTTAAGATACTATGTATTTATTGTAAAATCATAGTAGTATCTTATTGATTTTAAGTAGTTTATCAATTTTAATGGTTTTTACAATTTTAATTGGAAGTGTAAATGAAAAACATTAAATACTGTTGAGTATTTTGTTTTGATGATGTGTGCTGAAAGAAAATAATCATATTTGCTCAATTACTATTGCTTGTGAGAAGAAATTAAAATCATCAATCAATACAGAAAAAGCTTACTAACATAAATACATGTCTGTATTGGATCTAAAGTTAATAACTAGTCGTTTCATTGCATTAATTTCTCATTTAATTAAACGTTAAGTTAACGTGTGTTTTTATTGAAAAGCATGATATATTTTAAAGTTATATCTTCTGTATCATGAATAGTGCACATTTAGACAACTCATTAAGTTAGAGTTTTGTTTATATAGAGGTCACGTGAGAACTCGTTAAGTTAGAGGCTTAAAGGTTAAAATAGGTTACGTAAGAACTCGTTAAGTTAGTGAGTAAAAGAAGAGACGAACTCGTTAAGTTAGTGTTATACATGTGGTGAAATTATAAGTTACGAATGTTGTATTGTATCACGTGAGGTGCACATGTTTAACTCGTTAAGTTAACATAACTAAACGCGTTGAGTTGCTATATTGAACACTAAGGCAACACGTTAGGTTAGCGTTATAAACTTAAGTTGTTATTTTTGCATGCAGTAAAATTCTTATTATAAAAACATTTGTTTATTGCTGAATCGGTGAGTTAAAGTTTTTCAAAGACTTACAACCGTAACTATCTGAAACTTAAACTATTTTGCGGTGAGTTATCGTTTAACCTTCCAAAAGAAAGTTAAGCTGGTTCGTTGAGTTAGCGTAACACCACAGACTTAGTTCGTTAAGTTAGTGTTTAAAATGAAAAAGTGCATATTATTAACGGTTAAATGATGGTAAATTACATAATATTTAGCTTATCATATGAGAATTAAGCCATTATGTTATAATTGCATTGTTATATGCTTTAATTAAAGAATCTACTTAATTTTGGGGAATTAATGTTAATTTAGTACATTTCTGAACTGTCGGTAAGTTGCAGGCTGTGAAATTCTTAAGTATCCAAATTTTCTGATATTTCGAACAGTTATGTTTAACATACCGAAAATATTTTGGACAGTTATGTTTAACAGACCAAACATGTATTAGAGAGTTATGTTTAAATTACCGAACAGTTATGTTTTGAAAGAATAGTTTATTATTTCCTGAAGTACACGTGTCGAAACCATAATGCATGACTGTTTAGAATGAAAAAATGCATATTATTAACGGTTAAATGATGGTTAATTGCATAATATTTAGCTTATCATATGAGAATTAAGCCATTATGCTATAATTGCACTATTATATGCTTTAATTGAAGAATCTACTTAATTTTGGGGAATTAATGTTAATTTAGTACATTTATGAACTGTCGGTAAGTTGCAGGCTGTGAAATTCTTAAGTATCTGAATTATCTGATATTTCGAACAGTTATGTTTAACATATCGAACAAATTCGGATAGTTATGTTTAATAGACCAACTATGTATCAGATAGTTATGTTTAAATTGCCAAACAGTTATGTTTTGAGAGAATATTTTATTATTTCCAGATGTACACGTGTCGAAACCAGAATGAATGACTTAAGTAAACTTTTGGTGAGTTATCTATAACTATCCGAAATTGCAGCTGGGCATCGGATAGTTATCCCTGTAACTCTCCGAAATCTCTTTTTATTTATAAAATAGCTGAGGACACGTGTCATGTTCTGGGTAAGTGACTTAAGTGGATTTTTGGTGAGTTAGTTGTAACTATCCGAAATGCATCTGAGCATCGAATAGTTAGACCTGTAACTCTCCGAAATGTTATTTTATGATTAAACAACTGCTGACACGTGTCGAGATCTAGTAGATTTACTTAAGTTATATATCAGTGAGTTAATTATAACTATCCAAAATGCATCTAAGCATCGGATAGTTAAGTTTATAAGTATCCGAAATGAACCTGAGCATCAGATAGTTCAATTTATGCATGTATTTTATAGTTAAATCAATGAAGAAAGTCCGTTGAGTTATCTGTAACTCTACAGACTATATATTTTCTAATATGCCACTGTAGAGATTGCAGAAATAGGACAGTTGGAAGGAAAAACCACGTTTGCACGTATCGTGCAGGAGAAGGAAGCATCGCCGTTGATCTGAAGGAAGGAAATTCAACCGATCATTCAAGTAGAAGCAGTTACTACTAAAGAAATATAAAAGAAAAGAAGAAAAAAAAAAGAAGGTGTGATCGATGTGTGATCGATGGACGGATAGTGTGTGTAGAGGAGGATGAGCGTCACAAATCTCTGAAGTACCACATCAACCACCATCATCACCACCATAATCACCAATCATTGGAGGTCTATGAGGATACTTGCTTGATGTCGGGTCGATTTTGAGCCAAACATAGTGCCTGACAACCACTGTGAGGAGTGATCACGTCGCGGGAAGGGAAGCCATTTTCACCAAGTGCCGACTTATATTTCAAGAGATCGTAAAGCTTTTAGCCTTGGCTTCGAGTTGATGCCTGTATGCTGAAGAGGAGATCATCTTGCAATTCTGGACTCGCGATTCTATAGGGAGAGGAGACAAAATTGTAAGTGGTTTAATTTTCAGTGGTGTAATCGCATTGCAAGTAGTGTCGGAAGTATTTACTGTCAAGTGAGATTACTTTACATTTCACCTTTTGCCCATTTCCATGTTCACATCAAAACAAAAATACCAAAAACAATTTATCTTTGTTTGTATGTTGTATTTGAGTGTTGTATTGTTTGTGTTGTATCGTGATTAATGTTATCTGTATCAGTTTTGTGATTGTTTTATGTTAGTTTTAATTTTACAGTTTACTGAAATTGGTTTGTACAAAAGACTTAAAGATTTTAATGGTTACTATTTGAATCATCTGAATGTTAGTATTGCTTAATGATAAATCCAATGTTAACTAGCATTAAAAAGCTTAATTGATGTTATTTACAATCTGTGGAATCGCCCAATGGTTGGCCGAATTCCTTTGTAAATAGCAATATTATAAAGAAGAAACAGGCTCGTGGAGTTAACTTAAGTCCACGAGGATAGTCCGTTGTGTTAGCCATAACTCAACGAACTTTGTTCGTTGAGTTAACTGTAATTCAACGGAGTGCTTATTGAATATAAATTTGAGTTGTTAACAATCAAACAGTTCCTAAATTCGTCAGCAATTCCCTATGGGATCGACCTGTACTTGCACAATGATATAATAGACACTATGCACTTGCAATTAAAGTACAAATTGGAATTAATATCTAAATTGTATTAAAGGTTGTTTGTTTACTTCTAAAAGAAAGAATAGGCATAAAGATAAATTAACTAAGTAAAAACAGAAGTAACAAATCCAAGTTTTTCTAGTATAGTGTTGGGAAAACCAAACAAGTTTTATGGTGCCGTTGCCGGGGAATTGAATAGATATAAGCAACTTTTAGAGCTGTTTCGTTTTAATAGTCAGAGTTGTGTGTTTTCTTCTGTAATTGAGAATATGGCATATGCTTATGCTCAAAGATTTCTGAAACCTGTAATTAGCATATGTGAATTCTGCAATTTTGAAAGACACGACATTTTTGATTATTTGAAATTGAGACATTTACAGATTGTTAGATCCCATGAACAACAAATGAATTATCCTTAATATAATAGAGCCGAGTATGAGAATCCTATAGTTTACCCAACTGATGGTCAGTATAGAATGTGTAATATGATGAGAGACACTGATGTTAGGGATAGCTATGATAGATTGGAGCATAGTATAAAGCAAAATCTAGACAAACTGGAATACTTTGTGTGTCAACAACAAGAAGTCAACCAGTTAAACTATAAGGAATCATATTCAGAACCTAAATAGGATATAATTTACGAAACTGAAAAAGCCATAAAGAAAATTGATTAAAAATTGAATGTAATGAAATTAGATGATCTGGAAACAAAATTAAAAGCATTAGACAAAAATGCAATGAAAATACAAGTTATGCAACATGACAATGAAAATTATAATGTTATAAACCTACACAACTTGCAAAATATACAACAAACAGAAAACACTAATGTAAGAGAATTTAAAGAATGCACTTTAAAACTAAAAGCAATTGAAGATCATAATCACGAAAATGATATACAAAAACATCATGAAAGTAACAAAAATTTGGAAGATGTATGTGTAACATTAAGATCTGGAACTGATATACCACCAAGAACTCAAAATGAAAATGATACGAAGGTGGACAAGAGTAAAAATCAAAATGATAATGAAAATGTAATAGCTGAAAATCTAGAAATTATTGAAGAACAATCTGAATCTGCAATTGAAGTTAAACATGATCAAACAAATCAACTGAAAGAAAAAGAGTCTTTGAAATCAAAATCTTTAGCACCCTATCCTGAAAGATTACAACAAACAATTCCTGAAAGATAAGAGAAAATCAAAGAAATTTTTGAAAAAGTACAAGTCAACATTCCTTTGTTAGATCTATTGCAGAATATGCCACCTTGTGCTAAATTTCTAAAGGATTGGTGTACTAAGAAAAGAGAGCGAAAAGTTCTTAGAAAGGTCTTTTTAGCTGAGCAAAGTAATTCCCTATTTCTGCCACAAATTCCTAAAAAGTTATCTGATCCTAGAATCCCTGTTATATCATGCACCATAGGAAATACCATTCTAGAAAGAACCTTAATAGACTTAGGTGCAGGTATAAATGTTATGCCAAGTGATATATTTGCATCCTTAGGATTAGAAGGCTTAACTCCTACTAGTACGGTTATTCAATTAGCTGATAGAAGTATAAGATACCCTAAAGGAAAAATAGAGGATGTCTTAATTAAAATCAAGAATTTTATATATCCTATTGATATTGTAATTTTGGATTCCCAACAAATTAAGCATAAAAATAGTGATACATCTTTAATTTTGGGAAGGCCATTTTTAGCAACATCAAGGGCTGTTACAAATTGTAAAACTGGAGTAATGAAGTTAGCATATGGTAATGAGGATACTCAATTAAATATTTTCAAACCAGAAAGGTTTGAGGAGTTAGAAATGTCCTTACATACCATAGACTTTTTAGAGGATGAAGGAGATATGTTAGATGATGTAATTCAAGAAGAATAAAATAGGCAAATCAATTCTGAAACTTTAGAAGAAAGTGAAAACATAAATATAGAAGGAGATCAGGAAGAAATTAATTTAAAAAATGATGATGTTCAATTAGGAGCTCTAGCTTCTGATGGGCAACATTTAGAATTAAAACATTTACCTCCTGAATTAACCTATATATTTCTGGAAGATAAACAGACTTGTCCAATCATTATTACTTCAGATTTAAAAGAGGATCAAATAGCTAAATTAAAAGATGTAGTAAAAAGTTATAAAGAAGCAATAGGATGGACTATGACTGATATAAAAGGTTAAGTTCAACTTTTTGCTATCACCACATATATTTAGAAGAGAATCCTAAACCTGTTAGAATTCCTGAGAGGAGATTAAATCCAAACCTTAAGGAAGTAGTTAGGAAGGAAATAGTTAAATGGTTAGATAATGATATAATTTATCCGATATCTAATAGCTCGTGGGTTAGTCCAATCCATGTAGTTCCCAAGAAATCAGGATTAACAGTTATTAGGAATGAAAGTCAAGACTTGATACCTACTAGAATTCAATCAGGCTGGAGAGTATGTATAGACTATAGAAAGCTGAATGCTGTGACTAGGAAAGATCATTTTCCCTTACCTTTTATAGATCAAATGCTAAAAAGATTAGTAGGGCAAGAATATTTTTGTTTCCTAGATGGGTATTCAGGGTATAATCAAATTCCAGTAGCATTAGAGGATCAAGAGAAAACAACTTTCACCTGTCCTAATGGAACTTATGCTTTTAAAAGAATGCCATTCGGATTATGCAATGCGCTAGCTACCATTCAAAGGTGTGTGCAGGGCATATTTACTAGAATGACTGAAGATTTTTTAGAAATATTTATGGATGATTTTACTGTATATGGCTACTCATATGAAGTGTATTTAAGCAATTTAGACCAAATATTAAAACGCTATGTGGAAAAAAATCTGGTTTTAAATTGGGAAAAGTGTCACTTCATGGTTAAGCAAGGAATAGTCTTAGGGTATGTTGTTTCTAAAAAAGGGTTGGAAGTAGATAAAGCTAAAATAGAAGTAATTTCTAATCTACAAGAACCTAAATCAGTAAAAGATATTAAATCATTTCTAGGACATGCTAGTTTCTATAGAAGATTTATTGAAAACTTTAGCAAGATAGCTAGACCTTTAACTAATCTATTAAAAGATGTTCCATTTAAATTTGATAAAAATTGCAAGGAAGCATTTTTCAGACTTAAGACTAGCTTAATTTCAACTCCTATAATTCAAGTACCTAATTGGAACCATCCATTTGAATTAATGTGCGATGCTTCTTATTTTGCTGTAGGAGCAGTGTTAGGACAGAAGATAGAAAAATCTCCTAGAGTGATTCATTATGCAAGCAAAACCTTAAATGATGCTCAAGTTAATTACACAACTACTGAAAAAGAATTATTAGCTGTTGTGTTTGCTTTAGAAAAGTTTAGATCATATCTGATTGGAGCTAAAGTAATAGTATACACGGATCATTCAGCTCTAAAACATCTAATAAAGAAAAAAGAAACTAAACCTAGATTGATCCGATGGATATTATTATTGCAAGAATTTGATTTAGAAATTAAAGATAAAAAAGGTTGTGAGAATGTAGTAGCAGATCATTTTTCAAGATTACAAATAGAAAAATCAAATATTGAAATTAAGGATAATTTTCTTGATGAACAATTAATGACCATCAACACATTGCCTTGGTATGCAAACATAGTTAATTACTTAGTTACTAGTTTAACACCTAAGGATTGGAATAGACAGGATAAGAAATTGTTTTCCTCAAGAGTAAAATTATTACTATTGGGAAGACCCATACTTATTTAAGAAATGTCCTGATCTAGTTTTAAGGAGGTGTGTTCCAGAAACTGAATATTCGAGCATATTGTCTTTCTGTCATGACCAAGCTTATGGAGGACATTTTGGTTCAAGGAAAACTACTGCAAAAATTTTGCAATGTGGGTTTTATTGGCCAACACTATTCAAAGATGCTCATAAATATTGCTTAAGTTGTTTAAGATGTCAACAAATAGGAAGAATATCAAAGAGGAATATGATGCCTCTTACTCTTATTGTTGAGGTAGAATTAAGTCAATTTGTCAAATGGGCCACGTATGCAGTTGTAAATAAGATCCAAATAAATAGGTCTGTAGTTTTTATCTCCAAGCTGAAAACAGTGAAGAAGAAATTATTTTATGGAGATTTGATTCCACTACTGATGGTGGACTGTATCGATTTCACTAAATGGACATCAAAAAGGATCAGATCTAGAACCATTTCAGTGAAAGAATACAGGAATTTTGTATCTGCAGAACTAGCTGTACCTTTTGGAGGAATTGCAGGAGTAGTAGAGAGGATGAATGAATTAGAGCAGCAATTAGAAAAACTCCAGAAGGAAATAGATGAACTTAGGCATAAAGATTAAATTGTATTGTTCGTCTACTTGTGTAAAATTGTATGAAATTGTATGGTGTACTTGTAATGTAATTGATTCATATTAATGAATATAACTTTTCAGATGTAATTTTCATACATGTTTGGATGTGAAATGAATGGAATTTATTGAATATTATGTAATTTGTGGAACTTTATGAATGAATATGTAACAGATTTACAATTTGTTGAATGACAAGATAACTGCTTAAAAATTTCTACATGTTATAAGGTAAAATGTAAATTCTGCATAACATAAAATGACCTGCAAGTTAAATCTTTATATAATGTTCAGATTTAAATGTATTTTAATCAAAATGAGGCATTAATGACATAGATTTAACTTTATTACAGTTAGCAGAATGATAGAGAAAATTAAAAAAAACAGAATAGAAACACTTACAAGAGTGAAGCTTAGAAGTTGCTAAGTGTTAACTTAATGAAGTAAGTCCGTTGAGTTAACCGTAACTCCACGAGGTTAGTAATATAATATAAGGTCACTCCGTTGAGTTATCTATAACTCAACGAAGTTATTCCATGGAGTTAGCTACAGTAACCGACTATGTTCCATTGAGTAATCTAAAACTCAACAAGGTTAGTTCGTGGATTAAGCAGAACGGTTATTCTTCTAACCACGAACGAATCTTCGTCTGTTTAGCGGTTACCTAAAATTTGAAATTAGTAGTGGTACACGTACCCATAAAAATAGGAACCACGATGCACGTTGCAAGACATGTTCTTGCAACGAGATTTATTCACTTTGTGGATGCGCAGTATATATATGAAACAGAATGTTATTTACGAGTTACCAGCACTTTTAAAAGAAAGGAGAAAGCGTTGGAGGAACTAGAAGGAGAAGCAGCTGATTCAACTTCATCCGACAACAAATATTTATAGAATGGAAAGCTTCAGACTGGTATGTAATCAATCTTTTGCTATTTATTTATGAGCACATGGACTCATTCTCCTAGTACTAAACGATTAGTAAGAACACCTACCCAGGAATTTTCATTGTAGAGGAGTACTGAAAAATTTTCTGAACTGAACTTTAACAAAATTCTTTAGGGTGTAGCTAACCTTTCTTTAAAAGAGAACGTAGAGATGGCTGCTCCAGTAGAAAAACTATTAGGAGAAATTCTGTATTCTGAATTAATTGATGAACCTTCATGTATTTGATTGCCAAACTTTGAGGGAGATAGGTTTGAACTGAAATCTAATTACATTAGTCAATTGCCACATTTTCATGGATTAGAAAGAGAGGATGCCTATTATTTCCTTAGAGAATTTAACGAAGTTTGTCAAATGATGAAAATGCCGAACATGAGTATAGGTGCTATTAAACTTAGATATATCCCTTTTTCTTTAAAAGATACAGTTAAGAGATGGTTATATACTCTATCGCCTTATTCAATTTCTACATGGACTGAATTTTGCTCTGTTTTTCTGGAAAAATATTATCCAACACATCAAACGATTAAAAAAAAGAAAGAAATATTAATGTGTAGCCAAAAGCAGGGTGAATCATTCTGGAAATATTTTGAAAGATTTAAAGATTTACTGACTCAATGTCCACATCATGCAATGAGTAAAGCACAATTAATAGGTATAATTTATGAAGGCATAGATGTTTCAATGAAATCTTTATTAGAATCTACTTGTCAAAATGGATTTTTAAAATTATGTAGTGAAGAAGCATGGGCTTATTTTGAAAATTTTGCAAAAAGAACTACACAGTGGGAAAATTCGGCTGAAGCTATTGCAGATAAAAGAATATTGCCAAGAGGAATGCATGAAATAGATTCCAATACTATGCTTGAGGTGAAATTAAATGAATTAACAAAGAAAATAGAAGAATCATCATTAAATCAAAAGCTAGCAGAAAAGAATACAAACATAAATGACTTAGATATTATTTATGCTAGAAACTAGAGAGATAACTTGGGAAATTCTTATCATCCTAATTGGAGAAATCACCCGAATTTATTTTGGAGAAACAACAATTTCCAGGGAGGAGAAAATATAAATGAGAAGAACATAAGTTATGAAGTATTAATTGAACAAGGAGCTAGAATAGAGAAATTAGAAAAGATAATCCAACAAGTAAACAATCGTCTAGAATTTATATTTGGAAATGTTGCAATTCAAAATCAGAATAGAAATATATCACTTAGACAAAAGGAACCAATGGAAGTTAGACCTACTAAAGGATTGCCAATACAAGTTATACCTAATCCTGTCAATAGAACGGTTAATGAAATTGATACCTCTTCTGGGAGGGCAGCTAAATGAAGCAGCATATCTGAAGCAACTATCTATATGTATATATGTTTTTTATTTTTATTTATTAGTATCGTAGAGTTAATTTTTTTTAACTCAACGAACTTAGTCCATTGAGTTATGCCTTAACTCCACGAGGGTGTGCAGTAGTTATGTTAATTTTTGTCACTACTAAATTTTTGTTTGTGCTTTACAGAATCGACAAATGGAATTAATGAAATTACCGTTGGATGCACTAAGGGAAGTACTAAGTAACTTGTCAGCTAAAGATCTGTGTAGGTTGTGTTGTGTATCAAAGGAAATTAAAGACTGTATTGAAGAAAAATATTTTAAGGGACTACAAGCTGCAAAAATGACTAAGATTAGAGATGGATTCATATGGAGGTCATTTAATCGTAGTTCAAATACCCATGAATATCTGACTATGGAAGAAACTACTGGAATTCCACCCAATGCATTAGAAGGAATGAATCATATTATGGGGATAGATGAAGGATTACTCATATACAAGACGAGACCAAGGTATGCAAGTTTAATATTACCTGATATTTTGATACGAAATCCTATAACAGGAGAAGAATGGAATATAGGAAGACCTAATATATTTGAAGCACCAACTGAAAATTGTGGGTCAGCTTTAATATTTTCTGATAAAATTTCTACAATTCCTGAAAAATTATATTATTGGAGACCTACAGGAAATTGGGGTGAAGATTTACGCTTAAGTGTGTATAATTTTCTGAACAGATCTTGGAATGAAAACATTATAATATATCTAGGACAGAAATCATTAATTAACCAAACACATGTCATACTTGATGGATATATCATTGGCATATGGATCTGATTTATACATAGTGAGCATAGACAGTTATGATGATTATATAGAAATTTTACTTGTACCAAGTGAAATAGCTAAACCACCATCTGCAGAATTTAATGAAATTCAAATAGGAATGTGGTATAATGAAGAAGATGATCCTACTTTATGTCTGATAAGATGGTGGGATGAACTGATGAAATTTCAAATATGGATTATGGAAGACATGAATGAATGGAAGTGGGAAGAGGAGTATATTGAAATAGACGTAGAAATAGAAACTGCTACATTACCTTGGAACCAAAAAGGATCCCTTTCTGCATTACATATCATTAATGGTAATACACTCATATTTGGAATTTATAATATATTGCATGTTTACAAATTAAGAAGGAACAAGAACTACATTAAAACAAAATTAATAGCAAGAAGAACTATGCCTAAAAAGTTTGCTTGGACTGATACATTTATTCCATTTGTTTCTACTTTTCAATCATGTTCTTAAGCTGTGATTGTGTGTGTTTAATGTTGTGTGGTCTACATTTATTTTTGGAAAGAAAAAAAAAGGAATTTTGAAGTTTACATGTTCATTTTATAATAAAAAAAAACAAACAAAACAAAATATCAATCTAGTTTGTTGGTATCTGTTCTGGGAAACCAACTAGCTTGCTTGTGAGCCACCAAAGGCATAGGAGCCTAGGTTCCACACAAGACACTGATTTATTAATATCTGTTAAATGTTATTTTGTTTTATATTCTGTGTTTATCTGGGAATGAAAAGTTTTTCAGAATCAAAAGTCGGAATATGCAGAAGGAGATACAAATGGAACAAGGTATGTAACCAATTACTTATCTTGAATTTTAAATCAAACAAAACTTTATTCATGCCTGCTACAATTACTGTATTTATTGTCAAATCTTTTACATTGAGGACAATGCAAAATGTAGGTATGGGGGGGAGGTAATTAAAGTAACAGCCATGTAAGTTTGTTAATTAAAGGAATTAAAATGGTATTGCAAAGTTTTGAGGAAATTGAAAATTTTTATGAACTAGCTTTAACTATCCGATAATTGAGACTATAAAATTTTTATAAACTACTTGAATGTTATATTTAGAAGGCTATAGAAGATGTTATAGAATTTATTATTTATGTAAATCTAGATATAGTATCTTATGTTTTTTTTCTGAATTTCATGAGTTTAACAGTTTCACGATTTTAAAATGAAATCTGAATACTTAATGCTTAATCAGAAAATTATCAGAAGTCCTGAAGGAGCTGAGATGTGAATTCTAGATTAAATGAAACACATATGATGAAAGATACATTTACTTTGACTGATTGAACTTGTAGAATGATTTATGTGTAGATCTTATTAAACTACAGATAAAGTATGAGCTTATTGTTATGGATTCATATTTTTAGTAAATGATAGAAGCAGGATTATATGAGATTGGTGTTTTACTGCATCTGTATTAATGAAATATCTGCATATACAATATGTGATTAATACTTTGTTTTGTGTGTGCATTTTATTTTATTTTAAAAAAAAGAAAGAAAAAAAAAAGAAAAGAAGAAGAAAAATTATTGAGAGTTTATTGACTTGTTTGATCACGAGCCTTTTGTACTTGAGCAGATAGGTATGTAAGGATTGTTGACTTGGAAAAGGACTCTTGAAATCTGGCAACCTAAGATCCTGATTAGATCTGGGATTGTTGACTGAAAGCTTGTTACATGGGTACATTAGAAAGTTCTCAAGCTTGTCAAATTAACTTTTAAAGAAAAAAAACATATACTGTTCTGAAAAGATACAAGTGTGAAAAGATACAAGTGTTTTGTGAAATATAGATATCTTATGAATCGAGTATATTTTCTGTTATCTAGAATTGCTGAAATATGAATCTAGAATTGACTTTTGAAGTTGTTTAATGGAAATACAATTCTTTATTCTACTTGTCTTAATTAGATTGAATTGGATTGTACTTTGATTCGTATGTTGTTGAAATTTCTTCTAGAAAACTTATTGGAAAATTCAAGATGGCAGATGATGAAAAGAAGAACAAACGATAATATAATTAACACCTATATGAAGATGATATACTTTGTATGTAATTTACATATATTCTAAATATCTTTGCAAGTTGATTACTGAAACATATAGAATATATTTTTATGCTAAGTAGAAGAAAAAACAAAAGGGGAAGAATTAATTCTAGCACTTTTTGAAAGACCAATTAATTAGATCTTAGTTTGCTAAGTGACTAGCAAAATTTAGGTATGGGGGAAGTGTTTAGAATGAAAAAGTGCATATTATTAATGGTTAAATGATGGTTAATTGCATAATATTTAGCTTATCATATGAGAATTAAGCCATTATGTTATAATTGCACTATTATATGCTTTAATTGAAGAATCTACTTAATTTTGGGGAATTAATGTTAATTTAGTACATTTATGAACTGTCGGTAAGTTGCAGGCTGTGAAATTCTTAAGTATCTGAATTTTCTAATATTTCGGACAGTTATGTTTAACATACCGA
This sequence comes from Cymodocea nodosa, assembly GCA_036874045.1. Lineage (NCBI taxonomy): Eukaryota > Viridiplantae > Streptophyta > Magnoliopsida > Alismatales > Cymodoceaceae > Cymodocea > Cymodocea nodosa. The sequence goes on from JAZBRI010000011.1 coordinate 465,969, forward strand.
ACAAATTCAGACAGTTATGTTTAACAGACCGACTATGTATCGGATAGTTATGTTTAAATTGCCGAACAGTTATGTTTTGAGAGAATATTTTATTATTTCCAAATGTACACGTGTCGAAACTAGAATGAATGACTTAAGTGAACTTTCGGTGAGTTATCTATAACTATCCGAAAATTGCAGCTAGGCATCGAATAGTTATCCCTGTAACTCTCCGAAATCTCTTTTTATTTATAAAATAGCTGAGGACACGTGTCATGTTCTGGGTAAGTGACTTAAGTGGATTTTCGGTGAGTTACCTGTAACTATCCGAAATGCATCTGAGCATCAGATAGTAAGACCTATAACTCTCCGAAATGTTATTTTATGATTAAATTGCTGTTGACACGTGTCGAGATCTGGTAGATTTACTTAAGTTATATATTGGTGAGTTAATTGTAACTACCCTAAATGCATCTAAGCATCAGATAGTTAAGTTTATAAGTATCCAAAATGCACATAAGCATCAGATAGTTAAATTTATGCACATATTTTATAGTTAAATCAACGAAGAAAGTCCGTTGAGTTATCTGTAACTCCACAAACTATATATTTTCTAATATGCCACTGTAGCGGTTGCAGAAACAGGACAATTGGAAGGAAAAACCACGTTTGCACGTATCGCACAAGAGAAGGAAGCATCGTCGTTGATCTAAAGGAAGGAAATCCAACCGATCATTCAAGCAGAAGCAGTTACTACTAAAGAAATATAAAAAAAAGAAGAAAAAAACAAGAAGGTGTGATCGATGTGTGATCGATGGACGGATAGTGTGTGCAGAGGAGGATGAGCGTCGCAAATCTGTGAAATACCACACCAACCACCATCATCACCATCATCACCACCATAATCACCAATCATCGAAGGTCTTTGAGGATACTTGCCTGATGTCGGGTCGATTCCGAGCCAAACACAGTGCCTGACAACCATTGTGAGGAGTGATCGCATCGCGGGAAGGGAAGCCATTTTCACCAAGCGTCGACTCATATTTCAGGAGATTGTAAAGTTTTTAGCCTTGGCTTCGGGTTGATGCCTGTATGCTGAAGTGGAGATCATCTTGCAATTTTGGACTCACAATTCTATAGGGAGAGGAGATAGAATTGTAAGTGGTTTAATTTTCAGTGGTGTAATCGCATTGCAAGTAGTGTCGGAAGTATTTACTATTAAGTGAGATTACTTTACATTTCACCTTTCGCCCATTTCCATGTTCACATCAAAACAAAAATACCAAAAACAATTTATCTTTGTTTGTATGTTGTATTTGAGTGTTGTATCGTGATTAATGTTATCTGTATCAGTTTTGTAATTGTTTTATGTTAGTTTTAATTTTACAGTTTACTGAAATTGGTTCGTTCAAAAGACTTAAAGATTTTAATGGTTACTGTTTGAATTATCTGAATGTTAGTATTGCTTAATGATAAATGCAATGTTTACTAACATTAAAAAGTTGAATTGATGTTATTTGCAATCTATGGAATCACCCAATAGTTAGCAGAATTCCTTTGTAAATAGCAGTATTAAAAAGAAAAGACAGGCTCGTGGAGTTAACTTAAGTCCACGAGGATAGTCCGTTGAGTTAGCCATAAATCAACGAACTTTGTCCATTGAGTTAACTGTAATTCAACGGAGTGCTTATTGAATATAAATTTGAGTTGTTAACAATCAAACAGTTCTTAAATTCGTCAGCAATTCCCTGTGGGATCGACCTGTGCTTGCACATTGATACAATAGACACTATGTACTTGCAGTTAAAGTACAAATTGGAATTAATATCTAAATTGTATTAAAGGTTGTTTGTTTACTTCTAAAAGAAAGAATAGGTATAAAGATAAATTAACTAAGTAAAAACAGAAGTAACAAATCCAAGTTTTTCTAGTGTAGTGCTGGGAAAACAGAAGTAACAATGACTTAAGTGAACTTTCGGTGAGTTATCTATAACTATCCGAAATTGCAGCTGGGCATCGGATAGTTAGCCCTATAACTATCTAAAATTGCAGCTAGGCATCGGATAGTTAGCTCTGTAACTCTCTGAAATCTCTTTTATTTATAAAATAACTGAGGACACGTGTCAAGTTCTAGGAAATTGACTTAAGTGAATTTTCGGTGAGTTATCTCTAACTATCCGAAATGCATCTAAGCATCGGATAGTTAGCTCTCTAACTCTTCGAAATGTTTATTTTATGATTAAACTACTGCTGACACGTGTCGAAATCTAGTAGATTTATTTAAGTTATATATCGGTGAGTTATCTGTAACTATCCGAAATACATCTAAGCATCAGATAGTTAAGTCTGTAGCTATCCGAAATGCATCTGAGCATCGGATAGTTAAGTTTATAAGTATCCAAAATGCATCTGAGCATCAGATAGTTAAGTTTGTAAGTATCTGAAATGCACTTGAGCATCAGATAGTTAAATTTATGCATGTGTTTTATAGTTAAATCAACGAAGAAAGTTCGTTGAGTTATCTGTAACTCCACGAACTATTTATTTTCTAATATGCCACTATAGCGGTTGCAGGAACAGATAGTTGGAAGAGAAAAACCACCTTTGCACGTATCGCGTAGGGAGAAGAAAGCATCGTCGTTGATATGAATGAAGGAAATCCAACCGACCATTCAGTAGAAGCAGTTACTACTGAAGAAATATAAAAGAAAAGAAGAAAAAGAAGAAAAGGTGTGAGATCGATGGACGACCAATGTGTACAAAGGAGGAGCACCGAGCTTTCTACAAACAATATCGGTAATTCTCCAAAGTACCACACCAACCATCGTTACCACCACCATAATCACCAACCATCGGAGGTCTGTGAGAATACTTTCTTGATGTCGGGTCGATTCTGAGCCAAACACAGTGCTTGACAACCACTATGAGGAGTGATTGCGTCGCGGGAAGGGAAGCCATTTTCACCAAGCGCCGACTCATATTTCAGGAGTTCGTAAAGCTTTTAGCCTTGGCTTCGGGTTGATGCCTGCATGCTGAAGAGGAGATCATCTTGCAATTCTGGGCTCGCGATTCTATAGGGAGAGGAGACAAGATTGTAAGTGGTTTAATTTTCAGTGGTGTAATCACGTTGCAAGTAGTGACGGAAGTATTCACTATCTATTGAGATTACATTACATTTAACCTTTCTCCCATTTCCATGTTCATATTAAAACAAAAATACCAAAAACAATTTATTTGTGTTTATATGTTGTATTTGAGTGTTGTATCGTGATTAATGTTATCTTTATCAGTGTTGTGATTGTTTTATGTTTGTTTTAGTTTTACAGTTTACTGAAATTGGTTCGTTCAAAAGACTTAAAGATTTTAATGGTTACTATTTGAATTATCTGAATGTTAGTACTACTTAATGATAAATGCAATGTTTACTAACATTAAAAAGCTGAATTGTTGTTATTTATAATCTATGGAATCGCCCAATGGTTGGCGAAATTCCTCTGTAAATAGCAGTATTAAAAAGAAAAGACAAGCTCGTGGAGTTAACTTAAGTCCACGAGGTTAGTCCATTGAGTTAGCCATAACTCAACAAATTTTGTCCATTGAGTTAACTGTAATTCAATGAAGAGCTTATTGAATATATAAATTTGATTGTTAAGAAATGAATATTTCTCAAGTTCTTCAGTAATTCCTTGTGGGATCGACTTGTACTTGCACACCGATACAATAGACACTGTGCACTTGCCGTTAAAGTACAAATTGGAATTAATATCTAAATTGTATTAAAGGTTGTTTAATTACTTCTAAAAGAAAAGAATAAGCATAAAGATAAATTAACTAAGTAAAAAACAGAAGTAACAAATCCAAGTTTTTCTGGTGTAGTGCTGGGAAAACACAAACAGTTAGCTACAGTACTTGTCCCGTGAAATGGCACATGAGGTACTCGTTAAGTTAGAAACGTTAAGTTATATATATATACTTGTGTTACTCGTTTAGTTAACATTAAAGTAACGACTTCTAAGTACACTTGATGAAAATTTTTTGGACGAGAAAGTTTATTTTGCAGGAAATTTTTCAAAGATCCAGGACTAATGATTAAAGAAAATTCGAAATGTAAATGTGGGTCAGAATGTGTGTATTTCGATGAAGGAAAAAGGAAATACGTGAAGAAGTGGAAAACTAGTAGTGGTTAAACGTGAAGGATATGCATGAAATGAAGATATAGTATAAAAGGCATAGAATTCTCGTTGATCAAATTATCCTTGCACATAAAAAGAAAAATCTTTTCAAGGATCAAACTATCCCTGCACACTAAAAGAAAAATCTTTTTTAGAGATCAAAAACACCTCTTTAGGGAAAATCTCTCAGGTGGAAGAAAATTCAGTGAAGCAAAAAAAAGGTATTATTTATGTCACTAAAGATTTAAAGTATCAGAAGAAAACAAATTCAATGAAGTAGAGAAACACAAGATATTCGTCACTAAAGAATTGCTGAAGAAGAAAAAGAAGAAGAAAGATCTCAAATAGGGAGAAATGTTTTAAATTCTGCAAATTAGTTCTCTGTTTGTAGTTATGAAATTGTTTAGATGATACATGGTATTGAGATATAATTGCATCTACAATTTCTGAGGAGAATCGAATTGTATATTGTAATTGAAACCTTGAATAAAAATGATTTTATGAAAACAATGTCTCGACTTGTTTTTGAGTTTTAAAGTTTCAATTATATTTCAGAAAATATTCAAAAACACAATTCACCCCCCTCTTGTGTAGCCATATGATTCTACAAGTGGTATTAGAGCTTTGTTAATAATCTTTGATATAAAATCGCTACCAACTTATTAAATATCATTGTTTATTCTACCTTCCTTGTTTTTAAACAGAAATTAATATCTGAGCATACATTTAACTTTCTTGATTTAAGGCTCAAGTTGTTTTAAAGTTTTTAGACTATTTAAATCAAATAGGTTGAAAAATCTAAGGTAAGATGGCTACTGGAAATGGTAATTTTTCTTTATATGAAGGCCAAAATCTTAATCGTCCTTTATTTAATGGAATACATTTTGAATATTGGAAATATAGGATGACTATTTTTCTTCAAAGTATAGATCATAAGTTGTGGTTCATCATTTCTAAACCATATACGACGTTAACTACCCCTTATAATACTTGGACAATTACTGAAAAAGAAAATGAAACTATGAATGCTAAGGGCTTAAATATTTTATTTTGTGCATTGAGTTATGAACAGCTCAGTAAAGTGTCGGCATATAAATCTGCTTATGAGGTGTGGCATGCATTAGAAGTTTCACATGAAGGTACTTCTCAAGTTAAAGAGACTAAAATAAGCATGTTGATTCATAAGTATGATCTCTTTAAGATGCATGAAGACGAAAGTATTTATGAGATGTTTTCCAGATTTCTTGATATTATAAATTCTTTAAAATGCTAAGGAAAAAATTTTGAACAGAAGGATTTGGTGAGGAAAATTCTCAAATCTCTAAGTTCTAAATGGTCTTAGAAAGTAACATCAATTGAGGAATCACGAGATTTAAATGTTTATACCCTGAATGAACTTATAGGAAACTTAACAACTTATGAAGTTCAATTAAATGAATCATTGAGTCACAACAAACCAAAAATGAAGAAAGAAATGACTTTCGAAATTAATTCAGATTTTGATATATCTACTGATTCTAACGAGGATTTGATTTTGCTGACTAGAAAATTCAAGAAAGCATGGAAAGCTAGGAAATAGCAAAGGAACAAAAATGATAAACCCTTAACGTCAAAATCACTGAATGACAAGACTTCTTCATCTAGAAAGTATGTATGTTATAACTGTAAGAAACCTGGACATCTTTCTCCAAACTATCCTATGAGGAAAAATGAAAAGCAAAGTAAGACAAATCAGAAGAAGACGGCTCAAAAAACTTAGAAAAAGTTTTACAAGAAAAAGGCTTTGAAGGTCACTTGGGATGACACGTCTGAAGAGTCTAAATCTGAGGAATTATCATCAAAATCTTCACTTTCAAAAGGAGAACAAGAGTTAGAAGATGTTGCTCATGTGTGCTTCATGGCAGATGAGTCTGAGGTAATATTTGATCCTGAAAGTCATTTAGATTTCAACTTTGATGAATTATTATAAAAACTTAAAGTATGTAAACTGGAAAATAAGAATATTAGAAAATCTTCATCCATTATGGAACAAGAAAATTGTTTCCTGTCTACCTCTTTAGAAAAGTTTAAATGTGATAATGAAAATCATGCTAGAGATTTGCAAAAATTTAGATTTAATGAATGTATCTTGCATGAACAAATACAGAATATAAATGCTGAAAAATTAAAGATAGAATCTGAAAATGAAATGTTGAGAAACAATATAAATGAACTTGAATTAGAGATAGATAAATTAAAACTGAGAGTGTTAGATTTAAATTCTACCATTGAGAAATGGAATTTAAGTCAAACTAAGTTAGACAAACTAACTAGTACCCCTATGGTGTCTTATAAATTTGGCTTAGGACTTGATTATCTTGAATATCCTGAATCTCAAGCGAATAAAGGATTTATTAGTTGCAGTTCAAGTAAATATAAGACTAAAATTCCTTTTATTATGAAACAAGGTAATAAATATGTAGAAGTAGGAACTTCAAGGGATGAATCATGTAGTAATAATATAAATCAATGTGATTTGTCAAATTGTACTTCTAACATAACTATAAATGTTTCTAAAAATCTTGTTTCTTGTTTTGGAAATTTAGTTTCTAATGTTTCTAAAATTTCAAACAATTGTAGTAAACTGAAAATTCAGAAACCTGAGTATGTAATTCAATACACTAGTATTAGACCAATTACTCATTCTACATGTGATAAATCTGAAAATTTTTGTGCAGAAAAAGATTTTGTATGCACTGAAAATTCAAATACAACTACAAAATCTTGGTATGAACTTACTGAAATGTATGAGCATGACCAAAATAAATTAACATCTGATAAAAATCGATTTGGTCTTGGTTATACTACATTTAAAAACAAAAATAATGATTATAAGAGCAATAATGCTATATATGAGTATGAAGCTAATGATAAATCAATAGTACTTACAACTAATAAGAATGTAAATGATAATGTTAATCTATTTTTTAATAAAAAGAAGAAATATGCATTTAATGAACTTGGTCCTCAACAACATTGGGTACCAAGAAAAAGTTTTTATTAATTTGTGTTGCAGGAGGAAACAACATCAAAATGGATCTTGGATAGTGGCGCATCAAGTCACATGACTGAACAGAAAAGTCTACTACAAAATTTTACAAATACCATGAAAGGAAGTGTAACATTTGGAAACAAAAGCAAAGATAAAATCATAGGTATGGGCAATGTTCAAATAACTCCAACTTGTGTTATTTCGAATGTACTATATGTAGAAAACCTAAGATTTAATTTGCTGAGTGTCATAAAACTAACTAAAAATGGATATTATGTTGTGTTTGAAGATAATGTATGTAAAATAATTGTTGAGTATTTTTGTTTTGATGATGTGTACTGAATGAAAATAATCATATTTGCTCAATTACTATTGCTTGTGAAAAGAAATTAAAATCATGAATTAATACAGAAAAAGCTTATTGATATAAATACTTGTCTGTATTGGATCTGAAGTTAATAACTAGTCGTTTCGTTGCATTAATTTCTCATTTAGCTAAACGTTAAGTTAATGTGTGTTTTTATTGAAAAGCATGATATGTTTTAATGTTATATCTTCTGTATCATGAACAGTGCACGTTTAGACAACTCGTTAAGTTAGAGTTTTGTTTGTATAGAGGTTACGTGAGAACTCATTAAGTTAGAGGCTTAAAGGTTAAAATAGGTCACGTGATAACTCGTTAAGTTAGTGAGTAAAAGAAGAGACGAACTCCTTAAGTTAGTGTTATACACATGGTGAAATTATAAGTTACGAATGTTGTATTGTATCACGTGAGGTGCACATGTTTAACTCGTTAAGTTAACATAACTAAACGCGTTGAGTTGCTATATTGAACACTAAGGCAATGCATTAGGTTAGCGTTATAAACTTAAGTTGTTATTTTTTGCACGTGGTAAAATTCTTATTATAAAAACATTTGTGTATTACTGGTTCGTTGAGATATCATAACACAACGGAAATGGTTCGTTGAGTTATCATAACACAATGGAGATGGTTCGTTGAGATAGCATAACACCACGGACTTAGTTCGTTGACTTCGCTACAGTACTTGTCACGTGAAATGGCACATGAGGAACTCGTTAAGTTAGAAACGTTAAGTTATATATATACTTGTGTTACTCGTTTAGTTAACATTAAAGTAACGACTTCTTATTACACTGATGAAAAACTTTTGGACGAGAAAGTTTATTTTGCAGGAAATTTTTCAGAGATCCAAGACTAATGATTAAAGAAAATTTGAAATATAAACGTGGGTTAGAACGTGTGTGTTTCAATGAAGGAAAAAGAAAAGACGTGGAGAAGTGGAAAACTAGTAGTGGTTAAACGTAAAGGATATGCATGAAATGAAGATATAGTATAAAAGGCATAGAATTCTCGTTGATCAATTTATTCTTGCACACAAAATGAAAAATCTTTTCAAGGATCAAACCATCCCTGCACACCAAAAGAAAAATCTTTTTCAAGGATCAAAAACACCTCTCAAGTGGAAGAAAGTTCAGTAAAGCATAGAAAGGTAAGATTTTCGTCACTGAAGATTTGAAGTATCAGAAGAAAGCAAATTTGGTGAAGCATGAAAAGACAAGATATTCGTCACTGAAGAAGAAAAATAAGAAGAAGAAAGATCTCAAACAGGGAGAAATGTTTTAAATTCCGCAAATTAGTTTTCTCTATTTGTAGTTATGAAATTGTTTAGATGATACATGGTATCGAAATATAATTGCATCTACAATTTCTGAGGAAAATTGAATTGTATATTGTAATTGAAACCTTGAATAAAAATGATTTTATGAAAACAATGTCTCGACTTGTTTGAGTTTTAAAGTTTCAATTATATTTCAGAAAATATTAAAAATATACAATTCACCCTCCTCTTGTGTAGCCATACGATCCTACAATAATTGATAAAAATATGTAGATGAAATTCTTAAGAAATTTAATTTTAATGATACAAGGATTCGAGGAACTCCTATGAGTATTTCTTTAAAGTTAGATATTGATGACATAGGAAAATCCAAAGATCAAAGAAAATACAGAAGTATGATTGGTTCTTTACTTTATTTAACTGCTAGTAGACCTAATATTATGTTTGTTGTGTGTGTTTGTGCTAGATTTCAGTCTAATCGTAAAGAATCACAGTTAATTGCAGTTAAAAGAATATTTAGATATATACAAGGAACTAAAAATTTCGGATTGTATTATTCTAAGGATAGTTCAATAGATCTTATAGGATATACTGATGCTGATTATGCAGGATCTAAATCTGATAGAAAGAGTACTAGTGCCACATGTCAATTATTGGGAAATAATTTGGTGTCCTAGTTTAGTAAAAAGCAAAACTGTGTAGCACTTTCTACTATAGAAGCTGAATATATTATTGCTGCACTCTGTTGCACTCAAATTCTATGGATAAGGCAAACCCTAGAAGATTTTGGATTATTTTATGATACAACTGAGATTTATTGTGACAGTAGTTCTGCAATAAATCTTTCCAAAAATCCTGTATTACATTCAAGAGCAAAGCATATAGAGGTTAAACATCATTTTCTAAGAGATAATGTAATTAAAGGAAAAATTAAATTTGAATTTGTGTCTAGTAAAAATCAATTAGCTGATATATTTACAAAACCTCTAGACGAAAATACATTCTGCAACATTAGATTAAATTTAGGTATTTGTAGGCTATGTGATGTGTAAAATGCTTAAACTCCACATAAAAAGATAAATATTATTGATGATGTTGTTCACCTCATAGATATTATATGCTTATCATAAATATCTAAAGTAATATCTAAACTGCTGCTTAAGATACTATGTATTTATTGTAAAATCATAGTAGTATCTTATTGAGTTTAAGTAGTTTATCAATTTTAAGGGTTTTTACGATTTTAAGTGGAAGTGTAAATGAAAAACATTAAATACTTCTAACATTTTGAAATTTTGATTAAATGTTTTCTTTGAATCAAGAAAAATGCATATGATCATGCATAAATTTGACTTAATTGATTAAACTTGTAGAATAAATTATATGTAACTCATCTTAAACTGCTAATCAAAAGTATAAGCTTATTGAAACTGATTCATATTCTTAGTACAATCATAGAAGTAAAAATTGTACGAGATTTGTGTTTTATTGCATCTGTATTAATGGAATACATATATACTGTGCTTAAAATGAGAAGTTCTTACAAAGTGAAAATCTTTGAGAGTTTATTGATCGATTTGATCATGAGCCTTTTGTACTTGAGTAGATAGGTATGTAAGGATTGTTGTCCTGAAAAAGGATTCTTTAAATCTAGCAACCTAAGGTCCTGATGAAATCTAGGATTATTGACTTAAAGCTCATTACACAGGTACATTAGAAAGCTCTTGTATGATTCAAACTTTTCAAACTAACTTTTAAAGAAAATTATCAATATTGACTGTTTTGAAAAAAAAAAAAAATAATTTGTTTCATTAATTACAGATATCTTTGAATCGAATATAGTTTCTACCAATATGACTACTGATTTGTTGAATCAACATTAGTACTTTTGAAAACATTTATTTGAGATACATTCTTTTATTCTCCTTGAATTAATCATATTGAGTTCAAAGTTGTGTTTTGATTCATATACAGTAGGAATTGATTCTAGAAATCATTTTTGATGATGTTAGAATAACGGAAGTCTCTAAGAAGAAAATTTAAAAGTATAGTTATACTTAACATCTATTGTCACTTCAAGTATATTTTGTATTTTGATTGAATATATTTGAAGTATATTTGTAGGGGGAGGATTAACAATGTCAAAAATAGATTAATATAATTCAGAATACAAATCTTGGTTAATCTGAATTAATGTCCTCTTAAAATCTTGATGAAATAATTTGAAAAGACAAACAAACTATTTTAGATTTAAAGGACAAAAATGTTTGAATAGTTTACAATGTTCTCTAGATAATGTTAAGTTTAGCATGTATGTTGTTTTCAGAACGTTTCAGTGGGAAGCATTCGAAAATTGTTTTAAGTGTACTAACTAGACGTTATGTTAGATAAGGTAACGTGTAAAACTGCCTTTAGACAACGTTTTACTCGTTAGGTAAGTTAACTCAACGAACATAGAAAAAGAAAAAGAAATAGAGAATGATGAAGTTCCACGCACTTGGTTCAAGAAAATATTGCGAGTGGACAAAAGGTTAGTAGAAATTTATAGTGAATATTTCTTTCTTGAAGGTATACTGAATGAAGTTAGACAAGAACTTCAAAAGACTGATGCAAATATTACATACATGGGTATTCATAGTAAATTTGATAGAGAATACAGAATGAAATGTGCTGAGATTGCATTTCTCGAGTAGTATGCAAAATATTTGGAAAAAGGTGTAGGTACTTCAACTAGAACTCCTCAAATACCAATAAACGATAATAGACTACATGCATTTGAGGAAGAGCATGAATCAGCTATCCCTACTCCTTTATATTCAAAACAAGTAGAATCAAATATTGTTGTAGACAAAACAAAAGTTGACAGTCTTTGAAAGGTCGTAGCAATAGAGAGTGCCTTAGAAGAATTAAAGTAGAAAACTTTTATGGAACAATTTCAGAAGAAAATAGCAATACTTCAAGAAGAGTGATTCAGTTGTTATAGTAGAAGAAAAATCATAAAAATTATGTCTAAGGAAACAAAGTCTATTGAAAAAGGAAAATCAGATGAAAATTTATTTCCAAAGGACAATGTATGTCTAAACATTGTACCTTATTTTGCATCTAATAAACTCATCAATTCCGACTACACTAAAACTGATGAAGATAATGAGACTTTATTTTCCCTTACTAGAAAGCTTGAGAAGAAATACAAGTCAAATATGAGCTCAAGTTTTTCTATCAGTACAAGTCCTGATGATGTAGAAATTGACAAATCAAAGCATCAAGCACCTAACATTGAACAAGTTATTGCAGATTTAATTGACAATGTTGAGGCAGTAACTACTTCACAGGCCGAATTGTCTAGAGTAGCAGATATTGACTCTAGAAGAGCTAAAAGTTAACCAGCCTTCTACAGAATCTATAGAAGTAGAGTTTGAGAAATCACAGCATGAATCAATGGAAATATCTATTGAACAAAATGAACAATTACAGACAGATACACTGACTGTTGAATTTATGGAAACATTGAACTCTAATCATTCTATAGAGACTGAATAGATGAATGTTGAGCATATTGAAGATGTTCCTAACACTGTTGAAGCTGAAGAATCAAGCTTACCTGAGCAGCTTCAAGATAATATTTTGGAAGAGGAACAACATGACATTCATTTTGAAGAAGAGGTTCCTGAAGATGAATTAAACTCTGAATCACGACTTTAGGTATCACCTTCTTTGTGTACAGTATTACAAATTCAAGGTAATTCAATTCATTTTAGATCTGAAGAAGCATTGCAGAAATACAATAATCTGATTACATGTCAGATTCTGCATGCACGTCCAATAAAGTTTAGAAATTTGATGGAAATAAGAGATCTATTTGAGTTTCAAGGACTCATTCAATTCTTACTAGTAGGAACAAAATGGAAGCAATACATAGAGCTTATTATAGCTTTTTATAGCAATCTGGTCAAGAATGGAAATTTTCTGAAAACTCAAATAAATCAATAAGAGTTTATATTGTCTCCTGAGTTAATATTTGAAGTTTTAGGATTAAAGAATGAAGGTGTTGTTGTTACGAACATATTTGACATGATTAGACAACTAGAATGGAACATTCAGTCTTTATTGAAAATTCCAGATGTATATTGTTTAAAATGAAAAAGTGCATATTATTAACGGTTAAATGATGGTTAATTGCATAATATTTAGCTTATCATATGAGAATTAAGCCATTATGTTATAATTGCACTGTTATATGCTTTAATTAAAGAATCTGCTTAATTTTGGGGAATTAATGTTAATTTAGTACATTTCTGAATTATCGATATGTTGTAGGCTGTGAAATTCTTAAGTATCCAAATTTTCTGATATTTTGGACAGTTATGTTTAACAGACCGAACATGTCGAATAGTTATGTTTAAATTGCGAACAGTTATGTTTTGAAAGAATATTTTATTATTTCCTGAAGTACACGTGTCAAAACCATAATGCATGACTTAAGTGAACTTTCGGTAAGTTATCTATAACTATCTAAAATTGCAGCTAGGCATCAGACAGTTATATGTGTAACTCTTTGAAATCTCTTTTTATTTATTTATAAAATAGCTGAGGACATGTGTCATGTTCTGGGAAAGTGACTTAAGTGAATTTTCGGTGAGTTATCTCTAACTATCCAAAATGCATCTGAGCATCAGATAGTTAGCTTTGTAACTCTCCAAAATGTTTATTTTATGATTAAACTACTGCTGACACGTGTCGAGATCTGGTAGATTTATTTAAGTTATATATCGGTGAATTATCTGTAACTATCTAAAATGCATCTAGGCATCAGATAGTTAAGTTTGTAAGTACCTGAAATGCACCTAAGCATCGGATAGTTAAATTTATGCACGTGTTTTATAGTTAAATCAATGAAGAAAGTCCGTTGAGTTATCTGTAACTCCACAGACAATTTATTTTCTAATATGCTACTATAGCAGTTGTGGGAACAAACAGTTGGAAGAGAAAAACCATGTTTGCACGTAGCGCGTAGGGAGAAGAAATCATCGCCATTGATATGAATGAAGGAAATCCAACCGACCATTCAAGTAGAAGCAGTTACTATTGAAGAAATATAAAAGAAAAGAAGAAAAAGAAGAAAGGGTGTGTGATCGATGGACGGCTAATGTGTATAGAGGAGGAGCACCGAGCTTTCTGCAGGTAGTATCGGCAATTCTCCAAAGTACGACACCAACTATCATTACCACCACCATAATCACCAACCATCGGAGGTCTGTGAGAATACCTTCTTGATGTCAGGTCGATTCCAAGCCAAACACAGTGTTTGACAACTACTGTGAGGAGTGATCGTGTCACGAGAAGGGAAGCCATTTTCACCAAGCACCGACTTACATTTTAGGAGATCGTAAAGCTTTTAGCCTTGGCTTTGGGTTGATGCCTGTATGCTGAAGAGGAGATCATCTTGCAATTCTGGACTCACGATTCTATAGGGAGAGGAGACAGAATTGTAAGTGGTTTAATTTTCAGTGGTGTAATCGCATTGCAAGTAGTGACGGAAGTATTTACTGTCGAGTGAGATTACTTTACATTTCTCCTTTCACCCATTTCCATGTTCATATTAAAACAAAAATACCAAAAACAATTTATCTATGTTTGTATGTTGTATTTGAGTGTTGTATTGTTTGTGTTGTATTGTGATTAATATTATCTTTATTAGTGTTGTGATTGTTTTATGTTTGTTTTAGTTTTACAGTTTACTGAAATTGGTTCGTTCAAAAGACTTAAAGATTTTAATGGTTACTGTTTGAATTATCTGAATGTTAGTATTGCTTAATGATAAATGCAATGTTTACTAATATTAAAAAGCTGAATTGATGTTATTTACAATCTGTGGAATCGCCCAATAGTTGGCGGAATTCCTCTGTAAATAGTAGTATTAAAAAGAAAAGACAGGCTCGTGGAGTTAACTTAAGTCCACGAGGTTAGTCCGTTGAGTTAGCCATAACTCAACGAACTTTGTCCATTGAGTTAACTGTAATTCAACGGAGAGCTTATTAAATATATAAATTTGATTGTTAACAAACGAACAATTCTCAAGTTCTTCAGCAATTCCCTATGGGATCGACCTATACTTGCACACTGATACAATAGACACTGTGCACTTGTAGTTAAAGTATAAATTGGAATTAATATCTAAATTGTATTAAAGGTTGTTTGTTTACTTCTAAAAGAAAAAGAATAGGAATAAAGATAAATTAACTAAGTAAAAAATAGAAGTAACAAATCCAAGTTTTTCTGGTATAGTGCTGGGAAAATACCAAACAAGTTTTATGGCGCCGTTGTCGAGGAATTAAATTGAATTGACTTGAATTGAATTAATATAAGCAATTGTTAGAGTTGTTTCGTTTTAATAGCCAGAGTTGTGTGTTTTCTTCTGTAATTGAGAATATGGCATATGCTTGTGCTCAAAGATTTCTGAAACCCATAATTAGCATATGTGAATTTTGCAATTTTGTAACACTAAGATCTGGAACTGATATACCACCAAGAACTCAAAATGAAAATGATATGAAGGTGGATAAGAGTAAAAATCAAAATGATAATGAAAATGTAATAGCTGAAAATTTAGAAATCACTGAAGAACAATCTAAATCTGCCAATGAAGCTAAAAATGATCAAACAAATCAACTAAAATAAAAAGAATCTTTTAAATCGAAATCTTTAGCACCCTATCCTAAAAGATTACAACAAACAATACCTGAAAAACAAGAAAAGATCAGAGAAATTTTTGAAAAAGTACAAGTTAACATTCCTTTGTTAGATCTATTGCAGAAAATGCCACCTTGTGCTAAATTTTTGAAGGATTAGTGTACTAAGAAAAGAGAGCAAAAAGTTCTTAGAAAGGTCTTTTTAGCTGAGCAAAGTAGTTCTCTATTTCTACCACATTCCTAAAAAGTTATTTGATCCTGGAATCCCTGTTATATCATGCACCATAGGAAATACCATTCTAGAAAGAACCTTAATAGACTTAGGTGCAGGTATAAATGTTATGCCAAGTGATATATTTGCGTCCTTAGGATTAGAAGGCTTAACTCCTACTAGTACGGTTATTCAACTAGCTAATAGAAGTATAAGATACCTTAGAAGAAAAATAGAGGATGTCTTAATTAAAATCAAAAATTTTATATATCCTATTGATTTTGTAATTCTGGATTCCCAACAAATTAAGCATAAAAATAGTGATACATCTTTAATTTTGGGAAGGCCATTTTTAGCAACATCAGGGGCTGTTATAAATTGTAAGACTGGAGTAATGAAGTTAGCATATGGTAATGAGGATACTCAATTAAATATTTTCAAACTAGAAAGGTTTGAGGAGTTAGAAATGTCCTTACATACCATAAACTTTTTAGAGGGTAAAGGAGATATGTTAGATGATGTGATTCAAGAAGAATTAAATAGGCAAATCAATTCTGAAACTTTAGAGGAAAGTGAAAGCACAAATATAGAAGGAGATTAGGAAGAAATTAATTTAAAAAATGATGATGTTCAATTAGGAGCTCTAGCTTCTGATGGGCAACATTTAGAATTAAAACCTTTACCTCCTAAATTAACCTATATATTTCTGGAAGAGAAACGAACCTGTCCAATCAATATTGCTTCAGATTTAAAAGAGGATCAAAGTGATAGGATGGACTATGACTGATATAAAAGAGTTAAGTTCAACTTTATGCTGTCACCACATATATTTAGAAGAGAATGCTAAACCTATTAGAATTCCTAAGAGGAGATTAAATCCAAACCTTAAAGAAGTAGTTAGGAAGGAAATAATTAAATGGTTAGATAATGACATAATTTATCCGATTTTTGATAGCTCGTGGGTTAGTCCAATCCATGTAGTTCCCAAGAAATCAGGATTAACAGTTATTAGGAATGAAAGTCAAGACTTGATACCTACTAGAATTCAATCAGGCTGGAGAGTATGTATAGACTATAAAAAGTTGAATGTTGTAACTAGGAAAGATCATTTTCCCTTACCTTTTATAGATCAAATGCTGGAAATATTAGCAAGGCAAGAATATTTTTGTTTCCTAGACGGGTATTTAGGGTATAATTAAATTCCAGTAGCATTAGAGGATCAAGAGAAAACAACTTTCACCTGTCCTAATGGAACTTATGCTTTTAAGAGAATGCCATTCGGATTATGCAATGCGCTAGCTACCTTTCAAAGGTGTACGCAAGGCATATTTACTGGAATGACTGAAGATTGTTTAGAAATATTTATGCAGAATTTTACTATATATGGCAACTCATATGAAGTTTGTTTAAAAAATTTAGACCTAATATAAAAACACTGTGTGGAAAAAAGTCTGGTTTTAAATTGGAAAAAATGTCACTTCATGGTTAAACAAGGAATAGTCTTAAGGCATGTTATTTCTAAGAAAGAGTTGGAAGTAGATAAAGCTAAAATAGAAGTAATTTCTAACTTACTAGAATGTTGAGTATTTTTGTTTTGATGATGTGTGCTGAATGAAAATAATCATATTTGCTCAATTAGTATTGCTTGTGAAAAGAAGTTAAAATCATCAATTAATACAGAAAAAGCTTACTGATATAAATATTTGTCTATATTGGATCTGAAGTTAATAACTAGTCGTTTCGTTGCATTAATTTCTCATTTAGCTAAACGTTAAGTTAACGTGTGTTTTTATTGAAAAGCATAATATGTTTTAATGTTATATCTTATGTATCATGAACAGTGCACGTTTAGACAACTCGTTAAGTTAGAGTTTTGTTTGTATAGAGGTCATGTGAGAACTCGTTAAGTTAAAGGCTTAAAGGTTAAAATAGGTCACGTGATAACTCGTTAAGTTAGTAAGTAAAAGAAGAGACGAACTCGTTAAGTTAGTGTTATACACGTGGTGAAATTATAAGTTACGAATGTTGTATTGTATCACATGAGGTGCACATGTTTAACTCGTTAAGTTAACATAACTAAATGCATTGAGTTGCTATATTGAACACTAAGGCAATGCGTTAGGTTAGCATTATAAACTTAAGTTATTATTTTTGCACGTGATAAAATTCTTATTATAAAAATATTTGTTTATTACTGGTTCGTTGAGTTATCATAGCACAACGGAGATGGTTCGTTGAGTTATCATAACACAACGGAGATGGTTCGTTGAGATAGCATAACACCACAGACTTAGTTCGTTGACTTAGCTACAGTACTTATCACGTGAAATGGCACATGAGGAACTCGTTAAGTTAGAAACGTTAAGTTATATATATACTTTTGTTACTCGTTTAGTTAACATTAAAGTAATGACTTCTTATTACACTAATGAAAAACTTTTGGACAAGAAAGTTTATTTTGCAGAAAATTTTTCAGAGATCCAGGACTGATGATTAAAGAAAATTTGAAATATAAACGTGGGTTAGAACGTGTGTGTTTCGATGAAGGAAAACGAAAAGACGTGGAGAAGTGGAAAACTAGTAGTGGTTAAACGTGAAGGATATGCATGAAATGAAGATACAGTATAAAAGGCATAGAATTCTCGTTGATCAATTTATCTTTGCACACAAAAAGAAAAATCTTTTTAAGGATCAAACCATCCCTGCACACCAAAAGAAAAATCTTTTTCAGGGATCAAAAACACCTCTTCGGGAAAATCTCTCAAGTGGAAGAAAGTTCAGTGAAGCATAAAAATGTAAGATTTTCGTCTCTGAAGATTTGAAGTATCGGAAGAAAGCAAATTCGGTGAAGCATGAAAAGACAAGATATTCGTCACTAAAGAATTGCTGAAGAAGAAAAAGAAGAAGAAAGATCTCAAACAGGGAGAAAAGTTTTAAATTCCGCAAATTAGTTTTCTCTGTTTGTAGTTATGAAATTGTTTAGATGATACATGGTATCGAAATATAATTGCATCTACAATTTCTGAGGAGAATTGAATTGTATATTGTAATTGAAACCTTGAATAAAAATGATTTTATGAAAACAATGTCTCGACTTGTTTTTGAGTTTTAAAGTTCAATTATATTTCAGAAAATATTAAAGATACACAATTCACCCCCCTCTTGTGTAGCCATACGATCCTACAAGTGGTATCAGAGCTTTGTTAATAATCTTTGATATAAAATCGATACCAACTTATTTAATATCATTGCTTATTCTACCTTCCTTGTTTTTCAATAGAAATTAATATCTGAGCATACGTTTAACTTTATTGATTTAAGGCTCAAGTTGTTTTAAAGTTTTTAGACTGTTTAAAATCAAATAGGTTGAAAACTCTAAGGTAAAATGGCTACTGGAAATGGTAATTTTTCTTTATATGAAGGCCAAAATCTTAATCGTCCTCCTTTATTTGTTGGAAGACATTTTGAATATTGGAAATATAGGATGACTATTTTTCTTCAAAGTATAAATCATAAATTGTGGTTCATGATTTCTAAACCATATACTCTGTTAACTACTCCTTATAATACTTGGACAGTTACTAAAAAAGAAAATGAAACTCTGAATGCTAAGGGCTTAAATATTTTATTTTGTGCATTGAGTTATGAACAGTTCAGTAAAGTGTCGGCATATAAATCTGCTTATGAGGTGTGGCATGCAATAGAAGTTTCACATGAAGGTACTTCTCAAGTTAAAGAGACAAAAGTAAACATGTTGATTCATAAGTATGAACTCTTTAAGATGCATGAAGACGAAAATATTTTTAAGATGTTTTCCAGATTTCTTGATATCATAAACTCTTTAAAATGTTTAGGAAAGAATTTTGAACAGAAGGATTTGGTGAGGAAAATTCTCAGATCCCTAAGTTCTAAATGGTCTCAAAAAGTAACATCAATTGAGGAATCACGAGATTTAAATGTTTATACTATGAATGAACTTATAGGAAATTTAACAGCTTATGAAGTTCAATTAAATGAATCACTGAGTCACAACAAACTGAAATTGAAGAAAGAAATAGCCTTCGAAATTAATTCAGATTCTGATATATCTACTGATTCTGACGAGGATTTGATTTTTCTAACTAGGAAATTCAAGAAAGCATAGAAAGCTAGGAAACAGCAAAGGAACAAAAATGATAAACCCTTAACGTCAAAATCATTGAATGACAAGAATTCTTCATCCAGAAAGTATGTATGTTACAACTGTAAGAAACCTGGACATCTTTCTCTAGACTGTCCTATGAGGAAAAATGAAAAGCAAAGTAGGACAAATCAGAAGAAGACGGCACAGAAAACTTAGAAAAAGTTTTACAAGAAAAAGGCTTTGAAGGTCACTTGGGATGACACATTTGAAGAGTCTGAATCTGAGGAATCAACATCAAAATCTTAACATTCAGAAAGAGAACAAGAGTTAGAAGACATTGCTCATGTGTGCTTCATGGCAGATGAGTCTGAGGTAATATCTGATCTTGAAAGTCATTCAGATTTCAACTTTGATGAATTATTATGTGCTTATCATGCATTATTACAAAAGCTTAAAGTATCTAAACTGGAAAATAAGAATATTAGAAAATCTTCATCCATTATGGAACAAGAAAATTGTTTCCTGTCTACTACTTTAGAAAAGTTTAAATGTGATAATGAAAATCATGCTAGACATTTGCAAAAATTTAGATTTAATGAATGTATCTTGCATGAACAAATACAAAATATAAATGCTGAAAAATTAAAGATAGAATCTGAAAATGAAATGCTGAGAAACAATATAAATGAACTTGAATTAGAGATAGAAAAATTAAAATTGAGAGAGCAAGATTTAAAATCTACCTATGAGAAATGGAATTTAAGTCAAACTAAGTTAGACAAACTAACTAGTACCCCTGCAGTGTTTTATAAATTTGGCTTAGGATTTGAGTATCCTGAATATCCTGAATCTCTAGCCAATAAAGGATTTATTAGTTGCAGTTCAAGTAAATCTAAGACTAAAATTCCTTTTATTATGAAACAAGGTAATAAATATGTAGAAGTAGGTACTTCAAAGGATGAATCATGTAGTAATAATATAAATCAATGTAATTTGTCAAATTGTACTTCTAACATGACTATAAATGTTTCTAAAAATCTTGTTTCTTGTTCTCGAAATTCAGTTTCTAATGTTTCTAAAATTTTAGACAATTATAGTAAACTGAAAATTCAGAAACCTGAGCATGTAATTCAATACACTGGTATTAGACCAATTACTCATTCTGCATGTGATAAAACAAAAAATTCTTGTGCAGAAAAAGATTTTGTATGTACGGAAAGTGTTAATACAAGTACCAAATCTTGGTATGAATTTACTGAAATGTATAAGCATGACCAAAATAAATTAACATCTGATAAAAATATGTTTGGTGTTGATTATACTACATCTGAGAACAAAAAGAATGATTGCAAAAGCAATAATGCTATATGTGAGTATGAAGCTAATGATAAATCAATAGTACTTACAACTAATAAGAATATAAATGATAATGTTAAACTATTTTTAAACAAAAAGAAGAAATATGCATTTAATGAACTTGGTCCTCAACAACATTGGATACCAAGAAAAAGTTTTTCTTAATTTGTTGTAGGAGGAAACAACATCAAAATGGATCTTGGACAGTGGAGCATCAAGTCACATGATTGGACAAAAAAGTCTACTACAAAATTTTACAAATACCATGAAAGGAAGTGTAACATTTGGAAACAAAAGCAAAGATAAAATCATAGGTATGGGCAATGTTCAAATAACTCCTACTTGTGTTATTTCGAATGTACTATTTGTAGAAAACCTAGGTTTTAATTTGCTGAGTGTCATAAATGGATAAAGGTATATTTTTAAATCAGGAAAAATATGCAGATGAAATGCTTAAGAAATTTAATTTTAATGATACAAGGATTCAAGGAACTCCTATGAGTACTACTTTAAAGTTAGATATTGATGACATAGGAAAATCTATAGATCAAAGAAAATACAGAAGTATGATTGGTTCTTTACTTTATTTGATTGCTAGTAGACCTGATATTATGTTTGCTGTGTGTGTTTGTGCTAGATTTCAATCTAATCCTAAAGAATCACACTTAATTGCAGTTAAAAGAATATTTAGATATATACAAGGAACTAAAAATTTCAAACTGTATTATTCTAAGGATAGTTCAATAGATCTTATAGGATATACTGATGCTGATTATGTAGGATCTAAATCTGATAGAAAGAGTACCAATGGCACATGTCAATTATTGGGAAATAATTTGGTATCATGGTTTAGTAAAAAGCAAAACTATGTAGCACTTTCTACTACAGAAGCTGAATATGTTGCTGTTGCACTGTGTTGCACTTAGATTCTATGGATAAGGCAAACTTTAGAAGATTTTGGATTATCTTATGATACAACTGAGATTTATTGTGACAGTAGTTCTACAATAAATCTTTCCAAAAATCCTGTATTACATTCAAGAGCAAAGCATATAGAGGTTAGACATCATTTTCTAAGAGATTACGTAATTAAAAGAAAAATTAAATTAGAATTTGTGTCTAGTAAAAATCAATTAGCTGATATATTTACAAAACCTCTAGACGAAAATACATTCTGCTACATTAGATTAAATTTAAGTATTTGTAGGCTATGTGATGTGTAAAATGCTTAAACTCCACATAAAAAAGATAAATATTATTGATGATGTTGTTCACCTCATAGATATTATATACTTATTATAAATATCTAAAGTAATATCTAAACTACTGCTTAAGATACTATGTATTTATTGTAAAATCATAGTAGTATCTTATTGATTTTTAAGTAGTTTATCAATTTTAATAGTTTTTACGATTTTAAGTGGAAGTGTAAATGAAAAACATTAAATACTTCTAACATTCTAAAATTTTGATTAATTGTTTTCTTTGAATCAAGGAAAATGCATATGATCATGCATAAATTTGACTTAATTGATTAAACTTGTAGAATAAGTTATATGTAACTCATCTTAAACTGTTAATCAAAAGTATAAGCTTATTGAAACTAATTCATATTCTCAATATAATCATAGAAGTAAAAATTATATGAGATTTGTGTTTTATTGCATCTATATTAATGGAATACATATATACTGTGCTTAAAATGAAAAGTGCTTACAAAGTAAAAATCTTTGAGAGTTTATTGATCAGTTTGATCACAAGCCTTTTGTACTTGAGCAGATAGGTATGTAAGGATTGTTGTCCTGAAAAAGGATTCTTTAAATCTGGCAACCTAAGGTCCTGATCAGATCTGGGATTGTTGACTGAAAGCTCATTACACGGGTACATTAGAAAGCACTTGTATGATTCAAGCTTTTCAAACTAACTTTTAAAGAAAATTATCGATATTCACTGTTCTGAAAAGAAAAAGTTGTTTCATTAATTATAGATATTTTTGAATCACATATAGTTTATACCATTATGACTACTGATTTATTGAATCAACATTAGTACTTTTGAAAATGTTTATTTGAGATACATTCTTTTATTCTCCTTGAATTAATTGAATTGAGTTCAAAGTTGTGTTTTGATTCATATATAGTAGGAATTGATTCTAGAAATCATTTTTGATGATGTCAGGATAACGGAAGTCTCTGAAAAGAAAATGTAAAAGTATAGTTATACTTAACATCTATTGTCACTACAAGTATATTTTGTATTTTGATTGAATATATTTGAAGTATATTTGTAGGGGGAGCATTAACAATGTCAAAAATAGATTAATATAATTTAAAATACAAATCTTAGTTAATCTGAATTAATGTCCTCTTAAAATCTTGATGAAATAATTTAAAAAGACAAACAAACTATTCTAGATTCAAAAGACAAAATGTTCAAATAGTTTACAATGTTCTCAAGATAATGTTAAGTTTAGCATGTGTGTTGTTTTCGGAAGGTTTTAGTTGGAAGCATCCAAAACTTGTTTAAGTGTACTAACTAGACGTTATATTAGATAAGGTAACGTGTAAAACTACCTCTAGACAGCGTTTTACTCGTTAGGTTAGTTAACTCAACGAGTTATACTTGAATATTTCGGGTACCTTGATTGAATAAACTTTATTCAATATTTATTTAATTTCTAAACCTGACTTCTCTTCACGTTGAGTTATACGCCTAGAAACCCTATTTAAACACTTATTACACGGGCACTTAGGTTATTTGTAAACTTTGTCAAGAAAATCTTTCCCGCTTGTTGCTGTTACAACCTACGACGATGGTCTCCAAGTTCTACAAAGGTCGTGGTAGAGGAAAAGGCAAAAGCAGAAGAGATGCAAAAGGAAAAGAAATAGAGAATGATGAAGTTCCACGTACTTGGTTCAAGAAAATATTTCGAGTGGACAAAAGGTTAGAAGAACTTTATAGAGATTACTTCTTTTCTCAGGATATATTAGATGAAGTTAGACAAGAACTTCAACATACTGATGCAAGTATTACATACATGGGTATTCGAAGTAAATATGATAGAGAATACAGAATGAAATGTGCTGAGATTGCATTTTTGGAATAGTATGCAAAATATTTGGAAAAAGGTGTAGGTTCATCAAATAGAACTCCTCAAACTCCTATAAACGGTACAAGACTACATGCATTTGAGGAAGAGCATGAATCAGCTATCCCTACTCCTTTATATTCAAAACAAGTTGAATCAGATATTGCTGTAAACAAAACAAAAGTTAACAGTCTTCGAAAGGCTGTTGCAATGGAAAGTGCCTTAGAAGAATTAAAGCAGAAAACTTTTATGGAGCAATTTGAAAAGAAAACAGCAATACTTGAAAAGGAGAAACAGAAATGTTATAGAAGAAGGAAAGTTAGAAAAATTATGTCTAAGGAAACAAAATCTTTTGAAAAAGGAAAATCAGATGAAAATTTATTTCCAAAGGACAATGTATGTCTAGACATTGTACCTTATTGTGCATCTGATAAACTCATCAGTTCCAAACACACTGAAACTAATGAAGATAATGAGACTTTATTTTCCCTTGCTAGAAAACTTGAGAAAAAATCCAAGTCAAATATGTGCTCAAGTTTTTCTATTAGTACAAGTCCTGATGATATAGAAATTGACAAATCAGAGCATCAGGCACCTGACATTGAACAAGTTATTGCAAATATAATTGACAATGTTGAAGTAGTAACTAGTTCACAAGCTGAATTGTCTGGAGTAGCAGATATTGAAATTGTTAAGACTCCAGAAGAGCTAAAAGTTAACCAGCCTTCTACGGAATCTATAGAAGTAGAGTCTGAGAATTCACAACATGAATCAATGGAAATATCTATTGAACAAAATGAACAATTAGAGACAGATACACCGGCTGTAGAATTTGTGGAAAAATTGTACTCTAAACATTCTATAGAGACTGAACAGATGAATGTTGAGCATATTGACAATGTTCCTAACACTGTTGAAGCTGAAGAATCAAGCTTACCTGAGCAGCTTCAAGATAATATTTTGGAAGAGGAACAACATGACATTCATTTTGAAGAAGAGGTTCCTGAAGATGAATTAAACTCTGAATCACAGCTTCAGGTATCACCTTCTTTGTGTACAATATTAAAAATTCAAGGTAATGCAATTCATTTTAGATCTGAAGAAGCATTGCAGAAATACAATAATCTGATTACATGTTAGATTCTGCATGCTCGTCCAATAAAATTCAGAAATTTGATGGAAATAAGAGATCTGTTTGAGTTTCAAGGCCTCATTAAATTCTTGCCAGTAGGAACGAAATGGAAGCAATACACAGAGCTTATTGCAGCTTTTTATAGCAATCTGGTCAAGAATGGAAATTTTCTGAAAACTCAAATAAATGAACAAGAGTTTATATTCTCCTAAGTTAATTTTTGAAGTTTTAGGATTAAAGAATGAAGGTGTTGTTGTTACCAACAGATTTGACATAATAAGACAACTGGAATGGAACATTCAATCTTTATCAAAAATTTCAGATGTATATTCTGAAATGAGATTAATGGAAAATTTGAATGCAGAGGCAAGATTTATTGCAAATATATTGTATGCAAATTTATTTCAGAGAGTTGGACACAATTTGGAAGTCAGCAGAAGCTGTTTATATGCAACTTATAGCTTGTTGAATAGAATTCAAATAAATTGGTTTGATGTTTTCACTTCTCAACTACGACATATGAGTTCAAAGTTATTTTATGGTGATGCTGTATGTAGACTCATTGCAAGCCAATTGAATTTATCCGACTGGCCCTCTGAAACTAAAGGCATGAGAGCATTTAGTATCAAAGATTTGCAAAAATTCCAGGCCATGTATAAACCTCAACGACAACAACAACAACAACCTAATACAGACCATATACAACAACAACAACAACAAAGTTATTCAGTTCAAGCAAAGCAGCAAACCCAGCTACCTCCTGACTTAGATGCAATGCTTAACGACATTAGAAATGATATTAGGCATCTAGGAGATAAAATATGTAATGCTGTAAGTGATATACTTAGGAGGGGTCGATAACTGTTTTTGTTTGTTTCTGAATACAAAATGTAATGTTTGTATTACTTGTTTGATTTGATTGAACAATACATTTTTCTGTAAATGTCTTCAATTATTATTCTTGTTTACAGAAAGAGTTGTTGTAATTATATCTCTTATATACATATATATATTCTCTATAATTATCTTTTTGATTAATGACAAAAAGGGGGAGAAATATTATAAAAAGATGATTATGATCTTAATTGCATATATATATTATAAAAGGAGATGCTATTTAAATGGTTATTGTAATTTGACAGATGACAATTAGAAAACTGATACTTATATAATTATTGACATCTGAGAGTTTTAGTTCTAAGAGGTAAAATTTACACAAACAATAGAAATAAGCTTAAGTGAACTTAAGTTAACAAACAAGTTTGTTGAATTAAAAGTTAACCCAACAAAGGTGCTTTGTTGAGTTAAACATATTTCATAATTGATTTAATATGGTTTTGTCATCATCAAAAAGGGGGAGATTGTTGAGTATTTTTGTTTTGATGATGTGTGCTAAGTGAAAATAATCATATTTTCTCAATTACTATTACTTGTGAAAAGAAATTAAAATCATTAATTAATACAGAAAAAGCTTACTGATATAAATATTTGTCTATATTGGATCTGAAGTTAATAACTAGTTGTTTCGTTGCATTAATTTCTCATTTAGCTAAACGTTAAGTTAACGTGTGTTTTTATTGAAAAGCATGATATGTTTTAATGTTATATCTTCTGTAACATGAACAGTGCACGTTTAGACAACTCGTTAAGTTAGAGTTTTGTTTGTATAGAGGTCACGTGAGAACTTGTTAAGTTAGAGGCTTAAAGGTTAAAATAGGTCACGAGATAACTCGTTAAGTTAGTGAGTAAAAGAAGAGACGAACTCGTTAAGTTAGTGTTATACACGTGGTGAAATTATAAGTTACGAATGTTGTATTGTATCACATGAGGTGCACATGTTTAACTCGTTAAGTTAACATAACTAAATGCATTGAGTTGCTATATTGAACACTAAGGCAACGCATTAGGTTAGCGTTATAAACTTAAGTTGTTATTTTTGCACGTGGTAAAATTCTTATTATAAAAACATTTGTTTATTACTGGTTCGTTGAGTTATCATAACACAACGGAGATGGTTCGTTGAGTTATCATAATACATCGGAAATGGTTCGTTGAGATAGCATAACACCACGGACTTAGTTCGTTGAGTTAGCTATAGTACTTGTCACGTGAAATGGCACATGAGGAACTCGTTAAGTTAGAAATGTTAAGTTATATATATACTTGTGTTACTCGTTTAGTTAATATTAAAGTAACGACTTCTTATTACACTAATGAAAAACTTTTGGACGAGAAAGTTTATTTTGCAGGAAATTTTTCAGAGATCCAAGACTGATGATTAAAGAAAATTCGAAATATAAACATGGGTTAGAACGTGTGTGTTTCGATGAAGGAAAAAGAAAAGACGTGGAGAAGTGGAAAACTAGTAGTGGTTAAACATGAAGGATATGCATGAAATGAAGATACAGTATAAAAGGCATAGAATTCTCATTGATCAATTTATCCTTGCACACAAAAAGAAAAATCTTTTTAAGGATCAAACCATCCTTGCACACCAAAAGAAAAATCTTTTTTAGGGATCAAAAACACCTCTTTGGGAAAATCTCTCAAGTGGAAGAAAGTTCAGTGAAGCATAAAAAGGTAAGATTTTCGTCACTGAAGATTTGAAGTATCAGAAGAAAGCAAATTCAGTGAAGCATGAAAAGACAAGATATTCGTCACTGAAGAATTGCTGAAGAAGAAAAAGAAGAAGAAAGATCTCAAACAGGGAGAAAAGTTTTAAATTCTGTAAATTAGTTTTCTCTGTTTGTAGTTATGAAATTGTTTAGATGATACATGGTATCGAAATATAATTGCATCTACAATTTCTGAGGAGAATTGAATTGTATATTGTAATTGAAACCTTGAATAAAAATGATTTTATGAAAACAATGTCTCGACTTGTTTTTGAGTTTTAAAGTTCAATTATATTTCAGAAAATATTAAAGATACACAATTCACCCCCCTCTTGTGTAGTCATATGATCCTACATAGAACCTAAATCAGTAAAAGATATTAGATCATTTCTAGGGCATGCTAGTTTTTATTGAAGATTTATTAAAGACTTTATCAAGATAGCTAGACCTTTAACTAATCTATTAAAAGATGTTCCATTTAACTTTGATAAAAATTGCAAGGAAGCATTTTTTAGACTTAAGACTAGCTTAATTTCAACTCCTATAATTCAAGCACCTGATTGGAACCATCCATTTGAATTAATGTGCGATGCTTCTGATTTTGCTATAGGAGCAGTGTTGGGACAGAAGATAGAAAAATCTCCTAGAGTGATTCATTAAGCTAGCAAAACCTTAAATGATGCTCAAGTTAATTACACAACTACTGAAAAAGAATTATTAGTTGTTGTGTTTGCTTTAGAGAAGTTTAGATCATATTTGATTGGAGCTAAAGTAATAGTATACACGAATCATTCAGCTCTAAAACATCTAATAAAGAAAAAAGAAACTAAACCTAGATTGATTCGATGGGTATTATTATTGTAAGAATTTGATCTAGAAATTAAAGATAAAAAAGGTTGTGAGAATGTAGTAGTAGATCATTTATCAAAATTACAAATAGAAAAATCAAATATTGAAATTAAGGATAATTTTCCTAATGAACAATTAATGACCATCAACACAATACCTTGGTATGCAAACATCGTTAATTACTTAGTTACTGGTCTAACACCTAAGGATTGGAATAGACAGGATAAGAAATTGTTTTCTCAAGAGTAAAATATTACTATTGGGAAGACCCATACTTATTTAAGAAATGTCCTAATCTTATTTTAAGGAGGTGTGTTCCAGAAACTGAATATCTGAGCATATTGTCTTTCTATCATGACCAAGCTTGTGGAGGGCATTTTGGTTCAAGGAAAACTGCTGCAAAAATTCTGCAATGTGGGTTTTATTGGCCAACACTATTCAAAGATGCTCATAAATATTGCTTAAGTTGTTTAAGATGTCAACAAATAGGAAGAATATCAAAGAGGAATATGATGCCTCTTACTCCTATTGTTGAGGTTGAAATCTTTGTTGTGTGGGGAATAGATTTTATGGGTCCATTTCCTATGTCTAATCAATTTAGTTACGTATTGTTGGGGGTGAATTATGTATCTAAATGGATAGAAGCTATTCCTACAAAAACTAATGACAACAAAGTGGTAATACAATTTATAAGAACAAATATATTTGACAGATTTGGAACACCTAAAGCTATTATCAGTGATTGAGGAACTCATTTCTGTAATTGAAGTTTTGAAGCCTTAATGAAGAAATATGGAGTAAACCACAAAATTGCAACATCATATCATCTGCAAACAAGTGGACAAGTAGAAAGTGCAAACAAACAAATTAAATTAATCTTAGAAAAAGTAGTAAATCCTACTAAAATAGATTGGGCTAATAGATTGGTAGATGCACTTTAGACTTATAGAACTACTTATAAAACAAGCTTAGGTATGTCACCTTTTAGGCTAGTATATGGAAAAAGTTGTCATTTACCTGTTGAAATAGAACATTGAGCTTATTGGGCATTAAAAACTCTGAACACTAATTTAAATCAAGCTGTTGAAAATAGAAAAATGCAATTAATTGAATTAGAAGAATTTAGAAATGAAGCTTATTCGAAGACTGTAAGAGAAAAAGAGAAAATTAAATTCTGGCATGATAGAAAAATTATTCCAAAAAGCTTTGAAGTAGGACAAGAAGTATATCTTTATATGACTAGACTCTATAACCATCTAGGAAAATTAAGATCTAGATGGGCAGGACCTTACATAGTTCGAAATATTTATCCTTATGGAGCTATTGAAATTGAAAATCTTAAAAATCAAAATATATTTAAAGTAAATGGACAAAGACTTAAACCTATTCTGAAAACACCAAAAAGCTCCTTTGGAATTATAGAAGAAGTTAAAGTAGAGGACTACTCGAGCTTTATTTAGTAAGAAATCAGTTTTTATGTTTATATATATATAAAAATATATATATTAAATAATATATATATATATATATAATATAAAAATCGTTGTGGTTCAACCGATTGGATCCATCGGTATGACTGGAACATAAAAAATATGTAAATTAATTTTCAGAAAAAATGTTGGTTTTACCGAAACATAGTATCGGTTCAACTAGAAAAAATTAGGTCTGACCGAAACATAGTATCAGTTAAACTGGTAAAAAAAATAGAAAAACTATTATCTGTAGTATTATTATTATTATATATGTTTGTACAGGGAGTCCGTTGAGTTACGCTTAACTTAACGAGCTTACTTTGTTGAATCTTGAGTTAGTCAACGAGCTTATTCAATTGACTTAACTATAACTCAACGGAGTACTGTAGCTAAGACCGCAGATAGGATAGTAATATTTGGTTCGGGAAATGACCCGATTACTCGCCTAAACTTAGGGCTTATTTAAACTAAAATCTAGGATTTTTGGGGTATTATCTGGTAAATCATTTAGAATCTAGAACAGTAGAAATTAGAGCGATTTTGTGTTGTTGTGTAACTCCATGATGAGGAAGATGACACCTGAATTCTGGGAAGAGGTAGTGGACACCGCACAGTTTCTGAAGGAATCTGAAGAATGACACACGCGGCAAAAGATCTGGAATACAACAAGAGAGAAAGAGCTACAAAAGGTAGAATCAGAACTCTTTAACTTGAGGAAAGTTTTGGTTGAGTTAGATATTCAAATACCATAGATAATGGAGACATGAATTAGAGTGGCAACTGAAATTGCAGTAAGTAAAGAAAGAAAAATCTGGCCAAACAATGAAGTAGCCCTAGAGCTAATTCAACGTAAAGCCAGATTGTGGTTTAAGAAACACATTGCTAGTCATGGAAGTTGGATAATATGGGAGCAGCAATGAGCAGAAGAATAAGAAAAATCGACTACTGAAAGACCTGTTCCTAAGGAACAGCAGTCAGGACCTCTAGTTCAGCCAACAGAGCCATTGCCACAAGTAACATTTGCTTGGCCGAGAACTGAAGAAGAAGAGAAAGAATTTACTAGCTTGGTCAAAATAGCAAGAGACCAAGGTGATACTCAAGAAATAGCTACGGCTAAGGCACATATTTTATATGATGCCATTAAGAAAAAAAGTGTCGAAGAAAAGATAAGGGCCCAGTACAAAATAAAAGTTGAACAGCATCAAGCAGTAGCTAAATCAAGCGTAGTAGGAGAGGCTGGTCCTTCGAGACTAGCAGTTATAAAAAGAATTAAACAGGAAGAGCCAGTACCTGTGGCTCAAAGGCCTACAGAGCCTACATTTGTAGATTTAATTTCAGAAGAAGAAGAGGAAGAACAGGCACAATTAATCAGAAAAAGGAAAAGAAAAGAAAAAGTGCTTGAATATGAGGAAATTAAATCTGAAGTACCAATTTTCACAAGGCTTGTGGAGCAAATTTTTATAAACCTGCTATCTGATTCTAAGGAGGAGTAGGAGGAGCTGCAGTAGCAGGAGCAAAGATAAGAAGAAAATCAGGTTGAAATTAGTCTGCAGCCTATATAAGAAGAAAGAACAGAAATTAGGGTAGAAATTGAATTGCTCATGACTCCATCCCAATCTATTAAAGAATCAGAAAGAACAGTAACAGAATCGATTGGTAGTCAGGAGGAAGAAGAAAGAGCAGAAATTGAAGAGGCTGAAAGAAGTCATTTGGACAAAAACAATTTCATAGATTCCATTGAAGAGCAAGAAACTCTTCAACAATTTATGGAGAGAATTCAAGACAGAGTGGAGAGTTCTGCCAGCTCACCACCACAAACAGAAACAGAAATTCAGGAATCTATAGAAAATGTTAAAATGCAGCCTATAAAAGAGGAAGAGTAGGAACCAACCCCTCTGGAACAACAAAGTCACCTTCCTAACCCGACTGAAACAACAATTTTGAATGAAGTACATTTTTGTAGTCAGGAAGCTTATACCAAATACCAACAAATAAGGGGTTACAATATTATTTACAGTAGACTAGTAAATTAGGATGAAATGCAAGAAATCAAAGATTTATTTGAATTCCAAGGTCTACTACAATTCATTTCTCAAGAAAGAGGGCATGCAGTATATGAGAATCTAGTGCCCTATTTTTATGCAAATTTAAGAGAAAGAGAAGGAGGATTAATTTCTAACGTGGAGGAAGGTGATGTACAGATAACACCAGAGCTTCTCCACAACATTTTTGATTTAAAGAATGAAGGAATAAAAATTTTGGAAGATACAACAACAATCGAGTGGACAGAACAGCAAATTAAGGATTGTTTAGCTATCAATCCTGGTGTGCCATTATTAAACAGATTGAAGCATTTAAATGGTAAAGCACACATGGTAGCTAACATTCTAATTAAGATTGTTTATAAACGACAGGGCCATGACGTAGAATTAAGTCAATTTGTCAAATGGGCCACATATGCAGTTGTAAATAAGATTCAAATAAATTGGTCCGTAGTTTTTATCTCCAAGCTGAAAATAGTGAAGAAGAAATTGTTTTATGGAGATTTGATTCCACTACTAATGGTGGACTGTATCGATTTCACTAAATGGATATCAAAAAGGATCAGATCTAGAACCATTTCAGTGAAAGAATATAGAAATTTTGTAGCTGCAAAACTAGCTGTACCTTCTGAAGGAATTACAGGAGCAATAGAAATAATTCATCAATTAGAGCTTCAATTAGAAAAACTCCAGAAGGAAGTAGATGAACTTAGGAATAGAGATTAAATTGTATTGTTCGTCTACTTGTATAAAATTGTATGATGTACATGTACTGTAAATTGATTCATATTAATGAATGTAAATTTTTCAGATGCAATTTTCAAACGTGTTTTGGATGTGAAAATGAATGGAATGTATTGAATGTTATATATATTTTGTGGAAGATTATGAATGAATGTTTAACAGATTTATAATTTGCTGAATGACAGGATAGATGCTTGAAAATTTCTACATGTTGCAAGGTAAAATGTAAATTCTGCATAACATAAAATGACCTCCAAGTTAAATCTTTATATAATGTTCAGATTTAAACGAATTTTGATAAGAATGATGCATTAATGACATAGATTTAACTTTCTTTCAGTTAGCAGAATGAAAAAGAAAAAAAGCAGAGAGGTACTTACGAGGAGTAAAACTTAGAAGTTGCCAAGTGTTAACTCAACAAAGTAAGTCCGTTGAGTTAAACGTAACTCCACGAGGTCAGTAACATAATATAAGGTCACTCCGTTGAGTTATCTATAACTCAATGAAGTTAGTCCGTGGAGTTAGCAATAGTAACCGACTATGTTCCATTGAGTTATCTATAACTCAACGAGGTTAGTTCCTAGATTAAGCAGAACGGTTATTCTTTTAACCACGAACGAAACTTCATTGGTTTAGCGGTTACCAAAATTTGAAATTAGTAGTGGTGCACGTACCCATAAAAACAGGAACCACGATGCACGTTGCAAGACACGTTCTTGCAATGAGATTTATTCACTTTATGAATGTGCAGTATATATATAAAACAGAATGTTATTTATGAGTTACCAACACTTTTAAAAGAAAGGAGAATGCGTTGGAGGAACTGGAAGGAGAAGTAATCAATTCAACTTCATCCGACAATAAATATTTATTGAATAGAAAGCTTCAGACTGGTATGTAATTAATCTTCTGTTATTTATTTATGAGCACATGGACCCGTTCTCTAAGCAATAAACGATTAGTAAGAACACCTACCCAGGAATTTTCATCATAGAGGAGTACTGAAAAATTTTTCTGAACTGAACTTTAACGAAATTCTTTGGGGTGTAGCTAACCTTTCTTTAAAAGAGAACTTAGAAATGGCTGCTCTAGTAGAAAAACCATTAGGAGAGATTCTGTATCCTGAATTAGTGGATGAACCTTCAAGTATTCGATTGCTAAACTTTGAGGGAGATAGGTTTGAACTGAAATCTAATTATATTAGTCAATTGCCACATTTTCATGGATTAGAAAGAGAGGATGCCTATTATTTCCTTAGAGAATTTAATGAAGTTTGTCAAATGATGAAAATGCTGAACATGAGTATAGATGCTATTAAACTTAGATATATCCCTTTTTCTTTAAAAGACATAGCTAAGAGATAGTTATATACTCTGTCGCCTTATTTAATTTCTACATGGACTGAATTTTTCTCTGTTTTTCTGGAAAAATATTATCCAACACATCAAACGATTAAAAAGAAGAAAGAAATATTAATGTGTAGCCAAAAACAGGGTGAATCATTCTGGAAATATTTTGAAAGATTTAAATATTTATTGACTCAATGTCCACATCAAACAATGAGTAAGGTGCAATTAATAGGTATAATTTATGAAGGCATAGATGTTTCAACAAAATCTTTATTAGAATCTAATTGTCAAAATGGATTTTTAAAGTTATGTAGTGAAGTTGCATGGGCATATTTAGAAAACTTTGTAAAAAAAACTGCATAGTGGGAAAACTCAGCTGAAGCTATTGCAGATAAAAAAATATTACCAAGAGGAATGCATGAAATAGATTCAAGTACTATGCTTGAGGTGAAATTAACTGAATTAACAAAGAAAATAGAAGAGTTATCATTAAGTCAAAAGCTAGCAGAAAAGAATGCAAACATAAATGATTTAGATATTATTTATGCTAGAAACCAGAGAGATAACTTGGGAAATTCTTATAATCCTAATTGGAGAAATCACCCGAATTTATCTTGGAGAAACAACAATTTCCAGGGAGGAGAAAATGCAAATGAGAAGAATATAAGTTATAAAGCATTAATTGAACAAGGATCTAGAATAGAGAAATTAGAAAAGGTAATCCAACAATTAAACAATCATCTAGATTTTGTATTTGGAAATGCTACAATTCAAAATCAGAATAGAAATATACCACTTAGACAAAAAGAACCAATGGAAGTTAGACCTATTGGAGGATTGCCAATACAAGCAATACCTAACCCTGTCAATAGAACTGTTAATGAAATTGATACCTCTTCTGGGAGGGTAGCTGAATGAAGCAACTATCTGTGTATATATATGTTTTTTATTTTAGTTAATAGTATCGTAGAGTTAGTCCTTAACTCAACAAACTTAGTCCATTGAGTTATGCCTTAACTCCACGAGGGTGTGTAGTAGTTATGTTAATTTTTGTCTCTGCTAAATTTTTATTTGTGTTATACAGAATCAACAAATGGAATTGATGTAATTACCGTTGAATGCACTAAGGAAAGTACTAAGTAATTTATCAGCTAAAGATCTGTGCAGGATGTGTTGTGTATCAAAGGAAATTAAAGACTGTATTGAAGAAAAATATTTTCAGGGACTACAAGCTGCAAAAATGACTAAGATTAGAGATGGATTTATATGGAGGTCATTTAATCGTAGTTCAAATACTCATGAATATCTAGCTATAGAAGAAACTACTAGAATTCCACCCAATACATTTGAAGGAATAGATCATACTATGGGGATAGATGAAGGATTAATCATATACAGGACAATACCAAGGTATGCAAGTTTATTATTACCTAATATTTTGATAAGAAACCTTATAACAGGTGAAGAATGGAATATAGGAAGACCTAATAGATTTGAAGTACCAACTATAAATTGTGGGTCGGCTTTAATATTTTCTGATAAAATTTCTACAATTCCTGAAAAATTATATTATTGGAGACCTACAGGAAATTGGGGTGAAGATTTACGCTTAAGTGTGTATAACTTTCTAAATAGATCTTGGAATGAAAATATTATGATATATCTTGGACGGAAATTATTAATTAACTAAACACATGTCATACTTGATGGATATATATATCTAGTCACAGATATATCAATAGTATTTGGATCTGATTTATACATAGTGAGCATAGACAGTTATGATGAATATATAGAAATTTTACCTATATCGAGAGAAATAGCTAAACCACCATCTGAAGAATTTAATAAAATTTAAATAGGAATGTGGTATAATGAAGAAGATGATCCTACTTTATGTCTGATAAGATGGTGGGATGAATTGATGAAATTTCAAATATGGATTATGAAAGACATTAATGAATGGAAGTGGGAAGAGGAATATATTGAAATAGATGTAGAAATAGAAACTGCTACATTACCCTGGAATCAAAAAGCATCCCTTTTTGCATTTCATATGATTAATGGTAATACACTTGTATTTGGAATTTATAATATATTACACGTTTACAAATTAACAAGGAACAAGAACTGCATTAAAATAGAATTAATAGCAAGAAGAACTATGTCTAAAAAGTTTGCTTGGACTGATACATTTATTCCATTTGTTCCTACTTTTCAATCATGTTCTTAAGCTGTGATTTTGTGTGTGTATTCTAAGTTTATGTTTAGAAAATTTTTTTTTTTTTTTTTGAAGTTTTCATGTTTATTTTATAAAAGAAAAAAAACAAAATATCAATCCAGTTTGTTGGTATCTATTCTGGGAAACCAACTGGCTTGCTTGTGAGCCACCAAAGGCATAGGAGCCTGGGTTCCACACAAGACACTGATTTATTAATATCTATTAAATGTTATTTTGTTTTATATTCTATGTTTATCTGTGAATGAAAAGTTTTTCAGAATCAAAAAATTAGAATATGCAGAAGAAGATACAAACGAAACAAGGTATGTAACCAATTACTTATCCTAAATTTTAAATCAAAGAAACTGTATTCATGCCTGCTACAATTACTGTATTTATTGTCAAATCTTTTACATTGAGGACAATGCAAAATGTAGGTATGGGGGGAGGTAATTAAAGTAACAGCCATGTAAGTTTGTCAATTAAAGGAAATTGAAAAATTGTACTGCAAAGTTTTAAGAAAATTGAAAATTTTTATGAACTTGGTGTAACTATCCGATAATTGAGACTGTAAAATCTTTATAATCTATAACTACTTGAATGTTATATTTAGAAGGCTATATAAGATGCTATAGAATTTACTATTTATGCAAATCTAGATATAATATCTTGTGTTTTTTCTAAATTTTATGAGTTTAACAGTTTCACGATTTTAAAATGAAATCAGAATCCTTAATGAAAAATCAGTAAATTATCTGAAGTCTTGAAAGAGCTGAGATGTGAATTCTAGATTAAATGAAACACATATGATTAAAGATACATTTAATTTGACTGATTGAACTTGTAGAATGATTTATGTGTAGATCTTATTAAACTACAAAAAAAGTAGGAGCTTATTGTTATGGATTCATATTTACAGTACATGATAGAAGCAAGACTATATGAGATTGGTGATTACTACATCTGTATTAATGAAATACATACATATATAGTATGTGATTAATGTTTTGTTTTGTGTTTGTAGTTTGATTCAAAAAAGAAAAAAAAATAGAAAAAAAAAAGGGAAAATTTTGAGAGTTTATTGACTTGTTTGATCACGAGCCTTTTGTACTTGAGCAGATAGGTATGTAAGGATTGTTGACCTGAAAAGGGGCTCTTGAAATCTGGCAACCTAAGATCCTGATCAGATCTGGGATTGTTGACTGACAGCTCGTTACATGGGTACATGAGAAAGCTCTTGTATGATTCAAGCTTGTCAAATTAACTTTTAAAGAAAAAAAAAAAAAAAAATACATATACTGTTATGAAAAGATACAAGTGTTTTGTGAAATACAGATATCTTATGAATTGAGTATATTTTCTGTTATCTAGAATTGCTGTAATATGAATCTAGAAATGACTTTTGAAGTTGTTTAAGGGAGATACAATTCTTTATTCTACTTGCCTTAATCATATTGAATTGGATTGTACTTTGATTTGTATGTTGTTGAAATTTCTTCTAGAAATCTTATTGGAAAATTCAGGATGGTAGATGATAAAAAGAACAAACGATAATATAATTAACACCTATGTGATGATGATATACTTTGTATGTAATTTGCAATATTCTAAGTATATTTGCAAGTTGATTACTGAAACATACAGAATATCTATATATATTTTTATGCTGAACATAAGAAAAAAAGGGGAAGAATTAATTCTAGCACTTTTTGAAAGACCAATTAATTAGATCTTAGTTTGCTAAGGGACTAGCAAAATTTAGGTATGGGGGAAGTGTTTAGAAAGAAAAAGTGCATATTATTAACGGTTAGATGATGGTTAATTGCATAATATTTAGCTTATCATATGAGAATTAAGCCATTATGTCATAATTGCACTATTATATGCTTTAATTAAAGAATCTACTTATTTTTGGGGAATTAATGTTAATTTAGTACATTTCTGAACTGTTGGTAAGTTGCAGGCTATGAAATTCTTAAGTACCCGAATTTTCTGATATTTCAGACAGTTATGTTTAACAGACTGAACATGTTAGATAGTTATGTTTAAATTGCCGAACATTTATGTTTTGAAAGAATATTTTATTATTTCTTGAAGTACACGTGTTGAAACCATAATGCATGACTTAAGTGAACTTTTAGTGAGTTATCTATAAGTATTCGAAATTGCAGCTGGGCATCGGACAGTTATATGTGTAACTCTCCGAAATCTCTTTTTATTTACTTATAAAATAGTTGAGGACACGTGTCATGTTCTGGGAAAGTGACTTAAGTAGATTTTCGGTGAGTTATCTCTAACTATCTGAAATGCATCTGAGCATCGAATAGTTAGCTTTGTAACTCTCTGAAATGTTTATTTTATGATTAAACAGCTGCTGACATGTGTCGAGATCTGGTAGATTTATTTAAGTTATATATCGGTGAGTTATCTATAACTATCCAAAATGCATCTAGGCATCAGATAGTTAAGTTTGTAAGTATTCGAAATGCACTTGAGCATCGGATAGTTAAATTTATGCACGTGTTTTATAGTTAAATCAACGAAGAAAGTTCGTTGAGTTATCTGTAACTCCACGGACTATTTATTTTCTAATATGCTATTGTAGCAGTTGTGGGAACAGATAGTTGGAAGAGAAAAACCATGTTTGCATGTAGCGCGTAGGGAGAAGAAATCATCACCGTTGATACGAATGAAGGAAATCCAACCGACCATTCAAGTAGAAGCAGTTACTATTGAAGAAATATAAAAGAAAAGAAGAAAAAGAAGAAAGGGTGTGTGATCGATGGACGACAAGTGTGTACAGAGGAGCATCGAGCTTTCTACAGGCAGTATCGGCAATTCTCCAAAGTATTACACCAACCATCATTACCACCACCATAATCACCAACCATCAAAGGTTTGTGAGAATACTTTCTTGATGTCGAGTCAATTCCGAGCCAAACATAGTGCTTGACAACCACTGTGAGGAGTGATCACGTCGCGGGAAGGGAAGCCATTTTCACCAAGCGCCGACTCATATTTCAAGAGATCGTAAAGCTTTTAGCCTTGGCTTTGGGTTGATGCCTGTATGCTGAAGAGGAGATCATCTTGCAATTCTAGACTAGCGATTCTATAGGGAGAGGAGACAGAATTGTAAGTGGTTTAATTTTCAGTGGTGTAATCGCATTGCAAGTAGTGACGGAAGTATTTACTGTCGAGTGAGATTACTTTACATTTCTCCTTTCACCCATTTCCATGTTCATATTAAAACAAAAATACCAAAAACAATTTATCTATGTTTGTATGTTGTATTTGAGTGTTGTATTATTTGTGTTGTATTGTGATTAATGTTATCTTTATTAGTGTTGTGATTGTTTTATGTTTGTTTTAGTTTTACAGTTTACTGAAATTGGTTCGTTCAAAAGACTTAAAGATTTTAATGGTTACTGTTTGAATTATCTGAATGTTAGTATTGTTTAATGATAAATTCAATGTTTATTAACATTAAAAAGCTGAATTGATGTTATTTACAATCTGTGGAATCGCCCAATGGTTGGCTGAATTCCTCTGTAAATAGCAGTATTAAAAAGAAAAGATAGGCTCGTGAAGTTAACTTAAGTCCACGTAGTTAGTCCGTTGAGTTAGCCATAACTCAACGAACTTTGTCCATTGAGTTAACTGTAATTCAACGGATAGCTTATTGAATATATAAATTTGATTATTAACAAATGAACAGTTCTCAAGTTCTTCAGCAATTCCCTGTGGGATCGACCTGTACTTGCACACTGATACAATAGATACTGTGCACTTGCAGTTAAAGTACAAATTGGAATTAATATCTAAATTGTATTAAAGGTTGTTTG
Source organism: Cymodocea nodosa (assembly GCA_036874045.1). Classification (NCBI taxonomy): domain Eukaryota; kingdom Viridiplantae; phylum Streptophyta; class Magnoliopsida; order Alismatales; family Cymodoceaceae; genus Cymodocea; species Cymodocea nodosa. The sequence continues at coordinate 506,526 of JAZBRI010000011.1, forward strand.
TTTTCTTCTAAAAGAAAAAGAATAGGCATAAAGATAAATTAACTAAGTAAAAAAACAAAAGTAACAAATCCAAGTTTTTCTGGTGTAGTGTTGGGAAAATACCCAACATATATTTTGAAATGAGATTAATGGAAAATCTGAATGTAGAGGCAAGGTTTATTGCAAATATATTGCATGCAAATTTATTTCAAGGAGTTAGACACAATTTGGAAGTCAGCAGAAGTTGTTTATATGCAACTTATGGCCTGCTGAATAGAATTCAAATCAATTGGTTTGATGTTTTTACTTCTCAACTACAGCATATGAGTTCAAAGTTATTTTATGGTGATGCTGTATGTAGAATCCTTGCAAGCCAATTGAATTTATCCAACTGGCCCTCTAAAACTAAAGGCATGAGAGCACTTAGTGTTAGAGATTTGCAAAAATTTCAAGCCATGCATAAACCTCAATGACAACAACAACAACAACCTGACTGTATAGACCATATACAATAATAATAACAAAGTTATTCAATTCAAGCAGAATAGCAAACCTAGCTACCTCCTGACTTAGATGCAGTGCTTAACGACATCAGAAATGATATTAGGCATCTAGGAGATAAAATATGTAATGCTATAAGTGATATACTTAGGAGGGCTTGATAACTTTTTTTTTGTTTCTAAATACAAAATGTAATGTTTGTATTTCTTGTTTGATTCATTGAACAATACATTTTTCTGTAAATGTGTTCAATTATTATTCTTGTTTACAGAAATTCTTGTTGTAAATATATCTCTTACTATATATATATTCTCTGTAATTATTTTTTTGATTAATGACAAAAAGGGGGAGAAATATTTTAAAAAGATGATTATGATTTTAATTGCATATAGTATAAAGGGAGATAATATTTAAGTGGTTATGACAAATGATAATCTAAATGATACTTATATAATTATTGACATCTGAGAATTTTAGTTCTGAGAGGTGAAATTTACATAAACAACAGTGTTATGCGAAGAGAAGTGCGGAAAGGGAGAAGCTTGGACTCGTGGAGAAGAAAGAAGAAGACAAATGGGAAAAATGTGTGAAGCAAATGCAAAAACACCAAGGTTTAACGTGGTTCCCCAATTGGGTACGTCCACGGATGGAGCCCAATTGAATGATTCTCTAGGTGATCACAAAAGGATACAAGATTCAACATCAACTCTAAGTACACGTTGGGGGTCTATTTATAACATTTGTGTACCCCCAAGTGGCTAAGGACAAAACTACCCCTATGTGTAACAAACTAATTCAAGACACATAATAACAATCTCCACCTTGCCTTGAATTTACAAACTCCACCTAGAACCAAACAAATTTTCATCTTCAAAAGACCCGAAGGGTCAACTATAAGCAAACACATTAAGTAAGTCTAAGCAATGCTTAAACTTGCTTTCAAGAACTCCTTTTGTAAACATATCGGCTGGATTGTCATGTGTGTTGATCTTCAAAATCTTCACGCGATCTTCTGTTCTAAGAAAGTGACAACGAACATCAATGTGCTTTGTCCTATCATGAAACACATTGTCCTTCGTTAAGCTGATGGCACTGAGACTGTCACAGAAAATTTCTGCTTTATCATATCGCAGACCAAAGTCTCCAAGTAACCCCTTCAGCCAAATACCTTCTTTTGTAGCTTCTGTCATCGCCATATACTCAGCCTCTATGGTGGATAAAGATACAGTAGGCTGTAGAGTAGATTTCCAACTAATAATGGAATCTGCCAATGTGAAGACATATCCTGTTAAGGATCTACACTGATCAACATCACTTGCAAAATCTAAATCAGAATATCCAGCTACACTATAGTTATGTTTAACACCATAAATCAGTCCTACATCAGACGTGCCCTTTAAATACCTAAAGATCCTTTTCACGGCCTGCCAATGACTCTTCCCTAGATTTGACATAAACTTGCTTACAACACTAAGAGGGTAAGCAAGATCCGAATGAGTACAAACCATGGCATACATAAGACTACCAACTACTTGTGAATATGGAACTTTCTTCATGTACTCTTGTTCAGATGGCGTCTGAGGTGCCATAGCAACTGATAATCGTTGGTTCCTATCATAGGGCGTTCTGATGGCCTTGCATGAAGCCATGCCAAACCTGCTCAAAATCTTCAGAACATAACTATGCTGATGGAGAAATAATCTTCCAATGTTCCTGTCATGATAAATCTCCATCCCAATGATTTTACCTACCGGTCCTAAATCCTTCATTGGAAATTTAGATTTCAATGTGTCTTTCAAAACCTGTATTTCACTGACATCTTTGGCTACAATCAAAATGTCATCCACATACAAGAGCAAGTAAACAAATTCTTCTTTAATTTGTTTAATATAGACACATGAATCAAAACTACTTCTAACAAAACCAACATTAGTGATAAAAGAATCAAATCTTTTATACCATTGCCTGGGAAACTGTTTCAGCCCATACAAAGATTTCTGCAGCTTACAAACAAGGTCTAATCGACCTCTTTCTGCAAAACCTGTTGGTTGTTCCATCCAGATGTCCTCATCTAAATCACCATGCAAGAAAGTTGTTTTCACATCCATCTGTTCAAGCTCTAAATCCTTTACTACAACAATTGTCAAAAGAACTCGAATGGAGGTGTGTCTAACTACTGGAGCAAAGACGTCATTGAAGTCCACACCCTCCTTCTGTGAAAACCCTTTTGCTACCAATCTTGCCTTATATTGTATTCCAAGGTTGCCCTGCGTTCCAGATTTCCTTTTGAACACCCATTTGCAACTAGCAATATTCCTATCCTTGGGACGCTTTACCAACTCCCAAGTCCTATTCTTATGCAAAGATTGTAGTTCTTCTTACATAGCTCCCAACCAATGTACGGCTTCTGGTCCGCTAATGGCAGCATCAAAACTAGATGGGTCAGCATCCTCCACCTCACTAGCTACCTGTAGGGCAAAAGCGACCATATTATTGTAGCCATACCTCTGTGGAGGGTGAACATCCCTCCTAGGACAATCTCTGGCAACACACCTTGAACGTGTGTCCTCAACAAATTCATCTCATCGATCTTCTTCTAAAATCAAACGTTGATCTGTATCAACAGGAACAGACTGATCAGATATCAACGGTTGATTCAAATCAAGCTCCACCTGCTCAGGAGTACTAGGTGGATTCAAAGCAGTTGGGTTTTCTTTCTTGTGCATCAAAGAAACCTCATCAAAGGTAACATCCCTGCTATGAATGACCTTTCTTGTTTCTTTATCATATATCTTATATCCTTTTACTCCCATTCCATATCCCACAAAATGCCTTCCTTGGCACACGGCTCCAATTTACCATGATTCACATGGTAATACGCAAGACATCCAAATACTTTCAATTTGGAATAGTTAGCTGCTTTATCTATCCATACTTCATAAGGGATCTTGTCACCAATTGCATTGGATGGTGACCTGTTCACCAAATAGGAAACTATGTTAATAGCTTCAACCCAAAAACATTTTTCCAGCACAGCATGAGAGAGCATACACCTAGCTCTCTCCAACAACGTCCTATTAAGACGTTCTGCAACTCCATTCTATTGTGGAGTTCCCCTGATAGTATAATGCTTAGTTATGCTTGCATCTATGCAAAAAATGTCAAATTCATTTGAGCAAAATTCTAAACCATTATCTGTTCTCAAGTATTTTACTTTCCTCCCTACTTGATTTTCAACAATAGCCTTCCATTGTTTAAAGTTCTTGAAGGCTTCACTCTTATGTTTCATAACGAAAACCCAAGTCATATGACTAAAGTCATCAACAATGGAGAGAAAATACTTAGAACCTGCTAAAGAGAGTTGTTGAGATGGTCCCCAACAATCTGCATAGACATAATCTAACTTTCCCTTGGTAGAATGTTCTGCTCTTCCAAAGGAAACACGTTTCTGTTTCCCATAGATATAATGCCTGCATAAATCAATATTTGTAAAGATATGACCATCTAACCTACCAAGCATACTGAGCTTCTACATTCCCTTTACGCCCAAATGTCCTAACCAGGAATGCCAAATAGCTAACATAGACTGTTGATCACTTATTGTCGTAGCTACCAATCCAATGATAGGTTTGCCCTGAAGAATGTATAAAGGTTCATCCTTAATTCCCTTCATTACTACTAGGGAACCTTTCAAAATGTGAAGTTTACCTCCACCTAAAAAATTGTAACCTTTCTGATCAAGAGCCATTAGTGAAATAAGGCTCTTGCCCAACCTTGGCACATGCCAAACATTCTCCAAGAATTTGATCGTCCCATCATGCATCCTAAATCTGACAGATCCAAAACCTATTCTACCACAAACATCATTATCTACTAAAGTGACCTGTCCACCATCTACCTCCTCATATGTATGGAAATATTCTCTATTGGGAGTCATATGATGTGATGCACCAGAATCCATAATCCAACTCTGATCGGAGTAGACACTACGGCATACAGTAAGGGAGAAATCATAGTCAGACCTTGAGTCTCTATTTTCGACGACTGTTGCATTTCCCTTAATCTTCAATTTAGGGTAGTTTACCTTCCAATGCCCCTTTTCCTTGCAATAATTGCAAGTGTCCTTGGAAATTCTACCTCTGGACTTACTTCTGCCTCTACACCTGTTGTCTCTTCTACTCTACCGTCCTCTAGACTCTGAATGATGCACTGTCAAACCTGATCCGCTAGCATCATTGCTACCATGTGTAGCCAAATGTCTCAATTCTCAAGAATGAAGACACGATCTTACCTCCACCAAAGTAATAGAATCTTTGCCAACCACAAAAGATTGCACAAAATTCTCAAAGGAGAGAGGGAGAGATACCAATAAGATGAGAGCAGCATCTTCATCTTCCATAGTAACACTAATGTTCCTCAACTCCATGAGAATGGTGTTGAGCTGATCCAAATGTTGCTTCAATGGTGTACCTTCCTTCATTCTTAGAGAGAATAGCCTTTGCTTCAACAACAACTTATTCGTAAGAGACTTAGTCATATACAGAGATTCTAACTTATTCCAAAGACCCAAAGCTGTATTTTCATCTGCTACTTCAATGATTATCTCATCTGATAAACATAGTAGAATAGTCGAATGTGCCTTCTCCTCTTGCTGTTCAAATTTGGCAGACTTCTTATCTAGGGCTGTCTCCACATTTAAGGGAGTCCAAATACCTTGCTGTTTCAAAAGTGCTTTCATCTTAATCTACCACAAACTAAAGTTGTTCTTGCCGTTGAACTTTTCAACTTTCAAGGCTAAAGATGCCATGACACTAGAACAACACAAACACAGCAAGCAAATACCAAATAATTAGGACAACAAATAAGCACAAAATTTGCTATCCCAAAGCTGCGGATGAATCTTTCATTCAAAATATCTCAACTAACAAATGCAGCTACCAAATTCAAAAGATCACTTGCAAAGAATCCCAAGCAAACAAAGATGAGCCAAGATCACATGTATTGTCTCAAAATTCCCAAAGAACTTCAAAGAATTCCAAAGAACTACTAAAGAATTCCAAAGAACTGGTAAAGAATTCTAAAGAACTGGCCACACTTGATCTACCCAAAAAAGGTTGAAAAAGAATTCCGCAAAATCACAACAACAAACTTCAAAAGTTATGATAGGAATTCTTACTACTCGTTTCACCAACGTGGAAACGACAGATGACCAAGTGCACGTTGTCAGATTCAAGATCGCAAGCATCGAACAAGAATTCCAACCACGGATGCTTTGTCACGAACATAGGTTGCGAGCAAAGATCGCGTGAGCAAACCGCAAGCGCTGGCATTGAACAAAGAACGCAAGCGTTGATATGTGAACGTTGGTGTCGAGCGGAATTCAAGCAATCACGCACAAGTGCTGGCGTAGGCAATGACGCAGACGAATGCACACAGGCACTAGAGTCGGGCGAGGACACGAGTGGTTGCATGAGGGCGCTGGCGCGGACGAAGTCGCGGGTGAATACGTGCGGGTGCTGGCGCGGGCAGAGACGTAGACGATCGCTCGGGCAAGAACGCAAGTGAATACGCGCGGATGTTAGGACGAGCGGAGACGCGGATGATCACGCAGGCAAGAACTCAAGCGAATGCGCGAGAACGCTGGTGCGGGCGGAGATGCGGACGATCGCGCGGGCAAGTAGGTGAATGTGCGTGGACGTTGGTGTGGGTGGAGACGTGGACGATCGTGCGGGCAAGAACGTGGGCGATTGCTCGCGTTGGGCGTGGGTGTCGAGCGTCGGGCGCGGGCGTCGGGCGCGGGCGTTGGGCATGGGCGTCGGGTGCGAGCGTTGGGCACGGGTGTGGGTGTCGGCTCGTGCGTTGGCCAAGATCTTTCTTTTCTTCTTTCAAGACTAATCCACAGCCAACTCCTCAAGCTTCACTCTGATACCACTTGTTATGCGAAGAGAAGTGCGGAAAGGGAGAAGCTTAGACTCATGGAGAAGAAAGAAGAAGACAAATGGGAAAAACGTGTGAAGCAAATGCAAAAACACCAAGGTTTAACGTGGTTCCCCAATTGGGTACGTCCACGGATAGAGCTCATCTAAATGATTCTCTAGGTGATCACAAAAGGATACAAGATTCAACATCAACTCTAAGCACACGTTGGGGGTCTATTTATAACATTTGTGTACCCCCAAGTGGCTAAGGACAAAACTACCCCTATGTGTAACAAACTAATTCAAGACACATAATAACAAATAGAAATAAGCTTAAGTGAACTTAAGTCAACAAACAAGTTTGTTGAATTAAAAGTTAACCCAACGAAGGTGCTTTGTTGAGTTAAACATATTTCATAATTGATTTAATATAGTTTTGTATTGTTAGGACCCTAGTATTTTGATAATGCAAAACCTATGTGAGGAAACATATTGTATTTCACAGTTAAGTCAATGCATCATTAGATCAGAAGGCAGATAGAACAAATTCCATGCAGATGAACAGATGGAGAAGTTTCTAGATAATACTACCTTAAACTTACAGGAAAATCAGATAGTTACAAGTCCGAAGAGTAAGTTTAAATCAACAGCAAGAGTATCAGATAGTTAGAAGGATAACTATCCAAATTTTACAAAGCCTTCGGAGAGTTATTATATCAGACAGTTAAGTTGATTGAATGATCAGATAGTTAAGGAGTTAACTATCCGGAAGCTTAAAGGACTTTTCGGAGAGTTACAGGTATAACTATCCGAAAGTTAAGTCATTCAATAAACCACGTGTAGAAATACAAAACGGAAGCTTAAAGGACTTGTCGGAGAGTTAGATAACTATCTGAGTTTTCTTTTCGGAGAGTTAGATAACTATTCAAGTTTTTCGGTAAGTTACAAGCATAACTTTCCGGAACTTAAGTCATTTTATTACGCACGTGCAAAATGGAGATGCCGGCAGTTGAAAGCTTAAAAGAGAAAAATCGGAGAGTTAGATAACTATCCAAAATTTCAAAAGAGAGTTTCGGTAAGTTACAGTTTAACTATCCGAAACTTAAGTTATTGAAATTGCCACGTGTAGAATTCCAGAAAGAAGATCATTTAAGTTTACGGAGAGTTAGAAAGATAACTATCCGAAATCTCAAGAGAATTTCGGTGAGTTATGGTTTAACTATCCGAAACTTAAGTTAGTGATTTTCCCACATGCAGAATTCCAGACAGATGTTCAGATGAGTTTTTCAGAGAGTTAGAAAGATAACTATCCGAAATCTCAAGAGAATTTCGATGAGTTATGGCTTAACTATCTGAAACTTAAGTTATGTTTTTATGCACGTGCAGTTTTGAAGGAATAGTTGTTAAAGGCTTAAATGAAAGTTCGGTAAGTTACAGCAGTTAACTATCCAAAAATCAGGAGCTCTTTCGGTAAGTTAAATACAAGACTCCGAACACTTGACTTTACATGTGAGCAACTTAAAATCCTCACATGACTTAGAGAACAAAACATGAGTGATGAATTGGCAAGTTATGGATGCTTTTCGGTAAGTTATTTTTATAACCATCCGAAAGCCTGAGATTTTCGGAAGGTTATTTACTGAATATTAGACAAAACGGTAACTTACCATATTTAGGTCTGATTATTTAGTAAGTACAACAGAATACATCCATTGGAAGAAAATATGATCGTTGTACATATCAAGTATATATACAAGATACAGACAACGGATTTAGACAGCTTTTTGCTCATATACATACAGAGATACAGTATACATTACAAATCAATTACTGATATAGAAGAAAACTCAAATTCAGTTCAACAAAGAATTGATTGAAAGCTGGATTTACAAGAAGATTCTTAAAGCTCTCCATGTGCTAAAAGTTTGATCCAAGAAGGATCATTTGGTTCGTGGCTTCAACCTAAAAGCTACATTCAGTTGTTGGTTTGAGTTTCGACCTGAAAACTCAAGAGGTTGGTTTCCTGGAGTTTATACTTGAAAACTTCTGAGTGTTGGTTTTCTGGAGTTTATACTTGAAAACTTCTGTGTGATTGGTTCTTGCTTCGACCTGAAAGCAAGTGTATAAGTGTTGAGACACTTAGTGAAGCCCAAGTGACCCTTGGGGGTGGACTAGCCTAGTTGGTGAACCACCTAAAATTCTCTTGTGTTTCTTACCTTTATTTTTGCTGTGCATGATATTGTTATCTGTTTATTACTTGTGCAAACTGATTAATCAAATTAGTTAGTAAAGTAAAAAATAGGCTTTAATTCACATTGTTCTCCATTCACCCCCCCTCTAGTGAAGCCTATCGATCCTAACAATTTTGTCATCATCAAAAAGGGGGAGATTGTTGAGTATTTTGTTTTGATGATGTGTGCTGAATGAAAATAATCATATTTGCTCAATTACCATTGCTTGTGAGAAGAAATTAAAATCATCAATTAATACAGAAAAAGCTTACTAACAAAAATACTTGTCTATATTGGATCTGAAGTTAATAACTAGTCGTTTCATTGCATTAATTTCTCATTTAACTAAATGTTAAGTTAACATGTGTTTTTATTGAAAAGCATGATATGTTTTAAAGTTATATCTTCTGTATCATGAATAGTGCACGTTTAGACAACTCATTAAGTTAGAGTTTTGTTTATATAGAGGTCGCGTGAGAACTCATTAAGTTAGAAGCTTAAAGGTTAAAATAGGTCACGTGAGAACTCGTTAAGTTAGCGAGTAAAAGAAGAGACGAACTTGTTAAATTAGTGTTATACACGTGGTGAAATTATAAGTTACAAATGTTGTATTGTATCACGTGAGGTGCACATGTTTAACTCGTTAAGTTAACATAACTAAAAGCATTGAGTTGCTATATTGAACACTAAGGCAATGCGTTAGGTTAGCGTTATAAACTTAAGTTGTTATTTTTGCACGTGGTAAAATTCTTATTATAAAAACATTTGTTTATTGCTGAATCGATAAGTTAATGTTTTTCGGAGACTTACAACCGTAACTATCCGAAACTTAAACTATTTTTGGTGAGTAATCGTATAACCTTTCGAAAGAAAGGTTAAGCTGGTTCGTTGAGTTAGTGTAACACCATGCACTTAGTTCGTTGAGTTAGCTACAGTACTTGTCATGTGAAATGTCACATGAGGAACTCGTTAAGTTATATATATATACTCGTGTTACTCGTTTAGTTAACATTAAAGTAACAACTTCTTATTACACTTGATGAAAATTTTTTGGACAAGAAAGTTTATTTTGCAAGAAATTTTTCAGAGATCCAAGACTGATGATTAAAGAAAATTCAAAATGTAAACGTGGGTCAGAACATGTGTATTTCGATGAAGGAAAAAGAAATGACATGAAGAAGTGGAAAATTGGTAGTGGTTAAACGTAAAGGATATGCATGAAATGAAGATACAGTATAAAAGGCATAGAATTCTCATTGATCAAATTATCCTTGCACACAAAAAGAAAAATCTTTTCAATGATCAAACTATCCCTACACACCAAAAGAAAATTTTTTTTAAGGGATCAAAAACATCTCTTCAGGGAAAATCTCTCAAGTGGAAGAAAATTCAGTGAAGCAAAAAAAGGTATTATTTATGTCACTAAAGATTTAAAGTATTAGAAGAAAATAAATTCAGTGAAGTAGAGAAAGACAAGATATTCGTCACTGAAGAATTGCTGAAGAAGAAAAAGAAGAAAAAGAAAGATCTCAAGCAGGGAGAAATGTTTTAAATTCCATAAATTAGTTTTCTTTGATTGTAGTTATGAAATTGTTTAGATGATACATGGTATCGAGATATAATTGCATCTACAATTTCTGAGGAGAATTGAATTGTATATTGTAATTGAAACCTTGAACAAAAATGATTTTATGAAAACAATGTCTCGACTTGTTTTTGAGTTTTAAAGTTTCAATTATATTTCAAAAAATATTGAAAAACACAATTCACCCCCCTCTTGTGTGGCCATACGATCCTACAAATACTTCTGACATTTTGAAATTTTGATTAAATCTTTTCTTTGAATCAAAGAAAGTGCATATGATCATGCATAAATTTGACTTAATTGATTAAACTTGTAGAATAAGTTATATGTAACTCATCTTAAACTGTTAATCAAAAGTATAAGCTTATTGAAACTGGTTCATATTTTGAGTAAAATCATAGAAGTAAAAATTATATGAGATTTATGTTTTATTGCATCTGTATTAATGGAATACATATATACTGTGCTTAAAAATGAAAAGTGCTTACAAAGTGAAAATCTTTGAGAGTTTATTGATCAGTTTGATCACGAGCCTTTTGTACTTGAGTAGATAGGTATGTAAGGATTGTTGTCCTTAAAAAGGATTCTTTAAATCTGGCAACCTAAGGTCCTGATTAGATCTGGGATTGTTGACTAAAAGCTCATTACACGGATACATTAGAAAGCTCTTATATGATTCAAGCTTTTCAAACTAACTTTTAAAAGAAAATTGTGAATAATTACTATTTTGAAAAGAAAAAGTTGTTTCATTAAATACAGATATCTTTGAATCAAATATAGTTTCTACCAATATGACTACTGATTTATTGAATCAACATTAGTACTTTTGAAAACATTTATTTAAAATACATTTTTTTTATTCTCCTTGAATTAATTATATTGAGTTCAAAGTTATGGTTTGATTCATATACAGTAGGAATTGATCTGGAAATCACTTTTGATAAAGTCAGAATAACGGAAGTTTCTAAAAAGAAAATTTAAAAGTATAGTTATACTTAACATCTATTGTTATACAAGTATATTTTGTATGTTATTGAATATATAAGAAGTATATTTGTAGGGGGAGGATTAACAATGTCCAAAACAGATTAATAAAATTCAAAATACAAATCTTGGTTAATCTGAATTAATGTCCTCTTAAAAGTTGGATGAAATAATTTAAAAAGACAAACAAACTAGTTTAGATTCAAAAGACAAGAATGTTAGAATAGTTTATAATGTTCTCAAGAAAATGATAAGGTTTAGCTATTGTGATGTGTTGAAATGTTTCAGTTGGAAGCATCTAAAAATTTTTTAGTGTACTAATTGAACGTTATGTTAGATAAGGTAACGTGTAAAACTACCTCTAGACAGCGTTTTACTCGTTAGGTTAGTTAACTCAATGAGTTATACTTGACTATTTCGGGTACCTTGATTGAATAAACATTATTCAATATTTATTTAATATCTAAACTGGACTTCTTTTCAAGTTGAGTTATTCACCTAAAACCCTATTTAAACACTTATTACACGAGCACTTAGGTTTTTTGTAAACTTTGTCGAGAAAATATTTCCCGCTTGTTGCTGTTACAACCTATGACGATGGTCTCCATGTTCTACAAAGGTCGTGGCAAAGGAAAAGGAAAAAGTAGAGGAGATGCAAAAGGAAAAGAAATAGAGAATGATGAAGTTCCACACACTTGGTTCAAGAAAATATTTCGAGTGGACAAAAGGTTAGCAGAAATTTATAGAGATTACTTCTTTTCTTAAGAAATACTAGATGAAGTTAGACAAGAACTTCAACATACTGATACAAATATTACATACATAGGGATTCGAAGTAAATTTGATCAAGAATATCGTATGAAGTGTGTTGAAATTGCATTTTTGGAACAGTATGCAAAATATTTAGAAAAAGGTGTAGGTTCATCAAATAGAATTCCTCAAACTCCTATAAACGGTACAAGACTACATGCATTTGAGGAAGAGCATGAATCAGCTATCCCTACTCCTTTATATTCAAAAGAAATAGAATCAAATATTGCTGTAGATAAAGAAAAAGTTAAAAGTCTTCAAAAGGCTATAGCAATAGAAAGTTCCTTTGAAGAATTAAAGCATAAAACTTTTATGGAGCAATTTGAAAAGAAAACAGCAATACTTGGAAAGGAGAAATAGAAATTTTATAGTAGAAGGAAAATCAAAAAAATTGTGTCTTCAAAGACAAAGTCTACTGGAAAAAGAAAATCAGATGAGTATTTATTTTCTAAAGGCAATGTATGTCTAGACATTATACCTTATTGTGCATCTGATAAACTCATCAGTTCTGAGCACATTGAAACTGATGAAGATAATGAGACTTTATTTTCCCTTGCTAGAAAGCTTGAGAAGAAATCTAAGTCAAATATGAGCTCAAGTTTTTCTATTAGTACAAGTCCTGATGATGCAGAAATTGAAAAATCAGAGCATCAGGCACTTGACATTGAATAAGTTATTGTAGATATAATTGACAATGTTGAGGTAGTAACTAGTTCACAGGCTAAATTGTTTGGAGTAGCAGATATTGAATATGTTAAGACTCCAGAAGAGCTAAACGTCAAATAGCCTTCTTCAGAATCTATAGAAGCATAGTCTGAGAATTCACAACATGTATTAATGAAAATATCTGTTGAACACAATGATCAATTAAAGACAGATACACTAGTTGTAGAATTTGTGGAAAAATTGCACTTTGATCATTCTATAGAGACTGAACAAATGAATGTTGAGCTTAATGAAAATGTTCCTTACACTATTGAAGCTAAAGAATCAAGCTTACATACGCAGCTTCAAGAAAATATTTTCACAGTGGAACAAAATGACATTCATTTTACAGAAGAGATTCCTGAAGATGAAATAAACTCTGAATCACAGCTTCAGGTATCACCTTCTTTATGTACAGTATTACAAATTCAAGGAAATTCAATTCATTTTAGATCTAAGGAAGCATTGTAGAAATACAATAGTCTGATTACATGTTAGATTCTGCATGCTCGTCCAATAAAATTCAGAAATTTGATGGCAATAAGAGATCTATTTGAGTATCAAGGCCTCATTCAATTCTTGCGAGTTGGAACGAAATGGAAACAATACATAGAGCTTATTGCAGCTTTTTATAGCAATCTAGTCAAGAATGGAAATTTTCTAAAAACTCAAATAAAACAATAGGAGTTTATATTGTCTCCTAAGTTAATTTTTGAAATTTTGGGATTAAAGAATGAAGGTGTTGTTGTTACAAACAGATTTGACATGATTAGACAACTGGAATGGAACATTCAATCTTTATCACAAATTCCAGATTTATATTCTGAAATGAGATTCATGGAAAATCTAAATGTAGAGGCAAGTTATTTTATGGTGATGCTGTATGTAAACTCATTGCAAGCCAATTGAAAGTAAAGGCATGAGAGCTTTTAGTGTAAAAGATTTGCAACGATTCCAAGTCATGCATAACACTCAATGACAACAACAACAACAACCTGATTGTACAGACCATATCTAACAACAGCAATAAAGTTATTTAGTTCAAGTAGAACAGCAACCCAGCTACCTCCTAACTTAGATGTAGTGCTTAACGACATCAGAAATGATATTAGGCATCTAGGAGATAAAATTTATAATGCTATAAGTGATATACTTAGGAGGGATCGATAACTGTGTTTGTTTGTATCTGAATACAAAATGTAATGTTTGTATTTCTTGTTTGATTCATTGAACAATACATATTTCTATAAATGTGTTCAATTATTATTCTTGTTTACAAAAATCGTTGTTGTAAATATATCTCTTAATATATATATATATTCTCTGTGATTATCTTTTTGATTAATGACAAAAAGGGGAGAAATGTTATAAAAAGATGATTATGATTTTAATTGCATATATTATAAAGGGAGATGATATTTAAATGGTTATTGTAATATGACAGATGATTATATAATGAAAGGAAGAGAAATGATACTTATAAAATTATTGACATCTGAAAGTTTTATTTCTTAGAGGTGAAATTTACACAAACAATAGAAATAAGCTTAAGTGAACTTAAGTCAACAAACTTGGTTGTTGAATTAAAAGTTAACCCAACAAAGGTGCTTTGTTGAGTTAAACATATTTCATAATTGATTTAATATGATTTTGTCATCATCAAAAAGGGGGATATTGTTGAGTATTTTGTTTTGATGATGTGTGCTAAATGAAAATAATCATATTTGTTCAATTACTATTGCTTGTGAAAAGAAATTAAAATCATCAATGAATATAGAAAAAGTTTACTGATATAAATACTTGTCTGTATTGGATCTGAAATTATATTGTTAAATAACTAGTCATTTCATTACATTAATTTCTCATGTAACTAAACGTTATGTTAACATTTGTTTTTTATTGAAAAGCATGATATGTTTTAAAGTTATATCTTCTGTACCATGAATAGTGCACATTAAGACAACTCATTAAGTTAGAGTGTTATTTGTATAGAGATCACGTGAGAACTCATTAAGTTAAAGGCTTAAAGGTTAAAATAGGTCACGTGAGAACTCGTTGAGTTAGTAAGTAAAAGTTTAGACAACTCGTTAAGTTAGTGCTATACACGTGGTGAAATTATAAGTTACGAATGTTATATTGTATCATGTGAGGTGCACATGTTTAACTCGTTAAGTTAACATAACTAAACGCGTTGAGTTGCTATATTGAACACTAAGGCAATGCATTAGGTTAGCGTTATAAACTTAAGTTGTTATTTTTTGCACGTGGTAAAATTCTTATTATAAAAACATTTGTTTATTATTGGTTCGTTAAGTTATCTGTAACACAACGAAAATGGTTCGTTAAGTTATCATAACACAACGAAGATGGTTTGTTGAGTTATCATAACACAACGGATATGGTTCGTTGAGTTAGCGTAACACCATAGACTTAGTTCGTTGAGTTAGCTACATTACTAGTCACGTGAAATGGCACATGAGAAACTTGTTAAGTTAGAAATGTTAAGTTAATATCTACTTGTGTTACTCATTTAGTTAACATTAAAGTAACGACTTCTTATTATACTAATGAAAAATTTTGGAAGAGAAAGTTTATTCTACAAGAAATTTTTCAGAGATCCAAGACTGATGATTAAAGAAAATTCGAAATGTAAACGTAGGTCAGAACGTGTGTGTTTCGATGAAGGAAAAAACAAAGATGTGAAGAAGTGGAAAACTAGTAGGGATTAAATGTGGAGGATATGCTTGAACTTAACATACAGTATAAAAGGCATAGAGTTCTCGTTGATCAAATTATCCTTGCACACAAAACGAAAATCTTTTCAATGATCAAACTATCCCTGCACACCAAAAGAAAAATCCTTTTAGGGATCAAAAACACTCTTTGGGGAAAATCTCTCAGGTGAAAGAAAATTCAGTGAAGCAGAAAAAGGTATTATTTATGTCACTAAAGATTTAAAGTATCAGAAGAAAGTAAATTCGGTGAAGTAAAGAAAGACAAGATATTCGTCACTGAAGAATTGTTGAAGAAGAAAAAGAAGAAGAGGAAAGATCTCAAACAGGGAGAAATGTTTTAAATTCCGCAAATTAGTTTTCTTTGTTTGTAGTTATGAAATTGTATAGATGAAACATGGTATCGATATATAATTGCATCTACAATTTCTGAGGAGAATTGAATTGTATATTGTAATTGAAACCTTGAATAAAAATGATTTTATGAAAACAGTGTCTCGACTTGTTTTTAATTATTGAAGTTTCAATTATAATCTGAAAAAAATTGAAAAACACAATTCACCCCTCTCTTGTGTAGCCATACGATCCTACACAGTTATTACTAAAAGAATATAAAAGAAGAGGAGAAAGACTAAAGGAGGTGTGTGTGTGAAGGTGGAGGACCACACTAATTGTAGGAAGCATCAAAAGTTCCCTGAAGCTCCACAACACCATCAAAAATCACCAACCAACTATCGAAGGTTTGTGAGGATACTTTTTGGATGTCGAGTCAATTCTAAGCCAAACATGGTGACTAACAATCATTGTAAGGAGTGATCACATCGCAGGAAGGGAAGTCATTTTCACCAAGCATCGACTCATATCTCAACAGATTGTAAAGCTTCTAGCCTTGGTTTTAGGTTGATGCCAATATACTGAAGAGGAGATCAACTTAAAAGTCTTGGTTCACGATTCTATAGGGAGAGGAGGCAAGATTGTAAGTGATTAAGTTTTCAGTGGTGTAATCGCGTTGCATGTAGTGATAGAAGTTCATACTATCGATAGAGATTTTAACATTTCACCTTTCACTCATCTTTAGGAACATATCAAAACAAAAATACCAAAAACAACTAATTTTCTGTATTTACATTTAGTATTAAAGTGTTGTATTGTTTGTTTTGTATCATAATTAATGTTATCATTATTAGTATTGTGAATGTTTTATGTTTGTTTGATTTAGAAAATAGTTTTATTATTTATTGAAATTTATTCGTCCTGAATACTTAAAAATCTTAATGCTTACCATTTGAAATATTTGAATGTTAGTGTTGCTTAATGACAAATCTCAGATTAACTAACATTAAAAAGTTTAATTGATGTTATTTACATTCTGTGGAATTGCTCAATGGATGGCCGAATTCCCTTGTGAATAGTAATATTTAACTAGAAAGGTAGGTTCATGGAGTTAACTTAAGTCCACAAGGTTAATCCGTTGAGTTAGGTGTGACTCCACGAACTAGGTCCATTGAGTTAATAGTAACTCAACAAAGTGCTTAATTGAACATATATAAACTTTGGCATAAAAATTAAAATAGTACACAATTCTTACTCAATCTCTGTAGGATCGACCTATACTTGCACACAAATACAATATACACTATGCACTTGCAATTAAAAATACAAATTAGACTTAATATCTAATTTGTGTGAAAAGTTGTTGGTTACCTTAAAAGAATTTATAAATAGACATGATCTAATTGAACAATATAGGTCTTCTAATTTAACTTCACAAACAACCAAATAAGATTTCTAGCATTGTTGCTAGGAATTGAGAAGCTAAGCAATAGTGAGTACTATTTTGTTTTAATATCAGAGGGAGTATTGTGTGTTTTTATTATATAATTGAGAATATGGCGTATGCTTATGCTCAAAGATTTCTAAAACCTGTAGTTACCATATGTGAATTCTACAATTTGGAAGGTCATGACATTTCTAATTATTTGAAATTGAGACGATTGTAGATGGTTAGATCACATGAACAACAAATGAATTATATTCAATATAATAGAACTGAGTATGAGAATCCTATAGTTTACCTAACTAATGGTCAGTTTAGAATGAGTAATATGCTAAGAGACAAGGAAGTTTGGGATAAGTATGACAAACTTGAGCATAGTTTAGAGAAAAACATGGACAAACTAGAACAATACATATATCATCAACAAGAAGTCAACCAATTGAATTATAGGGAAGAATATTCAGAACCTAAAATTGATATCATATATGAAATGGAAAAAACTATAATGAAAATTGATAAAAAATTGAATGCAATGAGACTAGATGATTTGGAAAGAAAGTTAAAAGCATTGGATGAATTAATAATGAAATTACAAGTTATGCAAAATGTAAACACAAATAAAAACTTTAATGCTGAATATTTGCATAATTTGCAAAACATACAAACAAAAGAAAATACCAATGAAAAAGAATTTAAAGAATATAATTTAAAATTGAAAACAATGGAAGATCAAATTCAAGAAAATGAAATACAAGAACATCATGAAAGTAATGAAAATCTGGAAGATGTGTATATAACATTAAGAATTGGAATTGATATACCACTATTTAATGTGAAAAGTTAAATCATAAACTTGTTTGATTTGTTTTTATGCTTATATTAGTAAATTCTTTTAGAAGTAAACAAACAACCTTTCACACAAATTAGATATTAAGTCCAATTTGTATTTTAACTGCAAGTGCATGGTGTATATTGTATTTGTGTGCAAGTATAGGTCGATCCCACAGAGATTGAGTAAGAATTGTGTACTATTTTGATTTTTATATTAGAGTTTATATGTATTTAGTTAAGCACTCCGTTGAGTTATAATTAACTCAACAGACTTAGTTCATGGAGTTATGGTTAACTCAATGGACTAACCTCGTGGACTTAAGTTAACTCCACAAGCCTACCTTTCTAGTTAAATACTACTATTTATAGAGGAATTCGGCCAACCATTGGGCGGTTCCACAAAATGTAAATAACATCAATTAAGCTCTTTAATGTTAGTTTATATTAGATTTGTAATTAAGCAACACTAAGATTCAGACGCGACCACTCCTCACAATAGTTGTCATTCACCGTGTTTGGCTCGAAATCGACCCGACATCCAAAAAGTATCTTCAAATACCTCTGATGGTTGGTGATTTTGGTGGTGGTGTGGTGCTTCAAGGAACTTTTGACACTTCCTGCAATTAGCGTGGTTCTCCACCTTCACACACACTTCTTTGTCTTTCTCCTCTTCTTTTATATTTCTTTTAGTAATAACTGCTTCTACTTAAATGATTGGTTAGATTTCCTTCATTCATATAAACGATGGTGATTTCTTCTTCATTCCACGAGTGAATTCCTCCGTGATACGTGCAATCGTGGTTTTCCTTCGAATTTCATGTTTCTACAACTACTACAGTAGCATATTAGAAAATAAATGGTCTATAGAGTTAATGTAACTCAACGGATTTACTTCCTTGATTTAACTATAAAACACATGCATAATTCTAACTTAACAAGTTTAGATATTTCAGATACTTACAAACCTAACTATCTGATGCTCAGACACATTTCGGATAGTTAATAGATAACTTACCAAACATTCACTTAAGTCATGCATTAAGGTTACAACACGTGTAATACAGGAAATAATAAAATATTCTTTAAGCATTTAAGACATAACTGTCTGGTACATGCAATATAACTCTCTGAAATAATAGAAAATTCAGATACTTAAGAATTCAAAAGCCTGTAATTCACCAACAAATTAGAAATATACTTAATAAACACTAATTTCCTGAAATTATGCAGATTCTTTCATTAAAATATATAACAATGCAATTATAACATAATGGCTTAATTCTCATATGATAAGCTAAATATTATGCAATCAACCATTATTTAACCCTTAATATTATGAACTTTTTCATTCTAAACAACCACTAAGAATTCAAAAAGAAACCAAAGTGGAGCTAAGTAAGAACAAAATTTGAAATGACAATGAACAAGTAATATATGAAAACTTAGAAATCAATGAAGAAAAATCTGAATCTGAAAATGAGACTAAAAATAATCAAAATAATGACATAAAAGAAAAAGAACCTTGTAAGTCACAAGCATTAGCACCATATCTTGAAAGATTACAACAAACATTTCCTAAAAAGCAAGAAAAAATGAGAAATTTTAAAAAAAGTAGAAGTTAACATTCCTTTGTTAGACTTATTGTAGAAAATGCTACATTGTGCTAAATTTCTTAAGGATTGGTGTATTAAGAAAAGAGAGTGAAAAATTTTAAGGAAAGTCTTTTTAACTGAGCAAAGTAGTTCTTTATTTTTGCCACAAATTCCTAAAAAGTTATCTAATCTAGGAATCTCTGTTATATCATGCATCACAGGAAATAACATTTTGGAGAGAACCTTAATAGACTTAGGTGCAAGTATAAATGTTATGCCTAGTGATATATTTGCATCCTTAGGATTAGAAGACTTAATCCCTACTAGGACTACCATTCAATTAGTAGATAGAAGTATATGACACCCTAAAGGAAAAATAGAAGATGTCCTAATTAATGTCAAAAACTTCATATATCCTATTGATATTGTGATTTTGGATTCCCAACAAATTAAGCATTAGAATCATGATACATCTTTAATTTTGGGAAGGCCATTTTTAGCAACATCAAGGGCTGTTATAAATTGTAAAACTACAGTGATGAAATTAGCATATGGTAATGAGGATACTCAATTAAATACTTTCAAACCAGGAAAGTTTGAGGAGTTAGAAATGTCCTTACATACTATAGACTTTCTAGAAGATGAAGGAGATATGCTAGATGATGTGATTCAAGAAGAATTAAATAGGCAATTGGATTTTGAAACTTTAGAAGTAAGTGAAAGTATAGATGTAGAAGGAGAACAAGAAGAGATTAATATAGAAGATGAAAATCTTAAATTAGAAGCTTTAGCTTCTAATGGTCAACATTTAGATTTAAAACCTTTACCTCCTGAATTAACCTATATATTTCTAGAAGCAAAATGAACATGTCCAATCATTATTACATCAGATTTAAAAGAGGATCAAATTTCTAAATTAAAAGATGTAGTAAAAACTTATAAGGAGGTAATAGGATGGACTATGGTTGATATAAAAGGGTTAAGTACAACTTTATGCTATCACCATATATATTTAGAAGAGAATGCTAGACCAGTTAGAATTTCTAAGAGGAGATTAAATCCAAACCCTAAACAAGTTGTTAGGAAGGAAATATTGAAATGGTTAGATAATGACATAATTTATCTGATTTCTGGTAGCTCATGGGTTAGTCCAATCCATGTAGTCCCCAAGAAATCTAAATTAACCATTATTAGGAATGAAAATTAGGACTTAATACCAATTAGAATTCAATCAGGCTTGTAGGATCGTTGTATCACAAGAGGGGGGGTGAATTGTGTCTTTAGTAATTAAATTACCAGCAGATAAAACAAGAGCACAAAACACTTGTAAATAAAATTTTATTCTTTATAAATTTTGAAGACAGAATTTACAATATCTTTTTAGCTCAATTCCCTTCTTGACGGTTTTGATACAGTAATGTCTAATATACAATTCAAATAGAAAATGAAGTCCTTATTCAAAACTAATTTCGAATTATATAAAACCTGATATTTATGCACATAGCTCCTTTCCTTCTTTTTGCTTAGCTTCTGTATCTCTTCTTCTTCAGTTGTCTAATTTTCAGACTCCTTGTGTTTGCAGCTTTTTTTCTTAAATTACTTAGCATTTTGAACTTCTTCTGATGTTGGAGAATTTTTTTGAATATGAATATTCAACCTTAACTTTTTAGTTAGGGATCTGGATTGAATATTAAAACTTGGTTTTTAAGATTGGGATCCTCTAGATGTAATGTAGCTCGTACTCTCTATTAGTAGTCGAACTTTATCTTTACGTTCAGCATGTTCATCCACTTAATCCATAATCCACGTACTAATTTTTTCTTTAATTCAAATTACTATCTTTTTGAATTTCCACTTTCTCCATTATCATTTTGAATTTCCATGATCTCCACTTGTAGATTCACCGAAACTTTATCTTCCTAGAGTTTTGTGGAATATCTTCTAAGTCTTCATTTTAGTTTAACACTTATCCTTTAAGTCTTGTAAAAACTCGAACAGTTATCTATAACTCTTTGAGTTTTTGCGCCTACAAAACACGTGACTGAACATAGCAAACTTATCTATTCGTTAGTCATTTTATAAAACTCGAACAATTATCTATGCATGCATATAAAAATTCGAACAGTTATCTAGCTCTACGATTTTCATTACCGAACGCACATCGAAAACACGTGACAACTTAAAACGTTAAAAACACATGTGCAGATAACTTAACTATATGAGTTTTTAACATAACTCTTTGACTAAATTGAAACGTTAACTATTCGAAAGTTTAACTGTGAAATGCTAACTATCCAAAAACTTTAACTATTTGAAAACTGTAACTATCCAAAAGTTAATTATTCAAAATTTAAATGAAACTTTTCGATAACTTGTCAACATTTAATTACGTGACTATTATACTTAGAAAATATTATTTAGACTTATTTAAAAACTTTAATAAAGCATTCATCATCAAAACAAAATTCCTAATAATCTCCCCCTTTTTGATGATGTCAAAACCTAATAAGTCAAATAATTTATCTTCTCCCCCTTTTTGGAAGTAAATAAAATGTAAGGAAGAAAAAGTTTGCTAAGTATATATCGTTCAAAAAGACTTTTTTATTTATTTTAAACATTCATAACTGTCATGGATAAGAATAAACTATTTAAATAAAACTATTTTAAACATAAATTGTTAAAAAACAAGTATATGATCATTAAATGCAATAAACATTTTACAAAGATTACACAAGTAAGTTTTGATAACAAATTACAATAAATTAACATGTAATACATAATTTGTATAATCACAAGCCTCTTTGTCTTCAAAAAAGATTGATTAGAGTATTTGAAATTTGCCTTACAATTTTTGTACTTACTCTATTGATTTGATTAATTATTGCTTGATCTAAATTAGAATGTGAAACTTGTGACAGTTGTTGTAAAAATTCAGTATTTATGTTTGTATGTAAATCTGTATGTGTATCTATATGTATACCTGTATTTGTATCTATATGTTGCTGTTGTTCTGAAAACTATGTCAACTGTTACTGTTGCTATTGTGACTAATTTTGCCAATCCTATTGTTGTTGTTGCTGTCGAATTACAGGTGCATCTGCTTCCTGGTATTTTTGTAATTCCTTTGCAAAGAAAGAACTTGATTTTAATCTTTTCTATGGCCAAGGTGTAATGTCTATTTGACTTGCCACAATTCTCAAAAGTGTATCACCATAAAATAATTTACACTACATGTTTAAGATATGAGAAATGAAAATATCATACCAGTTCAACTATATATGGTTAATTAAAGCATATGTAGCATAAAGACAGCATCTGCCAACTTCTACACCATGACCAAACCTCTGATAGAGTGAAGCATGTAGTATTTTTGCAATAAAACATGCTTAGCCATTTAAATCATTTAGTTATCTCATTGGCTTGTTGGCAGTCAGATCTTTGGCTAAACTTTTAATGTCCCAACCCAACTGATACACTTATTTTCTTTCTGATAATTTAACTCCTTCATTTTTCAGACCGAGTACTTGATAAAGTAATTCTGGAGTTAAATATATATCGTAGTCTTGTATATTGGAAATAGGAATACATTCTTCCATTGTTAAGTTTAAATAAAAATAGCTTATAAGTTCTTGTATAACTAGATGGCCTGGCTGTTGTGGAAGTAGAGTCAACAAGCCTTGAAATTCAAACATTTCTCGTATATGTGCCATCCTTTCAAACTTAATTGGTCATGAATATAAAATTATAAAAGTTTTATATGTTTGAAATTTTTCATAACAAGAACTATTTCTGAACCACAATAATGTATTTTCATTTAAATTCTGTTCAGGATTAGGTATTTTCCTATCATGATGTTCTGATCTAGGACTTGTTTCAACATTATCAGCAGCATCTATATTTTTAGATCTTTCAGAACTAGTGGAATTTCTATCAAAGCTAGTATAAATGTCTAAAATATCTGTTATTGTCGTATCAATAATCTACTGAATTTCCTCTGTTTGTACTTCTTGAAACATATCAGTATCAACAGTCTCTGTATTATTCTGTCTATCAGCAACATTTATGTCAATAATTGGTCTATATAAGAATTGTCTCTGTATGAAAGAATGTTCTATATCTGTCTGTGTAATAGAATCATCCTGTACTTTTGAAATTTCTATAATTGAGACATTAGCAGTGTTATATTCTATTTGTAACTGTGTAGTTTATTAATTATATACATTTATCAACAAATATACTGTATACTATAATAGACATAACCACATGTATAAATTGTAGTATAAGCAACTATACCAAAACTCAAAAGTCTCTATCCGAGAAATAGTAAGAGGAAGAATAGCTGTACATTCCTCTTCAGATGAAATATCATCAAAATTCATAAATGTTGAGTATTTTTGTTTTGATGATGTGTGCTAAATGAAAATAATCATATTTGCTCAATTACTATTACTTGTGAAAAGAAATTAAAATCATTAATTAATACAGAAAAAGCTTACTGATATAAATACTTGTCTGTATTGGATCTGAAGTTAATAACTAGTCATTTCGTTGCATTAATTTCTCATTTAGCTAAACGTTAAGTTAACGTGTGTTTTTATTGAAAAGCATGATATGTTTTAATGTTATATCTTCTGTATCATGAACAGTGCACGTTTAGACAACTCGTTAAGTTAGAGTTTTGTTTGTATAGAGGTCACGTGAGAACTCGTTAAGTTAGAGGCTTAAAGGTTAAAATAGGTCACGTGATAACTCGTTAAGTTAGTGAGTAAAAGAAGAGACGAACTCGTTAAGTTAGTGTTATACACGTGGTGAAATTATAAGTTACAAATGTTGTATTGTATCACGTGAGGTGCACATGTTTAACTCGTTAATTTAACATAACTAAACGCGTTGAGTTGCTATATTGAACACTAAGGCAACGTGTTAGGTTAGCGTTATAAACTTAAGTTGTTATTTTTGCACGTGGTAAAATTCTTATTATAAAAACATTTGTTTATTATTGAATCAGTGAGTTAAAGTTTCTTTCGGAGACTTACAGTCATAACTATCCGAAAGGTAACTTAAGTCATGTTTTCAGGTCTTGACACGTGTCTCACTAGTTTTATAATATAAAGAGTTTTTCGGTGACTTACATCTGTAAATATCCGAAACTTAAACTGTTTTCGGTGAGTTATCGTTTAACCTTCTGAAAGAAAGGTTAAGCTGGTTCGTTGAGTTAGCATAACACCACGGACTTAGTTCGTTGAGTTAGCTACAGTACTTGTCATGTGAAATGGCACATGGTGAACTCGTTAAGTTAGAAACGTTAAGTTATATATATATACTTGTGTTACTCGTTTAGTTAACATTAAAGTAACGACTTTTTATTACACTGATGAAAAATTTTTGGATGAGAAAGTTTATTTTGCAAGAAATTTTTTAGAGATCTAGGACTGATGATTAAAGAAAATTCGAAATATAAACATGGGTTAAAACGTGTGTTTAGATGAAGGAAAAAGAAAAGACATGGAGAAGTGGAAAACTGGTAGTGGTTAAATGTGAAGGATATGCATGAAATGAAGATATAGTACAAAAGGCATAGAATTCTCGTTGATCAATCCATCCTTGCACACAAAATGAAAAATCTTTTCAAGGATCAATCCATCCCTACACACCAAAAGAAAAATCATTTTCAGGGATCAAAAACACCTCTTTGGGAAAAATCTCTCAAGTGGAAGAAAATTTAGTGAAGCATAAAAAGGTAAGATTTTCGTCACTGAAGATTTGAAGTATCAGAAGAAAGCAAATTCGGTGAAGCATAAAAAGACAAGATATTCGTCACTGAAGAATTGCTGAAGAAGAAAGAAGAAGAAGAAGAAGAAAGATCGTAAAGAGGGAGAAATGTTTTAAATTCCGCAAATTAGTTTTCTCTATTTGTAGTTATGAAATTATATAGATGAAACATGGTATCGAAATATAATTGCATCTACAATTTTTGAGGAGAATTGAATTGTATATTGTAATTGAAACCTTGAATAAAAATGATTTTATGAAAACAATGTCTTGACTTGTTTTTGAGTTTTAAAGTTTCAATTATATTTCAAAAATATTAAAAATACACAATTCACCCCCCTCTTGTGTAGCCATATGATCCTACAATAGACTCAGTGTCTATGTCATCAAAAATATCATCAAGATTGATATCATCTGTATATATATCATCAAAATTTCCTACTGTATGTTGGCTTGCAGCATGTTGTGAAAAACTGTCCAATGTATTAAAAGAAACATTATGCACTATTGTGACACAATACCTTAGAGTGTATGCTTGTAATTCGATATTTGTCACATCTGCTGGGATTCTTGAAACAAAATCCTATCCATCATGTGCAATGGAATAGAGTTTTCCATTTTTCAACAATTCTTCTCTTTGCTGCAATATGCCTTGTACACCTGCAGTCAATCTAAAATATTCTAATGTCTTCTTCTTTTTTCGACTATATGTCTATAGTGTTTCTAGTTGTTCAGGAGGTTCTAAAGTTTTCTTAATTTCTCCTATTAAAGGCACCTATGGTCTTGATGGTCCTTCACCATGATGCCTAGGTTGCAATAATGGAATATAGAGTTTTAAGCTCTCATCCTCTACCATTTTTAGTTGATAAACTTTTTGTCCTTCACTTCGAAGACCCATTTTCCAGATGGCAGTTTTCTATTCATCAATAAATTGTTGAATGTCGTCTAAAACAGTTGGGGGAAAATAATGTTGGGAATACAAAGACTCTAATTCCCTGTTGGCATTTTCTATCATTGGTCCCCATTTCTTTCCATAATAAGTAATAGACTATATCGATATTTTAGGTACATGTCTAGAACTTGTAACAACCGCAGGGTTTGGTTGTAAAGTTCGTTTCCATAGTTGTAATGCAAAAAGTTCGGTTTGTTTTAGTGTAAACTTTGTTTCAGCATAATTGCGAATAAATTTCCAACAAAAATAATTCTCATCTTGAACAGCTTTTCGAATTTCATGTAATACTTCATTAGAAAAAGTATACCTTGAATAAATGTCGTTGATTTCACTTTCTATCTTCTGAAGTTCCATCTCTCTTTTCTACACTTTTTTCATTCTACCACATCCTCGTCCATGTCTTGACATTGTCAATTAATCTTCGCTATTCACTGTAGAACGTAGAAGTAAAGATTGTGAAACTAGGGTTTTACCAAGGTAGAAACACGAAAGGTTGTTAGTAAAACATTTATAACTCTTCAAGTTTATAAATGGATAAACATATTCAATCATTGAAATCATAAATATAAGATCCGTTACTGATAAATAACTCGAATGCTTACAATAACTGTACGAGTTTTACAACCGACAAAAGCAGAATACTTAGCGTAATTGTTCGTGTAAAGAAAATAACTATTGGCTAAGTAAAAAATGAGAAAACTTGAAGACTTATGATAACTATTCAAGTTTTGAGAGCAGTAAAGCACATAACTATACGACAAACTAGAATAGTTATTGTCATATTTTAAGTCGTTTAAAAAAATAGTAATATTAAGTTAACTGTTCAAGTTTTTCGAATGGATATACGAAAAAGTCAAAGACTTAAGAATAACTGTTCGAGTTTCAACATGAGACAGAATAAAGCAATTAAATTCAACATGTGCATAATTCTAACTTAAGAAGTTCAGATATTTCAAATATTTACAAACCTAACTATCCGATGCTTAGATGCATTTCAGATAGTTACCAGATAACTTATCGAACATTCACTTAAGGTATGCAATAAGGTTTCAACAAGTGTACTTCAGGAAATAATAAAATATTCTTTAATCATTTAATAACATAACTATCCGATACATACATTATAACTTTTCGAAACAATAGAAAATTTAGATATTTAAGAATTAAAAAGCCTGTAATTCACCGACAGTTCAGAAATTTACTTAAATAATGTTTATTTCCTAAGATTATGTAGATTCTCTCATTACAGTATATAATAATTCATAATAGTTGAATTCTTATATGATAAATTGGTCCCCCTACATAAATGTAGTATAGAGAACCTATGACATACTTAAACTGGGTTGTCAAGCCCCGATAGATTTGTCATTAAAGTCCAAGAGTAGCTGACTTAAGTTGGTTGCTAAGCCTTAAATTAATGTATCATTTAAGTTCAAAATCTAGCATACTTAAACTAGGTTGCCAAGCACTAATAGATCTGAGTCTCTCTCTATATATATTTTTTTAAATTTAAATACAGAAATAAGTAGTAGATTTAACAATTTAGACTTTCTAGCTTTTATCTTATTCAGTTTACAAAAGAAAATTCATAGAGATATACCTTCAGGTAACTTAAAAGAATTCAATAATGAGTACACAAACTTAAGAAAATAAATGCATTACATTATATATAAAGGATAGATAATAACAAAGAAAAATAACAAAGATTATATGCATAGAGTATGGTAGGATTGTTATAACACTTGTAAAAGAAATTAAGCTTGAGTACATTGCCTCCCTTTTTTTTTTAATTTATATATATATATTTTATGTATTACCTCCCACAATATCATCTTTTTACGTGATCACAATCCTTTGCTTAAGGGAAAGATAACTAGTTACTCAATGATAAGTGAGAACATGTAATAATTTTTTTATTTTTTATTTATAACTTAAATAGAATCTGAATTACTTGTAAAATAAGTTTTCAATCAGCACATCCTAAACCAGTTGGTTCAAGTGACTAGGGTTTAAGATCCCCAACGGACTTAATTACTCAAGCAATTGTAGATAAACAATAAAATAAGATAGTAAATTGAATAAGAGACAACTGCAAGACTTAATTTTTTTAACAGTATGTTAATAACTTTCCTTTAATAAATAGTACATACTTTCTATGTATTTTCCAGTTAAAAACTCTATAAGGGTGTATACATAAGTAACAAAAATAGAGTTGGCACTCATATTGAATCAAATTAACTTTCCTTAAGTAACATTTTCTAAATTTTTCTTAAGTAAATTGACTTCAATAAAAATCAGAATTTCATAAATTCTTAACTACTAGAAAATAGTAATTCAAAAATAGATATTTTGTTTGTTTTTTTTTATCATAAAGAAATTAAAATCTAAAACTACCTTATAACAAACCAAAATGTCATGCAATAAACAGGACAATTTAAACATCAGCTAACCTATAGATACCAAATTCTAATCATAATTTTGAAAAAGTATTCTTATCGTAGGGTTTTGTAAATAGATCTGCTAATTGTTCTATGATAGGAACAAAATTTAATACTATTTTTCTTTTTATAACATTATCCCTTAGAAAATGATGTTGAACTTCTATATGTTTAGCTCGTGAATGTAAGATAGAATTTTTAGACAAACTTATTGCAGAACTGCTATCACAAAAAATCTTAGTTGGTTCATAGGCTAAATTAAAATCTTTTAAAGTTTGACAGAACCACAAGATTTGAGCACAATTTTGCTTTTTGCTAAACCATGACACTAAAGAATTTCCTAATAATTGACATGTGCCACTAGTGATTTTTCTTTCAGACTTACATCTTGCGAAATCAGCATCATTATAACCTATTAAATTTAGAGAACTATCTTAGTTGGTTCATAGGCTAAATTAAAATCTTTTAAAGTTTGACAGAACCACAAGATTTGAGCATAGCAAAGTGCAGCACCTATATATTCAGCTTCAATTGTAAATAATGCTACACTATTTTGCTTTTTGCTAAACCATGACACTAAAGAATTTCCTAATAATTGACATGTGCCACTAGTGATTTTTCTTTCAGACTTACATCTTGCGAAATCAGCATCACTATAACCTATTAAATTTAGAGAACTATGTTTAAAGTAAAAAAATCCAAAATTAATGGTTCCTAATAGATATTTAAAAATTCGTTTAACAACAAGTAGGTGTGAATCTTTAGGATTAGATTGATATCTAGCACAAGTACACACACTAAACATAATATCTGGTTGGCTAGCTGTTAAATAAAGTAATGAACCAATCATACTTCTATATTATTTTATATCTATAGTTTTTCTAGAGTCATCTTTATCCAACTTGGTGATAGTACTCATTGGTGTATTCTTTGTTTTAGTGTTGTCTAAACCAAACCTCTTTAATAAATCTCGAGTATATTTTTCTTGTGAAATAAAAGTACCCTAATCTAATTGCTTAATTTGTAAGCCTAGGAAAAATGATAGTTCACCCATCATACTCATTTCAAATTGATTAGTCATGTCTTTCGAAAAAGACTCAACTAATTTATCATTTGTTGCACCAAATATGATGTCATCTACATATATTTGAACTACCAATATATCTTTTTTGACCTTCTTGATAAAAAGAGTGTGATCTGCCTTTCCCATAGAACACCCTTTTTCCATAAGAAATTTAGATAATCTCTCATACCAAGACCTAGGGGCTTGTTTAAGGCCATATAGTGCCTTTTTAAGCTTGTAAACATAATCGGGATGTTTTAAATCTTCAAAACCTAGAGGTTGTTTTACATAAACTTCTTCTTTTATATATCCATTTAAAAAAGTAGTTTTAACATCCATTTGATATAATTTGAAATCATATAACAAGCATACGCTAACAAAATTCGTATTGATTCTAGTCTAGCAACAGAAGCAAATGTTTCATCATAGTCAATTCCTTCCTCTTGCTTGTAACCTTGAGCAACTAACCTAGCTTTATTTTTAACTATATGTCCATCCTGATCTACTTTGTTTCTTAATACCCACCTTGTTCCTATTATGGAATGATTTTCAGGTGGTAGAACTAAATCCCATACCTCATTTCTTATAAATTGATTTAGCTCATCTTGCATAGCTAAATACCAAAATTCATCTTCTAAGGCATCTTCAATTTTCTTAGGTTCTAGTAAGGAAACAAATGAATATGTACCACAAATGTTGACTACTAATGACCTAGTCCTAACTCCTTGATTAGGATTGCCTATTATTTGATCAATAGGATGAGATGAAGCATAAAGCCAATTTCTATGTTGTTCCACATTTTCTATAGGTATGACATTATTTTCTTCTAAATCTTCATCATTTAAGTTTATATTTCTTATTTCGTCAGATAATCTCTCAATTTCTCTGTCAACATCATTTGGTACCATTTTTGGGAGAATTTCTGAATCAAAGTTTTCAGCAAGTCTAAAATCCAAAATTGGTCTTAGATGTACTCTATTTATAACATAACATGCTATATGAACTGCTTCTACCTAGAGAGATAGGGGTAACTTATTTTCATTTAACATGGTTCTGGACATTTCTTGAAGTGATTTGTTTTTACGTTCCACTATCCCATTTTGTGAAGGAGCTCTTGGAAATGAGTGTCTATGATCTATGCCTAATTCTTCACAAAAGGTGTCCATTTGATCATTATCAAATTCTATACCATGATCACTCCTAAGTTTTTAAATTTTAACATTTTGCTCATTCTGAACTTTATTACAGAATATCTTAAATATTTCAAAAACTTCAATTTTATTAGCTAGAAAATGAACCCAAGTAAACCTAGAATAGTCATCAACTAGTACAAAAGCATAATGTTTATCTCCTAGACTGGTTGTCTTAGTAGGTCCAAATAAATCCATATACACTAGTTCTAAAACTCTTTTGTTTGTTATTTCATTTAAACTTTTAAATGATGTTTTATGTAATTTACCTAGTTGACATGCAGCACACATAAACTCTTTCAAGTACTTAATACTAGGTAAACCTCTAACTAGATTCTTTTTATACATCTTTTGTAATAATTTTAAGTTTGAGTGTCCTAGCCTTTTATGCCATAAAATAACTTCATCCGATTTTGCAATTAAGCAAGCATTGTCTTTAATAATATCAGAAGGCAAATTTAGAATACAAACAGATCCTTTCTTGTATGTAGTGAATAAAATTTTGTTTGTGGACATGTCCATAATTTTATAAGAATCTTTTCAAAAATTACTCTATAAACCTTCATTAAAACAAGAACACTCAATAAATTAAAACCTAAGTTTTCCACTAATAAGACATCATTTATAAAAAAAATTTCAGTTACCTGAACCTTGCCAGACCCAAGGATATTTGTTTTGCTTTTATTTCCAAAGGTAACTTGTCTGTTCTTGGTCTTTGTTACTTCTGTAAATAATCGTATATCTCTAGTCATGTGGCTAGATGTTCCACTGTCTATTATCCATTTTGATTTGTGTACCTACAAAACAATTAAAAAGAGATTTTATCTCTTGGAACCCATTTCTGAGTGGGTCCAAGAATTTTAGAGTCATATCAAAATAATTAATATTTTTAAACTTCAACTTATCTATCTTCTGATAATTATTTTTACGTTTATTTCTCTTAGTGTTATAATTATCAGAACATTTATCTCTATGTAAACCAGAGTTGAAATTTTCATTTCTAACATTATTTGATTGCTGATTCCAATATCCAATATTCTTTAAATATGAAGAAAATTGATCAAGAATATTAAGATTCTCAAATGACTTAGCTTGATTTTTCTCAAAATTTCTTTTGAAATTGTTGCATTGTGTGCTATTATTTATATGCTGCATTTTATCAATTTGCACATATTTATCTCCCTTTTTAATCACACATGGAATAGTTTTTCTTTTACTATTCTTAGTATTGGAAATAAAGACATTATTTTTAACAGTACCATCATGTAGCATATAATTTTTAGAAGATGCATCATGTAAACCAATACCATGTTTTTCTACATTTGATATTTTACTACTAAGTTCATTTGTTATGGTTTGACTATTATTCCATTTACTTAATGCAGCCTTTTGATCACAAACCTTAATCTTTAACATATCAATTTCTGAATTTAAATTAGTAATAGTCAATTTTAGTTTTTCAATTTCACAAATCATTTTCTTCTTATCAGCAATTAAATTTTCACAATTAGCATGCAATTTTATTTCTATTGTAGTAAACTTTAAAATTTCCTATGCATGCTTTTGATTTTCTTCTTTAAATTTATTCAATGTAGAGTTCAGAAAATCAATCTTATTTTCAAATTCATCTAGCATTTTCCTAGTGTTCTTTCCTTCTAGTTTTACTTTCTTATATTTTCTAGCCAGTTTATTGCATACAACAAGTAATCCATCAAAACTAGCATTTTGATCAAAGGATACCTCACTAGATTTTTCCATGAAGCAAACGTTTGCCAAATTTTCTCTTGAATCTGATGTTGATGAGGATTCATTGTCTGATATTGAATCCTTTGTTTCTTTACTTTGTGAAGCTGAAGAGTCATCCCATGTCACTTTAAGTGACCTTCTCTTTTTGAATTTCTTATTCCTGAAATTCCTCCTTGAATTCTTTTTATGTTTGTTGAAAGGACAATCAGTTTAAAAGTGACCCAACCTATTGCACTTGTAGCATATGATTTTGTCTTTCATGAATGACTTCTCCATATCTCTAGAAGTCTTTGCTGACCTGAAGTTCTTACGTTTCTTCAACAGATTTTTAAATTTTCTGGACAACAATAGTAAATCATCGTCAAAATCACTAGTGACTTCTGAGACTTTATCAGCCTCAAAAGCTAGATCCTTTCTAGGATTCTTCCCTTTTGGATCTAAATGTTGTACTTCATAGGCTGTCAGATTGCCTATGAGATCATCGAGAGTATATGTATTTAAATCTTTGGACTCTTCAATAGATGTTGTCTTTCGAGCCCAAATTTTAGTTAAAGATCTAAGGATCTTTCTTACCAAGTCTTTTTCCTCGAATTTCTTGCCTAAAGATTTTAATGAATTTACAATCTCAAGAAAACGGGAAAATATATTAGAGATACATTCATTTTCGTGCATTTTAAAAAGCTCATATTTATATACTAACATATTAATCTTAGATTCCTTGACCTGGTTAGTACCTTCGTTGGCAACTTCTAATGCATGACATATCTCATATGTAGTTTGATATGCAGAAACTTTGTTAAATTATTCATGAGATAAAGCACAAAACAAGATGTTTAAACCTTTAGCATTCAGTGTCATTCGCTTCTTTTCATCAAAAGTCCAAGTATCATATGGAGTTGTAACTAACACTATAGGATTGCTAATTATATGCCATAGTTTGAAATCAATTGACTGAAAGAATACTTTCATCCTATATTTCTAGTAGCCATAATTACTACCTTCGAACATAGAAGGACGATTAGTGGTCTGTCCTTCAGTCATAACTAAGATTTCAGTATTATCCATTTTAAATAGATGATCCTAAGTAAAGGATAGGAAAAACCAATTCCTAAATATAGAAATGAAGCTCTTAATTTAGATAAATGCTTTGATACCAGTTGTAGGATTATTGTATCACAAGATGGGGGGTGAATTGTATCTTTAATAATTAAATTACCAGTGGATAAAACAAGAGCACAAAATACTTGTAAATAAAATTCTATTCTTTATAAATTTTAAAGACAGAATTTACAATATCTTTTCAGCTCAATTCCCTTCTTGACGGTTTTGATACAGTAATGTCCGATATACAATTCAAATAGAAAATGAAGTCCTTATTCAAAACTAATTTTGAATTGTATAAAACCTGATCTTTATACACATAGCTCATTTCCTTCTTTTTGCTTAGCTTTTGTATCTCTTCTTCTCTAGTTGTCAAATTTCCAAATTGTTAGGATCGATAGACTCACTAGAGGGGGGGTGAATGGTGAATGTGTGTAATTTTTATATTCTTTTAATTGTTGAATCAAATGATTCAATAGAAATGAAATGAGATGAAACTAAACGAATGCAAAGCAGTAAAGAAAGATAACACACATCAAGTTTTAGGTGGTTCACCAACTTGGCTAGTCCACCCCCAAGATTCACTTGGGCTTCACTAAGTGTTTCAACACTTACACACTTGCTTTCAGGTCAAAGCAAGAACCAACAACATAGAAGCTTTCAGGTATAAACTTCAGTAAACCAACCTCTAGAGTTTTTAGGTCGAAACTCAAACCAACAACTGAATGTAGCTTTTAGGTTGAAGCCACAAACCAACAGCTTGAGTCTTTCAATCAGAGTTTTGGCGCATAGAGCTTTTTCTGCAGTAGATCTTTAGAATATGCTTCAGTGTTTGCAAACTTGAGGGTAATTGGAATTGGAGTGTAGCTCATTGTATGTGGTATATACGTTCTCTCTGTATTTTCTTCTCTTAAACTCCTTATATTTATACCAAAGGTATAACGATCATATTTTTCTTTCAACGGATGTATTCTACTGTACTTGGTAAATAATCAGACCTAAATATGGTAAGTTACCGTTCTGTCTAATGTTCAGTAAGTAACCTTCCGAAAAACTCAGGCTTTCGGATGGTTATAAAAATAACTTGCTGAAATGCATCCATAACTTACCGATTCATTACTCATATTCTGTTATCTAAGTCACGTGAGATTTTAAGTTGCTCACGTGTAATGTCAAGAGTTCAGAGTCTTGTATTTAACTTACCGAAAAGAGCTCCTGACTTTCGGATAGTTAACTACTGTAACTCTCCAATATTTCTTTTAATTCTCCGATAGTTGTCTCTTCAATTCTACACGTGCATAAACGAATAACTTAAGTTTCGGATAGTTAAGAATGTAACTCACCGAAACTTTCCCATTTTTTAGATAGTTATCTTTCTAACTCTTTGAAAACCCATTTGAGCATTTGTCTGGAATTCTGCACGTGGGAATTTCAATGACTTAAGTTTCGAATAGTTAAATTGTAACTCATCGAAACTCTCTTGAAATTTTGGATAGTTATCTTTTTAACTCTTCAAAAACTTATATGAGCTTCTGTCTGGAATTTTGCACGTGGGAAATTCAATGACTTAAGTTTCGGATAGTTAAATTGTAACTCACTGAAACTCTCTTGAAATTTCGGATAGTTATCTAACTCTCCAATTTTCCCTTTTAAGCTTTCAACTATCGGCTTCTCCATTCTACACGTGCGTAATAAGATGACTTAAGTTCTGGAAAGTTATACTTATAACTCTCTAAAAAACTCGAATAGTTATCGAACTCTCCGAAAGAAAACTCAGATAGTTATCTAACTCTCCGAAAAGTCCTTTAAGATTCTGTTTTGTATTTCTGCACATGGTTAATTGAATGACTTAAGTTTCGAATAGTTAGCCTTTCTAACTTTCCGATTTTCCTTTTTCTTTCTAATAGTTAACTCCATAACTCTCCGATCATTTAACCAACTTAATTGTCTGATTAAATAACTCTCTGAAGGCTTTGTAAAATCGGATAGTTATCCTTCTAACTGTTTGATTGACTTGCTGCTATTTTACTCTTCGGATACTTGGACCTGTAACTGTCTGATTTTCCTGTAGCTTTAAAGTAATATCTTCTGGAACTTTCTCCATCTGTTCGTCTACTTGGAATTTGTTCTATCTGCCTTCTGATCTAAAGCTGCATTGACTTAACTGTGAAATACAATATGTTTCCTCACATAGGTTTTGCATTATCAAAATACTCAGGGTCTAACACAGACTTCTTGCATTTGCAGCTTTTTTTTCTGAAATTGCTTAGAATTTCGAACTTCTTCTGATGTTGGAGAATTTTTCTGAATATGAATATTCAACCTTAACTTTTCAGTTAGGGATCTAGATTGAATATTCAGACTTGGTTTTTGAGATTGGGATCCTCTAGATGTAATGTAGCTCGTACTCTCTATTAGTAGTCGAACTTTATCTTTATGTTCAACATGTTCATCCACTTAATCCATAATCCACCTACTAATTTTTTCTTTAATTCAAATTACTATCTTTTTGAATTTCCACTTTCTCCACTATCATTTTGAATTTCCATGATCTCCACTCGTAGATTCACCAAAACTTTATTTTCTTGGAGTTTTGTGGAATATCTTCTAAGTTTTCGTTTTAGTCAAACACTTATCCTTTAAGTCCTGTAAAAACTCGAACACTTATCTGTAACTCTTCGAGTTTTTACACCTGCAAAACACGTGACTGTACATAGCAAACTTATCTGTTCGTTAGTCATTTTATAAAACTTAAACAGTTATCTATCCATGTGTATAAAAATTCGAACAGTTATCTAACTCTTTGATTTTCATTACCAAACGCACATGGAAAACACGTGACAACTTAAAACATTAAAAACACATGTGTAGATAACTTAACTATACGAGTTTTTAACATAACTCTTCGACTAAATCGAAACGTTAACTATTCGAAAGTTTAACTATGAAATGCTAACTATCCGAAAACTTTAACTATTCGAAAGTTAACTATCCGAAATTTAAATGAAACTTTCTAATAACTTGTCAACATTTAATTACGTGACTATTATACTTAGAAAATATTATTTAGACTTATTTAAAAACTTTAATAAAGCATTTATCATCAAAACAAAATTCCTAACAAGGCTGGAGAGTGTGTATAGACTATAGAAAGCTGAATGCTATGACTAGGAAAGATCATTTTCCCTTACCTTTTATAGATCAAATGCTAGAGAAATTAGCAGGGCAAGAATACTATTGTATTTATAAACCTCAAGCGCACGTTACTTATTGTATTAAGTAGATGCAAGAGTAGGTCGATCCACAAGAAGCTTGTCTTAAACGAATTTAAGAAAATAAATGCTTAGCAAAATATTCACATCACTAAAGCCATGATAAAAACTTTAATTACATATTAATAGGTAATAATTAAATAAATACGATAAATAGTTCAAATATCGTCATAAATCCAATAAACTCCCAAGGTTAAACCTTAGGAAACTCAAGAAAATTAATGAGTTTTGTCTCTGAAATTACAGAAATTAAGCCCAATTTCTAACTCTCCTTACATCCAACCTAGACATTGAAACATCTAGAGAAAATATTGGCTACTCGAGTTATCTTCAAAATGGCAATAATTTCATAGACTAAATCATTATAAAAATCTAGAAGTGTTAGATTTACTGACAGGGCGCAGAACCGTTCTATAAACTTTCCAAAAACGCACCTTTGGTACAAAAATCATATCTCGGTCAAAACTCCATGAAATCCTACGAAATCAAAGGACTTTGAACAAAGACTCGTACTACTAAT
This sequence comes from Cymodocea nodosa, assembly GCA_036874045.1. NCBI lineage: Eukaryota > Viridiplantae > Streptophyta > Magnoliopsida > Alismatales > Cymodoceaceae > Cymodocea > Cymodocea nodosa. The sequence goes on from JAZBRI010000011.1 coordinate 544,225, forward strand.
AGGGAAAATTGATAGAATAGCTTTCCATAAAGTTTACAGTGCAGGCAACACTCAAGTGTCGAGCATTAAAACTAGCAATCGAACAGGAATTCAAAACTGCTGCGACCTTTGAAAGAAAAAATAAAAAACTAACAAAATACATTCTAAAAAAATACAAAATTTACATGACTGTAATCTACACAAAATTTCTTACAAAATAGAATCAAGAAACACTAAAAAAATCTATGAAAAACGTCTTCTATGAAAGGAGAAATGTAAGGTAGGATTTTGTTTGGCTAGAATTCGGAACTACAAAAATCCACTCCCTTCCTAACTTGTTCTCCGAAATCACAGAAAATATCTCTACTTATAATAATGATTTCTCCCAAATAGGCATTAAAAAATGATGTAAAAATATGCACTGGAAAGAGTTTCAAGTTATCTAAAAGGATGTGGTGATTTTATAGTAAATCGTCCTAAATTGAAAATAAAATTAAGCCCTAGTGAAGTGCGCAAAACAATCTTGAAATAATGCAAAATGCGAACTCACAGTAAAAACTTGAGAACTTTATCAATTATTCATGAAAATCTATAAAATCACTGCTAAACAAAAGTAGACTCATCAATCTAATAAACCCAATTTATAGATCTTAAAAAAATATTGTATAGAGGGAGAAATCGAATCAGACATTTTTGTAAAATTATTGATCAAAAATGTGATTTCGGACTGAGAATATACTCTTCGTATAAAATGGAAAAATCAAACCAAAAGTGCTCGAAAAATTAAACAAAGTATACAGAAAGAATTTTCTTTTACTTCTCTATAAAAACAGTTTAAGAATCCATGAAAAACATTGAGAAAAACTCAATTTACAAAGAAAACAACACAAGGAAAGTTCTGTCTTTACAGTAAACAAACACCTTGACTACATGTATTCACATATCTACACGAAAATCGTTTATTTTTAGAGGCAAGTTTCATTAAATGAACCAAGAGTTTTACAACATAAAAATGAATATTATACTACTAAAAATAAACCTAAACATGCAAAGACATATGCAATACAAAAACAACATCAAACACAATTATAACACACAACATATGCAAACATAATGATAGTTTTTGGTCAACCCACTCCAAGTTATACCTTTAAATCTCCAACACCTTGAAGTAAGCTCCTGAAGTTGGCCTCCCTCACGTCCTCAAGACTCCAACATGGCCTGTCACACCACGTTTTCCTCTTGAAATACTAAGGGGCTTCAAGATTTCACCAAAGGATAAAGGCAACAAGCTTCCTTCTCATGGATGTCCACCAACCATGCCCTAGTTGGCTCCTTCATTGCTTTCTCCATGCATATCACCTCCAAACCGGATGAAGAGGCCTCTCCACAAGAGGTTCCTATTGTCCTCCACGCAAGAAAGTTGTACACTGAAGAAGAAGGGGAGTTGCACCCAACAAAATCACCTTCTATGCACCCACGTCCTTCCTTGGAGCTTCCACGAACATGCCTCCCTTGGGTCCAACTTGCTCTCTCCACACACCACTGAAATCAGCAACACCGAAGAGGAAGTGACTTGCTTCTAAGGAGCATTGGCCGCCGGCAATCCAAGGAGAAGAATGAGCCACGTTTTTGCTTGGAGAGGAGAAGACAAAACCTAGTTTTAGGTTGTCCTTCCCTTTAAATAGATTTGGTAGTTGATCTCTTCCTTGGTAGATCCAACGGTTGAGATTCATCCATCTTATTTCCTTTAGATAACCTTTAAAACTTAAGCAAACAAATTAAAATATAACAAGAAAAAAACATCTAAGACATCTAAGTAAATAATCACTATTCATTCCCATGATCATTAAGTCAATAATCAACAAAAGGGCTAAGTTATGCAAATTTAAGTCATTAAATCCCATAATCATGCATACTCATGTAAATGCCTATGTGATGATATTTCAATTATAATCATGTGTTATGCGAAGAGAAGCGTGGAAATGGAGAAGCTTGGACTCGTGGAGAAGAAAGAAGAAGACAAATGGGAAAGACGTGTGAAGCAAATGCAAAAACACCAAGGTTTAACGTGGTTCCCCAATTAGGTACGTCCACGGATGGAGCTCAACTGAATGATTCTCTAGGTGATCACAAAGGGATACAAGATTCAACCTTAAACTCTAAGCACGCGTTGGGGGTCTATTTATAACATTTGTGTACCCCCAAGTGGCTAAGGACAAAACTACCCCTATGTGTAACAAACTAATTCAAGACACATAATAACAATCTCCACCTTGCCTTGAATTTACAAACTCCACCTAGAACCAAAACAAATTTCCATCTTCAAAAGACCAGAAGGGTCAACTATAAGCAAACACATTAAGTAAGTCTAAGCAATGCTTAAACTTGCTTTCAAGAACACCTTTCGTAAACATATCAGCTGGATTGTCATGTGTGTTGATCTTCAAAATCTTCACGCAATCTTCTATTCTAGGAAAGTGATAACGAACATCAATGTGCTTTGTCCTGTCATGAAACACATTGTCCTTTGTTAAGCTGATGGCACTAAGACTATCACAGAAAATTTCTGCTTTATCATATCGCAGACCAAAGTCTCCAAGTAACCCCTTCAGCCAAATACCTTCTTTTGCAACTTCTATCATCGCCATATACTCAGCCTCTGTGGTGGATAAAGATATAGTAGGCTATAGAGTAGATTTCCAACTAATAATGGAATCTGCCAATGTGAAGACATATCCTGTTAAGGATCTACGTTGATCAACATCACCTACAAAATCTGAATCAGAATATCCAGCTACACTACAGTTATGTTCAACACCATAAATCAGTCCTACATCAGACGTGCCCTTCAAGTACCTAAAGATCCTTTTCACGGCCTGCCAATGACTCTTCCCTGGATTTGACATAAACCTGCTTACAACACTAAGAGGGTAAGCAAGATCCGGACGAGTATAAACCATGGCATACATAAGACTGCCAACTGCTTGTGAATATGGAACTTTCTTCATGTACTCTTTTCAGATGGCATCTGAGGTGCCATAGCAACTGATAATCGCAGGTTCCTACCATAGGGCGTTCTGATGGCCTTGCTTGAAGTCATGCCAAACCTGCTCAAAATCTTTAGATCATAACTATGCTGATGGAAAAATAATCTTCTGATGTTCCTGTCACGATAAATCTCCATCCCAAGGATTTTACCTGTCGGTCCTAAATCCTTCATTGCAAATTCAGATTTCAATGTGTCTTTCAAAACCTGTATTTCATTGACATCTTTGGTTGCAATCAAAATGTCATCCACATACAAGAGCAAGTAAACAAATTCTTATTTAATTTGTTTAATATAGACACATGAATCAAAACTACTTCTAACAAAACCAACATCAGTGATAAAAGAATCAAATCTTTTATACCACTGCTTGGGAGACTGTTTCAGCCCATACAAAGATTTTTGCAACTTACAAACGAGGTCTGATCTACCTCTTTCTGCAAAACCTGTTGGCTGTTCCATCTAGATATCCTCATCTAAATCACCATGCAAGAAAGCTGTTTTCACATCCAAATGTTCAAGTTCTAAATCCTTTACTATAACAATTGCCAAAAGGACTCGAATGGAGGTGTGTCTAACTACTGGAGCAAAGACTTCATTGAAGTCCACACCCTCCTTCTGTGAAAACCCTTTTGCTACCAATCTTGCCTTATATTGTATTCCAAGGTTGCCCTGTGTTCCTGATTTCTTTTTGAACACCCATTTGCAACCAACAATATTCCTGTCCTTAGGACGTTTTACCAACTCCCAAGTCCTATTCTTATGCAAAGATTGTAGTTCTTCTTGCATAGCTCCCAACTAATGTACGGCTTCTGGTTCGCTAACAACAGCATCAAAACTAGGTGGGTCAGCATCCTCCACCTCACCAGCTACCTGTAGGGCAAAAGTGACCATATTATTGTAGCCATACCTCTGTGGAGGGTGAACATCCCTCCTAGGACGATCTCTAGCAACACACCTTGAACGTGTGTCCTCAACAAATTCATCTCCTCGATCTTCTTCTAAATTCAAACGTTGATCTGTATCAATAGGAACAGACTGATTAGATATCAATGGTTGATTCAAATCAAGCTCCACTTGCTCAGGAGTACTAGGTGGATTCAAAATAGTTGGGTTTTCTTTCTTGTGCATCAAAGAAACCTCATCAAAGGTAACATCCCTACTATGAATGACCTTTCTTGTTTCTTTATCATATATCCTATATCCTTTTACTCCCATTCCATATCCCACAAATATGCCTTCCTTGGCACGTGGCTCCAATTTACCATGATTCACATGGTAATACGCAGGACAACCAAATACTTTCAATTTGGAATAGTTAGCTGCTTTATCCATCCATACTTCATAAGGGATCTTGTTGCCAATAGCATTGGATGGCAACCTATTCACCAAATAAGAGGCTGTGTTAACAGCTTCAGCCCAAAAACATTTTTCTAGCCTAGCATGAGAGAGCATACACCTAGTTCTCTCCAACAATGTCCTATTAAGACGTTCTGCAACTCCATTCTGTTGTGGAGTTCCCTTGATAGTATAATGCCTCGTTGTGCCTACATCTATGCAAAAAATGTCAAATTCATTTGAGCAAAATTCTAAACCATTGTCTGTTCTCAAGTATTTTACTTTCCTCCCTACTTGGTTTTCAACAATAGCCTTCCATTGTTTAAAGTTCTTGAAGGCTTCACTCTTATGTTTCATAATGAAAATCCAAGTCATATGACTAAAGTCATCAACAATGGAGAGAAAATACTCAGAACCTGCTATAGAGAGTTGTTGAGACGGTCCCCAACAATCTTCATGGACATAATCCAACTTTCCCTTGGTAGAATGTTCTACTCTTCCAAAAGAAACACATTTCTGTTACCCATAGATACAATGCTGACATAAATCAATATCTGTAAAGATATGACCATCTAACTTGCCAAGCGTACTGAGTTTCTGCATTCCCTTTAGGCCCAAATGTCCTAACCTGGAATGCCAAATAGCTGACATAGACTGTTGATCACTTATTGTCGTAGCTACCGATCTAATGATAGGTTTGCCCTGAAGAATGTATAAAGGTCCATCCTTGATTCCCTCCATTACTACTAGGGAACCTTTCAAAATGTGAAGTTTACCTCCTCCACCTGAAAAATTGAAACCTTTCTGATCAAGAGCCATTAGTGAAATAAGGCTCTTGCCTAACCTTGGCACATGCCAAACATTCTTCAAGACTTTGATCGTCCCATCATGCATCGAGAATATGACAGATCCAACACTTGTTCTGTTACAAACATCATTATCTACTAAAGTGACCTGTCCACCATCTACCTCCTTATATGTATGGAAATATTCTCTATTGGGAGTCATATGATGTGATGCACCAGAATCCATAATCCAACTCTGATTGGAATAGACACTACGACATATAGTAAGGGAGAAATCATAGTCAAACCTTGAGTCTCCATTTTTAGCAACTATTGCATTTCCCTTAATCTTCAATTTAGGGCAGTTTACCTTCCAATGCCCCTTTTCCTTGCAATAATTGCAAGTGTCCTTGGAAATTCTACCTCTAGACTTACTTCTGACTCTGCGCCTGTTGTCTCTTCTACTCTGCCATCCTCTAGACTCTGAATGATGCATTGTCAAACCTGATCCGCTAGCATCATTGCTATCATGTGTAGCCAAATGTCTCAATTCTCGAGAATGAAGACTCGATCTTACCTCCTCCAAAGTAATAGAATCTTTGCCAACCACAAAAGATTGCACAAAATTCTCAAAGGACAGAGGGAGAGATACCAATAAGATGAGAGCAGCATCATCATCTTCCACAGTAACACCAATGTTCCTCAACTCCATGAGAATGGTGTTGAGCTAATCCAAATGTTGCTTCAATGGTGTATCTTCCTTCATTCTTAGAGAGAACAGCATTTGCTTCAACAACAGCTTATTCGTAAGAGACTTAGTCATATACAAAGATTCTAACTTATTCCAAAGACCCAAAGCTGTATTTTCATCTGCTACCTCAATGATTATCTCATCTGATAAACATAACAGAATAGTCGAATGTGCCTTCTCCTCTTGCTGTTCAAATTCGGCAGACTTCTTATCTAGGGTTGTCTCCACATTTAAGGGAGTCCAAATACCTTGCTGTTTCAAAAGTACTTTCATCTTAATCTACCATAAACTAAAGTTGTTCTTGGCATTGAACTTTTCAACTTTCAAGGCTGAAGATGCCATGACAGTAGAACAACACAAACACAGCAAGCAAATACCAAATAATTCAGATAACAAATAAGCACAAAATTTGTTATCCCAAAGCTGTGGATGAATCTTTCATTCAAAATATCCCAACTAACAAATGCAGCTACCAAATTCAAAAGATCACTCGCAAAGAATCCAAAACAAACAAAGATGAGCCAAGATCACACGTGTTATCTCAAAATTCCCAAAGAACTTCAAAGAATTCCAAAGAACAGCTAAAGAATTCCAAAGAACTGGCCACACTTGATCTACCAAAAAAGGTCGAAAAAGAATTCCACAAAATCACAACAACAAACTTCAAAAGTTATGATAGGAATTCTTACTACTCGTTTCACCAACGTGTAAACAACACATGACCAAGTGCAAGTTGTCAGCTTCAAAATCACAGACGTCGAACAAGAATTCCAACCACGGATTCTTTGTCACGAACATAGGTCGTGAACAAAGATCGTGTGAGCAAACCGCAAGCACTGGCGTCGAACAAAGAACGCAAGCGTTGATACGTGAACGCTGGCGTCCTGCAGAATGCGAGCAATCACGCACGAGCATTGGCGCAAGCAATGACGCAGACAAATGAATGCAGGCGCTAGCGTCGGGCGAGGACATGAGCGGTTGCGTGCGGGCGTTGGCGCGGACGAAGACGCGGGTGAATACGCATGGGTGTAGGCAGAGACGCGGATGTTCACGTGGGCAAGAACGCGGGTGAATGTGCGCAGACGCTGGCGCAGGTGGAGACGCGGACGATCGCGCAGGCGAATGCACGCGAACACTAGCGCAGGCGAAGACGCGGACGATCGTAGGGGCAAGAACATGGGTGAATGCGCACGTTGGGCACGGGCATCGGGCGCAGGCATTGGGCACGGGAGTGGGTGTTGGGCGTGGGCGTTGGGCGCAGGCGTTAGGCATGGGCATTGGGCGCAGGCGTTAGGCGTTGGGCGCGAGCATCAAGCGCGGGCGTTGGGCACGGGGATGGACGTCGGGCGTTCGTGCGTTAGCCAAGATCTTTCTTTTCTTCTTTCAAGCCTAATCCACGACCAACTCCTCAAGCTTCGCTCTGATACCACTTGTTATGCAAAGAGAAGTGCGGAAAGGAAGAAGCTTGGACTCGTGGAGAAGAAAGACGAAAATAAATGGGAAAGACGTGTGAAGCAAATGCAAAAACACCAAGGTTTAACGTGGTTCCCCAATTGGGTACGTCCACGGATGGAGCTCAACTGAATGATTCTCTAGGTGATCACAAAGGGATACAAGATTCAACCTTAAACTTTAAGCACACGTTGGGGGTCTATTTATAACATTTGTGTACCCCCAAGTGGCTAAGGACAAAACTACCCCTATGTGTAACAAACTAATTCAAGACACATAATAACATCATGCATTATTTAACATTTAAGTCATAAGAAGCACAAATAATATCACATAAAAATGCACAATTTTACTCCTTACAAATACCCCCACACTTAAGTCTTGCTAGTCCCTAGCAAGTATTCAAGTATATAAACTAGGAAATGATTAGAATGACAATTACTAGAAGCTTTTATTCAAATACAAAACAAAACAAAAGGGAAATCCTAACTAGCGCTCCTTTTCATAAGCGTAATGGCTACATTTTGCATATGTAGTAAGCCGTTAAACCCCTAGGCTGCCCTAGTGGCGGAGTTTTGTCTTCGGAGGGTTTTCAGTGGATACACCCACAAAGTCCAAATCAAAATAAAAAGAAAACACAACTAAAAGCAATCAAAAGATAAGTAAATAAGATACACAACAAAACAAAGACATAGATCAGACTCGAATGAGAAATTATTAAGCTCAATGGTGCTATTAAGGTCAATAGGCGTAATGGTGGCTTAGTAGAAAAGAAACCTCAATAGTTCTTTAGATTCCAATAAGCCCATATTAGAGTGTAAGAGGAGTCACCTTATCGAAAGGACCATCTGCCTTGATACAATAAGAATCTCACCCTCAGTACACATAAGAACATATAATGCACATGATTATGAATATGCAATAATAACCAAATAATAGGTAGTGACTACAACTCCCTCTCTTCTATTGAGAAATGTTGGAAAATGTCTAGTACAAGTTACAAAGGTACCAACTACATAGCATGTCAAACGCCCATATACATAGAAGAAGGGAAAGCTAAAAATTGAAGAAAGTCAGCTACTTTCTTTCTTCCCATATGATCTTTAAGCTCCCTTTTTAGCGTTGCTTCTTCTTTCTTTCTTTCTTTTTATTTTTTATTTTTTTCATTTTTTATTTTTATTTTTTATTTTTTTCATAACCTTGATTCCCAACAAAACTTGCTTAACATGCTAGTAACGATAACCTTGGTACTTTCTTAGGCATATCCTTCAAAATCTCATAAAAGTTTGGGAGGATCCTAAATAAAAATCTCACCTTAAGGTTACATAATATGCAAACCTCTTTGTGGTGGCACTTGGCTTGGGATCACTTAAATAGGTGCATCAAACAAGGCATTAATCCTAATGATAAAGAAGACTTCACTCAAGGCACAACTAACATGAGACTCATCTTTCTCTAAAGAACATAACAATAGGTCCACGCTTTAGGTTCTAGAGTCCACTCAAAAAGAAATGAGGCTAAACCCATAAATCCTAATAGCATTTCTTGAGTTTCAAAATCTCATCACTTAGGTCTAATCAAAACACAATGTAAGAACAATAACAACAAAAATAACAAGAAAAACAAATGAAAATTCACTAACATCCCAAAAAAATCATAAGAATAATCTACATGCCACCCCCCCACACTTAAATGATGCATTGTCCTCAATGAATCTATTATGACACTTAAGTATGGAAATGTTATGCATGTAGATGATCTATTATTACATTGAACAAATAACAAGTAAAAGGCAAGATAAGCAAACAGATGTCTCTCCGAGATGTGCAAACATAAGCATAAAGCATATATGTAGGATCGTATGGCTACACAAGAGGGGGGTGAATTGTGTATTTTTAATATTTTCTGAAATATAATTGAAACTTTAAAACTCAAAAACAAGTCGAGACATTGTTTTCATAAAATCATTTTTATTCAAGGTTTCAATTACAATATACAATTCAATTCTCCTCAGAAATTGTAGATGCAATTATAACTCGATACCATGTATCATCTAAACAATTTCATAACTACAAACAAAGAAAACTAATTTGCGGAATTTAAAACTTTTCTCCCTATTTGAGATCTTTCTTCTTCTTCTTTTTCTTCTTCAACAATTCTTCAGTGACGAATATCTTGTCTTTCTCTACTTCATCGAATTTGCTTTCTTCTGATACTTTAAATCTTCAATGACATAAATAATACCTTTTTCTACTTCACTGAATTTTCTTCTACTTGAGACTTCAAATCTTCAACGACATAAATTTAACCTTTTCTGCTTCACTGAATTTTCTTCCACTTGAGAGATTTTCCCCAAAGAGGTGTTTTTATTCCCTGAAAAAGATTTTTCTTTTGATGTGCAGGGATAGTTTGATCCTTGAAAAGATTTTTCTTTTTGTGTGCAAGGATAGTTTGATCAACGAGAATTTTATGCCTTTTATACTGTATCTTCATTTCATGCATATCCTTCACATTTAACCACTACCAACTTTCCACTTCTCCACGTCTTTTCTTTTTCCTTCATCGAAACACACACATTCTGACTCACGTTTACATTTCGAATTTTCTTTAATCATCAGTCCTAGATCTCTGAAAAATTTCCTGTAAAATAAACTTTCTCGTCCAAAGAATTTTCCATCAAGTGTAATAAGAAGTCATTACTTTAATGTTAACTAAACAAGTAACACAAGTATATATAACTTAACATTTCTAACTTAACGAGTTCCTCATGTGCCATTTCACGAGACAAGTACTGTAGCTAACTCAACGAACTAAGTCTGTGGTGTTACGCTAACTCAACGAACCAGCTTAACCTTTCTTTCGGAAGGTTAAACGATAACTCACCGAAAACAATTTAAGTTTCGGATAGTTACGGTTGTAAGTCTCCGAAAAACTCTTTATAACATAAAACTAGTGAGACACGTGTCAAGACTTGAAAACATGACTTAAGTTACCTTTCGAATAGTTACGACTGTAAGTCTCCGAAAAAAACTTTAACTCACCGATTCAGTAATAAACAAATGTTTTTATAATAAGAATTTTACCACGTGCAAAAATAACAACTTAAGTTTATAACACTAACCTAACACGTTGCCTTAGTGTTCAATATAGCAACTCAACGTGTTTAGTTATGCTAACTTAACGAGTTAAGCATGTGCACCTCACGTGATACAATACAACATTCATAACTTATAATTTCACCACGTGTATAACATTAACTTAAGGAGTTCGTCTCTTCTTTTACTCACTAACTTAACGAGTTATCACGTGACCTATTTGAACTCATTAAGTTAGAATTGTGCACGTGTTGAATTTAAATGCTTTATTATGTCACGTGAGATGCACATGTTGAACTCGTTAAGTTAGCATAACTATACGCGTTGAGTTACATGAATATACACTAAGTTAATGCATTATGTTAAATAAAGGAGAGAAAACGAGCACAAGCACAAACACTGAACATGATATCAGGTCTAGAAGTTGTTAAATAAAGGAGAGAACCTGTCATTCCTCTATATTTTGTAATATCAATAGCTGGTCCAGATTCATCTTTATCCAATTTAATTGATGAACTCATAGGAGTGCCTAAGGACTTGTAGTTACTCATTCCAAATTTTCTAAAAGTTGCTTTGTATATTTTTCTTGATATACAAAAATTCCTTTTTCTACTTGTTTAATCTGCAATCCTAAAAAGAATGTCAACTCACCCATTAGACTCATCTCAAACTGATTCTTCATCTGATCTGCAAACTTATTACTTAATTCCTCATTAGTTGCTCCAAAAATGATATCATCAACATAAATCTAAACAACTAACAAACCTAGATGATTTTTCTTAAAGAATAAGGTATTGTCAACCTTACTAATAGAAAAACCATTATCTAACAGAAATGATTTTAGTCTATCATACCAAGCTCTTGGAGCTTGTTTCAACCCATACAAGGCCTTCTTCAATTTGAAAACATGCTCAAGATAATTAGCATCAGCAAAACTAGGTGGTTGCCTAACATATACTTCTTCTTTAATAAAACCATTTAAAAATGCATTTTTAACATCCATTTGATATAGTTTAAAATTCATATGAGCAGCAAAAGCTAGAAAAATTCTAATAGATTCTAATCTAGCTATAGGAGCAAAAGTTTCATCAAAATCTATTCCCTCCTGTTGGTTATATGCTTGGGCTACTAGTCTAGCCTTATTTCTAATTACATGCCCTGATTCATCAAATTTATTCTTAAATATCTATTTAGTGCCTATAATTTAATGATCTAGAGGTTTAGGAACTAAGTCCCATACTTCATTTCTTCTAAACTGATTGAGTTCTTCCTACATGGCACTAATCCAAAATTCATCATTCAATGCCTCACCAATGTTTTTAGGTTCTATTTCAGATAGAAATGTGTTTAGAATGAAAAAGTGCATAATATTAACGGTTAAATGATGGTTAATTGCATAATATTTAGCTTATCATATGAGAATTAAGCCATTATGTTATAATTGCACTGCTATATGTTTTAATGAAAGAATATGCATAATTTCAAGGAATTAGCGTTAATTTAATACATTTCTGAATTGTCGGTAAGTTGCTGGTTTTTAATTCTTAAGTATCCGAATTTTCTATTATTTCGGAGAGTTATGTTTAATGTACCGGACAGTTATGTTTTAAATGCTAAAAGAATATTTAGGTGAACAGTAACAACTCGTTGAGTTAGTGTTCTTTTTGTTAAAAGATCACATGCCAACTTGTTGAGTTACAGGTTTAAAGGTATAAAAAGATCACGTGAGAACTCATTAAGTTAGCGAGTAAAAACCTTAAGTTATATATTTGAACTCATTAAGTTAGAATTATGCACGTGTTGAATTTAAATGCTTTATTATGTCACGTGAGATGCACATGTTGAACTCGTTAAGTTAGCATAACTATACGCGTTGAGTTACATGAATATACACTAAGTTAATGCATTATGTTAGCAGCTTATTTCTTTATTGCACGTGTTTTATAGTTAAATCAACGAAGTAAGTCCGTTGAGTTATCTGTAACTCCACGGATCATTTATTTCTAATATGCCACTGTAGCGATTACAGAAACAAGACATTCGAAGGAAAACCACGATTGCACATATCACACAGGAATTCACTTGTGGAAGGAAGAAGAAATCACCATCGTTGATATGAATGAAGGAAATCCAACCGATCATCGAAGCAGAAGCAGTTACTACTAAGAAATATAAAAGAAGAGGAGAAAAAATGAAGACGTGTGTGGCCAGTGTGTGTGTAGATGTGGAGGACCGTGCTAACTGCAAGTAGCGTTGGAAGTTCCCTGAAGCTCCACACCACCATCACCATAATCACCAACCATCGGAGGTCTGTGAGGATACTTTCCTGATGTCGGGTCGATTTCGAGCCAAACACGGTGCCTAACAACCACTGTGAGGAGTGATCGCGTCACGGGGAGGGAAGCCATTTTCACCAAGCAACGACTCATATCTTAGGAGATTGTAAAGCTTCTAGCCTTGGTTTCGGGTTGATGCCAATATGCTGAAGAGGAGATCATCTTGCAATTATGGACTCGCGATTCTATAGGGAGAGGAGGCAGGAATGTAAGTGGTTAGATTTTCAGTGGTGTAATTGAAAGGACCTCTAGATTTTGATAATGCAAAAATCAATGTGAGGTTTTGAATTGTATTTCTTAGGATTAGTCAATGCAGTAAAAGATCAGAAGGCAGACAATCCTAAGCAGCAAACAGATTGTAGTAAATCTCAGAATGTGCTACTACAGAAAATCGGACAATTAAGAATTGTATTTCTCAGGATAAGAAGGATTGAATGATCAGATAGTTAAGGGGTTAACTATCCAGAAGCTTAAAGGACTTTTCTGAGAGTTATAGGTATAACTATCCGAAAGTTAAGTCATTCAATTAATCACGTGAAGAAATACAGAAAGTAAGCTTAAAGGACTTGTTAGAGAGTTAGATAACTATCTGAGTTCTCTTTTCAGAGAGTTAGATAACTATTCAAGTTTTTCGGTAAGTTATAGGTATAACTTTTCGGAACTTAAGTCACCTTATTACGTACGTGCAGAATGGAGAAGCCGGCAATCAAAAGCTTAAAAGGAAAAATCGGAGAGTTAGATAACTATCCGAAATCTCAAAGAAAGTTTCGGTGAGTTATAGTTTAACTATCCAAAACTTAAGTCACTGAATCCCCCACGTAAAGAATTCCAGACAGAAGTTCATATAAGATTTCAGAGAGTTAGAAAGATAACTATCCGAACATTCAAGAGAGTTTCGGTGAGTTACAGTTTAACTATCTGAAACTTAAGTCATTGAATTTCCCGTGTGCAGAATTCCAGAGAGAAGCTCAAATAAGTTTTTGAAGAGTTAGAAAGATAACTATCCAAAATCTTGAAGCGTTTCGGTGAGTTACAAGGATAACCATCCGAAACTTAAGTTAGTCTTTTATGCACGTGCTGAATTAAAGCAATCGGAAAGTAAATGAAGGGTTACTGTAGCCAACTATCCGACAGTTAAATAACTGTTCGGTAAGTTATAGTTATAAGTATCCGATTGAATGGCAGCTTGTAGTATATATTCTAGAATCCTACATGGCAGAAAGTTTTAAGTGATCCTTCGGTGAGTTACAGATATTCTTCGGAGAGTTACATAGCTAACTATCCGAAAGGATAAGAAAATCAGAAGGACATCTTGAAATAACTTTCTAAACGGTAACTTACCGTATTTGGGACTGAAGTCTAATCAAGTACAGTAGAATACATCCGTTGGAAGAAAATATGATCGTTACACATGTTTGGTATATATACAAGATACAAACAACAGATGTAGATAGCTTTTTGCTCATATACACACTTACACCAAGCTCAATAGAAGAAAAGCTTTAGAGATCAAATCATCTTCAACATTTACAGACTGAAGTTCAGAAGCTCATCATGCACTCAACTCTGTTGTTTACAAGCTAGTGTTTACTGAAGTACACGGATCAAAACTTTAGAGAAAGGATTGATTGGAGCTTCGGCAAGGAAGCTCAAGTAAATGGTGGGTTGGTTCTTGCTTAAACCTTAAAGCAAGTGATTGTAAGTTTGTAAGAGTTTAGTGAAGCCCAAGTATCCCTTCGGGGTGGACTAGCCGTTAGTGGTGAACTACCTAAAAATCTCTGTGTGAATTCTTTTATTACGTGCTTGCTATCTCTTTACATTAGATTACTTCTAAAAGGTTAAGAAACGAATTATTACCATTCATCCCCCCTCTGGTAAGCCTTAAGGTCCTAACAATTGGTATCAGAGCAAGGTTGATCTCGCTAATAGATTTAACCATCTAAGATCATGGCTTTCCATATTGCAGAGGGTCAGAATATCCATCGACCTCCCCTCTTTGATGGTAGCAATTATAGCTACTGGAAAAATAGGATGGAGTGCTTTCTTAGGAGTACAGATGTGAAACTTTGAAGAATGGTTATACATGGTACACCAACTCCAATCAGTCATGAAAGTGACTAGACTGAGGAGGATGAAAAAATCATCTAGATGGATGCTCGTGGGCTTAATTCCATTTACTATACACTAACTGGTGAATAGTATAATAAAATATTTTCTTGTAAATTCTCCTATGAAGCTTGGAAGATCCTTCAAATTACATATGAAGAAATCAGCCAAGTTAAAGACACTAAAATCAGCATTTTGTTAAGAAAATATGAATTATTCAAAATGCTTGAAAAAGAAAGTATCATTGAAATGTTTTCTAGATTCATAGAAATTGTGAATGAACTAAGAGGCCTTGAGAGGAGTTTTTCTAATCGTGAACAGGTACAAAAGATCCTAAGGAGCCTGATAGTCGAATGGAAGCAGAAGTCTACTTCCATACAAGATTCAAAGGATCTGAATAACTATTCAGTTGAAGATCTGTTGGGAAACCTTCTAGCCCATGAAGTCAAAATGAAGGAATGGAAAGAAGGAGTCACTAAAAGAAAAGCAGAGAAAAAGAAATAACTAGCTTTTCCCTCAATAGAAGATCAACTAAGCTCGAATGAGGATGAAGTGTTATTGTTGGCTAAGAACTTTAGAAGGATGATGAGACAAGGAGGCAAAGCCAGCTCCTCAAAACCAAAAGTCCCTGCATGCTACAAGTGCAAGAAACTAGGACACATTCAACTTTACTGTCCTTTTCAACAGGAGGAGGACAAACAGAAATGGAAAAGGAAGAATAAGAAGAAGATGGCCTTGAAAGCCACTTGGGATGACAGCAGTTCATCTAGCAACTCATCAGACTTAAATGAGGAGGCATCTACAAACATGTGCTTTGCTGCATAAGAGGTATGCTCTACATCTCCCTATTGCTCAGAAAAAGAAAATGATGATGTAGATATAGATAGTCTTCTCTATACAGTAGATAACTTATATATAAAATGTAAGAAGTACAAGAAAGAATTAAAGAGTTTAAATTCCTATCTAGAAGATGTTTTTGCTGAATTAGAAAAAGCCTTAGTTGATAATAGGGAATTAAAAACTAAAATGGATAGCTATAGTTGTAAAATTTTTGATCTGAAAGAAGAAAATAAAAATCTGTTATCTGAAGTTACTGATTTAAAGAAAACTGTATGCAAATTTACTAAAGGTGAAAATAGCTTAAACAAAATAATAGGATCTCAAAGAATAGGAAGAAGTAAATTTAGCCTAGGGTATGTTGTACCACAGGAAACCCCTTACTATGGTGGAAAAATTAGATCTTATAAAGATGACACAACTGTGTTTGTCATTAAGAAGAGATCTACTTCTATATGGCTACCAAAAGGCAATAGGTTTAGTATACAGAGGACTAACAGTGATGGACCCAAGAAGATATGGGTACCAAAAGTCTTAATTTCAACATGACTTGTAGGACTGCATGGATAAGAAAGCTCAAACGTCCAAGTGGATCATTGATAGTGGTTGCTCAAAGCATATGACAGGTAAGAAAAGACTTCTGGAATCTGTTAAATCAATAAATTCAGGATCTGTTAAGTTTGGTAATAATGAAAAATGTAGAATTACTGCTATAGGAAATGTTGCATCTGAAAATGGAAAAATAGAAAATGTCTTACATGTAAATGGTTTAAAACAGAATCTACTAAGTGTAGGTCAATTATGTGACAAAGGTTACAATATACTTTTTACTGCAGAAAACTGTTTTATATTACAACAGGATACACATGAAATCAAATTTACTGGATATAGAAATAATTCAATTTATACTTTGGAATTTCCATGTGATATTATATCTAGTGATGCATGTTTAGTTGCTTCTAATGAAGATGAATGATTATGACATAAAAGATTAAATCATGCAAACATGAGACTTATAAGAAAATTGACCAAACATGATCTTATTAGAGGTGTGCCTAAGCTCAAGTTCAAGAGAGATGAATTGTGCTGTGATTGTACAATTGGAAAACAAAAGAAATCAGCACACAAGAGTATTGAAGACATTGCCACACGTCAACCATTGGATCTATTGCATATGGACCTATTTGGTCCTACACAGACAACCAATTTAGGAGGAAGAAAATATACCTTAGTGGTAGTTGATGATTATACAAGATTCACTTGGGTTATTTTCTTAACACACAAGAATGAAGCCTATGATGAATTCAAACATCTTTCTATTAGAATTCAAAATGAAAAAGAATCAACCGTGAAGAAGATCAGAAGTGATCATGGAGGTGAATTTGAAAATTCAGAATTTGAAGAATTATGCAATTCTTTTGGCATACTGCACGAATTCTCATGTCCAAGAACTCCTGCTCAGAATGGAGTTGTAGAGAGGAAGAATAGATCAGTACAAGAAATGCCAAGAACAATTCTTAATGCATCTGATCTATCAAAGACTCTATGGGCTGAAGTTGTAAATACTGCATGTTATTCTATAAACAGAACTCACCTTAGACCTATCCTACATAAGACACATTTTGAACTATGGTATGGTAAAATACCAAATGTTGGATATTTTAAGGTCTTTGGATCAAGATGCTTTGTGCTTAACACTAAGGATCAAAAGGACAAATTTGATGCAAAATTTGATCCTGCTCTACTTGTTGGATACTCTTCAAGAAGTAATGCCTACAGAGTCTATTTTGAACATGAAAGAAGAGTAGAAGAGTCAATAAACGTATTCTTTGATGAAGACATAGTAGGAGAATTGAAGAGGCTAACAATAGATAGTGAAAGTGAATTAATAAATCAGAAAATTCCTCAGAAAAAGAATAGTTCAACACTGCCTACACCTACTAAGACAGAAAAAGCATGGAAGACAAAGTCTGAACATCTCATTGGACAAATTATTGGGAATATAAATCAAGGTGTTCAAACAAGAAACAAAATTCAAAATATTTGTAATTATTGTGCTTTTGTGTTTGAACTTGAACCTTCAACAGTTGAAGATGCCTGCAATGATGAATACTGGATCATGGCCATGCAAGAGGAACTAAATCAGTTCAAGAAAAATGAAGTCTAGAACTTGATTGAAAGGCCCATCGAAAAATCAATTATTGGTACTAAATGGGTGTTTAAGAATAAACTTGATAATAATGGTAGTATTATCCAAAATAAAGCTAGACTTATTGCTCAGGGATACAACCAACAGGAAGGGATCGACTATGAAGAAACTTTTGCACCTGTTGCAAGACTTGAAGCAATTAGAATGTTACTTGCCTTTGCAAGTAGTATGAAAATCAAGCTTTATCAGATGGATGTTAAAAGTGCATTTCTTAATGGCATTCTGCAAGAAGAAGTATATGTAGAACAACCATTAGGTATTGAAGATGAAGAAAATCCAAACCATGTATACAAACTGAATAAAGCTCTTTATGGTTTGAAGCAAGCACCACGTGCATGGTATGATAAACTGAAGAATTTCCTTCTTGAGAATCAATTTAGCATAGGAACTGCAGACAACACCTTATTCATCAAATCTGAAAGCTCTCATATGTTGATTATTCAAATCTACGTGGATGATATCATTTTTGGTGCCACACATGAGAAACTATGCCATGATTTTCAAATCTTAATGAAGAATGAATTTGAGATGAGTCTTATGAGAGAATTAAAATTCTTTCTAGGATTACAAATTCATCAACTTCAGCATGGTATTTTCCTAAATCAAGAAAAATTTTGCAAAGAGATTCTCTTAAAGTTTGGTATGGATAAATCCAAAGCAACAGGAACTCCTATGAACTCAAATGAAAAGCTTGATAAGGACATTTCTGACATTCTAGTAGATCAAAAGAAATACAAAGGTATGATTGGATCACTTATGTATCTAACAGCCAGTAGACCAGATATAATGTTTAGTGTTTGTACTTGTGCAAGATATCAAGCCTCTCCAAAAGCATCACACTTAAAATTAGTTAAACGTATATTTAAATATCTATAGGGTACCAAAGAGTTTGGCTTATTTTATTCTTCATAGAATCAATTGACTTTAGTAGGATATAGTGATGCAGATTATACAGGATGCAAATCAGATCGAAAAAGCACCAGTGGGACATGTTAGTTGCTTGGTCATTCACTTGTTTCTTGGTTCAGTAGAAATAAAACTCTATAGCTCTATCCACCACTGATGCTGAATATATGGTAGTAGGCCTATGTTGTGCACAGATCTTATGGATGCAATAAACTCTAGCAGATTATAAGCTCTATTTTCAAAATACCATTATTTACTGTGATAGCAGTAGTGCCATTAATCTCTTCAAGAATACAGTCCCATACTCTAGAGCAAAACATATCGAGATTAGGCACCACTTTTTAAGAGACCATGTTGAAAAAGGTCATATTTCCTTAGAATATGTCTCTACTAAAGAACAACTTGCAAATATCTTCACCAAACCATTATCTGAAGCTGCATTTAATCATATTAGACGAAATTTAGGGATTTGTTCTTTATATGATTTATAATTTCATATCTAAGCTCACAACTAGGAGCTTGTTCTACTAACATCTCTGTTTTGCAGCAACTTAGACATTTTGATACTCAGCTATAATTGCTCCACCAACTCAGTATCTGACTTCTCACTTCTTTTTGACAATTGGCAAAAAAGGAGGAGAAATATCATAGTTTGGTAAGCAAAGCTGCAGTAAAGTAGGGAGAGAAATTCAGGGGGAGTGATTTCAAAAAATCAGGGGGAGTCTTTAAATTTAAATTATTCTGTATTCCTCGTGTACTTTTCTATATAGATATATAGCGAGAGAAATACATGTAATACATTGTAAGGTTTTTGCCATTATCAAAAAGGGGGGAGATTGAAAGGACCTCTAGATTTTGATAATGCAAAAATCAATGTGAGGTTTTGAATTGTATTTCTCAGGATTAGTCAGTGTAGTAAAAAATCAGAAGGCAGACAATCCTAAGCAGCAAATAGATTGCAGTAAATCTCAAAATGTGTTGTTGCAGAAAATCGGACAGTTAAGAATTGTATTTCTTAGGATAAGAAGGATTGAATGATCGGATAGTTAAGGAGTTAACTATCTAGAAGCTTAAAGGACTTTTCAAAGAGTTACAGGTATAACTATCCGAAAGTTAAGTCCTTTAATTAATCACATGAAGAAATATAGAAAGGAAGCTTAAAGGACTTGTCGGAGAGTTAGATAACTATTCGAGTTCTCTTTTCGGAGAGTTAGATAACTATTCGAGTTTTTCAGTGAGTTATAGGTATAACTTTTCGGAACTTAAGTCACACTATTACACACGTGTAGAATGGAGAAGCCGGCAGTCAAAAGCTTAAAAGGAAAAATCAGAGAGTTAGATAACTATTCGAAATCTCGAAGAAAGTTTTGGTGAGTTACAATTTAACTATCTGAAACTTAAGTCACTGAATTCCCCACGTGTAAAATTCCAAACAGAAGTTCATATAAGATTTCAGAGAATTAGAAAGATAACTATCTAAACATTCAAGAGAGTTTCGGTGAGTTACAGTTTAACTATCCGAAACTTAGGTCATTGAATTTCCCACGTGTAGAATTCCAGAGAGAAGCTCAAATAAGTTTTTGGAGAGTTAGAAAGATAACTATCCGAAATCTTGAAGCGTTTCGATGAGTTACAAGGATAACCATCCGAAACTTAAGTCAATCTTTTATGCACGTGCTGAATTAAAGCAATCAAAAAGTAAATGAAGGGTTACTGTAGCCAACTATCCGATAGTTAAATAACTGTTCGGTAAGTTACAGTTATAAGTATCCGATTGAATGACAGCTCGCAGTATATATTCTGGAATCCTACATGGCAGAAAGTTTTAAGTGATCCTTCAGTGAGTTGCAGATATTCTTCGGAGAGTTACACAGCTAACTATCCAAAAGGTTAAGAAAATCAAGACATCTTGAAATAACTTTCTGAATGGTAACTTACCGTATTTGGGATTGAAGTCTAATCAAGTATAGTAGAATACATCCGTTGGAAGAAAATATGATCGTTACACATGTTTGGTATATATACAAGATACAAACAATGGATGTAGATAGCTTTTTGCTCATATACACACTTTCACCAAGCTCAACAGAAGAAAAGCTTTAGAGATCAAATCATCTTCAACATTTACAGACTGAAGTTCAGAAGCTCATCATGCACTCAACTCTGTTGTTCACAAGTTAGTGTTTACTGAAGTACACAAATCAAAACTTCAGAGAAAGGATTGATTGAAGCTTCGACAAGGAAGCTCAAGTGAATGGTTGGTTGGTTCTTGCTTAAACCTTAAAGCAAGTGATTGGAAGTTTGCAAGAGTTTAGTGAAGCCCAAGTATCCCTTGGGGGTGGACTAGCTGTTAGTGGTGAACCATCTAAAAATCTCTGTGTGAATTCTTTTATTGCGTGCTTGCTATCTCTTTACATTAGATTACTTCTAAAAGATTAAGAAACAAATTATTACCATTCACCCCCCCTCTAGTAAGCCTTAAGGTCCTAACAGTAATCACGTTGCATGTAGTGATGGAAGTTTTTACTGTCGATAGAGATTACGTTTACATTTCACCTTTCGCCCATTTCCATGACCATATCGAAACAAAAATACCAAAAACAATCAATTATCTATGTTTATAGTTAGTATTTAAGTGTTGTATTGTTTGTTTTGTATCGTGATTAAGGTTAACATTGTTAGTATTGTAAATGTTTCATGTTTGTTTGATTTAGAAAATAGAAAATAGTTTTACAGCTTACTGAAATTGATTAGTTCTTGATACTTAAAGATTTTAATGGTTACTATTTGAAATATCTGAATGTTAGTGTTGCTGAATGATAAATCTAATATTAACTAGCATTAAAGAGCTTAATTGTTGTTATTTACAATCTATGGAACCACCCAATGGTTGGCCGAATTCCTTTGTAAATAGTAGTATTAATCTTGAAAGATAGCTTCATTGAGTTAATTCAATTCCACGAGGTTAGTTCATTATTAAAAACGGAACAATACACAATTCTTACTCAATTCTCTATGGGATCGACCTGTACTTGCACACAAATACAATATACACTGTGCACTTACAGTTAAAACACAAATTGGAATAAATATCTAATTTGTGTGAAAGGTTGTTTGTTTACTTCTAAAAAGGAATTACTAATATAAGCAAGTTAAGATTTAACTTAACAACCCCAAACAAAATGCATATCACCTAGATACATTGATACTAGATCTTGTTTGAACACCTTTTGAAATATCACCAATAATAAACTCCTTAGGATGTTGAGGCAAAAATTTGTGAGACATAGAGTTATCATTTGTTTCTTGACCCAAGGTACTAGATTCACCAATATTCACTTCAGTACATTCATCTTCAAAAGTACCAATAATTTCTCTTGAATTACTACTTGGCTCTTCATCAAAATTTACATGCACGGATTCATCAACAGCCAAGGAAAATTTGTTATAGACTCTATATGCCTTACTTCTTGAAGAATATCCCAAAAATATACCTTCATCAAATTTATCTTTATTCTCCTTTGTATTCAGAATAAAACATTTAGATCCAAAAGCTTTAAAATAATGAACTTTAGGAATTCTACCCATCCATAGTTCAAAGGGAGTCTTATTCAAATCTCTTCTTAGGGTTACTCTATTTAAAATATAACATGCAGTACTAACTACCTCAGCCCAAAAATAATAAGCAGCATTGTTTTCATTCAGCATAGTTCTAGCCATTTCTTGAAGAGATCTATTCTTTCTCTCTACAACTCCATTCTGAGAAGGGGCTCTAGGAAAGGCAAATCTATGTTCTATTCCTAGATCTTGGCAAAGTTTTTCCATATTTTCATTTTCAAATTCCCCTCCATGATCACTCTTAATTTTCTAAACTTTCAATTTCTTTTCATTTTGAACCATATTCAGAAAAATTTTAAACTCCTTAAAAACTTCAGTCTTATGTCTTAGAAATAGTACCCAAGTATATCTTGAAAAATCATCAACTAGAACAAATACATATTTCTTTCCACCTAAACTTTCTGTTCTAGTATGGCCAAATAAATCCATGTGAATTAATTCCAAAATTCTTCTAGATATAATTTACTTTCCTGATTTAAAAGAACTCTTCTTCTGTTTTCCCAATTCACATGCATCATAGATATTATCCTTTCTAAATTTCAAATTGGGTAAACCATTTACTAGGTTCTTCTTAGCTAACTTATCTAGCTACTTCATATGAATATGACCTAGTCTACGATGCCATAACCATGCATTGTCTAAATTATTTGCAATCAAACAGGAATCAATGGATGAAACATCATTAGGTAAATTTAGAAAACATACATCATTTCTTCTATGAGTAGTAAATTTAGCTTCATTAGAATTTTCATCAATAACAAGGCATTTCTTAGATTTAAACAAAACCATATAACCTTTGTCTTCTAACTGAATAATACTAATTAAATTATGCTCTAAATTTTCAACTAGTAAGACATTATCTATAACCATTTTATCATTTACATAGACAGATCCGATACCAATAATCTTACCTTTTTGATCATTGCCAAATTTGACATTTCCACCATCAATCTTCTTCAGGTCTTTTAGGATAGATTTATCTCCAGTCATATGCTTTGAAGCACCACTGTCCATTACCTATTGTAATCTTTTAGTTTTGACCTGCAAGAATAGTCATAATCACATCCTTTGGTACCCATATTTTCTTGGGTCAATTTTTGTCTGTGGAAAAGATTTGAAATCTATTCTGTTTTGATATCCATGTATTATTTTGATTAACAAAATTTCTTTTTAATACATAGATAACTTTTTCTTTATTAATTGTTTTCAAATAGCTATTTCCATAATCCATTTTATAACTGTTTGAAAAGTTAACAAAAGCATATGTTTTTGGTGATTCATAGTTAAAACCTATACCAGTTCTACCACCAAAGACTTATAACTATTAATAATATTAGTTAGTTTCTTATCCCCTTTGGTAAAAGCTCCTAGTTTAAATTTTAGTCTACCAATTTCTTGTTCTAATTTTTCTATATCAGAATTAGAACTAGATTTTTCTACACATTGATTTTTAAGATTTTCATTCAATTTTTCAGTTTCATCTTGTAGCTTTTTATTTTCTAAAAATTTATCCTTCAATTCTTTAATAAGTTCTAAGTTATACTTTTCAAGTTTAGAAATTTTATTATGCATAGCAGAACTATCAGCAACAAATTCATTTTTCTTTAATGTAGAATTTTCAGTTTTTAATGTAGTAATTTCTTTTTCTAACTTAGCAGCAGTTTTATTACTATTCGATAATTTCCTTTTTAACATAGAATTTTCCAAACTAACATTTTTCAGTTCTTCCAATAATTCATTATAATCATCTTGATTTATATTAGATACATCAGAATCATTTCATCAGCTATATTAGAATAAGAATGTACCTCATTAGTGTTAACCATAAAACAGACATTGACTAGCTCTTCAGACTTAGACTCAGTCTGTGTACCATCAGTATTGGTACCTTCAGATACTTCAGATTCTATAGAATCATCCCAAGTAACTTGGAATGCTTTCTTCTTTCCTTGATTAAATTTTCTCTAATGAAACTTTTGTTTTCCATGAGATTTCTTTTTGTCAAAATTCTTCCTTTCATCCTTCTTTTGATATGTGTATTGACTCTGAAAATGCCCATATCTGTTGTAGTCGAAACATTTTGTAACAAATTTCTTACTTTTGTCATGGCTTTTTCCTTTCTTACAAAATTTTCTGTATTTTCTAATAATACAGGCCAATTCTTCTGGAAACTCATTAACAGGCTCCTCAAAAGGTTGTTGAGCCTTTAGTGCTAGCTCGTTTTTCTTTTCAACCTTCCTTGAGGTTTCTCCTTCCTCTTCTTTCCAGTCTTTCAGTTGAGTCTCATAGACTAATAGATTGCTAGTGAGATCTTCCAAAGTGAAAGATCTCATAGACTAATAGATTGCCAGTCATAGGCTAAGCACAAACCTTAAACAAGTTGCTTTTGCAGGCTAAGCAACAACCTTATAGATGTTTTTAATGGCTAAACAAAAACCTCACACGAAGTACCAACTTTGTGTACTCAAGACCCCAATTTTGAGCAAGTGAAGTATCACACTTCACTCTCTTCACCAAGGCCTTGACCTTGTGAAGGTATACTCACAACACCCTTGTGAGTTAGGGTTTTAAAGCAAACAAGAAAATAGTTTAAAACCAGGAGTCACAGACTCAAAATGACAAAGACACACAACACGAGGTCAACTCCTAAGAAGAGTTGATTTATGAAGCTTCGAAGAGAATTCTTGATTGATCTACACCTTTTGATCTTCTGGACTTTGTTGTAGACGAATCTTCAAGATGTTTGTAGAATTGCTGACCAGTCAAATTCTCCTCTCGTGTGCTAAAAAGTTCTGTGTGTGTTTTTGTTTTCTCTCTACAAGTCCTTTTGTTCTTCCTTCGAGATTTTCATAGATGGAAGGAAGTCTAAAAAGGTTAGATACCTTATGTAATAATTCATTTTTCAGCAATGATCAATCCTAATTAATTTGAGATCTACAACCAAAGATATCTTGCCAAAATGGTTAGTCAGTAAATAACAGTTGCAAATTTTGTAGAAATCAAATCTTCAAAGAATTTCTAAAAATCGGATACTTAGGAAGATAACTTGCCGAAATTCAAAAGTATTTCGGTTAGATAAAACTAACATTTCGAAAGGCCACTAAAGTCATGTATTAAAATTGAAACACGTGTCCTTCTAAAATAGTAGCATAAAATATTAAGAATAAACTATCCGATAGCGAAAACATGTTTCGGATACTTATAAAAAAATAACTCTTCGAATCTTAAGGCATTTCAGATAGTTACACAAGTAACCTTCTGAAAAGTCACTTAAGTCAGAAAATAATAAAAAATTAACTATCCGAAGCTTAAAACCAATTTCGAATACTTACTGAAGGTAACTCTTCGATTCTTAAGAGTTTTCAGATAGTTACATTGTAACCTTCCAAAAAGTCACTTAAGTTAGAAAATAAAATAAAAATTAACTATCCGAAGCTTAAAACCAATTTCGGATACTTAATGAAGGTAACTCTTTGATTCTTAAGAGTTTTCGAATAGTTACATTGTAACCTTCCGAAAAGTCACTTAAGTCAAGCGATGAGAGACTAACATGTGTCCTTCAGAAGAATGTAACCGAAAATACATTAATTCAGAGAAACAGCTAACTATCTAGAATAAAAACCCTTAACTATTCAAAACTGAAGGGATTTTAGATACTTAGCATAAAAAAATATATCCGGGCATAAAAGAAGCTTAACTCACCGAAAAGAAATACTTTTCGGATAGTTACTGATATAATTGTCTCAAAAGCCAGGAGAGAAGAGTAACCATCTGATTTATCCTATGTTGTTCGGTGACTTAAATATTAACTCTCCGATCAATACATTGTAAACAGAAATAACCTGCCAAAATATAATTTAAAGGACTTTAGGTACATAGCAGTTAGACAAGATTCATTTGAGTAAAATGACAACTAAAATATGGTAGAAATAATTAAACCACACGTTTTTCATCATCAAAATTAACTAATAAAATAATGAACTAACACTATATGCCCATAAAGCTTCGTCTAATTTTTCTGCCTAATCCTTCTTATTTGATCCTATTATTTTCTCAACAATTTGCTTTATTTGCTTATTTGCATTCTCCACTTGACCATTAGACTGAGGTTGATATAGGGTTGCCATTTTATGTGTGATTTCATATTTCTTCATTAGAGCCTCAAAACTCTTACTATTGAAATGAGTTCCCTGATCACTGATTATTGCTCGTGGAGTGCCAAAGCGAGATAAAATATGAAACCTAATAAAATTAATCACTACTTTAGTATCACAAGATTTAGTGGGGATGGCCTCTATCCACTTAGACACATAATCAATAGCCAATAAGATATACAAATAGCCTCTAGAATTCGGAAAATGGCCCATAAAGTCTATTCCCCACAAATCAAAAATCTCAACTTCAATTACTGGCATGAGTGGCATCATATCTTTCCTTCCTATCTTGCCCACTCTTTGACATGATTCACAAGTTTTGCAGTGATTAAAGGTATCCTTAAAAATTGTCGGCCAAAAGAAGCCGCATTGAAGGGCCTTGGCTGTTGTTTTCCCTAAGCTCAAATGACCTCCTCTAGGTTGGTCGTGGCAAAAATTTAGCACACTTGCAATCTCCGAGTCAGGTATACATCTCTGTACTATTAGATCCGGATAGTTTTTAAACAAATATGGGTCATCCTAATAAAAATCTCTAACTCGAAATAAAAATTTCTTTTTCTCACTAGATGACCAATGAGGGGGTATTAACCTAACAGCTAAATAGTTGACTATATCTACATACCAAGGGCTAAGGTTGATGGCAAATACCTGTTCATCAAGGAAAGAATCATTGATAGGTGGGCCTACAGATGGTGAAGTAAGGCAGGACAAATGATCAGCAACCACACTTTCACATCCCTTTTTATCCTTAATTTCAATGTCAAACTCCTGTAGTAATAGAATCCACCTAATTAACCTAGACTTGGCATCCTTCTTTGCTAACAAATATTTAATAGCAGAATGGTTAGTGTAAATTACAATATGAGACTCGATAAGGTAAGATCTAAACTTTTCTAAAGCAAAAACTACGACCAGGAACTCCTTCTCAGTAATAGTGTAATTCAATTGAGCACCGGTCACTGTCTTGCTAGCATAATATATTACCCATGGTAAATTATCTAGTCTTTGTCCAAGTACAACTCCTAATGCATAATCTAAAGCATCAGTCATAAGTTCAAATGGTTCATTCCAATCTAAGGAATGCACTATAGGTGCTTGTTAGGATCGATAGGCTCACCAAAGGGGGGGTAAATGGTGAAGGTGTGTAAATTTTACTTCTTTTAAAAAGAATCGACTGATTCTAATTATTAGTGAGTTGAAATAATTTAAATGGATGCAAAGCAGTAAATAGAAAGGAACACAAGACAATTTTTAGGTGGTTCACCAACTCAGCTAGTCCACCCCCAAGATTCACTTGGGCTTCACTAAGTATAAAAACTTACAACACTTGCTTTTAGGTAGAAGCAAGAACCACACTTGAGCTTTTAGGTTGAAGCTCAGCAACCAACCTTCCTTCAAGCTTTCAAGTACAAGCTCTAAACCAACAATGAGTTTTCAGGTTGAAACTCACGAACTAACAACTTTGAACTTTTTCTTAGAGTTTTAGCGTAGGGAGCTTTTATGCTGTAGTGAATCTTTAAGAGTATTCTTAAATGTTGCAGACTTGAGAGTGTGTCTGGAATTTGTGTAGCTCACAATATATGATAATCGTTGTATTGATCTTCCCTTTACTTCTCATATTTATACTAAGAGGTATAACGATCATATTTACTTCCAACGGATGTTTTCTGTTGTACTAGATATGTAGTCAGTCCCAAAAATAGTAAGTTACCATTCTATTTGATGTTCAGTAGGTAACCTTCCAATTCCCTTTGATTTTCGGATAGTTATATGTGTAACTCACCGAAGAACATCTGTAACTCATCGAAACTCCACTTACATCCTGTTGCCTGTGTCACGTGAGAATTTAAGTTGTTCACATGAGGTGTCATGAGTTCGAAAACTTATAACTTTAACTTATCGAAAAGTTCTTGACTTTTGGATGGTTAGCTATAGTAACTCTCTGATTCTGCTTTAAGCTTCTAACTGTTGTTTTCTTAATTCTGTACATGCATAAATGAGACAGTAAAACCTTTATCACATAATTGTCCTACACTTAATAAATTTTCTTTTAGTCCGTTAACATGCAAGAAATTTTCAATTCTACCTTTTTTAAATGTTATATTTTCTATAGCAGTAATTTTACATTTTTCATTATTCCCAAATTTAATAGATCATGAACTTAAGCTTTTAACTAAATCAAGAAATTTTTTCTTACCTGTCATGTGCTTTGAGCATCCACTGTCCATAATCCATTTTGTAGTGTGTGCTTGAAGCTCCTTGATATCCTGCAATTTATACTAAAGTTAAAGCTTTTGGTATCCAAATCTTCTTGGGTCTAGTAGAGTTAGTCCTTAAAACATTAAATTTATTGCCTCTTGGCAACCACAAATGACACGATCTTCTTCTAATAGCAAAAATAGTGGTGTCATCTCTATATGATCGAATCATGCCACCATAATATGGTACTTCCTGTGGTGTAGCATACCCTAAGCTAAATTTACTTCCATTAGGTCGTTGAGATCCTATCATTTTATTCAGTCTTTTTTGACCTTGTGTAAATTTACAGATGGTACTTTTCAGATCAAAAATAGTAGTTAATAAATTTTAATTTTCTTCTTTTAACTCACAGTTATCACAACTATATTTATCCAAGTTAGTTTTCAAATTTCTACTTTCAACTACAGTTATTTCTAATTCAACAAATGAATCTTCTAAGCAATTATTCAACCTTTTAATTTCTTTCTTATATTCTCTACATTTAACATATAGATTATCTACAGTGCATAGAAGACTATTAACATCCAATTCATCATGCTCGTTTTCTGAACAATAAGAGGAAGTGGAGCATACCTCTTGTGTTACAAAGCACACTTTGGCTGCAGCTTCATCTTCAAAATCTAAAGAATTGTCTAAGGAGCTATTGTCATCCCAAGTAGCTTTGAGAGCCATTTTCTTTTTATTCTTCCATCTCTTCTTCTTATCTATCTGATCCTCTTTTGTCTGAAATGGATAGAAAGCCTATATGTGCCCTTGCCTTTTGCATCTAAAGTATGTAGGGATAGTTCTATTGGAGGAGCTGGTCTTATTATTTTTCTTCATGAACTTTTTGAAATTCCTTGCTAGCACCATAATCTCATCATCATCTGAACTCACAGCTTCTTCAATTGAAGGAAATGTAATTTCCTTTTTCTTCTCAGCTTTCTTTTCAACAGTTCCCTCCTGTTCCTTCCAGTCATTCATTTGAACTTCATGGGCCAGAAGATTGCCCAACAGTTCTTCAACCGTGTAGTTATTTAGATCCTTGGAATCTTGAATAGAAGTGGATTTCTATTTCCTTTCGATGGTTAAACTTTTTAGGATCTTTTGTACCTACTCACGAGAAGAGAATTCCTTTCCTAGTAAATCTTGAAAACATTTTAGTTATGTTTTCATTATCATCCATTTTAAACAGTTCTAGTTTTCTTAATAGAATGCTGATTTTAGTGTCATTTACCTAGCTTGTACCTTCATGAGTAACTTGAAGGATTTTCCAAACCTCATGTGAAGACTTATATGTAGAAACTTTGTTATATTGTTCAGCAGTTAGTGCAAGTATATAGTATTCAGCCCTCTAGCATCCAACTGGATGATTCTCTCATCCTCCTCAGACCAGTCCATAACATTACTAGTTAGAAGTGTAGTTCCAAGAACAACAATCTTCTAGAGTTTTACATCAGAACTCCTAAAGAAATACTCCATTCTATTCTTCCAATAATTATAATTGGAACCATCGAATAGAGGAGGTCTGTGGATGTTTTGTCCCTCAGCAAATTGAGCCATAAATCCAGATGATTAAATCTTATAATAGATTAACCAAGCTCTAATATCAATTGTTAAGATCGATAGGCTCACCAAAGGGGGGGTGAATGGTGAAGGTGTGTAAACTTTACTTCTTTTAAAAAGAATCGATTGATTCTAATTATCAGTGAGTTGAAATAATTTAAATGGATGCAAAGTAGTAAATAGAAAGGAACACAAGACAATTTTTAGGTGATTCACCAACTCGGCTAGTCCACCCCTAAGATTTACTTAGGCTTCACTAAGTATAAAAACTTACAACACTTGATTTCAAGTAGAAGCAAGAACCAACACTTGAGCTTTCAGGTTGAAGCTCAGCAGTCAACCTTCCTTCGAGCTTTCAAGTACAAGCTCTAAACCAACAATGAGTTTTCAGGTTGAAACTCACGAACCAACAGCTTTGAACTTTTTCTTAGAGTTTTAGTGTAGGGAGCTTTTATGATGTAGTGAATCTTTAAGAGTATTCTTGAATGTTGTAGACTTGAGAGTGTATCTGGAATTTTTCTGTAGCTCACAATATATGATAATCATTGTATTGATCTTCCCTTTACTTCTCATATTTATACCAAGAGGTATAACGATCATATTTACTTCTAACAGATGTTTTCTACTGTACTAAATATGCAGTCAGTCCCAAAAATAGTTAGTTACCATTATGTTTGATGTTTAGTAGGTAACCTTCTGATTCCCTTTGATTTTCGGATGGTTATATGTGTAACTCACCGAAGAACATCTGTAACTCACCGAAACTCCACTTACATCCTGTTGTCTATGTCACGTGAGAAATTAAGTTGTTCACATGAGGTGTCATGAGTTCAAAAACTTGTAACTTTAACTTACCGAAAAGTTCTTGACTTTGGATGGTTAGCTACAATAACTCTCCGATTCTGCTTTTAAGCTTCTGACTGTTGTTTTCTTAATTCTGCACGTGAATAAATGAATGGCTTAAGTTTCAAATAGTTAGCTTTCCTAACTTTTCGATTTCCTTAAACTTTCAAATAGTTAAGTCTATAACTCTCCAATCATCTAGTTAGCTACTTTTCAAACTCTCTACTGGCCTTGTATTTTTGGATAGTTAACATTCTAACTGTCCGATGAAATTTCTGCTGCTTGACACTAACTCTTCAAATACTTAAGCCTGATAACTCATCGAAAAATTATCTCTTCCAGATGGTTAAGTCTGATAACCTTCCGAAATCCTGTTTATCTCTTGTAGTGTATATTGAACTATCTGTAATGACTTATCTGCCTTCTGCTCTTCTACTGAACTGTCATATTTGTGAAATACAAATTGTTTCCTCACATAGGTTTTTGCATTATCAAAATACTAGGGTCCTAATAGTGATGTTGTTAAAGCTCTCTTCAATTGCTTGAAGGAATCATGACAAAGTTCAAAAAACTCAAAAGGGTGATCCTTCACAAGCAATGAAGTCAATGGACGGGCAATTTTGCTAAAGTCCTTAATAAATCTACGGTAAAATCCAACATGACTGAGAAAAGCTCTAATATCCCTCACATACTTTGGAGTTGGAAGATTAGCAATCAAATCAACTTTTGCTTTCTCTACTTCCAAGCCCCTCTTTGATACAATATGACCAAGTACAACACCTTGTTGTACCATGAAATGACATTTTTCACAATTTAGTACAAGGTCATATTCTATACACCGTTGAAGTACCAACTCTAAGTGATGTAGACATTCCTTAAAAGAGAACCCTGATATGGAAAGATCATCCATAAATATCTCTAAGAATCTTCCAATTATATTAGAAAAAATACCTATCATGCACCTTTGAAAGGTTGCAGGTGCATTGCATAGTCCAAATGGCATTTGTCGAAAAGCAAAATTTCCAAAGGGATAGGTAAATGTCGTCTTATCTTGGTCCTCTAGTACGACAGGGATCTGATTGTAGCCTTAATAACCATCTAAAAAACAATAAAACTCTTGCCCTGCTAATTTCTCTAACATCTGATCTATAAAGGGCAAGGGGAAGTGATCTTTCCAAGTGGCTACATTCAATTTCCTATAGTCGATGCAAACTCTCCACCCTGTCTACACATGCATTGGTACTAGTTCATTATGGCTATTCTCTACTACAGTTATTCTAGATTTCTTTGGGACCACTTAGACTGGTGAAACCCAAATACTATCTGGAATAGCAAAAATAATACCATGATCTAGCCACTTTTGAAGTTCTTTCCTTACTACTTCACTCATATTGGGGTTAAGTCTTCTTTGTGGATCTCTAGAAGGTCGAATCTCCTCATTTACTCGGATCCTATGTTGGCATATAGCAAGACTCACCCCCTTAATATCTGCTATTGTCCAACCAATAACTTCCTTATTTCTTCTTAGAACCTCAAGTAATTCCTCTTCTTGCTCTAATGCTAGAGTAGAAGCAATGATCACGAGAAGAGTTTCACCTTCCCCTAAGTAAACATACTTAAGCTCTTGGGGTAAAGGTTTAAGTTCTAACTCTAGAGGTTCCACACTTGATGGTTTCTTAATTGGTCGAGGTTCAAATAAAGTATAATCCAATGGTGCCACACAATTCACTACACTGATTTCTGCTTCATTACTATCTTCCAATGATTCATCTATGTTAACAATATCATACATCTCTTGCACATTTACACACTCTTCTTCACATTCAACGTCAATTTCCTCAAAAACATTTACAAGTTTAACTTCATAATTCTCATCTAGGTGCTCCTCATTTTGATTATTTCATTCAAAAATATTCAACTCCACCCTTAAATCTCCATAAGACATTTGCATGGACCCATTCCTACAACCAATATAAGCATTGGTTGTTGCCAAGAAAGGTCGCCCCAAAATTAATGAAGTATTTCTCTTAGTGGGCTGGCCGATAGGATGACTCTCTAGTACTACAAAATCAATTGGGTAAATAAAGTCTTGAACTTTAATTAAGATATTTTCTATTACACCTAAAGGGGTTCTAACCGAATGATCCGCTAATTGGATAACCATCCTAGTAGGTTTAATTTCCTTAAGTCCTAAGTCCATGTAGACACTAGAAGACATAACATTGATGGCTGCCCCTAAGTCTATTAAGGCTTTATCAAAACAAGTGTTCCCTATGACACAAGAGATAGTAGGGGTTCCAAGGTCACCATATTTCTTTGGGGTATAATCAGAGAAATGAGTACTAGAAATTTCTGTTAGGAAAACTTTCCTTTGGATCCTACTAATCCTTATCCTAGTGCATAGGTCTTTAAGAAATTTTGCATAGGCGGGGACTTGTTGGATGGCTTCTAGCAAGGGAATGTTTACTCTAACTTGCTCAAAAATCTCTTTAATCTTGTTTAAGGACTCATTTGAACTAGTCCTAGATCTTAATCTATGGGGATAAGGTGCAAGTTGATTGTTATTTGATTCTTTATATGCAAGTCCATTATCACCATGTGGATAGGAATCTGGTCCTTGATTAGAGTCTAAGACGATAGCAGGTTGAGCTACTTTGGGTGGTTCTACAATTGATGGTTGAGATGTTTCACTAGGCCCATAATAATCTCTTCCCAACCTCAAAAGAGTAAAGGTATCTACCTCAACATCTTGGCCACTATGCATTTTCCACCCAAAATGTGGTTGACCCTCAAAAGTATTTTCCAATTGATAGTGGTTGCTTCTGCCCATGCTAAGTTGCTTCAAACATTCTTTAGCATTAGCTAAATCTTCACTAAAGCTTGAAGGATGAGAAAAAGTGCTCCCACTAGGCCCAACTACACTTCCCATGAGATTACAATTCGTCTCATGCAAATTTGCATTTTCTTTCAACATGTAAAAAGGGCATTCATCATTTTCATGATAAAATAACATACACTTAGTACATGTAGGCATAAGAGGTTTCTTAATAATAGCATGAAAAGCATTATGTTTGTCCATGCTTAACAATGTAATAGTCATCAAATAACACACATAGTAGCGAGTTTTTCAATTAATTCCTTGAAGTAACAAGATACAAGTTGAATCTACATAAGGAGTTGTAAGAGTGTGTGAGCTATGTGCCTTTTTCTTACATGAAATTTATGGCTTTATGTAACATAAACATGATAAGGTCTAAAACAGGCACATTCTTATGCTAAAGTGTCTTAGAAATGCCACAATCTCTAATTGACAACAATAATGAAGTCATTTTACAACTAGGAAAATAGTTATAACATGACTGACTACGAATTCTTAAATCATGCATATCTATTTCAGATCAGCCTATATAACAATGAATAACAATTAAAGGCTTATCAAAAGGATATTTAAGCATTTATCTTATTCACAAACATAACTTTGGATGAAAGGGTTTTACAACATATATGCATGTGACTAAATTAAAGCATAGAATTTATTAACTTAGCAAGATCAATCCATGTAATTCATGTAAATTTGTAGTCCTACTTTTGTGCAAAAGTATGCATAAAATTTTAAAAGACTATCAATTTCTAAAGTGTAATGTACTCTATCTTGAAATTTGTCTCATCTATCAACTTTGAAAATTTACACAGAAATTCCTACACATCCAAATTTATTGCAAAAATACTCAAATTATAGATAAAGAAGGGTACTTTCATAGAAAAATAACTACTAGAAACTTTGAATCATGGTGTTGCAATGTTTTCTTAGAGGAAAAACTTCAGTTAGGTTAGTTTTGCTCTGAAACTACATAACTCCATCATCTTCACAAATTCATAAATCTCTCAATACAATTCCAAATTCAACAAATACTAATTTAAATGAAACTTTAAACATTTTAGCAACTTAGGAAAATCATGAAACTTTGATTTTACATCTAGCTTAAAACCAGAAAAGTTTTTCAAATCACATTCTTAAAACAATTTTGTACTAAAAACCATACAACACTATGAATTGACTACACAAAGATTATCATTTCAATTCCAAAAGAGATTCACACCATCACTTAAATATATATTTAGCTCATATGGTGTTTCCAAGAAAAAAAAAGCAAAATATTTAGAAGAGAAATGCAATACACAAAGGAATATTGTAAAGTATCAATTTATGCATTTTATATATGTTAATTCAAACATATTAAGGATTATAAGTCATCATTATATATGTTCTTATAAAGGATTACATGAAAATCATATTTTTAGACATATGCATGAATTAGGGATTAAATAGTTGATAATGTACAAATTTATCCTTTATCAATTAAACACTTAGTCAATAGCCCTTGTATTAGACATGATTCTTATAATTCTTCAATGTATGACTTTATATACATGGTATGAGTGCCAAATCACTTAAATATAATGTTAAACTAAAGAACTTTAAGTAATTCATGTATGCACATGTGAACAAGTTGTGGACCAAAACCTTCCTAATTTAGAAACTTTCCATATATGGCAACTTAAGCATGCATGTATACTATATTTGCATCATATGATTTATATTCAATGTATATGTGCATCCAACTTGGTTTTGAGTTTTATAGGTCAATAAATCATGAAATCAAGATGGATTAAAGAGGAAAAAATGTGGGCCATTGGATGCAACTTATTGGAGATCAAGCAACAAAAGCCTAGTCTATTTAAAGTGTTTGACCACTCAATCCTAGGTTATCTCCTCCTCTTCCAACAAATTGCAGCTGGTGGTTCCAGCCATTCCAACATCTCCATCCGGAAAGTCCCATCTTCCCCTTGGTCTTGAACAAGCTCCCTTCAAGAATGGTGAGCCTTGGCGTCTTCCCCTCTTCCTAGAAGACACATTCTCTTTAATTCAGACGACCATACGTTAGGATCTCCTTGGGCATTGATCTTGGTGGATTGGGAGGCTCGTGTGACTAATTTGGAGTGGAGCAAAAGGTTAGGATCTTCAGGGTTGAGTCATCGAAAGCACCATTCTTAGACGTGGAAGCCAAAGTTGTGGGTCTTGGAGGCAAGATCTTGAGGATGTGCACCATTCTTCTTCAAGCAACCCTAGAAGCTTCACTTGGACGTGCTACAGGTGGTGACAGCCCTGTGGAGCATCGATTTCAAGGACTTTGCAGAGTTCTTGCTTGAAGAAACCTAGAAGATTAAAAGGTATGATGGAAATGAGAGATCCTCATACTAGTTTTCATGTTTTACAATTTTATATGTATGAGTATAGTTTGAGTATGTGGAAGAACAAAATTCTATGCATAAATTTTTGTTACAAATGTTCTAAATTAAAGATCATATATTGTTTTGATGTTAATTGATATAAGAATTGAGTTCATATCATATGTATAGTGTGAATGAATGTGATGATGTCAATTGTGAAGGCAGTTTTCCATTTCTTAGATGGCTAAATTGTTAGTAGTTTTTGTTTGAATTGTATCCACTTGTTCATCATCTCTAAATTTTGTTTTTTGCTACATTTTGTAAGTATAATGAGTGTAGAACAAGTTTACAAAGTTTTAGAATTTTTTAGAATGTTTTTCAAAGTTTTTCAATTTATTTTCTAAAGGTATCAACAGTTTTGAGTCTTTGTTGAGTGTTAGTTTTGAGCTCGACGCCTGTGCAGTGCTTGCATCGTATATTTTGTGGAATTTAATTCTATAAATTTTCTTTGTTAGTGTAATGGATCTACTTTCAAGGCGCACTTATTTCGTAGTATTTCATGAAGATTTGATGGAGATTTGATTTTTGCACTGAAGGTGCATTTTTGGAAAGTTTCCATAACCATCTGCGCCCCTTTCTTAAATAAGATATTGCCAACGTTTTAATTTGAGTTAATCCACGAAATCACTGACATTTTAAAGATATTTTGAGGATCTTTTCAATCATTATTTATTTTGGATTTTTAAGCGTTCAAGTTGGAAGTTATTAGAGTCAAAGTCAAGCATAAATTCTGTGATTTTAGGATTAATACTCATTGATTTCTTAAATATCTTATCATAACTTAAGAATTAATTGGATTTTGGGGTAATCTTATAAACCTTAATTGTGCTACAAATTTTGTATATTAATATTAAGTAATTAGAGTTTAATTATGAGTTAATTTAGTGTGGTTATTTAATTGGATAATCATTTTAATAAAATTAATTTAAATAAACTCCTTGTAGATTCGACCCGTACTTGCACATGCTTATTACAATGGGCACCGTGCACTTGCGATTATAAATGTAGAATTTATACTTTTGACGTTAATTTAACAACACATAAAAGCGTTACAAATATATTCACTAAACACAATTTCAAAGATTATTAAAACACCAAGCTCATCGGCAACGATGCCAAAAACTTGTAAGGAAATTTGTTGTATTTAGAATTAAAATACGAAAATCCCAAATTTTACATTTATAAACCGCAAACGCACGGTACCTATTGTATTAAGCATATGCAAGAGTGGGTCGATCCACAAGAAGCTTGTCTTAAATGAATTTAAGGAAATAAATGCTTAGCAAAATATTCACATCACTCAAGCCATGATAAAAAATTTAATTACATATTAATAGGTAATAATTACATAAATACAATAAAGAGTTCAAATATCGTCATAAATCCAATAAGCTCTCAAGGTTAAGCCTTAGGAAACTCAAGAAAATTAATGAGTTTCATCTTTGAAATTTCAGAAATTAAGCCCAACTTCTAACTCTCCTTACATCCAACCTAGACATTGAAAAATCCAAAGAAAATATTGGTTGGAAAGATCCTCGAGTTATCTTCAAAATGGCAATAATTTTATAGACTAAATCATTATAAAATTCTAGAAGTGTTGGATTTACTGACAAGGCGCAGAACCATTATGTAAACTTTCCAAAAACGCACTTTTGGTGGAAAAATCATATCTCGGTCAAAACTCCATGAAATCCTACGAAATCAATAGGCTTTGAACAAAGACTCACACTACTAACATGAAAAATTGATAGAACATCTTTTCATAAAGTTTACAGTGTAGGTAACACTCAGGTGTCGAGCATTGAAATTGGTAGTCTAACAGGAATTCAAAACTGCTACGACCTCTGAAAGAAAAAATCAAAAACCAACAAAATACATTCTAAAAAAAATACAAAATTTACATGACTGTAATCTACACAAAATTTCTTACAAAATAGAATCAAGAAACACTAAAAAAATCTACAAAAAACGTCTTCTATGAAAGGAGTAATGTAGGGCAAGATTCTGTTTGGCTAGAATCCGAAACTACAAAAATCTGCTCCCTTCCTAACTTGTCCTCCAAAATCACAAAAAATATCTCTATTATAATAACTATTTCTCCCAAAATAGGCATTGAAAAATCAAGTAAAAATATGCCTTGGAAAGGGTTTCAAGTTGTCTAAAAGGACACGGTGATTTTACAGTATAAATCGTCCTTAATTAAAAAAAAAATTAAGCCCTAGTGAGGTGCGCAAAAAGATCTTGAAATAATGCAAAATGCGCACTCACAGTAAAAACTTTAGAACTTTATCAATTCTTCATGAAAATCTATGAAATCACTATTGAACAAAAGTAGACTCATCAATCTAATAAACCCAATTTACAGATCTTAAAAAAATACTGTATAAAGGGAGAAATCGTATCAGACATTTTAGTAAAACTACTGATCAAAAATGTGATTTCAAACTGAGAATACACTCTTCGTATAAAATGGAAAAATCAAACCAAAAGTGCTCGAAAAACTAAACAACGTATTTTATTTCTCTACAAAAATGGCTTAAGAATCGATGAAAAACATTGAAAAAAACTCGATTTACAAAGAAAACAACACAAGGAAAGTTTTGTCTTTACAGTAAACAAACACCTTGACTACATGTATTCACATATCTACACGAAAATCATTCATTTTCAGAGGCAAGTTCATTAAACGAACTAAGAGTTTTACAACATAAAAATAAAGATTATACTACTAAAAATAAACCTAAACATGCAAAGACATATGCAATACAAAAACAACATCAAACACAATGATAACACACAACATATGCAAACATAATGATAGTTTTTGGTCAACCCACTCCAAGTTATACCTGTTAGAACCCCAATATTTTGATAATGTAAAACCTATGTGAGGAAACATATTGTATTTCATAGATAAGTCAGTGCAACAAAAGATCAGAAGGCAAACAAACAAGTTGCAGTTAATCCCAGAATGTGTTGCTATAATGCTACAGAAATTCGGAAAGTTCTAGGCTTATGTATCCGGAAGAAAGTTAATCTTCGGTGAGTTACAAACTTAAGTATCTGAAGAGTTAAAGCAACAGCAACACTATAGGAAAGTTAGATGAATAACTATCCGAAATCATAAAGCCTTCGAAAAGTTGTGAAAGATAGTTGGTTGAATAATCAGAAGGTTAAGAAGTTAACTATCGAAAAGCTTATAGAACTTTTCGGAAAGTTAAAAAGATAACTATTCAACTTTTTTGGTGAGTTACAGGTACAACTATCCGAAACTTAAGTCATTCAATTAACCACGTGTAGAAATCCAAAACAAAAGCTTAAAGGATTTTTCGAAGAGTTAGAAAGATAACTATCCAACTTTTTCGATGAGTTACAGGTATAACTATCCAAAACTTAAGTCATTTAATTAACCACGTGTAGAAATTCAAAACAGAAGCTTAAAGGATTTTTTGGAGAGTTTGAAAGATAACTATCCGATTTTTTCGGTGAGTTACAAGTATAACTTTCCAGAACTTAAGTTATCCTATTATGCACGTGCGAATTTAAAGAGACAGCAGTTGGAAACTTAAAAGAAAAATCAGGGAGTTACTATAGTTAACTATCCAGAAGTCAAGAGTTTTTTGGCAAGTTAAAACTACAAGTCTTTGAACACTTAACACCTCATGTGAGCAACTTAAAATCCTCACGTGACTCAGACAATAGGTTGTAAGTAAAGGTTCGGTAAGTTATAGATGCTCTTTGGTGAGTTATTCATATAACTATCCGAAAATCAAAGGAAATCAGAAGGTTACTTACTGAACATCAGACATAATGGTAACTTACCATATTTAGGTCTGATTATTTAGCAAGTACTATAGAATACATCCGTTGGAAGAAAAATATGATCGTTATACCTTTTGGTATAAATATGAGAAGTTTAAGAGAAGATCGATAGAGATAATGATCATACATTATACAGTGAGCTACACAAAATTCCAGATACACTCTCAAGTCTACAAACAGTCAAGTATACTCAAAAAGATTCACTACAGAAAAAGCTCTGTGTGCCAAAACTCTGATAGAAAAATTCAAAGCTGTTGGTTTGTGAGTTTCAACCTGAAAACTCATTGTTGGTTGAGAGCTTCAACCTAAAATCTTGAGAAAGAAAGGTTGGTTATTGAGCTTATACTTGAAAGCTCTAAGTGTTGGTTCTTGCTTCAACCTGAAAGCAAGTGTTGTAAGTACTTGACTACTTAGTGAAGCCCAAGTGTATCTTGGGGGTGGACTAGCCAAGTTGGTGAACCACCTAAAAATTACTGTGTTATTTTCTTCTTACTGTTTTACTTTCATTTAACTTATCTCATCTCACTTTTGTAGAATCAATCGATTCAAAGTTAAAAGAATTTAAAACTTACACACCTTGACCATTCACCCCCCCTCTAGTGAGCCTATCGATCCTAACAATACATTTAAATCTCCAACACCTTGAAGTAAGTTCCTGAAGTTGGCCTCCCTCATGTCCTCAAGACTCCAACATGGCCCGTCACACCACGTTTTCCTCTTGAAATACTAAGGGCTTCAAGATTTCACTAAAGGATGAAGGCAACAAGCTTCCTTCTCATGGATGTCCACCAATCATGCCCTAGTTGGCTCCTTCCTTGCTTTCTCCACACATATCACCTCCAAACCAGATGAAGAGGCTTCTCCATAAGAGGTTCCTACTATCCTCCATGCAAGAAAATTGTACATCGAAGAAGGAGAGTTGCACCCAACAAAATCACCTTCTATGCACTCACGTCCTTCCTTGGAGCTTCCACGAACACGCCTCCCTTGGGTCCAACTTGCTCTCTCCACGCACCATCGAAATCAGCAACACCGAGGAGGAAGTGACTTGCTTCAAAGGAGCTTTGGCCATTGGTAATCCAAGGAGAAGAAGGAGCCACGTTTTTGCTTAGAGAGGAGAACACAAAACCTAGTTTTGGGTTGTCCTTCCCTTTAAATAGACTTGGTAGTTGATCTCCTCCTTAGGTAGATCCAATGGTTGAGATTCATCCATCTTATTTCCTTTAGATAACCTTTAAAACTTAAGCAAACAAATTAAAATATAACAAGAAGAAAACATCTAAGACATCTAAGTAAATAATCACTATTCATTTCCATGATCATTAAGTCAATAATCAACAAAAGGGCTAAGTTGTGCAAATTTAAGTCATTAAATCCCATAATCATGCATACTCATGTAAATGCCTATGTCATGATATTTCAATTATAATCATGCATTATTTAACATTTAAGTCATAAGACGCACAAATAATATCACATAAAAATGCATAATTTTACTCCTTACACTAGATTTTATAGAAGATTTATTAAAGATTTTAGCAAAATAGCTAGACCTTTAACTAATCTATTAAAAGATGTCTCATTTAACTTTGATAAAAATTGCAAAGAAGCATTTTTCAAGCTTAAGACTAACTTAATTTCAACTCCTATAATACAAGCACCTGATTGGAGCCATCCATTTGAATTAATGTGCGATGCATCTGATTTTGCTGTAGGAGCAGTGTTGGGATAGAAGATAGGAAAATATCTTAGAGTGATTCATTATGCAAGCAAAACTTTAAATGATACTCAAGTTAATTA
This sequence comes from Cymodocea nodosa, assembly GCA_036874045.1. Taxonomy (NCBI): domain Eukaryota; kingdom Viridiplantae; phylum Streptophyta; class Magnoliopsida; order Alismatales; family Cymodoceaceae; genus Cymodocea; species Cymodocea nodosa. The sequence goes on from JAZBRI010000011.1 coordinate 586,401, forward strand.
TACAACTACTGAAAAAGAGCCGTTAGTTGTTGTGTTTGCCTTAGAAAAGTTTAGATCATATCTGATTGGAGCTAAAGTGATAGTATATACAAATCATTCAACTTTAAAACACCTAATAGCAAAGAAAGAGACTAAACCTAGATTCATCCGATGGATATTATTATTACAAGAATTTGATCTAGAAATTAAGGATAATTTTCTTGATGAACAATTAATGACCATTAACATAATGCCTTGGTATGTAGACATAGTTAATTACTTAGTTACTAGTTTAACACCTAAGGATTGGAATAGACACGATAAGAAATTATTCTTTTCAAGAGTAAAATATTACTATTGGGAAGACCCATACTTATTTAAGAAATGTCCTGATCTGGTTTTAAGAAGGTGTGTTCTAGAAACTGAATATCAGAGCATATTGTCTTTCTACCATGACCAAGCATGTGGAGGGCATTTTGGTTCAGGGAAAACTATTGTCAAAATTCTACAATGTAGATTTTATTGGCCAACACTATTCAAAGATGCTCATAAATACTACTTAAGTTGTTTAAGATGTCAACAAATAGGAAGAATATCAAAGAGGAATATAATGCCTCTGAATCCTATTGTTAAGGTTGAAATCTTTGATGTGTAGGGAATAGATTTTATGGGTCCATTTCCTATGTCTAATCAATTTAATTATATATTATTAGGGGTGGATTATGTATCTAAATGGATAGAAGCTATTCCTACAAAAACTAATGACAACAAAGTGGTAACACAATTTATAAGAACTAATATAATTGCTAGATTTGGAATACCTAAAGTTATTATCAATGATAGAGGAACTCATTTCTGTAATAGAAGTTTTGAAGCCTTAATGAAGAAATATGGAGTAAACCACAAAATTACAACATCATATCATCTACAAACAAGTGGACAAGTAGAAAGTGTAAAAAAACAAATTAAATTAATCTTAGAAAAAGTAGTAAATCCTACTAGAAAAGATTGGGCTAATAGGTTAATAGATGCACTTTGGGCTTATAGAATTGCTTATAAGACAAGCTTAGGTATGTCACCTTTTAGGATAGTATATGGAAAAAGTTGTCATTTACCAACTGAAATTGAACATAAAGCTTATTGGGCATTAAAAACTCTGAACACTAATTAAAATCAAGCTACTGAAAATAGGAAAATGCAATTGATTGAATTAGAAGAATTTAGGAATGAAGCTTATTTGAAAACTATAAGAGAAAAAGAGAAAATGAAATTCTAGCATGACAAGAAAATTATTCCAAAAACTTTTGAAATAGGACAAGAAGTATATCTTTACATGACTAGACTCCATAACCATTTAGGAAAATTAAGATCTAGATGGGTAGGACCTTAACAATCTCCCCCTTTTTGATGATGACAAAACCATATTAAATCAATTAGGAAATATATTTAACTCAACAAAGCACCTTTGTTGGGTTAACTTTTAATTCAACAAACAAGTTTGTTGACTTAAGTTCACTTAAGCTTATTTCTATTATTTGTGTAAGTTTCACCTCTTAGAAATAAAACTTTTAGATGTCAATAATTATATAAGTATCATTTCTCTACCTTTTAGATTATATTATCATCTGTTAGATTACAATAACCATTTAAATATCATCTCCCTTTATACTATATGCAATTAAAATCATAATCATCTTTTTATAACATTTCTCCCCCTTTTTGTCATTAATCAAAAAGATAATTACAGAGAATATATATAGTAAGAGATATATTTACAACAACGATTTTTGTAAACAATAACAAGAATTGTAAACATTTATAGAAAAATGTATTGTTCAATGAATCAAACAATGACTACAAACATTACATTTTGTATTCAGAAACAAGCAAATAGATAGTTATTGATCCCTCCTAAGTATATCACTTATAGCATTACATATTTTATCTCCTAGATGCCTAATATCATTTCTGATGTCGTTAAGCACTACATCTAAGTCAGGAGGTAGCTAGGGTTGTTGTTCTACTGGAACTGAATAACTTTGCTGTTGTGGTTGTATATGTTCTGTATAGTCAGGTTGTTGTTGTTGTCGTTGAGGTTGATGCATAGCCTGGAATTTTTGCAAATATTTTATACTAAAAGCTCTCATGCATTTAGTTTCAGAGGGCTAGTCGAATAAATTCAATTAGCTTGCAATGAGTCTACATACAACATCACCATAAAATAACTTTAAACTCATATGTTGTAGTTGAGAAGTGAAAACATCAAACCAATTGATTTGAATTCTATTCAACAGGTCATAAGTTGCATATAAACAACTTCTGCTGACTTCCATATTGTGTCCAATTCTTTGAAATAAATTGGCATGCAATATATTTGCAATAAACATTGCCTCTACATTCAAATTTTCCATTAATCTCATTTCTGTATATACACTTGGAATCTGTGATAAAAATTGAATGTCCTATTCCAATGGTCTAATCATGTCAAATCTATTTGTAACAACAACACCTTCATTCTTAACTCCCAAAACTTCAAAAATTAATTCAGGAGACAATATTAACTCCTATTGATTTATTTGAGTTTTCAGTATATTTTCATTCTTGACCAGATCGCTATAAAAAGCTGCAATAAGCTCTTTGTATTGCTTCCATTTCGTTCCAACTAGCAAGAATTGAATGAGTCCTTGATACTCAAACAGATCTTTTATTTCCATCAAATTTCTGAATTTTATTGGACAAGCATGCAGAATCTGACATGTAATTAGATTATTGTATTTCTACACTACTTCCTCAGATTTAAAATGAATTGAATTACCTTGAATTTGTATTACTATACACAAAGAAGGTGATACCTGAAGCCGTGATTCAGAGTTTAATTCATCTTCAGGAACCTCTTCTTCAAAATGAACGTCATGTTGTTCCTTTGTGAAAATATTTTCTTGAAGTTGCATATGTAAGCTTGATTCTTCTGCTTCAATAGTGGTAGGAACATTTTCATTAAGCTCAACATTCATTAGTTCAGTCTCTATAGAATCTTCAGAGTTCAATTTTTCCACAAATTCTATAGCTAGTGTATCTGTTTGTAATTGTCCATTTTGTTCAACAGATATTTCCATTAATACATGTTGTGAATTCTCAGATTTTGCTTCTATAGATTTTGAAAAAGGCTGGTTGACGTTTAGCTCTTCTAGAGTCTTAACTTTTTCAATATCTGCTACTCTAGACAATTCAGCCTGTGAACTAGTTACTGCCTCAACATTGTCAATTATATTTGCAATAACTTGTTCAATGTCAGGTGCCTGATGCTCTAATTTGTCAATTTTTACATCATCAGGACTTGTACTAATAGAAAAACTTGAGCTCATATTTGACTTGGATTTCTTCTCAAGTTTTCTAGCAAGAGAAAATAAAGTCTCATTATCTTCATCAGTCTCTGTATGCTCGGAATTGATGAGTTTATCATTTGCACTAAAAGGTACAATGTCTAGACATACATTGCCTTTAGGAAATAAATGCTCATCTGATTTTCCTTTTTCAGTAGACTTTGTTTCCTCAAACATAATTTTTTTGATTTTCCTTCTTCTATAACATTTCTGTTTCTCCTTGTCAGGTATTGCTATTTTCTTTTCAAATTGCTCCATAAAAGTTTTCTACTTTAGTTCTTCAAAGGCACTTTCTATTGCAATAGCCTTTCGAAGACTTTCAACTTTTTCTTTATCTACAGCAATATTTGATTCTACTTCTTTTGAATACAAAGGAGTAGGGATAGCTAATTCATGCTCTTCCTCAAATGCATGTAGTCTTGTACCGTTTATAGGTATTTGAGGAATTCTAGTTGATGAACCTACACCTTTTTCCAAATATTTTCCATACTATTCTAAAAATGCAATTTTAGACCATTTCATATGGTATTCTCTATCATATTTATTTCGAATCCCCATGTACTTAATATTGGCATCTGTATTTTGAAGTTATTGTCTAACTTCATCTAGTATTTCTTCAGAAAAGAAATAATCACTATAAATTTTTGCTAACCTTTTGTCAACTTACAAAATTTTCTTAAACCAAGCACGTGGAACTTCATCATGCTCTATAGCTTTTCCTTTATCTCCTCTACTTTTGCCTTTTCCTCTGCCATGACCCTTATAGAACTTGGAGACCATCGTCGTAGGTTGTAACAGGAACAAGCGGGAAAGATTTTCAGACAAAGTTTACAAGTAACCTAAGTGCCCGTGTAATAAGTGTTTAAATAGGGTTTTTAGGTGAATAACTCAATGTGTATAAGTCAGGTTTGGATTTCAAATGAATATTGAATATAGTTTATTCAATCAAGATACCCAAAAAATTCAAGTATAACTTGTTGAGTTAACTAACCTAACGAGTAAAATGCTGTCTAGAGGTTGTTCTACACGTTACCTTATATAATATAACGTTCAGTTAGTTCACTTAAAAAAAATTTTGGATGCTTTCAACTGAAACATTCCGAACACACCACATAAGCTATACCTTAACATTTTCTTAAGAACATTGTAAACTATTCTAACATTCCTGTCCTTTGAATCTAAAATAGTTTGTTTGTCTTTTTAAATTATTCCGTCAAGATTTTAAGAGGATTTTAATTTAGATTAACCAAGATTTGTATTCTAAATTATATTAATCTGTTTTGGACATTGTTAATCCTCCCCCTACAAATATACTTCTTATATATTCAATAACATACAAAATATACTTGTATAACAATAGTGTTAAGTCTAACTAGACTTTTAAATTTTCTTTGCATAAACTTCCGTTATCCAGAATTCATCAAAAATGATTTCCAGAATCAATTCCTACTATATATGAATCGAAGCACAACTTTGAACTCAATATGATTAATTCAAGGAGAATAAAGGAATGTATCTCAAATAAACTTTGTCAAAAGTACTAATGTTGATTCAATAAATCAATAGTCATATTTGTAGAAACTATATTCGATTCAAAGATATCTGTAATTAATGAAACAACTTTTTCTTTTCAAAACAATAAATATTGATAATTTTCTTTAAAAGTTAGTTTGAAAAGCTTGAATCATACAAGAGCTTTCTAATGTACCCGTGAAATGAGCTTTCAATCAACAATCCCAGATCTGATCAGGACCTTAGGTTGCCAGATTTAAAGAATTCTTTTTCAAGACAACAATCCTTACATACTGTTATTATGTGTCTTGAATTAGTTTGTTACACATAGGGGTAGTTTTGTCCTTAGCCATTTAGGGGTACACAAATGTTATATATAGACCCCCAACGTGTGCTTAGAGAAAGGTAGAATCTTGTATCCCTTTGTGATCACCTAGAGAATCATTCAGTTGAGCTCCATTCGTGGACGTACCCAATTGGGGAACCACGTTAAACCTTGGTGCTTTTGCATTTGCTTCACACGTCTTTCCAATTTGTCTTCTTCTTTCTTCTCCACGAGTCCAAGCTTCTCCTTTTCCGCGCTTCTCTTCGCATAACAAGTGGTATTAGAGCGAAGCTTGAGGAGTTGGCCGTGGATTAGGCTTGAAAGAAGAAAAGAAAGATCTTGGCCAACGCACGAGCCGACTTCCACGCCTACAACCAACGCCCACGCTCGACGCTCGCGCCCAACGCCTAACACCTGCGCCCAACGCCTGTGCCCGACGCCAGCGCCGAACGCCCGCACCCAACGCCTGCACCCGACGCTCGATGCCCGCATTCACCCACGTTCTTGCCTACACGATCATCCTCGTCTCCGCCCGCGCGATCGTCCGCGTGCATTCGCCCTTGTTCTTGCTCGCGCAAACATCCGTGTCTCTACCCGCGCATATTCACTCGCGTCTTCGTCCTCGCCAGCGCCCGCACGCAACTGCTCGCGTCCTCACCCGACGCTAGCGCCTGCATGCATTTGTCTGCGTCATTGCTTGCACTAGCGCCCGTGCGTGATTGCTTGCGTTCTGTAGGACGCCAGCATTCACGTATCAACGCTTGCGTTCTTTGTTCAACGCCAGCGCTTGCAGTTTGCTCACGCGATCTTTGTTCGCGACCTGTGTTCGTGGCAAAGCATCCGTGGTTGGAATTCTTGTTCGACGTCTGCGATCTTGAAGCTGAGAACGTGCACTTGGTCATCTGTCGTTTCCACGTTGGTGAAACGAGTAGTAAGAATTCCTATCATAACTTTTGAAGTTTGTTGTTGTGATTTTGCAAAATTCTTTTTCAGCCTTTTTGGTAGATCATGTGTGGCCAGTTCTTTGGAATTCTTTAGCAGTTCTTTGGAATTCTTTGAAGTTCTTTGGGAATTTTGAGACAATACGTGTGATCTTGGCTCATCTTTGTTTGTTTTGGATTCTTTGCGAGTGATCTTTTGAATTTGGTAGCTGCATTTGTTAGTTGGGATATTTTGAATGAAAGATTCATCTGCAGCTTTGGGATAACAAATTTTGTGCTTATTTGTTGTCTGAATTATTTGGTATTTGCTTGCTATGTTTGTGTTGTTCTACTGTCATGGCATCTTCAGCCTTGAAAGTTGAAAAGTTCAACGCCAAGAACAACTTTAGTTTGTGGCAAATTAAGATGAAAGCACTTTTGAAATGGCAGGGTATTTGGACTCCCTTAAATGTGGAGACAACCCTAGATAAGAAGTTTGCTGAATTTGAACAGCAAGAGGAGAAGGCACATTCGACTATTCTGCTATGTTTATTAGATGAGATAATCATTGAGGTAGTAGATGAAAATACAGCTTTGGGTCTTTAGAATAAGTTAGAATCTTTGTATATGACTAAGTCTCTTACGAATAAGCTGTTGTTGAAGCAAAGGCTGTTCTCTCTAAGAATGAAGGAAGGTACACCATTGAAGCAACATTTGGATCAGCTCAACACCATTCTCATGGAGTTGAGGAACATTGGTGTTACTGTGGAAGATGAGGATGCTGCACTCATCTTATTGGTATCTCTCCCTCTCTCCTTTGAGAATTTTGTGCAATCTTTTGTGGTTGGCAAAGATTCTATTACTTTGGAGGAGGTAAGATCAAGTCTTCATTCTCGAGAATTGAGGCATTTGGCTACACATGGTAGCAATGATGCTAGCGGATCAGGTTTGACAGTGCATCATTCAGAGTCTAGAGGACGGCAGAGTAGAAGAGACAACAAGCATAGAGGCAGAAGTAAGTCCAAAGGTAGAATTTCCAATGACACTTGCAATTATTGCAAGGAAAAGGGGCATTGGAAGGTAAACTGCCCTAAATTGAAGATTAAGGGAAATGCAACAGTCACTGAAAATGGAGACTCAGGGTCTGATTGTGATTTCTCCCTTACTGTATGTTGTATTGTCTACTCCGATTAGAGTTGGATTATGGATTCTGGTGCATCACATCATATGACTCCCAATAGAGAATATTTCCATACATATGAGGAGGTAGATGGTGGACAGGTCACTTTAGTAGATAATGATGTTTGTGACAAAACAGGTGTTGGATCTGTCAGATTCAAGATGCATGATGGGACGATCAAAGTCTTGGAGAATGTTTGGTATGTGCCAAGGTTAGGCAAGAGCCTTATTTCGCTAATGGCTCTTGATCAGAAAGGTTTCAATTTTTCAGGTGGAGGAGGTAAACTTCACATTTTGAAAGGTTCCCTAGTAGTAATGAAGGGAATTAAGGATGGACCTTTATACATTCTTCAGGGCAAACTTATCATTGGATCGGTAGGTGCGACAATAAATGATCAACAGTCTATGTCAGCTATTTGGCATTCCAGGTTAGGACATTTGGGCCAAAAGAGAATGTAGAAGCTCAATACGCTTGGCAGGTTAGATGGTCATATATTTACATATATTGATTTATGCAGGCATTATATCTATGGGAAATAGAAACGTGTTTCCTTTGGAAGAGCAGAGCATTCTACCAAGGGAAAGTTGGATTATGTCCATGTAGATTGTTGGGGACTGTCTCAACAACTCTCTTTAGCAGGTTCTAAGTATTTTCTCTCCATTGTTGATGACTTTAGTCATATGACTTGGATTTTCATTATGAAACATAAGAGTGAAGCCTTCAAGAACTTTAAACAATGGAAGGCTATTGTTGAAAACCAAGTAGGGAGGAAAGTAAAATACTTGAGAATAGACAATAGTTTAGAATTTTGCTCAAATGAATTTGACATTTTTTGCATAAATGTAGGCATAACTAGGCATTATACTGTCAGGGGAACTCCACAACAGAATGGAGTTGCAGAACGTCTTAATAGGACGTTGTTGGAGAGAGCTAGGTGTATGCTCTCTCATGCTGGGTTGGAAAATTTTTTTTGGGCTGAAGCTGTTAACACAGCCTCCTATTTGGTGAATAGGTCACCATCCAATGCAATTGGCGACAAGATCCTTTATGAAGTATGGATGGATAAAGCGGCTAACTATTCCAAATTGAAAGTATTTGGATGTCCTGCGTATTACCATGTGAATCATGGTAAATTGGAACCACATGCCAAGGAAGACATATTTGTGGGATATGGAATGGGAGTAAAAGGATATAGGATATATGATAAAGAAACAAGAAAGGTCATTCATAGCAGGGATGTTACCTTTGATGAGGTTTCTTTGATGCACAAGAAAGAAAACCCAACTATTTTGAATCCACCTAGTACTCCTAAGCAGGTGGAGCTTGATTTGATTCAACCATTGATATCTGATCAGTCTATTCCTGTTGATACAGATCAACGTTTGATCTTAGAAGAAGATCGAGGAGATGAATTTATTGAGGACACATGTTCAAGGTGTGTTGCTAGAAATCGTCCTAGGAGGGATGTTCACCCTCCACAGAGGTATGGCTACAATAATATGGTTGCTTTTGCCCTACAGGTAGCTGGTGAGGTGGAGGATGCTGACCCACCTAGTTTTGATGCTACCGTTAGTGGACCAGAAGCCGTACATTAGTTGGGAGCTATGCAAGAAGAACTACAATCTTTGCATAAGAATAGGACTTGAGAGTTGGTTGGATGTGAAAACAGCTTTCTTGCATGGTGATTTAGATGAGGACATCTAGATGGAACAGCCAACAGGTTTTGCAGAAAGAGGTAGATCAGACCTCGTTTGTAAGCTACAAAAATCTTTGTATGGGCTGAAACAGTCTCCCAAGTAGTGGTATAAAAGATTTGATTCTTTTATCACTGATGTTGGTTTTGTTAGAAGTAGTTTTGATTCATGTGTCTATATTAAACAAATTAAAGAAGAATTTGTTTACTTGCTCTTGTATGTGGATGACATTTTGATTGTAGCTAAAGATGTTAATGAAATACAGGTTTTGAAAGACACATTGAAATCTGAATTTGCAATGAAGGATTTAGGACCGATAGGTAAAATCCTTGGGATGGAGATTTATCGTGACAGGAACATCGAAAGATTATTTCTCTATCAGCATAGTTATGCTCTAAAGATTTTGAGCAGGTTTGGCATGACTTCAAGCAAGGCCATCGGAACGCCCTATGATAGGAACCTACGATTATCAATTACTATGGCACCTCAGACGCCATCTGAAAAAGAGTACATGAAGAAAGTTCCATATTCATAGGCAGTTGGCAGTCTTATGTATGCCATGGTTTGTACTCGTCCAGATCTTGCTTACCCTCTTAGTGTTGTAAGCAGGCTTATGTCAAATCCAGGGAAGAGTCATTAGTAGGCCGTGAAAAGGATCTTTAGGTACTTGAAGGGCACGTCTAATGTAGGATTGATTTATGGTGTTAAATATAACTGTAGTGTAGCTAGATATTTTGATTCAGATTTTGCAGGTGATGTTGATCAGCGTAGATCCTTAATAGGATATGTCTTCACATTGGCAGATTTCATTATTAGTTGGAAATCTACTCTACAGCCTACTATATCTTTATCCACCATAGAGGCTAAGTATATGGCGATGACAGAAGCTACAAAAGAAGGTATTTGGCTGAAGGGGTTACTTGGAGACTTTGGTCTGCGATATGATAAAGCAGAAATTTTCTGTGACACTCTCAGTGCCATCAGCTTAACAAAGGACAATGTGTTTCATGATAGGACAAAGCACATTGATGTTCGTTATCACTTTCTTAGAACAGAAGATCACGTGAAGATTTTGAAGATCAACACACATGACAATCCAGCTGATATGTTTACGAAAGGCGTTCTTGAAAGCAAGTTTAAGCATTGCTTAGACTTACTTAATGTGTTTGCTTATAGTTGACCCTTCGAGTCTTTTGAAGATGGAAATTTGTTTTGGTTCTAGGTGGAGTTTGTAAATTCAAGGTAAGGTGAAGATTGTTATTATGTGTCTTGAATTAGTTTGTTACACATATGGGTAGTTTTGTCCTTAGCCACTTGGGGGTACACAAATGTTATAAATAGACCCCCAACGTGTGCTTAGAGAAAGGTTGAATCTTGTATCCCTTTGTGATCACCTAGAGAATCATTCAGTTGAACTCCATCTGTGGACATACCCAATTGGGGAACCACGTTAAACCTTGGTGTTTTTGCATTTGCTTCACACGTCTTTCCCATTTGTCTTCTTCTTTCTTCTCCACAAGTCCAAGCTTCTCCCTTTTCGCGCTTCTCTTCGCATAACACATACCTATCTGCTCAAGTATAAAAGGCTCGTGATCAAGCTGATCAATAAACTCTCAAAGATTTTCACTTTGTAAGCACTTTTCATTTTATGCACAGTATATATATATTCCATTATATAGATGCAATAAAACACAAATCTCATACAATTTTTATGTCTATGATTTTACTGAAAATATGAATCAGTTTCAATAAGCTCATACTTTTGATTAACAATTTAAGATGATTTACATATAACTTATTCTACAAGTTTAATCAATCAAGTCAAATTTATGCATGATCATATGCACTTTCCTCGATTCAAAGAAAACACTTAATCAAAATTTCATAATTTCAAAAGTATTTAATGATTTTCATTTACACTTCCACTTAAAATCGTGAAAACCATTAAAATTGTTAACCTACTTAAAATCAATAAGATACTACTATGATTTTACAATAAATACATACTATCTTAAGTAGTAGTTTAAATATTACTTAGATATTTATGATAAGTATATAATATCTATGAGGTGAACAACATCATCAATAATATTTATCTTTTTGTGGAGTTTAAGCATTTTACACATCACATAGCCTACAAATACCCAAATTTAATCTTATGTTGCAAAATGTATTTTCATCTAGAGGTTTTGTAAATATATCAGCTAATTGATTTTTACTAAATACAAATTCTAATTTAATTTTTCCTTTAATTACGTTATCTCTTAGAAAATGATGTTTAACCTCTATATGTTTTGCTCTTGAATGTAATACAGGATTTTTGGAAAGATTTATTGTAGAACTACTGTCACAATAAATCTTAGTTACATCATAAGATAATCCAAAATCTTCTAAAGTTTGCCTTATCCATAGAATCTGAGTGCAACACAGTGCAGCAGCAACATATTCAGCTTTTGTAATAGAAAGTGCTACACAGTTCTTGAACAAATGAATGTTGAGCTTAATGAAGATGTTGCTTACAATGTTGAAGCTGAAGAATCAAGCTTACCTAAGCAACTTCAAGAAAATATTTTTCCAAATGACCAACATGACATTCATTTTGAAGAAGAGATTCCTGAAGATGAACTAAACTCTGAATCACAGCTTCAGGTATCACCTTCTTTGTGTACAGTATTACAAATTCAAGGTAATTCAATTCATTTTAAATCTGCGGAAGCATTGTAGAAATACAATAAACTGATTACATGTTAGATTCTGCATGCTCGTCTAATAAAATTCAGAAATTTGATGGAAATAAGAGATCTATTTGAGTTTCAAAGCCTCATTCAATTCTTGCCAGTTGGAACGAAATGGAAGTAATACAAAGAGCTTATTGCAGCTTTTTATAGCAATCTGGTCAAGAATGACAACATACTGAAAACTCAAATAAATCAATAGGAGTTCACATTGTCTCTTGAATTAATTTTTGAAGTTTTGGGATTGAGAAATGAAGGTGTTGTTGTAACTAATAGATTTGACATGATTAGACAACTAGAATGGAACATTCAGTCTTTATCAAAAATTCCAGATGTATATACTGAACTGAGATTGATGGAAAATCTGAATGCAGATGCAAGGTTTATTGCATGCAAATTTATTTCAGAGAGTCAGACACAATATGGAAGTCAGCAGAAGTTGTTTATATGTAACTTATAGCCTGATGAATAGAATTCAAATCAATTGGTTTGATGTTTTCACTTCTCAACTATAGCATATGAGTTCAAAGTTATTTTATGGTGATGCTGTATGTAGACTCATTGCAAGCCAATTGAATTTATCCGATTGGCCCTCTGAAAATAAAGGCATGAAAGCTTTTAGTGTCAAAGATTTGCAAAAATTTCAGGCCATGCATCAACCTCAACGACAACAACTACCTGACTATATAGAACATATACAACCACAACAACAAAGTTATTCAATTACAGTAGAACAGCAACCCCAGCTACCTCCTGACTTAGATGTAGTGCTTAACAACATCAAAAATGATATTAGGCATCTAGGAGATAAAATATGTAATGCTATAAGTGATATACTTAAGAGGGGTCATTAACTGTCTGTTTGCTTGTTTCTGAATACAAAATGTAATGTTTGATTCATTGAACAATACATTTTTTCTATAAATGTTTACAATTCTTATTATTGTTTATAGAAAGTGTTGTTGTAAATATATCTCTTACTATATATATTATCTGTAATTATCTTTTTGATTAATGACAAAAAGGGGGAGAAATGTTATAAAAAGATGATTATGATTTTAATTGCATATATTATAAAGGCAGATGATATTTAAATAGTTATTGTAATCTGATAGATGATTATATAATGAAAGGGAGAGAAATGATACTTATATAATTATTGACATCTGAAAGTTTTATTTTTGAGAGTGATTTTTACACAAATAATAGAAATAAGCTTAAGTGAACTTAAGTCAACAAACTTGGTTGTTGAATTAAAAGTTAACCCAACGAAGGTGCTTTGTTGAGTAAAACATATTTCATAATTGATTTAATATGATTTTGTCATCATCAAAAAGGGGGAGATTGTTGAGTATTTTGTTTTGATGATGTGTGTTGAATGAAAATAATCATATTTGCTCAATTACTATTGCTTGTGAAAAGAAATTAAAAACATTAATTAATACAGAAAAAGCTTATTGATATAAATACTTGTATGTATTAGATCTGAAATTATACTGTTAAACAACTAGTCATTTCATTGCATTAATTTCTCATGTAACTAAATGTTAAGTTAACATGTGTTTTTTATTGAAAAGCATGATATGTTTTAAAGTTATATCTTTTGTATCATGAACAGTGCACGTTTAGAAAACTCGTTAAGTTAGAGTGTTATTTGTATAGAGGTCACATAAGAACTCGTTGAGTTAGAGACTTAAGGGTTAAAATAGGTCACGTGAGAACTTGTTGAGTTAGTGTGTAAAAGAAGAGACGAACTCATTAAGTTAGTGTTGTACATGTGGTCAAATTATAAGTTACGAATGTTATATTGTATCATGTGAGGTGCACATGTTTAACTCGTTAAGTTAACATAACTAAATTCGTTGAGTTGCTATATTAAACACTAAGGCAACGCATTAGGTTAGCGTTATAAACTTAAGTTGTTATTTTTGCACGTGGTAAAATTCTTATTATAAAAACATTTTTTTATTACTAGTTCGTTGAGTTATCTGTAACACAATGGAGATGGTTCATTGAGTTAGTGTAACACCATAGACTTAGTTCATTGAGTTAGCTACAGTACTTGTCACGTGAAATGGCACATGAGGAACTCGTTAAGTTAGAAACGTTAAGTTAATATCTACTTGTGTTACTCATTTAGTTAACATTAACGTAATGACTTCTTATTACACTTGATGAAAAATTTTGGAAGAGAAAGTTTATTTTGTAGGAAATTTTTTAGAGATCCAGGATTGATGATTAAAGAAAATTCGAAATGTAGACGTGGGTCAGAACATGTGTGTTTCGATGAAGGAAAAAGCAAAGATGTGAAGAAGTGGAAAACTAGTAGTGATTAAACGTGGAGGATATGCATGAAATTAACATACAATTAATTCTTTTTCAATAGTTGTGTAATTAACTTGAGCATCATTAAAGGTTTTGCTTGCATAATGAATCACTCTAGGAGATTTTTCTTTCTATCCTAACACTGCTCCTACAGCAAAATCAGAAGCATCACACATTAATTCAAATGGATGGTTCCAATTAGGTGCTTGAATTATAGGAGTTGAAATTAAACGAGTTTTAAGTCTGAAAAATGCTTCTTTGCAATTTTTATCAAAGTTAAATGGAACATCTTTTAATAGATTAGTTAAAGGTCTAGCTATCTTGCTAAAGTCTTTAATAAATCTTCTATAAAAACCAACATGTCCTAGAAATGATCTAATATCTTTTACTGATTTAGGTTCTAGTAGATTAGAAATTACTTCTATTTTAGCTTTATCTACTTCCAACCCTTTCTTAGAAACAACATGCCCTAAGACTATTCCTTGTTTAACCATGAAATGACATTTTTCCCAATTTAAAACCAGATTTTTTTCCACACAGCGTTTTAATATTTGGTCTAAATTACTTAAACACACTTCATATGAGTTTCCATATACAGTAAAATCATCCATAAATATTTCTAAAAAATCTTCAGTCATTCTAGTAAATATACCCTGCACACACCTTTGAAAGGTAGTTGGCGCATTGCATAATCCGAATGGCATTCTTTTAAAAGCATAAGTTCCATTAGGACAGGTGAAAGTTGTTTTCTCTTGATCCTCTAATGCTACTGGAATTTCATTATACCATGAATACCCATCTAGGAAACAAAAATATTCTTGCCTTACTAATCTTTCCAGCATTTGATCTATAAAAGGTAAGGGAAAATGATCTTTCCTAGTCACAACATTCAGCTTTCTATAGCCTATATATACTCTCCAGCCTGATTGAATTCTAGAAGGGATCAAGTCTTGACTTTCATTCCTAATAACTGTTAATCCTGATTTCTTGGGAACTACATGGATTGGACTAACCCACGAGCTATCAGAAATTGGATAAATTATATCATTATTTAACCATTTAACTATTTCCTTCTTGACTACTTCTTTAAGGTTTGGATTTAATCTTCTCTCAGAAATTCTAACAGGTTTAGCATTCTCTTCTAAATATATGTGGTGATAGCATAAAGTTGAACTTAACCCTTTTATATCAGTCATAGTCCATCCTATTACTTCTTTATAACTTTTTACTACATCTTTTAATTTAGCTATTTGATCCTCTTTTAAATCTGAAGCAATAATGATTGGACAAGTTCATTTATCTTCCAGAAATATATAGGTTAATTTAGGAGGTAAAAGTTTTAATTCTAAATGCTACCCATTAGAAGCTAGAGCTCCTAATTGAACATCATCATTTTTTAAATTAATTTCTTCCCGATCTCCTTCTATATTTATGCTTTCACTTTCTTCTAAAATTTCAGAATTGATTTTCCTATTTAATTCTTTTTGAATTACATCATCTAGCATATCTCCTTCTTCCTCTAAAAAGTCTATGGTATGTAAGGACATTTCTAACTCTTCAAACCTTTCTGGTTTGAAAATATTTAATTGAGTATCCTCATTACCATATGCTAACTTCATTGCTCCAGTTTTACAATTGATAACAGCCCCTGATGCTACTAAAAATGGCCTTCCCAAAATTAAAGATGTATCACTATTTTTATGCTTAATTTGTTGGGAATCCAAAATTACAATATCAATAGGATATATAAAATTTTTGATTTTAATTAAGACATCTTCTATTTTTCCTCTAGGGTATCTTATACTTCTATTAGCTAATTGAATAACCGTACTAGTAGGAGTTAAGCTTTCTATTCCTAAGGATGCAAATATATCACTTGGCATAACATTTATACCTACACCTAAGTCTATTAATGTTCTTTCCAAAATGGTATTTCCTATGGTGCATGATATAACAGGGATTCCAGGATCAGATAACTTTTTAGGAATTTATGGTACAAATAGGGAACTACTTTGCTCAGCTAAAAAGACTTTTCTACTTGGGTAAACTATAGGATTCTCATACTTGGCTCTATTATATTGAGGATAATTCATTTGTTGTTGATGGGATCTAACAATTTGTAAACGTTTCAATTTCAAACAATCAGAAATGTCATGTCCTTCAGAATTGCAGAATTCACATATGCTAATTATAGGTTTCAGAAATCTTTGAGCATAAGCATATGCCATATTCTCAATTACAGAAGAAAACACACAACTCTGGCTATTAAAACGAAATAGCTCTAACAATTGCTTAATTCAATTCAATTCAATTCCCCGACAAGGGCGCCATAAAACTTGTTTGGATTTTCCCACCACTACACTAGAAAAACATGAATTTGTTACTTCTATTTTACTTAATTAATTTATCTTTATGCCTATTCTTTCTTTTAGAAGTAAACAAACAACCTTTAATACAATTTAGATATTAATTCCAATTTGTACTTTAACTGCAAGTGCACAATGTCTATTGTATCAATGTGCAAGTACAGGTCGATCCCATAGGGAATTGCTGACGAACTTGAGAACTGTTCGTTTGTTAACAATCAAATTTATATATTCAATAAGTTCTCTATTGACTTATAGTTAACTCAACAGACTAAGTTCGTTGAGTTATGGCTATCTCAACGGACTAACCTCGTGGACTTAAGTTAACTCCACGAGCCTACCTTTTCTTTTTTTTACTACTTTTTACAGAGGAATTCAGCCAACCATTGGGCGATTCCACAGATTGTAAATAACATCAATTAAGCTCTTTAATGCTAGTTAACATTGGATTTATCATTAAGCAATACTAACATTTAGATAATTCAAATAGTAACCATTAAAATCTTTAAGTCTTTTGAATGAACCAATTTCAATAAACTGTAAATCTAAAATAAACATAAAACAATCACAACACTGACAAAGATAACATTAATCACGATACAACACTCAAATACAACATACAAACATAGATAAATTGTTTTTGGTATTTTTGTTTTAATATGAACATGGAAATGGGCGACAGGTGAAATGTAAAGTAATCTCACTTGACAGTAAATACTTCTGACACTACTTGCAACGCGATTACACCACTGAAAATTAAACCACTTACAATCCTGTCTCCTCTCCCTATAGAATCGCGAGTCCAGAATTGCAAGATGATCTCCTCTTCAGCATATAGGCATCAACTCGAAGCCAAGGCTAAAAGCTTTACGATCTCCTGAAATATGAGTCGGCGCTTGGTGAAAATGGCTTCCCTTCTCGCGACGCGATCACTCCTCACAGTGGTTGTCATGCACTATGTTTAGCTCGGAATTGACTCGACATCAGGCAAGTATCCTCACAGACCTCCGATGGTTGGTGATTATGGTGTGGTGATGATGATGGTTGGTGTGGTACTCCAGAGAATTGCAACACCGATCCTCCTTTGCACACACTGTCCGCCCATCGATCACACACTTCTTCTTTTTTCTTCTTTTCTTTTATATTTCTTCAGTAGTAACTGCTTCTACTTGAATGGTCAGTTGGATTTCTTTCATTTGTATCAATGACGATGATTTCTTTCCCTGCGCGATACGTGCAAACATGATTTTTCTCCTCCAACTGTCTGTTCCTGCAACTGCTGTCGTGGCATATTAGAAAATATATAGTCCATGGAGTTACAGATAACTCAATGGACTTTCTTCATTGATTTAACTATAAAACATGTGCATAAATTTAACTATCCGATGCTTAGGTGCATTTCAGATACTTATAAACTTAACTATCCAATGCTCAGGCGCATTTCAGATAATTATAAATAACTCACTGATATATAACTTAAGTAAATCTACTAGATCTCAACACATGTCAACAGTAGTTTAATCATAAAATAACATTTCAGAGAGTTACAGGTCTAACTATCTGATGCTTAGATGCATTTCGGATAGTTACAACTAACTCACCGAAAATCCACTTAAGTCAATTTCCCAGAACACGACATGTGTCCTTAGCTATTTATAAATAAAAGGAGATTTCGAAGAGTTATAGGGATAATTATCCGATGCCCAGCTGCAATTTCGGATAGTTATAGATAACTCACCGAAAGTTCACTTAAGTCATTCATTATGGTTTCGACATGTGTACTTCAGGAAATAATAAAATATTCTCTCAAAACATAACTGTTCGGCAATTTAAACGTAACTATCCGATACATATTTGGTCTGTTAAATATAACTGTCCGAATTTGTTCGGTATGTTAAATATAACTATCCGAAATATCAGAAAATTCGGATACTTAAGAATTTCACAGCCTGCAACTTACCGACAGTTCATAAATGTACCAAATTAACATTAATTCCCCTAAATTAAGCAAATTCTTCAATTAAGGCATATAACAGTGCAATTATAACATAATGGCTTAATTCTTATATGATAAGCTAAATATTATGCAATTAACCATCATTTAAATGTTAATAATATGCACTTTTTCATTCTAAACACTACTTCATACCCTCGTGGAGTTAGGTCATAACTCAACGAACTAAGTTCATTGAGTTAAGCAATAACTCTACGATACTACTAACTATAATTAAACTTACATTTTTTTTTATATTTTTCTACTTACTATATTATACATAGTTACTTCCAGTTATACTATTTCATTTAGCTACCCTCCTAGAGGAGGTATCAATTTCATTAACAGTTCTGTTGATAAGGTTAGGTACTGCTTGCATTGGCAATCCTCCAATAGGTCTAACTTCTATTGATTCCTTCTGTCTAGGGGGTATATTTCTATTTATATTTTGATTTTGAATTGTAGCATTTCCAAATACAAGATCTAGACGATTATTTAATTGTTGAATTATCTTTTCTAACTTCTCTATTCTAGATCCTAGTTCAATTAATGCTTCATAACTTATATTTTGTCATTTATATTTTCTCCTCCTTGGAAATTGTTGTTTCTCCAAGATAAATTCAGATGATTTCTCCAATTGGGGTTATAAGAATTTCCAAAGTTATCTTTCTGGTTTCTAACATAAATAATATCTAAGTCATTAACGTTTGCACTCTTTTCTACTAGTTTTTGATTTAATGATAACTCTTCTATTTTCTTTGTTAATTCAGTTAATTTAACTTCAAGCATAGTGCTTGAATCTATTTCATGCATTCCCCTTGGCAATATTCTTTTATTTGTAATAGCTTCAGCTGAGTTTTCCCACTGTGTAGTTCTTTTTGCAAAGTTTTCTATATACGTCTATGCTTCTTCACTACATAGTTTTAAAAATCCATTTTGACAAGTAGATTCTAATAAAGATTTTGTTGAAACATTTATGCCTTCATAAATTATACCTATCAATTGTGCTTTACTCATTGCATGATGTAGACATTGAGTCAGTAAATCTTTAAATCTTTCAAAATATTTCTAGAATGATTCTCCCTATTTTTGGCTACACATTAATATTTCCTTTTTCTTTTTAATCGTTCGATGAGTTGGATAATATTTTTCCAGAAAAAGAGAGTAAAATTCAGTCCATGTAGAAATTGAATAAGGCGACAGAGTATATAACCATCTCTTAGGTGTGTCTTTTAAAGTAGAAGGGATATATCTAAGTTTAAAAGCATCAATACTCATGTTCGGCATTTTCATCATTTGATAAACTTCGTTAAATTCTCTAAGGAAATAATAGGCATCCTCTCTTTCTAATCCATGAAAATGTGGCAATTGACTAATATAATTAGATTTCAATTCAAACCTATCTCCCTCAAAGTTTGGCAATCGAATACATAAAGGTTCATCAACTAATTCAGGATACAAAATTTCCCCTAATGGTTTCTCTATTGGAGTAGCCATATCTTCGTTCTCTTTTAAAGAAAGGTTAGCTACACCCCTAAGGATTTCGTTAAAGTCCAATTTAGAAAATATTTTAGTACGTGTCTATGTTGAATAATCCTGTGTAGGTGTTCTTACTAATCGTTTAGTGCTAGGAGAATGAATCCATGTGCTCATAAACTCTTAACATAAAGTAAAATAGCAAAAGATTAATTACATACCAGTCTGAAGCTTTATATTTAGTAAATAGTTGTTGACGGATGAAGTTGAATTAGTTGCTTCTCCTTCCAATTCCCCAATGAATTTCCTTTCTCAAGTGTTGGTAACTTGTAAATAACATTTTGTTCTATATTTATAATGCATGTCCATAAAGCAAATGAATCTCGTTGCAAGAATGTGTCTTGTAACGTGCAGTGTGGTTCCTACTTTTATGGTACGTGTGCCACTTCTAATTTCAAATTTTTAGTAACCGCTAAACCCACGAAGTTTTGTTCATGGCTGAAAGAATAATCGTTCAGCTTAATCCATGAACTAACCTCATTGAGTTATAATTAAATCAACGGACTAGCTTCGGTTACTGTTGCTAACTCCATAGACTAACTTCATTGAGTTACAGTTAACTCAACGGAGTGACCTTATATTATATTATTGACCTCATGGAGTTAAGGTTAACTCAACGGACTTACTTCGTTGAGTTAACACTTAGCAAATTTCTAAAACTCACTCCTCGTATTAACTTCTATTTATAAATTTTTCCTACATTTTTTTCAACTTAAATAAAGTTAGATACATGACATTAATGCAATGTTCTAATTAAAACTCATTTAAATCTGAACATTATATAAATATTTAACTTGCAGTTCATTTCATGTTATGCAAAATTTAAATTTTACTTTGCAGCATGCAGATATTTTTAAGTATTATCCAGTTATCTTGCATTTAATCTTGTCATTCAGCAAATTTGTATATCTTTTAAACAATTTTTGCAACTTGTTCAAACATTTATATAATACTCAAGATAGTTCATCCATTACATCATTCTCAAACACGAATGAAAAATACATCTAAAAAACACACATTCATTAATATGAATAGTATACGTTACAATCACTTAGATATTTTTCATACAAATATACACAAGTAGATGAACAATATAATTTAATCTTTTCTCCTAAGTTCATCTACTTCCTCCTAGAGTTTTTCTAATTATTGCTCTAATTGGTTTATTCTTTCCACAACTCCTGTAATGCCTCCAGAAGGTCCAACAATTTCTACAGCAACATAATTTCTATATTCTTTCACTAAAATGGTTCTTGATCTTATACTTTTGGAAGCCCATTTTGTGAAATCAATACAGTCCACCATCAATAGTGGAATCAAATCTCCATAAAATAATTTCTTCTTTACTGCTTTCAACTTGGAGATAAAAACTATAGACCAATTAATGTGAATTCTGTTCACAACTGCATAGGTGGCCCATTTGACAAATTAACTCAGTTCTATATCATGGTCTTGTCGTTGGTAGACATTCTTAATTAGAATGTTAGTTATCATGTGTGCTTTACCATTTAAGTGCTTCAGTCTATTTAATAATAACACACTAGGATTGATAGCTAAACAATCCTTGATTTCCTGTTCTGTCCACTCAACGACAGTTGTGCTTTCCAGAATTTCTAGTCCTTCATTCTTCAATCCTAAAATGTTGTGGAGAAGCTCAAGTGTTATCTATACATTAGCTTGCTCCACATTAGAAATTAATCCACTTTCTCCTTCTCTTAAATTTGCATAAAAGCAAGGCACTAAACTCTCATATACTACATGCCCTCTCTCTTAAGAAATAAACTATAGTAGACTTGGAACTCAAATAAATCTTTTATTTCTTACATTCCGTCCCAATTTACTAGTTTATTGTAAATGATATTATAACCCCTTATCTCTTGGTATTTACTATAAGCTTCCTGACTCCAAAAGTGTAATTTATTTAAAATTGTTGCTTCAGTCGAGTCAGGAATTTGCATTTGTTGCTCTAGAGGGGTTTCTTCTTGAACTTCCTCTTCCATAAGCTGAGTTTGAATTGACTAAAAATGCTCGGCAGATTCCTTTATTTTTGCTTGTTGAGTATTTTTGTTTTGATGATGTGTGCTGAATGAAAATAATCATATTTGCTTAATTACTATTGCTTGTGAAAAGAAATTAAAATCATCAATTAATACAGAAAAAGCTTACTGATATAAATACTTGTCTGTATTGGATCTGAAGTTAATAACTAGTCGTTTCATTGCATTAATTTCTCATTTAGCTAAACGTTAAGTTAACATGTGTTTTTATTGAAAAGCATGATATGTTTTAAAGTTATATCTTCTATATCATGAATAGTGCACGTTTAGACAACTCGTTAAGTTAGAGTTTTGTTTGTATAGAGGTCACGTGAGAACTCGTTAAGTTAGAGGCTTAACGGTTAAAATAGGTCATGTGATAACTCGTTAAGTTAGTGAGTAAAAGAAGAGACGAACTCGTTAAGTTAGTGTTATACACGTGGTGAAATTATAAGTTACGAATATTGTATTGTATCACGTGAGGTGCACATGCTTAACTCGTTAAGTTAACAAAACTAAACGCGTTGAGTTGCTATATTGAACACTAAGGCAACGCGTTAGGTTAGCATTATAAACTTAAGTTGTTATTTTTGCACGTGGTAAAATTCTTATTATAAAAACATTTGTTTATTACTGAATCGGTGAGTTAAAGTATTTTTCGGAGACTTATAGTCGTAACTATCCGAAAGGTAACTTAAGTCATGTTTTTAGGTCTTGACACGTGTCTCACTAGTTTTATAATATAAAGAGTTTTTCGGTGACTCACATCCATAACTATCCAAAACTTAAACTATTTTCGGTGAGTTATCGTTTAACCTTCCGAAAGAAAGGTTAAGCTGGTTCGTTGAGTTAGCATAACACCACGGACTTAGTTCGTTGAGTTAGCTACAGTATTTGTCATGTGAAATGGCACATGAGAAACTCGTTAAGTTAGAAACGTTAAGTTATATATATATACTTGTGTTACTCGTTTAGTTAACATTAAAGTAACGACTTCTTATTACACTAAAGAAAAATTTTTGGACGAGAAAGTTTATTTTGCAGGAAATTTTTCAGAAACCCAGGATTGATGATGAAAGAAAATATGAAATATAAACGTGGGTTAGAACGTGTGTGTTTCCATGAAGGGAAAAGAAAAGACATGAGAAGTGGAAAACTGGTAGTGGTTAAATGTGAAGGATATGCATGAAATGAAGATACAGCATAAAAGGCATAGTATTCTCATTGACCAAACCATCCTTGCACACAAAACAAAAAATCTTTTTAAGGATCAAACTATCCTTGCACACCAAAAGAAAAATCTTTTTCAGGGATCAAAAACACCTCTTCGGGCAAAATCTCTCAAGTGGAAGAAAATTCAGTGAAGTAGAAAAGGTTAAATTTATGTCGCTGAAAATTTGAAGTATCAAGTGAAAGAAAATTCGGTGAAGCAGAGAAAGACAAGATATTCGTCACTGAAGAATTGCTGAAGAAGAAAAAGAAGAAAAAGAAGAAAAAGAAAGATCTCAAACACGGAGAAAAGTTTTAAATTCTGCAAATTAGTTTTCTCTGTTTGTAGTTATGAAATTGTTTAGATGATACATGGTATCAAGTTATAATTGCATCTACAATCTCTGAGGAGAATTGAATTGTATATTGTAATTGAAACCTTGAATACAAATGATTTTATGAAAATAATGTCTCGACTTGTTTTAGAGTTTTGAAGTTTCAATTATATTTCAGAAAATATTAAAAATACACAATTCACCCCCCTCTTGTGTAGCCATACGATCCTACAAGTGGTATTAGAGCTTTGTTAATAATCTTTGATATAAAATCTATACCAACTTATTTAATATCATTCCTTATTCTACCTTCCTTGTTTTTAAACAGAAATTAATATCTGAGCATACGTTTAACTTTCTTGATTTAAGGTTCAAGTTGTTTTAAAGCTTTTAGATTGTTTAAAATCAAATAGGTTGAAAAATCTAAGGTAAGATGGCTACTAGAAATGGTAATTTTTCTTTATATGAAGGCCAAAATCTTAATCGTCCTCCTTTATTTGATGGAATACATTTTGAATATTGGAAATATAGGATGACTATTTTTCTTCAAAGTATAGATCATAAGTTGTGGTTCATGATTTGTAAACCATATATTCCGTTTAATACTCCTTATAATACTTTGACAATTACTTAAAAAAAAAATGAAACTCTAAATGCTAAGAGCTTAAATATTTTATTTTGTGCATTGAGTTATGAACAGTTCAGTAAAGTGTCGGCATATAAATCTGCTTATGAGGTGTGGCATGCATTAGAAGTTTAACATGTAGGTACTTCTCAAGTTAAAGAGACTAAAATAAACATGTTGATTCATAAGTATGAACTCTTTAAGATGCATGAAGACGAAAATGTTTTTGAGATGTTTTCCAGATTTCTTGATATCATAAACTCTTTAAAATGTTTAGGAAAGAATTTTGAACAGAAGGATTTGGTGAGGAAAATTCTCAGATCCCTAAGTTCTAAATGGTCTCAGAAAGTAACATCAATTGAGGAATCACGAGATTTAAATGTTTATACTATGAATGAACTTATAGGAAATTTAACAGCTTATGAAGTTCAATTAAATGAATCACTGAGTCACAAAAAACTAAAAATGAAGAAAGTAATAGCCTTCAAAATTAATTCAGATTCTGATATATCTATTGATTCTGACGAGGATTTGATTTTGCTGACTAGGAAATTAAAGAAAGCATGGAAAGCTAGGAAACAGCAAAGGAACAAAAATGATAAACCCTCAACGTCAAAATCACTGAATGACAAGAATTCTTCATCCAAAAAGTATGTATGTTACAACTGTAAGAAACCTGGACATCTTTCTCCAGATTGTCCTATGAGGAAAAATGAAAAGCAAAGTAGGACAAATCAGAAGAAGATGGCTTAGAAAACTTAGAAAAGGTTTTATAAGAAAAAGACTTTGAAAGTCACTTGGGATGACACGTCTGAAGAGTCTGAATCTAAGGTATCAGCATCAAAATCTTCACATTCAGAAAGAGAATAAGAGTTAGAAGACGTTGCTCATGTGTGCTTCATGACAGATGAGTCTGAGGTAATATCTAATCCTGAAAGTCATTCAGATTTCAACTTTGATGAATTATTATGTGCTTATCATGTAATATTACAAAAACTTAAAGTATGTAAACTGGAAAATGAGAATATTAGAAAATCTTCATCCATTATGGAAGAAGAAAATTGTTTCCTGTCCACTACTTTAGAAAAGTTTAAATGTGATAATGAAAATCATGCTAGAGATTTGCAAAAATTTAGATTAAATGAATGTATCTTGCATAAACAAATACAGAATATAAATGCTAAAAAATTAAAGATAGAATCTGAAAATGAAATGTTGAGAAACAATATAAATGAACTTGAATTAGAGATAGATAAATTAAAACTAAGAGAGCAAGATTTAAATTCTACCATTGAGAAATGGAATTTAAGTCAAACTAAGTTAGACAAATTAACTAGTACCCTTGCGGTGTCTTATAAATTTGGCTTAGGATTTGATTATCCTGAATATCCTAAATCTCAAGCCAATAAAGGATTTATTAGTTGCAGTTCAAGTAAATTTAAGACTAAAATTCCTTTTATTATGAAACAAGGTAATAAATATGTAGAAGTAGGTACTTCAAGGGATGAATCATGCAGTAATAATATAAATCAATGTGATTTGTCAAATTGTACTTCTAACATGACTATAAATGTTTCTAAAAATCTTGTTTCTTGTTTTGGAAATTTAGTTTCTAATGTTTCTAAAATTTTAGACAATTGTAGTAAACTGAAAATTCAGAAACCTAGGCATGTAATTGAATACATTGGTATTAGACCAATTACTCATTCTGCATGTGATAAAACTAAAAATTCTTGTGCAAAAAAAGATTTTCTATGTACGGAAAATGTTAATACAAGTACAAAATCTTGGTATAAACTTACTGAAATGTATGAGTATGACCAAAATAAATTAACATCTAATAAAAATCTATTTTGTCTTGATTATACTACATCAGAAAACAAAAAGAATGATTGTAAAAGCAATAATGCTATATGTGAGTATGAAGCTAATGATAAATCAATAGTACTTACAACTAATATAAATGATAATGTTAAACTATTTTTAAACAAGAAGAAGAAATATGCATTTAATGAACTTGGTCCTCAACAACATTGGGTACCAAGAAAAAGTTTTTCTTAATTTGTGTTGCAGAAGGAAACAACATCAAAATGGATCTTGGACAGTGGAGCGTCAAGTCACATGACCGGATAGAAAAGTCTATTACAAAATTTTACAAATACCATGAAAGGAAGTGTAACATTTGGAAACAAAAACAAAGATAAAATCATAGGTATGGGCAATGTTCAAATAACTCCTACTTGTGTTATTTCGAATGTACTATATGTAGAAAACCTAGGATTTAATTTGCTGAGTATCATAAAAGATAAAGGTATATTTTTAAATCAGGAAAAATATGCAGATGAAATGCTTAAGAAAATTAATTTTAATGATACAAGGATTCGAGGAACTCCTATGAGTACTACTTTAAAGTTAGATATTGATGACATAGGAAAATCTATAGAACAAAGAAAATATTGAAGTATGATTGGTTCTTTACTTTATTTGACTGCTAGTAGACCAGATATTATGTTTGCTGTGTGTCTTTGTGCTAGATTTCAATCTAATCCTAAAGAATCACACTTAATTGCAGTTAAAAGAATATTTAGATATATACAAGGAACTAAAATTTCGGACTGTATTATTCTAAGGATAGTTCAATAGATCTTATAGGATATATTGATGATGATTATGTAGGATCTAAATCTGATAGAAAGAGTACCAATGGCACATGTTAATTATTGGAAATAATTTGGTGTCATGGTTTAGTAAAAAGCAAAATAGTGTAGCACTTTCTACTACAGAAGCTGAGTATGTTGCTGCTGCACTGTGTTGCACTTAGATTCTTTGGATAAGGCAAACTTTAGAAGATTTTGGATTATCTTATGATACAATTGAGATTTATTGTGATAGTAGTTCTGCAATAAATCTTTCCAAAAATCCTGTATTACATTCAAGAACAAAGCATATAGAGGTTAGACATCATTTTCTAAGAGATAATGTAATTAAAGGAAAATTTAAATTAGAATTTGTGTCTAGTAAAAATCAATTAGCTGATATATTTACAAAACCTCTAGACGAAAATACATTCTGCAACATTAGATTAAATTTAGGTATTTGTAGGCTATGTGATGTGTAAAATGCTTAAACTCCACATAAAAAAGATAAATATTATTGATGATGTTGTTCACCTCATAGATATTATATACTTATTATAAATATCTAAAGTAATATCTAAACTGTTGCTTAAGATACTATGTATTTATTGTAAAATCATAGTAGTATCTTTTTTATTTTAACTAGTTAATCAATTTTAATGGTTTTTACAATTTTAAGTGGAAGTGTAAATGAAAAACATTAAATACTTCTGACATTCTGAAATTTTGATTAAATGTTTTCTTTGAATCAAGGAAAATGCATATGATCATGCATAAATTTGACTTAATTGATTAAACTTGTAGAATAAGTTATATGTAACTCATCTTAAACTGTTAATCAAAAGTATAAGCTTATTGAAACTAATTCATATTTTCAGTACAATCATAGAAGTAAAAATTGTATGAGATTTGTGTTTTATTGCATCTGTATTAATGGAATACATATATATTGTGCTTAAAATGAAAAGTGCTTACAAAGTGAAAATCTTTGAGAGTTTATTGATCAGTTTGATCACGAGCCTTTTGTACTTGAGCAAATAGGTATGTAAGGATTGTTGTCCTGAAAAAGGATTCTTTAAATCTGGCAACCTAAGGTCCTAATTAGATCTGGGATTGTTGATTGAAAGCTCATTACATAGGTACATTAGAAAGCTCTTGTATGATTCAAGCTTTTCAAACTAACTTTTAAAGAAAATTATCAATATTTACTGTTTTGAAAAGAAAAAGTTGTTTCAATAATTACAGATATCTTTGAATCACATATAGTTTCTACCAATATGACTACTGATTTATTGAATCAACATTATTACTTTTGAAAATGTTTATTTGAGATACATTCTTTAATTCTCCTTGAATTAATCACATTGAGTTCAAAGTTGTGTTTTGATTCATATACAGTAGGAATTGATTCTGGAAATCATTTTTGATGATGTCAGGATAACAGAAGTCTCTGAAAAGAAAATTTAAAAGTATAGTTATACTTAACATCTATTGTCACTACAAGTATATTTTGTATTTTGATTGAATATATTTGAAGTATATTTGTAGGGGGAGGATTAACAATGTCGAAAACAAATTAATATAATTTAGAATACAAATCTTAGTTAATCTGAATTAATGTCCTCTTAAAATCTTGATGAAATAATTTAAAAAGACAAATAAACTATTTTAGATTCAAAGGACAAAATGTTCAAATAGTTTGCAATGTTCTCAAGATAATGTTAAGTTTAGCATGTTTGTTGTTTTTGGAACGTTTCAGTTGGAAGCATTCAAAAATTGTTTTAAGTGTACTAACTAGATGTTATGTTAGATAAGGTAACATGTAAAACTACCTCTAGACAACATTTTACTCGTTAGGTTAGTTAACTCAATGAGTTATACTTGAATATTTCAGGTACCTTGATTGAATAAACTTTATTCAATATTTATTTAATTTCTAAACCTGACTTCTCTTCACGTTGAGTTATACGCCTAAAAACCCTATTTAAACACTTATTACACGGGCACTTAGGTTATTTGTAAACTTTGTCAAGAAAATCTTTTCCACTTGTTGCTGTTACAACCTACGACGATGGTCTCCAAGTTCTACAAAGGTTGTGGCAGAGGAAAAGGCAAAAGCAGAAGAGATGCAAAAGGAAAAGAAATAGAAAATGATGAAGTTCCGCATACTTGGTTTAAGAAAATATTTCAACTGGACAAAAGGTTAGTAGAAATTTATAGAGATTACTTCTTTCCTCAGGGTATATTAGATGAAGTTAGACAAGAACTTCAACATACTGATGCAAATATTACATACATGGGTATTCGTAGTAAATTTGATAGAGAATACAGAATGAAATGTGCTGAGATTGCATTTATGGAATAGTATGCAAAATATTTGGAAAAAGGTGTAGGTTCATCAAATAGAACTCCTCAAACTCCTATAAACAGTACAAAACTACATGCATTTGAGGAAGAGCATGAATCAGCTATTGTTGAGGTTTTTGTTGTCCCCAAAATAAGATCTTAAAACTCACAAAGGGACCAAAATGATAAAACATTAAACTCAAAACTCATTTTAAAATAACCGCAAGCACATAGTGCAATTGTAATATACTTCGGCGAGTACGGGTCGAATCCTTAAGGATTTGGCTTTTACAAAATATTTCTAAGGTGCAAAAATAATAATAATTACAAGTGATTCAAAACTTATCAAAAATTCACTCAATAGAGTATAAATTCCTCATTTCCATTCATAAAACACTAACTCACTACAGCACAGAATCTTGAAATTCAGTCAAGTTCACACATATCCTCCTCTTAGTATCTCAACGGTAAAATACAAAAAAAATATCATAATGAGTACTCATTGGATTAACTTTACAACCCCACTGATTTCGTTAAAAGATTTGAAATGGTCAAGCATCGGCAACGCTTTTCCTACAAACGCGCAGACTGGCAACTAACATCCCTGAATTGCGCATAGTTACTAAAAATGGCATAAGATTTTCATTCACGAAAGTCTTCAAAATCAGTGTGCTTCGAAACTTAAATCATTCATCTAACAGAGAAAATTTACAGAGGTTGATTTTGTGTTATAGATAAAAAGATATCGAATTTGGCACTGAAGAAAAAATTGGGCGAAAAACGCCAAGATGCGCTAGATGCGACATCAAGAAAAATAAATTGGAAAACCTATACAAATCAATTGGAAAAATTCTAAAAACTATACTGGAGTAAAGTACTCGAAGCTCTACAAAATAGAATCAATAACTAAAGCAAAACATCACTAGATCAGTAAGTTACGACCTAAACAAAATCGTCAAATTTACAGTATTCTAAATCGACGATAAACATCCACAAATTAGCTTTGTTAGCATACAAATATTCACATATGCACAAGATTCAAACCAAATTTGTTTCCATTCATTCAAAATAAGCATAATAAACTACTGAAATAAAAGTTCTATGATTAAACTACAATGTAACATTGCAACTAAACCTAAAACTACCATTACCCTATTGAAATTTCAAAGAATACAACTTTAAACAAGAAAATGAAAACCTAAAGAGATAAACCAATACAACCCTTTTTACCTTGAAGTGCAAACTTGTTTTGGAGAAGAATGGTGCATGAGATGTGCTCCTAGCCGTCCTCCTAGCCAAGAATTTCGTGGCTATCACCACACGAGTTCTCTTCCGGAAGCGGGAGGTCTTCAAACACCACCAAACATCAAGAAACAAGTAGTCATCCACCTAAAGTCCACAATCCTTGCCTTTCTTCTACTAGGACTGATCCACGGAAGAGGGGAGACAATTGCACGGCTTCAGATGTGCTCCAAACAGCACCCACAAGGTCTGGAAAAGATGCCCTAGCCGTCCTCCTACTAGCAACCACCAAGAGGAGAAGAGAAGAGGTTGGCCGAACCTTGTCTCCTACCTTGGAGCTCCACAAGAGGGGGGAGAAACACCACCTTCCACGAGTTCTTGAGGGGGGGAGAGGAGCTGATGACTTTCAAGGGCTGGAATGGGGGAAAGCTCATCCAAGAGGAGGGATTTGTTGGCCTTGCCTCTCCTTTTATAGAGGCTCCAAGTGGTGGAACTTGATCTCCACCTTTGATCTTCAATCCAAGGGCCAAAATTCCTCCTATCTTGATTTGCTTTATTTTTCTTATTCTTCAACCTATAAAACTCAAACAAATACATTAAAATACTCAAGAAATAAGATAATATATATTCCTAAACATGGACACTTCAAAAGGGCCAAAAATCACATTTTTCATTGAATTCCAAAAATACCCATGTACTTATTTAAATAATTAATCCTAAGTGCGAAAGTAAATTTAATCTACTTAATAAAATGCAATTGTGTTGCCACCAAGATGTAAATGTGTTTTAATGAAATGCTAAATAACAAATAGAGTCTCATTTATGCATTACTTTCTTCATTTAAGCCCATAACTACATTATTTGCCCAAAATGCATTATAACTTAAATCTTCGTTAAACACTTATGAGTATATGGCTTTAAGCACATAAAATGCATCACTTAACTATATAAAATATGCATAAATTATGACTCTACAAAACCCCCAAGCCTAAATTATGCTAGTCCCTAGCATAACTAGCTAGAAGTGTAAAAGATAAACACAATTGACAAGGTGGCATACTTATTTAAAAACAAAACTAACTACTAACAATAGAAATCCTAACTCACTTTCGCTGGAATCGCGGCTGCATTTAGCTTATGCAACAAGCTGTTTAACCCCTAGGTCACCCTAGTGGCGGAGTGTTGTCTCCAGAGGGTTTGCAGAAGACATACCCACAAAGTCTAAATCAAAACCAATGAAAACAAAACAAAATAAAATCATAATAAAACAACGTAAAATCAATACATAACACATTAAAACACTAAAAAGAGAATACACGAACATAAAACAAGAGAGAGGTTAAAGCTCAAGTGCAAGGTTGCTAGGCTCAATCACCGCTATCAAGGTCTTTGGGCATTGGTGGTGGCTCAAAAAGAAAAATAACTCACAAGTCCTTTAAATTCCAACAAGTCAACACTAATATGCTCAAGGAGTCACCTGTCTATAAGGACCATCTGCCTTGCATCAAGAAGATTCTCACCCTCACTACACATAAAAGAATATAAAGCACACGATAATGAAAATATGCAATAACCACAAAATGGTAGATAGTGATTCCTTCCTTCCTATGAGAACTGTTGGAAAATGTCTAGTCCAAGTCGACAAGGTACCACACTTGATATGCCAAACCCCCAACACTCAAGAAAGGAAAAATTGATAACAAAAGGAAAACTTTATTCACTCCCCTTTTGACTACAAACCCATCTATTTACTTTATTACTTTCTTTCCTTCTTCTTCTTTTTTCATATTTTTCTCTCTTCTTCTTTTTTTTCTATTTTTCTTTTCCTCTCTTTTCTTTTCTCTTTTTTTTTCAAATCACACTTTTTTTTTCTTTTTTTTACTGAACTAACTAATTTCATAATAGTATACACCTTATTTCTCCAACTACTTACCTCAACACCATTCTTAGCATACCAAGTGTGATAACCTTGAAAGCTGTCCTAAACACAACCTTCAAATTCTCATGAAAGTTCAGGCTGATCCAAATTATCTCACCATAAGGTCATAGAATAACCCTTTATTATGGTAGCACTCGACTTAGGATCACTCAAAAATGGGTGCAAAAGAACAAGGCATTAATCCAAGTAGCTAGGAAGACTCAACTGAAAACACATCAGCATGAAACTCATCTTCCTTTAAAGAACTCATCATAGGTCCACGCATATGGCTCTAGAGATACCACTCAAAAGTAAATGGGGGATAATCCCATTAATCCTAATAGCAACTCTTGAGTTTTCAACCTCAGCTACTTGAGTTCCAATCAAAAACAGAAAATTACAAATTTTTTTTTTTTAAACACCACATAAAAACAACAAAACACATACTAATAACGTGAAAATAATAACAAAATAAAAAGACTATCACAAATTATCGTCAAATGCCTCCCCCCCATGCCTAGTTCATGCATTGTCCTCAATGTAAAGAGATAACTAAGCTAAGTTGAAAGCATGCAGATGATAAAGACAAACATAAACACACTTTACAAGTCAAGATGTTGCCCCCCCCCATGCCTAACATGAAGTCTACATGCACTTTCAAAATTACTCAAGACATTTGCTCTAGAATACACAAAATGATAAACATGCAAATATACAAGATTGTAACATGAAAAATATAAGTGCATTGGAAAGGATAAGGATAAGGAATGCGTGCCTGGCTTGTAGTAGAAAAAACAAATACTACAAAACTAACACACATATCAAATAGGAATTTAACAAATAAAAGCATATAGAAGATATTTATGTACAGAAATAAAATTTAGATATAGATATAATCAAGATGGAGGGGCACTCGAGCTTGCATTTGTGTGTCCTCCAAACTAGTTACTACCACTAGCATTTCGTGGGTTCGATGCCGACTGACTTGGCAAAGATCCACGTTCCCGGTTTCCAATAGATAAACGTTCCAACTGAGCTTCAATTCCTTTGATTGCTTGAGAGTGCTCCGCTAGCATTGGTCCCATCTTAGTCAACAAAGTTTGAATTCCTTCCTCCATTTTAGCCATTCTGTGTTCCATATCAGCATTGATGTTTGACTGCATGTTTGGTGCAAGAAGGGTAGGAACTTGCGGTTGGGGCTGCCAGCTCAAACTAGCTCCGAAATGATGTTGCTCCAGCGCATTTTCTCTCAAATAATCTTGGTTCCTCCAACTAAAGTTAGGATGGTTTCTCCATTTGGGGTTGTAATATTGATTATTTCTCATTCCCAACCCCATAGCTTGTACATCCTCATATGGCTGTAATTCTTCAATTTTTTTCAAAGCAGCTTGTAATCTTGCTTCCATGTTAGTAATGTTGTCGACCGCATGAAGTCTTCAAGCAGCATTCTCTCTTAATTGACAAAAACCACCAAGAGTCATGGACTCTAGCATGGTTCTTGATTGCATGTTCAAACCTTCATACATAGCTTGGGTTTGACTTGCTCTTGCTATTACAGAGATTTTAACAGGAAAATACATAGAAAGTATGTACTTTTTATTAAAGGAAAGTTATTAAATTCTGTTAGAAAAATTAAGTCTTGCGGTTGCCTTTAATTTAATTTACTGTCTTGTTTTATTTTTGTTTATTTTTTGTCTGTAATTACTTGAGTAATTAAGTCTGTTGGGGGATCTTAAACCCTAGTCACTTAAACCAACTGGTTTGGGATGTGCTGACTGAAAACTCATTTTGCAAGTAATTCAGATTATATTTAAAAAATTAAAAAAAAAAAAATTACCTGTTCTCACTTGTCATTGAGTAACTGGTTATCTTTCCCCTAAGCAAGGGATTATGATCACGTAAAAGGATGATATTGTGGGAGGTAATACATAATATATATATATATGAATATAAAAGAAAGAAAAAAGGGGGCAATGTACTCAAGCTTAATTTATCTTTCAAGGTGTTATAATAATCCTAACATAATCTGTGCATATAATCCTTGTTATTTTTGTTATTATCTACTCTTTACACATAATGTACGATATTTATTTGTCTTAAGTTGTGTACTCATTATTGAAATCTTTTAAGTTTCTGTAGGTATATCTCTATGAATTATCTTTTGTAAACTGAATAAGATAAAAGCTAGAAAGTCTAAATTGTTAACTCTACTACTTATTTCTGTATTTCATTCAAATTTAAAAAAAAAAAGAGACTTAAATCTATTTAAGGCTTAGCATCCTCTTTAAGTAAGCTTTTTGACCTTTTTAAGCCAACTCTACTTAGGGCTTGGCAACCCAGATTAAGTACACCATAGATTCTTTACACTACATTTATGTAGGGGGAGCAATTTCTCGTATAATAATTCATAACTTTTGAACTATTATATGATTTCATGAAAAAATCTACATAATTTCAGGAAATACACCTTAATTAAGTACATTTCTAAACTATCGGTGACTTGCAGGTATTTTAATTCTTAAGTATCCGAATTTTCTATTGTTTCAGCAAGTTATATTACAAGTATCAAACAATTGTGTTTTAAAACGTTCAATAGACTATTTTATTATTTCCTGAAGTACACGTGTCAAAACCATAATGCATGACTTAAGTGGATTTTCAGTAAGTTATCTGTAACTCTCCAAAATGCGTTTGGGCATCGGAAAGTTAGATTTGTAACTGTCCGAAACATCTCTTTATTATAAAACTGCTTAAGTACACGTGTCATGATTTGGACGATTGACTTATGTTATCTTTCGAAAGGTTATCTGTAACTCTCCGAAATACACCTGAGCATCGGATAGTTAGGTTTATAAGTCTCTGAAACTTTCTGAACACCTTAAGTTCAAATTGTGCACTTGTTGAATTTCATTGCTTTATAATGTCTTAGTCGAAACTCGAACAGTTATGTTTAAATCTTCGAGTTTTCACACCTATTCCTTCGAGAAACTCGAACAGTTATCATAAGTCTTCGAGTTTTCTCACTTTTTCACTTAGCCTGAAGTTATTTTCTTTATATGCACAATTACGCTAAGTATTCTCCAATTGTTAGTTGTAAAACTTGTACAATTATTGCAAGCACTCGAGTTATTTATCGATAACGGATCTTATATTTATGATTTCAATGATTGAATCCGTTTGTCCATTTATAAACTCGGAGAGTTATGAATGTTTTCCTAACAACCTTTCGTGTTTCTACCTTGGTAAAACCCTAGCTTCACAATCTTTCCTTCCACTAAGTTCTATAGTGTAAAGTGAAGATTAATCAACAATGTCAGGACGTGGAAGAGGACGTGTTAGAATGACCAAAGTGCAGAAAAGAGAGTTGGAACTTCAGAAAATGCATAATGAAATCAACGATATTTACTCCAGGTACACTTTTTCAAACAAAGTACTACACGAAATCAGAAAAGCTGTTCAAGATGAGAAAAATTTCTGTTGGAAATTTATTCGAAATTATGCTGAAACACAATTTAGACTAAAACAGACAGAACTTTCCGCATTGCATTTATGGAAAAGAAATTTACAACCTAACGCTACAGTTGTAAGTTCTGGACATGTACCAGAGACATCGGTACAGTCTATCACTTATTATGGAAAGAAGTGAGGACCAATGATCGAAAATGCAAACAGGGAATTACAATCCTTGTATTCCCAACATTATTTTCCCCTAGCTGTTTTAGATGATATTAAACAGTATATCGATGAACAGAAAACTGCCATTAGCAAAATGGGCCTTCGTAGTGAAGGACAAAGAGTTTATCAACTCAAAATGGCAGAGGTGGAGAGCTTAAAACTCTATATTCCATTATTACCACTTAGGCATCATGGTGAAGGACCATCAAGATAACAAGTGCCTTTAACAGGAGAAATTAAGACAATTTTAGAACCTCTTGAACAACCTGAAACACTGCAGACATATAGTCGGAAAAAGAAAAAGACAATTGAATATTTTGAACTAACTACAGGTGTACAAGGAATATTGCAACAAAAAGAAGAATCAGTGAAAAATGGAAAACTATGCTCCATTGCAGAAGCTGGACAGACATTTTTGTCAGGAATCCCAGCAGATGTGACAAATATTGGCTTACAAGCATATACTCTAAGGTATTGTGTCACATTAGTGCATAATGTATCTTTTAACACAATGGACAGTTTTTCACACAATGCTGCAAGCACACATTCTTTTCCTACGGAAAGTGAGAATGTAGGAAATTTTGATGATATATATACAAATGATATCAAATTTGATGATATTATTGATGACGTAGACACTGAGTCTATGAATTTTGAAGATATTTCATCTGAAGAGGAATGTACAGATATTATTCGTCTTACTGTATCTTGAACAGAGACTTTTGAATTTTGGTACAGTTGCTTATACTACACTTTATATGTATGGTTATGTCTGTTACAATATATCGTATACTTGTTGATAAATGTATATAATCAACAACATACACAGTTACAAATAGAATATGATACTACCAATGTCTCACATATACAAATTTCAGAAATACAGGATGATTCTATTCCACAGACAGATATAGAACATTCTTTCATACAGAGACAGTTGTATAGATCACATATAGATATATAGGTTGTTGATATACAGATTGTTACAGAGACTGTTGCTACTGAAATGTTTCCAGAAGAACAAATAGAAGAAATTCAGCAGATTATTGATACGACAATAACAGATATTTCAGACATTTATACTAGTTTTGATAGAAATTCCACCAGTTCTGAAAGATCTGACAATATAGATGTTGCTGATAATATTGAAACAAGTCCCAGATCAGAACATCATGATAGGAAAATACCTAATCCTGAATAGAGTTTAGATGCAAATACACTATTATGGTTCAGAAATAATTCCTATTATGACAAATTTCAAACATATAAAACTTTTACAGTTTTATATTCAAGACCAGTTAAGTTTGAAGGGATGGCACACATACATGAACTGTTTG
This sequence comes from Cymodocea nodosa, assembly GCA_036874045.1. NCBI lineage: Eukaryota > Viridiplantae > Streptophyta > Magnoliopsida > Alismatales > Cymodoceaceae > Cymodocea > Cymodocea nodosa. The sequence goes on from JAZBRI010000011.1 coordinate 623,708, forward strand.
AATTTCAAGGCTTGTTGACTCTATTTCCACGACAGTCAGGCCATCTTGCTATATCTGAACTTCTTAGTTGTTTTTACTTAAACTTAACAGTGGAAGAAGGTATTCCTGTTTCTAATATACAAGAAAATGACATATATTTAACTCCAGATTTACTTCATCAGGTACTTGGTCTGAAAAATGAAGGAGTTAAATTATCAGAAAGAAAACAGGTTTATCGATTGGGATGGGACATTACAAGTTTAGCCAAAGATCCAACTGCCAACAAACCATTGACATTACTAAATGACTTAAATGGCCAAGCACGTTTTATTGCAAAAATATTGCATGCTACATTGTTTCAGAGGTTTGGTCATGGGGCAGAAGTTGGCAGATGTTGTTTTTATGCTACATACACATTAATCAACCATATACAGGTGAATTGGTATGATATTTTTGTTTCTCATATCTTACATTTGCAGAGTAAATTATTTTATGGTGATAGAATTTTGAGAATTGTGGCAAGTCAAACAGATATTACACCTTGGCCATAGAAAAGATTAAAGTCACGATCTTTCTCTACAAAGGAACTCCAAAAATACCAAGCGGCAGATACACCTATCCTCAGACAACAACAACAACAGGTTCGGCAAACACAGCAACAATCCACAGAATTTACAGAAACACAGCAACATACAAATATACAACAACATATAAATACAGATATACAACAAGGTATGCACAGAGAAATACATACAGGTATAGATACAGACATACATACTAAATTTTTATAGCAACCATCACAAGTTTCTCAAAATGATTTAGATCAGGCATTAATTGATCAGATAAATAGAGTTAGTACAGATATTGCAAAGACAATTTCAGATACCTTGATTGATATTTTTCGAAGACAAAGAGGCTTGTGATTATACAAGTTATGTATTACATGATTTATTTTTTGTAATTTGTAACCAAAATCATTATATAAACTATTTACTGATTTTAAAGTTACGTGATTATTTTTCACAGTTTATGATATTAAACAGTTTTTGCTTAATCTATAAATCCTATGTATGATTGACACTATCGTTTTGATTAATATATACTTAGTAAGATATCCTTCATTACATTTATAAAACTTAACTTCCTAAAGGAGGAGAAAATAGTTTGTTTACTTTTTTATAATGCCAAAAAGGGGGAGATATAAATTATGTGACTTATTAGGTTTTGACATCATCAAAAAGGGGGAGATTGTTAGGTATTTAATTTTGAAGATGTATGCTTTATTAACGTATTTAAATAAGTCTACATAATATTCTCTAAGTATAATAGTTAACAGATTATCGGAAAGTTTCATTTTTATGTTGGATAAATTAAAGATTTCCGAAGAGCTAGATTTGCAATAGTTAAACTTTCGGATAGTTAACGTTTCATTTTTGTCGAATACTTTATGTTAAAAACTCGTATAGTTAAGTTATTTGCACGTGTGTTTTTAATGTTTTAAGTTGTCACGTGTTTTCCATGTGCGTTCGGTAATGAAAAATCAAATAGTTAGATAACTGTTTGAGTTTTTATATGCATAGATAGATAACTGTTCGAGTTTTATAAAAGGACTAACGAACAGATAAGTTTCCTTGTTTAGTCACGTGTTTTGCAGGTGCAAGAACTCGAAGAGTTAATGGATAAGTGTTCGAGTTTTAACAGGAGTTAAAGGATAAATGTTCGACTAAATCGAAGACTTGGAAGATATTCTACAAGACTCCAAGAAGATAAAATTTCGGTGAATCTACGAGTGGAGATTGTGGAAACTCAGATTGTCAATGAAGAAAGTGGAAATTTAAATAGAAAGTAATTTAGATTAAAGAGAAAATTAGTACATGGATTATGGATTATGGATTGTGGATCAAGTGGATGAACATGCTGAACGTGAAAGACAACAGAGTTCGACTACAAATAGAGAGTACGAGCTACATTACAACAGAGGATCCCAATCTCAAAAACCAAGTCTAAATATTCAATCTGGATCCCTAACTGAAAAGTTAAGTTTAAATATTCATATTCTGAAAAGTTCTCCAACATCAGAAGAAGTTCAAAATTCCAAGCAATTTTAGAAAAGGAGCTGCAAACGCAAGAAGTTTGGAAATTCAACAACTAGAGAAGAAGAAATAAAGAAGCTGAGCAAAGAGAAAGAAAAGAGCTGTGTGCATAAAGATCAGGTTTTATACAATTCAAAATTAGTTTTGAAAAAGAGCTTTGTTTTCCTATTTGAATTGTATATCAAAAATTACTGTATCAAAATCGTCAAGAAGGGAATTGAGCTGAAAAGATATTGTAAATTCTATTTTGAAATAAAAGAATAGAATTTCATTTACGAGTGTTTTGTGCTCTTCTTTTATCTGCTAGTTTAATTACTAAAGACACAATTCACCCCCCCTCTTGTGATACAAACGATCCTACAATTGGTATCAAAGCTTTTAAAGGATGTTTTATGTAATTTACCTAGTTGACACGCATCACACATAAACTCTTTTGAGTACTTAATACTAGGTAAACCTCTAACTAGATTCTTTTTAGATAGCTTTTGTAATAATTTTAAGTTTGAGTGTCCTAGCCTTCTATGCCATAAAATGACTTCATCCGATTTTGCAATTAAGCAAGCATTGTCTTTAATAATATCAGAAGGCAAATTTAGAATACAAACAGATCCTTTCTTGTATGTAGTGAATAAAATTTCGTTTGTAGTCATGTCCATAATTTTATAAGAATCTTTTTCAAAAATTACTCTATAAATCTTCATTAAAATAGGAACACTCAATAAATTAAAACCTAAGTTTTCAACTAATAAGACATCATTTATAAAACATTTCTTAGTTACCTGAACCTTGCCAGACCCAAGGATATTTGTTTTGCTTTTATTTCCAAAGGTAACTTGTCCGTTCTTGGTCTTTGTTACTTCTGTAAGTAATCGTATATCTCCAGTCATGTGGTTGGATGCTCCACTATCCATTATCCATTTTGATTTGTGTACCTACAAAACAGTCAAAAAGAGATTTTATCTCTTGGAACCCATTTTTAAATGGGTCCAAGAATTTTAGAGAGAGTCATATCAAAATAATCCATATTTTTAGACTTCAACTTATCTATTTTCTGATAATTATTTTTGCATTTCTTTCTCTTAGTGTTATAATTATCAGAACATTTATCTCCATGTAAACCAAAGTTGAAATTTTCGTTTCTGACATTATTTGATTTCCAATATCCGATATTCTTTAAATATGAAGAAAATTGATCAAGAATATTAAAATTCTCAAATGTCTTAGCTTGATTCTTCTGAAGATTTCTTTTGAAATTCTTGCATCGTGTGCTATCATTTATATGCTGCATTTCATCAATTTGCACATATTTTTCTCCCTTTTTGATTACACACGGAATAGTTTTTCTCTTACTATTCTTAATACTGGAAATAAAGACATTATTTTTAGCAGTACCATCATGCAATATATAATTTTCAGAAGATGCATCGTGTAAACTAATACCATGTTTTTCTACATTTGATATTTTACTACTGAGTTCATTTGTTAAAGTTTGACTATTATTCCATTTACTTAATATAGCCTTTTGATCGCAGACTTTAATCTTTAACACATCAATTTTTGAATTTAAATCAGTAATCGTCAGTTTTAGTTTTTCAATTTCACAGATCATTTTCTTCGTATCAGCAATTAAATTTTCACAATCAGCATGCAATTTTCTTTCTATAGTAGCGAACTTTAAAATTTCCTGTGCATGCCTTTGATTTTCTTCTTTAAATTTATTTAACGTAGAGTTCAGAAAATCAATCTTATTTTCAGATTCATCTAGCATTTTCCTGGTGTCCTTTCTTTCTATTTTGACTTTCTTATATTTTCTAGCCAGTCTATTGTATTCAATAAGTAATCCATCAAAACTATCAAAATTAGCATTTTGATCAAAGGATACCTCACTGGATTTTGCCATAAAGCATACATTTGCTAGATTTTCTTCTGAATCTGATGTTGATGAGGATTCATTGTCTGATGTTGAATCCTTTGTTTCTTCACTTTGTGAAGCTAAAGTGTCATCCCATGTCACTTTAAGTGCCATTCTCTTTCTGAATTTCTTATTCCTGAAATTCCTCCTCGAATTCTTCTTATCTTTGTTGAGAGGATAATCAGTTTGAAAGTGACCCGACTTGTTGCACTTGTAGCATATACTTTTGTCTTTCGTGAATGACTTCTTCTCCATATCTCCAGATGTCTTTGCTGTCCTGAAGTTCCTGCATTTCTTCAACAGATTTCTAAATTTTCTAGTCAACAACAATAAATCATCATTAGAATCACTAGTGACTTCTGAGACTTTATCAGCCTTAAAAGCCAGATCCCTTCTAGGATTTTTCCCTTTTGGATCTAAATGTTGTACTTCATAGGTTGTTAGATTTCCTATGAGATCATCGAGAGTATATGTATTTAAGTCTTTGGACTCTTCAATAGATGTTGTCTCTTGAGCCCAAATTTTAGTTAAAGATCTAAGGATCTTTCTTACCAAGTCTTTTTCCTCAAATTTCTTGCCTAAAGATTTTAATGAATTTACAATCACAAGAAAATGGGAAAACATGTTAGTGATACATTCATTTTCATGCATTTTAAAAAGCTCATATTTATGTACTAACATATTGATCTTAGATTCCTTGACCTGATTAGTACATTCGTTGGCAACTTCTAATGCATGCCATATCTCATATGTAGTTTGATATGTAGAAACTTTATTAAATTGATCATGAGATAAAGTACAAAACAAGATGTTTAAACCATTAGCATTCAGTGTCATTCGCTCCTTTTCATCAAAAGTCCAAGTATCATATGGAGTCGTAACTAACACTATAGGATTGCTAATTATATGCCATAATTTGAAATCGATTGACTGAAAAAATACTTTCATCCTATATTTCCAATAGCTATAATTGCTACATTCAAACATAGGAGGACGATTAGTGGTCTACCCTTCAATCATAACTAAGATTTCAGAATTATCCATTATAAAAAGATGATCCGAAGTAAATGACAGGAAAAACCAATTCCTAAATAGAGAAATGAAGGCTTTCGAATGCTTTAAACAGTTTAAAATGCTTTGATACCAGTTGTAGGATCGTCTATATCACAAGAGGGGGGGTGAATTGTGTCTTTAGCAATTAAACTAGCGGATAAAATAAGGGTACAAAACACTCGTAAATGAAATTCTATTCTTTTATTTCAAGACATAATTTACAATATCTTTTCAGCTCAATTCCCTTCTTGACAGTTTTGATACTGTAATTTTTGATATACAATTCAAATAGGAAAACAAAGCTCTTTTTCAAAACTAATTTTGAATTGTATAAAACCTGATCTTTATGCACACAGCTCTTTTCTTTCTCTTTGCTCAGCTTCTGTATCTCTTCTTCTCCAGTTGTCGATTTTCCAGACTTCTTGCGTTTGTAGCTCCTTTTCTAAAATTTCTTGGAATTTCGAACTTCTTCTAATGTTGGAGAACTTTTCAGAATATGAATATTCAAACTTAACTTTTTAGTTAGGGATCCAGATTGAATATTCAGACTTGGTTTTTGAGATTTGGATCCTCTGTTGTAATGTAGCTCGTACTCTCTATTTGTAGTCGAACTCTGTTGTCTTTCGCGTTCAACATGTTCATCCACTTGATCCACAATCCATAATCCGTAATCCACGTAATAATTTTCTCTTTAATCCAAATTACTTTCTATTTAAATTTCCACTTTCTTCACTTACAATCTGAGTTTCCACGATCTCCACTCGTAGATTCACCGAAATTTTATCTTCCTAGAGTCTTGTAGAATATCTTCTAAGTATTCAATTTAGTTGAACATTTATCCTTTAACTCCTGTCAAAACTCAAACACTTATCCTTTAACTCTTCGAGTTCTTGCACCTGCAAAATATGTGACTAAACAAGGAAACTTATCTATTTGTTAGTCCTTTTATAAAACTCGAATAGTTATCTATCCATGCATATAAAAACTCGAACAGTTATCTAACTATTCGATTTTTCATTACCGAACGCACATGGAAAACAGTGACAACTTAAAATATTAAAAACACACGTGCAGATAACTTAACTATACGAGTTTTTAACATAAGTATTCGACAAAAATGAAACGTTAACTATTCGAAAGTTTAACTATTGCAAATCTAGCTCTTCGGAAATCTTTAATTTATCTGACATAAAAATGAAACTTTTCGATAATCTGTTAACTATTATACTTAGAGAAATATACTTAGAGAATATTATGTAGAATTATTTAAATACATTAATAAAGCATACATCTTCAAAATTAAATACCTAACAGGCATCTAGCTAACAAATTCATAAAGCGCTCCATATATCGCCAGAAAGACTCATTCGGCTTCTATTGAATACTTAAAATAACGTTCTTAAGTTGGATGGTGTGATATAGAGGATGATACTTCTTTAGAAAGACCCTGCAGAATTCTTCCCAAGAACGGATGGAGTTAGAAGGTAAACTGTACATCCACCTCTTAGCATCCTCCTTAAGTGCAAAGAGAATAAATCTTAGCTTTATTGCATCTACAGGTACATTAGGCAAATGAATTAGCCTACACATCACATTAAATGCATGTAGAAACAGGTAGGCATCTTCTCTTTCCAACCCTAAAAATTTTGGCAATTGATGGATATAGTTTGAGTGTAACTCAAACTTTTGTCCTTCCACATTTGGAAGCACAAAACAAGAGGGTTGATCAAACTGTGGAGGATACCACACATCGGCTAGCACTCTTCCCTGGTCTTCCATTTGATGTAATGGTGGAGGGTTAACAGGTTCTAGAAGAGGTTCAGAACGCTCTAACCTATTTTCTTCAATTCTTCTCCACACTCCTAGATGCATGCACAATGCAAAACTACTATAGGTAAAAACAGCAAGTAAAATAGCTTAGTTTAGATTTTACCAGGTTCTCGTAGTTGCTATCAGTCGTACCACCCTGAAATACCAAATAGTTACAAGATAAATTACAGGAAGAATAATTATAAACAATAACATTGTGACAACTATAAACAAACATGCATAAAAGAATAACTAGTGAAAAGGGAGAGAGAGAGTAAATAAACATTACAAAATACAAATACTTACAAAGAAAAAGGAATGATTAATTACTATATTCTACTTCATATAAATCTACACTACTTGCTTCCCGTAAATCTACCTTATTTAAAAACAGTTTGAGACGTTGGCCATTAACCTTCATCACTCGCCCATCTTTAAGATGTTCAATATCCACTGCTCCATAAGGATAGACTCTCTTTACAACAAACGGGCCATTTCACCTAGATTTTAACTTTCCTGGAAAAAGGTGGAGTCTAGAGTTATATAACAAAACTTGCTGGCCCTATTGAAACTCTTTTCTTAAAATTCTTTTATCATGAAAAATTTTTGCTCTTTCCTTAGCAATTTTAGCATTTTCATATGCTTCATTCCTTAACTCTTCTAGCTCATTCAATTCAAATTTCCTTTTATCTCCAGCTGCCTTAAAATCTAAATTTAACTTCTTAATGGCCCACATGGCCCTATGTTCCAACTCTACTGGTGAATGGCAAGCCTTTCCATATACAGCTCTATAAGGAGACATACCCAAACTAGTCTTAAATGCAGTACGGTATGCCCACAAAACATCATCCACTTTATCAACCCAATCTTTTCTTGTAGCACTTACCAGTTTCTCTAGAATCAGCTTAATTAACCTGTTTGCATTTTCAACTTGCCCATTAGTTTGAGGATGATAATGTGTGGCAAGTTTATGAGTCACTCCATTCTTTCTCAACAGGTTCTCAAAACTTCTATTGCAAAAGTGTGTGCCATTATCACTGACTATAGCTTTGGGCACTCCAAATCTTGAAAATATATTTGATTTTACAAAGGCACAGACTTCCTTGTTGCTGTTACATCTTGTGGGGATTACCTCTATCCATTTGGTCACATAATCCACTACTACTAGAATATATAAATAGCCTCTTGAGTTGGGAAATGGACCCATAAAATCAATACCCCATAAATCAAAAGCATCAATCGCAATCATGAGGTTCAAAGGCATCTTATCTCTTCTCCCCATTTTTCTAGCTTTTTGACATGTTGTGCAATGCTTGCAATACTTAAAAGCATCCTTATGCAGAGTTGGCCAAAAGAAACCACACTACAATACCTTGGCAGCAGCCTTTGCAGGACCAAAATGCCCTCCCCTAGGTTGATCATGACAGAAAGAGAGAACACTAAGCACTTCAGAATCTGGGATGCACCTTCTCACAATTAAATCCGAATATGCTTTAAAAAGGTATGGGTCATCCCAATAATAATCTTTACATTTCAATATAAATCTCTTTCTATCAATAGAAAACCAATGGGGTGGTATTCTCTTTGTAACCAAATAATTTGCTATATCCGCATACCATGGTTCAGCACTAATAGATAATACCTACTCATCTAGAAAAACATCATTGATGGGTATCTCAGAAGAATTTCCAATAGATAGCCTTGATAGATGGTCGACAACTACATTTTCACAACCCCTTTTGTCCTTAATTACCAAATCAAATTCTTGTAACAATAAGATCCATCTCATAAGTCGGGGTTTTGCATCTTGTTTTGCCAACAAATACTTCAAGGCACTATGATTAGTATAGACAATAGTGTGTGAGCCAACCAAATAGGGTCTAAATTTCTCCAAGGCAAACACTATTGCTAAAAATTTCTTTTCTGTTACCGTATAATTTTTCTAGGCATCATTCAATGTTCTACTTGCATAATAGATAACTCTGGGAAGCTTATCAATCTTTTGCCCAGGAACTACGCCTATAGCATAATCAGAAGCATCACACATCAGCTCAAAAGGATGGGACCAATCCGGTGCATGAACAACAGGAGCTGAGGATAGAGCCTCTTTCAACTTAACAAATGCTTTTTCACAATCTATAGAAAAATCAAACTTGGTGTCCTTTGCTAAAAATCTACTTAATGGTTGAGCAATCTTGATGAAATCCTTAATAAATCTTCGGTAAAATCTAGCATGGCCAAGAAATGCTCTTACATCTTTAACAGTTTTAGGTGGAGGCAAGTTTGCTATTAAATCTACTTTTTCCTTCTCCACCTCTAATCCTTTCCCAGAAACTATGTGCCCTAAAATAATTCCCCGTTTTACCATAAAGTAGCACTTTTCCAAGTTTAGCACTAAATCTTTCTCTATACATCTCTCCAAAACCATTCTTAAATTTTCCAAGCATGATTCAAAGGAAGATCCCGATACTGAGAAATCATCCATGAATACTTCCAAGAATCTCTCAATCATATTTGAGAAAATACCCATCATACAGCGTTGAAATGTTGCAAGCGCATTGCACAATCCAATAGGCATACACTGGAATGCAAAAGTTCCGAAAGGACAAGTAAATGTTGTCTTTTCTTGGTCCTTTAAAGCAACATGAATTTGGTTGTAACCAGAATAACCATCTAGAAAGCAATAAAATTCTTGCCCTGCTAATTTTTCCAACATTTGATCCATAAAGGGCAATGGAAAATGATCCTTACGGGTGGCATTATTCAAATTCCTATAATCAATGCATACTCTCCACCTGGTCTGCATTCTAGTGGGAACTAATTCATCATTAGCATTTCTAACCACTGTAATACCAGATTTCTTGGGAACAACCTGAATAGGGCTGACCAAGGACTATCAGAAATAGGGTAGATGATATCATGATTTAACCATTTTAAGATTTCTTTTCTTACTACCTCCTTAATATTTACATTTAGTCTTCTCTGAGGTTGCCTAGATGGAGCATAACTAGGATCCAAATGAATTCTATGAGTACAAATAGAAGGGCTTATTCCATTAATATCCTCCATAGTCCATCCAATAGCTCTTCTATTTTCCTTAAGTACTTCAACTAATTGAGCTTCTTGATCCCTAGTCAGATGGGTAGAAATAATAACAGGCCACTTCTCACATTCTCCCAAAAATACGTACTTGAGATCTACAGGTAGCGGTTTCAATTCTAGTTGAACTTGCTTTGCCAGCTCAACTTTATTTGATTCAGCCACTTCCACTTGGTTAGCTTCGTTGATCTCAATGAAAGTGTCATCTTCAAAATCACTTGATACAGAAAAGTAGTCTTCATCAATGTCAACCTCAAGGTTGGCTTCGTCCTCTTCAAAAGAATCTTTAACTTCTTCAAACACATTATTTGGATTAAAATGTTGCATATTTTTATAGGATCTTATTGGTTAAATATATTTACATGAGATTTATTAAAGTCATATTATGCATTTATTTAATTATTTAACCAATAAGAACCAATCCCCATTTTATATAGTTAAAAGTAGGAAACTATTTCAAACATGCATCATTTATAAATTTTATGGATGACTTGATATTTTGATGTATTTATTGTTGTGAAAAGTTTATAATTCAATAGAAGATCATGGAAATTGAAGATTTGAGAAAGAAAATCAAGTGGGATTTAATTCCAATTGTTGAATCAAAGATGGATCTCCAAACTTGGAAATTCTTTATATAAAAGAGAGTGATGCACATCTAGGTCTTGTCTCTTGGACTCTTTTGTTTTCCACCTCTAACGCCACCAGCCATCACCCCCTCTTGGAGCTCCACGTCTTGAAGCAAGGAAGGAGAACGTCGGTCATTCCACCACATCTCTTCAACTCGGATCTCATCATCTTCATTCCACAAGTCATCTCCAACGTGAAAGCCTTCATCCCACATCTTGGAGGAGGGACGTCCACCAATACAAGGGTTCACTTCTTCATTTGTGCGGTTCCACAAATCATTTCTCCCCTTTCCGCTCTTCTTTGGCTTCAGATGTATCACTTTTTATCATGTTTCACGTAGGTAGTTATTTATGTTCTTCGTTTTCATTTTAATAGGGTAAAAGTAGAAAACAAATTCATTGTTGTTTGTTTGTTCCTTTTTGAATCCGTGAATCTTTGTTCTTTTCATCTGAAAATCATAAAAACAGGTGCTGTTATTGATATATATTCATATATTCTTGTTTGTTGATGTTGAAATCCAGATATTACATTCTGTTATGCATGAAACAACATAGAATTCGTTGAAGGTTGTGCATGTTGTTTGCAGATTTGCAGTTTTGTTGATTTGTTTTTATTCCGAGAGTTCATATGCATTCTGGAGCGATTCTCTTTAACTGACAATTCTGAAAAAAATGTTAATCATGCTATTATAAGTCTTCTGTGATTCTGTAAAATTTCATAGCAATCCGAGAAGATTTGCTGCCATTTTGAAGCTATAACTCTATCAAGCACAGAATTCGGTTTGAGACTCTTTTGTCGTGATTGTAACGCCTTTTTCTCACAACTCAAATCGCATAAAAATTCTAATAAATATTTCATTAATATTTACATTCTGTTTATTTTGCAACGCATCTGATTTTATAATTTTTGGTTGAGTAATTCAGGATTTATAAGGTTTTTAAGATAATGTTGTTAACGCGTAGAAGTTTCCAATTTTATGCATAATTTTCAATCCCTGAATTTTCAGTCATACCATTCGTACGTTTTTAAGTGTGAAAATTTTTATCTGAAGTCCACATTAACAGATCTGATTGAGATTAAATTTTCAGTCTAATCTGTTGATTGGTCGATAAATTAAAAATCCGTGGACTTACCTTTTTTGTAGTCTAATCTATATTTGGAAAGTATTTGCTTACCATATTCTTGTAATTAGAATCCTAGATTATCCCCATTTCTCTGTGGTTCAACCCGTACTTGCCAATGTACTTCATTGGACGTTATGCACTTGAAGTTTATAAATTTAAAACTTTTAAAAAAAATCCAAACAAGTTTTTGGTGCCGTTGTCGGGAAATTGGCACGGTATAATCTAGGTTTTAATTTTTTGGATTAAACTTGAGCCTTTTAAGTGTTTTGGTTGTGCATCTTCAAAGGAGATAATTATGGAAAATAATTTCTATGCCTTTGGAGATGAATGTTCTCTTTATTGTGACTTATGTCATGTAGAGGGGCATACCACAACCAATTGCATTTTTTATTATTATCCACCACAACCATCAGAAAATGTTAAACAATGTAATAAATGTTTAATGTTAGGACATAATGAAGAAGAATGTTTACAAAACCCTGAAGATGAAATAGTAAAAGCCATTAATTCAATTAATTACTATCATGAAGAAAATGAATGTCAAAATTATTATACTCAACCAACTATTTATGAACAACCAATTGAGGAAAAAGAATTTAGAATTATGAGTGAGGTGCAAGCCTTAGGTAAACAAATTGAAGATCTAGCTAGGATGGTAGAAGAAAGAGGTTATGAGATAAATCCATCTATAAGATTAGAGGAGTCTTCAACCCAACCTAGTGAAGAGGTAGAGCACCAATTTCAAATTAATATAGAAAGAGAACGAGAGGATAATTTAGAAAATTTTGTAACAATTGAAGAAAATAATGAAAATAGTGGGAAAAATTTAAGTGAAGAAAGTGACTTAGTAGATGCTTATGTAACACTTAGATCAGGTAATGTCACTCATAAGACCCCACCCATAAGAGAAGAAAATGAAATAATTAGACAAGAAGAAGAAAATAAGGAAAATGAAAATATTGAAAATCAACATAGTAACTTAGATGGAGAGGGAGTAGATTTAGAATCTAAAGAAAATCATTTAGAACCTACTCAACCCATAGCTTTAGCACCTTATCCTGATAGGTTAAAATCAAAATCAAATGAAAATATAAAAAATGAAGACATTGAAAGAATTTTTAAACAGGTGCAAGTTAATATACCTCTCCTTGATTTATTAAAACAAATGTCTAACTGTGCTAAATTTCTTAAGGGGTGGTGCACTAAGAAGAGAACCAGGAAAGCCATTAAGAGAGCCTTTCTGGCTCAAAAAGCTAGTTCTCCTTTTATCAACCACCTTCCTTTTAAGTTAGATGATCCAGGTACTCCTTTGATTTCTTGTATTATTGGGGATAAAACATTAGATAAAGCTCTCATAGATTTGGGAGCTAGAATTAATGTCATGCTTAGTAGTGTTTTTGAATCCCTAGGATTAGAGGGCCTGGTGAAAACCAAAACCATTGTACAGTTAGCTGATAGGTCTTTAAGATACCCTCGAGGGAAGATCAAGGATGTCTTAATTAGGATTAGATATTGTATTTACCTTGTAGATTTTTTAGTTTTAGAAACCTGTAATTCTCTATATAAGTCTGATTTTATTCCTCTTATTTTGGGTAGACCATTTTTGGCCACTGCTGAGGCAATGATTAATTGTAAGTCAGGTGTCATGAGGTTGACTTATGGAGATAAGAGAATTGAGTTAAATGTTTTCCATTGTAAAGGAGGAATAAGTGAGGAGCATAAAGATGATGAAGTGAGTGCACATATGCTCCAATTTTTTGAAGATGAAGAGGATGGAATGGATGAGCTTGTGCAGGTAAAGATGCTGAATGTTTTAAATGAATCAAACTCAGGAATGAGATGTGAAGATGATGAAGTTGAGATCATTAGAGGAGAGGATGAGGAGAGCCAAGTTTGGGAACTCCCCACCAATACTCCACATGAACTCCCAACTTTAGAAGCTCCTTCATTAGAGTTGAAACCTTTACCTGATAATTTGAAATATGGATTTTTAGGAGAACATGGGACTTTTCTAGTGATTATTGCAAATGACTTGTCTAGAGAACAAGAGCTGAGTTTGTTAGATTTGCTGAGGGAATTTAAAGAAGCCATTGGTTGGACTATGGCAGATATCAAAGGTATAAGTCCTGCTATCTGTCAACATAGAATTTATTTAGAAGATAATGTTGTGCCCTCTCGTGAGTTTCAAAGGAGATTAAACCCTAACATACGAGAGGTAGTTAAAAAAGAAATAATTAAACTTTTGGATAATGATATCATCTACCCAATCTCTAATAGTACTTGGGTCAGTCCTATTCAGGTTGTCCCTAAGAAATCTGTAGTGATGGTAGAAGCAAATGATAAGAACAAGCTCATCCTTGTGAGGAAGCAAACTGGTTGGTGTGTGTGTATTGATTATAGGAAGCTCAATGCCGCCACTAGGAAGGATCATTTTCCATTGCCCTTTATTGATCAAATGTTAGAAATATTAGCAAGGCAAGAATATTATTGCTTTCTTGATGGATACTCAGGTTATAATCAAATTGCTGTGGCACCTGAAGACCAAGAGAAGACAACCTTCACATGCCCTTTTGGAACGTTTGCATATAGGTGAATGCCTTTTGGACATTGTAATGCATCAACAACTTTCCAAAGGTGCATGATGGGCATTTTTAATGAAATGACTGAAAGTTGTCTTGAGATTTTCATGGATGATTTTTCTATTTTTGGATCTTCATATGATGAATGTTTGAAGAATTTAAGATCAATGCTAGAAAGATGCAAATTGAAGAAGTTGGTCTTAAATTGGGAAAAGTGTCATTTCATGGTCCAAAGTGGAATTGTGTTGGGACACGTGGTCTCTAAGAAAGGATTGGAAGTGGATAAAGCAAAAGTTGAATTAATTGCCAATCTACCTGAGCCTAAAACAGTTAAAGATATAAAATCCTTTCTAGGCCATGTTGGATTTTATAGGAGGTTCATTAAGGATTTTAGCAAGATATCTAGACCCTTAACAAACTTGTTAAAGGATGTCCCATTTTTGTTCAACCAAGAGTGCAAGGAAGCATTTTATAAGATTAAGAATCAACTTGTATCATCCCCTATTGTCCAATCTCCTAATTGGGCATATCCTTTTTAGGTTATGTGTGATGCTTCTGATTTTGCAATAGGGGGGGCAGTATTAGGACAAAAGATTGATAAGCTTCCATATGTAATTTGTTATGCCAGCAAAACCCTCAATGATGCTCAGCTCAATTATGCAATCACTGAGAAAGAACTTTTGGCTGTTGTATTTGCTTTGGAGAAATTTAGGTCATATCTGATTGGAGCCAAAGTAATTGTGTATACAGATCATGAAGCATTAAAGTATTTGTTGGCAAAGAAGGATGCCAAATCACATTTGATGAGATGGATTTTATTGCTACAGAAATTTGATATTGAAATCAAAGACAAGAAAGGATGTGAAAATGTTGTAGCTGATCATTTATCCAGACTACAGTTATCACCCTCAAATTCAGAAGTTGGAGAGTCATTTCCTAACGAGCAAGTTTTAATGGTTAATGTTGTCCCATGGTTTGCAGATATTGTTAATTATTTAGTCATGAGATCAATGCCACATGATTGGACAAGGTAGGATAGGAAGTTCTTCTTGTCTCAAGTTAAGTATTTTTACTGGGATGATCCTTATTTGTTTAAGCAATGCCCAGACTTGATCTTGAGACGTTGCATCCCTAACAATGAGGTTAGGAGTGTTCTTTCGTTTTGCCATGACCAAGCATGTGGGGGACATTTCGACTCTAGAAAGACTGCTGCCAAGGTGCTGTAGTGTGGATTTTACTGTCCAACTTTATTCAAGGATGCACATCAATATTGTATAAGTTGTGCTAGATGTCAACAACTAGGAAAAATTTCAAAGAGGAACATGATGCCTCTCAACCCCATTATTGAAGTTGAAGTATTTGATGTTTGGGGGATTGACTTCATGGGCCCATTTCCCATTTCAGCAGGATATCTTTATGTGTTGTTGGTAGTTGATTATGTTTCCAAGTGGATTGAAGTTATCCCTACTAGAACTAATGATAACAAGGTAGTTGTGAAATTTGTAAGAAATAATATTATATCAAGGTTTGATATGCCTAGAGCTATTATAAGTGATAGGGGCACACATTTATGCAACAGAAGTTTTGAGGCTTTAATGAGAAAATATGGAATTGTGCATAAAATTGCTACCCCTTATCACCCCCAAACGTGTGGTCAAGTTGAGAGTGCTAATAAACAAATTAAGACAATTTTGGAAAAGATGGTTAACCACACAAGAAGGGATTGGGCAGATAAGTTAGTGGATGCATTATGGGCATACCGAACTACTTACAAGACTACCCTTGGAATGACCCCCTATAGAATAGTATATGGGAAAGCTTGTCACTTGCCGACAAAATTGGAGCATAAAGCTTTTTGGGCTATAAAGAAACTCAATTTGGATTTAGAAGTAGCCGGCCCACTTAGGAAGTTTCAATTGGCAGAATTAAAGGAGATGAGGGATGAAGCTTATGTAAGAACTGTCTCAGGGAAAGAGAAAATGAAAGCTATTCATGATAAAAAGACAAGTAAGAAATCATTTGTCCCTGGACAAGATGTTTGGTTGTATATGTCTAGGCTTCATACTCATCTTGGTAAGTTAAGATCTCATTGGGTTGGGCCTTTTATGGTGCATAAGGTATATCCTTATGGTTCCGTAGATATCAAGAATCCTAAAGACCACACCATTTTCAAAGTTAATGGACAAAGGCTCAAGCCTATTTTGAAGACACCTACTGGTATTGATTTCAAAGCTAGAGAGGAGAATTTGCAGGAACCTCAATATGAATAAATGGAATAGTAGATTTTGTTTTTATTTTCCTTTTATCTTTGTTTTGTGTGTTTTCTTTTAGTTTATTTCTCCTTTTGAGTTTAGTAATTAACTTGTTTTCTTTTTTTTTTAGGAGGACCAGATTAGGAAGGTTCAAGGTTGGCTTGAGCAGTTCTACAGTAAAATCACTTCTGGTAAGCTTTCAATTATTTTCTGTTATCTCTAGAACTTTAGTGTATGCGTCGTTGGGTTAGGGATTCTCATAATCGGTTGATTAAACGTGTGAACCTGGAAGTAGGTGATCAAATGGCAGAGACTGAACCTACTATAGGAGATATCCTATACCCTGAACTAGTAGACGAACCATCTTGTATTGCCTTAACTGAATTTGAAGGGGATAGATTTGAATTAAAGCCTCATTTTATTAACCAATTGCCTAATTTTCATGGAATTGAGAGAGAAGATACTCATTACTTTCTGAAAGAGTTTAATGAGGTGTCTCAAATGATGAAGGTACCCCATATGCCTCTTGAAGCTGTTAAGTTAAGGTATATTCCTTTTGCTCTCAAGGAGGCAGCGAAGAGATGACTCTATTCTTTAGAGCTAGGCACAATAGACTCCTAGAGCAAGTTTTGCTCTTTATTTTTAGAGAAGTATTATCCTACGCACCTAACCATTAAGAAGAAAAGAGAAATCTAGTTTTGCCATCAGAAACCTGGTGAGTCATTTTGGAGATACTTTGAGAGATTTCGTGACTTGCTCACGAAATGCCCCCACCATGGTATTAGCAAGGCACAACTAGTAGGTATTATTTATGAGGGTGTGGATGTGGCAACAAAGACCTTGCTTGAGTCCACTTGCCATAATGGATTCTTAAATTTGAATAGCATTGATGCATGGCAATTTTTAAGTGATTTTGCTAAGAGAACTGGCCAATGGGAGCATTCTGGAGATCCAAGGCAGGATAGGTCTCAAATGCCTAGAGGAATGCATAATGTTGATGTTGGCACAATAGTAAATGCTAAGCTTAATGCCTTTATGAAGAAATTTGAGGAACTACAAGAGAAAGGAAAGGCTAAGGAAATGCCACAAATGCCAACTTGTGTAGGTTGCAATGGGATTGGTCATGCTATTGATGTATGTCCAACAATTTGTGGTGCTAATTCTATTGAGGATGTCAATGCCATCAAAATAAGGGACAAAATGAGAACTATGGCACCACATATAACCCATCTTGGAGGCATCATCCTAATTTCTTTTGGAGAGATAACAATTTTAAAGCCTCTACTTCTAATTCCAAAGATCAGCCAAGCTTTGGTATACCTACTCGTCAGCCATCTCAAGAACATTCGAGGTTAGATAAGTTGGAGAGACAAATGGCTGATTTCCATAAAAATTTAGAGTCGTTAGTAAGGCAACCTCCTTAGGCAATGCAGCAAGCCACAACTTTCGATGTTGAAGGAGCAATTAGGGCTTTGCAGCAACAAATGCATAGTATTACTTAGTTGCCAACAAGCCTAGAGGCGAATTACCAAGTCAGCTTGTCCCTAACCCTTGAAGTCACCCTAGGCCTGGACCTCAAAATCCTGGGCCTAGTGGAGGTCCTCGAGGGGGAGCTTAATTGGTTCTGTGTCATCATAGTTTGGTGGTATCTGTTCTGGTAAACCACTTGGCTTACTTATGAGCCACCTTAGGTGTGAAAACCTAAGAATAAGCATAAGCACTATCTTAGTTTAGTTTAGTAGTTAGAAGTTTTATTTTATTCTACTCTTTTGTTGTCTATTTTTCTTATCTATGGTATTGTGGAGTGTGATCTTATTTTATTGTATGGAGATTATCTGATGCGCATTATTGTTATAATTGTTGTTTCATTACTGAAGTTCATGTTTATTATTTCATGTGCTGAAATACTTATTATTGTTTTATCATAACTGTTGCTTATCCACATGTAGCTCTTGTAGAAGTTTTACATAGGTTTAACACATGGAGAATACAAAAGCTAGGAAGAACCATCAATCAAAAGGGAAAACAAAGCAACAAGCACAACCAGCAAAAGTAACATGGGTAGAAAAAGGAAAAGCTCCTGTCACCGCAACACAACCATCTACAAGTGCAAGAAATTCCAATGCTGTAATAGAGAAGTCTATGCTCACCTCTAAGAAGCGCTATGAAGATGATTACATCTGTTACTTTGATAAGACAAACAAAGATGAAGAGCCAAAGATGACGAATGCGAAACCACGAAAGAAGATGGATACGGAAATTCAACGCTTTATTGATCAAATTGACCAGGGTTTTTCTTTCTTTGATTAGCATATAATTTAATGATGCATGAATAAGACAACATGTAGTAGGCTGAAACAGTTATTTCATTATAGATTATGTTGTATTATCTTCAACTTATAACCTTTAGTACATGCCTTATATGTAATTTTCAAGATAGTTTTCTAACAAGAATTCCACGTAGGCATCACAGGTATGGAATAAGGTTTGACTTTAAGTGACTTCAATCTAGTATGATATCTATATCCCCTCTTTTATATTACATTGAGGACAATGTCAGATTTAAGCATGGGGGAAGGTGAATTTCATTTCATTACAATTGCTTTGATATTTTAAAATTTTAGATGCATGATTTTATTGTATTTTACTTGAAAAACACACTTGATAAGATTGTCTATTCAATTGTCACTATTAGATATTATGGGACAACCCCATTTCCTTTTGAGTGGTGAGACTCCAGGACCAAAAAGCACAGGACCTAATAGTGATGTTCTCTAAAGAAGATGAGTTTAAGCTATTTGTGTTTTGAGTTGAGTCTTCCTGGTCACTTGAACTTACACCTTGTTATTTTTATATACACCTTTTCTAAGTGATCCCTAAGCCAAGTGCCACCACAATCAGGTTATTCATTACATGACCTTTGGTGAGATATTTAGGACCATCCTAAACTTCTACGAGATTTTGAAGGATGTGTTTAGGAAGACACCTAAGTTATCACATTTGGCGTGCTAAGGAGTTTCTTGGGGTAGGTTAGGCTTAATGGTGAAATAAGGTGTTTGATACCATTAGAAAATTATATTGTTGAAAAAAAAAAAAAAAGGAAGAAGGAAAAAAAAAAATGGCCAAAGCGGCCCAAAAAAAAAAGAAAAGAATTTGAAATGAAAAGAGAAAGAAAGAAAAAAAGTAGAAAAAAAAGAAAAAGAAAAAAGAGCTTTCAATGTAAAAAGGGGGCTTGGAGACATATGGGATGTGAGGAAGTAGTGGGCTTTCTCAAGTGTCTAGCTTCTTTTATTTTCTTGAGAGTGGGTTGATTAGAGCATGCTATGATGTGATACTTTGGTTGTTCATTCTAAGCATTTTCTGACTTATCTCATTTGAAGGGAGGGAGTTAATCACTACCGCATATTTCTTTCATTTGATTCATTATCATATTGTTATACAATGAGATTTTTCTCGAGTAGTGAGGGTGTGAATCCTTTTTGTTCAAGGCAAAATAGTTCTTGTGGACAGGTGACTTCTCATTCCAATAGTGTAAACTTGTTGAAACTAGAGGACATTGTGAGAGATTGTGATATTAGTTTGAGCCACCACCATGCCCAACGAGTTCAATAGTGACAAGTGAACTGAATAATTTTTCGTGTGATTTCAAGTTCTTGATTTTTAGTTGTTCTTATTACTCGGGACGAGTAAAAGTTTAAGCATGGGGGAGTTTGTTTGGATTAAAATGTTGCATATTTTTATAGGATCTTATTGGTTAAATATATTTACATGAGATTTATTAAAGTCATATTATGCATTGATTTCATTATTTAACCAATAAGAACCAATCCCCATTTTATACAGTTAAAAGTAGGAAATTATTTCAAACATGCATCATTTATAAATTTTATGGATGACTTGATATTTTGATGTATTTATTGTTGTGAAAAGTTTATAATTCAATAGAAGATCATGGAAATTGAAGATTGGAGAAAGAAAATCAAGTGGGATTTAATCCCAATCGTTGAATCAAAGATGGATCTCCAAACTTGGAAACTCTCTATATAAAAGAGAGTGATGCACATCTAGGTCTTGTCTCTTGGACTCTTTTGTTTTCCACCTCCAACACCACCAGTTGTCACCCCCTCTTGGAGCTCCACGTCTTGAAGCAAGGAAAGAGAACGCCGATCATTCCACCACATCTCTTCAACTCGGATCTCATCATCTTCATTCCACAAGTCATCTCCAACTTGAAAGCCTTCATCCCACATCTTGGACGAGAGACATCCACCAATACAAGGGTTCTCTTCTTCATTTGTGAGGTTCCACAAATCATTTCTCCCCTTTCCCCTCTTCTTTGGCTTCAGATGTATCACTTTTTATCATGTTTCACGTAGGTAGTTATTTATATTCTTAGTTTTCATTGTAATAGGGTAAAAGTAGAAAACAGATTCGTTGTTGTTTATTTGTTCCTTTTTGAATTCGTGAATCTTTGTTCTTTTCATTTGAAAATCATAAAAACAGGTGCTGTTATTGATATATATTCATATATTGTTGTTTGTTGATGTTGAAATCAGGATATTACATTCTGTTATGCATGAAACAACATAGAATTCGTTGAAGGTTGTGCATGTTGTTTGTAGATTTGTAGTTTTGTTGATCTCTTTTTATTTTGAGAGTTCATATGCGTTCTGGAGCGATTCTGTTCAATTGACAATTCTGAAAAAAATCTTAATCGTGCTATTATAAGTCTTCTGTGATTTTGTAAAATTTCATAGCAATCCGAGAAGATTTGTTGCCATTTTGAAGCTATAACTCTATCGAGCACAGAATTCAGTCTGAGACTCTTTTGTCATGATTGTAACGTGTTTTTCTTATAACTCAGATCGCATAAAAATATTTCATTAATATCTACATTCTGTCTATTTTGCAATGCATATGATTTTGTAATTTTTGGTTGAGTAATTCGGGATTTATAAGGTTTTTAAGATATTGTTGTTAACGCGCAGAAGTTTCCAATTTTATGCATCATTTTCAATCCCCGAATTTTCAGTCATAACATTCATGCATTTTTAAGTGTGAACATTTTTATCTGAAGTCCACATTAACAGATCTGATTGAGATTAAATTTTCAGTCTAATATGTTGATTGGTCAATAAATTAAAAATCTGTGGACTTACCTTTTTTGTAGTCTAATATATATTTGGAAAGTATTTGCTTACCATATTCTTGTAATTAGAATCCTAGATTATCCCCATTTCTCTGTGGTTCGACCTGTACTTGACGACGTACTTCATTGGACGCCGTGTACTTGCGGTTTATAAATTTAAAACTTCTAAAAAAAATCCAAACACACATCAACCAGGGTAACTTCAAATTCTTCCTCTAATTGATCTCGCATGCCACTTTCCACATTAAAAACATTTAGTTGCGACTTCTGATCTCCACATGTGATCTGCATAAAACCTTCCCTGCAACCAATATAAGCATCAATTGTTGCTAAAAAGGGACGACCTAAAATTAATGAGGCACTATTCTTAAGGTCTATAACGGGACGGTTTTCTATAACGATGAAGTCTATAGGGTATATAAAATCTTGGACCTTAATCAGAAGGTCTTCCACTATTCCAAGAGGTGTCCTAAAAGATCTATCAGCTAGGCGAATTACTATTCTTGTTGGTTGCAAGCAGCTTAACCCTAGTTCTTCATAAATGCTAGAAGGCATAACATTCACTATGGCTCCTAGGTCTAATAAAGCTCCTTCAAAAGTAGTTTTTCCTATAATACATGAAATAGTAGGAGTCCTAGGATCATTATACTTTCTAGGAATATAATTATAAAAATAAGAACTGCTTGCTTCCGCTAAGTTTACACTCTTAGGTATCTTCCTAGCTCTCTTCTTAGTACACAGATCTTTTAAGAACTTAGCATGCGAGGGAACTTGTTGAATTAACTCCAATAAAGGTATGTTCACTCTCACTTGCTCAAAGGTTACTCTAATCTTATCTAATTTGTCTCCTCCTAATTCGACTCTAAGTCTAGTAGGGTAAGGAGCACTAGTAGATGATTCAATTGGGACATCGACTACTTGCTTACCCTTATCACTTCTAGAGATAAGTATAGGATCTTCAGAAATTTCTACTCTAGATGGATTGCAACAAGGCTCTAGAGGACTCATGGATAGAGGAATTTCACCACTAGTCCTACTCACTTCCTTACCTGACCTTAAAGTAACAAATGCATCCATTTGTTTTCCAAGGTCATCACATGTTGCATCCACATCAATTGGATCAGCATGAAAAACATTCTTACTATCACTACTAACAGATTTCTCTTTAGCAATGCTGTCTATAATTGCATTAAATTTATCTATATCTTCGCTTAGATCTATACTACATTCATGATAAGAATTTTCAGATTTACTAGTAAATGCATATGCATGATTAGGTAAATCATGGTGAATATATGAATCATATTTCATGCATGGAAGATGATTACTTTCATATTTTAATACATTACATGGCATGCTAGAATTTTGTTCATGAAGCATATCATTTGGGCATTCACTAGTAGCATGATCACTTGCAAAACAAGAAAAGCATGTGGCATAAAGTCATTTTCATCATAGCCATAATATTCATCAACCTGGCTTGACCAATCATCCATGGCAAATAAGCTCTAATTCAGATCAAAAGAAAATAAAGATTCAACGACTAAGTTAATCTTTACCAGCCTTTGTTTTTAATTTTTCTCACTCTTCAAGTGATTCACTATTAGTTAGATCTGCATAAAGTAGCAACCAAGTGAGTAACTTTAATCCATTTTAATAAAAGAATGACTACACAATGAAAGAGTAAATAATAATTAAATGAAGAAAATTAAAGAATAATGTAGTATAAATAGAAGATTACCTATACAACAATTTCCCAATTCATTCTAGATTAACTAATGAATCTATTTTCAAATTAAAACTGCATGCTAGTCTGACTTTGAAAAAACATAACTTTTTGCATACAACTCTGAATTAAGCATACGAATACTCTACAGAAACATCTAAACCTGAACTTTACAGGAAAAATATAGAAAAAATTCGCAGCAAGTCTTGGAAAAATTCTAAAAACTATACAAGAGTAAAGTACACTCGAAGCTATACAAAATAGAGTCAGTAACTAAAGCAAAACATCACTGGATCAGTAAGTTACGACCTAAACAAAATTGTCAAATTTACAAGATTCTAAACCGACGATAAGCATCTACAAATTAGCTTTGTTAGCATACAAATATTCACATATGCACAAGATTCAAACCAAATTCGTTTCCATTCATTCAAAATAAACATAATAAACTACTGAAATGAAAGTTCTATGATTAAACTACAATGTAATATTACAACTAAACCTAAAACTACCATTACCCTACTGAAATTCAAAGAACACAACTTTAAACAAGAAAATGAAAACCTAAAGAGCTAAACTAATACAACCCTTTTTATGTTGAAGTGCAAACTTGTTTTGGAGAAGAATGGTGCATGAGATGTGCTCCTAGCCATCCTCCTAGCCAAGAATTTCATGGCTGTCACCACACGAGTTTTCTTCCGGAAACGGGAGGTCTTTAAACACCACCAAACACCAAGAAACAAGTAGTCATCCACCTAAAGTCCACAACCCTTGGCTTTCTTCTACTAGGACTAATCCACGGAAGAGGGGAGACAATTGCATGGCTTCATATGTGCTCCAAACAGCACCCACAAGGTCTGGAAAAGATGCCCTAGCCATCCTCCTACTAGCAACCACCAAGAGGAGAAGAGAAGAGGTTGGTCGAACCTTATCTTCTACCTTGGAGCTCCACGAGAGGGGGGAGAAACACCACCTTCCACGAGTTCTTGAGGGGGGGAGAGGGGCTGACGACTTTCAAGGGCTGGAATGGTGGAAAGCTCATCCAAGAGGAGGGATTTGTTGGCCTTGCCTCTCCTTTTATAGAGGCTCCAAGTGGTGGAACTTGATCTCCACCTTTGATCTTTAATCCAAGGGCCAAAATTCCTCCTATCTTGATTTGCTTTATTTTTCTTATTCTTCAACCTATAAAACTCAAACAAATACATTAAAACACTCAAGAAATAAGATAAGATATATTCCTAAACATGGATACTTCAAAAGGGCCAAAAATCACATTTTTCATTGAATTCCAAAAATACCCATGTACTTATTTAAATAATTAATCCTAAGTGCTAAAGTAAATTTAATCTACTTAATAAAATGCAATTGTGTTGCCACCAAGATGTAAATGTGTTTTCATGAAATGCTAAATAACAAATAGAGTCTCATTTATGCATTACTTTCTTCATTTAAGCCCATAACTACATTATTTGCCTAAAATGCATTATAACTTAAATCTTCATTAAACACTTATGAGTATATGGCTTTAAGCACATAAAATGCATCACTTAACTATATAAAATATGCATAAATTATGACTCTATAGCTATCCCTACTCCTTTATATTTAAAACAAGTAGAATCAGATATTATTGTAGACAAAACAAAAGTTGATAGTATTCGAAAGGCCGTTGCAATAGAAAGTGCCTTAGAAGAATTAAAGCAGAAAACTTTTTTGGAGCAATTTGAAAAGAAAACAGCAATACTTGAAAAGGAGAAACAGAAATGTTATAGAATAAGGAAAGTTAGAAAAATTATGTCTAAGGAAACAAAGTCTATTGAAAAAGGAAAATCAGATGAAAATTTATTTCCAAAGGACAATGTATGTCTAGACATTGTACCTTATTGTGCATCTGATAAACTCATCAGTTCCGAACATACTAAAACTGATGAAGATAATGAGACTTTATTTTCCCATGCTAGAAAGCTTGAGAAGAAATACAAGTCAAATATGAGCTCAAGTTTTTCTATTAGTATAAGTCCTGATGATGTAGAAATTGACAAATCAAAGCATCAAGCACCTGACATTGAACAAGTTATTGCAGATATAATTGACAATGTTGAAGCAGTAACTAGTTCACAGGTTGAATTGTCTGGAGTAGCAGATATTGAAAATGTTAAGACTCTAGAAGAGCTAAAAGTTAACCAGCCTTCTACAGAATCTATAGAAGCAGAGTTTGAGAATTCACAACATGAATCAATGGAATTATCCGTTGAACAAAATGAACAATTACAGACAGATACACCGGCTGTAGAATTTGTGGAAAAATTGAACTTTGAACATTCTATAGAGACTAAATAGATGAATGTTGAGCATATTGACAATGTTCCTAACACTGTTGAAGCTGAAGAATCAAGCTTACTTGAGCAGCTTCAAGATAATATTTTGGAAGAGGAACAACATGACATTCATTTTGAAGAAGAGGTTCTTGAAGATGAATTAAACTCTGAATCACGGCTTCAGGTATCACCTTCTTTGTGTACAATATTTAAAATTCAAGGTAATGCAATTCATTTTAGATCTGAAGAAGCATTGTAGAAATACAATAATCTAATTACATGTCAGATTATGCATGCTCGTCCAATAAAATTTAGAAATTTGATGAAAATAAGAGATCTGTTTGAGTTTCAAGGCCTCATTAAATTCTTGCCAGTAGGAACGAAATGGAAGCAATACACAAAGCTTATTGCAGCTTTTTATAGCAATCTGGTCAAGAATGGAAATTTTCTGAAAACTCAAATAAATGAACAAGAGTTTATATTGTCTCCTAAGTTAATTTTTGAAGTTTTAGGATTAAAGAATGAAGGTGTTGTTGTTACAAATAGATTTGACATGATAAGACAACTGGAATGGAACATTCAATCTTTATCAAAAATTTCTGATGTATATTTTGAAATGAGATTAATGGAAAATCTGAATGCAGAGGCAAGGTTTATTGCAAATATATTGCATGCAAATTTATTTCAGAGAGTTTGACACAATTTGGAAGTCAACAGAAGCTGTTTATATGCAACTTATGGCCTACTGAATAGAATTCAAATAAATTGGTTTAATGTTTTTATGTCTCAACTACAACATATGAGTTCAAAGTTATTTTATGGTGATGTTGTATGTAGAATCCTTGCAAGCCAATTGACTTTATTTGACTGGCCCTCTAAAACTAAAGGCATGAGAGCATTTAGTGTCAAAGATTTGCAAAAATTCCAGGCCATGCATAAACCTTAACGACAACAACAACAACAACTTGATATAGACCATATACAACAACAACAACAAAGTTATTCAGTTCAAACGGAACAGCAAACCCACCTACCTCCTGACTTAGATGTAGTGTTTAACGACATCAGAAATGATATTAGGCATCTAGGAGATAAAATATGTAATGCTATAAGTGATATACTTAGGAGGGGTCGATAACTGTTTTTGTTTGTTTCTGAATACAAAATATAATGTTTGTATTACTTGTTTGATTCCTTGAATAATACATTTTTCTGTAAATGTGTTCAATTATTATTTTTGTTTACAGAAAGAGTTGTTGTAATTCTCATATATATATATATATTCTTTGTAATTATCTTTTTGATTAATGACAAAAAGGGGGAGAAATATTATAAAAAGATGATTATGATCTTAATTGCATATATATATTATAAAAGGAGATGCTATTTAAATGGTTATTGTAATCTGACAGATGATAATTAGAAAACTGATACTTATATAATTATTGACATTTGAGAGTTTTAGTTCTGAGAGGTAAAATTTACACAAACAATAGAAATAAGGTTAAGTCATAATTGATTTAATATGATTTTGTCATCATCAAAAAGGGGGAGATTGTTGAGTGTTTTTGTTTTGATGATGTGTGCTGAATGAAAATAATCATATTTGCTCAATTACTATTGTTTGTGAAAAAAAATTAAAATCATCAATTAATACAGAAAAAGCTTACTGATATAAATACTTGTCTATATTGGATCTGAAGTTAATAACTAGTCATTTCGTTGCATTAATTTCTCATTTAGCTAAACGTTAAGTTAACGTGTGTTTTTATTGAAAAGCATGATATGTTTTAAAGTTATATCTTTTGTATCATGAACAGTGCACGTTTAGACAACTCGTTAAGTTAGAGTTTTGTTTGTATAGAGGTCACGTGAGAACTCATTAAGTTAGAGGCTTAAAGGTTAAAATAGGTCACGTGATAACTCGTTAAGTTAGTGAGTAAAAGAAGAGACGAACTTGTTAAGTTAGTGTTATACACGTGGTGAAATTATAAGTTACGAATGTTGTATTGTATCAAGTGAAGTGCACATGTTTAACTCGTTAAGTTAACATAACTAAACACGTTGAGTTGCTATATTGAATACTAAGGCAATGCGTTAGGTTAGCGTTATAAACTTAAGTTGTTATTTTTGCACGTAGTAAAATTCTTATTATAAAAACATTTGTTTATTACTGAATCGATGAGTTAAAGCTTTTTTCGGAGACTTACAATTGTAACTATCCAAAAGGTAACTTAAGTCATGTTTTCAGGTCTTGACACGTGTCTCACTAGTTTTATAGTATAAAGAGTTTTTCGGTGACTTACATCTGTAACTATCCGAAACTTAAACTGTTTTCGGTGAGTTATCGTTTAACCTTCCGAAAGAAAGGTTAAGCTGGTTCGTTGAGTTAACATAACACCACAGACTATCCCATAGAATTCTCATTGATCAAACCACCCTTGCACACAAAACGAAAAATCTTTTCAAGGATCAAACTATCCCTGCACACCAAAAGAAAAATCTTTTTTAGGGATCAAAAGCACCTTTTCGGGCAAAATATCTCAAGTGGAAGAAAATTCAGTGAAGTAGAAAAGGTTAAATTTATGTCACTGAAGATTTGAAGTAACAAGTGAAAGCAAATTTGGTGAAGTAGAGAAAGACAAGATATTCGTCACTAAAGAATTGCTGAAAAAGAAAAAGAAGAAAAAGAAAGATCTCAAACACGGAGAAAAGTTTTAAATTCCGCAAATTAGTTTTCTCTTTTTATAGTTATGAAATTGTTTAGATGATACATGGTATCGAGTTATAATTGCATCTACAATCTCTAAAAAGAATTGAATTGTATTTTGTAATTGAAACATTGAATAAAAATGATTTTATGAAAACAATGTCTCGACTTGTTTTTGAGTTTTGAAGTTTCAATTATATTTCAGAAAATATTAAAAATACACAATTCACCCCCCTCTTGTGTAGCCATATGATCCTACATTGCTTCTGCTTTTGTCTGTGGTGGAGAGCCGGTAGAACTCTCCACTCTATCTTGAATGCTTTCTAAAATTTGCTGAAGAGTTCTTTGCTCTTCAATGGAATTTGTCGAGTCATTCCTTTCTATATGTACTTATTTAGCTTCTTATTCAGTTTGTTCTTTTTCTTCTTCCTCCTGACTACCAATTTGCATTGTCATTGTTTTTTTTGATTCTGTGGTAGATTGGGATGGAGTTTCGGGCTAATCAGCTTCTGCCCTAATTTCAGTTTCTTCTATTTATACAGGTTGTAGATTAGTTTCAACCTGATTTTCTTCTTCTCTTTGCTCTTGCTGCTGTTGTTCCTACACCTCCTTAGAATCGGATAGTAGGTTTACAAAAGTCGACTCTACAATCCCTATTGATCTTGGTATTTTAGATTTAATCTCCTCTTGATGTTTAGGCACTATCTTTTTTCCTTTCCTTCTTCTAATTAATTGTGCCTAGTCTTCCTCTTCTTCATCTGAGATTAAATCTACAAAAATGGGCTCTATAGGCTTTTGAGCCATAGGTACTGGCTCTTCCTGTTTAACTCTTCCCATAATTACTGGTCTCGAAGGACCAACTTCATCTCCTTTTGCAGTAGGTCTGGTAGTAGCTTCATGATGTTGTTCCACTTTGATTTTATATTGGGCTTTCAACTTTTCTGTAGCCCTCTCTTTGCACCGTGCATCAAACACCAAATGTGCTATAGCCACTACCAATTCTTCTGGTTCTCCTTGGTCTTTTCCTATTTGAACCAGTTCTTGAAATTCTCTTCTTTCTTCTTCAGTAGAAGGCCCCAAAATTGCTGCTCATTCCAACAGCCTTGTTGGTGGAACTAAAGGTCCTGGCTATTGTTCCTCAGGAGCAAGTCTTTCAGTAGTCGGCTCCTCTTGTTGTTCTTCAGTTTCTTCCCTTTGATGCTCCTAGATTGCCCACTAAGCCTGTCTAACTATACATCTTTTGAACCAGAGTCGGGACTTACGTTGGATTAGTTTTAGGGAAACTTCGTTATTTGGCCTAATTCTTCTCTCTCTACTTACAGCAACTTCCGTAGCAACTTTGATTCTTGTTTCCATTATTTGAGGTATTTGTATACCCAAATCTACTAACATTTTCCTCAAGTAAAAAAGGTCAAATTCTACCTTTAATAGCTCTTTTTCTCTTGTAGTATTTCTGATTTTTTACCTTGTGTGTCATCCCTCTGTATCTTTGAGAAATTCTGACATGTCTACTACATCCTCCCAGAACTCGGGTATCATCTTCCTCATCGTGGAGTTACGCAACGGAACAGAATCGCTCTAATCTCTACTGGTTTAAGTTCTAAATGATTATGCGAATAGTTTCCCCAAACCATAAGTTTAATATAAATAAGCCCTAAGTTTAGGCGAGTAATTGGATCGTTTCTCAAGTAAATTCTTGCTCTCTCATCTGTGGATTTACAGTTAACTACACGGACTAAGTCCGTGGACTTAACTACAGTACTCTGTTGAGTTATAGTTAACTCAACGGGGTAAGTTTGTTAACTTATCCTAGACTCAACAGAGTAAGTTCATTGAGTTAAGTGTGACTCAACGGACTTTCCGTAAAGTTATATCTAATAAAAAATACATATTATAATACTTTTTACCTCGATCAAGACCGAAAAATTTCTGATCTAACCGATTCTCAATTTTCCAACATTTTAGAATTTTCGATCAAACCATTATATTTCTCGGTTGAACCGAAATTAAATATTTTCTTTCTTCTTCTATCGATTGAACCAATACTATACTTCGGTAACACCGACACTTAACTAAATATAATATATAGATTTTTTATGTTTTATATAGATTTTTTTTTAAATATGTTTTGGTAAAATCGATAATTCCCTTCGGTTGAACCGTGACTATGTTTTAAATAAGTTTTTTATTATTATATATTTTATATATACTTAGAAACTTTCTTACTAAGTAAAGCTCGAGTAGTCCTCTACTCTTACTTCTTCTACAATTCCAAAAGAACATTTTGGTATCTTCAAAATAGGTCTAAGTCTTTGTCCATTTACTTTAAATATGTTCTGATTTTTAGGATTTTCAATTTCAATAACTCCATAAGGATAAATATTTCAAACTATGTAAGGTCCTACCCATCTAGATCTTAATTTCCCTAGATGGTTATGGAGTCTAGTCATGTAAAGATATACTTCTTGTCCTATTTCAAAGGATCTTGGAATAATTTTCCTATCATGCCAAAACTTCATTTTCTCTTTTTCTCTTACAGTTTTTGAATAAGTTTCATTCCTGAATTCTTCTAATTCAATCAATTGCATTTTCCTACTTTCAGCAGCTTGATTTAAATTAATGTTCAGAGTTTTTAATGCCCAATAAGCTTTATGTTCAATTTCAGCTGGTAAATGACAACTTTTTCCATATACTAGCCTAAAAGGTGACATACCTAAGCTTGTCTTGTAAGCAGTTCTATAAGCCCAAAGTGCATCTATCAATCTATTAGCCCAATCTGTTCTAGTAGGATTTACTACTTTTTCTAAGATTAACTTAATTTGTTTGTTTGCACTTTCTACTTGTCCACTTGTTTGCGGATGATATGATGTTGCAATTTTGTAGTTTACTCCATATTTCTTCATTAAGGCTTCAAAACTTCTATTATAGAAATGAGTTCTTCTATCACTGATAATAGCTTTAGGTATTCCAAATCTAGCAATTATATTGGTTCTTATAAAATGTATTACCACTTTGTTGTCATTAGTTTTTATAGGAATAGCTTCTATCCATTTACATACATAATCCACCCCTAACAATATATAATTAAATTGATTAAACATAGGAAATGGACCCATAAAATCTATTCCCCACACATCAAAGATTTCAACCTCAACAATAGGATTAAGAGACAGCATATTCCTCTTTGATATTCTTCCTATTTGTTAACATCTTAAACAATTTAAGCAATATTTATGAGCATCTTTGAATAGTGTTGGCAAATAAAATTTACATTGCAAAATTTTGGCAGCAGTTTTCCTGAACCAAAATACCCTCCACATGCTTGGTCGTGGCAGAAAGACAATATGCTCTGATATTCAGTGTTTGGAACAGACCTCCTTAAAACCAGATCAGGACATTTCTTAAATAAGTATGGGTCTTCCCAATAGTAATATTTTACTCTTGAAAAGAACAATTTTTTATCTTGTCTATTCCAATCTTTAGGTGTTAAACTAGTAACTAAGTAATTAACTATGTTTGCATTCCAAGGCATTATTTTGATGGTCATTAATTGTTCATCAGGAAAATTATCTTTAATTTTCATATTTGATTTTTCTATTTATAATCTTGATAAATGATCTGCTACTATATTCTCACAACCTTTCTTATCTTTAATTTCTAGATCAAATTCTTGTAATAATAATATCCATCAGATCAATTTAGGTTTAGTCTCTTTCTTTGCTATTAGGTGTTTTAAAGTTGAATGATTCGTGTATACTATCACTTTAGCTCCAATCAGATATGATCTAAACTTTTCTAAGGCAAACACAATAGCTAACAGCTCTTTTTCAGTAGTTGTGTAATTAACTTGAGCATCATTTAAGGTTTTTCTTGCATAATGAATCACTTTAGGAGATTTTTCTATCTTCTGTCCCAATACTGCTCCTACAGCAAAATCAGATGCATCACACATGAATTCAAATGGATGGTTCCAATTAGGTACTTGAATTATAGGAGTTGAAATTAAGCTAGTTTTAAGCTTGAAAAATGCTTCTTTGCAATTTTTAACAAAGTTGAATGGGACATCTTTCAATAGATTAGTTAAAGGTCTAGCTATTTTGCTAAAATCTTTAATAAATCTTCTATAAAATCTAGCATGTCCTAGAAATGATCTAATATCTTTTACTGATTTAGGTTCTGGTAGATTAGAAATTACTTCTATTTTAGCTTTATCTACTTCCAACCCCTTCTTTGAAACATGTCCCAAGACTATTCCTTGATTTACCATGAAGTGACATTTTTCCCAATTTAGAACCAGACCTTTTTCTACACAGCGTTTTAATACTTGGACTAAATTGTTTAAACACACTTCATATGAAGTTCCACAAATAGTAAAATCATCCATGAATATTTCTAAAAAATCTTCAGTCATTCTAGTGAATATGCCTTACATACACCTTTGAAAGGTGGCTGGTGCATTGCATAATCCGAATGACATTCTCTTAAAAGCATAAGTTCCATTAGGACAGGTGAAAGTTGTTTTCTCTTGATCTTCTAATGCTACTGGAACTTGGTTATATCCTGAATACCCATCTAGGAAACAAAAATATTCTTGCCCTACTAATTTTTCTAGCATTTGATCTATAAAAGGTAAGGGAAAATGATCTTTCCTAGTTACAGCATTCAGCTTTCTATAGTCTGTATACACTCTCCAACCTGATTGAATTCTAGTAGGTATTAAGTCCTAGCTTTCATTCCTAATAATTGTTAATCCTAATTTCTTGGGAACTACATGGATTGGACTAACCCATGAGCTATTAGAAATCGGACAAATTATGTCATTATCTAACCATTTCACTATCTCCTTCTTGACTACTTCTTTAAGGTTTGGATTTAATCTCCTCTCAAGAATTCTAACGAGTTTAACATTCTGTTCTAAATATATGTGGTGACAACATAAAGTTGCACTTAAGCCTTTTATATCAATCATAATCCATCGTATTGCTTTTTTATAAGTTTTTACTACATCTTTTAATTTAGCAATTTGATCCTCTTTTAAATCTAAAGTAATAATGATTGGACATGTTCATTTTTCTTCCAAAAATATATAGGTTAATTCAGAAGGTAAAGGTTTTAATTCTAACTGTTGCCCATCAGAAGCTAGAGCTCCTAATTGAACATCATCATCTTTTACATTAATTTCTTCCTGATCTCCTTCTACATTTATGCTTTCACTTTCTTCTAAAATCTCAGAATTGAGTTGCCTATTTAATTCTTCTTGAATCACATCATCTAGCATATCTCCTTCATCCTCTGAAAGGTCTATAGTATGTAAGGACATTTCTAACTCCTCTAACTTTTCTGGTTTGAAAATGTTTAATTGAGTGTCCTCATTACCATATGCTAACTTCATAATTCCAATTTTACAATTTATAACAGCCCCTAATGTTGCTAAATATGGTCTTCCCAAAATTAAAGATGTATCACTATTTTTATGCTTAATTTGTTGGGAATCTAAAATTACAATATCAATAGGATATATGAAGTTTTTGATTTTAATTAAGACATCCTCTATTTTTCCTCTAGGGTATCTTATACTTCTATCAGCTAATTCAATAATAGTCCTAGTAGGGATTAAGCCTTCTAATCCTAAGGATGCAAATATATCACTTGGCATAACATTTATACCTGCACCTAGGTCTATTAAGGTTCTTTCTAGAATGGTATTTCCTATGGTGCATGATATAACAGGAATTCCAAGATCAGATAACTTTTTAGGAATTTGTGGCAGAAATAGGGAACTACTTTGCTCAACTAAAAAGACTTTCCTTAAAACTTTTCACTCTCTTTTCTTAGTACACCAATCCTTAAGAAATTTTGCACAAGGTGGCATTTTTTGTAATAAGTCTAACAAAGGAATGTCAACTTGTACTTTTTCAAACATTTCTCTAATTTTTTCTTATTTTTCAAGAAATGTTTGTTGTAATCTTTCAAGATAGGGTGCTAATGATTGTGATTTAAAAGATTCTTTTTCTTTCATTTGATTTGTTTGATCATTTTTAGTCTCATTTTTTGAATCAGACTTTTCTTCATTGATTTCTATATTTTCAGATATTATATTTTCATTATCATTCTGATTTGTGTTCGTATCCACCTTCATATTACTTTCTTTTTGACTTCTTGATGGTATATCAGTTCCAGATCTTAGTGCTATACATACATCTTTCAGATTTTCT
Organism: Cymodocea nodosa; assembly: GCA_036874045.1. Taxonomy (NCBI): domain Eukaryota; kingdom Viridiplantae; phylum Streptophyta; class Magnoliopsida; order Alismatales; family Cymodoceaceae; genus Cymodocea; species Cymodocea nodosa. The sequence continues at coordinate 658,356 of JAZBRI010000011.1, forward strand.
TTACTTTCTTGATGTTCTTGTATTTCATGACTATGATCTTCAACTGTTTTTAGTTTTGTTATGCGAAGAGAAATGCAGAAATGGAGAAGCTTGTACTCGTGGAGAAGAAAGAAGAATGCAAAGGAGAAAGAATGTGTGAAGCAAATGCAAAAACATCATGGTTTAACGTGGTTCCCCAATTAGGTACATCCACGGATGGAACTCAACTAATTGATTCTCTCTAGGTGATCACAAAGGGATACAAAATTCATCATCCTCTAAAGCACACGTTGGGGGTCTATTTATAACATTTGTGTACCCCCAAGTGGCCAAGGACAAAACTACCCCTATGTGTAACTAACTAATTCAAGACACATAATAACAATCTCCACCTTGCCTTGAATTTACAAACTCCACCTAGAACCAAACAAATTTCCATCTTCAAAAGACCCAAAGGGTCAACTATAAGCAAACACATTAAGTAAGTCTAAGCAATGCTTAAACTTGCTTTCAAGAACGCCTTTCGTAAACATATCGGCTAGATTGTCATGTGTGTTGATCTTCAAAATCTTCACGCGATCTTCTGTTCTAAGAAAGTGATAACGAACATCAATGTGCTTTGTCCTGTCATGAAACACATTGTCCTTCGTTAAGCTGATGGCATTGAGACTATCACAGAAAATTTTTGCTTTATCATATCGTAAACCAAAGTCTCCAAGTAACCCCTTTAGCCAAATACCTTCTTTTGCAGCTTCTGTCATCGCCATATACTCAGCCTCTGTGGTGGATAAAGATATAGTAGGCTGTAGAGTAGATTTCCAACTAATAATGGAATCTGCCAATGTGAAGACATATCCTATTAAGGATCTACGTTGATCAACATCACCTGCAAAATCTGAATCAGAATATCCAGCCGTACTACAGTTATATTTAACACCATAAATCAATCCTACATCAGACGTGCCCTTCAAGTACCTAAAGATCCTTTTCATGGCCTGCTAATGACTCTTCCCTAGATTCGACATAAACCTGCTTACAACACTAAGAGGGTAAGCAAGATCTGGATGAGTACAAACCATGGCATACATAAGACTGTCAACTACCTGTGAATATGGAACTTTCTTCATGTAATCCTTTTCAGATTGCGTTTGAGGTGCCATAGAAACTGATAATCGCAGGTTACTATCATAGGGTGTTCCAATGGCTTTGCTTGAAGCCATGCCAAACCTACTCAAAATTTTCAGAACATAACTGTGCTAATGGAGAAATAATCTTCCAATGTTCTTGTCACGATAAATCTCCATCCCAAGGATTTTACTTGCCGGTCCTAAATCCTTCATTGCAAATTCAGATTTTAATGTGTCTTTCAAAACCTGTATTTCATTGACATCTTTGGTTGCAATCAAAATGTCATCCACATACAAGAGCAAGTAAACAAATTCTTCTTTAATTTGTTTAATATATACACATGAATCAAAACTACTTCTAACAAAACCAACAATAGTGATAAAAGAATCAAATCTTTTATACCACTGCCTAGGAGACTATTTCAGCCCATACAAAGATTTCTGCAGCTTACAAATGAGGTCTGATCTACCTCTTTCTGCAAACCTGTTAGTTGTTCCATCTAGATGTCCTCATCTAAATCACCATGCAAGAAAGCTATTTTCACATCCAACTATTCAAGTTCTAAATCCTTTACTACAACAATTGCCAAAAGGACTCGAATGGAGGTGTCTCTAACTACTGGAGCAAAGACTTCATTGAAGTCCACACCCTCCTTCTGTGAAAACCCTTTTGCTACCAATCTTGCCTTATATTGTATTCCAAGGTTGCCCTACATTCCTGATTTCCTTTTGAACACCCATTTGCAACCAACAATATTCCTATCCTTGGGACATTTTACCAACTCCCAAGTCCTATTCTTATGCAAAGATTGTAGTTCTTCTTGCATAGCTCCCAACCAATGTACGGCTTCTGGTCTGCTAACGGTAGCATCAAAACTAGGTGGGTCAGCATCCTCCACCTCACCAACTACCTGTAGGGCAAAAGCGACCATATTATTGTAGCCATACCTCTATGGAGGGTGAACATCCCTCCTAGGACGATCTTTGGCAACACACCTTGAACATGTGTCCTCAACAAATTCATCTCCTCAATCATCTTCTAAAATCAAACGTTGATTTGTATCAATAGGAACAGACTGATTAGATATCAATAGTTGATTCAAATCAAGCTCCACCTGCTCAGGAGTACTAGGTGGATTCAAAACAGTTGGTTTTTCTTTCTTATGCATCAAAGAAACCTCATAAAGGTAACATCCCTACTATGAATGACCTTTCTTGTTTCTTTATCATATATTTTATATCCTTTTACTCCCATTCCATATCCCACAAAGATGCATTCCTTGGCACGCAGCTCCAATTTACCATGATTCACATGGTAATATGCAGGACATCCAAATACTTTTAATTTGGAATAGTTAGCTGCTTTATCCATCCATACTTCATAAGGGATCTTGTCGCCAATTGCACTAGATGACGACCTGTTCACCAAATAGAAGGCTGTGTTAACAGCTTCAGCCCAAAAACATTTTTCCAGCCCAACATGAGAGAGCATACACCTAGCTCTCTCCAACAACGTCCTATTAAGATGTTCTGCAACTCCATTCTGTTGTGGAGTTCCCCTAACAGTATAATGCCTAATTATGCCTGCATCTCTGCAAAAAATGTCAAATTCATTTGAGTAAAATTCTAATCCATTATCTGTTCTCAAGTATTTTACTTTCCTCCCTACTTGGTTTTCAACAATAGCCTTCCACTGTTTAAAGTTCTTGAAGGCCTCACTCTTATGTTTCATAACGAAAACCCAAGTCATATGACTAAAGTCATCAACAATGGAGAGAAAATACTTAGAACTTGCTAAAGAAGGTTGTTGAGATGGTCCCCAACAATCTGCATGGACATAATCCAACTTCCCCTTGGTAGAATGTTCTGCTCTTCCAAAGGAAACACGTTTTTGTTTCCCATAGATACAATGCCTGCATAAATCAATATCTGTAAAGATATGACCATCTAACCTACCAAGTATGCTAAGCTTGTACATTTCCTTTAGACCCAAATGTCCTAACCTGGAATGCCAAATAGCTGACATAGACTATTGATCACTTATTGTCGTAGCTACTGATCCAATGATAGGTTTGCCCTAAAGAATGTATAAAGGTCCATCATTGATTCCCTTCATTACTACTAGGGAACCTTTCAAAACATGAAGTTTACCTCCTCCACCTAAAAAATTGAAACCTTTTTGATCAAGAGCCATTAGTGAAATAAGGCTCTTGCCCAACCTTGGCACATGCCAAACATCCTCCAAGACTTTGATCGTCCCATCATGCATCTTGAATCTGATAGATCCAACACCTGTTCTATCACAAACATCATTATCTGCTAAAGTGACTTGTCCACCATCTACCTCCTCATATGTATGGAAATATTCTTTGTTGGGAGTCATATGATGTGATGCACCAGAATCCATAATCCAACTCTGATCGGAGTAAACACTACAACATACAGTATGGGAGAAATCACAGTCAGACCCTGAGTCTCCAATTTCAGCGACTGTTGCATTTCCCTTAATCTATAATTTAGGGCAGTTTACCTTCCATTGCCCCTTTTCCTTGCAATAATTGCAAGTGTCCTTGGAAATTCTACCTCTAGACTTACTTCTGCCTCTACGCCTGTTGTCTCTTCTATCCCAAAGCTGCGGATGAATCTTTCATTCAAAATATCCCAACTAACAAAATACAGCTACCAAATTCAAAAGATCACTCACAAAGAATCCCAAACAAACAAAGATGAGCCAAGATCACACGTATTGTCTCAAGAAATAGAAAGAATTCCCAAAAACTTCAAAGAATTCCAAAGAACTTCAAAGAATTCCAAAGAACTGCTAAAGAATTCCAAAGAGTTCCAAAGAACTGTTAGGATCGATAGGCTCACCAGAGGAGGGGTGAATGGAGAACAATGTGAATTTAAGCCTATTTTTCACTTTACTAACTAATTTGATTAATCAGTTTGCACAAGTAATAATCAGATAAAAATATCATGCACAGCGGAAATAAATGTAAGAAACACAAGAGAATTTTAGGTGGTTCACCAACTCGGCTAGTCCACCCCCAAGGGACACTTGAGCTCCACCAACACTTATACACTTGCTTTCAGGTCGAAGCAAGAACCAACCATACAGAAGTTTTCAGGTATAAACTCCAGAAAACCAACACTTAGAAGTTTTCAGGTATAAACTCTAGAAAACCAACCTCTTGAGTTTTCAGGTCGAAACTCAAACCAACAACTGAATGTAGCTTTTAGGTTGAAGCCACGAACCAAATGATCATTCTTGGATCGAACTTTCAGCACATGGAGAGCTTTAAGAATCTTCTTGTAAATCCAGCTTTCAATCGATTCTTTGTTGAACTGAATTTGAGCTTTCTTCTATATCAGTAATTGATCTACAATGTATACTGTATCTCTGTATGTATATGAGCAAAAAGCTGTCTAAATCCGTTGTCTATATCTTGTATATATACCTGATATGTACAACGATCATATTTTCTTCCAACGGATGTATTCTACTATACTTGATTAGTCTCAAGTCCCAATACAGTAAGTGACCGTTCAAAAAATCGTTTCAAGATAACTTACCGATTTTCCTGTTCTTTCGGATAGTTAGCTATGCAACTCTTCGAAGGGTAACTGTAACTCACCGAAAGATCACTTAACCTTTACTGCCAGGTAGGATTCCAGAATATTTAAATGTGAGCTGTCATCCAATCGGATACTTATAACTGTAACTCACCAAACAGTTAAATACTTGTTAGATAGTTTAACTCTGTCAACTTTCTGATTGCTTTAATTTAGCACGTGCATAAAGGCTGACTTAACTTTCGGATGGTTATCCCTGTAACTCACCAAAATGCTTTAAGATTTCGGATAGTTATCTTTCTAACTCTCCAAAAACTTATTTGCATTTCTTTCTAGAATTCTGCAAGTGGGAAATTCAGTGACTTAAGTTTCGGATGGTTAAATTGTAACTCACCGAAACTCTTTTGAAATTTCGGATAGTTATCTTTCTAACTCTCCGAAAACCCATTTGAGCATCTGTCTGGAATTCTGCACGTGGGAAATTCAATGACTTAAGTTTCGGATAGTGAAACTGTAACTCACCGAAACTCTCTTAAAATTTCGAATAGTTATCTTTCTAACTCTCCGATTTTCCCTTTTAAGCTTTCAGCTGCCAGCTTCTCCATTTTGCACATGCGTAATAAAATGACTTAAGTTTCAAAAAGTTATGCCTATGACTTACCGAAAAACTTGAATAGTTATCTAACTCTCCAAAAAGAAAACTCAAATAGTTATCTAACTCTCCGACAAATCCTTTAAGCTTCCATTCTGTATTTCTGCACGTAGTTTATTGAATGACTTAACTTTCGGATAGTTATACCTGTAACTCTCCGAAAAGTCCTTTAAGCTTCCGGATAGTTAACTCCTTAACTATCCGATCATCCAATCAACTTAACTATCTGATATAATAACTCTCTGAAGGCTTTGTAAAATTCAGATAGTTATCCTTCTAACTGTTTGATAGTTTTGCTGTTGTTTTGTTCTTCGGATGCTTGAACTTGTAACTGTCCGATTTTACTATAACTTTAAAGCAGTATTATCTGGAAACTTCTCCATCTGTTCATCTACATGGAATTTATTCTATCTGCCTTCTGATCTAAAGTTGCACTGACTTAATTGTGAAATACAATATGTTTACTCACATAGGTTTTGCATTATCAAAATACTAGGGTGCTAACAAGAACTCCAAAGAACTGGCCACACTTGGTTTACTTTAAAAAGCCGAAAAAGAATTCCATAGAATCACAACAACAAACTTCAAAAGTTATGATAGGAATTCTTACTTTTCATTTCACCAACGCGGAAATGATAGATGACTAAGTACACGTTGTCAGATTCAAGATCGCAGGCGTCGAACAAGAATTCCAATCACGGATGCTTTGTCGCGAACATAAGTCGCGAGCAAAGATCGCGTGAGCAAACTGCGAGCATTGGATTCGAATGAAGAATGCAAGCGATGATACGTGAACGTTGGCGTCGAGCGGAACGCGAGCGATCACGCACGGGCGCTGGTGCAGACAACGACGTAGACAAATGCACACGGGCACTAGCGTCGAGCGAGGATGCAGGCGAATACGCACGGGTGCTGGCGCGTATAGAGACACGAACGATCGCGCGGGCAAGAACGTGGGCAAATGCGTGCGGAGGCTGGCGTAGGCGGAGACGTAGACGATCGCACGAGCAAGAACGTGGGCGGATGCGCCTAGACGCTGGCGCAGGTAGAGACGCGGACGATCGCGCGGGCAAGAACGTAGGCGAATGCACACGGACATTGGTGCGGGAAGAGACGTAGACGACCGCGTGGGCAAGAACACAGGCGATCGCACAAGCGAGGTGCACGGACGGTAGGCGTTGGGCACGGGCGTGGGTGTCGGCTTCGTGCGTTGGCCAAGATCTTTCTTTTCTTCTTTCAAGACTAATCCACGACCAACTCCTCAAGCTTCGCTCTGATACCACTTGTTATGCGAAGAGAAATGCGGAAAGGGAGAAGCTTGGACTCGTGGAGAAGAAAGAAGAAGGCAAAAGAGAAAGAACGTGTGAAGCAAATGCAAAAACACCAAGGTTTAACGTGGTTCCCTAATTAGGTACGTCCACGGATGGAGCTCAACTGATTGATTCTCTCTAGGTGATCACAAAGGGATACAAGATTCATCATCATCTAAAGCACACATTGAGGGTCTATTTATAACATTTGTTTACCCCCAAGTGGCCAAGGACGAAACTACCTCTATGTGTAACTAATTAATTCAAGACACATAATAACAAGTTTTAAATTGCATTCTTTAAGTTCTATTGCATTGGTATTCTATGTTGTTTGTTTGTCTCGCAAATTATGCAAATCTATGACATTAAAGTTTTCATTTGTGTTCTCTTATTGCATAACTTGTAATTTCATTGTAAACTCATCCAATGCTTTTAGTTTTCTTTCTAGATCATCTAATCTCATTACATTCAATTTTTGATTGATTTTCATTATAGTTTTTTTAGTTTCGTATATAATATCAATTTTAGGTTTTGAATATGCTTCCTTATAGTTTAATTAGTTGACTTCTTGTTGCTAACACATATATTGTTCCAGTTTGTCCATGTTTTGTTCTAAATTACACTCCAGTCTGCCATACCTATCCCAAACTTTATTGTCTCTCAACATATTACACATTCTTAGTTGACCATCAGTTGGGTAAACTATAGGATTCTCATACTCAGCTCTATTATATTGAATATAATTCATCTATTGTTCATGTGATCTAACCATCTACAACTGTCTTAGTTTCAAACAATCAGAGATGTTATGACCTTCCAAATTGCAGAATTCACATATGCTAACTACAGGTTTCAAAAATCTTTGAGCATAAGCATATGCCATATTCTCAATTATAGAAGAAAACACATAATACTCCTCTTGCTATTAAAACAAAACAGCACTTACAGTTGCTTAGCTACTCAAGTCCCCAGCAACGGTGCCAGAAAACTTATATTGTTGTGAAAAGTTAAATCTTAAACTTGCTTATATCAGTAATTCCCTTTAGAAGTAAACAAACAACCTTTCACACAAATTAGATATTTAATCCAATTTGTATTTTAACTGCAAGTGCACAGTGTATATTGTATTTGTGTGTAAGTACAGGTAGATCCCACAGTGAATTGAGTAAGAACTATGTACTATTTTGTTTTTAATTATGAAATTTATATATTTAGTAAGCACTCCGTTGAGTTATAGCTAACTTAACGGACTAATCTCGTGGAATTAAATTAACTCAATGAAGCTATCATTCTAATTTAATACTGCTATTTACAGAGGAATTCGGCCAACCATTGGGCGGTTCCATAGATTGTAAATAATATCCATCAAGCATCTTTAATGCTAGTTAATATTAGATTTATCATTTAGCAATACTAACATTCAAATATTTCAAACAGTAACCATTAAAATCTTTAAGTATCAGGAACTAATCAATTTCAGTAAACTATAAAGCTACTTTCTATTTTCTGAATCAAACAAACATGAAACATTTTCAATACTAACAATACTAACATTAATCATGGTACAAAACAAACAATACAACACTTAAATACGAAATGTAAACATAGATAATTTGTTGTTTTTGGTATTTTTGTTTTGATATGATCATGAAAATGGGCAAAAGGTGAAATGTAAAAGTAATCTCTATCGATAGTAAAAACTTCTGTCACTACATGCGACGCGATTACACTACTAAAAACTTAATCACCTACAATCCTGCCTCCTCTCCCTATAGAATCGTGAATCCAGAATTGCAAGATGATCTCCTCTTTAGTATACTCGCATCAACCTGAAACCAAGGCTAGAAGCTTTACAATCTCCTAAGATATGAGTTAGTGCTTGGTGAAAATGGCTTCCCTTCCCGCAACGTGATCACTCCTCACAATGGTTGTCAAGCACCATGTTTGGCTTAGAATCGACCTGACATTAGGAAAGTATCCTTACAAACCTCCGGTGGTTGGTGATTATGATGATGGTGGTGTTGGTGGTGTGGAGCTTCAAGGAACTTCTGACACTGCCTGAAGTTAGCGTGGTCCTCCACCTCTACATGCACACACACTTCATCTTTTCTCCTTTTCTTTTATATTTCTTAGTAGTAACTGCTTTTGCTTAGATGATCGGTTGGATTTCCTTTGTTCATATCAACGATAGTGATTTCTTCTTCCTTCCACAAGCGAATTCCGGCGTGATACATGCAATCGTGGTTTTCCTTCAAATGTCTTGTTTCTGCAACTGCTACAGTGGCATATTAGTAAATAAATGGTCTGTGGAGTTATAGATAAGTCAACGGACTTACTTCATTGATTAACTATAAAACACGTGCAATAAAGAAATAAGCTACTAACATAATGTGTTATCTTAGTGTGTATTCATGTAACTCAATGTGTATAGTTATGCTAACTTAACGAGTTAACCATGTGCATCTCACGTGACATAACAAAGCATTTAAATTCAACACGTGCATAATTCTAACTTAATAAGTTTAGATATATAACTTAAGGTTTTCACTCGCTAACTCAACGAGTTCTCACGTGATCTTTTTATACCTTTAAACCTATAGGATCGTATGGCTACATAAGAGGGGGGTGAATTGTGTATTTTTAATATTTTCTAAAATATAATTGAAACTTTCAAACTCAAAAATAAGTCGAGACATTGTTTTCATAAAATCATTTTTATTCAAGGTTTCAATTACAATATAAAATTCAATTCTCCTCAGAAATTGTAGATGCAATTATAACTCGATACTATGTATCATCTAAACAATTTCATAACTACAAACAGAGAAAACTAATTTACAGAATTTAAAACTTTTCTCCCTGTTTGAGATCTTTCTTTTTCTTCTTTAGCAATTCTTCAGTGATGAATATCTTGTCTTTCTCTACTTTACCAAATTTGCTTTCACTTGATACTTTAAATCTTCAGCGACATAAATTTAACCTTTTCTGCTTCACTGAATTTTCTTCCACTTGAGAGATTTTTCCTGAAGAGGTGCTTTTGATCCCTGAAAAAGATTTTTCTTTTGGTGTGCAAGGATGGTTTGATCCTTGAAAAGATTTTTCGTTTTGTGTGCAAGGATGGTTTGATCAACGAGAATTCTATGCCTTTTATACTGTATCTTCATTTCATGCATATCCTTCACGTTTAATTACTACCAGTTTTCCACTTCTCCACGTTTTTGCTTTTTCCTTCATCGAAACACATACGTTCTAACCCACGTTTATATTTCAAATTTTCTTTAATCATTAGTCTTGGATCTCTAAAAAATTTCTTGCAAAATAAACTTTCTCGTCCAAAAATTTTTCATCAGTGTAATAAGAAGTCGTTACTTTAATGTTAACTAAACGAGTAACACAAGTATATATATATAACTTAACATTTCTAACTTAACAAGTTCCTCATGTGCCATTACATGTGACAAGTACTGTAGCTAACTCAACGAACTAAGTCTGTGGTGTTATGCTAACTCAACGAACCAGCTTAACCTTTCTTTCAGAAGGTTAAACGATAACTCACCGAAAACAGTTTAAGTTTCGGATAGTTACAGATGTAAGTCACCGAAAAACTCTTTATATTATAAAACTAGTGAGACACGTGTCAAGACTTGAAAACATGACTTAAGTTACCTTTCGGATAGTTACGACTGTAAGTCTCTGAAAAAAAACTCTAACTCATTGATTTAGTAATAAACAAATGTTTTTATAATAAGAATTTTACCACATGCAAAAATAACAACTTAAGTTTATAACGCTAACCTAACGCGTTGTCTTAGTATTCAATATAGCAACTCAATGCGTTAAGTTATGTTAACTTAACGAGTTAAACATGTGCACCTCACGTGATACAATACAACATTCGTAACTTATAATTTCACCATGTGTATAACACTAACTTAACGAGTTCGTCTCTTCTTTTACTCACTAACTTAACGAGTTATCACATGACCTATTTTAACCTTTAAGCCTCTAACTTAATGAGTTCTCACGTGACCTCTATACAAACAAAACTCTAACTTAACGAGTTGTCTAAACGTGCTCTGTTCATGATATAGAAGATATAAATTTAAAACATATCATGCTTTTCAATAAAAATACACGTTAACTTAACGTTTAGCTAAATGAGAAATTAATGCAACAAAATGACTAGTTATTAACTTCAGATCCAATATAGACAAGTATTTATGTTAGTAAGATTTTTCTGTATTAATTAATGATTTTAATTTCTTTTCACAAGCAATAGTAATTGAGCAAATAAAATGGATCATGCTTAATATTATAAAACCACACTTAAATCAGGTTTTCATATCACAACACGTGTCCTTAATAAGTTTTATGAATAAAAGGATATTTCGGATACTTACAATCTTAACTATCCAATGCCTAGATGCATTTCAGATAGTTAGCAGATAACTCACTGAAAATCCACTTAAGTCATGTATTGAAGTTTCAACACGTATTATCTAGGAAATAATAAAATATTCATTTAAAACAAAACTGTCCCGTACATTAAACATAACTCTGTGAAATAATAGAAAATTCGGATACTTAAGAATTTTATAGCTTGCAATTCACTGACAGTTCAAAAATGTACTTAATTAACACTAATTCCCTGAAATTATGTAGATTCTTTCATTAATGCTTATAATAGTACAATTATAACATAATGGCTTAATTCTCATATGATAAGCTAAATATTATGCAATTAACCATTGCGATGCGTGTGTCTTCCATCAAGTACATGTATGTGTCATTAAATATGGTTGTATTTCTTTGATAATTTGTACAAGGGCAAACTTGTCTTTTAGGTATCACCAATCGTTACCCCTATATATGTAAGGGGTCATCCACGTCCAAGGGATGCCATGCCAAACCATCCATTGATTTCATTCTCCCCCTTCTTTGTACTAGCAATCATACAGCAAGGAATCACGATAGTTTGATCACTTGTGGATGTACCTGTGTTGGGGAACCGCGTAAATTTGTTGTTCTACGAATTCTCCACTCGCAATCCTCTCTTCCACACAGATCTCTTCTCCATGCCACCCCTAGATGCTCCACGTTTGTTTGATCTTTCCGCACAACAATTGGTATCAGAGTGAGGTTGGACATCTTCGGGTTTGCATCTGAAGTTTCGAAGAGATTGATCAAGGTTCAACCCATTTCTGCAAGGATATCCCCCATTGTTGTAACTACTATCGTCGCCAACGCCAGTCTGCACACTCCGACGCCAAGTCCTGCGCCTTCCTCGTCCACGCTCCATTGCATCTCAAATTTTGAGGACGTGTAGTAAGCTTCTTGAACTTCCTTCCTTTAAAATTTTGTGGTCAGAAGTTTCGTATTCAGAGAGATACAGTAGGAGGCGTTTGGCTAGGGAACAGTAGTTTTCTAGATGAGTGACTCTTTGATTGTCGAATTTTGGGCATTTTGTGATTGTGGTTTTGTGCTTGGTGTTTGGATTAAAATGTTGCATATTTTTATAGGATCTTATTGGTTAAATATATTTACATGAGATTTATTAAAGTCATATTATGCATTTATTTCATTATTTAACCAATAAGAACCAATCCTCATTTTATACAGTTAAAAGTAGGAAATTATTTCAAACATGCATCATTTATAAATTTTATGGATGACTTGATATTTTGATGTATTGATTGTTGTGAAAATTTTATAATTCAATAGAAGATCATGGAAATAGAAGATTGGAGAAAGAAAATCAAGTGGGATTTAATCTCAATCGTTGAATCAAATGTGGATCTCCAAACTTGGAAACTCTCTATATAAAAGAGAGTGATGCACGTCTAGGTCTTCCCTCTTGGACTCTTTTGTTTTCCACCTCCAACACCACCAGCCGTCACCCCCTCTTGGAGCTTCACGTCTTGAAGCAAGGAAGGAGAACGCCGGTCATTCCACCACATCTCTTCAACTCGGATCTCATCATCTTCATTCCACAAGTCATCTCTAATGTGAAAGCCTTCATCCCACATCTTGAAGGAGGGACGTCCAACACTACAAGGGTTCTCTTCTTCATTTGTGAGGTTCCACAAATCGTTTCTCCCCTTTCCCCTCTTCCTTGGCTTCAAATGTATCACTTTTTATCATGTTTCACGTAGGTAGTTATTTATGTTCTTAGTTTTCATTGTAATAGGGTAAAAGTAGAAAACAGATTTGTTGTTGTTTGTTTGTTCCTTTTTGAATCCGTGAATCTTTCTTCTTGTCATCTGAAAATCATAAAAATAGGTGTTGTTATTGATATATATTCATATATTGTTGTTTGTTGATGTTGAAATCCGGATATTACATTCTGTTATGCATAAAACAACATAAAATTCGTTGAAGGTTGTGCATGTTGTTTGCAGATTTGCAGTTTTGTTGATCTGTTTTTTTATTCCGAGAGTTCATATGCATTCTGGAGTGATTCTGTTTAACTGAAAATTTTGAAAAAAATATTAATCGTGCTATTATAAGTCTTCTACGATTCTGTAAAATTTCATAGCAACCCGAGAATATTTGTTGCCATTTTGAAGCTATAACTCTATCAAGCACAGAATTCAGTCTAAGACTCTTTTGTCGTGATTGTAACATATTTTTCTCATAACTCAGATCACACAAAAATTCTAATAAATATTTCATTAATATCTACATTCTGTCTATTTTGCAACGAATTTGATTTTGTAATTTTTGGTTGAGTAATTCGGGATTTATAAGGTTTTTAAGATACTATTGTTAACATGTAGAAGTTTCCAATTTTATGCATCATTTTCAATCCCCGAATTTTTAGTCATACCATTCGTGCGTTTTTAAGTGTGAAAATTTTTATCTGAAGTCCACATTAACATATCTAATTGAGATCAAATTTTCAATCTAATCTGTTGATTGGTCGATAAACTAGAAATCCATGGACTTACCTTTTTTGTAGTCTAATCTATATTTGGAAAGTATTTGCTTACCATATTCTTGTAATTAGAATCCTAGATTATCCCCATTTCTCTGTGGTTCGACCCATACTTGCCGATGTACTTCATTGGACGCCGTGCACTTACGGTTATTAAATTTAAAACTTCTAAAAAATACCCAAACACTTGGTTTGTGCGAATATTTGCTACTATTTTGTGATAAGTAGTGTGCTTGGCTTGTGGCTAATTGCATTTCGTTGAAATCAGTAGTTTCAGTAGCATATTGTTGTTGAGATATTGCTTGCTATTGTGTACCTTGCCACAGAATTGTGTTTGTTGAAATCACATTGTATCTCGTGTGTATTGTTGGTTGTTTGTTGTTTTGAAAACATGAATACTTCGGAGTTGAAGATAGAAAAGTTTGATGGTAAGAATAGCTTCAACTTATGGAAAATTAAGATGAAAGTACTTCTAAAGCAACAAGGTATTTGGGCTCCTTTAAATAAGGAAACTACTCTGAACAGAAATTCGCCGGAGTTTGAATTGCAGGAGGAGAAAGCTCACTCCACCATCTTGTTGTGTTTGTCTAATGAAATTATAATAGAAGTTGCTGATGAATCTACCTCGTTAGGTCTTTGGTAAAAACTTGAGTCAATATATATGACTAAGTCTTTAACAAACAAATTGTTGTTAAAGTAGATACTGTTCTCTTTAAAGATGATAGAAGGTGTACCTCTTAAGTAGCATTTAAATCAACTAAATGTTATTTTGATGGAACTCAAGAATATTGGAGTAATCATAGAAGATGAAGATGCAATTCTTATCTTGCTTTGTTCATTCCCATTGAGTTATGAAAACTTTGTTAAGTCTTGTGTAGTTGGAAGAGATTCAATTACACTGGAAGAAGTGAGGTCTAGCCTTCATTCCAAGGAGCTCAGGCACATGGTGCATGGTAGAAACGAGGCAAGTGGTGTTGGCCTCTCAGCTCAGCAGCAAGAGAATAGGGGAAGAAGCCAAAGACAAGGTGGAGGGAAGAATAGAAGTAGAAGCAAGTCGAAGGGCAAGTACTCTAGGGATACTTGCCATTACTATAAGGAGAAAGGACATTGGAAATCACATTGTCCCAAGCTTATGAACAAAGGAAAGGCTGCTGTGGCAGAAACTAGTTCTACGTCAGGTGATGACTTTTCTCTTACAATTTGTTGCAGTGCCTATTTTGATGATTAGTGGATTATGGACTCAGGAGCTTTACATCATATGACTCCTACTAGGGAGTATTTTGACACCTACGAGCAGGTGGAGGGTGGTCAAGTGACTTTGGCCAATGATGATGTGTGTTCTAGAGTTGGTGTGGGCACTATAAAATTTAAACTGCATGATGGCATAGTTAGAATTCTGGAGGACGTTTGGCACGTCCCAAAGCTTGGAAAAAGTCTGATCTCACTAATGGCCCTTGATGCTAAGGGTTATAGATATACAGGTGGTGAGGGGAAGATCAGCATACTGAAAGGCTCGTTAGTTGTTATGAAGGGAACCAAATCTGGTCCCTTATACATTTTGTAGGGCACTCCAATTGTTGGCGTAGCTACATCAGCTATATCTGGTCAATAGGATTTTTCTGTCATGTGGCACTCAAGGATGGGTCATTTGGGGCAGAAAGGAATGTAGAAACTGAGTAGTCTGGGCAAGTTTGATGGGCACAAGGTTGCTTGTATTGACATGTGCAAGCATTGTGTCTTTGGCAAACAAAAAAGAGTGTCACTTGCACGCAGTCAGCATAGCTCCAAGGGAGTTCTTAATTATATTCATGCTGATTGTTGGGGGCCTTCACGTCAACCTTCTATTGCAGGTTCCAGATATTTTCTTTCTATCATTGACTGTCATTCAAGGATGAACTAGGTTTTCTTTTTGACACACAAAAGTGAAGTTTTTTTTTGCTTCAAGCATTGGAAGAAGCAAGTAGAAAACCAAACAGACAGAAAGGCAAAATATCTTAGAATTGATAATGGTCTTAAGTTTTATTCTCAAGAATTTGATAACTTTTGTAAAGATGAAGGCATTACATGGCATAACACTGTCAGGTATACCCCTCAGCAAAATGGAGTGGCTGAAAGATTGAACAGAACACTCCTAGAAAAGGTACGTTGTATGCTGTCTCATGTAGGTTTGATCAAGAAGTTTTAGGCAAAGGCTGTTAACATAGCTTCCTATCTGGTGAACAGGTCCCCTTCTAGTGCCTTAGATGGGAAGATACCTCTTGAGGTATGGTTGAAAAGATCTACTAGTTATTCAAAGCTCAGAATTTTTAGGTGTCCAGCTTACTATCATGTGAACAATGGCAAGCTAGAACCACGTGCCAAGAAAGGCATATTTGTGGGCTATGGTGTAAAGGATACAGGATATATGATATTGAATCTCACAAAGTAATATATAGTCGTGATGTTACTTTTGATGAGAATTCTCTTTTGTAGGCGACAGATAAACTAGCAAGTGAAACATCAGAAATTGAGCACACCCTTCCTAAACAGATGGAGATAGATGATGCACAACAGTCGCCTATCATTGATCAAGTTGAAATTAGAGAAATCTCATTTGAAACTCAAGAAAATGAAGTTGAGGAGGAAGAGGTGGAGCAACCACCACCAAGAACCATTGGCAAAGATCATCCTAGAAGAGACGTTAGACCTCCGATTAGATATGGCTACGACAGTTTGGTTGCTTTTGCCTTACAAGTAGTAGTTGAGGTGGAGGATTCTGTTGATCCACTTACATATGAAGCTGCAATGAAAGATTCAAAAGCTGGTCTTTGGATGTCTGCTATGGAGGAGGAACTCCAATCTCTCCATAAGAACAAGACTTGGGAACTAGTGAAACATCCAAAGAACACAAATATTGTTGGTTGCAAATGGGTCTATATGAAGAAGATTGGGACTCAAGGCAACACAGGTGTGTAGCAAAAGGCAAGATTAGTCACCAAAGGTTATTCACAGTGAGAAGGAGTTGACTTCAATGAGGTATTTGCTCTTGTTGTACGTCATACATCTATTAGAATTTTGTTATCCATTGCTGCAGCACAGAATTTAGAATTGGAACAATTAGATGTAAAGATGGCCTTCTTGCATGGTGAGTTGGAAGAAAATATTTGGATGGAACAACCAATAGGGTTTGTGGTGAAAGGTAAATCTGATTGGGTGTGCAAATTAAATAAGTCCTTGTATGGACTTAAACAGTCACCACGCTAATGGTACAAAAGGTTTGATGCCTTTATAGTTAAAGTTGGTTTTAAACGCAGCAACTATGATTCATGTGTATATGTTAAAACTCTTGATAAGAGTACACATGTTTATTTGTTATTGTATGATGATGATATTCTTATAGTTGCGAAGAATATCGAAGTGATACAAGAGCTGAAGGACACATTAAAATCAGAATTTGATATGAAGTATCTTGGTCCAGCTGGCAGAATTCTTGGAATGGAGATTAGGCGTGAAAGAAATTCTGGTAAGCTGTTTTTGAATCAACAGAAGTATATTGAGAAGATCCTTAGCAAATTTAGTATGGCTTCATGCAAAGCCATTAGCACGCCTTATGATAGAAATGTCAAATTGTCATCTGCGATGTGTCCACAAACTGATTCTGAAAAGCTTGATATGCAGCGAGTTCCATTTTGCCTATTTCCATGTTCATATTAAAACAAAAATACCAAAAACAATTTATCTATGTTTGTATGTTGTATTTGAGTGTTGTATTGTTTGTGTTGTATCATGATTAATGTTATCTTTATCAGTGTTGTGATTATTTAATGTTTGTTTTAGTTTTACAGTTTACTGAAATTGGTTCGTTCAAAAGACTTAAAGATTTTAATGGTTACTATTTGAATTATCTGAATGTTGGTATTGCTTAATGATAAATCCAATGTTTACTAACATTAAAAAGCTGAATTGATGTTATTTACAATCCATGGAATCACCCAATGGTTGGTCGAATTCCTCTATAAATAGCACTATTTAAAAAGAAAAGGCAGGCTCATGGAGTTAACCTAAGTCCACGAGGTTAGTCCGTTGAGTTAGCCATAACTCAACGAACTTTGTCCATTGAGTTAACTGTAATTCAATAGAGAGCTTATTGAATATATAAATTTGATTGTTAACAAACGAATAGTTCTCAAGTTCTTCAGCAATTCCCTATGGGATCGACCTGTACTTGCACACTAATACAATAGACACTGCGCACTTGCAGTTAAAGTACAAATTGGAATTAATATTTAAATTGTATTAAAGGTTGTTTGTTTACTTTTAAAAGAAAAAGAATAGGCATAAAGATAAATTAACTAAGTAAAAAACAGAAGTAACAAATCCAAGTTTTTCTGGTGTAGTGTTGGGAAAATACCAAACAAGTTTTATGGCGCCGTTGCCGGGGAATTGAATTGAATTGACTTGAATTGAATTAATATAAGCAACTATTGGAGCTATTTCGTTTTAATAGCCAGAGTTGTGTGTTTTCTTCTGTAATTGAGAATATGGCATATGCTTATGCTCAAAGATTTCTGAAACCCATAATTAGCATATGTGAATTTTGCAATTCTGAAGGACACGACATTTCTGACTGTTTGAAACTGAGACGTTTACAGATGGTTAGATCCCATGAACAATAAATGAATTATCCTTAGTATAATAGAGCCAAGTATGAGAATCCTATAGTTTACCCAACTAATGGTCAATATAGAATGTGTAATATGTTGAGAGACACTGAAGTTTGGGATAGGTATGACACACTGGAGCGTAGTATAGAGCAAAACCTGGACAAATTAGAACACTTTATGTGTCAGCAACAAGAAGTCAACCAATTAAATTATAAGGAAGCATATTTAGAACCTAAAAAGGATATAATTTACGAAACTGAAAAAACCATAATGAAAATTTATCAAAAATTGAATGCAATGAAATTAGATGATTTGGAAAGAAAATTAAAAGCATTAGATGAATATACAATGAAAATACAAGTGATGCAACAGGACAATGAAAATTATAATGTTATAAACCTGCATAATTTGCAAAATATACAGCAAACAGAAAATCCTAATGCAAGAGAATTTAAAGAATGCACTTTAAATCTAAAAACAATTGAAGATCATAATCACGAAAATGATATACAAAAACATCATAAGAGTAATGGAAATCTGGAAGATGTATGTGTAACATTAAGATCTGGAACTAATATACCACCTAGAACTCAAAATGAAAATGATATAAAGGTGGATAAAAGTAAAAATCAAAATTATAATGAAAATGTAATAGCTGAAAATTTAGAAATCACTGAAGAACAATCTGAATCTGCTAATGAAGCTAAAAATGATCAAACAAATCAACTGAAAGAAAAAGAATCTTTTAAATCAAAATCTTTAGCACCCTATCCTGAAAGATTACAGCAAACAATACCTGAAAAAATTAGAGAAATTTTTGAAAAAGTACAAGTTAACATTCCTTTGTTAGATCTATTGCAGAAATTGCCACCTTATGCTAAATTTCTGAAGAATTGGTGTACTAAGAAAAGAGAGCGAAAAGTTCTTAGAAAGGTCTTTTTAGCTGAGCAAAGTAGTTCCCTATTTCTGCCACAAATTCCTAAAAAGTTATCTGATCCTGGAATCCTTGTTATAGTAAGTGACTTAAGTTCACTTAAGCTTATTTTTATTGTTTGTGTAAATTTTACCTCTCAGAACTAAAACTCTTAAATGTCAATAATTTATAAGTATCAGTTTTCTAATTATCATCTGTCAGATTACAATAACTATTTAAATAGCATCTCCTTTTATAATATATATATGCAATTAAGATCATAATCATCTTTTTATAATATTTCTCCCCCTTTTTGTCATTAATCAAAAAGATAATTACAAAGAATATATATACATATATAAGAGATATAATTACAACAACTCTTTCTGTAAACAAGAATAATAATTGAAGACATTTATAGAAAAATGTATTGTTCAATCAAATCAAACACGTAATACAAACATTACATTTTGTATTCAGAAACAAACAAAAACAGTTATCGACCCCTCCTAAGTATATCACTTATAGTAGTACATATTTTATCTCCTAGATGCCTAATATCATTTCTGATGTCGTTAAGCACTACATCTAAGTTAGGAGGTAGCTGGGTTTGCTATTCTGCTTGAACTGAATAACTTTGTTGTTGTTGTTGTTGTATATGGTCTGTATCAGGTTGTTGTTGTTGTTGTTGTCGTTGAGGTTTATGCATGGCCTGAAATTTTTGCAAATCTTTGACACTAAATGCTCTCATGCCTTTAGTTTCAGAGGGCCAGTCGGATAAATTCAATTGGCTTGCAATGAGTCTACATACAGCATCACCATAAAATAACTTTGAACTCATATGCTGTAGTTGAGAAGTGAAAACATCAAACCAATTGATTTGAATTCTATTCAGCAAGCTATAAGTTGCATATAAACAACTTCTGCTGACTTCCATATTGTGTCCAACTCTCTGAAATAAATTTGCATACAATATATTTGCAATAAACCTTGCCTCTGCATTCAGATTTTCCATTAATCTCATTTCAAAATATACATCTGGAATTTTTGATAAAGATTGAATGTTCCATTCCAGTTGTCTTATCATTTCAAATCTGTTGGTAACAACAACACCTTCATTCTTTAATCCTAAAACTTCAAAAATTAACTCAGGAGACAATATAAACTCCTGTTCATTTATTTGAGTTTTCAGAAAATTTCCATTCTTGACCAGATTGCTATAAAAAGCTGTAATAAGCTTTGTGTATTGCTTCCATTTCGTTCCTACTGGCAAGAATTTAATGAGGCCTTGAAACTCAAACAGATCTCTTATGTCCATCAAATTTCTGAATTTTATTGGACGAGCATGCAGAATTTGACATGTAATCAGATTATTGTATTTCTGCATTGCTTCTTCAGATCTAAAATGAATTGTATTACCTTGAATGTTTAATATTGTACACAAAGAAGGTGATGCCTGAAGTCGTGATTCAGAGTTTAATTCATCTTCAGGAACCTTTTCTTCAAAATGAATGTCATGTTGTTCCTCTTCCAAAATATTATCTTGAAGTTGCTCAGGTAAGCTTGATTCTTCAGCTTCAACAGTGTTAGGAACATTGTCAATATGCTCAACATTCATCTGTTTAGTCTCTATAGAATGTTCAGAGTACAATTTTTCTACAAATTCTACAACCGGTGTATCTATCTGTAATTGTTCATTTTGTTCAACAGATATTTCCATTGATTCATGCTGTGAATTCTCAGACTTTGCTTCTATAGATTCCGTAGAAGGCTGGTTAACTTTTAGCTCTTTTGGAGTCTTAACAATTTCAATATCTGCTACTCCAGACAATTCAGCCTTTGAACTAGTTACTGCCTCAACATTGTCAATTATATCTGCAATAACTTGTTCAATGTCAGGTGTCTGATGCTCTGATTTGTCAATTTCTGCATCATTAGGACTTGTATTAATAGAAAAACTTGAGCTTATATTTGACTTGGATTTCTTCTCAAGCTTTCTAGCAAGGGAAAATAAAGTCTCATTATCTTCATCAGTTTCAATGTATTCGGAACTGATGAGTTTATCAGATGCACAATAAGGTACAATGTCTAGACATACATTGTCCTTTGAAAATAAATTTTCATCTGATTTTCCTTTTTCAATAGACTTTGTTTCCTTAGACATAATTTTTCTGACTTTCCTTCTTCTATAACATTTTTGTTTCTCCTTTTCAAGTATTGATGTTTTCTTTTCAAATTGCTCCATAAAAGTTTTCTTCTTTAATTCTTCTAAGGCACTTTCTATTGCAACGGCCTTTCGAAGACTGTCAACTTTTGTTTTGTCTACAGCAATATCTGATTTTACTTGTTTTGAATATAAAGGAGTAGGGATAGTTGATTCATGTTCTTCCTCAAATGCATGTAGTCTTGTACCGTTTATAGGAGTTTGAGGAGTTCTATTTGATGAACCTACACCTTTTTCCAAATATTTTGCATACTGTTCCAAAAATGCAATCTCAGCACATTTCATTATGTATTCTCTATCATATTTACTTCGAATACCCATGTATGTAATACTTGCATCAGTATGTTGAAGTTCTTGTCTAACTTCATCTAATATATCCTGAGAAAAGAAGTAATCTCTATAAAGTTCTTCTAACCTTTTGTCCACTTGAAATATTTCCTTGAACCAAGTACGTGGAACTTCATCATTCTCTATTTCTTTTCCTTTTGCATCTCTTCTGCTTTTGCCTTTTCCTCTGCCACGTCCTTTGTAGAACTTGGAGACCATCGTCGTAGGTTGTAACAGCAACAAGTGGGAAAGATTTTCTTGACAAAGTTTACAAATAACCTAAGTCCCCGTGTTATAAGTGTTTAAATAGGGTTTTTAGGCGTATAACTCAATGTGAAGATAAGTTGGGTTTAGAAATTAAATAAATATTGAATAAAGTTTATTAAATCAAGGTACCCAAAATATTCAAGTATAACTCGTTGAGTTTACTAACCTAACGAGTAAAACGCTGTCTAGAGGCAATTTTACACATTACCTTATCTAATATAACGTCTAGTTAGTACACTTAAACAAGTTTCGGATGCTTCCAACTAAAACCTTCCGAAAAAAACACACATGCTAAACTTAACATTATCTTGAGAACATTGAAAACTATTTGAATAGTTTGTCTTTTGAATCTAGAATAGTTTATTTGTCTTTTTAAATTATTTCATCAAGATTTTAAGAGGACATTAATTCAGATTAACTAAGATTTGTATTTTAAATTATATTAATCTGTTTTTGACATTGTTAATGCTCCCCCTACAAATATACTTCAAATATATTCAATCAAAATACAAAATATACTTGTAGTGACAATAGATGTTAAGTATAACTATACTTTTACATTTTCTTTTTAGAGACTTCCGTTATCCTGACATCATCAAAAATGATTTCCAGAATCAATTCCTACTGTATATGAATCAAAACACAACTTTGAACTCAATTCGATTAATTCAAGGAGAATAAAAGAATGTATCTCAAATAAACGTTTTCAAAAGTACTAATGTTGATTCAATAAATCAGTAGTCATATTGGTATAAACTATATGCGATTCAAAGATATCTGTAATTAATGAAACAACTTTTTCTTTTCAAAACAGTAAATATTGATAATTTTCTTTAAAAGTTAGTTTGAAAAGCTTGAATCATACAAGAGCTTTCTAATGTACCCGTGTAATGAGCTTTCAGTCAACAATCCCAGATCTGATCAGGACCTTAGGTTGCCAGATTTAAAGAATCCTTTTTCAAGACAACAATCCTTACATACCTATCTGCTCAAGTACAAAAGGCTCGTGATCAAACTGATTAATAAACTCTTAAAGATTTTCACTTTGTAAGCACTTTTCATTTTAAGCACAGTATATATGTATTCCATTAATACAGATGCAATAAAACACAAATCTCATACAATTTTTACTTCTATGATTGTACTGAGAATATGAATCAGTTTCAATAAGTTTATACTTTTGATTAACAGTTTAAGATGAGTTACATATAACTTATTCTACAAGTTTATTCAATTAAGTCAAATTTATGCATGATCATATGCATTTTCCTTGATTCAAAGAAAACATTTAATCAAAATTTCAGAATGTCAGAAGTATTTAATGTTTTTCATTTACACTTCCACTAAAAATCGTAAAAACCATTAAAATTGATAAACTACTTAAAATCAATAAGATACTACTATGATTTTACAATAAATACATAGTATCTTAAGCAGCAGTTTAGATATTACTTTAGATATTTATAATAACTATATAATATCTATGAGGTGAACAACATCATCAATAATATTTATCTTTTTATGTGGAGTTTAAGCATTTTACACATCACATAGCCTACAAATACCTAAATTTAATCTAATGTTGCAGAATGTATTTTCGTCTAGAGGTTTTGTAAATATATCAGCTAATTGATTTTTACTAGACACAAATTCTAATTTAATTTTCCTTTAATTACGTTATCTCTTAGAAAATGATGTCTAACCTCTATATGCTTTGCTCTTGAATGTAATACAGGATTTTTGGAAAGATTTATTGCAGAACTACTGTCACAATAAATCTCAGTTGTATCATAAGATAATCCAAAATCTTCTAAAGTTTGCCTTATCCACAGAATCTGAGTGTAACATAGTGTAGCAGCAACATATTCAGCTTCTGTAGTAGAAAGTGCTACACAGTTTTGCTTTTTACTAAACCATGACACCAAATTATTTCCCAATAATTGACATGTGCCACTAGTACTCTTTCTATCAGATTTAGATCCTGCATAATCAGCATCAGTATATCCTATAAGATCTATTGAACTATCCTTAGAATAATACAGTCCAAAATTTTTAGTTCCTTGTATATATCTAAATATTCTTTTAACTGCAATTAAGTGTGATTCTTTAGGATTAGATTGAAATCTAGCACAAACACACACAGCAAACATAATATCAGGTCTACTAGCAGTCAAATAAAGTAAAGAACCAATCATACTTCTATATTTTCTTTGATCTATAGATTTTCCTATGTCATCAATATCTAACTTTAAAGTAGTACTCATAGGAGTTCCTCGAATCCTTGTATCATTAAAATTAAATTTCTTAAGCATTTCATCTACATATTTTTCCTGATTTAAAAATATACCTTTATCCATTTGCTTAATTTGAAGTCCAAGAAAATATGAAAGTTCTCCTATCATACTCATTTCAAACTGATTAGTCATCTCTTTAGAGAATATTTCTATCAACTTATCAGAGGTTGCTCCAAAGATTATATCATCCACGTATATTTGAACAACAATCTGATCTTTACCATCTCTCTTAATAAATAGAGTATGATCCACTTTTACCATGATATAGCCTTTTTCTATTAAAAAAGTAGACAATCTTTCATACCATGATCTAGGTGCTTGCTTCAAACCATATAAGGCTTTCTTCAATTTATACACAAAGTCAGGATTTTTAATATCTTCAAATCCAAGTGGTTGTTTTACATAGACTTCTTCATTAATTAAACCATTTAGAAATGCACTCTTCACATCCATTTGATATTAATATAACAAGCATAGGCCAATAATATTCTAATACTTTCTAACCTAGCCATAGGAGCAAATGTTTCATCATAATCTAATCTTTCTTCCTATGTATAACCTTGTGCAACTAATCTAGCTTTATTCCTTATAATTTGACTAGTTTCGTTAGTTTTGTTTCTAAAGATCCACTTTGTACCTATTATGGACTGATTTTCTGGTGGAGAGACTAATTCCCATACATCATTTCTGATGAATTGATTTAGTTCTTCTTGCATTGCCACTATCCAATTTTCATCAGATAATGCTTCTTGTATATTCCTTGGTTCTACCATAGAAACAAATATACACATACTATTTAAATTTACTGAAGCTCTAGTTTTAACTCCCTCATTAATATTACCAATGACTTGAGTAATGGGATGTGATGAAGAATAACGCCAATTTCTCTGATTTTCCTCAATATTCTCATCAACTTCTGAAAGTCCATCACTTTCATCATTAGTTTGATCATTTAAGTTCATATTTTTCATTTTCTCAGATAAATCATCAATCTCTCTATTGATCTCTAACTCATTTGGAAAATTGATCAAGTCATCATTATCAACTTTAGATTGAGATTCTCTAAGAGAATTTTCATTGAAGCTTACATGGAGGGTTTATTCAATAGTCCTAGAAGTCTTGTTATATACTCTATAGGCTTTACTTCTAGTAGAGTAACCTACAAAAATTCCTTCATCCGATTTGGCTTGAAATTTATCCCTTTTATCCTTAGTATTAAGAATAAAACACTTGCACCGAAATGGTTTCATATAGGAAATTTTTGGAACCCTATTAAACATAATTTCAAAAGGAGTTTTATTAACATGAGATCTTAAATGACTTCTGTTAATAACATAACAAGCTGTATTTACTGCTTCAGCCCAAAGATTTTGAGGTAACTTATGTTCATTCAACATAGTTCTGGCCATTTCTTGAAGTGATCTATTCTTTCTCTCAATAACACCATTTTGACACGGTGCTCTTGGAAAAGAAAATCTGTGATCAATGCCATGCTCATTACAATAGTTATCCATTTGATCATTATCAAATTCAGTTCCATGATCACTCCTAAGTTTTTGAATAGTGGCACTTTGCTCATTTTGAACAAAATTGCAAAACATTTTAAATTTTTCAAAAACTTCTGTCTTAGATGCTAGAAAATATACCCAAGTGTATTTGGAGAAGTCATCTACTAAAACAAATACATACCGTTTACCACCAAGACTCATGATTCTTGTTGGTCCAAATAGATCCATATGTATAAGTTCTAAAACTCTCTTGCTTGAAATATCAGTTTTGGATTTAAAAGAGTTTTTGTGAAGTTTACCTAACTCACATGCATCACACATAAAGTTCTTTGAGTATTTAATCTTTGGTAAACCTCTCACTAAATGTTTTCTAGATAGTTTATGTAACAGTCTCATATTTATATGCCCAATCCTTCTATGCCATAGATATGCATCACTAGTTTCAGCTAGCAAACATGAATTTAAATCAACTACACCAGAAGGTAAAGATAAAATACATACAGAACCTTTTCTTTTAGCAATAAACTTAATTTCATCTATATTTTTATCAATTATTTTGCATACATTATCTTCAAACACTACATAATATCCATTTTCAGTTAGTTTTATGACACTCAGCAAATTAAATCCTAGGTTTTCTACATATAGTACATTCGAAATAACACAAGTAGGAGTTATTTGAACATTGCCCATACCTATGATTTTATCTTTGCTTTTGTTTCCAAATGATACACTTCCTTTCATGGTATTTGTAAAATTTTGTAATAGACTTTTTTGTCCGGTCATGTGACTTGATGCTCCACTATCCAAGATCCATTTTGACGTTGTTTCCTCCTGCAACACAAATTAAGAAAAACTTTTTCTTGGTACCCAATGTTGTTGAGGACCAAGTTCATTAAACGCATATTTCTTCTTTTTGTTTAAAAATAGTTTAACATTTTCATTTATATTCTTATTAGTTGTAAGTACTATTGATTTATCATTAGCTTCATACTCACATATAGCATTATTGCTTTTGCAATCATTCTTTTTGTTTTCAGATGTAGTATAATCAAGACCAAACATATTTTTATCAGATGTTAATTTATTTTGGTCATGCTTATACATTTCTGTAAGTTCATACCAAGATTTTGTACTTGTATTAACACTTTCCGTACATACAAAATCTTTTTCTACACAAGAATTTTTTGTTTTATCACATGCAGAATGAGTAATTGGTCTAATACTAGTGTATTGAATTACATGCTCAGGTTTCTGAATTTTCAGTTTACTATAATTATCTGAAATTTTAGAAACATTAGAAACTGAATTTCCAGAACAAGAAACAAGATTTTTAGAAACATTTATAATCATGTTAGAAGTACAATTTGACAAATCACATTGATTTATATTATTACTACATGATTCATCCCTTGAAGTATCTACTTCTACATATTTATTACCTTGTTTCATAATAAAAGGAATTTTAGTCTTAGATTTACTTGAACTGCAACTAATAAATCCTTTATTGGTTTGTGATTCAGGATATTTAGGATAATCAAATCCTAAGCCAAATTTATAAGACACCACAAGGGTACTAGTTAGTTTGTCTAACTTAGTTTGACTTAAATTCCATTTCTCAAAGGTAGAATTTAAATCTTGCTCTCTCAGTTTTAATTTATCTATCTCTAATTCAAGTTCATTTATATTGTTTCTCAACATTTCATTTTCAGATTCTATCTTTAATTTTTCAGCATTTATATTCTGTATTTGTTCATGCAAGATACATTTATTAAATCTAAATTTTTGCAAATCTCTAGCATGATTTTCATTATCACATTTAAACTTTTCTAAAGTAGTAGACAAGAAACAATTTTCTTCTTCCATAATGGATGAAGATTTTCTAATGTTCTTATTTTCCAGTTTACATACTTTAAGTTTTTGTAATAATGCATGATAAGCACATAATAATTCATCAAAGTTGAAATCTGAATGACTTTCAGGATCAGATATTACCTCAGACTCATCTTCCATGAAGCACACATGAGCAACGTCTTCTAACTCTTGTTCTCCTTCTGAATGTGAAGATTTTGATGCTGATTCCTTAGATTCAGACTCTTCAGACGTGTCATCCCAAGTGACCTTCAAAGCCTTTTTCTTGTAAAACTTTTTCTGAGTTTTCTGAGCCGTCTTCTTCTGATTTGTCCTACTTTGCTTTTCATTTTTCCTCATACGACAATCTGGGGAAAGATGTCTAGGTTTCTTACAGTTGTAACATACATACTCTCTAGATGAAAAATTCTTGTCATTCAATGATTTTGACGTTGAGGGTTTATCATTTTTGTTCCTTTGCTGTTTCCTAGCTTTCCATGCTTTCTTGAATTTCCTAGCCAGCAAAATCAAATCCTTGTCAAAATCAGTAGATATATCAGAATCTGAATTAATTTCGAAGGCTATTTCTTTCTTCATTTTTAGTTTGTTGTGACTCAGTGATTCATTTAATTGAACTTCATAAGCTGTTAAATTTCCTATATGTTCATTCATAGAATAAACATTTAAATCTTGTGATTCCTCAATTGATGTTACTTTCTGAGACCATTTAGAACTTAGGGATATGAGAATTTTCCTCACCAAATCCTTCTGTTCAAAATTCTTTCCTAAACATTTTAAAAAGTTTATGATATCAAGAAATCTGGAAAACATCTCAGAAATATTTTCGTCTTCATGCATCTTAAAGAGTTCATATTTATGTATCAACATGTTTATTTTTGTCTCTTTAACTTGAGAAGTACCTTCATGTGAAACTTCTAATGCATGCCACACCTCATAAGCAGATTTATATGCCGACAGTTTACTGAACTGTTCATAACTCAATGCACAAAATAAAATATTTAAGCCCTTAGCATTCAGAGTTTCATTTTCTTTTTCAGTAATTGTCCAAGTATTATAAGGAGTAGTTAACGGAGTATAAGGTTTAGAAATCATGAATCATAACTTATGATCTATACTTTGAAGAAAAACAATCATCCTGTATTTTCAATATTCAAAATGTATTCCATCAAATAAAGGAGGACGATTAAGATTTTGGCCTTCATATAAAGAAAAATTACCATTTCCAGTAGCCATTTTACCTTAGATTTTTTCAACCTATTTGATTTTAAACAGTCTAAAAACTTCAATAGAGTTAAATGTATGCTCAGATATTAATTTATGTTTAAAAACAAGGAAGGTAGAATAAGCAATGATATTAAATAAGTTGGTATCGATTTTATATCAAAGATTATTAACAAAGCTCTGATACCACTTGTAGGATCGTATGACTACACAAGAGGGGGGTGAATTGTGTATTTTTAATATTTTCTGAAATATAATTGAAACTTTAAAACTCAAAAACAAGTCGAGACATTGTTTTCATAAAATCATTTTTATTCAAGGTTTCAATTACAATATACAATTCAATTCTCCTCAGAAATTGTGGATGCAATTATATTTCGATACCATGTATGATCTAAACAATTTCATAACTACAAACAGAGAAAACTAATTTGCGGAATTTAAAACTTTTCTCCCTGTTTGAGATCTTTCTTCTTCTTCTTTTTCTTCTTCAACAATTCTTCAGTAACGAATATCTTGTCTTTTCATGCTTCACCAAATTTGCTTTCTTCTGAAACTTCAAATCTTCAGTGACGAAAATCTTACCTTTCTATGCTTCACTGAACTTTCTTCCACTTGAGAGATTGTCCCCGAGAAGGTGTTTTTGATCCCTGAAAAAGATTTTTCTTTTGGTGTGCAGGGATGGTTTGATCCTTGAAAAGATTTTTTGTTTTGTGTGCAAGGATCAATTGATCAACGAGAATTCTATGCCTTTTATACTGTATCTTCATTTCATGCATATCCTTCACGTTTATCCACCATCAGTTTTCCACTTCTCCACGTCTTTTCTTTTTCCTTCATCGAAACATACACGTTCTAACCCACGTTTATATTTCAAATTTTCTTTAATCATCAGTCCTGAATCTTTGAAAAATTTCCTGCAAAATAAACTTTCTCGTCCAAAAGTTTTTCATCAGTGTAATAAGAAGTCGTTACTTTAATGTTAACTAAACGAGTAACACAAGTATATATATAACTTAACGTTTCTAGCTTAATGAGTTCCTCATGTGCCATTTCACGTGACAAGTACTGTAGCTAACTCAACGAACTATGTCCGTGGTGTTATGCTGTCTCAATGAACCATCTCCGTTGTGTTATGATAACTCAACGAACCATCTCTGTTGTGTTATGATAACTCAACGAACCAGTAATAAACAAATGTTTTTATAATAAGAATTTTACCATGTGCAAAAATAACAACTTAAGTTTATAACGCTAACCTAACGCGTTGCCTTAGTGTTCAATATAGCAACTCAACGCGTTTAGTTATGTTAACTTAACGAGTTAAACATGTGCACGTCACGTGATATAATACAACATTCGTAACTTATAATTTCACCACGTGTATAACACTAACTTAATGAGTTCGTCTCTTCTTTTACTCACTAACTTAACGAGTTATCACGTGACCTATTTTAACCTTTAAGCCTCTAACTTAACGAGTTCTCACGTGACCTCTATACAAACAAAACTCTAACTTAACGAGTTGTCTAAACGTGCAATGTTCATGATATAGAAGATATAACATTAAAACATACCATGCTTTTCAATAAAAACACACGTTAACTTAACGTTTAGCTCAATGAGAAATTAATGCAACGAAACGACTAGTTATTAACTTCAGATCCAATACAGACAAGTATTTATATCAGTAAGCTTTTTCTGTATTAATTGATGATTTTAATTTCTTTTCACAAGCAATAGTAATTGAGCAAATATGATTATTTTCATTCAGCATACATCATCAAAACAAAAATACTCAACAACTTAGCTGTAGGTATAAATGTTATGCTAAGTGATATATTTGCATCCTTAGGATTAGAAGGCTTAACTCCTACTAGTACGGTTATTCAATTAGCTGATAGAAGTATAAGATACCCTAGAGGAAAAATAGAGGATGTCTTAGTTAAAATAAAAAATTTTATATATCCTATTGATATTGTAATACTAGATTCCTAACAAATTAAGCATAAAAATAGTGATACATCTTTAATTTTGGGAAGTCCATTTTTAACAACATTAGGGGATGTTATAAATTGTAAGACTGGAGTAATGAAGTTAGCATATGGAAATGAGGATACTCAATTAAATATTTTCAAACCAGAAAGGTTTGAGGAGTTAGAAATGTCCTTACATACCATAGACTTTTTAGAGGATGAAGGAGATATGTTAGATGATGTGATTTAAGAAGTATTAAATCGGCAAATCAATTTTGAAATTTTAGAAGAAAGTGAAAGCATAAATATAGAAGAAGATCGGAAAGAAATTAATTTAAAAAATGATGATGTTCAATTAGGAGCTCTAGCTTCTGATGGGAAACATTTAGAATTAAAACCTTTACCTCCTAAATTAACCTATATATTTCTTGAAGAGAAATGAACCTGTCCAATCATTATTGCTTCAGATTTAAAAGAGGATCAAATAGCTAAATTAAAAGATGTAGTAAAAAGTTATAAAGAAGCGATAGAATGGACTATGACTGATATAAAAAGGTTAAGTTCAACTTTATGCTATCACGACATATATTTAGAAAAGAATGCTAAACCTATTAGAATTCTTGAGAGGAGATTAAATCCAAACCTTAAAAAAGTAGTCAGGAAGGAAATAGTTAAATGGTTAGATAATGACATAATTTATTCGATTTCTGATAGCTTGTGGGTTAGTCCAATCCATGTAGTTCCCAAGAAATCAGGATTAATAGTTATTAGGAATGAAAGTCAAGACTTGATACCTACTAGAATTCAATCAGGCTAGAGAGTATGTATAGACTATAGAAAGTTGAATGCAGTGACTAGGAAAGATCATTTTCCCTTACCTTTTATAGATCAAATGCTGGAAAGATTAGCAGGGCAATAATATTTTTGTTTCTTAGATGGGTATTCAGGGTATAATCAAATTCCAGTAGCATTAGAGGATCAAGAGAAAACAACTTTCACCTATCCTAATGGAACTTATGTTTTTAAGAGAATGTCATTTGGATTATGCAATGCGCCAGCTACCTTTCAAAGGTGTATGCAGGGCATATTTACTGGAATGATTGAAGATTTTTTTGAAATATTTATGGATGATTTTATTGTATATGGCAACTCATATGAAGTCCGTTTAAAAAATTTAGACCTAATATTAAAACGCTGTGTGGAAAAAAATCTGGTTTTAAATTAGGAAAAATGTCACTTCATGGTTAAACAAGGAATAGTCTTAGGGCATGTTGTTTCTAAGAAAGGGTTGGAAGTAGATATAGCTAAAATAGAAATAATTTCTAATCTACCAGAACCTAAATCAGTAAAAGATATTAGATCATTTCTAGGACATGCTGGTTTTTATAGAAGATTTATTAAAGATTTTAGCAAGATAGCTAGACCTTTAACTAATCTATTAAAAGATGTTCCATTTAACTTTGATAAAATTGCAAGGAAGCATTTTTCAGACTTAAGACTAGCTTAATTTCAACTCCTATAATTTAAGCACCTGATTGGAACCATCCATTTTACTAATGTGCGACGCTTCTGATTTTACTGTAGGAGCAGTGTTAGGACAGAAGATAGAAAAATCTCCTAGAGTGATTCATTATGCAAGCAAAACCTTAAATGATGCTCAAGTTAGTTACACAACTACTAAAAAAGAATTATTAGCTGTTGTGTTTGTTTTAGAAAAGTTTAGATCATATCTGATTGGAGCTAAAGTAATAGTATACACGGATCATTCAACTCTAAAACATCTAATAAAGAAAAAAGAAACTAAACCCAGATTGATTCGATGGGTATTATTATTGCAAGAATTTGATCTAGAAATTAAAGATAAAAAAGGTTGTGGGAATGTAGTAGCAGATCATTTATCAAGATTACAAATAGAAAAATCAAATATTGAAATTAAGGATAATTTTCTTGATGAACAATTAATGACCATCAACAGAATACCTTGGTATGTAAACATAGTTAATTACTTAATTGCTGGTCTAACACCTAAGGATTGGAATAGATAGGATAAGAAATTATTTTTCTCAAGAGTAAAATATTACTATTGGGAAGACTCATACTTATTTAAGAAATGTCCTGATCTGGTATTAAGGAGGTGTGTTCTAGAAACTGAATATCTAAGCATATTGTCTTTCTGTCATGATCAAGCTTGTGGAGGGCATTTTGGTTCAGGGAAAACTGCTGCAAAAATTCTGCAATGTGGGTTTTATTGGCAAACACTATTCAAAGATGCTCATAAATATTGCTTAAGTTGTTTAAGATGTCAACAAATAGGAAGAATATCAAAGAGGAATATGATGCCTCTTAATCCTATTGTTGAGGTTGAAATCTTTGATGTGTGGGGAATAGATTTTATGGGTCCATTTCCTATGTCTAATCAATTTAATTACATATTGTTGGGGGTGGATTATGTATCTAAATGGATAGAAGCTATTCCTACAAAAACTAATGACAACAAAGTGGTAATACAATTTATAAGAACAAATATATTTGCCAGATTTGGAATACCTAAAGATATTATCAGTGATCTAGGAACTCATTTCTATAATAGAAGTTTTGAAGCCTTAATGAAGAAATATGGAGTAAACCACAAAATTGCAACATCATATCATCCGCAAACAAGTGGACAAGTAGAAAGTGCAAACAAACAAATTAAGTTAATCTTAGAAAATGTAGTAAATCCTACTAGAACAGATTGAGCTAATAGATTGGTAGATGCACTTTGAGCTTATAGAACTGCTTATAAAACGAGCTTAGGTTAGTCACGTTTTAGGCTAGTATATGGAAAAAGTTGTCATTTACCTGTTGAAATAGAACATAGAGCTTATTGGGTATTAAAAACTCTGAACACTAATTTAAATCAAGCTGCTGAAAATAGAAAAATGTAATTAATTGAATTAGAAGAATTTAGAATTGAAGCTTATTCGAAGATTGTAAGAGAAAAGGAGAAAACTAAATTCTGGCATGATAGAAAAATTATTCCAAAAAGCTTTGAAATAGGACAAGAAGTATATCGTTATATGGCTAGACTCCATAACCATCCAGGAAAATTAAGATCTAGATGGGCAGAACCTTACATATTTCGAAATATTTATCCTTATGTTGAAATTGAAAATCCTAAAAATCAGAATATATTTAAAGTAAATGGACAAAGACTTAAGCCTATTCTGAAAACACCAAAAAGCTTTTTTGGAATTCTAGAAGAAGTCAGAGTAGAGGACTACTCGAGCTTTACTTAGTAAGAAGTAAGTTTTTATGTTTATATATATATATAAAAAACATTAAAAAAATATATAAAATATAAAAATCATAGCGGTTCAACCGATTGGATCCATCGGTATGACTGGAACATAAAAAAATATGTATATTAATTTTCAAAAAAAATGTTGGTTTTACCGAAACATAGTATCGGTTCAACCGAAAAAAAATTAGGTCTGACCGAAACATAATATCGATTAAACCGGTAAAAAAAACAAAAAAACTATTATCTTTAGTATTTTTATTATTATATCTGTTTGTACGAGGAGTCCGTTTAGTTACGCTTAACTCAACGAGCTTACTCCATTGAGTCTTGAGTTAGTCAACAAGCTTATTCTATTGAATTATAACGGAGTACTGTAGCTAAGACCTCAGATAAAATAGTAATAGTTGGTTCGGGAAATGACCTGATTACCCGCCTAAACTTAGGGCTTATTTAAACTAAAACGTAGGGTTTTGGGGGCATTATCCAGCAAATCATTTAGAATCTAGAAGAGTAGAAATTAGAGTGATTTCGTGCTATTGTGTAACTCCACGATGAGGAAGATGAAGACTGAATTCTGGGAAGAGGTAGTGGACACCGCACAGTTTCTGAAGAAATCTGAAGAATGGCACACGAGGCAGAAGAAACAGAAATTAGAGTAGAAACTGAATTGCCCGTGACTCCATCCCAATTTGTTATAGAATTAGAAAGAATAGTAACATAACAGATTGGTAGTTAGGAGGAAAAAGAAAGAGCAGAAAATGAAGAGGCTAAAAGAAGCCATTTGGACAAAACTAATTTTACAAATTCCACTAAAGAACAAGAAACTCTTCAGCAATTTATGGAGAGAATTCATGACAAAGTGGAGAGTTCTGCCGGCTCACCACCACAAACAGAAATAGAAATTCAGGAATCTTTAGAAAATATTCAAATGCAACCTATAGAAGAGGAAGAACAAGAGTAAACCCCTCTAGAGCAACAAAGTCACCTTCCTAACCTGACTGAAACAACAATTTTGAATGAAGTACATTTTTGTAGTTAGGAAGCTTATACCAAATACCAAGAAATAAGTGGTTGCGACATTATTTACAGTAGACCAGTAAATTGAGATGGAATGCAAGAAATCAAAGATTTATTTGAATTCCAAGGTCTACTGCAATTCATTTCTCAAGAAAGAGGGCATGCAATATATGAGAATTTAGTGCCCTATTTTTATGCAAATTTAAGAGAAGGAGAAAGAGGATTAATTTCCAACGTGGAGGAAGCTGATGTACAGATAACACTAGAGCTTCTCCACAACATTTTTGGTTTAAAGAATGACGGAATAACAATTTTGGAAGATACAACTGCAGTTGAATGGATTGAACAACAAATTAAGGATTGTTTAGCTGTCAATCTTGGTGTGCCATTATTAAACAGATTGAAGTATTTAAATGGTAAAGCACACCTGGTAGCTAACATTCTGATTAAGAATGTCTATCAACGATAGGGCCATGACTTAGAATTAAGTCAATTTGTCAAATGGGCCACATATGCAGTTGTAAATAAGATCCAAATAAATTGGTCTGCAGTTTTTATCTCCAAGTTGAAAACAGTGAAGAAAAAATTATTTTAAGGAGATTTGATTCCACTACTGATGGTGGATTGTATCGATTTCACGAAATGGACATCAAAAAGGATCAGATCTAGAACCATTTCAGTGAAAGAATACAGAAATTTTGTAGTTGCAGAACTAGTTGTACCTCTTGGAGGAATTACAGGAGTAGTAGAGAGGATTAATCAATTAGAGCTTCAATTAGAAAAACTCTAGAAGGAAGTAGATGAACTTAGGCATAGAGATTAAATTATATTGTTCGTCTACTTGTATAAAATTGTATGAAATTATATGATGTACTTGTAATGTAATTGATTCATATTAATGAATGTAATTTTTTTCAAATGCAATTTTCATACGTGTTTTGGATGTGAAATGAATGGAATTTATTGAATATTATGTCATTGTGGAACTTTATGAATGAATATGTAACTGATTTACAATTTGCTGAATGACAAGATAATTGCTTAAAAATTTCTACATGTTGTAAGGTAAAATGTAAATTCTACATAACATAAAATAACCTGCAAGTTAAATCTTTATAGAAGATTCAGATTTAAATGAATTTTAATCAAAATGATGCATTAATGACATAGATTTAACTTTATTTTAGTTAGCAGAATGAAAAAGAAAGAAAAAAAAAAAACAAAGAGGAACTTACGAGAGTAAAACTTAGAAGTTGCCAAGTGTTAACTCAACGAAGTAAGTCTGTTGAGTTAAATGTAACTCCACAAGGTCAGTAATATAATATAAGGTCACTCTGTTGAGTTATATGTAACTCAACGAAGTTAGTCCATGGAGTTAGCAACAGTAACCAACTGTGTTCTGTTGAGTTTTCTGTTACTCAACGAGGTTAGTTCATGGATTAAGCAAAACAGTTATTCTTTTAACCACGAACAAAACTTCATCAATTTAGCGGTTACCAAAATTTGAAATTAGTAGTGGTACACGTACCCATAAAAACAACCACGATAGGAAAAGCATTGCCGACACTTGACTATTTCAGATCTTTTAACGAAATCAGTGGGGTTGTAAAGCTAATCCAATGAATACTCAGTATGTATTTTTACTGTATTTTACCGTTAAGATACTAAGAGGAGGATATGTGTGAACTTGACTGAATTTCGAGATTCTGTGCTGTAGTGAGTTAGTGTTTTATGAATGGAAATGAGGAATTTATACTCTATTGAGTGAATTTTTGATAAGTTTTGAATCACTTGTAATTATTATTATTTTTGCACCTTAGAAATATTTTGTAAAAGCCAAATCCTTGTGGATTCGACCCGTACTCGCTGGAGTATATTACAATTGCACCGTGCGCTTGCAGTTATTTTAAAATGAGTTTAATGTTTTATCATTTTGGTCCCTTTGTAAGTTTTAAGATCTTATTTTGGGGACAACAAAAACTCCAACACTTGTCATATGAGAATTAAGCCATTATGTTATAATTGCACTGTTATATGCTTTAATTAAAGAATTTGCTTAAGTTTGGGGAATTAATATTAATTTAGTACATTTCTGAACTGTCGGTAAGTTGCAGGCTATGAAATCCTTAAGTATCTGAATTTTTTGTTATTTCGGATAGTTATGTTTAACATACTGAACATGTATCGGATAGTTATGTTTAACATACCGAACATGTACCGGATAGTTATGTTTAACATACCGAACAGTTATGTTTTAAAAGAATACTTTATTATTTCCTGAAGTACACGTGTCGAAACCATAATGCATGACTTAAGTGAACTTTCGGTGAGTATCTATAACTATCCGAAATTGCAGTTGAGCATCGGATAGTTATATGTGTAACTCTCCGAAATCTCTTTTTTAGTTGTGGACACGTGTCATGTTATGGGAACGTGACTTAAGTGGATTTTCGGTGAGTTATCTGTAACTATCCGAAATGCATTTGAGCATCGGATAGTTAAACCTGTAACTCTCTGAAATGTTTCTTTTATTATTAAACGGCTGATGACACGTGTAGCGATCTGGTAGATTTACTTAAGTTATATATCGGTGAGTTATTTGTAACTATCTGAAATGCATCTAGGCATCGGATAGTTAAGTTTGTAAGTATCCAAAATGCACTTGAGCATCGGATAGTTAAATTTATGCACGTGTTGATTTTAAATGCTTTAGTATATCACATGAGATGCACATGTTTAACTCGTTAAGCTAGCATAACTGTACGTGTTGAGTTACATGAATACAAACTAAGGTAACACGTTATGTTAGCGGCTTATTTCTTTATTGCACGTGTTTTATAGTTAAATCAACGAGGTAAGTTCGTTGAGTTATCTGTAACTCCACGGACTATTTATTTTCTAATATGCCACTGTAGTGGTTGTAGAAACAGGACAGTTGGATGGAAAAACCATAATCGCATGTATCACGTAGGGAGAAGAGATCATCGTCGTTGATATGAATGAAGGAAATTCAACCGACCATTCAAACAGAAGCAGTTACCACTAAAGAAATATAAAAGAAAAAAAGAGAAAAAGAAGAAAGTGTGATCGATGGGTGTGGCCAGTGTGTACAGAGGAGGAGCACCGAGATTTCTACAGACAGCATCGGCAATTCTCTGAAGTACCACACCAACCGTCTTCACCACCACCATAATCACCAACCATCGGAGGTCTGTGAGGATACTTTCCTGATGTCGAGTTGATTCCAAGCCAAACATAGTGCCTGACAACCACTGCAAGGAGTGATCGCGTCGCGGGAAGGAAACCCATTTTCACCAAGCGCCGACTCATATCTCAAGAGATCGTAAAGCTTCTAGCCTTGGCTTCAGGTTGATGCTTGTATGCTGAAGAGGAGATCATTTTGCAATTCTGGACTTGCGATTCTATAGGGAGAGGAGACAGAATTGTAAGTGGTTTAATTTTCAGTAGTGTAATCGTGTCGCATGTAGTGACGGAAGTATTTACTATTGACTGAGATTACTTTACATTTCACCTTTCGCCCATTTCCATGTTCATATTAAAACAAAAATACCAAAAACAACTTATCTGTATTTGTATTTTGTATTTGAGTGTTGTACTGTTTGTGTTGTATTGTGATTAATGTTATCTTTGTCAGTGTTGTGATTGTTTTATGTTTGTTTTAGTTTTACAGTTTACTTAAATTGGTTCGTTTAAAAGACTAAAAGATTTTAATGGTTACTGTTTGAATTAGCTAAATGTTAGTATTGCATAATGATAAATCCAATGTTTACTAACATTAAAGAGTTGAATTGATGCTATTTACAATTTGTGGAACTGCCCAATGGTTAGCCGAATTCCTCTGTAAATAGCAGTATTAAATAGGAAATGCAGGCTCGTGGAGTTAACTTAAGTCCACGAGGTTAGTCCGTTGAGTTAGCCATAACTTAACGAACTTTGTCCGTTGAGTTAACTGTAATTCAACGGAGAGCTTATTGAATATATAAATTTGATTGTTAAAAACGAAACAGTTCTCAATTCTTAAGAAATTCCCTGTGTGATCGACCTATACTTGCACACTAATACAATAGACACTGTGCACTTGCAGTTAAAATACAAATTTGAATTAATATCTAATTTGTGTGAAAGGTTGTTTGTTTACTTCTAAAAAAGGAATAGGCATAAAGATAAATTAACTAAGTAAAAACAAAAGTTAACAAATCAAAGTTTTTTTTGGTGCATTGCTAGAGATCCAAACAAGTTTTCTAGTGTTGTGCTAGCCAAGCGAACAAGTTTTATAGCGCCGTTGCCTGGGAATTAATATAAGCAACTGTTAGAGCTATTTTGTTTTAATAACTAGAGTGTTGTGTGTTTTCTTCTGTAATTGAGAATATGGCATATGCTTATGCACAAAGATTTTTGAAACCTGTAGTTAGCATATGTGAATTTTGCAATTCTGAAGGTCACAACTTTTCTGATTGTTTGAAACTAAGACATTTGCAGATGGCTAGATCCCATGAACAACAAATGAATTATCCTCAATATAATAGAGCCGAGTATGAGAATCCTATAGTTTACCCAACTGATGGTCAGTATAGAATGTGTAATATGTTGAGAGACACAGAAGTTTGGGATAGGTATGACAAACTAGAGCGTAGTATAGAGCAAAACCTGGACAAACTAGAATACTTTATGTATTAGCAACAAGAAGTCAACCAATTAAACTATAAGGAAGCATATTCAGAACCTAAAAAGGATATAATTTAGGAAATTGAAAAAACCATAATGAAAATTGATCAAAAATTGAATGCATTGAGACTAGATGATCTGGAAAGAAAATTAAAAGCATTAGAAGAATATACAATGAAAATACAAGTTATGCAATAGGATAATGAAAATTATAATATTATAAACCTACATAATTTGTAAAATATACAGTAAACAGAAAATACTAATGCAATAGAATTTAAAGAATGCACTTTAAAACTTAAAACAATTGAAGATCATAATCACGAAAATGATATACAAAAACATCATAAGAGTAATGAAAATTTGGAAGATGTATGTGTAACATTAAGATCTGGAATTGATATACCACCAAGAACTTAAAATGAAAATAATATGAAGGTGGATAAGAGTAAAAATCAAAATGATAATGAAAATGTAATAGTCGAAAATCTAGAAATCACTGAAGAACAATCTGAATCTGCTAATGAAGCTAAAAATGATCAAAAAAATCAACTAAAAGAAAAAGAATCTCTTAAATCAAAATCTTTAACACCCTATCCTGAAAGATTACAACAAACAATACCTAAAAAATAAGAAAAAATCAGAGAAATTTTTGAAAAAGTACAAGTTAACATTCCTTTATTAGATCTATTGCAGAAAATGCTACCTTATGCTAAATTTCTGAAGAATTGGTGTACTAAGAAAAGAGAGCGAAAAGTTATTAGAAAGACTTTTTAGCTGAGCAAAGTAGTTCCCTATTTCTGCCCAAAATTCCTAAAAAGTTATCTGATCCTGGAATCCTTGTTATATCATGCACCATAGGAAATACCATTCTAGAAAGAACCTTAATAGACTTAGGTGCAGCTATAAATGTTATGCCAAGTGATATATTTGCATCCTTAGGATTAGAAGGCTTAACTCCTACTAGTATGATTATTCAATTAGCTGATAGAAGTATAAGATACCCTAGAGGAAAAATAGAGGATGTCTTAATTAAAATCAAAAACTTTATATATCCTATTGATAATGTAATTTTGGATTCCAAACAAATTAAGCATAAAAATAGTGATACATCTTTAATTTTTGGAAGGCCATTTTTAGCAACATTAGGGGATGTTATAAATTGTAAAACTGGAGTAATGAAGTTAGCATATGGTAATGAGGATACTCACTTAAATATTTTCAAACTAGAAAGGTTTGAAGAGTTAGAAATGTCCTTACATACCATAGACTTTTTAGAGGATGAAGGAGATATGTTAGATGATGTGATTCAAGAAGAATTAAATAGGCAAATCAATTTTGAAACTTTAGAGGAAAGTGAAAGCATAAATATAAAAGGAGATCTGGAAGAAATTAATTTAGAAAATGATGATGTTCAATTAAGAGCTCTTGCTTCTGATGGGCAACATTTAGAATTAAAACCTTTACCTCCAGAATTAACCTATTTATTTCTAAAATAGAAACGAACCTATCCAATCATTATTGCTTCAGATTTAAAAGAGGATCAAATAGCTAAATTAAAAGATGTAAAAAGTTATAAAGAAGCAATAGGATGGACTATGACTGATATAAAAGGGTTAAGTTCAACTTTATGCTGTCACCACATATATTTAGAAGAGAATGCTAAACTTGTTAGAATTCCTGAGAGGAGATTAAATCCAAACCTTAAAGAAGTAGTTAGGAAGGAAATAGTGAAATGGTTAGATAATGACATAATTTATTCGATTTCTGATAGCTCGTGAGTTAGCCCAATCCATGTAGTTCCCAAGAAATCAGGATTAACAGTTATTAGGAATGAAAGTCAAGACTTGATACCTACGAGAATTCAATCAGGCTAGAGAGTATGTATAGACTATAGAAAGCTGAATGCAGTGACTAGGAAAGATCATTTTCCCTTACCTTTTATAGATCAAATGTTGGAAAGATTAACAAGGCAAGAATATTTTTGTTTCCTAGACGGGTATTCAAGTTATAATCAAATTCTAGTAGCATTAGAGGATCAAGAGAAAACAACTTTCACCTGTCCTAATGGAACTTATGCTTTTAAGAGAATGCCATTCGGATTATGCAATGCACTAGCTACCTTTCAAAGCTGTATGCAAGGCATATTTACTAGAATGACTGAAGATTTTTTAGAAATATTTATGGATGATTTTATTATATATGGCAACTCGTATGAAGTTTGTTTAAGCAATTTAGGCCAAATATTAAAATGCTATGTGGAAAAAAATCTGGTTTTAAATTAGGAAAAATGTCACTTCATGGTTAAACAAGGAATGGTCTTAGGGCATGTTGTTTCTAAGAAAGGGTTGGAAGTAGATAAAGCTAAAATAGAAATAATTTCTAATCTACCAGAACCTAAATCAGTAAAAGATATTAGATCATTTCTAGGACATGCTAGTTTTTATAGAAGATTTATTAAAGACTTTAGCAAGATAGCTAAACCTTTAACTAATCTATTAAAAGATGTCCCATTCAACTTTGATAAAAATTGCAAGGAAGCATTTTTTAGACTTAAAATTAGCTTAATTTCAACTCCTATAATTCAAGCACCTAATTGGAGCCATCCATTTGAATTAATGTGCGATGCATCTAATTTTGCTTTAGGAGCAGTGTTGGGATAGAAGATAGATAAATCTCCTAGAGTGATTCATTATGCAAGCAAAACCTTAAATGATGCTCAAGTTAATTACACAACTACTGAAAAAGAACTATTAGCTATTGTGTTTACCTTAGAAAAGTTTAGATCATATCTGATTGGAGCTAAAGTAATAGTATACATGGATCATGCAGCTTTAAAACACCTAATGAAGAAAAAAGAAACTAAGCCTAGATTGATCCGATGGATATTATTATTACAAGAATTTGATCTAGAAATTAAAGATAAAAAAGGATGTGAGAATGTAGTAGCAGATCATTTATCAAGATTATAAATAGAAAAATCAAATATTGAAATTAAGGATGATTTTCCTGATGAACAATTAATGACCATCAATACAATGCCTTGGTATGCAGACATAGTTAATTACTTAGTTACTAGTTTAACACCTAAGGATTAGAATAGACAAGATAAGAAATTGTTTTTCTCAAGAGTAAAATATTACTATTGGGAAGACCCATACTTATTTAAGAAATGTCTTGATATGGTTTTAAGGAGGTGTGTTCCAGAAACTGAATATCAGAGCATATTGTCATTCTGTCATGACTAAGCTTGTGGAGGGCATTTTGGCTCAGGGAAAACT
Organism: Cymodocea nodosa; assembly: GCA_036874045.1. NCBI lineage: Eukaryota > Viridiplantae > Streptophyta > Magnoliopsida > Alismatales > Cymodoceaceae > Cymodocea > Cymodocea nodosa. The sequence continues at coordinate 701,443 of JAZBRI010000011.1, forward strand.
GCTACAAAAATTCTACAATGTGGATTGTATTAGCCAACACTATTCAAAGATGCTCATAAATATTGCTTAAGTTGTTTAAGATGTCAACAAATAGGAAGAATATCAAAGAGGAATATGATGTCTCTTAATCCTATTGTTGAGGTTGAAATCTTTGATGTGTGGGGAATAGATTTTATGGGTCCATTTCCTATGTCTAATCAATTTAATTATATATTGTTGGGGGTGGATTATGTATCTAAATGGATAGAAGCTATTCCTACAAAAACTAATGACAACAAAGTGATAATACAATTTATAAGAACCAATATATTTGCTAGATTTGGAATACCTAAAGCTATTATCAGTGATAGAGGAACTCATTTCTATAATAGAAGTTTTGAAGCCTTAATGAAGAAATATGGAGTAAACCACAAAATTGCAACATCATATCATCCGCAAACAAGTGGACAAGTAGAAAGTGCACACAAACAAATTAAGTTAATCTTAGAAAAAGTAGTAAATCCTACTAGAACAGATTGGGCTAATAGATTGATAGATGCACTTTGGGCTTATAGAACTGCTTATAAGACAAGCTTAGGTATGTCACCTTTTAGGCTAGTATATGGAAAAAGTTGTCATTTACCTGCTGAAATAGAACATAAAGCTTATTGGGCATTAAAAACTCTGAACACTAATTTAAATCAAGATATTGAAAATAGGAAAATGCAATTAATTGAATTAGAAGAATTTAGAAATAAAGCTTACCCGAAGACTGTAAGAGAAAATGAAATTCTGGCATGATAGGAAAATTATTCTAAAAAGCTTTGAAATAGGACAAGAAGTATATCTGTATATGGCTAGACTCCATAACCATCTATGAAAATTAAGATCTAGATGGGTAGGACCTTACATAGTTCGAAATATTTATACCTATAAAGCTATTGAGATTGATAATCCTAAAAATCAGAATATATTTAAAGTAAATGGACAAAGACTTAGACTTATTCTAAAAATACCAAAAAGCTCCTTTGGAATTATAGAAGAAGTCAGAGTAGAAGACTACTCGAGCTTTACTTAGTAAGAAATCAGTTTTTATTTTATTTTCATATTTATAAAAAAAAATTAAATATAAAAAATCGTTATGGTTCAACCGACTAGATCCATCGGTATGACCAGAACATAAAAAATCTATATTAAGTTTTAGTAAAAAAATTTCGGTCTGACCAAAACATAGTATCGGTTAAATCGATAAAAACAGAAAAAAAAACTATTATCTTAATTATTATTATTATTATTTTATTATACCTATCTGTACCGGAAGTCCATTGAGTTATGCTTAACTAAACGAGCTTACTCCGTTGAGTCTTGCGTTAGTCAACGAGCTTATTCCATTGAGTTAATTGTAACTCTACGGAGTACTGTAGCTAAGACAGCGGATGAGAAAGCAATAGTTGATTTGGGAAATAACCCAATTACCTGCCTAAACTTAGGGCTTATTTAAACTAAAACCTAGGGTTTTGGGGGCATTATCCAGCAAACCATTTAGAATTTAGAACAGTAAAGATCAGAGTGATTTTGTGCTATTGTGTAACTCCATGATGAGGAAGATGACACCCGAGTTCTGGGAAGATGTAGTTGACATAGCACAATTTCTAAAAGAGTTAGAGGAATGGCACACACGGTAGAAGATCAGGAATACAACAAGAAAAAAAGAGCTACAAAAGGTAGAATCAGAACTTTTCAACTTAAGGAAATTTTTGGTTGATTTGGGTATACAAATACCCCAAATAGTAGAAACAAAAATAAAAGTAGCAATAGAAATTGCTTTAAGCAAAGAAAGAAAAATTAGGCCGAACAATGAAGTAGCCCTAGAGTTAATCCAGCGTAAAGCCAGATTATAGTTTAAAAAGTGCATTGCTGGTCGTGCAAGGGGTGCAATAAGGCGATAACAACAAGCTGAGGAAGAACAAGAGAAGTCAGCTGTTGAAAGACCTCTTCCTAAGGAACAGTAGCTAGGACCTTCAGTTCCACCATTCAAGCCAAAAATGTCGAGGCCTTCTACTGAAGAAGAAAGAAGAGAATTTCAAGAACTGGTTCAAATAGGAAAAGACCAAGGAGAACCAGAAGAATTGGCAATAGCTATAGCACATCTGGTGTTTGATGCACAGTGCAAAAGAGGGTTGTAGAAAAATTGAAAGCCCAATATAAAATTAAAGTAGAACAACATCAAGAAGCTACTACTAGAACTACTATCAGATTTACTGCAAAAGAAGCTGAAGCTAGTACCTCGAGACTAGCAAATATTGAAAGAATTAAATAGGAAGAGCTAGTACCTGTGGCTCAAAGGCGTGTAGAGCCTTTATTTTTAGATTTAATCTCAAAAGAAGAAGAGGAAGACCAGGCACAATTAATTACACGAAGGAAAGGAAAAGAGATGGTGCCTGAGTGTCAAAAAGAGATTAAATTTGAAGCACCAATATCAAAAGGGCCTGTAGAACCAATTTTTATAAACTTGCTATCCGATTCTGAGGAGGAGAAGGAGCAGTAGCAGCAAGAGCAAAGAAAAGAACAAAAATAGGCTGAAATTAGTCTACAGCCTGTACAAGAAGAAGAAACAGAAATTAGGGTAGAAACTGAATTGCCCGTGACTTCATCCCAATCTGCCACAGAATCAGAAAGAATAGTGACAGAGTAGATTGGTAGTCAAGAAGAAGAAGAAAGAATAGAAACTGAAGAAGAAGCTGAACGAAGCCATTTGGACAAAAATGACTTTGCAGATTCCACTGAAGAGCAAGAAACTCATCAGCAATTTATGGAAAGAATTCAAGACATAGTGGAGAGTTCTGTCGGCTCGCCACCACAGACAAAAGCAAAATCAAAAATTCAGGAATCTGTAGAACATGTTCAAATGCAGCACATGGAGGAGGAAGATCAAGAACAAACCCCTTTAGAGCAACAAAGTCACATTCTTGACTCGACTGAAGCAACAATTTTAAATGAAGTACATTTTTGGAGTCAGGAAGCTTATACTAAATACCAAGAAATTAGGGGTTATGATATTATATACAGTAGACCAGTAAATTGGGATGGAATGCAAGAAATCAAAGAATTATTTGAATTCCAAGGTCTACTGAATTCTATTTCTCAAGAAAGAGGGCATGCAGTATATGAAAATCTAGTGCCCTGTTTTTATGCCAATTTAAGAGAAGAAGAAGGAAAATTAATTTCCAACGTGGAGGAAGTTGATGTACAGATAACATTAGAGCTTCGCCACAACATTTTTGGATTGAAGAATGAAGGAAAGGAAATTTTGGAAAGTACAATTGCTGTTGAATGGATAGAACAGGAAATCAAGGACAATTTGGCTATCAAGCCTGGTGTGCCTTTATTAAATAGACTGAAGCATTTAAATGGTAAAGCACACATGATAGCCAACATTTTGATTAAGAATATCTATCAACGACAAGGCCATGACATAGAACTGAGTCAATTTGTCAAATGGGCCACGTTTGTAGTTGTAAATAGAATTCCAATAAATTGGTCTGTAGTTTTTATCTCCAAGCTTAGAATAGTAAAGAAAAAATTATTTTATGGAGATTTGATTCCACTGTTGATGGTGGACTGTATCGATTTCACTAAATGGGCATAAAAAGAATCAAATCAAGAACCATTTCAATGAAAGAGTACAGAAATTTTGTAGCTGTAGAAATTGTTGCACCTTCTAGAGGCATTACAGGAGTCGTAGAGAAGATTAATCAATAAGAGCAACAATTAGAAAAACTCCAGAAGGAAGTAGATGAACTTAGGAATAGAGGCTAAATTGTATTGTTTGTCTACTTGTATATAATTGTATGAAAAATATCTGATTTGATTGTAATGTAAATTGATTCATATGAAGGAATATAAATTTTCAAATATACTTTTCATGTGTGTTTCGAATGTGAAATGAATGAACTATATTGAATGTTATATAATTTGTGGAACATCATGAATGAATGTCTAACAGATTTACAATTTGCTGAATGATAGGAAAAAAATACAATCTGGAAAATATCTGCATGTTGTAAGGTAAAATGTAAATTCTGCATAACATAAAATGACTTGCAAGTTAAATATTTATATAATGTTCAGATTTAAACGAATTTTGATTAGAATGATGCATTAATGACATAGATTTAACTTTATTTCAGTTAGCAAAATGCAGAAAAAAAAACAGAGAAGTACATACGAGGAGTAAGTTTTAGAAGTAGAAGCAGTTGATTCGACTTCATTCGTCAACAAATATTTACTGAATGGAAAGCTTTAGACTGGTATGTAATTATTTGTGTTTTCCTAGCACTACGCTAGAAAAGCTTGGATTTGTTACTTCTATTTTTACTTAGTTAATTTATCTTTGTGTCTATTCTTACTTTTAGAAGTAAACAAACAACCTTTAATACAATTTAGATATTAATTCCAATTTGTACTTTAACTGCAAGTGCATAGTGTCTATTGTATCAGTGTGTAAGTACAGGTCAATCCCATAGGGAATTGCTGAAGAACTAGAGAACTGTTCATTTGTTAACAATCAAATTTATATATTCAATAAGCTCTCCGTTGAATTACAGTTAACTCAACGGACTAAGTTCGTTGAGTTATGACTAACTCAACGAACTGACCTCGTGGACTTAGGTTAACTCCACGAGCTTGTCTTTTCTTTTTAGTACTGCTATTTACAAAGGAATTTAGCCAACCATTGGGCGATTCCATAGATTGTAAATAACATCAATTCAGCTCTTTAATGTTAGTTAACATTGGATTTATCATTAAGCAATACTAACATTCAGATAATTTAAATAGTAACCATTAAAATTTTTAAGTCTTTTGTACGAACCAATTTTAGTAAACTATAAAACTAAAATAAACATAAAACAATCACAACACTGACAAAGATAACATTAATCATGATACAACACAAACAATACAACACTCAAATACAACATACAAACATAGATAAATTGTTTTTTTTTTTAATATGAACATGGAAATGGGCGAAAGGTGAAATGTAAAGTAATCTCACTTAACAGTAAATACTTCCGACACTACTTGCAACATGATTACACCACTAAAAATTAAACCACTTACAATTCTGTCTTCTCTCCCTATAGAATCGCGAGTCCAGAATTGCAAGATGATCTTCTCTTCAACATACAAGCATCAACCTATAGCCAAGGCTAAAAGCTTTACGATCTCTTGAAATATGAGTCGGCGCTTGGTGAAAATGGCTTCCCTTCCCGCGACACGATCACTCCTCATAGTGGTTGTCAAGCACTGTGTTTGGCTCGGAATCAACCCGACATCAGGCAAGTATCCTCATAAACCTCCGATGGTTGGTGATTATGGTTGTGTGATGATTGTGGTGATGATGATTGTTGGTGTGGAACTTCAGAGAATTGCGACGCTCATCCTCCTCTACACACACTGTCTGCTCATCGATCACACCTCTTCTTTTTTTCTTCTTTTCTTTTATATTTCTTCAGTAGTAACTACTTCTGCTTGAATGGTCGGTTGGATTTCCTTCATTCGTATCAACGGTGATGATTTCTTTCCCTATGCGATACGTGCAAACGTGATTTTTTCTCTTCCAACCGTCTGCTCCTACAACCGCTACAATGGCATTTTAGAAAATAGATTTAACTATAAAATACGTGCAATAAAGAAATAAGCCGCTAACATAACACGTTACCTTAGTGTGTATTCATGTAACTCAACGCGTATAGTTATGCTAACTTAATGAGTTAAACATGTGCATCTCACGTGATATTCTAAAGCATTTAAATTCAACACATGCATAAATCTAACTATCCGATGTTCAGGAGCATTTCGGATACTTATAAACTTAACTATCCGTTGCTCAGATGCATTTCGGATAGTTACAAATAACTCACCGAAATATAACTTAAGTAAATCTACTAGATCTCGACACGTGTACTTCAGGAAATAATAAACTATTCTCTCAAAACATAATTGTTCGGCAATTTAAACATAACTATCCGATACATATTCAGTTTGTTAGACATAATTGTCTGAATATGTTCGATATGTTAAACATAACTGTTTGAAATATCAGAAAATTTGGATACTAAAGAATTTCCCAGCCTGCAACTTACCGACAGTTCATAAATGTACTAAATTAACATTAATTCCCCCAATTTAAGTAGATTCTTCAATTAAAGCATATAACAGTGCAATTATAACATAATGGCTTAATTCTCATATGATAAGCTAAATATTATGCAATTAACCATCATTTAACCATTAATAATATACACTTTTTCATTCTAAACACTTCCCCCATACCTAAATTTTGCTAGTCCCTTAGCAAACTAAGATCTAATTAGTTAGTCTTTCAAAAAGTGCTAGAAATAATTCTTCCCCTTTGTTTTTCTTCTGTTTAGCATAAAAATATATTCTGTATGTTTCAGTAATCAACCTGCAAATATACTTAGAATATATGCAAATTACATACAAAGTATATCATCATCACATAAGTGTTAATTATATTATCGTTTGTTCTTCTTTTCATCATCTGTCATCCTGAATTTTCTAATAAGATTTCTAGAAGAAATTTCAACAACATACGAATTAAAGTACAATCCAATTCAATCTGATTGAGATAAGTAGAATAAAGCATTGTATCTCCATTAAACAACTTCAAAAGTCAATTCTAGATTCATATTACAACAATTCTAGATAACAGAAAATATACTCGATTCATAAGATATCTGTATTTCACAAAACACTTGTATCTTTTCAGAACAGTATATATATATATATTTTTTTCATACTTTAAAAGTTAATTTGATAAGCTTGAATCATACAAGAGTTTTCTAATGTACCCATGTAATGAGCTTTCAATCAACAATCCCAGATTTGAACAGGATCTTAGGTTGCCAGATTTCAATAGTCCTTGTTCAGGTCAACAATCCTTACATACCTATTTACTCAAGTACAAAAGGCTCGTGATCAAACAAGTCAATAAACTCTCAAAATTTTTCCTTTTTTTTTTTTTTAAATCAAACTTCAAACACAAAACAAAACATTAATCACATACTATATATGTATGTATTTCATTAATACAGATGCAGTAACACACCAATCTCATATAGTTCTGCTTCTATCATCTACTGAAAATATGAATCCATAACAATAAGCTCATACTTTTTCTATAGTTTAATAAGATCTACACATAAATCATTCTACAAGTTCAATCAGTCAAATTAAATGTATCTCTAATCATATGTGTTTCATTTAATCTAGAATTCACATCTCACTTCTTTCAGGACTTTAGATAATTTACTGATTTTTTCATTAAGAATTCTGATTTCATTTTAAAATTGTGAAACTGTTAAACTCATGAAATTCATAAAAAACATAAGATACTATATCTAGATTTGCATAAATAGTAAATTCAATAGCATCTTATATAGACTTCTAAATATAACATTCAAGTAGTTTATAAAAATTTTATAGTCTCATTTATCAGATAGTTACAGCAAGTTCATAAAAATTTTCAATTTCCACAACTTTGCAATATCATTTTAATTCCTTTAATTAACAAACTTACATGGTTGTTACTTTAATTACCTGCCCCCCATACCTACATTTTGCATTGTCCTCAATGTAAAAGATTTGACAATAAGTACAGTAATTGAAGCAGGCATGAATATAGTTTTGTTTGATTTAAAATTCAGGATGAGTAATTAGTTACATACCTTGTTTCATTTATATCACCTTCTATATATTCTGATTTTTGATTTTGAAAAACTTTTCATGCATAGATAAACGTAGACTATATAACAAAATAACACTTACAGATATTAATAAATTAGTGTCTTGTGTGGAACCCACGCTCCTATGCCTTTGGTGGCTCACAAGCAAGCTAGTTGGTTTCCTAGAACAGATATCAACAAACTGGATTGATATTTTGTTTTGTTTTTTTATTATAAAACAATCATGAAAACTTCAAAATTCTCTTCTTCTTCTTCTTTTTTAAAAATAAAATAAAATAAATGCAAAATACACACAAAATCACAGCTTAAGAACATGATTGAAAAGTAGAAACAAATGGAATAAATGTATCAGTCCAAGCAAACTTTTTAGGCATAGTTCTTTTTGCTATTAATTCTGTTTTAATGCATTTCTTGTTCCTTCTTAATTTGTAAACATGTAATATATTATAAATTCCAAATACAAGTGTATTACCATTGATGATATGCAGTGCAGAAAGGGATCCTTTTTGGTTCCAAGGTAATGTAGTAGTTTCTATTTCTACATCTATTTTAATATACTCCTCTTCCCACTTTCATTCATTTATGTCTTCCATAATCCATATTTGAAATTTCATCAGTTCATCCCACCATCTTATCAGACATAACGTAGGATCATCTTTTTCATTATACCACATTCCTATTTGAATTTCATTAAATTCTGCAGATGGTGGTTTAGCTATTTCACTCGGTATAGGTAAAATTTCTATATATTCATCATAACTGTCTATGCTCACTATGTATAAATCAGATCTATATGCTATTGATATCTTTGTGACTAGATATATATATCCATCAAGTATGACATGTGTTTGGTTAATTAATGATTTCTGTCCTAGATATATCATAATATTTTCATTCCAAGATCTATTCAGAAAGTTATACACACTTAAGCGTAAATCTTCACCCCAATTTCCTGTAGGTCTCCAATAATATAATTTTTCAGGAATTGCAGAATTTTTATTAGAAAATATTAAAGCTGACCCACAATTTATAGTTGGTGCTTCAAATCTATTAGGTCTTTCTATATTCCATTCTTCTCCTGTTATAGGATTTCTTATCAAAATATTAGGTAATAATAAACTTGCATACCTTGGTCTCGTACTGTATATGATTAATCCTTCATCTATCCCTATAATATGATTTATTCCTTCTAATGTATTGGGTGGAATTCTAGTAGTTTCTTCCATAGCAAGATATTCATGGGTATTTGAACTACGATTAAATGACCTCCATATGAATCCATCTCTAATCTTAGTCATTTTTGCAACTTGTAGTCCCTGAAAATATTTTTCTTCAATACAGTCTTTAATTTCTTTTGATACACAACACAGCCTGCACAAATCTTTAGCTGACAAGTTACTTAGTACTTCCCTTAGTGCATCCAACAATAATTGCATCAATTCCATTTGTTGATTCTGTAAAACACAAACAAAAATTTAGTAGAGACAAAAATTAACATAACTACTGCACATCCTCATGGAGTTAAGGCATAACTCAACGGACTAAGTTCGTTGAGTTAAAAATTAACTCTGCGATTAACTATAAATAAAAACATATATACATACAGATAGGTTCTTCAAATATGTTGCTTCATTTAGCTACCCTCCCAAAAGAGGTATCAATTTCATTAACAGTTCTATTGATAGGATTAGGTATTGCTTGTATTGGCAATCCTCTAGTAGGTCTAACATCCATTGGTTCCTTCTGTCTAAGTGGTAAATTTCTATTCTGATTTTGAATTGCAGCATTTCCAAATAAAAAATCTAGACGATTGTTTAATTGTTGGATTATCTTTTCTAATTTCTCTATTCTAGATCCTTGTTCAATTAATGCTTCATAACTTATGTTCTTATCATTTATATTTTCTCCTCCCTGGAAATTGTTGTTTCTCCAAGATAAATTCAGGTGATTTCTCCAATTAGGATGATAAGAATTTCCCAAGTTATCTCTCTGGTTTCTAGCATAAATAATATCTAAGTCATTTATGTTTGCATTCTTTTCTGCTAGCTTTTGATTTAATGATAACTCTTCTATTTTCTTTGTTAATTCATTTAATTTCACCTCAAGCATAGTACTTGAATCTATTTCATGTATTCCTCTTGGCAATATTTTTTTATCTGCAATAGCTTCAGCCGAGTTTTCCCACTGTGTAGTTCTTTTTGCAAAGTTTTCTAAATATGCCCATGCTTCTTCATTGCATAACTTTAAAAATCCATTTTGACAAGTAGATTATAATAAAGATTTTGTTGAAACATCTATGCCTTCATAAATTATACCTATTAATTGTGCTTTACTCATTGCATGATGTGGACATTGAGTCAATAAATCTTTAAATCTTTCAAAATATTTCCAGAATGATTCACCCTATTTTTGGCTACACATTAATATTTCTTTCTTCTTTTTAATCATTTGATGTGTTGGATAATATTTTTCCAGAAAAACAAAGCAAAATTCAGTCCATGTAGAAATTAAATCAGGCGACAGAGTATATAACCATCTCTTAGCTGTGTCTTTTAAAGAAAAAGGGATATATCTAAGTTTAATAGCATCTATACTCATGTTCGGCATTTTCATCATTTGACAAACTTCGTTAAATTCTCTAAGGAAATAATAGGCATCCTCTCTTTCTAATCCATGAAAATGTGGCAATTGACTAATATAATTAGATTTCAATTCAAACCTATCTCCCTCAAAGTTTGGCAATCGAATACATGAAGGTTCATCAACTAATTCAGGATATAGAATCTCTCCTAATGGTTTTTCTACTGGAGCAACCATTTCTACGTTCTCTTTTAAAGAAAGGTTAGATACATCCCAAAGAATTTTGTTAAAGTTCAGTTCAAAAAATTTTTCAATATTCCTGTACGATGAAAATTCCTAGATATGTGTTCTTACTAATCGTTTAGTGCTAGGAGAACGGGTCCATATGTTCTTCCAGTTCCTCCAACGCATTCTCCTTTCTTTTAAAAGTACTGGTAACTCGTAAATAACATTTTGTTTTATATATATACTACACATCCATAAAGTGAATAAATCTCGTTGCAAGAATGTGTCTTACAATGTGCATCATGGTTCCTATTTTTATGGGTTTGTGTACCACTACTCATTTCAAATTTTGGTAACCACTAAACCGACGAAGTTTCGTTCATGGTTAAAAGAATAACCGTTCTGCTTAATCCACGAACTAACCTCGTTGAGTTACAGATAACTCAATCGAATACAGTCGGTTACTATTGCTAACTCCATGGACTAACTTCGTTGAGTTACAGATAACTCAACGGAGTGACCTTATACTATATTGCTGACCTCGTGGAGTTACATTTAACTCAACAGACTTACTTCGTTGAGTTAACACTTGGAAACTTCTAAGTTTTACTCTCGTAAGTTCCTCTCTGTTCTTTTTTTTCTTTTTTTTTCATTCTGCTAACTGAAATAAAGTTAAATCTATGTCATCAATGCATCATTCTAATTAAAATACGTTTAAATCTGAACATTATATAAAGATTTAACTTGCAGGTCATTTTATGTTATGCAGAATTTACATTTTACCTTACAACATGCATAAATTTTTAAGCAGTTATCTTGTCATTCAGCAAATTGTAAATCTGTTAATATTCATTCTTAAAGTTTCACAATGACATAATATTCAATAAATTCTATTCATTTCACATCCAAAACATGTATGAAAATTGCATCTGAAAAATTTACATTCATTAATATGAATCAATTACATTACAAGTACATCATACAATTTCATAAAATTTTACACAAGTAGACGAACAATACAATTTAATCTCTATGCCTAAGTTCATCTACTTCCTTCTGGAGTTTTTCTAATTGAAGCTCTAATTGATTAATCCTCTCTACTGCTCTTGTAATTCCTCCAAAAGGTACAGCTAATTCTGCAGCTACAAAATTTTTGTATTTTTTCACTGAAATGGTTCTAGATCTGATCCTTTTTGATGTCCATTTCGTGAAATCAATACAGTCCACCATCAGCAGTGGAATCAAATCTCCATAAAATAATTTCTTCTTCACTATTTTCAACTTGGAGATAAAAACTGCAGACCAATTTATTTGGATCTTATTTACAACTGCATATGTGGCCCATTTAATAAATTGACTTAATTCTATATCATGGCCCTGTCGTTGATAGATGTTCTTAATCAGAATGTTAGCTACCATGTGTGCTTTACCAGTTAAATGCTTCAATATGTTTAATAATGGCATACCAGGATTGATAGCTAAACAATCCTTAATTTGCTGTTTAGTCCATTCAACTACAGTTGTATCTTCCAAAATTTTTGTTCCTTCATTCTTTAAACCAAAAATGTTGTGGAGAAGCTCTACTATTATCTATGCATCAGCTTCCTCCACGTTTGAAATTAATCCTCTTTCTCCTTCTCTTAAATTTACATAAAAACAGGACACTAAATTCTCATATACTGCATGCCCTCTTTCTTGGGATATAAATTGCAATAGACCTTGGAACTCAAATAAATCTTTGATTTCTTGCATTCCATCCCAATTTACTAATCTACTATAAATAATGTCGTAACCCCTTATTTCTTGATATTTGGTATAAGCTTCCTGACTACAAAAATGTACTTCATTCAAAATTGTTGTTTCAATCGGGTCAGGAAGGTGACTTTGTTGCTCTAGAGGGGTTTGCTCTTATTCTTCCTCTTCTATAGGCTGCATTTGAATATTTTCTACAGATTCCTGAATTTCTGCTACTGCTTCTGTCTATGGTGGTGAGCTGGCAGAACTCTCCACTCTATCTTGAATTCCCTCCATAAATTGCTGAAGAGTTTCTTGTTCTTCAGTGGAATTTGTAAAATTATTTTTGTCCAAATGGCTTCTTTCAACCTCTTCATTTTCTACTCTTTCTTTTTCCTCCTAACTACCAATCTGTTCTGTTATTGTTCTTTCTGATTCTGTAACAGATTGGGATGGAGTCACGGGCAATTCAGTTTCTGCCCTAATTTCTATTTCTTCTTGTACAAACTGTAGACTAATTTCAACCTGATTTTTTTCTTTTCTTTGCTCATATTGCTGCAGCTCCTCTTGTTCCTCCTCAAAATTGGATAACAGGTTAATAAAAATTTGCTCCACAGGCCCTGTAAAAGTTGGTACTTCAGATTTAATTTCTTCATATTCAAGCACTTTCTCTTTCCTTTCTTTTTTTCGATTAGTTGTGCCTGTTCTTCCTCTTCATCTTCTGAAATTAAATCCACAAAAGTAGGCTCTACAGGCCTTTGAGCCATAGGTACTGGCTCTTCCTGTTTAACTCTTTTTATAACTACTAGTCTCGAAGGACTAGCCTCTCCTGCAGCACTTGATTTAGTTGCTGCTTGATACTATTCAACCTTTATTTTATATTGGGCCCTTATCCTTTCTTCGACCCTTTTTTTCTTAATGGTATCATATAAAATATGCACCTTAGTCATAACTATCTCTTGAGTATCACCTTGGTCTCTTGCTGTCTTGACCAAGCTAGTAAACTCTTTCTCTTCTTCTTCAGTTCTCGACTAAGCAAATGCAACTCGTGGCAATGGTTTTGTTGGCTGAACTTGAGGTACTGACTGTTGTTCTTTAAGAACAGGTCTTTCAGTAGTTGGTTCCTCCTGTTCTTCAGTTGCCTCTTCTTCATTTTCTTTCCTTCCTTGCTCCCAGATCGCCCATTTAGCTCGTCTACAGATTCGTCTTTTGAACCCGAGCTGAGACTTACGTTGGATTAATTCTAGGGCTACTTCATTGTTTGATCGTATCTTTCTTTCTTTACTTACTGCAATTTCAGTTGCCACTCTAATTCATGTCTCCATTATCTATGGTATCTGTATTTCTAATTCAACCAAAATTTTCCTCAAGTTAAAGAGTTCTGATTCTAACTTTTGTAGCTCTTTCTCTCTTGTTGTATTTTTGATCTTCTGCCTCGTGTGCTATTCTTCAAATTCCTTCAGAAACTATGCGGTGTCCACTACCTCTTCCCAGAATTCAGGCTACATCTTTCTCATCGTGAAGTTACACAACAGCACAGAATCGCTTTGATTTCTACTGTTCTAGATTCTAAATGATTTGTCGGATAATGCCCCCAAAACCCTAGGTTTTAGTTTAAATAAGCCCTAAGTTTAGGCGGGTAATCGAGTCATTTCCCGAACCAACTATTACTATTTTATCTGAGGTCTTAGCTATAGTACTCCGTTGAGTTATAGTTAACTCAACGGAATAGGCTCGTTGACTAACTCAAGACTCAACGAAGTAAGCTCGTTGAGTTAAGCGTAACTCAATGGACTCCCCATACAAGCAAATATAATAATAAAAATATTACAAAGAATAGTTTTTCTATTTTTTTACCGATTTAACCGATTCTATGTTTCGATTAGACCTAAAATATATATATTTTTTATTTTATTTTTTCTTTTGGTTGAACCGATACTATGTTTTGGTAAAACCAACATTTTTCTGAAAATTAATATACATATTTTTTATGTTTCGGTCATACCGATGGATCAGTCGGTTGAACCGCAACGATTTTTCTATTTTATATATATTTTTAATGTGTTTTATATATATACATATATATATATATAAACATAAAAACTGATTTCTTATTAAGTAAAGCTCGAGTAGTCCTCTACTCTGACTTCTTCCATAATTCCAAAGGAGTTTTTTGGTGTTTTCAAAATAGGTTTAAGTCTTTGTCCATTTACTTTAAATATATTCTGATTTTTAAGATTTTCAATTTCAATAGCTCCATAAGGATAAATATTTCGAACTATGTAAGGTCTTGCCCATCTAGATTTCAATTTTCCTAGATGGTTATGGAGTCTAGCCCTATAAAGATATACTTCTTGTCTTATTTCAAAGCTTTTAGGAATAATTTTTCTATCATGCCAAAATTTAATTTTTTCTTTTTCTCTTACAATCTTCGAATAAGCTTCATTTCTAAATTCTTCTAATTCAATTAATTACATTTTTCTATTTTCAGCTGCTTGATTTAAATTAGTGTTCAGAGTTTTTAATGCCCAATAAGCTTTATGTTCTATTTCAGCAAGTAAATAACAACTTTTTCCATATACTAGCCTAAAAGGTGACATACCTAAGCTCATTTTATAAGTAGTTCTATAAGCCCAAAGTGCATCTATCAATCTATTAGCCCAATCTGTTCTAGTAGGATTTACTACTTTTTCTAAGATTAAGTTAATTTGTTTGTTTGCACTTTCTACTTGTCCACTTGTTTGTGGATGATATGATATTGCAGTTTTGTGGTTTACTCCATATTTCTTCATTAAGGCTTCAAAACTTCTATTACAGAAATGAGTTCCTCTATCACTGATAATAGCTTTAGGTATTCCAAATCTGGCAAATATATTTGTTCTTATAAATTGAATTACCACTTTGTTGTCATTAGTTTTTGTAGGAATAACTTCTATCCATTTAGAGACATAATCCACCCCCAACAATATGTAATTAAATTGATTAGACATAGAAAATGGACCTATAAAATCTATTCCCCACACATCTTCCAAATTTGCATTACTTTCATGATGTTTTTGTATATCATTTTCATGATTATGATCTTCAATTGGTTTTAGTTTTAAAGTGCATTCTTTAAATTCTCTTGCATTCGTATTTTCTGTTTGCTGTATATTTTACAAATTATGCAGGTTTATAACATTATAGTTTTCATTGTCTTATTGCATAACTTGTATTTTCATTGTATATTCGTCTAATGCTTTTAATTTTCTTTCCAAATCATCTAATTCCATTGCATTCAATTTTTGATCAATTTTCATTATGGTTTTTTCAGTTTCGTAAATTATATCCTTTTTAGGTTCTGAATATGCTTCCTTATAGTTTAATTGATTGACTTCTTGTTGTTGACACACAAAGTATTCCAGTTTGTCTAGTTTTTTCTCTATACTATGCTCCAGTCTGTCATACCTATCCCAAACTTCAGTGTCTCTCAACATATTACACATTCTATACTAACCATCAGTTGGGTAAACTATAGGATTCTCATACTCGGATCTATTATACTGAAGATAATTCATTTGTTGTTCATGGGATCTAACCATCTGTAAATGTCTCAGTTTCAAACAGTCAGAAAAGTTGTGTCCTTCAGAATTGCAGAATTCACATATGATAATTACAGGTTTCAGAAATCTTTGAGCATAAGCATATGTCATATTCTCAAATACAAAAGAAAACACACAACTCTGGATATTAAAATGAAACAACTCTATCAGTTATTTATATTAATTCAATTCCATTCAATTCAATTCCCCAGCAATAGCGCCATAAAAGTTGTTTGTGCTTTCCCAGCACTACACTAGAAAAACTTGGATTTGTTACTTCTATTTTTACTTAGTTAATTTATCTTTATGTCTATTCTTACATTTAGAAGTAAACAAACAACCTTTAATACAATTTAGATATTAATTCCAATTTGTACTTTAACTGCAAGTGCATAGTGTCTGTTGTATCAATGTGCAAGTATAGGCCGATCCCACAAGGAATTGCTGAAGAACTAGAGAACTGTTCTTTTGTTAACAATCAAATTTATATATTCAATAAGCTCTCCGTTGAATTACAGTTAACTCAACGGACTAAGTTCGTTGAGTTATGGCTAACTTAATGGACTAACCTCGTGGACTTAAGTTAACTCCACGAGCCTGTCTTTTCTTTTTAGTACTGCCATTTGTAGAGGAATTCAACCAACCATTGGGCAATTCCACAGATTGTAAATAACATCAATTCAGCTCTTTAATGTTAGTTAACATTGGATTTATCATTAAGCAATACTAACATTCAGATAATTCAAACAGTAAAAAGCAGCAAGACTATCAGATAGTTAGAAGGATCATATTCTCGAATTTTATAAAGCCTTTAGAGAGTTATTTAATCATATAGTTAAGGAGATTGAATGATCGGATAATTAAGGAGTTAGCTATTCGGAAGCTTAAAGGACTTTCCAAAGAGTTACAGGTATAACTATCTGAAAGTTAAGTCATTCAATAAACCACGTGCAGAAATACAGAATGGAAGCTTAAAAGACTTGTTGGAGAGTTAGATAACTATCCGAGTTTTCTTTTCGGAGAGTTAGATAACTATTCGAGTTTTTCGGTAAGTTATAGGCATAACTTTCTGGAACTTAAGTCATTTTATTACGCACGTGCAAAATGGAGAAGCTGGCAATTGAAAGCTTAAAAGGGAAAATCGGAGAGTTAGATAACTATCCGAAATTTCAAAGAGAGTTTCGGTAAGTTACAGTTTAACTATCTCAAACTTAAGTTAGTGAATTTCCCACGTGCAGAAATCCAAACAGATGCTCAAATGGGTCTTTGGAGAGTTAGAAAGATAACTATCCGAAATTTCAAAAGAGTTTCGGTGAGTTACAATTTAACCATTCGAAACTTAAGTCATTGAATTTCCCACATGCAGAATTCCAGAGAGGCTCAAATAAGTTTTCGGAGAGTTAGAAAAATAACTATCCAAAATCCTGAAGCATTTCAGTGAGTTACAAGGATAACCTTCCGAAACTTAAGTCAGTCCTTTATGCACGTGCTAACTTAAAGCAATCGAAAAGTTGACAGAGGCAAACTATCTGACAAGTATATAACTGTTCGGTGAGTTACAGTTATAAGTATCCGATTGGATGATAGCTCACATTTAAATATTCTGAAATCCTTCCTAGTAGTAAAGGTTAAGTGATCTTTTAGTGAGTTACAGTTACTCTTCGGAGAGTTGCATAGCTAACCATCCAAAAGAACAGGAAAATCGATAAGATATCTTGAAACGATTTTCTGAGCGGTCACTTGCCGTATTGGGACTTGATCCTAATCAAGTACAGTAGAATACATCCGTTGGAGGAAAATATGATTGTTATACATATCAAGTATACATTCAAAATACAGACAACGGATATACGGCAGAGATACACAGTGAGCTACACTAAAAATTCCAATTACACTCAAGTCTGCAAACAATGAAGAATATTTAGAAGATCTATTGTAGAAAAAGCTCTTGCGCCGAAACTCTGATTGAAGGTTTAAAGTTGTTGGTTCGTGGCTTCAACCTGAAAGCTACACACAGTGTTGGTTTGAGTTTCGACCTGAAAACTCTAGAGGTTGGTTTATTGAAGTTTTTACCTGAAAACTTCTGTGTAGTTGGTTCTTTCTTTGACCTGAAAGCAAGTGTGTAAGTGTTGAAACACTTAGTGAAGCCCAAGTGAATCTTGGGGGTGGACTAGCCAAATTGGTGAACCACCTAAAAAATTTACTGTGTGTTTCTTATCTCTGTTGATTTGCATTATATTAGTTTCATCTCATTACATTTCTGTTGAATCATTCGATTCAACATTAAAAGAATTTTAAAACTACACACTTTCACCATTTACCTCCCCTCTAGTGAGCCTATCGATCCTAACAATTGGTATCAGAGCAAGGTTAATCCTTTATAAGCTTTAACCATCTGGATTTATGGCTCAATTTGCTGAGAGACAAAACATCCACAAACCTCCTCTATTCGATGGTTCCAATTATAACTATTGGAAGAATAGAATGGAGTACTTCCTTAGGAGTTCAGATGTTAAACTCTAGAAGACTGTTGTTCTTGGAACTACACTTCCAACCAGTGATATTTCAAACTGGTCTGAGGAGGATGAGAAAATCATCTAGTTGGATGCTAGAGGGCTAAATGCCATTTATTGTGCACTAACTACTGATCAATATAATAAGGTATCTACATGTAAGTCTGCTCATGAGGTTTGGAAAATCCTTCAAGTTACTCATGAAGGTACAAGCCAAGTTAAGGATACAAAAATCAATATTCTTTTGAAAAAACTAGAACTGTTTAGAATAAATGATAATGAAAACATAATTGAAATGTTTTCTAGATTTACTGAGATCATTAATAGTCTGAAAGGCTTGGGAAAGGAGTTCTCTTCACGTGAACAAGTACAGAAGATCCTAAGGAGCTTAACTGTTGAGTGGAAATAGAAGTCCACATCTATTCAAGATTCCAAGGATCTCAACAATTACACAATTGAAGAACTGTTGGGCAATCTTCTAGCCCATGAAGCTCAGATGAAGGACTGGAAAAAGCAAGAAGGAGTTGTTGAAAAGAAAGCTAAAAAGAAAAAGGAAATGACATTTCCATCTACAAAGGAAGCTCTAAGCTCAGATGATGATGAAATCATGTTGTTGGCAAGGAACTTCAGAAAGTTTATGAAGAAAAAGAATAAGTCCAGCTCTTCTAAAAGAACGGTCCCTACATGTTTCAAATGTAAAAGGCAAGGGCACATACAGACCTTTTGTCCATTTCAGACAGAAGAGGATCAAGGAGATAAAAAGAAGAGATTGAAGGAAAAAAAGAAGATGGCTCTCAAAGCTACATGGATGACAATAGCTCTTCAAGCTGTTCATCAGATTCTGAAGAAGAAGCAACAGCCAATGTTTGTTTTGCAGCACAAGAGGTATGCTCTACTTCCTCTAGTTCAGAAAATGAGCATGATGAGTTAGACATAAACAGTCTTCTATCTACTGTAGATAATTTATATGTGAAATGTAGAGATTTTAAGAAAGAAATTAAAAGATTAAATCATTGCTTAGAAAATTCATTTGCTAAATTAGAATCAACTATAGTTGAAAATAGAAATCTAAAATCAAATTTAGATAAGTATAGTTGTGATAACTATGGATTAAAAGATGAAAATAAAAATCTATTAACTACTATATCAGATTTGAAAGATACTATATGTAAATTCACTCAAGGACAAAAAGGATTAAATAAAATAATAGGATCTTAACGATCAAATGGGAATAAATATGGCCTAGGGTATGCTACACTACAGGAAATACCTTATTGTGGTGGAGTGATTCGATCTTATAGAGATGGCACCACTGTGTTTGCCATCAAACAAAGATCAGGCCATATGTGGCCGCCAAGAGACAATAGATTTAATGTTTTAAGGACTAACTCCACTAGACCCAAGAAGATTTGGGTACCAAAAGCTTTAATTTCAATATGATTTGTAGGGTGACAAGGAGTTTCAAGCACGTTCAACTAAATGGATTGTGGACAGTGGATGCTCAAAGCACATGACAGGTAAGAAAAGCTTTCTTGACTCAGTTAAAAACTTAAGTTCAGGATCTATTAAGTTTGGAAATAATGAAAAGTGTAAAATAACTACAATAGGAAATATTACATCTAAAAATGGTATAGTTGAGAATGTCTTGCATGTAAATGGATTAAAACAAAATTTGTTAAGTGTAGGACAATTATGTGATAAAGGCTATACTGTTTCTTTTAATGCTAAAAACTGCTACATTATTGATCCTACCACAAATGAAACAAAATTTACTGGTATTAGAAATTGCTCAATATATACATTAAACTTTCCATGTGAAAATTCTGCAAGCAATTCCTATTTGGTAGCAACTGGTGAAGACGATTGGGTGTGGCATAGAAGACTTGGTCACATCAGTATGAAGAATATCAAAAAGCTATCCATGGGTAATCTTGTTAGGGGTCTGCCTAAACTCACTTTTAAGAAGGATAGAGTGTGCAGTGAGTGTATGCTAGGGAAGCAGAAGAGAACTGCTCTTCACAGCAAAAGTGTTGTTTCCACCAAAAGGCCAGTAGAACTACTACATCTAGATTTGTTTGGTCCTTCTTAAGTATCAAGTCTTGGGGGTCGAAAATATACCTTTGTTATTGTTGATGATTTCTCTAGATTAACTTGGGTGATATTTTTGACACATAAAAATGAAACTTGTAATGAGTTCAAGAACTTCTGCATAAGAGTTTAGAATCAGAAGGAACTAACAGTGAAGAAAATTAGAAGTGATCATGGAGGTGAATTTGAAAACTATGAATTTGAAAACCTTTGCAATTCATTTGGAATTCTACATGAATTCTCTTGTCCTAGAACTCCTGCTCAAAATGGAGTTGGGGAAAGGAAAAATAGGACATTACAAGAAATGGCTAGAACTATGTTAAATGTCATGGATCTACCTAAATTTCTCTAGGCAAAAGCTGTAGGAACAGCTTGTCACATTTCCAACAGAACTCACATTAGATCCATATTGAATAAGACACCCTTTGAAATTTGGTTCGATAAAACTCCAAATGTTGACTATTTTAAGACATTTGGATGCAAATGTTTTGTCTTAAATACAGGAAATGTTAAAGACAAGTTTGATGCTAAGTCTAAACCTGCCATACTTGTTGGTTACTCCTCGAGAAGCAAAGCTTACAGAGTATATTTTGCTGAAGATAGAAGAGTGGAGGAAAGTATAAATGTTTAGTTTGATGAAGATCTGTTACAGAATTTCAAAAAGTTGAAGATTAATAATGATAGTGAAAATGAATACTTTGAAGATGATAAAAGCAAGCAGAATACCAATTTACAAGTGTTAGACCAGAATCTCGACCATAGATATCAGAATCATAACAATTGGAAGTTTAGATCTGATCATCCCGAGGAACAAATTATTGGAAATATATCTAAAGAGGTACAAACTAGAAGCAAAGCACAAGATTTCTGCAATTTTTGTGCATTTGTATCAGAAATGGAGCCAAAATCAGTAGATGAAGCTTGTAAGGATACTTACTGGACAATAGCTATGCAAGAAGAATTAAATCAGTTCCAGAAGAACAATGTGTGGGAACTAATAGAAAAACCTGCAGGAAAATCCATCATTGGAACTAAATGGATTTTCAAAAACAAATTAGATGAAGAAGGTAACATTCTCAGAAATAAAGCTCGATTAGTTGCACAAGGCTACAATCAGGAGGAAGGTATTAACTATGAAGAAACTTTTGCTCTTGTAGCCAGGATTGAAGCTATCAAAATGTTGCTTGCCTTTGCAAGTAGTATGAAGATAAGATTGTTTCAAATGGATGTGAAAAGTGCCTTCTTAAATGGAGAAATTCAAGAAGAAGTGTTTGTTAAACAACCTCCTAGATTTGAAGATGAACTCAAGCCGGATCATGTCTACAAACTGAGAAAGGCTCTATATGGTTTGAAACAGGCACCTAGAGCTTGGTATGAGAAATTGAAAAAAATTTTAACTGAAAACAATTTTTCTATAGGCAAAGTGGACAACACTTTGTTTATCAAAACTTTTGATGTGCACATGTTGATTGTACAGATATATGTTGATGATATAGTCTTTGGAGCCACTTCAAAAGATCTCTATCATGAATTTTAGAATTTGATGAAAAATAAATTCGAAATGAGCATGATGGGAGAATTGAAGTTTTTCTTGGGATTACAGATTCATCAAGTGCATAATGGTATCTTTGTCAACCAAGAAAAATACTACAAAGAGATGAAGAAATTTGGTTATGAAAACATCAAATCCGCAAATACTCCAATGAGTTCAAGCATTAAAATGGAAATGGATGATTCAAGTGTTGTAGTGGATCTAAGGCAATATAAAGGTATGATTGGATCCCTGTTATACCTTTTAGTCAGCCGGCCAGATATTATGTTCAATGTATGCTTGTGTGCTAGATTTCAAGCATCACCAAAGGAATCACATTTGAAATCAGTCAAAAGGATTTTCAGATTTCTACAAGGAACAAAAGATTTCGGATTATTCTACTCAGCTGATAGTAGTTTGATTTTAATAGGCTATAGTGATGCAGATTATGCAAGCAGCAGATCTGATAGAAAAAGCACTAGTGGTACTTGTCAATTACTTGGATGTTCTTTAATCTCATGGTTCAGTAGGAAACAAAATTGTATAGCTTTATCTACTACTGAAGCTGAGTACATTGCAGTTGGATTGTGCTGTGTACAAATCCTTTGGATGCAGCAAACTCTAGCAGATTATAGATTGAAAATTCAGAATACAATCATATTTTGTGATAATAGTAGTGCAATCAATCTATCTAAGAATACAGTACTTCATTCAAGAGGCAAGCATATCGAGATCAGACATCATTTTCTAAGAGATCATGTGGAGAAAGGGAACATTTTACTTAAGTTTGTGCCAACAGAAAATCAACTTGCAAATATTTTCACCAAACCTTTAAATGAATCAACTTTTAATCATATTAGACGAAATCTAGGAATATGTTCTTTACAAGATCTTTAAATATTTTATTCATCAAGCTCACAATATGGGAGCTTGTTTTTCTGCTAACCTACTCGTGCAGGTTATAGTCAATATCAGTTTTACAGAAAATCAATTTTACAGTCCTCACCTTTTTATATAATGATAAAAAGGGGGAGAAGAATTTGGAAATTTGTCAAGTATATGGTCACTTATAGTATTTCTAGCAAGAATTAAAAGAGAAAAACTCAGCACACAGATAGGGGGAGAAGTCTACTCAAAGTCAAGGGGAGGAATCCCTCCTCGTCAATATAGTTTTGATAAATTCCTATTTTATGTTTCTCTATGTGACTAAATGTATAGAAATATACTAGGGAGTGAAATACATGTAAATAATTGTAAAGGTTTTTGTCATTATCAAAAGGGGGGAGATTATTAGAACTCGAGTATTTTGATAATGCAAAACCTATGTGAGGAAACATATTGTATTTCACAGTTAAGTCTATATTGCATTAGATCAGAAGGCTGTTAGAACAAATTCCAAGCGGATGAACAGATCGAGAAGGTTCCAGATGATAATAATTTCAAGATACAGCAAAATCGGACAGTTACAGGTTCAAGTATCTGAAGAGTAAAAAGCAGCAAGACTATCAAACAGTTAGAAGGATAACTATCCGAATTTTACAAAGCCTTCGGAGAGTTATTTAATCAGACAGTTAAGGAGATTGAATGATCGGATAGTTAAGGAGTTAACTATCCGAAAGCTTAAAGGACTTTTTGGAGAGTTACAGGTATAACTATCCGAAAGTTAAGTCATTCAATAAACCACATGCAGAAATACAGAACAGAAGCTTAAAAGACTTGTCGGAGAGTTAGATAACTATTCGAGTTTTTCGGTAAGTTACAGGCATAACTTTCCGAAACTTAAGTCATTTTATTACACATGTGCAAAATGGAGAAGCCGGTAGTTGAAAGCTTAAAAGGGAAAATTGGAGAGTTAGATAACCATCCGAAATTTCAAAGAGAGTTTCGGTAAGTTACAGTTTAACTATCCGAAACTTAAGTCAGTGAATTTCCCACGTGTAGAAATCTAGACAGATGCTCAAATGGGTTTTCGAAGAGTTAGAAAGATAACTATCCGAAATTTCAAAAGAGTTTTGGTGAGTTACAGTTTAACCATCCAAAACTTAAGTCATTGAATTTCCCACGTGCAGAATTCCAGAGAGTGGCTCAAATAAGTTTTCGGAGAGTTAGAAAAATAACTATCCGAAATCCTGAAGCATTTCAGTGAGTTAGAAGGATAACCTTCCGAAACTTAAGTCAGCCCTTTATGCACGTGCTAAATTAAAGCAATCAAAAAGTTGATAGAGGCAAACTATCCGACAAGTATATAATTGTTCGGTGAGTTACAGTTATAAGTATCTGATTGGATGACAGCTCACATTTAAAGATTCTAGAATCCTACCTGGCAGTAAAGGTTAAGTGATCTTTCGGTGAGTTATAGTTACTCTTCGGAGAGTTGCATAGCTAACCATCCGAAAGAACAGGAAAATCGGTAAGATATCTTGAAACGATTTTCTGAATGGTCACTTACTGTATTGGGACTTGATCCTAATCAAGTACAGTAGAATACATCCGTTGGAGGAAAATATGATCGTTGTACATATCAAGTATATATTCAAAATAAAGACAACAGATATACGACAGAGATACACAGTGAGCTATACTAAAAATTCCAATTACACTCAAGTCTGCAAACAGTGAAGAATATTCAGAAGATCTACTATAGAAAAAGCTCTTGCGCCAAAACTCTGATTGAAGGGTTAAAGTTGTTGGTTTGTGGCTTCAACCTGAAAGCTACATACAGTGTTGGTTTAAGTTTCGACCTGAAAACTCTAGAGGTTGGTTTACAGAAGTTTTTACCTGAAAACTTCTGTGTAGTTGCTTCTTGCTTTGACCTAAAAGCAAGTGTGTAAGTGTTGAAACACTTAGTGAAGCCCAAGTGAATCTTGGGGGTGGACTAGCCAAATTGGTGAACCACCTAAAAAATTTGCTATGTGTTTCTTATCTCTATTGATTTGCATTATATTAGTTTCATCTCATTACATTTCTGTTGAATCATTCGATTCAACATTAAATGAATTTTAAAACTACACACTGTCACCATTCACCCCTCCTCTGGTGAGCCTATCAATCCTAACAATATTTTCTGCTTTTAATTGTGAATGAAAAGTTTTTCAGAAAAAAAAGGGGCGCAAAACATATAGAAGGAGATACAAAAGAACAAGGTATGTGATTAATTACTTATCCTAAATTTTCATTTAAACTCAGTTTGTGGAGTTCTTCATTAACTCAACGAATTAAGTTCGTTGAGTTAGGTGCTAAGTCAACGAAACAATATTCATGCCTACTGCAATTACTGTATTTATTGAAAAATCTTTTACATTGAGGACAATGCAAAATATAGGTATAGGGGGGAGGTAATTAAAGTAACAGCCATGTAAATTTTGTTAGTAGAAGAATTAAAATAGAACTGAAAATTTTTAAAGAACTGTAACTATTGAAATGTTATATTTATAGTAACTGTTGAAATGTTATATTTATAATCTAATATAAGATGCTACCAATTTTACTACTCATACAAATCTAGATATAGTATCTTATGTTTTTGCTGATATTTATGAGTTTAACAATTTCATGATTTTAAAAAGAAATCAGAATGTTTAACTAAAACTCAGTAAATGATCTGAAATCCTGAATGAGTTGAAATGCTGATTTTTGGATTAAAGGAAATACATATGATCAATGATACATTTAATTTGATTGATTAAACTTGTAGAATGATTTATGTGTAGATCTTGTAAAATTACAGAAAAAGTATGAGCTTATTGATATGGATTCATATTTTCAATAAATAATAAGACTAGGAATATATGAGATTTGTGTTTTATTGCATTTGTATTAATGAAATACATACATATACTGTGTAAAAAAAGAAAAAAAAAGAAAGGAAAAAATTTTGAGAGTTTATTGACTTGTTTGATCACGAGCCTTTTGTACTTGAGCATATAGGTATGTAAGGATTGTTGACTTGAAAAAGGACTCTTTAAATCTGGCAACCTAAGATCCTAATTAGATCTAGGATTGTTGATTGAAAGTTCGATACATGGGTAAACTAGAAAGCTCTTGTATGATTCAAGCTTGTCAACTTAACTTTTGAAAGTACAAATATGCATATACTGTTTTGAAAAGATACAAGTGTTTTGTGAAATACAGATATCTTTTGAATCGAGTATATTTTCTATTATCTAAAATTACTGAAATATGAATTTAGATTTGACTTTTGAAGTTGTTTATTTGAGATACAATTCTTTATTCTACTTGTCTTAATCATATTGAATTGGATTGTGTTTTGATTCATATGTACTTGAAATTTATTCTGGAAATCATATTGGAAAGTTCAAGATAGATGCTGAGAAAAGAAAAAAATGATAATATAATTAACACCTAAGTGATGCTGATATATTTTGTATGAAATTTACATATATTCTAAATATATTTGCAGGTTGAAGTAGGAGAAAACAAAGTTAAAATAGATTACTGAAGCATACAGAATATATATATAGTAATCTAATTTATTATTTTGAAGAAGAGCAAAATGAAGAATTAAGTCTAGCACTTTAGAAAGACCAATTAGTTAAATCTTAGTTTGCTAAGGGACTAGCAAAATTTAAGTATGGGGGAAGTGTTTAGAATGAAAAAGTGCATAATATTAACAATTAAATGATGGTTAATTGCATAATATTTAGCTTATCATATGAAAATTAAGCCATTATCTTATAATTGCATTGTTATATGCTTTAATGAAAGAATCTGCATAATTTCAAAGAATTAGCGTTAATTTAATACATTTCTGAACTATCGGTAAGTTGTTAGTTTTTAATTCTTTAGTATTAGAATTTTTTGTTATTTCAGAGAGTTATATTGCATGTACCAGACAGTTATGTTTTAAATGCTAAAAGAATATTTAGGTGAACAGTAACAAGGTGTTGAGTTACAGGTTTAAAGGTATAAAAAGATCACGTGAGAACTCGTTGAGTTAGCAAGTAAAAATCTTAAGGGATATATATGAACTCGTTAAGTTAGATTTATGCACGTGTTGAATTTAAATGCTTTATTATGTCACGTGAGATGCACATGTATAACTCGTTAAGTTAGCATAACTATACGCGTTGAGTTACATGAATACACACTAAGGTAACGCGTTAAGTTAGCAGCTTATTTCTTTATTGCACGTGTTTTATAGTTAAATCAACGAAGTAAGTCCATTGAATTATCTATAACTCCACGGACCATTTATTTTCTAATATGCCACTATAGTAGTTATAGAAACATGACATTCGAAGGAAAACCACGATTGCACGTATCACGCAAGAATTCACTCGTGGAAGGGAGAAGAAATCACCATCGTTGATATGAATGAAGGAAATCCAACCAATCATCTAAGCAGAAGTAGTTACCACTAAGAAATATAAAAGAAAAGGAGAAAAGACGAAGAAAAGGGGGGTCAGTGTGTGCAGAGGAGGAAAAGCCAAGCTATCTACAGGTAGCGTAGGAAGTTCTCTGAAGTACCACACCAGCCACCACAACCACAACCATCACACCATAATCACCAACCATCAGAGGTTTGTGAGGATACTTTCTTGATGTCGGGTTGATTCCGAGCCAAAGACAATGCTTGACAACCACTGTGAGGAGTGATCGCGTCGCAAGAAGGGAAGTTGTTTTCACCAAGCACCGACTCATATTTTAGGAGATCGTAAAGCTGCTAGCCTTGGTTTTGGGTTGATGCCAGTATGCTGAAGAGGAGATCATCTTGCAATTCTGGACTTGCGATTCTATAGGGAGAGGAGGTAGAATTGTAAGTGATTAAGTTTTCAGTGGTGTAAACACGTCGCATGTAGTGATGGAAGTTTTTTCTATCAATAGAGATTACTTTTACATTTCACTTTTCGCCCATTTCCATGATCATATCAAAACAAAAATACCAAAAACAACTTATCTATGTTTATAGTTAGTATTTGAGTGTTGTATTATTTGTTTTGTATTGTGATTAATGTTATCGTTGTTAGAGTTTTGAATGTTTCATGTTTGTTTAATTTAGAAAATAGAAAATAGTTTTACAGTTTACTGAATTGAATCGTTCCTGATACTTAAAGATTTTAATGGTTACTGTTTGAAATATCTAAATGTTAGTGTTGTTGAATGATAAATCTAATATTGACTAGCATTATAGAGCTTAATTGATGTTATTTACAATCTGTGGAACCACCCAATGGTTGGCCGAATTCCTCTGTAAATAGCAGTATTAAGCTGGATTGATAGCTTCGTTGAGTTACTTCAATTCCACGAGGTTAGTCCGTTGAGTTAGCTATAACTCAACGGAGTGCTTACTAAATATATAAATTTCATTATTAAAAATAGAACAGTACACAATTCTACCTCAATTCTCTATGAGATCTACCTGTACTTGCACACAAATACAATGTACACTGTGCACTTGCAGTTAAAAATACAAATTGGAATTAATATCTAATTTGTGTGAAAGAGTGTTTGTTGACTTCTAAAAAGGAATTACTGATAAGCATAAAGATAAATTCACTAGGTTAAAAAAAGGAAGTTAACAAACCTGAACAGGTTGCTAGATTTAAAGAGTCATTTTTTAAGTCAATAATTCTTATATACCTATATGTTCAGGTACAAGAGGCTTGTGATCAAACAATTCAATAAACTCTTAAAGCTTTTCACTTTATCCTCATTTTTTTCTTTTCAACATAGTATTTATGTATTTCATTTATATAGATTCCATAAAGTACAAATCTCATATAATTCTACCTCTACAATCTACCGAAAAATATGAATCCACATCAATAAGCTCATACTTTTTTCTGTAGTTTAATATGATTTACACATAAATCATTCTACAAGTTTAATCAATCAAATTAAATGTATCCTTGATCATATGCATTTCATTTACTTTAAAAATCAACAGTTCAACTCTTTCAAGATTTCAGCTAATTTTCTAAGTTTCACTTAAGCATTTTGATTTTCCTTTAAACTTGTAAAACTATTAAACTCATAAAATTCAGTAAAAACATAAAATAATCTATATATGTAAATATATTTTGACTGAGATATCTTATCTAATGTAAGATCCTAAATATAATATTTAGACAATTACAATTGTTAAAATATTTTTATAGGTTTAGCTATCAGAAGATTTTTGATAATTTTTGGATAGTTATAATGAACTTTTGGAAGGTTACAACAAAATTCATAAAAAAACTTTATCAAAATCTATAGAAATTTGAAAAACAATCCTAATTTCTATAATTAACAAGATTACTTCACTTTTAATCTAATTACCTCTCTCCCATACCTACATTTTGCATTATCCTCAATGTAAAAGATTTACAGAAAATATAGTAAATGATAGCAGACATGATAAACTATTTCATTAACTTAGCACCTAAATCAACGAACTTAGTTCATTAAGTTACTAAATAACTCCATAAACTGCACATGAATATAAATACAAGATAAGTAATTAATTAACATACCTTATTCATTTGTGTCTCCTTTAATATCTTTTGACTTTTGATTCTGAAAAATTTTTCATTCATAGATAAAAGTAAAGCATATAACAAAATAGCAATAAAACATATATTGTTAAATATGTGCATTGTGTGGAACCCAAGCTTCTATGCCTTTGGTGGCTCCAAGCAAGGTAGTTGGTTTCTTAGAATAGATACCAACAAACTAGATTGATATTTTTATTTTTCTTGTAAGACAAATAAAACATAAACTAAAATTTTTCTTTTCTCTTTTTTTCATCTTTTATACATTAAAAAAAAAATATGTAGAACACACAAAATGTTAAAAATATAGAATCACAGTTTAAGAACAAGACTGAAAAGTAGTAACAAATAGAATGAATGTGTTAGTCCAAGCAAAACCTTTAGGAATTATTCTTCTTGTTGTTAATTCTATTTTAATCCAATTTGTTTGTCTTTTTAATTTATAAACTTACAATATGTTATCAACACTAAAGATGAGCGTATTATCATTAATGAAAGGAAATGCAGATAGGGATCTTTTTCTCGACCATGATGATGTAGGTGTTTCTATTTCCACATTTATTTCAATGTACTCATCTTCCCACTTCCATTCATTTAGGTCTTTCACTATCTATATTTGAAATTTCATCAAGTCATCCCACCATCTTACTAAACATAAAGTAGTATTATCAAATTCACTATACCATATTCTAAGTTGAATTTTATCATATTCTGTAGATGGTGGTTCAACTATACTTTCGGGTAAAGGTAATATCTCTATATAGTTATCATAACTATCTATGCTTACTATGTATAAATTAGATCTAAATGCAACTAATATATCTATGACTAGATATATATATCCATCAAGTATCACATGTATGTTATTAACTAATACTTTTGCTCCTAGATATACCATAACATTTTCATTCCAAGATCTATTCATAAAATTATAAACATTTAAACATAATCCTTCATCCCAATTTCTAGTTGGTCTCCAATAAAATAATTTTTCAGGAGTCATTGAATTCCTATCAGAAAATAGTAAGGTTGCCCCACAATTTTCTATTGGTACTTCAAATATATTAGGTCTTCCTATATTCCATTCTTCTCTAGTAATAGGATTTCTAATAAAAATATCAGGTAATAGAATAACATACCTTGGTTTGGTTATATATACGATAAATTCTTCATCTATTCCCATAATATAATATATTCCTTCTAATGAATTGGTTAGAATTCCAATAGTTTATTCTATATTCAAATATTCATAACTGATTGTACTATAGTTGAATAATTTCCATAAAAATTCATCTCTAATGTTGATCATCTTCATAGCTTATAATCCCTAAAAATATTTTTCTATAACACATTCTTTAATTTGTCGTGAGACACAACACAATCTACATAAATCTTTAACTAATAAATTACTCAATACTTCTCTTAGTGCATCCAATGGTAATTTCATCAATTCCATCTACTGTGATTCTGTATTCATCAGCATAAAACAAAATTAAAAAGATAAATTAAAATAGCTACTTACGTCTACTGTAAAGTATCAATTTGTGCATTTTATATATGTTAATTCATGCATATTAAGGATTATAAGTCATCATTATATATGTTCTTATGAAAGATTACATGAAAATCATATTTTAGAACTATGCATGTTTTATTGGTTAAATAGTCAATAATGCACAAATTTATCCCTTATTAAATTAACACCTAGTCAATTAGCTCATGTGTAAATATAAGTAATTTATATATTGATTTCATGCATATCTTAAAAGAATTATCATTAAGATATGAAATCAAATAATCCTCAATTGAGCAAGCAATATATTATGCACATTTCATTTTTTTGCTTTATAATTGAGTAGCAATTTATGTGTAATGTGCATATGCATTTAATGTTATCTTTTGAGTTGTTGTAGGTGAGGACGTGAACCCTTGGATTAAATCATGGGAAATCAACAATTCATGGTCGTCCAATTCAAACTCCAAATCAATCCACCAATCAATCAATCAATGATTAAAGCTTGCCTAAATTAGAAGGTCTCAATTGGAAGGAGTTTGAATTCTTTCCATAGATGAATGACAAGGGAAGAGAAAAGTGCATGGCCGACTAAGGAAACATCTCATCTCCTTTCTCCTCCACACAAAGGACCAAGAAAAGAACTCCAAAGAAAAATTTCATCCTCCCTTCTTCCAGCCAAGGTTGTGGACGAGCTCTCCTCCAAGATTGGTGAGCTAGACGTCTTCCCCCTCATACTAGAAGACCTTCTCTCCACTCCAAGCCGACATATGGAAGGACCTCCACAGGTAAAATCGGTGGTATTGGAGGCACGTGTGCATCATTGGAAGAGCTTGGGATGTGATCTTCAAGATGAGGTAATAGGAAGCGTCAACATTGAGAGGAAAGCCAACAACTTCATACATCTTGGAAGTGGTTGAAGACGTGCAACCACCACTTCAAAGCAACCCTAGAGACCTCTTTTGGATGTGCTACAGGTGGTGACAATCCTGTGGTGTGATGGTGTGACGTGATTCAAGGTTGAAAGGGAGCTGGTGCTTGAAGAAAGGTGGAGAACTCAAAGGTATATTGGAGAAGAGAGATCCTCATACTTGAATATCAAATTTTCATATCATATGTGTATGAGTATTTAGGTTTTTAATTCAATTGTTATGTGCATATGTAGTATGTTATTTAAATGATGATTTTGTTTAAGAATATTAGTTGTTTTACAATATATTTCGTGGAATATAGTTGCTTCATGTGAATATGTGAATGTTGTGCATAAAACTAACTCTTAACCCTTGTGAATGTGTGTATATCCTATTTGCTGTAAATTCCTGTATGAGCCTTGTTTTGTTATATGTTGTACAACTTGATTTCTCTAAGTTATATGTCGTGTTATAGCTTTTTTTGTATGTACTTTAAGTTTACAATACGTATGTAGTGTTGTTGGAATTTTTTAGAATGCATTTCTTTGGTTTTTCGATTATTCTTTCGAAGGTAGCATCTACTCTGTTTTACTGGTCGAGTGACAGAAATTATGCTTGACACCTTCATGTTGCCTTGCTTTTGTGCATTCCGAAATGTTTTCCTGTAAATTTTCTTGATTAGAGAAACAAGTTATCTTTCAAGGTGCGGTAATTTCCTCGTGTTTCATGAAGATTTGATTGAGTTATGATTTTTACACCAACAACGTATTTTTGGAAAGTTTTCAGAATCGTTTTGCGCATTGTTTGTATATCCGACTTTTGTAACAACTAGAGTGAATTAGTCCTGGAAATCACTACCATTTTAAAGATAACTCGATGACCTTTCCAACCAATATTTTCTCTAGATTTTTCAATGTCCAAGTTGGAAGGAAGAATAGTTAGAATTCAGACTAATTTATGTGATTCCAGAAACATAAACTTAAGATTTTCTTGAGTTTCCTAGCTATTAGCCCTAAGAATTAACAAGTTTTATGCTACCTTTGAAATCTTTATTGTATTTTTGTAAATTGTAACTTAATTTCATGTAATTATAGTTTTAATTATGGATTTAATGGAGTGGATGTTTTATCAAACAATCATTTTAATAAAATTATTTAAAACAAACTCCTTGTGGATTCGACCCGTACATGCACATGCTTATTACAATGAGCATCGTGCGCTTGCGGTTATAAATGTAAAATTTATACTTTTACCGTTAATTTAACAACATATAAAAGCATTACAAGTTTTTGGCACCGTTGCCAGGGAGTTTTGGTGCTTTAAAATGATTTATTAGATGATTTGCAAGATTTAATATCCTTTATATCATTCTAGTTTTATTTGTTTTCTTATTTTCTATGAGTTATTATTTTTCTTTGTGTGTTTGCAAGGAAATGAATTTATGGATTGGCCACTTCATGTATTCATCTTCCTTGATTTTTGAATTGCTTGTTACATGTTTAATTAAAGTATATAAGTTGGAGACAAGTAGCTTAATGGAGTAATGATAATCTTTGTGTACAAATTATTAAGACAGAATCTCTCTGTCTGGAAATTTAAATATTTGATGTGCACGAGATTAGAACTCATTTTTATGATATTTTTCCTGAAATACTCGGATTCTGAGTTTTCTTTTGAGTACTTATGCATAAAATTCTGATTAGTATGTTAAAAGATAAAAATCTTAGAAAACAGGGATGTTTTACAGAATTTTGGATTGGTTTCTGCTATTGAATTTTGAAAATATGATATTATGAAAGTATCTAAAATTTAATTCAGTGATTTGTTTCAGAAACTAGATGAAATTATCTTTCCAACGAGTATTTATATGCTTCATTTGGATTTATATAAATTTCTGTGTGAATTTTTGAAATTGATATAGTGAGTTGTTAGCAATTTTGGAAGGTTAACATGTAACCCTCCGAAATCTGCTTGGGGCTTTTCCTTATCGGAAGGTTAGAACCTTCCAAAAAATTTTTTCCATCAGAAGGTTATGCTGCTAACCTTCCAATATTTTTTTTTGGTCATCGAAAGGTTATGCTGCCAACCTTCCGATAATGATGGTGTGGCAGTTTTCAGGTTTTTTTTTTTATGTATCTGAAATCTTTTAATTGAAGTTGCACCTACATTTCTTAGTAAAATTTATTTTTATTATTTTTTCATGAAACTACAAGAGTTTACCTTTACAACAAGGTATTATACGTTATATTTTGAATTATATATATTTTTGGAGAATTTTTCTAAGATGATATGTTCTGCAGATTACGAGTTTGAGTTGTTTGAGATTTTACATAATTTTGATAATACTTCATTTTTGGAAATTTTTGTCTCTGATTTTTTATAGAAAATAGAAGTAATTACCTTACAGACAAGTATTTATTTGTAAATTTGGAGCTGTATAAATTTTTGTGTGATTTTTTCAAGTTGAGATATTAAGCTTTCAGCCAAATCGGAAGGTTTCCCTCTAACCTTCCGAAATTTTTTTGCCATTTCGGAAGGTTGGGTAGTTAACCTTCTAAAATATTCATATATTTCTGTTCTTCGGAAGGTTAACCAGTTAACCTTCTAAAAATTTTTCCTTTCCGGAAGGTTAGGTGGCTAACCTTCTGAACTCCTTATGGGTGCAATTTTTTTTTTTCTGGTATTTTTTTTATCTGCATTTTTATAATCAAAACTGTAATTAAATGTTGAGCTAAAAATTAATTTTGTAATTTTTCCTTGAAACTACAGTAGTTTATCTTTCAAACAAGGTATTATACGTTGTATTTGGATTTATATACATTTCTGGAGAATATTTCTAAAATGACATGTTTTGCAGATTACGAAT
Organism: Cymodocea nodosa; assembly: GCA_036874045.1. Taxonomy (NCBI): domain Eukaryota; kingdom Viridiplantae; phylum Streptophyta; class Magnoliopsida; order Alismatales; family Cymodoceaceae; genus Cymodocea; species Cymodocea nodosa. Next base: position 736,229 of record JAZBRI010000011.1, read on the forward strand.
TCTGAGTTATCTGAGTTTCACACGATTTTGACAATACTTCAGTTTTGGAAATTTTTGTCTCTAATTTTTCTTAGAAACTAGAAGTAATTACCTTTCAGAAGAGTATTTATTTGTGAATTTACAAGCTATATGAATTTCTGTCGAAAACTTTTAAACCAATGTAGTACAGTTTAGTTTCAGAAATTCCATGACTACTTGTTTTAGATGAAACTCAGATTATATACAATGTTTGTGAGATATATGCTTTGCTGTTTGTATCTAGAATTTAGTGGCATGATAATAGAATAGTTACTGAATGAATCTACAAAAAATTAAGTTTCAAGTAAAAGAAAAAAATAATTGTTTATTAATTTCTCTATTATGTTGCAAATTTGCTTAAATCACTTGAAGATTGTGCTTAATTGAAATACATTCGGTTTGTTCATTTAGTTGAAAATTTGCATGCCATTCTAGATAAATATTTAATTTATAATATGGATGAAGTTAGTTTTGATTTGACACTTACATGTTCCAAATGCAAATTGAATAACCACGTTGATGCTAATTACTCATTTTATATGCTAAATAGCAATGTAGGTGCATGTTCTAGTTCTAATGTTAGCCTATTTATGCCAAATTTAAATTATAATGCTGATGCTTATGACACTAGTAGCTATAGTTGTGAAATTAAAATGAAAAAGCCTATAGGAAATATTCCCTATGTTGAATCTTCAGTCAACGTAGCTAAGGCAATTGCTGAACTTAACACCTCTATGGATTTATTAAACTTAGCAAAAGCCTCTAGTGCCCCCATGGACATAGATGGTTATGAAAACATAGATTTAATATCAACATCCTTGGTTGAGGATGAATCAGTTGAAACTTATGTTGCTTTAATGTCCAGGAGAGAGCTGAGCATTCCTGAAAAGGAAACTCCTTCTCTTCTACCAATGAGTGTTCCTATAGATGATTTAGGTTCATCCAATCAACTAAATAAAGAATCTGAAAATGAAATTTTATTGGGTGATAAAAAGGGTAAAGGTAAGTTATCCGAGGTAAGTATCCCTTTAGAAAGTCAACATACCCCTTTTCCCCATAGATTAAGAACTCCACATAAGGATATTGATCAGAATATTAAGATGAGAGAAATCTTTGAATAGGTTAGGATCAACATTCCATTACTAGATGCAATAGAGCAAATACTTGCCTATGCCAAATTTTTAAAGGAGTTATGTACAAAGAAGCGAGCTAGGAAGACACCTATGAAAGTGTGCTTAGCTAAATCCGTTAGTGCCTATTTCTGTCAAGACTTGCCTAAGAAGTTTAGTGATCCAGGTACTCCAACCATTTCTTGTACAATTGGAGATACCTATTTTGATAGAGCATCGATAGATTTGGGAGCAGGAGTAAATGTTATGTCATCTAGTGTTTATGTAGACTTAATGGTATTCAACCCACTAAGGTTCTCATTCAACTAGGTGACCATTCTTTTAAAACTCCCTTAGGAATTGTTGAAAACATATTGATTAAGATTAAAGATTTTTTCTATCCCATAGATTTTATTGTTTTAGAAAATCAACCTTCACCTAGTAGAAAGCAGAATGTGCCCCTTATTTTAGGAAGACCCTTACTAGCCATAGTAGATGCATATATAGGATGTAGAGATGGGTCTATGCAAATAACATATGATGATGCTAAGGTTGATTTAAATATTTTTAAATCTCACCCAGAAGTTAAAATTTTAGATAATAAAAATTTTAATGTGAGCTTATTAAACATTATGGATGAAGGTGAGGGGGTAGAAAATTATAGTTTATCTGAAGATGAAGATTATCCACCTATAGAATATGAGGTTGATCTAGGACATATCTATGACTTAGATGATGACATTGGTGAGAGTGATAGTATTTTTGAATTAAATTATATAGAGTCTTTAGAAAGAGATTTAGGAGAGATTAAGAAACCATCTATTGTAGAGCCACCTTCTCTTAAACTAAAACCCTTGCCTCAAGACCTTAAGTATGCCTATTTGGGAAAAGAGAACACCTTGCCAGTTATTTTGTCTTCCCATCTTTCTAAAGAGCAAGAAGAGAAGTTGTTGGTAATTTTAAAAGAACATAAGGAGGCCATTAGTTGGATCATGGTTGACATCAAAGGAATCGACCCTAGTTTATGTCAGCATAGAATTCATTTGAATAATGATAGTACACCTTCTAGGGACCCATAGAGAAGATTAAACTCAAACATAAAAGATGTGGTTAGAAAAGAAATTATTAAGTGGCTAGATCATGACATCATTTATCCTATTTCTAATAGTCCTTAGGTTAGCCTTGTTCAGGTTGTCCCAAAGAAATCTGGTATCACAGTTGTAAAATAGTAATCATGTACTAGTCCCTACTAGAGTGCAAATAGGATGGCAAGTGTGTATTGATTATAGGAAACTAAATATCGCCATTAGGAAAGACCATTTTCCCTTGCCTTTTATGGATCAAATGTTAGAGAAGTTAGTTGGGCAAGAGTATTATTGTTTCCTAGATGGTTATTCTAGGTATAACCAAATTCCTATAGCACCCTATGACCAAGAGAAAACCACATTCACATGTCCTTTTGGTACTTTTGCATTCCGACACATGTCCTTTGGTTTGTGTAATGCTCCTGCAACTTTTCAAAGGTATATGATTGGAATCTTTTCGGACATGATTGATAACTTCTTAGAGATTTTTATGGACGACTTTTCTGTGTTAGGATCCTCCTTTGATGTGTGTCTTAAGAATTTAGAATTGATTTTAAAAAGATGTATAGATAAAAATTTGATTTTAAATTAGGAGAAATGCCACTTCATGGTGCAACATGGAGTTGTGTTGGGCCATGTTGTTTCTAAGAATGGGTTGGAAGTAGATAAGCCCAAAGTAGACTTGATAGCCAACCTACCACCCGCTAAATCTGTTAAGGATATAAGAGCATTTTTGGGTCATGTTGGGTTTTATAGACGGTTATTAAAGATTTTAGTAAGATTGCCCATCCTTTAACTAGTTTATTATCAAAGGACCATAAGTTTGAATTCTCTGGAGAATGTCAAGATGCCTTTGATAAGCTTAAGGGAGTCCTCACCTCAACCCCTATTGTGTATCCACCCAATTGGTCTCAACCATTCGAGTTGATGTGCGATGCATTGGATTATGCAATTGGTGCTATGTTGGGGCAAAAAATTGATAAATTACCTAGGGTAATCTATTATGCTACTAAAACTCTTAATGCAGCCCAATTGAACTATACAGTTACAGAGAAAGAATTTTTAGCTATAGTTTTTGCTCTTGAGAAGTTTAGATCTTATTTGTTAGGCTCTAAGGTTATAATTTTCACTGATCACTCTGCCATTAAATTTTTATTAGCTAAAAAAGATGCTAAGGCTAGATTAGTTAGATGGATTCTTCTCTTGCAAGAATTTGATATTGAGATAAAAGATAAGAAAGGATGTGAGAATGTAGTTGCTGACCACTTGTCTCGTATTGTCACGCCCCAAGGGGAGTTACCCATTGATGAATCATTTCCTGATGAGCAGTTGATGGCTATAACTCCAATCCCTTGGTTTGCAGATATTGTGAATTATCTTGTGACAAAATGACTACTTGGCAATTGGTCAAGGCAAGATATTAAGAGATTTTTAGCTAGGGTCAAAGAATTTTATTGGGATGACCCCTATCTTTATAAGTTAGGTCCTGATTTGATTTTGAGGAGATGCATTCCAGATTTGGAAATTCATAGTGTACTATCTTTTTGTCATGACCAACCTGTTGGTGGTCATCTTAACCCTATTAAGACTACAGCTAAAGTTCTTCAATGTGGTTCTTTCTAGCCCACATTGCATAAGGATTCATATTTCTATGTTAAGAATTGTAGAGATTGTCAAAAAGCGGGAAGACTAATTAGAAGAAATATGATGTCGCTTACACCAATTACTAAAGTTGAAGTATTTGACGTGTGGGGTATTGATTTCATGGGACCCTTCCCTAATTCTAGAGGTTATTTGTATATTCTGTTAGCTATTGACTATGTGTCAAAATAGGTTGAAGCTATTCCCACACGGACTTGTGGTTCTAAGGTAGTAATCAATTTTATTAAGAGCAACATTTTGGCTAGATTTGGCATTCCTAGAGCAATCATTAGTGATAGGGGAACACACTTTAATAATAGAAGTTTTGAAGTATTAATAAAAAAATTTGGAGTAAATCATAAAATGACAACCCCCTATCACCCACAAACCAATGGACAAGTAGAGAATGCCAATAAGTAAATTAAGTAAATTTTGCAAAAGATAGTAAGAAAGACAAGAAAAGATTGGGTAGAAAAGTTAGATGAGGCATTATGGGCTTATCGGACTACTTTTAAGTTTGTTTTAAATATGTCTCCATATAGAGTAGTGTTTGGAAAGACATGTCATTTACTAGTAGAGCTTGAGCATAAGGCAAGATGGGCTATTCAAAGGTTGCTAGTAAGAAAAGAAATTTTCAATTGACTGAATTAGAAGAAATACGGAGAGAGGCATATGAGAATTCATGATAGCTAAGGAGAAAAATAAAGTATTCCATGATAGCAAGCTCTTCCGTAAGAATTTTGAAGTAGGACAACAGGTATTGCTGTATAATTCTAGATTACATTTATTCCCTGGTAAGCTTAGATCACGGTGGATAGGACCTTTTATGGTAAAAAGTACATTTCCTCATGGAGCAGTTGAGATAGAGAACATTAAAAATGGGGTAATTCTTAAGGTCAATGGACACTGGTTAAAACCATTTTTGCAGCAAGAAGTATTTGGTAAAGGAGAGAATATTAATTTAGTAAATGCTATCTATGCTGAATAGGACAATAGTTTTTCTTTTTCTTTTCTTTTCTTGTATAGTTATTCTATTCCTCTTATTTCTTTTCTGTTATGCATTTTGATTCATGCTACTCACTCATCTAACATGCAGGTTAGACTTGGAGATTGCTTCATTGTAAGTGTTATTCTCCTCTACACTTGCTATTTCAATATCTTTCTATTGCATGCAACCTTCTGGTTGGGTGAGAGATCGCACTTCTAGGCTTGTGAGAAGTACATCCATAGAAGAGGGTAGAACATTAGGAGAACCATTAGGAATGGCAGAGCAATAGGGTAACCAACATTTACCTTCTCTTGAGGACATCTGCTATCCTCAAATACATGACCATCCCTCTTGTCTTGTTTTGCCACAAGTAGATGGACATAAATTTCAATTGCATATGAATTATGTCAATCAGTTGCCTAGATTTCATGGACTAGATAAGGAAGATGCATATGCATTTTTGAATGACTTTAATGATGTTTGCAACATGATTAATCTACCTGAAGTGCCTGTTGATGCAATAAAGTTGAGATTTATTCTTTTTGCCCTTCAAGATGACGCAAAGTTATGGTTGAACACCCTTCCTATTAATTCAATTTGTACTTGGACTGATTTTTATACTATCTTTATTAAGAAATTTCATCCTTTGCATAAGACCATTCAAGCTAAGAATGTTATTCTAAACATCTGCTAGCAAACCAATGAACCTTTTTGGAAATATTTTGAACGTTTCAATAAACTAGTAGCAAGATGTCCTAATCATGGTCTACCTAAATCAAGACAGTGTCAAGTAATCTATGAAGGATTGGATTATCAGAAAAAGTTGATGCTAGAATCTATATGTCCTAGATGATTCATGAGATTAGATGAAGTAAGTGCATGGGATAGACTTGTAGACCTTGTTGAGAGAACAATGGAAATGGAAAGTTCATTAGATAGAACATTTGATAGAACTTTGGCAAGGGGAATGCACACAATAGACCCCTTGGTAGGCATGGAAGCTAGGATGTCGTCCATGGTTAAAAAGGTAGAAGACTTAATTATAAGTCAACAAAAAGGAAAAGATAAAGTGGTTGAAGTAAAGTGTATAGCATGTGGAATTCTTGGGCACATCATGGAAGAATGCCTTACAATGCTAGGACAACAGTTTGAGGAAGTTAATGTCATTGGTATGGGACAAAGGTCATTCCAACCGTCATCACACTATACCCCGGGATGGAGAAACCATCTCAATTTTTCGTGGCGACAACCAGAAGCACCTGGAAACCGTATTGAGCATCATGGACCCACTCAACCATTTTTAAGTGATAGAAAGTCCGCTTTGGAGAAAAGATTTATTGAAATGGAGAAAGGGATTCAATCCCTAATTCAAGTTAGCGGACAAGTAAATCCCATTTTAGCTAGCCATGACCAAATCATTAAGGGATTAGAAGCAAAGTTTGATAAGTTGTCTACTTCATCTGGAGGTAGAGCACGGGGAGAATTACCAAGTAACACTGTACCAAATCCTCACATGGCAGGTGTGCACTTGGCACAAGGAGAGACTTCAGGAACCAACTCTTTACCATATGCATGAGTGGTTATATATATATATAAAAAATATAAAAAAATTCTTTTTGTCAGTATTTTTATTCTTAATCGCATGCTATAGTTCTGTTTATATAAATTTTTTTTCTGTTTTGATATGTTTGTTAGTTTTGTAGTTTATTATTTTTCTTCATCAAGCAAGGTACGCACTCTTAGCCTTATTTCTTTATGATGCATTTGAATGATACATATATTGAACATTATTTCTTTAGCATACTACTCAATCTCCATTGTATGTTGTAGAAATAATACAATTTACATTTATATAGTGCATATGGATTGCATGCTAGGTATGGGGGTGTAATCTTTCCTTGCTTGTCATAGTTTGTTTCTTTTGTTTTTGTCGTCTTCATGCTTTTTATCTTATTGCCTAAATACTTTCTTTTACATTAGGGACAATGCAAAATTTAGGTATGGGGGGAGGCATTTGACGACAGTTTTTTTTCGATTTTGTGTTTTTTCTTGTTTATTTTATTTTATAAATGCTCTTAGGACCTAATGGATAGAATCTCTTAGGTATAATTGAGACCTAAAAGTGAATCCTTTAGGAAAGAAACCTTGAACCTTAAGGGGAGGAGAAGAATAAAATTCAAAACCATTCATATTTTTGAGCTTATATGTAGTATTGCACTTACATGAGGCCTTGACTAGGAAGGAACCACTCCTCTTGAAGGGAACTTAAGTAAAAACTTAGGAATATACCTTGAGGTTGTCCTATGAGAAGGGTAGAATAAAAGGGCTAAGGTAAAATTGTTCGTTCCCACACATTGATGTGGGAGGCACTCTTAAGGGTAGAGGGCTAGAGAGAAAAGAAAAGAAAAAGAAAAACAAGAAAATTGATGAAAAAGAAAAGAAAAGAAAGAAGAAGAAGAGAGATTGATTACTTGTTCTTACAAGGCTACTAAGTAACTTGTCAACTTTTCCCTAAGTAAGGGATTGTGGTCGCATAAAAAGGTGCTGGAGTAGGAGGTAATCTAAAAAAAAAAAGAGTCAAAATAAAGGGACAATGGACTCAAGGATAGACCTTTAGGATTACCTAGGTAACTTGGAAGGAGTTGAGTAGGTTATTGTAGAGTCATAATTTATGCATATTTTATATAGTTAATTGATGCATTTTATGTACTTAAAGTCATATACTCATAAGTGCTTAATGAAGATTTAAGTTATAATGCATTTTGGGCAAATAATGTAGTTATGGGCTTAAATGAAGAAAGTAATGCATAAATGAGACTCTATTTAGTATTTCGCATTTCATGAAAACACATTTACATCTTGGTGGCAATACAATTGCATTTTATTAAGTAGATTAATTTTACTTTAGCACTTAGGATTAATTATTTAAATAAGTACATGGGCATTTTTGGAATTCAATGAAAAATGTGATTTTTGCCCCTTTTGAAGTATCCATGTTTAGGAATATATCTTATCTTATTTCTTGAGTTTTTTGATGCATTTTTTTGAGTTTTGTAAGTTGAAAAATAAGAAGAATAAAGCAAATAAGTAGAATTTTATTTCCTAGTGTTTTAAGTGACTTAGGCTCATACCCCTATCTTATGGTATCTTTAATTATTGGGTTTATTGTATATCCTTTTGCATTAAGAGATATAATGAGAAGGTAGTGGGGTGACTTAGCTTACTTAAATCATTCATCTTATTGTATTACCTTTAATTGTTGTTTAAATTAAAATAGTGAATAATAATAAATGTTGAAGGGAACATTGATGCCATTTTCAAAGTCATTATTACAACATTGCCAAATTTTTGCATATAGATGTATACTTTTCATCACCATGTGAACTTATTGAAATATTTAAGTGTGGCGGTGCGAGCTTCTTGTATTTATGTGTAAACTTCTTAATGCAAGCTTACTTTTATATCTGGAGAAAAATTTTCATGACATTCAACTACTTACCTGCTATGATCAAGGATAATGAATATGAGATTTAATATTTTTTCTAAGTTATACACACCCTATATTTTAATATGGAACTTGAATTGTTTTAGTTGGATATGTATAATTTTCTGAATAGTTGTAGGGGTTGTCATTTGCATATATTGCTAATTTGAAAGTTCGTATTCCTTTCACTTAGGTTTTATTTTCTTTCATTTTTATTATATTCATGATGCTAGTGGTGAAGTTCAACTTTGTTTTTGAATGTATTATTAATGCATGATATGTGTGACTTAAGCTTTGTGATATGCCTTTTATAAGTTTCTTTGTATGTTATTACTCAAATAGGCATTTTGGTACATTCATGTGGTCATTTACTATGATGCAAAAGATAAACTTATATTTGCTACGAACTCACCATCAAAATAATAATAATAATAATAATATTCAAAAAAAAAAAAAACACCTTATGTCTTTTGTGTTTTGTCATATTTGTTGTATTTGTTATTTTCCCATTTGATGTGTTTGTTAGTAGTGTAGTTTGTTTCTTTTCTATGTACATGCCAGGTACACCCCCTTGTACTTATTCTTTTTCATGCATGTATATTTTTCATGTTATACTCTTGTTCCATTTGCATGTTTATCACTTCTTGTATGAGTTTTGCAAATGGCATGCTATTATTTTGAATGTGCATATGCAGTTTATGATAGGCATGGGGGGGAAATTTCTTGACTTGTAAAGTGTGTTTTATGTTTATCTTTATCGTTTGCATGCTTTCAACTTAGCTTAGTTATCTCTTTACATTGAGGACAATGCATAAACTAGGCATGGGGGGGAGGCATTTGATGATAATCTATGATAGTCTATTTATTTTGTTATTATTTTCACGTTATTAGTATGTGTTTAGTTGTTTTTGTTGTTTTTATGTGGTGTTTAAAAAAATTTTGTAATTTTGAATCACTTGTAATTATTATTGTTTTTGCACCTTAGAAATATTTTGTAAAAGCCAAATCCTTGTGGATTCGACCCGTACTCGCCGGAGTAAATTACAATTGCACCGTGCGCTTGCGGTTATTTATTTTAAAATGAGTTTTGAGTTTAATGTTTTATCATTTTGGTCCCTTTGTGAGTTTTAAGATCTTATTTTGGGGACAACAAAAACCTCAATAGTTATTTCTTAGTCTTGGCTATTTTCACATACACTTATTTATATAGTACTTTACTTTCTTAAGATGGAAATTGAATGATTATTTGAATCCAAACTAAAAAGGTGAGAGGTGATTGAATAAAGGTGAAGCTAATAGGTTAAGACTACTTAAGAGTAATTTTATCCATGTTTAGGAAACCAAGAGCATATTTTTGTCATTTTTGTCTTTCAATTGTGTTGTTTTATGTTTTGTTTTGGATTTTGTGGGTATATCCGCTGAAAACCTTCTAGAGACATAACTCCACCAGTAAGGTGACCTAGGGGTTTAAAGGCTTGCTGCACATGCTAAGTATAGTCGTGATCCCTACAAAAGTGGCTTAGGTTAGTTCTATTTTTGTTATTTGTTTATCAGTTATTTTTGTTTTCTATTATTAATAAGTGCATTTTCATATGGGCTTTGTGTTATCATTGTTTAGTTTTAGTCCTTTGCTAAGGGACTGCAAAGACTAGGTATGGAGGTGTGTAAAGTATCAATTTGTGCATTTTATATATGTTAATTCATGCATATTAAGGATTATAAGTCATCATTATATATGTTCTTATGAAATATTACATGAAAATCATATTTTAGAACTATGCATGTTTTATTGGTTAAATAGTCAATAATGCACAAATTTATCCTTAATTAAATTAACACCTAGTCAATTAAACCATGTGTAAATATAAGTAATTTATATATTGATTTCATGCATATCTTAAAAGAATTATCATTAAGATATGAAATCAAGTAATCCTCAATTGAGCAAGCAATATATTATGCACATTTCATTTTTTTGCATTATAGTTGAGTAGTAATTTATGTGTAATGTGCATATGCATTTAATGCTATCTTTTGAGTTGTTGTAGGTGAGGACGTGGACCCTTGGATTAAATCATGGGAAATCAAAAACTCATGGTCATCCAATTCAAACTCCAAATCAATCCACCAATCAATCAATTAATGATTAAAGCTTGCCTAAATTAGAAGGTCTCAATTGGAAGGAGTTTAAATTCTTTCCATAGATGAATGACAAGGGAAGAGAAAAGTGCATGGCCGACCAAGGAAACATCTCATCTCCTTTCTTCTCCACGCAAAGGACCAAGAAAAGAACTCCAAAGAAAAATTTCATCCTCCCTTCTTCCAGCCAAGGTTGTGGACAAGCTCTCCTCCAAGATTGGTGAGCTAGACGTCTTCCCCCTTATACTAGAAGACCTTCTCTCCACTCCAAGCCGACATATGGAAGGACCTCCACTGGTAAAATCAGTGGTATTGGAGGCACATGTGTAGCATTGGAAGAGCTTGGGACGTGATCTTCAAGATGAGGTAATAGGAAGCATCAACATTGAGAGGAAAGCCAACAACTTCATACATCTTGGAAGTGGTTGAAGACATGTAACCACCACTTCAAAGCAACCCTAAAGACCTCTTTTGGACGTGCTACAGGTGGTGATAGTCCTGTGGTGTGTTGGTGTGACGTGATTCAAGGTTGAAAGAGAGCTCGTGCTTAAAGAAAGGTGGATAACTCAAAGGTATATTGGAGAAGAGAGATCCTCATACTTGAATATCAAATTTTCATATCATATGTGTATGAGTATTTAGGTTTTTAATTCAATTATTATGTGCATGTGTAGTATGTTATTTAAATGATGATTTTGTTTAAGAATATTAGTTGTTTTACAATATATTTAGTGGAATATAGTTGCTTCATGTGAATATGTGAATGTTGTGCATAAAACTAACTCTTAACCCTTGTGAATGCGTGTATATCCTATTCGCTGTAAATTCCTGTATGAGCCTCGTTTTGTTATATGTTGTACGACTTGATTTCTCTGAGTTATATGTCGTGTTATAGATTTTTTTGTAAGTACTTTAAGTTTACAATACGTATGTAGTGTTTTTGGAATTTTTTAGAATGCATTTCTTTGGTTTTTTGATTATTCTTGCGAAGGTAGCATCTGCTCTGTTTTACTGGTCGAGTGACAGAAATTGTGATCGACACCTTCGTGTTGTCTTACTTTTGTACGTTCTGAAATGTTTTCCTATAAATTTTTCTGATCAGAAAAATGAGTTATCTTTAAAGGAGTGGTGATTTCGTGGTGTTTCATGAAGAGTTGATTGAGTTATGATTTTTACACCAACGACGCGTTTTTAGAAAGTTTTCATAATTGTTTTGTGCAATGTTTGTATATCCGACTTTGGCAACAACCTAGAGTTAATTAGTCCTAGAAATCACTTCCATTTTAAAGATAACTCGATGACCTTTCTAACCAATATTTTCTATGAATTTTTCAATGTCCAGGTTGGGAGGAAGAAGAGTTAGAATTCTGACTAATTTCTGTGTTTCCAGAAACATGAACTTAAGATTTTCTTGAGTTTCCTAGCTATTAGCTCTAGGAATTAACAAGTTTTATGCTACCTTTGAAATCTTTATTGTATTTATGTAAATTGTAACTTAATTGCACATAATTAGAGTTTTAATTATAGATTTAATGGAGTGGATGTTTTATCAAACAATCATTTTAATAAAATTATTTAAAACAAACTCCTTGTGGATTCAACCCGTACTTGCACATGCTTATTATAATGGGCACCGTGCGCTTGCAGTTATAAATGTAAAATTTGCACTTTTACCATTAATTTAACAACACATAAAAGTGTTGCATCTACCTCCATAGAGTTAGGTCGCAACTCAATAGACTAAGTTCATTGAGTTAAGTAATAACTTTATGGAACTAATAACTATAACTACAACTTTTATTATTTTATCTTTTTATATTTTCCTACTCACTATAATATACATGATTGCTCTTAATTATGCTGCCTCATTCAGCTTCCCTCCCATAAGAGGTATCAACTTCATTAACAATTCTATTCAACGGGTTCGGTACTACTTGAATTGGTAGTCCTCTTATAAGTCTAACTTTTATTGATTCCTTTTGTCTAGGAAGTATATTTCTATTCATCTTTTGATTCTAAATGACAACATAACCAAACACATGATCTAAACGATTGTTTAATTGTTGAATTATTTTTTCTAATTTCTCAATTCTATATCCTTGTTCAATTAATGCTTTATAACTTACATTTCTATCATTTATATTTTCTGCTCCTTGGAAATTGTTATTTCTCCAAGATAAATTTGGGTGATTTCCCTAGTTAGGGTTATAAGCATTACTAAAATTATCTTTCTGGTTTCTAGCATTCTTCGATTGTTTGTGAAGTTAAATTAGAAGACCTATATTGTTTAATTAGACCTTGTTTAATTATAAATTCTTTTAAAGCAATAAATAACTTTTCACACAAATTAGGTATTAAATCAAATTTATGTTTTTTAAGTACAAGCGCACAGTGTATATTGTATTTATGTGCAAGTAAAGGTCGATCTCATAGAGATTGAGTAAGAATTGTGTACTATTTTAATTTTTATGCTAAAGTTTGTATGTATTCAATTAAGCACTTCGTTGAGTTACTGTTAACTCAATAAACCTAGTTCGTGAAGTTATAGCCAACTCAACGAATTAAGCTCATGGACTTAACTCCAAACTTCACAAGCCTACCTTTCTAGTTAAATACTACTATTCACAAGGGAATTCAACCATCCATTGGGTGGATCCATAGAATGTAAATAACATCAATTAAGCTTTTTAATGTTAGTTAATCTGAGATTTGTCATTAAGCAACACTAACATTCAGATATTTCAAGTAGTCACTGTTTGGGTTTTCCTAGCACTACACTAGAAAAACTTGGATTTGTTACTTCTGTTTTTACTTAGTTAATTTATCTTTATGCCTATTCTTTCTTTTAGAAGTAAACAAACAACCTTTAATACAATTTAGATATTAATTCCAATTTGTACTTTAACTGCAAGTACATAGTGTCTATTGTATCAGTGTGCAAGTATAGGTCGATCCCATAGGGAATTGCTGACGAACTTGAGAACTATTTTCTTGTTAAAAATCAAATTTATATATTCAATAAGCTCTCCGTTGAATTATAGTTAACTCAACGAACTAAGTTCGTTGAGTTATGGCTAACTCAACGGACTAACCTCGTGAACTTAAGTTAACTCCACGAGCCTGACTTTTCTTTTTAATATTGCTATTTACAGAGGAATTCGGCCAACCATTGGGCGATTCCACAAATTGTAAATAACATCAATTAAGTTCTTTAATGTTAGTTAACATTGGATTTATCATTAAGTAATACTAACATTCAGATAATTCAAACAGTAACCATTAAAATCTTTAAGTCTTTTGAACGAACCAATTTCAGTAAACTGTAAAACTAAAATAAACATAAAACAATCACAACACTAACAAAGATAATATTAATCACAATACAACACAAACAATACAACACTCAAATACAACATACAAACATAGATAAATTATTTTTGGTATTTTTGTTTTAATATGAATATGAAAATGGGCGAAAGGTGAAATGTAAAGTAATCTCACTTGACAGTAAATACTTCCGACACTACTTGCAACGCGATTACAGCACTGAAAATTAAACCACTTACAATCTTATCTCCTCTCCCTATTGAATCACGAGTCTAGAATTGCAAGATGATCTCCTCTTCAGCATATAGGCATCAACCCGAAGCCAAGGCTAAAAGCTTTACGATCTCCTGAAATATGAGTCGGCGCTTGGTGAAAATGGCTTCCCTTCCTGCGATGCGATCACTCCTCACAATGGTTGTTAAGCACTGTGTTTGGCTCGGAATCGACCCAACATCAGGCAAGTATCCTCATAGACCTTTGATGGTTGGTGATTATGGTGGTGATGATGGTGATGATGATGGTTGGTGTGGTACTTCAAAGAATTGCAACGCCGATCCTCCTCTACACACACTGTCCGCCCATCGATCACACACACTCTTCTTTTTTTCTTTTTTTCTTTTATATTTCTTTAGTAGTAACTGCTTCTGCTTGAATGGTCGGTTGGATTTCCTTCATTCATATCAACGGCGATGCTTTCTTCTCCCTACGCGATTGAATTCCTGCGTGATACGTGCAAACGTGGTTTTTCTCTTCCAACTGTCTATTCCTGCAACCGCTACAATGGCATATTAGAAAATATATAGTTCGTGGAGTTACAGATAACTCAATGGACTTTCTTCGTTGATTTAACTATAAGACACGTGCATAAATTTAACTATCTGATGCTCAGGTGCATTTCGAATACTTATAAACTTAACTATCCGATGCTCAGGTGCATTTCGGATAGTTACAGCTAACTCATCGAAATATAACTTAAGTAAATCTACCAGATCTCAACACGTGTCAGTAGTGGTTTAATCATAAAATAACATTTCGAAGAGTTACAGGTCTAACTATCTAATGCTTAGATGCATTTCGGATAGTTACAGCTAACTTAACAAAAATCCACTTAAGTCAATTTCCTAGAACATGGCACGTGTCCTTAGCTATTTTATAAATAAAAAGAGATTTCGGAGAGTTACAGGGATAACTATACGATGCCCAGCTGCAATTTCAGATAGTTATAGATAACTCACCGAAAGTTCACTTAAGTCATTCATTATGGTTTCGACACGTGTACTTTAGGAAATAATAAAATATTCTCTCAAAACATAACTGTTCGGCAATTTAAACATAACTATCCGATAAATATTCGGTCTGTTAAACATAACTGTCCGAATTTGTTCGGTATGTTAAACATAACTGTCCAAAATATCAGAATATTCGGATACTTAAGAATTTCACAACCTGCAACTTACCGATAGTTCATAAATGTACTAAATTAACATTAATTCCCCCAAATTAAGCAAATTCTTCAATTAAAGCATATAACAGTGCAATTATAACATAATGGCTTAATTCTTATATGATAAGCTAAATATTATGCAATTAGCCATCATTTAACCATTAATAATATGCACTTTTTCATTCTAAACACTTCCCCCATACCTAAATTTTGCTAGTCCCTTAGTAAACTAAGATCTAATTAATTGGTCTTTAAAAGTGCTAGAATTAATTCTTCCCCTTTTGTTTTTCTTCTGTTTAGCATAAAAATATATTCTATATGTTTTAGTAATCAACATGTAAATATACTTAGAATATATGTAAATTACATACCAAGTATATCATCATCATATAGGTGTTAATTATATTATCGTTTGTTCTTCTTTTCATCATTTGTCATCCTGAATTTTCCAATAAGATTTCTAGAAGAAATTTCAACAACATACGAATCAAAGTACAATCCAATTCAATCTGATTAAGACAAGCAGAATAAAGAGTTGTATCTCCATTAAATAACTTCAAAAATCAATTCCAGATTCATATTTCAGCAATTCTAGATAACAGAAATTCATAAGATATCTGTATTTCACAAAACACTTGTATCTTTTCAGAATAGTATATGTATATATATATATATATATATTGTTGAGTATTTTTGTTTTGATGATGTGTGCTGAATGAAAATAATCATATTTACTCAATTACTATTGCTTGTGAAAAGAAATTAAAATCATCAATTAATACAGAAAAAGCTTACTGATATAAATACTTGTCTGTATTGGATCTGAAGTTAATAACTAGTCGTTTCGTTGCATTAATTTCTCATTTAGCTAAACGTTAAGTTAACGTGTGTTTTTATTGAAAAGCATGATATGTTTTAATGTTATATCTTCTGTATCATGAACAATGCACGTTTAGACAACTCGTTAAGTTAGAGTTTTGTTTGTATAGAGGTCACGTGAGAACTCGTTAAGTTAGAGGCTTAAAGGTTAAAATAGGTCACGTGATAACTCGTTAAGTTAGTGAGTAAAAGAAGAGACGAACTTGTTAAGTTAGTGCTATACACGTGGTGAAATTATAAGTTACGAATGTTGTATTGTATCACGTGAGGTGCACATGTTTAACTCGTTAAGTTAACATAACTAAATGCGTTGAGTTGCTATATTGAACACTAAGGCAACGCGTTAGGTTAGCGTTATAAACTTAAGTTGTTATTTTTGCACGTGGTAAAATTCTTATTATAAAAACATTTTTTTATTACTGGTTCGTTGAGTTATCATAAAACAACGGAGATGGTTCGTTCAGTTATCATAACACAACGGAGATGGTTCGTTGAATTAGCATAACACCACGAACTTAGTTCGTTGAGTTAGCTACAGTACTTGTCACGTGAAATGACACATGAGGAACTCGTTAAGTTAGAAACGTTAAGTTATATATATACTTGTGTTACTCGTTTAGTTAACATTAAAGTAACGACTTCTTATTACACTGATGAAAAACTTTTGGACGAGAAAGTTTATTTTGCAGGAAATTTTTCAGAGATCCAGGACTGATGATTAAAGAAAATTCGAAATATAAACGTGGGTTAGAACGTGTGTGTTTCGATGAAGGAAAAAACAAAGACGTGAAGAAGTGGAAAACTGGTAGTGGTTAAACGTGAAGGATATGCATGAAATGAAGATACAGTATAAAAGGCATAGAATTCTCGTTGATCAATTTATCCTTACACACAAAAAGAAAAATCTTTTCGAGGATCAAACCATCCTTGCACACCAAAAGAAAAATCTTTTTCAAGGATGAAAAACACCTTCTCGGGGAAAATCTCTCAAGTGGAAGAAAAGTTTTAAATTCCGCAAATTAGTTTTCTCTATTTGTAGTTATGAAATTGTTTAGATGATACATGGTATCGAAATATAATTGCATCTACAATTTCTGAGGAGAATTGAATTGTATATTGTAATTGAAACCTTGAATAAAAATGATTTTATGAAAACAATGTCTCGACTTGTTTTTGAGTTTTAAAGTTTCAATTATATTTCAGAAAATATTAAAAATACACAATTCACCCCCTCTTGTGTAGCCATACGATCCTACAAGTGGTATCAGAGCTTTGTTAATAATCTTTGATATAAAATCGATACCAACTTATTTAATATCTTTGCTTATTCTACATTCCTTGTTTTTAAATAGAAATTAATATCTGAGCATACGTTTAAATCTATTGATTTAAGGCTCAAGTTGTTTTAAACCTTTTAGACTATTTAAAATCAAATAGGTTGAAAAATCTAAGGTAAAATGGCTACTGGAAATGGTAATTTTTCTTTATATGAAGGCCAAAATCTTAATCATCCTCCTTTATTTGATGGAATACATTTTGAATATTGGAAATATAGGATGACTGTTTTTCTTCAAAGTATAGATCATAAGTTGTGGTTCATGATTTCTAAACCATATACTTTGTTAACTACTCCTTATAATACTTGGACAATTACTGAAAAAGAAAATGAAACTCTGAATGCTAAGGGCTTAAATATTTTATTTTGTGCATTGTGTTATGAACAGTTCAGTAAAGTGTTGGCATATAAATCTGCTTACGAGGTGTGGCATGCATTAGAAGTTTCACATGAAGGTACTTCTCAAGTTAAAGAGACAAAAATAAACATGTTGATTCATAAATATGAACTCTTTAAGATGCATGAAGACGAAAATATTTCTGAGATGTTTTCCAGATTTCTTGATATCATAAACTCATTAAAATGTTTAGGAAAGAATTTTGAACAGAAGGATTTGGTGAGGAAAATTCTCAGATCCCTAAGTTCTAAATGGTCTCAGAAAGTAACATCAATTGAGGAATCATGAGATTTAAATGTTTATTCTATGAATGAACTTATAGGAAATTTAACAGCTTATGAAGTTCAATTAAATGAATCACTGAGTCACAACAAACTAAAAATGAAGAAAGAAATAGCCTTTGAAATTAATTCAGATTCTGATATATCTATTGATTCTGACGAGGATTTGATTTTGCTGATTAGGAAATTCAAGAAAGCATGGAAAGCTAGGAAACAGCAAGGGAACAAAAATGATAAACCCTCAACGTCAAAATCATTGAATGACAAGAATTCTTCATCCAGAAAGTATGTATGTTACAACTGTAAGAAACCTGGACATCTTTCTCCAGATTGTCCTATGAGGAAAAATGAAAAGCAAAGTAGGACAAATCAGAAGAAGACGGCTCAGAAAACATAGAAAAAGTTTTACAAGAAAAACGCTTTGAAGGTCACTTGCGATGACACATCTGAAGAGTCTGAATCTGAGGAATCAGCATCAAAATCTTCACATTCAGAAGGAGAACAAGAGTTAGAAGACGTTGCTCATGTGTGCTTCATGGCAGATGAGTCTAAGGTAATATCTGATCCTGAAAGTCATTCAGATTTCAACTTTGATGAATTATTATGTGCTTATCATGCATTATTACAAAAACTTAAAGTTTGTAAACTAGAAAATAAGAATATTAGAAAATCTTCATCCATTTTGAAAGAAGAAAATTGTTTCTTGTCTACTACTTTAGAAAAGTTTAAATGTGATAATGAAAATCATGCTAGAGATTTGCAAAAATTTAGATTTAATGAATGTATCTTGCATGAACAAATACAGAATATAAATGCTGAAAAATTAAAGATAGAATCTGAAAATGAAATGTTGAGAAACAATATAAATGAACTTGAATTAGAGATAGATAAATTAAAACTGAGAGAGCAAGATTTAAATTCTACCTTTGAGAAATGGAATTTAAGTCAAACTAAGTTAGACAAACTAACTAGTACCCATGCGGTGTCTTATAAATTTGGCTTAGGATTTGATTATCCTGAATATCCTGAATCTCAAGCCAATAAAGGATTTATTAGTTGTAGTTCAAGTAAATCTAAGACTAAAATTCCTTTTATTATGAAACAAGGTAATAAATATGTAGAAGTAGATACTTCAAGGGATGAATCATGTAGTAATAATATAAATCAATGTGATTTGTCAAATTGTACTTCTAACATGACTATAAATGTTTCTAAAAATCTTGTTTCTTGTTCTGGAAATTCAGTTTCGAATGTTTCTAAAATTTCAGACAATTGTAGTAAACTGAAAATTCAGAAACCTGAGCATGTAATTCAATACACTAGTATTAGACCAATTACTCATTCTACATGTGATAAAACTAAAAATTCTTGTGCAGAAAAAGATTTTGTATGTACGGAAAGTGTTAACACAAGTACAAAATCTTGGTATGAACTTACAAAAATGTATAAGCATGACCAACATAAATTAACATCTGATAAATATGTTTGGTCTTAATTATACTACATCTGAAAACAAAAAGAATGATTACAAAAGCAATAATGCTATATGTGAGTATGAAGCTAATGATAAATCAATAGTACTTACAACTAATAAGAATATAAATGATAATGTTAAACTATTTTTAAACAAAAAGAAGAAATATGCATTTAATGAACTTGGTCCTCAACAACTTTGGGTACCAAGAAAAAGTTTTTCTTAATTTGTGTTGTAGGAGGAAACAACATCAAAATGGATCTTGGACAGTGGAGCGTCAAGTCACATGACCGGACAAAAAGGTCTATTACAAAATTTTACAAATACCATGAAAGGAAGTGTAACATTTGGAAACAAAAGCAAAGATAAAATCATAGGTATGGGCAATGTTCAAATAACTCCTACTTGTGTTATTTCGAATGTACTATATGTAGAAAACCTAGGATTTAATTTGCTGAGTGTCATAAAACTAACTGAAAATGGATATTATGTAGTATTTGAAGATAATGTATGCAAAATAATTGATAAAAATACAGATGAAATTAAGTTTATTGCTAAAAGAAAAGGTTCTGTATGTATTTTATCTTTACCTTCTGGTGTAGTTGATTTGAATTCATGTTTGCTAGTTGAAACTAGTGATGCATATTTATGGCATAGAAGGATTGGGCATATAAATATGAGACTGTTACATAAACTATCTAGAAAATATTTAGTGAGAGGTTTACCAAAGATTAAATACTCAAAGAACTTTATGTGTGATGCATGTGAGTTAGGTAAACTTCACAAAAACTCTTTTAAATCCAAAACTGATATTTCAAGCAAGAGAGTGTTAGAACTTATACATATGGATCTATTTGGACCAACAAGAATCATGAGTCTTAGTGGTAAACAGTATGTATTTGTTTTAGTAGATGACTTCTTTAGATACACTTGGGTACATTTTCTAGCATCTAAGACAGAAGTTTTTGAAAAATTTAAAATGTTTAGCAATTTTGTTCAAAATGAGCAAAGTGTCTCTATTCAAAAACTTAGGAGTGATCATGGAACTGAATTTGATAATGATCAAATGGATAACTATTGTAATGAGCATGGCATTGATCATAGATTTTCTTTTCCAAGAGCACCGTGTCAAAATGGTGTTGTTGAGAGAAAGAATATATCACTTCAAAAAATGGCCAGAACTATGTTGAATGAACATATGTTACCTCAAAATCTTTGGGCTGAAGTAGTAAATACAGCTTGTTATGTTATTAACAGAAGTCATTTAAGACCTCATGTTAATAAAACTCCTTTTGAAATTATGTTTAATAGGGTTCCAAAAATTTCCTATATGAAACCATTTGGCTGCAAGTGTTTTATTCTTAATACTAAGGATAAAAGGGATAAATTTCAAGCCTAATCGGATGAAGGAATTTTTGTAGGTTACTCTACTAGAAGTAAAGCCTATAGAGTATATAACAAGACTTCTAGGACTATTGAAGAAACCCTCCATGTAAGCTTAATGAAAATTCTCTTAGAGAATCTCAATCTAAAGCTGATAATGATGACTTGATCAATTTTCCAAATGAGTTAGAGATCAATAGAGAGATTGATGATTTATCTAAGAAAATCAAAAATATGAACTTAAATGATCAAACTAATGATGAAAGTGATGGACTTTCAGATGTTGATGAGAATATTGAGGAAAATCAGAGAAATTGGCGTTATTCTTCATCACATCCCATTACTCAAGTCATTGGTAATATTAATGAGGGAGTTAAAACTGGAGCTTCAGTAAATTTAAATAGTATGTGTATGTTTGTTTCTATGGTGGAACCAAGGAATATACAAGAAGCATTATCTGATGAAAATTGGATAGTGGAAATGCAAGAAGAACTAAATCAATTCATCAGAAATGATGTATGGGAATTAGTCTCTCCACCAGAAAATCAGTCCATAATAGGTACAAAGTGGATCTTTAGAAACAAAACTAACGAAACTGGTCAAATTATAAGGAATAAAGCTAGATTAGTTGCACAAGGGTATACACAGGAAGAAGGATTAGATTATGATGAAACATTTGCTCTTGTTGCTAGGTTAGAAAGTGTTAGAATATTATTAGCCTATGCTTGTTATATGGATTTTAAATTATATCAAATGGATGTAAAGAGTGCATTTCTAAATGGTTTAATTAATGAAGAACTCTATGTAAAACAACCACCTGGATTTGAAGATATTAAAAATCCTGACTTTGTGTATAAATTGAAGAAAGCCTTATATAGTTTGAAGCAAGCACCTAGATCATGGTATGAAAGATTGTCTACTTTTTTAATAGAAAAAGGCTATATCATGGGAAAAGTGGATCATACTCTATTTATTAAGAGAGATGGAAAAGATCAGATTGTTGTTCAAATATACGTGGATGATATAATCTTTGGAGCAACCTCTGATAAGTTGATAGAAATATTCTCTGAAGAGATGACTAATCAGTTTGAAATGAGTATGATAGGAGAACTTTCATATTTTCTAGGACTTCAAATTATGCAAATGGATAAAGGTATATTTTTAAATCAGGAAAAATATGCAGTTGAAATGCTTAAGAAATTTAATTTTAATGATACAAGGATTCGAGGAACTCCTATGAGTACTACTTTAAAGTTAGATATTGATGACATAGGAAAATCTATAGATCAAAGAAAATACAGAAGTATGATTGGTTCTTTACTTTATTTGACTGCTAGTAGACCTGATATTATGTTTGTTGTGTGTGTTTGTGCTAGATTTCAATCTAATCCTAAAGAATCACACTTAATTGTAGTTAAAAGAATATTTAGATATATACAAGGAACTAAAAATTTCGGACTATATTATTCTAAGGATAGTTCAATAGATCTTATAGGATATATTGATGCTGATTATGTAGGATCTAAATCTGATAGAAAGAGTACCAGTGGCACATGTCAATTATTGGGAAATAATTTGGTGTCATGGTTTAGTAAAAAGCAAAACTGTGTAGCACTTTCTACTACAGAAGTTGAATATGTTGCTGCTGCACTGTGTTGCACTCAGATTCTGTGGATAAGGCAAACTTTAAAAGATTTTGTATTATCTTATGATACAACTGAGATTTATTGTGATAGTAGTTCTGCAATAAATCTTTCCAAAAATCCTGTATTACATTCAAGAGCAAAGCATATAGAGGTTAGACATCATTTTCTAAGAGATAACGTAATTAAAGAAAAAATTAAATTAGAATTTGTGTCTGGTAAAAATCAATTAGTTGATATATTTACAAAACCTCTAGACGAAAATACATTCTGCAATATTAGATTAAATTTAGGTATTTGTAGGCTATGTGATGTGTAAAATGCTTAAACTCCACATAAAAAGATAAATATTATTGATGATGTTGTTCACCTCATAGATATTATATACTTATTATAAATATCTAAAGTAATATCTAAACTGCTGCTTAAGATACTATGTATTTATTGTAAAATCATATGAGTTCAAAGTTATTTTATGGTGATGCTGTATGTAGACTCATTGCAAGCCAATTGAATATATCCAACTGGCCCTTTGAAACTAAAGGCATGAGAGCATTTAGTGTCAAAGATTTCTAGGCCATGCATAAACCTCAACGACAACAACAACAACAACCTGATACAGACCATATACAACAACAACAACAACTACAAAGTTATTCAGTTTAAGCAGAACAGCAAACCCAGCTACCTCCTGACTTAGATGCAGTGCTTAACGACATCAGAAATGATATTAGGCATCTAGGAGATAAAATATATAATGCTATAAGTGATATACTTAGGAGGGGTCGCTAACTGTTTTTGTTTGTTTCTGAATACAAAATGTAATGTTTGTATTACTTGTTTGATTATTTGAACAATACATTGGTTTCTGTAAATGTTTACAATTCTTATTATTATTTACAGAAAGAGTTGTTGTAAATATATCTCTTAATTCAAAAGGGGGAGAAATGTTAATTATCTTTTACAATTCTTACTTATCTTTTTGATTAATGACAAAAAGGGGGAGAAATATTATAAAAAGATGATTATGATCTTAATTGTATATATATATTATTAAAAGGAGATGCTATTTTGAATGGTTATTGTAATCTAACAGATGATAATTAGAAAACTGATACTTATATAATTATTGACATTTGAGAGTTTTTAGTTCTGAGAGGTAAAATTTACACAAATAATAGAAATAAGCTTAAGTGAACTTAAGTCAACAAACAAGTTTGTTGAATTAAAAGTTAACCCAACGAAGGTGCTTTGTTGAGTTATACATATTTCATAATTGATTTAATATGGTTTTGTCATCATCAAAAAGGGGGAGATTGTTGAGTATTTTTGTTTTGATGATGTGTGCTGAATGAAAATAATCATATTTACTCAATTACTATTGCTTGTGAAAAGAAATTAAAATCATCAATTAATATAGAAAAAGCTTACTGATATAAATACTTGTCTATATTGGATCTGAAGTTAATAACTAGTCGTTTCATTGCATTAATTTCTCATTTAGTTAAACGTTAAGTTAACGTGTGTTTTTATTGAAAAGCATGATATGTTTTAATGTTATATCTTCTGTATCATGAACAGTGCATGTTTAGACAACTCGTTAAGTTAGAGTTTTGTTTGTATAGAGGTCACGTGAGAACTCGCTAAGTTAGAGGCTTAAAGGTTAAAATAGGTTATGTGGTAACTCGTTAAGTTAGTGAGTAAA
This sequence comes from Cymodocea nodosa, assembly GCA_036874045.1. Lineage (NCBI taxonomy): Eukaryota > Viridiplantae > Streptophyta > Magnoliopsida > Alismatales > Cymodoceaceae > Cymodocea > Cymodocea nodosa. The sequence goes on from JAZBRI010000011.1 coordinate 760,562, forward strand.
AGAAGAGACGAACTCGTTAAGTTAGTGTTATACACGTGGTGAAATTATAAGTTACGAATGTTGTATTGTATCACGTGAGGTGCACATGTTTAACTCGTTAAGTTAACATAACTAAACGCGTTGAGTTGCTATATTGAACACTAAGGCAACGTGTTAGGCTAGTGTTATAAACTTAAGTTGTTATTTTTGCACGTGGTAAAATTCTTATTATAAAAACATTTTTTTATTACTGGTTCATTGAGTTATCATAAAACAACGGAGATGGTTCGTTGAGTTATCATAACACAACGGAGATGGTTCGTTGAATTAGCATAACACCACAGACTTAGTTCGTTGAGTTAGCTACAGTACTTGTCACATGAAATGACACATGAGGAACTCGTTAAGTTAGAAACGTTAAGTTATATATGTACTTGTGTTACTCGTTTAGTTAACATTAAAGTAACGACTTCTTATTACACTGATGAAATACTTTTGGACGAGAACGTTTATTTTGCAAGAAATTTTTCAGAGATCCAGGACTGATGATTAAAGAAAATTCGAAATATAAATGTGGGTTAGAACGTGTGTGTTTCGATGAAGGAAAAAGAAAAGACGTGGAGAAGTGGAAAATTGGTGGTGGTTAAACGTGAAGGATATGCATGAAATGAAGATACAATATAAAAGGCATAGAATTCTCGTTGATCAATTTATCCTTGCACACAAAAAGAAAAATCTTTTCGAGGATCAAACCATCCCTGCACACCAAAAGGAAAATCTTTTTCAAGGATGAAAAACACCTTCTCGGGGAAAATCTCTCAAGTGGAAGAAAGTTCAGTGAAGCATAAAAAGGTAAGATTTTCGTCACTGAAGATTTGAAGTATCAGAAGAAAGCAAATTCGGTGAAGCATGAAAAGACAAGATATTCGTCACTAAAGAATTGCTGAAGAAGAAAAAGAAGAAGAAGAAAGATCTCAAACAGGGAGAAAAGTTTTAAATTCCGCAAATTAGTTTTCTCTGTTTGTAGTTATGAAATTGTTTAGATGATACATGGTATCAAAATATAATTGCATCTGCAATTTCTGAGGAGAATTGAATTGTATATTGTAATTGAAACCTTGAATAAAAATGATTTTATGAAAACAATGTCTCGACTTGTTTTTGAGTTTTAAAGTTTCAATTATATTTCAGAAAATATTAAAAATACACAATTCACCCCCCTCTTGTGTAGCCATACGATCCTACATATATATATATATATATATATATATATATATATATATATTCGTACTTTAAAAGTTAATTTGACAAGCTTGAATCATACAAGAGCATTCTAATGCACCCATGTAACGAGCTTTCAGTCAACAATCCTAGATCTGATCAGGATCTTAGGTTGCTAGATTTTAAGAGTCTTTTTTCAAGTCAACAATCCTTACATACCTATTTGCTCAAGTACAAAAGGCTCGTGATCAAACAAGTCAATAAACTCTCAAAATTTTCCTTTTTTTTTTCTTTTTGTTTGTTTGTTTTTTTTTTTTTTTCAAACTACAACCATAAAACAAAACATTAATCACATACTATATATGTATGTATTTCATTAATACAGATGCAGTAATCACCAATCTCATATAGTCCTGCTTCTATCATTTACTGAAAATATGAATCCATAACAATAAGCTCATACTTTTTTTGTAGTTTAATAAGATCTACACATAAATCATTCTACAAGTTCAATCAGTCAAATTAAATGTATCTTTAATCATATGTGTTTCATTTAATCTAGAATTCATATCTCACCTCTTTCAAGACTTCAGATAATTTACTGATGTTTTCATTAAGCATTCTGATTTCATTTTAAAATCGTGAAACTATTAAACTCATGAAATTCAGAAAAACATAAGATACTATATCTAGATTTGCATAACTAGTAAATTCAATAGCATCTTATACAGCCTTCTAAATATAACATTCAAGCAGTTTATAAAAATTTTACAGTCTCAATTATCGGATAGTTACAACAAGTTCATAAAAATTTACAATTTCCTTAAAACTTTACAGTACTATTTTAATTTCTTTAATTAACAAACTTAGATGGTTGTTATTTCAATTACCTCCCCCCCATACCTACATTTCGCATTGTCCTCAATGTAAAAGATTTGACAATAAGTACAGTAATTGTAGTAGGCATGAATATAGTTTTGCTTGATTTAAAATTCAGGATGTGTAATTAGCTACATACCTTGTTTCATTTGTATCTCCTTCTGTATATTCCGATTTTTGATTCTGAAAAACTTTTCATTCACAGATAAAAGTAAAATATAAAAGAAAATAACATTTAACAGATTTTAATAAATCAATGTCTTGTGTGGAACCCAGGCTCCTATGCCTTTGGTGGCTCACAAGCAAGCCAATTGATTTCCTAGAACAGACACCAACAAACTGGATTGATATTTTGTTTTGTTTTTTTTTATTATAAAATGAACATGAAAACTTCAAAATTCTCTTCTTCTTTTTTCTAAAAATAAATGCAGAATAGACAACATTAAACACACAAAATCACAACTTAAGAACATGATTGAAAAGTAGAAACAAATGGAATAAATGTATCAGTCCAAGCAAACTTTTTAAGCATAGTTCTTCTTGCTATTAATTCTATTTTAATGCAATTCTTGTTCCTTCTTAATTTGTAAACATGTAATATATTATAAATTCCAAATACAAGTGTATTACCATTAATGATATGTAATGTAGAAAGGGATCCTTTTTGGTTCCAAGGTAATGTAGCAGTTTCTATTTCTACATCTATTTCAATATACTCCTATTCCCACTTCCATTCATTTATGTCTTCCATAATCCATATTTGAAATTTCATCAGTTCATCCCACCATCTTATTAGACATAAAGTAGGATCATCTTCTTCATTATACCACATTCCTATTTGAATTTCATTAAATTTTGCAGATGGTGGTTTAGCTATTTCACTCAGTATAGGTAAAATTTCTATATATTTATCATAACTGTCTATGCTCACTATGTATAAATCAAATCCATATGCTAATGATATCTCCGTGACTAGATATATATATCCATCAAGTATGACATGTGTTTGGTTAATTAATGATTTCTGTCCTAGATATATCATAATATTTTCATTCCAAGATCTATTCAGAAAATTATACACACTTAAGCGTAAATCTTCACCCCAATTTCCTGTAGGTCTCCAATAATATAATTTTTCAGGAATTGCAGAATTTTTATCAAAAAATATTAAAGTTGACCCACAATTTACAGTTGGTGCTTCAAATCTATTAGGTCTTCCTATATTCCATTCTTCTCCTGTTATAGGATTTCTTATCAAAATATCAAGTAATAATAAACTTGCATACCTTGGTCTCGTCTTGTATATGATTAATCCTTCATCTATCCCCATAATATGATTTATTCCTTCTAATGCATTGGGTGGAATTCCAGTAGTTTCTTCCATAGCCAGATATTCATGGGTATTTGAACTACGATTAAATGACCTCCATATGAATCCATCTCTAATCTTAGTCATTTTTGCAGCTTATACTCCCTGAAAATATTTTTCTTCAATACAGTCTTTAATTTCCTTTGATACACAACACAGTCTGCACAGATCTTTAGCTGACAAGTTACTTAGTACTTCCCTTAGTGCATCCAACGGTAATTGCATCAATTCCATTTGTCGATTCAGTCTGAAGCTTTCCATTCCATAAATATTTATGGTTGGATGAAGTTGAATCAGCTACTTCTCCTTCCAATTCCTCCAACGCATTCTCCTTTCTTTTAAAAGTGCTGGTAACTCGTAAATAACATTCTATTTTATATATATACTGCGCATCCATAAAGTGAATAAATCTCGTTGCAAGAACGTGTCTTGCAACGTGCATCGTGGTTCCTATTTTTATGGGTACGTGTACCACTACTAATTTTAAATTTTGGTAACCGCTAAACCGATGAAGTTTCGTTCATGGTTAAAAGAATAACCATTCTGCTTAATCCACGAACTAACCTCATTGAGTTACACAAAACTCAACAGAATACAGTCAGTTACTGTTGCTAACTCCACGGACTAACTTCGTTGAGTTACAGATAATTCAACGGAGTGACTTTATATTATATTACTGACCTCGTGGAGTTACGGTTAACTCAACGGACTTACTTCGTTGAGTTAACACTTAGCAACATCTAAGTTTTACTCTCGTAAGTTCCTCTCTGTTCTTTTTTCTCTTTTTCATTCTGCTAACTGTAATAAAGTTAAATCTATGTCATTAATGTGTCATTTTGATTAAAATTCATTTAAATCTAAATCTTATATAAAGATTTAACTTGCAGGTCATTTTATGTTATGCAGAATTTACATTTTACCTTATAACATGCAAAAATTTTTAAGCAATTATCCTATCATTCAGCAAATTATAAATTTGTTACATATTCATTCATAAAGTTTCACAATAACATAATATTCAATAAATTCCATTCATTTCACATCCAAAACACGTATGAAAATTGCATCTGAAAAATTTACATTCATTAATATGAATCAATTACATTAAAAGTACGTCATACAATTTTACACAAGTAGACGAACAATACAATTGAATCTCTATGCCTAAGTTCATCTACTTCCTTCTAGAGTTTTTCTAATTGAAGCTCTAATTGATTAATCCTCTCTACTGCTCCTGTAATTCCTCTAGAAGGTACAACTAGTTCTGCAGCTACAAAATTTCTGTATTCTTTCACTGAAATGGTTCTAGATCTGATCCTTTTTGATGTCCATTTAGTGAAATCGATACAATCCACCATTAGCAGTGGAATCAAATCTCCATAAAATAATTTCTTTTTCACTATTTTCAACTTGGAGATAAAAACTACAGACCAATTTATTTGGATCTTATTTACAACTGCATATGTGGCCCATTTGACAAATTGACTTAATTCTATGTCATGGCCTTGTCGTTGATAAACATTCTTAATCAGAATGTTAGCTACCATGTGTGCTTTACCATTTAAATGCTTCAATCTGTTTAATAATGGCACACTAGGATTGATAGCTAAACAATCCTTAATTTGCTATTCAATCCATTCAACTGCAGTTGTATCTTCCAAAATTGTTATTCCTTCATTCTTTAAACCAAAAATATTGTGGAGAAGCTCTGGTGTTATCTGTACATCAGCTTCCTCCACGTTTGAAATTAATCCTCCTTCTCTTTCTCTCAAATTTGCATAGAAACAGGGCACTAAATTTTCATATATTGCATGCCCTCTTTCTTGAGATATAAATTGCAGTAGACCTTGGAATTCAAATAATTCTTTGATTTCTTGCATTCCATCCCAATTTACTGGTCTACTGTAAATAATATCATAACCCCTTATTTCTTGATATTTGGTATAAGCTTTTTGACTACAAAAATGTACTTCATTCAAAATTATTGTTTCAGTCGGGTTAGGAAAGTGACTTTGTTGCTCTAGAGGGGTTTGTTTTTGATCTTCCTCTAACATAGGCTGCATTTGGACATTCTCTTTAGATTCCTAAATTTTTGCTTTTGCTTCTGTCTGTGGTGGTGAGCCGACAGAACTCTCCACTCTATCTTGAATTCTTTCCATAATTTGCTGAAGAGTTTCTTGTTCTTCAGTGGAATCTGTGAAATTATTTTTGTCCAAATGGCTTCTTTCAGCCTCTTCATTTTCTGCTCTTTCTTTTTCCTCCTGACTACTAATCTGTTTTGTTACTGTTCTTTCTGATTCTGTAATAGACTAGGATGGAGTCATGGGCAATTTAGTTTCTACCCTAATTTCTGTTTCTTCTTGTACAGGCTGCAGACTAATTTCAACCTGATTTTCTTCTTTTCTTTGCTCCTCCTGCTCCTCCTCAGAATCGGATAGCAGTTTAACAAAAATCTGCTCCACAGGCCCTATAAAAATTGGTACTTCAGATTTAATTTCCTCATCTTCAGGCACTTTTTCTTTTCCTTTCTTTTTTCTGATTAGTTGTGCAAGTTCTTCCTCTTCATCTTTTGAAATTAAATCTACAAAAATAGGCTCTACAAGCCTTCGAGCCACAGGTACTGGCTCTTCCTGTTTAACTTTTTTTTAACTACTAATCTCGAAGGACCAGCTTCATCTCCTTTTGCAGCAGGTTTGGCAGTAGCTTCGTGATGCTGTTCCAATTTGATTTTATATTGGGCTTTCAACTTTTCTGCAGCCCTCTTTTTGTAAAGTGCATCAAACACTAGGTGTGCTTTGGCCACTACCAAATCTTTTGATTCTCCTTGGTTCTTCCCAACTTGAACCAGTTCTGCAAATTCTCTTATTTCTTCTTTAGTCGAAGGCCCTATCATTTCTGCTCATGCCAACGGCTTAAATGGTGGAACTGAAGGTTCAGGCTACTACTCCTTAGGAGCAGGTCTTTCAGCAGTCAACTCCTCTTGACCTTCAATTGCCTCTTGTTGTTCCTGCTGCCATATTGCCCAGCTTCCTTGACCAGCAATGCGTTTCTTAAACCACAATCTGGCTTTACGTTGAATTAGCTCTAGGGCTACTTCATTGTTTAGCCAGATTTTTCTTTCTTTGCTAATTGCAATTTCAGTTGCTACTCTGATTCGTGTCTCCATTATATGGGGTATTTGTATACCACAATCTACAAATATTTTTCTTAATCTAAAAAGTTCAGATTCTACCTTCTGTAACTCTTTTTCTCTCGTTGTATTTCTAATCTTCTGCCTCGTGTGCCATTCTTCAGATTCCTTCAGAAACTGTGTGGTGTCCACTGCCTCTTCCAAGAATTCAGGTGTCATCTTCCTCATCGTGGAGTTACACAACAACACGAAATCGCTTTGATTTCTACAGTTCTAGATTCTAAATGATTTGCTAGATAATGCCCCCAAAACCCTAGGTTTTAGTTTAAATAAGCCCTAAGTTTAGGCGGGTAATCGGGTCATTTCCCAAACCAACTATTACTATTTTATCCAAGGTCTTAGCTATAGTACTTCGTTGAGTTATAGTTAACTCAATGGAATAAGCTCGTTGACTAACTCAAGACTCAACGGAGTAAGCTCGTTGAGTTAAGTGTAACTCAACGGACTTCCCGTACAAGCAAATATAATAATAAAAATATTACAAAGAATAGTTTTTCTGTTTTTTACCAGTTTAACCGATACTATGTTTCGGTCAGACCTAAATATTTTTTATTATTTATATTTTTTTTATTTTTCTTTCAATTGAACTGATACTATGTTTCGGTAAAACCAATATTTTTTTTGAAAATTAATATACATTTTTTTATGTTCCGGTTATATCGATGGATCTAGTTGGTTGAATTGTAAGGATTTTTATGTTTTATATATATTTTTAATGTTTTATTTATTTATATATATATAAACATAAAAACTGATTTCTTACTAAGTAAAGCTCGAGTAGTCCTCTATTCTGACTTCTTCTATAATTTCAAAGGAGCTTTTTGGTGTTTTTAGAATAGGTTTAAGTCTTTGTTCATTTACTTTAAATATATTCTATTTTTTAGGATTTTCAATTTCAATAGCTCCATAAGGATAAACATTTCAAACTATGTAAGGTCCTACCTATCTAGATTTCAATTTTCCTAGATGGTTATGGAGTCTAACCATATAAAGATATACTTCTTGTCCTATTTCAAAGCTTTTAGAAATAATTTTTCTATCATGCCAAAATTTAATTTTTTCTTTTTCTCTTACAGTATTCGAATAAGCTTCATTTCTAAATTCTTCTAATTCAATTAATTACATTTTTCTATTTTTAGCAGCTTGATTTAAATTAGTGTTCAGAGTTTTTAATGCCCAATAAGCTTTATGTTCTATTTCAGCAAGTAAATGACAACTTTTTCCATATACTAGCCTAAAAGGTGACATACCTAAGCTCGTTTTATAAGCAGTTCTATAAGCCCAAAGTTCATCTATCAATCTATTAGCCCAATCTGTTCTAGTAGGATTTACTACTTTTTCCAAGATTAATTTAATTTGTTTGTTTGCACTTTCTACTTGACCACTTGTTTGCGGATGATATGATGTTGCAATTTTGTGGTTTACTCCATATTTCTTCATTAAGGCTTCAAAACTTCTATTACAGAAATGAGTTCCTCTATCACTGATAATAGCTTTAGGTATTTCAAATCTGGCAAATATATTTGTTCTTATAAATTGAATTACCACTTTGTTGTCATTAGTTTTTGTAGGAATATCTTCTATCCATTTTGATACATAATCCACCCCCAACAATATGTAATTAAATTGATTAGACATAGGAAGTGGACCCATAAAATCTATTCCCCACACATCAAAGATTTCAACCTCAACAATAGATTAAGAGGCATCATATTCCTCTTTGATATTCTTCCTATTTGTTGACATCTTAAACAACTTAAGCAATATTTATGAGCATCTTTGAATAGTGTTGGCCAATAAAACCTACATTACAGAATTTTTGCAGTAGTTTTCCCTGAACCAAAATGCCCTCCACAAGCTTAGTCATGACAGAAAGACAATATGCTCGAATATTCAGTTTCTGGAACACACCTCCTTAAAACCAGATCAGGACATTTCTTAAATAAGTATGGGTCTTCCCAATAGTAGTATTTTACTCTTAAGAAAAATAATTTCTTATCCTGTCTATTCCAATCCTTAGGTGTTAAACCAGTAACTAAGTAATTAACTATGTCTGCATACCAAGGCATTGTGTTAATGGTCATTAATTGTTCATCAGGAAAATTATCCTTAATTTCACTATTTGATTTTTCTATTTATAATCTTGATAAATGATCTACTATTATATTCTTACAACCTTTTTTATCTTTAATTTCTAGATCAAATTCTTGTAATAATAATATCCATCAAATCAATCTAGGTTTAGTTTCCTTTTTCTTTATTAGATGTTTTAGAGCTGAATGATCCATGTATACTATTACTTTAGCTCCAATCAAATATAATCTAAACTTTTCTAAAGCGAACACAACAGCTAATAATTCTTTTTCAGTATTTGTGTAATTAACTTGAGCATCATTTAAGGTTTTGCTTGCATAATGAATCACTCTAGGAGATTTTTCTATCTTCTATCCTAGCACTGCTCTTACAGCAAAATCAGAAGCATCGCACATTAATTCAAATGGATGGTTCCAATCAGGTGCTTGAATTATAGGAGTTGAAATTAAGCTAGTCTTAAGTCTGAAAAATGCTTCCTTGCAATTTTTATCAAAGTTAAATGGGACATCTTTTAATAGATTAGTTAAAGGTCTAGCTATCTTGCTAAAGTCTTTAATAAATCTTCTATAAAAACCAGTATGTCCTAGAAATGATCTAATATCTTTTACTGATTTAGGTTCTGGTAGATTAGAAATTACTTCTATTTTAGCTTTATCTACTTCCAACCCTTTTTTAGAAACGACATGCCCTAAGACTATTCCTTGTTTGACCATGAAGTGACATTTTTCCCAATTTAAAACTAGATTTTTTTCCATACAATGTTTTAATATTTGGTCTAAATTGCTTAAACACACTTCATATGAGTTGCCATATACAGTAAAATCATCCATAAATATTTCTAAAAAATCTTTAATCATTCCAGCAAATATACCCTACACACACCTTTGAAAGGTAGCTGGCGCATTGCATAATCTGAATGGCATTCTTTTAAAAGCATAAGTTCCATTAGAATAGGTGAAAGTTGTTTTCTCTTGATCCTCTAATGCTACTGGAATTTGATTATACCCTGAATACCCGTTTAGGAAACAAAAATATTCTTGCCCTGCTAATCTTTCCAGCATTTGATCTATAAAAGGTAAGGGAAAATGATCTTTCCTAATCACAACATTCAGCTTCCTATAGTCTATACATACTCTCCAGCCTGATTGAATTCTAGTAGGTATCAAGTCTTGACTTTCATTCCTAATAACTGTTAATCCTGATTTCTTGGGAACTACATGGATTGGACTAACCCACGAGCTATCAGAAATCGGATAAATTATATCATTATGTAACCATTTAACTATTTCCTTCCTGACTACTTCTTTAAGGTTGGGATTTAATCTCCTCTCAGGAATTCTAACAGGTTTAGCATTCTCTTCTAAATATATGTGGTGACAGCATAAAGTTGAACTTAACCCTTTCATATCAGTCATAGTCCATCCTATTGCTTCTTTATAACTTTTTATTACATCTTTTAATTTAGCTATTTGATCCTCTTTTAAATCTGAAGCAATAATGATTGGATAGGTTTGTTTATCTTCCAAAAATATATAGGTTAATTCAGGAGGTAAAGGTTTTAATTCTAAATGCTGCCCATCAGAAGCTAGAGCTCCTAATTGAACATCATCATCTTTTAAATTAATTTCTTCCCGATCTCCTTCTATATTTATGCTTTCACTTTATTTTAAAATTTCAGAATTGATTTGCCTATTTAATTCTTCTTGAATCACATCATCTAACATATCTCCTTCATCCTCTAAAAAGTCTATGGTATGTAAGGACATTTCTAACTCCTCAAACCTTTCTGGTTTGAAAATATTTAATTGAGTATCCTCATTACCATATGCTAACTTCATTACTCCAGTTTTACAATTTATAATAGCCCCTGATGTTGCTAAAAATGGCCTCCCCAAAATTAAAGATATATCACTATTTTTATGCTTAATTTGTTGGGAATCCAAAATTACAATATCAATAGGATATATAAAATTTTTTATTTTAATTAAGACATCCTCTATTTTTCCTCTAGGGTATCCTATACTTCTATCAGCTAATTGAATAACCATACTAGTAGGAGTTAAGCCTTCTAATCCTAAGGATGCAAATATATCACTTGGCATAACATTTATACCTGCACCTAAGTCTATTAAGGTTCTTTCTAGAATGGTATTTCCTATGGTGCATGATATAACATAGATTCCAAGATCAGATAATTTTTTAGGAATTTGGGGCAGAAATAGGGAACTACTTTGCTCAGCTAAAAAGACCTTTCTAAGAACTTTTCACTCTCTTTTCTTAGTACACCAATCCTTAAGAAATTTAGCACAAGGTGGCATTTTCTGCAATAGATCTAATAAAGGAATGTTAACTTGTACTTTTTCAAAAATTTCTCTGATTTTTTCTTGTTTTTCAGGAATTGTTTGTTGTAATCTTTCAAGATAGGGTGCTAAAGATTTTGATTTCAAAGACTTTTTTTCTTTCAGTTGATTTATTTGATCATTTTTAGCTTCATTCGCAGATTTAGATTGTTCTTTAGTGATTTCTAGATTTTCAGCTATTACATTTTCATTATCATTTTGATTTTTACTCTTATCCACCTTCATATCATTTTCATTTTGAGTTCTTGGTGGTATATCAGTTTCAGATCTTAATGTTACACATACATCTTCCAGATTTTCGTTACTTTCATGATGTTTTTGTATATCATTTTCATGATTATGATCTTCAATTGTTTTTAGTTTTAAAGTGCATTCTTTAAATTCTCTTGCATTGGTATTTTCTATTTGTTGTATATTTTGCAAATTATGCAAGTTTATAACATTATAATTTTCATTGTCCTATTGCATAACTTGTATTTTCATTGCATTTTCGTCTAATGCTTTTAATTTTTGATCTAGATCATCTAATTTCATTGCTTTTAATTTTTGATCCAGATCATCTAATTTCATTGCATTCAATTTTTGATCAATTTTCTTTATGTTTTTTTCAGTTTTGTAAATTATATCCTGTTTAGGTTCTGAATATGTTTCCTTATAGTTTACTTGGTTGACTTCTTTTTGTTGACACACAAAGTATTCCAGTTTGTCCAGATTTTGCTCTATACTATACTCCAGTCTGTCATAGCTATCCCAAACTTAAGTGTCTCTCATCATATTACACATTCTATACTGACCATCAGTTGGGTAAACTATAGGATTCTCATACTTGGCTCTATTATATTGAGGATAATTCATTTGTTGTTCATGGGATCTAACCATCTATAAATGTCTCAATTTCAAACAATCAGAAATGTCGTGTCCTTCATAATTGTAGAATTCACATATGCTAATTATAGGTTTCAGAAATCTTTGAGCAAAAGCATATGCCATATTCTCAATTACAGAAGAAAACACACAACTCTGGCTATTAAAACGAAACAGCTCTAACAGTTGCTTATATTTATTCAATTCAATTCAGTTCCCCGGCAACAGCGCCATAAAACTTGTTTGGGTTTTCCCAGCACTACACTAGAAAAACTTGGATTTGTTACTTCTGTTTTTACTTAGTTAATTTATCTTTATGCCTATTCTTTTTTTTAAAAGTAAACAAACAACCTTTAATACAATTTAGATATTAATTCCAATTTGTACTTTAACTGCAAGTGCACAGTGTCTATTGTATCAGTGTGTAAGTACAGGTCGATCCCACAGGGAATTGCTGACGAACTTGAGAACTATTTGCTTGTTAAAAATCAAATTTATATATTCAATAAGCTCTCCGTTGAATTATAGCTAACTCAACAGACTAAGTTCGTTGAGTTATGGCTAACTCAACGGACTAACCTCGTGGACTTAAGTTAACTCCACAAGCCTGACTTTTCTTTTTAATACTGCTATTTGCAGAGGAATTCGACCAACCATTGGGCGATTCCACAGATTGTAAATAACATCAATTAAGCTCTTTAATGTTAGTTAACATTGGATTTATCATTAAGCAATACTAACATTCAGATAATTCAAACAGTAACCATTAAAATCTTTAAGTCTTTTGAACGAACCAATTTCAGTAAACTCTAAAACTAAAATAAACATAAAACAATCACAATACTAACAAAAATAATATTAATCACGATACAACATAAACAATACAACATACAAACATAGATAAATTGTTTTTGGTATTTTTGTTTTAATTTGAACATGGAAATGGGCGAAAGGTGAAATGTAAAGTAATCTCACTTGACAGTAAATACTTCCGACACTACTTGGAACATGATTACACCACTGAAAATTAAACCACTTACAATCCTATCTCCTCTCCCTATAGAATCGCGAGTCCAGAATTGCAAAATGATCTCCTCTTCAGCATACAGGCATCAACCCGAAGCCAAGGTTAAAAGCTTTACGATCTCCTGAAATATGAGTCGGCGCTTGGTGAAAATGGCTTCCCTTCCTGCGACGTGATCACTCCTCACAGTGGTTGTCAGGCACTATGTTTGGCTTGGAATCAACCCAACATCAAGCAAATATCCTCACAGACCTCCGATGGTTGGTGATGATGGTGATGATGATGGTTGGTGTAGTACTTCAAAGAATTGCGACACCGATCCTCTTCTACACACACTGTCCGCCCATCGATCACACACACTCTTCTTTTCTTTTATATTTCTTCAGTAGTAACTGCTTCTACTTGAATGGTCGGTTGGATTTCCTTCATTAATATCAATGGCGATGCTTTTTTCTCCCTACGTGATTGAATTCCTACATGATACGTGCAAACGTGGTTGTTCTCTTCCAACTGTCTGTTCCTGCAACCGCTATAGTGGCATATTAGAAAATATATAGTCCGTGGAGTTACAGATAACTCAATGGACTTTCTTCGTTGATTTAACTATAAGACACGTGCATAAATTTAACTATTCGATGCTTAGGTGCATTTCGGATACTTATAAACTTAACTATCTGATGCTTAGGTGCATTTCGGATAGTTACAGCTAACTCACCGAAATATAACTTAAGTAAATCTACCAGATTTCAACACGTGTCAACGACAGTTTAATCATAAAATAACATTTCGGAGAGTTACAGGTCTAACTATCCAATGCTCAAATGCATTTCAGATAGTTACAGCTAACTTACCGAAAATCCACTTAAGTCAATTTCCCAAAACATGACACATGTCCTTAGCTATTTTATAAATAAAAAGAGATTTCGAAGAGTTATAGGGATAACTATCCGACGCTTAGCTGCAATTTCGGATAATTATAGATAACTCACCGAAAGTTCACTTAAGTCATTCATTATGGTTTCGACACGTGTACTTCAGGAAATAATAAAATATTCTCTCAAAACATAACTGTTCGGCAATTTAAACATAACTATCTGATACATATTCGGTCTGTTAAACATAACTGTCCGAATTTGTTTGGTATGTTAAACATAACTGTCTGAAATATCAGAATATTCGGATACTTAAGAATTTCACATCCTGCAACTTACCGGTAGTTCATAAATGTACTAAATTAACATTAATTCCCCCAAATTAAGCAAATTCTTCAATTAAAGCATATAATAGTGCAATTATAACATAATGGCTTAATTCTTATATGATAAGCTAAATATTATGCAATTAACCATCATTTAACCGTTAATAATATGCACTTTTTCATTCTAAACAGTCACCATTAAGATTTTTAAGTATTTTGGATGAATCAATTTAAGTAAACAATAAAACTATTTTCTATTTTCTGAATCAAGTAAACATAAAACATTTATAATACTGACAATAATAACATTAATCACGATATAAAACAAATAATACAACACTTTAATACTAAATGTAAACACAAATAATTAGTTATTTTTGGTATTTTTGTTTCGATATGTTCCTAAAGATGAGTGAAAGGTGAAATGTAAAAATCTCTATCGATAGTAAAAACTTTCATCACTACATGTGACACGATTACACCACTAAAAATTTAATCACTTACAATCTTGCCTCCTCTCCCTATAGAATCATGAACCAAGACTTGTAAGTTGATCTCCTCTTCAATATACTAGCATCAACCCAAAACCAAGGCTAGAAGCTTTACGATCTCTTGAGATATGAGTCGGTGCTTGGTGAAAATGGCTTCCCTTCCTATCATGCGATCACTCCTCATAGTGGTTGTCAGTCATCGTGTTTGGCTTGAAATTGACCCGACATCTGAAAAGTATCCTCACAGACCTCCAATGGTTGGTGATTTTGGTGGTGTTGTGGAGCTTCAAGGAACTTTCGACGCTTCCTGTAGTTAGCACGGTCCTCCACACACACTCACACATGTTTCTCCTCTTCTTTTATATTTCTTTCAGTAGTAACTACTCCTGCTTAAATGATCGGTTGGATTTCCTTCATTCGTATCTACGATGGTGATTTCTTCTTCATTCCATGAATTAATTCCTACATAATATGTGCAATTGTGGTTTTCCTTCATATCGTAGATCTACTGAAACTTTGTCTTCTTGTAACTCTTCTAGTTCTTGCACCTACAAAACACATAACTAAACAAGAAACTTATCTATTCCTTAGTCATTTTATAAAACTCGAATAGTTATCCATCCATGCATATAAAAACTCGAACAGTTATCCATCCATGCATATAAAAACTTGAATAGTTATCTAACTATTTGGAATTTTGTTTTGATGATATATGCTTTATTAAAGTTTTTAATAAGTCTAAATAATATTCTCTAAGTATAATTGTCAAGTAATTAAATGTTAACAGGTTATCGAAAAGTTTCATTTTTATTTTAGATAGTTAACTTTCAGATAGTTAAAGTTTTTGAATAGTTAGATTTTCGATAGTTAAACTTTCAAATAGTTAATGTTTCATTTTTGTCGAATAGTTATGTTAAAAACTCGTATAGTTAAGTTATCTACACATGTGTTTTTAATGTTTTAAGTTGTCATGTGTTTTCCATGTGCGTTCAGTAATGAAAATCGAAGAATTAGATAATTGTTCGAGTTTTTATACGCATGGATAGATAACTGTTCGAGTTTTATAAAATGACTAACGAATAGATAAGTTTGCTATGTTCAGTCACGTGTTTTGCAGGTGCAAAAACTCAAAGAGTTACAGATAAGTGTTTGAGTTTTTACAAGACTTAAAGGATAAGTGTTCGACTAAAATGAAGACTTAGAAGATATTCTACAAATCTCTAGGAAGATAAAGTTTCGATGAATCTACGAGTGGAGATCATGGAAATTCAAAATGATAGTGGAGAAAGTGGAAATTCAAAAAGAGAGTAAATTGGATTAAAGAAAAAATTAGTATGTGGATTATGGATTGTGGATTAAGTGGATGAACATGTTGAACGTGAAGTTAGAGTTCGACTACAAATAGAGAGTACAAGCTACATTACAAAAAAGATCCCAATCTCAAAAACCAAGTCTGAATATTCAATCCGAATTCCTAACTGAAAAGTTAAGTTTGAATATTCATATTTAGAAAAGTTTTCCAACATCAAAAGAAGTTCGAAATTCCAAGCAATTTCAGAAAAAGAGCTGCAAACACAAGAAGTCTGGAAATTCGGCAATTGGAGAAGAAGAGATACAGAAGCTAAGCAAAAAAAAGGAAAGGAGCTGTGTGCAGAAAGATCAGGTTTTATACAATTCGAAATTAGTTTTGGATAAGGACTTCATTTTTCTATTTGAATTGTATATCAAACATTACTGTATTAAAACCGTTAAGAAGGGAATTGAGCTAAAAAGATATTGTAATTTTTTTCTTTAAAGTTTATAAACAATAGAATTTTATTTACAAGTGTTTTGTGCTCTTGTTTATCCACTGGTAATTTAATTACTAAAGACACAATTCACCCCCCCTCTTGTGATACAACGATCCTACAACTGGTATCAGAGCTTTTATCTAAATTAAGAGCTTTCATTTCTCTATTTAGGAATCAGTTTTTCTTATCATTTACTTAGGATCATCTATTTAAAATGGATAATACCAAAATCTTAGTTATGACTGAAGGACAGACCACTAATCATCTTCCTATGTTCGAAGGTAGCAATTATGGCTATTGGAAATATAGGATGAAAGTATTCTTTCAGTCAATTGATTTCAAACTATGGCATATAATTAGCAATCTTATAGTGTTAGTTACGACTCCATATGATACTTGGACTTTTGATGAAAATGAGCGAATGACACTAAATGCTAAAGGTTTAAACATCTTGTTTTGTGCTTTATCTCATGATCAATTTAACAAAGTTTCTGCATATCAAACCGCAAATGAGATATGACATGCATTAGAAGTTGCCAACGAAGGTACTAACCAGGTCAAGGAATCTAAGATTAATATGTTAGTACATAAATATGACCTTTTTAAAATGCACGAAAATGAATGTATCTCTTATATGTTTTCCCGTTTTCTTGAGATTGTAAATTCATTAAAATCTTTAGGCAAGAAAGTTGAGGAAAAAGACTTGGTAAGAAAGATCCTTAGATCTTTAACTAAAATTTGGGCTCAAAAGACAACATCTATTGAAGAGTCCAAAGATTTAAATACATATACTCTTGATGATCTCATAGACAATCTGACAGCCTATGAAGTACAACATTTAGATCCAAAAGGGAAGAATCCTAGAAATGATCTAGCTTTTGAGGCTAATAAAGTCTCAAAAGTCACTAGTGATTCTAACGATGATTTACTATTGTCGACTAAAAAATTTAGAAATCTATTGAAGAAACGTAGGAACTTCAGGTCAGCAAAGACATTTGGAGATATGGAGAAGTCATTCATGAAAGACAAAATCATATGCTACAAGTGCAACAGGCCAAGTCTCTTTCAAATTGATTGTCCTTTCAACAAAGATAAAAAGAATTTGAGGAGGAATTTCAAGAATAAGAAATTCAAAAAGAGAAGGGCACTTAAAGTGACATGGGATGACTCTTCAGCTTCACAAAGTGAAGAAATAAAGGATTCAACATCAGACAATGAATCTTCATCAACATCAGATTCAGAAGAAAATCTGGCAAACGTATGCTTCATGGCAAAATCCTGTGAGATACACAAATCAAAATGGATAATGGATAGTGGAGCATCCAACCACATGACTAGAGATATACGATTACTTACAGAAGTAACAAAGACTAAGAAAAGACAAGTTACCTTTGAAAATAAAAGTAAAACAAATATCCTTGGGTCTGGAAAGGTTCAGGTAACTAAAAAATGTTTTATAAATGATGTCTTACTAGTGGAAAACTTAGGTTTTAATTTATTTAGTGTTCTTATTTTAATGAAGTTTTATAGAGTAATTTTTGAAAAAGATTCCTGTAAAATTATGGACATGTCTACAAACGAAATTTTATTCACTACATACAAGAAATGATCCTTTTGTATTCTGAATTTGCCTTCTGATATTATTAAAGACAATGCTTGCTTAATTGCAAAATTGGATGAAGTTATTTTATGGCATAGAAGGCTAGGACACTCAAACTTAAAATTATTACAAAAGCTATCTAAAAAGAATCTAGTTAGAGGTTTACCTAGTATTAAGTACTCGAAAGAGTTTATGTGTGATGCATGTCAACTAGGTAAATTACATAAAACATCCTTTAAAAGTTTAAATGAAATAACAAGCAAAAGAGTTTTTGAACTAGTGCATATAAATTTATTTGGACCTACTAGGACAACCAGTCTAGGAGGTAAACATTATGCTTTTGTACTAGTTGATGACTATTCTAGGTTTACTTGGGTTTACTTTCAAGCTAATAAAATTGAAGTTTTTGAAATATTTAAGATATTCTGTAATAAAGTTTAGAATGAGCAAAATGTTAAAATTCAAAAACTTAGGAGTGATCATGGTACAGAATTTGATAATGATCAAATGGACACCTTTTATGAAGAATTAGGCATAGATCATAGGTACTCATTTCAAAGAGCTCCTTCACAAAATGGGATAGTAGAACGTAAAAATAGATCACTTCAAGAAATGTCCAGAACCATGTTAAATGAAAATAAGTTACCCCTATCTCTCTAGGCAGAAGCAGTTCATACAGCATGTTATGTTATAAATAGAGTACATCTAAGACCAATTTTGGATAAAACTCCTTATGAGATATTGTATAACAGGGTTCCCAAAATAAGTTATTTAAAACCCTTTGGCTGCAAGTGTTTTATTTTAAACACCAAGGAACATAGAGACAAATTTAGAGCCAAATCAGATGAGGGTATTTTTGTTGGTTATCCCATTAGAAATAAGGCATATAGAGTATATAACAAATCAACAAAAACCATTCAGAAAACTCTACATGTGAAATTTCATGAAAATTCTCATTTGGATGTTAGACATGCTAAAAACTTTGATTCAAAATTTCTCCCAGAAATGGTACCAAATGATGTTGATAGAGAAATTAAGAGATTATCTGATAGAATAAGAAATATAAACTTAAATGATGAAGATTTAGAAGAAAATAATGTCATACCTATAGAAAATGTGGAATAACATAGAAATTGGCATTATGCTTCATCTCATCCTATTGATTAGATAATAGGTGATCCTAATCAAGGAGTTAGGACTAGGTCATTAGTAATCAACATTTGTGGTGCTTATTCATTTGTTTCCTTACTAGAACCTAAGAAAATTGAAGATGCCTTAGAAGATGAATTTTGTTATTTAGCTATGCAAGATGAGCTAAATCAATTTATAAGAAATGAGGTATGGGATCTAGTTCCACCACCTGAAAATCATTCCATAATAGGAACAAGGTGGGTATTTAGAAACAAAGTAGATCAGGATGGACATATAGTTAAAATAAAGCTAGGTTAGTTGCTCAAGGTTACAAGCAAGAGGAAGGAATTGACTATGATGAAACATTTGCTCCTGTTGCTAGACTAGAATCAATACAAATTTTGTAAGCATATGCTTGTTATATGGATTTCAAATTATATCAAATGGATGTTAAGACTACTTTTTTAAATGGATATATAAAAGAAGAAGTTTATGTAAAACAACCTCCAGGTTTTGAAGATTCAAAACATCCCGAGTATGTTACAAGCTTAAGAAGGCACTATATGGCCTTAAACAAGCCCCTAGGTCTTGGTATGAGAGATTATCTAAATTTTTTATGGAAAAAGGGTATTCTATGGGAGAGGCAGATCACACTCTTTTTATCAAGAAGGTCGAAAAAGAAATATTGGTAGTTCAAATCTATGTAGATGATATCATATTTGGAGCAACAAATGATAAATTAGTTGAGTCTTTTTCGAAAGACATGACTAATCAATTTGAAATGAGTATGATGGGTGAACTATCATTTTTCCTATGCTTACAAATTAAACAGTTAGATCAATGTACTTTTATTTCACAAGAAAAATATACTTAAGATTTAGTAAAGAGGTTTGGTTTAGACAACACTAAAACAAAGAATACACCAATGAGTACTATCACCAAGTTGGATAAAGATGACTCTGGAAAAGCTATAGATATAAAAAAGTATAGAAGTATGATTGGTTCGTTACTTTATTTAACAGCTAGCTGACTAGATATTATGTTTAGTGTGTGTACTTGTGCTAGATATCAATCTAATCCTAAAGAATCACACCTACTTGCTGTTAAACGAATTTTTAAATATCTATTAGGAACCATCAATTTCAGATTGTTTTACTTTAAACACAATTCTCTAAATTTAATAGGTTATAGTGATGTTGATTTTGCAGGATGTAAGTCTGAAAGAAAAAGCACCAGCAGCATATGTCAAATATTAGGAAATTCTTTAGTGTCATGGTTTAGCAAAAAGCAAAATTGTGTAGCATTATCTACAACTGAAGTTGAATATATAGCTACTGTACTTTGCTGTGCTCAAATCCTGTAGATCAGACAAACTTTAAAAGATTTTAATTTAGCTTATGAACCAACTAAGATTTTTTGTGATAGTAGTTCTGTAATAAGTTTGTCTAAAAATCCTGTCTTACATTCACGAGCTAAACATATAGAAGTTCAACATCATTTTCTAAGGGATAATGTTATAAAAGGAAAAATAGTATTAAATTTTGTTCCTACCATAGAACAATTAGCAAATCTATTTACAAAACCCTTAGATGAGAATACTTTTTCAAAATTATGATTAGAACTTGGTATCTATAGGTTATCTGATGTTTAAATTGTCCTATTCATTGCATAACATTTTGGTTTGTTATAAGGTAGTTTTAAAATTTAATTTCTTTATTATTAAAAAAAAATATCTATTTTTGAATTACTGTTTTCTAGTAGTTAAGAATTTATGAAATTCTGATTTTTATTGAAGTCAATTTACTTAAGAAAAATTCAAAAAAGGTTACTTAAGGAAAGTTAATTTGATTCAATATGAGTGACAACTGTATTTTTGTTACTTATGTATACGCCCTTATAAAGATTTTAACTAGAAAATACATAGAAAGTAGGTACTGTTTATTAAAGGAAAGCTATTAACATACTGTTAGAAAAATTAAGTCTTGCGGTTGTCTCTTATTCAATTTACTATCTTATTTTATTGTTTATCTGCAATTACTTGAGTAATTAAGTCCGTTGGGGGATCTTAAACCCTAGTCACTTGAACCAACTAGTTTGGGATGCGCTGATTGAAAACTCATTTTACAAGTAATTTAGATTCTGTTTAAGTTAAAAAATAAAAAAAAATTTACCTGTTCTCACTTATCATTGAGTAACTAGTTATCTTTCCCCTAAGTAAGGGATTGTGATCACGTAAAAAGATGATATTGTGGGAGATAATACATAAAATATATATGTATAAATTAAAAAAAAAGGAAAAAAAAAGAAGGCAATGTACTCATGCTTAATTTCTTTTACAGGTGTTATAACAATCTTGCCATAATCTATGCATATAATCTTTATTATTTTTCTTTCGTATTATCTATCCTTTACACATAATGTAATGCATTTATTTTCTTAAGTTCATGTACTCATTATTGAATTCTTTTAAGTTACCTAAAGGTATATCTCTATGAATTTTCTTTTGTAAACTGAATAAGATAAAAGCCAGAAAGTCTTAATTGTTAAATCTACTACTTATTTCTGTATTTAAATTTTTTAAAAAATATATAATAGAGAGACTCAAATCTATTTGGGACTTGACAACCCAATTTAAGTACGTCATAGATTCTTTACACTACATTTGTAGTCTTGTACTGTTTATAGGTATTTGAGGAATTCTAGTTGATGTACCTCCACCTTTTTCCAAATATTTTGCCTACTGTTCTAAAAATGCAATTTCAGCACATTTCATCCGATATTCTCTATCATATTTACTTCGAATCCCCATGTACTTAATACTGGCATCTGTATTTTGAAGTTCTTGTCTAACTTCATTTAGTATTTCTTTAGAAAAGAAATAATCACTATAAATTTCTGCTAGCCTTTTGTCAACTTGCAAAATTTTCTTAAACCAAGCACATGGAACTTCATCATGCTCTATAGCTTTTCCTTTATCTCCTCTTCTTTTGCCTTTTCCTTTACCACGACCCTTGTAGAACTTGGAGACCATCATCGTAGGTTGTAATAGAAACAAGCAGGAAAGATTTTCATAACAAAGTTTACGAATAACCTAAGTGCCCGTGTAATAAATTGTTTAAATAGGGTTTTTAGGTGAATAACTCAACATGTATAAGTTGGGTTTGGATTTCAAATGAGTATTGAATATAGTTTATTCAATCAAGGTACCCGAAATATTCAAGTATAACTCGTTGAGTTAACTAACCTAACGAGTAAAACACTGTCTAGAGGTAGTTTTACATGTTACCTTATATATTATAACGTTCAGTTAGTACACAAAATATTTTCGGATGCTTTCAATTGAAACATTCCGAACACACCACATAAGCTATACCTTCACATTTTCTTTAGAACATTGTAAACTATTCTAACATTCCTGTCCTTTGAATTTAAAATAGTTTGTTTTCCTTTTTAAATTATTTCATCAAGATTTTAAGAGGACTTAAATTCAGATTTACCAAGATTTGTATTCTGAATTATATTAATCTGTTTTGGACATTGTTAATCCTCCCCCTACAAATATACTTCTTATATATTCAATAACATACAAAATATACTTGTACAACAATAGATGTTAAATATAACTATTCTTTAAAATTTTTTTTTTTTTTTCGAAACTTCCGTTATCCTGAATTCATCAAGAATGATTTCCAGAATCAATTCCTATTGTATATGAATCAAAACATAACTTTAAACTTAATATGATTAACTCAAGGAGAATAAAAGAAAGTACCTCAAATAAATGTTTTCAAAAGTACTAAAGTTGATTCAATAAATCAGTAATCATATTGGAAGAAACTATATTCAATTCAAAGATATCTATATTTAATGAAACAACTTTTTCTTTTTAAAACAGTAAATATTGATAATTTTCTTTAACAATTAGTTTGAAAAGCTTGAATCATACAAGAGCTTTCTAATGTACCCATGAAATGAGCTTTCAGTCAACAATCCCAGATCTGATCAAGACCTTAGGTTGCTAGATTTAAAGAATCCTTTTTTAGGACAACAATCCTTACATACCTATCTGCTCAAGTACAAAAGGCTCGTGATCAAACTGATCAATAAACTCTCAAAGATTTTCACTTTGTAAGCACTTTTCATTTTAAGCACAGTATATATGTATTCCATTAATACAGATGCAATAAAACACAAATCTCATATAATTTTTACTTTTATGATTTTATTGAAAATACGAATCAGTTTCAATAAGCTTATACTTTTGATTAGTAGTTTAAGATGAGTTACATATAAATTATTCTACAAGTTTAATCAATCAAATCAAATTTATGCATGATCATATGCACTTTCATTGATCCAACGAAAATCACTTAATCAAAATTTCAGGATTTCAGAAGTATTTAATGTTTTTCATTTACACTTCTACTTAAAATCGTGAAAACCATTAAAATTTTTAACTTACTTAAAATCAATAAGATACTATTATGATTTGACAATAAATACATAGTATCTTAAGCAGTAGTTTAGATATTACTTAGATATTTATGATAAGTATATAATATCTATGAGGTGAACAACATCATCAATAATATTTATCTTTTTGTGGAGTTTAAGGAATTTACATATCATATAGCCTACAAATACCCAAATTTAATCTTATGTTGTAGAATGTATTTTTGTTTATAGGTTTTGTAAATATATCAGCTAATTGATTTTTACTAGACACAAATCCTAATTTAATTTTTCCTTTGATTATGTTATCTCTTAGAAAATGATGTCTAACCTCTATATACTTTGCTCTTGAATGTAATACAGGATTTTTGGAAAGATTTATTGCAGAACTATTGTCACAATAAATCTCAGTTGTATCATAAGATAATCCAAAGTCTTCTAAAGTTTGCCTTATCCACAGAATCTGAGTGCAACACAGTGCAACAGCAACATATTCAGCTTTTGTAGTTAAAAGTGCTATACAGTTTTCTTTTTTCTAAACTATGATACCAAATTATTTCCCAATAATTGACATGTGCCACTAGTACTCTTTCTATCAAATTTAGATCCTACATAATCAGCATTAGTATATCCTATAAGATCTATTGAACTATCCTTAGAATAATACAGTCTGAAATTTTTAGTTCCTTGTATATATCTAAATATTCTTTTAACTGCAATTAAGTGTGATTCTTTAGAATTAGATTGAAATCTAGCACAAACACATACAACAAACATAATATCAGGTCTACTAGTAGTCAAATAAAGTAAAGAACCAATCATACTTTTGTATTTTCTTTGATCTATTAATTTTCCTATGTCATCAATATCTAACTTTAAAGAAGTACTCATAGGAGTTCCTCGAATCCTTGTATCATTAAAATTAAATTTCTTAAGCATTTCATCTACATATTTTTCTTCATTTAAAAATATACATTCTCAGTTAGTTTTATAACACTCAACAAATTAAATCCTAGGTTTTCTACATATAGTACATTCGAAATAACACAAGTTGGAGTTATTTGAACATTGCCCATACCTATGATTTTATCATTGCTTTTATTTCCAAATGTTACACTTCCATTCATGGTATTTGTAAAATTTTATAGTAGACTTTTCTGTCCGATCATGTGACTTGACGCTCCACTATCTAAGATCCATTTTGATGTTGTTTCCTCCTGCAAAACAAATTAAGAAAAAAAATTTCTTGGTACCCAATGTTGTTGAGGACCAAGTTCAGTAAACGCATATTTCTTCTTTTTGTTTAAAACTAGTTTAGCATTATCATTTACATTCTTATTAGTTGTAAGTACTATTGACTTATCATTAGCATCATACTTATAGCATTATTGCTCTTATAATCATTCTTTTTGTTTTTTGATGTAGTATAACCAAGAGCAAACTGATTTTTATTAGATGTTAATTTATTTTGGTCATGCTCATACATTTCAGTAAGTTCATACCAAGATTTTGTACTTGTATTTGAATTTTTAATGCATACAAAATCTTTTTCTGTAGAAGAATTTCTAGATAGAGAACATGCAAAATTAGTAATTGGTCTAACACCAATGTTTTGAATTACAAGCTCGGGTTTCTGAACTTTCAGTTTACTACAATTGTCTGAAATTTTAGAAACATTAGAAACTGAATTTCCAAAATAAGAAACAAGATTTTTAGAAACATTAATAGTCATGTTAGAAGTACATTTAGACAAATCACATTGATTTATATTATTACTACATGATCCATCCCTTGAATTACCTACTTCTATGTATTTATTACCTTGTTTCATGATAAAAGGAATTTTAGTCTTAGATTTACTTGAACTGCAACTAATAAATCCTTTATTGGCTTGAGATTCAGGATATTCAGGATAATCAAATTCTAAGCCAAATTTATATGACACCGCAAGGGTACTAGTTAGTTTGTCTAACTTAGTTTGACTTAAATTCCATTTCTCAATGGTAGAATTTAAATCTAGCTATATCATTCTTAATTTATCAATCTCTAATTTGAGATCATTTATATTTTGTCTGAACACTTCATTTTCAGATTCTATCTTTAATTTTTCAGCATTTGTATTTTGTATTTGTTCATGCAAGACACATTCATTAAATCTAAATTTATGCAAATCTCTAGCATGATTTTCATTATCACATTTAAATTTTTCTAAAGTAGTAGACATGAAACAATTTTCTTCCTTCACAATGGATAAAGAGTTTTTAATATTCTTATTTTCTAGTTTACAAACTTTAAGTTTTTGTAATAATGCATAATAAGCACGTAATATTTCATTAAAGTTGAAATCTAAATAACTTTCAGGATCAGATATTACCTCAAACTCATTTGCCATGAAGCACACATGAACAACATCTTCTAACTCTGGTTCTCTTTCTGAATGTGAAGATTTTGATGATGATTCCTCAGATTCAGACTCTACAGACGTGCCATCCCAAGTGACCTTCAAAGTCTTTTTCTTGTAAAACTTTTTCTGAGTTTTCTAAGCTGTCTTCTTTTGATTTGTCCTATTATGCTTGTCATTTTTCCTTATAGGACAATCTGGAGAAAGATGTCTAGGTTTCTTATAATTGTAACATACATACTTTTTAGATGAAGAATTCTTGTCATTCAGTGATTTTGACGTTGAGGGTTTATCATTTTTGTTCCTTTGCTGTTTCCTAGCTTTCTATGCTTTCTTGAATTTCCTAGTCAGCAAAATCAAATCCTTGTCAGAATCAGTAGATATATCAGAATCTGAATTAATTTTGAAGGCTATTTCTTTCTTTATTTTTAGTTTGTTTTGACTTAGTGATACATTTAATTTAACTTCATAAGCAGTTAAGTTTCCTATAAGTTCATTCATGGTATAAACATTTAAATCTCATGATTCCTCAATTGATGTTACTTTTTGAGACCATTTAGAACTTAGGGATCTAAGAATTTTCCTCACCAAATCCTTCTGTTCAAAATTCTTTCCTAAACATTTTAAAGAGTTTATGATATCAAGAAATTTGGAAAACATCTCAGAAATACTTTCGTCTTCATGCATCTTAAAGAGTTCATACTTATGAATCAACATGTTTATCTTAGTCTCTTTACTTGAGAAGTACCTTCATGTGAAACTTCTAATGCATGCCACACCTCATAAGGAGATTTATATGCCGACACTTTACTGAACTATTCATAACTCAATGCATAAAATAAAATATTTAAGCCCTTAGCATTCAGAGTTTCATTTTCTTTTTCAGTAATTGTCCAAGTATTATAAGGAGTAGATAACAGAGTATATGGTTTGGAAATCATGAACCACAACTTATGATCTATACTTTGAAGAAAAACTGTCATCCTATATTTCCAATATTCAAAATGTATTCCATCAAATAAAGGAGGACGATTAAGATTTTGGTCTTCGTATAAAGAAAAATTACCATTTCCAATACCCATCTTACCTTTGATTTTTCAACCTATTTGATTTTAAACAGTCTAAAACTTTAAAACAACTTAAGCCTTAAATCAAGAATGTTAAACGTATGCTCAAATATAAATTTCTGTTTAAAAACAATGAAGGCAAAATAAGCAATGATATTAAATAAGTTGATATCGATTTTATATCAAAGATTATTAACAAAGCTCTGATACCACTTGTAGGATCGTATGACTACACAAGAGGGGGGTGAATTGTGTTTTTCAATATTTTCGAATATAATTGAAACTTTAAACCTTAAAAACAAGTCGAGACACTATTTTCATAAAATCATTTTTATTCATGGTTTCAATTACAATATACAATTCAATTCTCCTTAGAAATTGTAGATGCAATTATATATCGATACCATGTTTCATCTATACAATTTCATAACTACAAATAGAGAAAACTAATTTGCGGAATTTAAAACATTTCTCCCTGTTTGAGATCTTTCTTCTTCTTCTTCTCTTTTTTCTTCAGCAATTCTTCAGTGATGAATAACTTGTCTTTCTCTACTTCACCGAATTTACTTTCTTCTGATACTTTAAATCTTCAATGACATAAATCTGACCTTTTTCTACTTCACTAAATTTTCTTCCACTTGAGATTTTTTCCCCAAAGAGGTGTTTTTGATCCCTGAAAAGATTTTTCTTTTGGTGTGTAGGGATAGTTTGATCCCTAAAAAGATTTTTCATTTGATGTGCAGGGATAGTTTGATCACCGAGAATTCTATGCCTTTTATACTGTATCTTCATTTTATGCATATCCTCCACGTTTAATCACTACCAGTTTTCCACTTCTTCATGTCTTTTCTTTTTCCTTCATCGAAATACACACGTTCTGACCCACATTTACATTTTGAATTTTCTTTAATTATCAATCCTAGATCTCTAAAAAATTTCTTGCAAAATAAACTTTCTCATCCAAAATCTTTCATCAGTATAATAAGAAGTTGTTACTTTAATGTTAACTAAACGAATAACATAAGTAGATATTAACTTAACGTTTCTAACTTAATGAGTTCCTCATGTGCCAACTCACGTGACAAGTACTATAGCTAACTCAATGAACTATCTCCATGGTGTTACGCTAACTCAACAAACTAGCTTCGTGGTGTTACGATAACTCAACAAACCATCTTCATTGTGTTATAGATAACTCATCGAACCAGTAATAAACAAATGTTTTTATAATAAGAATTTTACCACGTGCAAAAATAACAACTTAAGTTTATAACGTTAACCTAACGCGTTGCCTTAGTGTTCAATATAGCAACTCAATGCATTTAGTTATGTTAACTTAATGAGTTAAACATGTGCACCTCACGTGATACAATATAACATTCGTAACTTATAATTTCACCACATGTACAACACTAACTTAACGAGTTTGTCTCTTCTTTTACTCACTAACTTAATGAGTTCTCACATGACCTATTTTAACCTTTAAGCCTTTAACTTAATGAGTTCTCACGTGATCTCTATACAAACAAAACTCTAACTTAACGAGTTGTCTAAACGTGCACTATTCATGATACAGAAAATATAACTTTAAAACATATCATGCTTTTCAATAAAAACACACGTTAACTTAACGTTTAGTTAAATGAGAAATTAATGCAACGAAATGACTAGTTATTAACTTAGTATAATTTTAGATCCAATACAGACAAGTATTTATCTCAGTAAGCTTTTTCTATATTAATTGAAAATTTTAATTTCTTTTCACAAGTAATAGTAATTTAGCAAATATAATTATTTTTCATTCAACACATATCATCAAAACAAAATACTCAACAACAATAAATGAAGAAAGAAGAATTTGTTCGAATAGTTAAGTCTGTAACTATCGGAAGTGTAGCAGTTTTCGAAAAGTTAGGAAGATAAGGCTCTAAAATTGAGAGTCCCTTCTTCGAAGCATTATTTATCTACTATAATGGCTTGAATGTAATTAAAGGTTTATTAACCCTAAGTTGGGTAGTATATAAACCTTTATGATGTTGTAAAACATTGTGGTTGATTGTGTCGAAGCTCATAGAAGAACCCTCAACTCTCTATGGACGTAAGCAGTTGCTGAACCACGTAAATCCTTATCTTCAGTGTTATTTCTTCCTCTTTCTCTTCACTTTCCCTTTTCGGTGAGTTAAGAGGTGAGTGTTTCAAAATCGTGCCATAGAAAGTTTACTAAACGATCGGTTTCAATCGTAACAACTGGTATCAAAGCCGAAGGTTCTTTAGTTTAACAGAATGGCAAACAATAGAAAGCTCAGGATCGAGAAGTTTGATGGAAAAGATTTTGGATACTAGAGGTCTCAGATAGAAGACTATTTGTGTTAGAAGGATCCTCATCAACCTCTATTCGAATGAAAACCAGAGAAGATGGATCAAGAAGAGTGGGAGTTACTAGACAGAAAGGCTCTAGGTCTCGTCAGGTTGTCATTGGCAAGGAAGGTTCATTCAAATGTTGCCAAGGAGAAAACAACGACTGACTTGATGAAAGCTTTGTCCAACATGTATGAGAAGCCATCAGTCACCAACAAGGTATTTCTCATGCGTAGATTATTTAAGCTGAAAATGCATGAAAGTGGAAATGTTACAGACCACATTAATGAGTTAAATACTATTTTAAATCAACTGCATTCAGTAGATATAGTATTTGATGATGAAATGAAGGCTTTGATTTTATTATCCTCATTACCAGAAAGTTGGTCTCTTGTTGTGACTGGTCTAAGTAGTTCACTAGGTCATGAGAAGCTCAAAATGAGTGACATCTGGGATTTAATTTTGAGTGAGGACATTCGTAGGAAAAGTGAATTATCAGCTTCAACTTTTGCCCTTAGTGTTGAAAGTAGAGGGAGAAGTAAATCAAAATACAGTGCAAGGCTCCCAAGAAAGATAGCAGAGGGAAGAAATTAGAAGGAGCAGGAGCAAATGTTGTCTCCTACCATTTAGATGATGCCCTAGTATGCTATGTAGGCAATTCTATTGACTCATGGGTACTGGACTCAGGAGCTTCATTCCACACTACCTAAAGGAAGGATTTGTTACACAATTATCATGCAACTCCTTTGAAAAAGGTGTACCTAGCTAACAACACAAGTTTGGATGTGTTGGAAATAGGAGAGGTACACATTAAAACAAAACAAGGGATATGGAAATTGCAAGAAGTCAGATATGTTCCTAATCTTGCAAAGCAATTAATTTCCATAAGTTCCCTAGATAATGATGGTTATTAGATTGCCTTTGGTGCAGACAAATGGAAGGTAACCAAAGGTGCAAGAATTATTGCCTCAAGATAGAGGACTAACACCTTATATCTAACATCAGATCAAGATGACTCTATTGTAGCAGTCAGTGATACAGAAGACACTAACTTATGGTATAAAAGACTAGGACACCTTAGTGAGAATGGACTAAAAGTTTTAGTAGTAGAAGGGAAAATCCTTAAGCTGAAGAATGTCAATTTAAGGATATATGAGGACTGCATTGAGGGAAAGCAGAAGAAAGTCAGCTTTGCTAGGACTCCTCATGATCCTAAGTCACAGAAATTGGAGCTGGTTCACACGGATGTGTGGGGGCCTGCCCCAATCAGTTCTTTAGGAGGTACTCTCTATTATGTCACCTTCATTGATGACAGTACAAGGAAGGTATGGGTTTATTTTCTGAAATAGAAGTCTAAAGTTTTCCAAGTCTTCAAGAAATGGAAGGCAGAAGTGGAAAATCAAAGTGGAAGAAAAATCAAATCCATCAGGTCAGATAATGGAGGAGAATATGATAGCCATGAATTTAAAGTTTACTTTGAGGAACAAGGGATTAGAAGGCAGAGGACTGTAGGTGGAACTCCACAACAAAATGGAGTTGCTGAAAGGATGAACAGGACCTTGAATGAATGGGCAAGATGTATGAGACTACATGCAGACTTTCCTAAGACATTCTAGACTGAAGCTGTCAATACAACTGCCTATCTAATAAATAGAGGACCATTTGTCCCAATGGGGCTCAAGAACCCTGAAGAGTTGTGGACAGGGAAAGAGGTCAACTATGCTCACTTAAAAGTTTTTGGATTCAAGTCATTTGTTTACTTGAATAGTGACAAAAGAGACAAGTTGGATTCAAAATCACAGAAATGTTATTTCATTGGCTATGGTAAGGATTATTTTGGTTACAGATTCTAGGTAGAAGAAACCTAGAAAATAAACTGCGCAAAAGATGTCACCTTCATTGAATCCAAGATGTATAAGCATAGAGAAAGTGTAGATGAACAGCAGTTAGAACTTCAGTCTAAAAGTACTGCTGAGATTAGTCTAGATAATGATGTTGAACAACCTTAGAAAGAACCTGTAGAAGAAATTCAGCTTCTAGAGGCTGAACAACAAGAACATCTAGACGATCAAGAAGATGAAGTTGTCACCAAACAACTTAGAAAATCTGGAAGGGTTTCTAGACAACCTGAAAGGTATGTACCATCATTCAATTATCTGTTACTAACGGATGATGGTGAACCTGAAACATATCAGGAAGCAATCCGTGCAAGTGATGCACACAAATGGGAGTTAGCAATGAAAGAAGAAATGAAGTCCCTAGAGAAGAATAAAAGTTGGGAGCTAACTTCATTGCTAGAAGGAAAGAAAATCCAAGGAAACAAGTGGGTGTTCAGGATGAAAGAACAACCAGATGGCAGCAAGAAATATGTGATGCTTGTGTCTTCCATCATGTATATGTATTTGTCATTGTATATGGTTGTATTTATTTGATATTTTGTAAAGGGGCAAACTTGTCTTTTAGGTATTACCCATTGTTGCTCCTAACATAGTATAAAAGGGAATGTTGGCCGACCAAGAGAGGGATGCCAAATCCCTAGCTTTCTCGTCTTCCTCCCTTCTTGTACCAGCAGCCATACAGCAAGCAAGGATTGATCACTCGTGGACGTACCCGTGTTGGGGAACCACGCATATTTGTTGTTCTTCTTCTGATTCTCCACTCGCTCACCTCTTTCCCACGTGATTCTCTTCTCCACGCGTCCTTAGATGTCTTGTTTCGTGTGACCTCTCAGCATAACAACTAATATCAGAGCTGGTTGGACATCTCTAGACATGCATCTGAAGTTTTCGAAGAGTTTCATCAAGGATCAAGCCATTTCCACAAGAGCTTTCAGCATTGCCGCAACTACCGTCGTCGTCGGTGCTAGTCTGCACACTCCAACGCCAACTCGTGCGCCTTCCTCGTTCGTGCTCCATTGCATCTCAAATTTTGAGGACATGTTGTAAGCTTCCTAAACTTCCTACCTTTAAAATTTTGTGGTCAGAAGTTTCGTATTCAGAGAGATACAACAGGAGGCGTCTACCTAGGGCATAGTAGTTTTCTGGACGAGTGACTCTTGATTGTCAGATTTTGGGCTTTTTGTGATTGTGATTTTTGTGCTTGATTTGTGCGAGTATTTGCTACTATTTTGTGCTGAGTATTGTACTTGGCTTGTGGCTGATTCCATTTTGTTGAAATCAGTAGTTTTCAGTAGCATATTGTTGTCGAAATATTGCTTGCCATTGTGTATCTTGCCGTAGAATTGTGTTTGTTGAAATCAGACTATATATTGTGTGTATTGCTAGTTGTTTGTTGATTTGAAAAATATGAATACTTCAGGGTTGAAGATAGAAAAGTTTGATAGTAAGAATAGCTTCAGCTTATGGCAAATTAAGATGAAAGCACTTCTAAAGCAACAAGGTATTTGGGCTCCTTTGAATAAGGAAACCACTTTGAAAAGAAATTCGCTAGAATTTGAATTACAGGAGGAGAAAGCTCACTCCACCATCATGTTGTGTTTGTCTGATGAAGTTATAATAGAAGTTGCAGATGAATCTACCTTGTCAGGTCTTTGGTAGAAACTTGAGTCATTATAAATGACTAAGTCTTTAACAAACAAATTGTTGTTAAAGCAAAGACTGTTTTCTTTAAAGATGAAGGAAGGTGTACCTCTCAAGTAGCATTTAGATAAGCTAAATGCTATTCTGATGGAACTCAAGAATACTAGAGTGATCATAGAAGATGAAGATGCAGCTCTTATCTTGCTTTGTTCACTTCCATTGAGTTATGAAACTTTTGTTCAGTCCTATGTAGTTGGAAGAGACACAATTACACTAGAAGAGGTGAGGTCCAGTCTTCATACCAAGGAGCTTAGGCACATGGTGCAAGGAAGAAATGAGGCAAGTGGTGTTGGCCTCTCAGCTCAATAGCAAGAGAATAGAGGAAGAAGCTAGAGAGAAGATGGAGGGAAAAATAGAAGCAGAAGCAAGTCAAAGGGCAAGTATTCTAAGGATACTTGCAATTACTGTAAGGAGAAAGGACATTGGAAATCACATTGTCCCAAGTTGATAAACAAAGGAAAGGCTATAGTGGCAGAAACCAATTCTGCATCAGGTGATGACTTCTCACTTACAATTTGTTGCAGTGCCTATTCAGATGATTAGTGGATTATGGACTCGGGAGCTTCACATCATATGACCCCTACTAGGGAGTATTTTGACACCTATGAGCAGGTGGAGGGTGGTCAAGTGACATTGGCCAATGATGATGTGTGTTCTAGAGTTGGTGTGAGCACTATAAAGTTTAAACTACATGATGACACAGTTAGAATTTTAGAGGACGTTTAGCACGTCTCAAAGCTTGGCAAAAGTCTGATCTCATTGATGGCCCTTGATTCTAAGGGCTACAGGTATATAGGTGGTGAGGGGAAAATTTCTATACTGAAAGGTTCTTTGGTTGTCATGAAAGGAACCAAATCTGGTCCCTTATACATTCTGCAAGGCACTCCAATTGTTGGCGCAGCTACATCAGCAATATCTAGTCAACAGGATCTTTCTGTCATGTGGCACTCAAGGATGGGTCATTTGGGACAGAAAGGAATGCAAAAATTGAGTAGTCTGGGCAAGTTTGATGGACACAAGGTTACTTGCATTGAAATGTGCAAGCATTGTGTTTTTGGTAAACAGAAAAGAGTGTCATTTGCACGTAGTCAGCACAACTCTAAGGGAGTTCTTGATTATATTCATGCTGATTGTTGGGGACCTTCACGTCAGCCTTCTATTGCAGATTCTAGATATTTTCTTTCTATCATTGATTGTCATTCAAGAATGAACTGGGTTTTCTTTTTGACGCACAAAAGTGAAGCTTTTACTAGCTTCAAGCATTGAAAGAAACAGGTAGAAAACCAAGCAGACAGAAAGGTAAAATATCTTAGAACTGATAATGGTCTTGAGTTTTGTTCTCAAGAATTTGATAATTTTTGTAGAGATGAAGGCATTACATGACACAACACAATTAGATATACCCCTTAGCAAAATGGAGTGGCTGAAAGATTGAATAGAACACTCCTAGAAAAGGCACGTTGTATGCTGTCTCATGTAGGTTTGAGAAAGAAATTTTCTGTAGAAGATGTTAACACAGCTTCCTATCTGGTGAGTAGGTCCCCTTCTAGTGCCTTAGATGGGAAGATATCTCTTGAGGTATGGCTGAAAAGATTTGCTAGTTATTCAAAGCTCAGAGTTTTTGGGTGTCTAGCTTATTATCATGTGAATAATGGCAAGCTAGAACCACGTGAAAAGAAAGGCATATTTGTGGGCTATGGTGTTGGTGTAAAGGGATACAGAATATATGATATTGAATCTCACAAAGTAATATATAGCCGTGATGTTACTTTTGATGAGAATTCTCTTTTGTAGGCAACTAATAGATTGGCAGGTACATCACCAGAAACTAAGCACACCATTCCTGAACAGATGGAGTTAGATGACGCACAACAGCCACTTATCACTGATCAGGTTGAAAATAGAGAAAACTCATTTGAAACTCAGGAAAATGAAGTTGAGGAGGAAGAGGTGGAGCAACCACCACCAAGAACCATTGGCAAAGATCATCCTAGAAGGAATGTTAGACCTCCTAGTAAATATGGCTACGATAGTTTGGTTGCTTTTGCCTTACAGGTAGTAGTTGAGGTGGAGGATTTTGTTGATCCACCTACATATGAAGCTGCAATGAAAAATTCAAAAGCTAGTCTTTGGATGACTGCTATGGAGGAGGAACTCCAATCTCTCCATAAGAACAAGACTTGGGAATTGGTAAAACGTCCAAAGAACACAAACATTGTTGGCTGCAAATGAGTCTACAAGAAGAAGATTGGGACTCAAGGCAATGCAGGTGTTAGGTATTTAATTTTGATGATATATGCTTTATTATCGTATTTAAATAAGTCTACATAATATTCTCTAAGTATATTTCTCTAAGTATAATAGTTAACAGATTATCGAAAAGTTTCATTTTTATGTCGGATAAATTAAAGATTTCCGAAGAGTTAGATTTGCAATAATTATACTTTCGGATAGTTAACGTTTTGGATAGTTAAACTTTCAGATAATTAACGTTTCATTTTTGTCGAATACTTTATGTTAAAAACTCGTATAGTTAAGGTTATCTACATGTGTGTTTTTAATGTTTTAAGTTGTCACGTGTTTTCCATGTGTGTTTGGTAATGAAATATCGAATAGTTAGATAACTATTCGAGTTTTTATATGCATGGATAGATAACTATTCGAGTTTTATAAAAAGACTAACGAACAAATAAGTTTCTTTGTTTAGTCACGTATTTTGTAGGTGCAAAAACTCAAAGAGTTAAAGGATAAGTGTTCGAGTTTTTACAAGACTTAAAGGATAACTGTTCGACTAAATCGAAGACTTAGAAGATATTCTACAAGACTCCAGGAAGATAAAGCTTCGGTGAATCTACGAAGTGGAGATCATGGAAATTTAAATAGAAAGTAATTTGGATTAAAGAGAAAATTAGTACGTGGATTATGGATTGTGGATTAAGTGGATGAACATGCTGAACATGAAAGACAACAGAGTTCAACTACAAATAGAGAGTACGAGCTACACTACAAAATAGGATCCCAATCTCAAAAACCAAGTCTGAATATTCAATCCGGATCCCTAACTAAAAAGTTAAGTTTGAATATTTATATTCTGAAAAATTTTCCAACATTAGAAAAAGTTCGAAATTCCAAACAATTTCAGAAAAGGAGTTGCAAACGTAAGAAGTCTAGAAATTCGACAACTAGAGAAGAAGAGATACAAAAGCTGAGCAAAGACAAAGAAAGATAAGGTTTTATACAATTCAAAATTAGTTTTGAATAAGAGCTTTATTGTTCTATTTGAATTGTAAATCGAACATTTCTGTATCAAAACCGTCAAGAAGGGAATTGAGCCGAAAGGATATTGTAAATTCTATCTTGAAATAAAAGAATAGAATTTCATTTACGAGTGTTTTATGCTCTTGTTTTATCCGCTAGTATTTAATTACTAAAGACATAATTCACCCCCCCTCTTGTGATATAAACGATCCTACAACTGGTATTAGAGCATTTATTTTTCACTTATTTTTGTTAGATTTACTACGCTCTACTACAACTAGTATCAGTGCACTTAAACTGTTTAAAGCATCCGAAAAGCCTTCATTTCTCTATTTAGGAATCGATTTTTCCTGTCATTTACTTCAGATCATCTATTTAAAATGGACAATTCTGAAATCTTAGTTATGACTAAAGGGTAGACCATTAATCGTCCTCCTATGTTCGAAGGTAGCAATTATGGCTACTGGAAATATAGGATGAAAGTATTCTTTCAATCAATCGATTTCAAATTATGGCATATAATTAGCAATTCTATAGTGTTAGTTACGACTCCATATGATACTTGGACTTTTGATGAAAAGAAGCAAATGACACAGAATGCTAAAGGTTTAAACATCTTGTTTTGTGCTTTATCTCATGATCAATTTAATAAAGTTTCTGCATATCAAACTGCATATGAGATATGGCATGCATTAGAAGTTGCC
This sequence comes from Cymodocea nodosa, assembly GCA_036874045.1. Taxonomy (NCBI): domain Eukaryota; kingdom Viridiplantae; phylum Streptophyta; class Magnoliopsida; order Alismatales; family Cymodoceaceae; genus Cymodocea; species Cymodocea nodosa. The sequence continues at coordinate 797,591 of JAZBRI010000011.1, forward strand.
AACGAAGGTACTAACCAGGTCAAGGAATCTAAGATTAATATGTTAGTACATAAATATGAGCTTTTTAAAATGCACGAAAATGAATGTATCTCTGACATGTTTTCTTGTTTTCTTGAGATTGTAAATTCATTAAAATCTTTAGGCAAGAAATTCGAGGAAAAAGACTTGGTAAGAAAGATCCTTAGATCTTTAACTAAAATTTGGGCTCAAAAGACAACATCTATTGAAGAGTCCAAAGACTTAAATGCATATACTCTCAAGATCTCATAGGAAATCTAACAACCTATGAAGTACAACATTTAGATCCAAAAGGGAAAAATCCTAGAAGGGATCTGGCTTTTGAGGCTGATAAAGTCTCAAAAGTCACTGGTGATTCTAACGATGATTTACTGTTGTTAACCAAAAAATTTAGAAATCTATTGAAGAAACGCAGGAACTTCAGGTCAGCAAAGACATCTAGAGATATGGAGAAGAAGTCATTCACGAAAGACAAAAGTATATGCTAGAAGTGCAACAGGCCGAGTCACTTTCAAACTGATTGTCCTCTCAATAAAGATAAGAAGAATTCGAGGAGGAATTTCAAGAATAAGAAATTCAGAAAGAGAAGGGCGCTTAAAGTGACATGGGATGACTCTTCAACTTCACAAAGTGAAGAAACAAAGGATTCAACATCAGATAATGAATCCTCATAAACATCAGATTCAGAAGAAAATTTGGCAAATGTATGCTTTATGGCAAAATCTAGTGAGGTATCCTTTGATCAAAATGCTAATTTTGATAGTTTTGATGGATTACTTGTTGAATACAATAGACTAACCAGAAAATATAAGAAAGTCAAAATAGAAAGAAAGGACACTAGGAAAATGCTAAATGAATCTGAAAATAAGATTGATTTTCTGAATTCTACGTTGAATAAATTTAAAGAAGAAAATCAAAGGCATGCACAGGAAATTTTAAAGTTTACTGCTATAGAAAGAAAATTGCATGCTGATTGTGAAAATTTAATTACTAATAAGAAGAAAATGATCTGTGAAATTGAAAAACTAGAACTGACTATTACTGGTTTAAATTCAAAAATTGATGTGTTAAAGATTAAAGTCTGCGATCAAAAGGCTATATTAAGTAAATGGAATAATAGTCAACTATAACAAATGAACTTAGTAGTAAAATATCAAATGTAGAAAAACATGGTATTGGTTTACACGATGCATCTTTTGAAAATTATATATTGCATGATGGTACTGCTAAAAATAATGTCCTTATTTCCAGTACTAAGAATAGTAAGAGAAAAACTATTCTGTGTGTGATTAAAAAGGGAGAAAAATATGTGCAAGTTGATAAAATGCAGCATATAAATGATAGCACACGATGCAAGAATTTCAAAAGAAATCTTCAAAAGAATCAAGCTAAGACATTTGAGAATTTTAATACTCTTGATCAATTTTCTTCATATTTAAAGAATATCGGATATTGGAAATCAAGTAATGTTAGAAATGAAAATTTCAACTTTGGTTTACATAGAGATAAATGATTTGATAATTATAACACTAAGAGAAAGAAATGCAAGAATAATTATCAGAAAATAGATAAGTTGAAGTCTAAAAATATGGATTATTTTGATATGACTCTCTCTAAAATTCTTGGACCCACTCAAAAATGGGTTCTAAGAGATAAAATCTCTTTTTGACTGTTTTGTAGGTACACAAATTAAAATGGATAATGGAAAGTGGAGCATCCAGCCACATGACTTGAGATATACGATTACTTACAGAAATAACAAAAACCAATAACGGACAAGTTACCTTTAGAAATAAAAGCAAAACAAATATCCTTGGGTCTGGCAAGGTTCAGGTAACTAAGAAATGCTTTATAAATGATGTCTTATTAGTGGAAAACTTAGGTTTTAATTTATTGAGTGTTCCTGTTTTAATGAAGATTTACAAAGTAATTTTGAAAAAGATTCCTATAAAATTATGGACATGTCTACAAACGAAATTTTATTCACTACATACAAGAAAGGATCTGTTAGTATTCTAAATTTGCCTTCTAATATTATTAAAGACAATGCTTGCTTAATTGCAAAATCGGATGAAGTCATTTTATGACATAGAAGGCTAGGACACTCAAACTTAAAATTATTACAAAAGCTGTCTAAAAAGAATCTAGTTAGAGGTTTACCTAGTATTAATTACTCGAAAGAGTTTATGTGTGATGCATGTCAACAAGGTAAACTATATAAAACATCCTTTAAAAGTTTAAATAAAATAACAAGCAAAAGAGTATTAGAACTAGTGCATATGGATTTATTTGGACCAACTAGAACAACTAGTCTAGGAGGTAAACATTATGCTTTTGTACTAGTTGATGACTATTCTAGATTCACTTGGGTCTATTTTCTAGCTAATAAAATTGAAGTTTTTGAAATATTTAAGATATTCTGTAATAAAGTTTAGAATGAGTAAAATGTTAAAATTCAAAAACTTAGGAGTGATCATGGTACAGAATTTGATAATGATCAAATGGACACCTTTTGTGAAGAATTAGGCATAGATCATAGGTACTCATTTCCGAGAGCTTCTTCACAAAATGGGATAGTAGAACGTAAAAACAGATCACTTTAGGAAATGTCCAGAACTATGTTAAATGAGAATAAGTTACCCCTATTTCTCTAAGCAGAAGTAGTTCATACAGCATGTTATGTTATAAATAGAGTACATCTAAGACCAATTTTAGATAAAACTCCTTATGAGATATGGTATAATAGGGTTCCCAAAATAAGTTATTTAAAACCCTTTGACTGTAAGTGTTTTATTTTAAACACTAAGGGGGGGTTTGTGCACTTGGAATTTGAATTCCGCAGAATTTGAATTCTAACGGAATTTGAATTCTACAGAATTTGACGGAAAGAATTCAAAATCTAGGTGTTTGTGCACGTTCAGGAATTTGACGGAAATTGAATTCTATGTGTTTGTGCACATGACAGAATTGGAGGGAATTGAATAAAATTGATTTTTAATAAAATTAAGTATTGACTTAAAATAATTAGTGAAATGTAATTAATTTATTAATGAATTGTTGACATTAATAAATGAATATATTATTAAAATAAATGTTTATATATCATTTATCATTATATAAAATAAATCAAAAATTACAAAAATTGATAACTTTTTAGTTATAATACATGTTTAAAACAACAAAAGGTTAATTATAAATTTTATATTCCTTGTAATGTAATAATAAATAACTTTTATAGAAATATAATTATTATGAAGTGAATAAATGAAAGTAAATAATAAATAATTATTGAAATACTTTGATTATAAAAAAATATAATTCTAAACATTTTATTAGCCATAAATGACTTTTAAGACTTCGTTTGTGTTAGCCACAGAAAGTTAGGAAAATTATATGGTTTTTGAAAATTTGATATTATATATTAAATAATATAATATAATAAATAAAATAATAATAATAATTGAATTAAATAATATTTATGATTTTAATATTATAAAATTAAATAATATTAATAATAATAAAATAATTAATATTTTTATTTTTAATAAACAAATATTAAAATAATTAATTAAATAAAAAATATTAACAATATATACTTCAACAAGGGAGGGTAAGCGTCGAGCGATCTTTTGGAAAATGAATTCCGACCTTTTAGGTTGGGAATTCATTTTCCCAACCTTTACACATGATTGGAATTCAAATTCTCAAGGAATTTGAATTCCAAAATGCACAAACACCTCATGACTCGGAATCTGACGGAAAAAATTTTCAATTCCGTCAGATTCCGAGTGCACAAACCCCCCCTAAGGAACGAAGAGATAAATTTAAAGCCAAATCAGATGAAGGTATTTTTGTTGGTTATTCCATTAGAAGTAAAGCATATAGAGTTTATAATAAGTCAACAAAAACCATTGAGGAAACCCTGCACGTGAAATTTCATGAAAATTCTCATTTGGATTTAAGACATGCTGAAAACTCTGATTTAGAATTTCTCCCAGAAATAGTACCAAATGATGTTGATAGAGAAATTGAGAGATTATCTGACGGAATAAGAAATCTAAGTTTGAATGATGAAAATTTAGAAGAAAATAATGTCATACCTATAGAAAATGTGGAACAACATAGAAATTAGCATTATGCTTTATCTCATCCTATTGATCAGATAATAGGCGATCCTAATCAAGGAGTTAGGACTCGATCATCAATAGTCAACATCTATGGTGCTTATTCATTTGTTTCTTTGCTAGAACCTAAGAAAATTTAAGATGCCTTAGAAGATGAATTTTGGTATTTAGCTATGCAAGATGAGCTAAATCAATTTATAAGAAATGAGGTATGGGATCTAGTTCCACCACCTGAAAATCAGTCCATAATAGGAACAAGGTGGGTATTTAGAAACAAAGTAGATCAAGTGGACATATAGTTAAAAATAAAGCTAGATTAGTTGCTCAAGGTTACAAGTAAGAGGAAGGAATTGACTATGATGAAACATTTGCTCCTATTGCTAGACTAGAATCAATACGAATTTTGTTAGCTTATGCTTGTTATATGGATTTCAAATTATATCAAATGGATGTTAAGACTGCTTTTTTAAATGGATATATAAAAGAAGAAGTGTATGTAAAACAACCTCCAGGTTTTGAAGATTCAAAACATCTTGAGTATGTTTACAAGCTTAAGAAGGCATTATATGGCCTTAAACAAGCTCCTAGGTCTTGGTATGAAAGATTATCTAAATTTCTTATGGAAAAAGGGTATTCTATGGGAAAGGTAGGTCACACTCTTTTTATCAAGAAGATCGAAAAAGATATATTAGTAGTTCAAATCTATGTAGATGACATCATATTTGGAGCAACAAATGATAAATTAGTTGAGTCCTTTTCAAAAGACATGACTAATCAATTTGAAATGTGTATGATGGGTGAACTATCATTTTTCCTAGGCTTACAAATTAAGCAATTAGATCAGGGTACTTTTATTTCACAAGAAAAATATACTCAAGATTTATTAAAGAGGTTTGGTTTAGACAACACTAAAACAAAGAATACACCAATGAGTACTATCACCAAGTTGGATAAAGATGACTCTGGAAAAACTGTAGATGTAAAACAATATAGAAGTATGATTGGTTCATTACTCTATTTAACAGCTAGTCGACCAGATATTATGTTTAGTATGTGTACTTGTGCTAGATATCAATCTAATCCTAAGGAATCACACCTACTTGTTGTTAAACAAATTTTTAAATATCTATTAGGAACCATTAATTTCGAACTATTTTACTTTAAACAAAGTTCTTTAAACTTAGTAGGTTATAGTGATGCTGATTTCCCAAGATGTAAGTCTGAAAGAAAATGCACCAGTGGCACTTGTCAATTGTTAGGTAATTCTTTAGTGTCATGGTTCAGCAAAAAGCAAAATTGTGTAGCATTATCTACAACTGAAGCTGAATATATAGCTACTGCACTTTGCTATGCTCAAATCCTATGGATCAGACAAACCTTAAAAGATTTTAATTTAGACTGTTAATCAACTAAGATTTTCTGTGATAGTAGTTCTGTAATAAGTTTATCTAAAAATCCTGTGTTACATTCACGAGTAAAACATATAGAAGTGTGACATCATTTTCTAAGGGATAATGTTATAAAAGGAAAAATAGTATTAAATTTTGTTCCTACCACAGAACAATTAGCAGATCTATTTACAAAACCCTTAGATGAAAATACATTTTCAAAATTACGATTAGAACTTGGTATCTGTAGGTTATCTGATATTTAAATGGTCTTGTTCATTGTATTTTGGTTTGTTATAAGGTAGTTTTAGAATTTAATGTCTTTATCATTAAATAAAAATAAAAAATAATAAAACAAAATATCTATTTTCAAATTACAGTTCACTAGTAGTTAAGAATTTATGAAATTCTGATTTTTATTGAAGTCAATTTATTTAAGAAAAATTCAGAAAAGATTACTTAAGGACAATTAAATTGATTCAATATGAGTGCCAACTATATTTTTGTTACTTATGTCTATGCTATTACTGAGATTTTAACAAGAAAATACATAGAAAGTATGTACTTTTTATTAAAGGAAAGTTATTAACATTTTGTTAGAAAAATTAAGTCTTGCGGTTGCCTCTAATTTAAATCTACTATTTTATTTCTTTTTTGTCTGAAATTACTTTAGTAATTAAGTCCGTTGGGGGATCTTAAACCCTAGTTACTTAAACCAACTAGTTTGGGATGTGCTGACTGAAAACTCATTTTGTAAGTAATTCAGATTATATATATATATTTTTTTTAAAAAAAAAAATTACCTATTCTCACTTGTCATTGAGTAACTGGTTATCTTTCCCGTAAGCAAGGGATTGTGGTCACGTAAAAAGATGATATTGTGGGAGGTAATACATAAAGTATATTTATAAAAAAAGAAATGGGGCAATGTACTCAAGCTTAATTTATTTTTCAAGTGTTATAACAATACTACCATAATCTATGCATATAATCCTTGTTATTTTTTTTTTTTGTTATTATCTACTCTTTACACATAATGTACGATATTTATTGTCTTAAGTTTGTGTACTCATTATTGAATTCTTTTAAGTTCTTGAAGGTATATCTTTACGAATTTTCTTTTGTAAACTAACTAAGATAAAAGCTAAAAAGTCTAAATTGTTAACTCTACTATTTATTTTTGTATTTAATTCAAATTAAATTACAAAAAAAAAGAAAAAAAAGAGAGAAACTCAAATCTATTTAAGGCTTAGCATCCTCTGTAAGTAAGCTATTTGACCTTTTAAAGCCAAATCTACTTAGGGCTTGACAACCCAGATTAAGTACGCCATAGATTCTTTACACTACATTTTTGTAGGGAGAGCAATTTCTCGTATAATAATTCATCTCTTATGAACTATTATATGTTTTCATGAAAGAATCTGTATAAATTTAAGGAAATACACTTTAATTAAGTACATTTCTGAACTGTCGGTGACTTGCAGTTGTTTTACTTTTTAAGTATTCGAATTCTCCAATGTTTCGGCAAATTATATTGCAAGTATCGGACAGTTGTATTTTTAAAATGTTCAATAGACTATTTTATTATTTCCTGAAGTACACGTGTCGACACCATAATACATGACTTAAGTGGATTTTCAATAAGTTATCTATAACTCTCTGAAATGCGTCTAGCCATCAAAAAGTTAGATTTATAACTGTCTGAAACATCTCTTTAAATAAAACTACTTAAGTACCTGTGTCATGATCTGGAAGATTGATTTAAGTTATCTTTCGAAAGGTTATCTGTAACTCTCTGAAATGCACCTAAGCATCGGATAGTTAGGTTTATAAGTCTTCGAAACTTTCTGAACACCTTAAGTTCAAATTGTGCACGTGTTGAATTTCACTGCTTTATAATGTCTCAGTTGAAACTCGAATAGTTATGTTTAACTCTTCGATTTTTCACACCTATCCTTTTGAGAAACTCGAACAGTTAACTTTATATTATTATATTTTTTTTTGAAGACTTAAACTCTAACAATAACTATTCATGTTTGTCGTATAGTTCTGTGCTTTACTCTAACAAAACCTGAATAGTTATCATAAGTCTTCGAGTTTTCTCACTTTTCGCTTAGCTAGAAGTTATTTTCTTTTCATGAACAGTTACGCTAAGTATTCTACTTTTGTCGGTTGTAAAACTCGTATAGTTATTGTAAGCACTCGAGTTTTTATCAGTAACGGATCTTATATTTATGATTTCAATGATTGAATCTGTTTATCCGTTTATAAACTCGAAGAGTTATAAATGTTTTACTAACAACCTTTCGTGTTTCTACCTTGGTAAAACCTTAGTTTCGTAATCTTTACTTCCACTAAGTTCTACAGTGCATAACGAAGCTTAATCGACAATGTCAGGACGTAGAAGAGGACGTGGTAGAATGACAAAAGTGCAGAAAAGAGAGCTGGAACTTCAGAAAATATAGAATGAAATCAACGACATCTATTCAAGGTACACCTTTTCAAATGAAATACTGCATGAAATTCGAAAAGCTGTTTAAGATAAAAATTTCTGTTGGAAATTTATTCGCAATTATGTTGAAACACAGTTTAGACTAAAACAGACTGAACTTTCCGCATTGCATTTATGGAAAAAAGAAATTTACAACCTAACCATGTGGTTGTAAGTTCTGGACATGTACAAGAGACATCGGTACAGTCTATCACTTACTACGGAAAGAAATGGGGACCAATGATCGAAAATGCAAATAGGGAATTAGAAACATTGTATTTCCAACATTATTTTCCCCCAACTATTTTAGATGATATTAAACAGTATATAGATGAATAGAAAATTGCCATTAGCAAAATGGGCATTCGAAGTGAAGGACAGAGAGTTTATCAACTAAAAATGGCAGAGGTGGAGAGCTTAAAACTCTATATTCCATTATTACCACCTAGGCATCATGGTGAAGGACCATCAAGACCCTAGGTGCCTTTAACAAGAGAAATTAAGAAAATTTTAGAACCTCCTGAACAACAAGAAATACTACAGACATATAGTCGGAAAAAGAAAAAGACATTAGAATATTTTGGACTAATTGCAGGTGTAGAAGGAATAATGCAGCAAAATGAAGAATCATTGAAAAATGGAAAACTATGCTCCATTGTAGAGGCTGGACAGACATTTGTGTCAGGAATCCCAGCAAATGTGACCAATATTGGATTACAAGCATATACTCTAAGGTATTGTGTCACATTAGTGTATAATGTATCTTTTCAAACAATGGACATTTTTTCACACAATGCTGCAAGCACACATTCTTTTCCTACGGAAAAAGAGAATGTAGGAAATTTTGATGATACATATACAGATGATATCCAATTTGATGATATTTTTGATAACATAGACACTGAGTTTATGAATTTTGAAGATATTTCATCTGAAGAGGAATGTACAGATATTCTTCCTCTTACTATATCTCGAATAGAGACTTTTGAATTTTGGTACAGTTGCTTATACTACACTTTATACATATGGTTATGTCTGTTACAGTATATAATATACTTGTTGATAAATGTATATAATCAACAACATACACATTACAGATTGCATATCAAATTGCCTATGTCTCAAGCATAGAAATTTCAGAAATACAGGATGATTCTATTATACAAACAGATATAGAACATTGTTTTATGCAGAGACAGTTGTTGTATAGATCAATTATAGACATACATGTTGCTGATATACAGATTGATACAGATACTATTGCTACTGAAATGTTTCCAGAAGAACAAACAGAAGAATTTCAGCAGCTTATTGATACGACAATAACAGATATTTCAGACATTTATACTAGTTTTGATAGAAATTCCACCAATTCTAAAAGATCTGAAAATATAGATGTTGTTGATAATATTGAAACAAGTCCCAGATCAGAACATCATGATAGGAAAATACCTAATCCTAAATAGAGTTTAGATGAAAATACATTATTATGGTTCAGAAATAATTCCTGTTATGACAAATTTCAAACATATAAAACTTTTATAGTTTTATATTCAAGACCAATTAAGTTTGAAGGGATGGCACACATACGAGAACTATTTGAATTTCAAGGCTTGTTGACTCTACTTCCACAACAGCCAGGCCATCTAGTTATACCCGAACTCATCAGTTGTTTTTATTCAAACTTAACAGTGGAAGAAGGTATTCTTGTTTCTAATATACAAGAAAATGACATATATTTAACTCTAGATTTACTTTATCAAGTACTTGGTCTAAAAAATGAAAGAGTTAAATTATCAGAAAGAAAACAGGTTTATCATTTGGGATGGGGCATTCAAACTTTAGCCAAAGATCCAACTGCCAACAAACCATTGAGATTACTAAATGACTTAAATGGCCAAGCACGTTTTATTGCAAAAATATTGCATGCTAAGTTGTTTCAGAGGTTTGGTCATGGGGCATAAGTTGGCTGATGTTGTCTTTATGCTACATATGCATTAATTAACCATATACAGGTGAATTGGTATGATATTTTTATTTCTCATATCTTACATTTACAGAGTAAATTATTTTATGGTGATACGATTTTGAGAATTATGGCAAGTCAAACAGATATTACACCTTGGCCAAAGAAAAGATTAAAATCAAGATCTTTCTCTGCAAAGTGTTATTATGTGTCTTGAATTAGTTTGTTACACATAAGGGTAGTTTTGTTCATACCCACTTGGGGGTACACAAATGTTATAACTAGACCCCCAACGTGTGCTTAGAGTTGAGGTTGAATCTTGTATCCCTTTGTGATCACCTAGAGAATCATTCAGTTGAGCTCCATCCGTGGACGTACCCAATTGGGGAACCACGCTAAACTTTGGTGTTTTTGCATTTGCTTCACACATCTTTCTCATTTGTCTTCTTCTTTCTTCTCCACGAGTCCAAGCTTCTCCCTTTCCGCGCTTCTCTTCGCATAACAAGTGCTATTAGAGCGAAGCTTGAGGAGTTGGTCGTGGATTAGGCTTGAAAGAAGAAAAGAAAGATCTTGGCCAACACATGAGCTGACGCCCACACCCACGCCCAACGCCCGCACTCGACGCCCGCGCCCAACGCCCACGCCCGATGCCTGTGCCAGACGCTCAACGCCAACGCCTGCATTCTTGCTCACGCGATCGTCCGCGTCTTCGCCCGCACTAGTGTCCGCGCACATTCGCCCGCGTTCTTGCTCGCGCGATCGTCCGTGTCTCCGCCTGCTCCAGCGTCCACACGCATTCGCCAATGTTCTTGCCCGCGTGAACGTCTACGTCTTTGCCCACGCCTGCACTCGCGCGTATTCGCCTACGTCTTCATCCGCGCCAGCGCCCGCACGCAACCGCTCGCGTCCTCGCCCGACGCTAGCGCCTACGTGCATTTGTCTGCGTCATTGCTTGCGCCAGCGCCCGTGCGTGATTGCTTGCGTTCTACAAGACGCCAACGTTCACGTATCAACGCTTGCGTTCTTTGTTCGACGCTAGCGCTTGCGGTTTGCTCACGCGATCTTTGTTCGCGACCTGTGTTCGTGACAAAGCATCTATGGTTGGAATTCTTGTTCGACGTCTGCGATCTTGAAGCTGACAACATGCACTTGGTCATCTATCATTTCCACGTTGGTGAAATGAGTAGTAAGAATTCCTATCATAACTTTTGAAGTTTGTTGTGATTTTGCAGAATTCTTTTTTGGCCTTTTTGGTAGATCAAGTGTGGCCAGTTCTTTGGAATTCTTTAGTAGTTCTTTGGAATTCTTTAGTAGTTCTTTGGAATTCTTTGAAGTTCTTTGGAATTCTTTAGTAGTTCTTTGGAATTCTTTGAAGTTCTTTGGGAATTTTGAGACAATACGTGTGATCTTGGCTCATCTTTGTTTGTTTTGGATTCTTTGCGAGTGATCTTTTGAATTTGGTAGCTGCATTTGTTAGTTGGGATATTTTGAATGAAAGATTCATCCGCAGCTTTGGGATAACAAATTTTGTGCTTATTTGTTGTCCGAATTATTTGGTATTTGCTTGTTGTGTTTGTGTTGTTCTACTGTCATGGCATCTTCAGCCTTGAAAGTTGAAAAGTTCAACGCCAAGAACAACTTTAGTTTGTGGCAAATTAAGATGAAAGCACTTTTGAAACAGCAGGGTATTTGGACTCCCTTAAATGTGGAGACAACCCTAGATAAGAAGTCTACCGAATTTGAACAACAAGAGGAGAAGGCACATTCGACTATTCTGGTATGTTTATCAAATGAGATAATCATTGAGGTAGCAGATGAAAATACAGCTTTGGGTCTTTGGAACAAGTTAGAATCTCTATATATGACTAAGTCTCTTACGAATAAGCTGTTGTTGAAGCAAAGGCTGTTCTCTCTAAGAATGAAGGAAGGTACACCATTGAAGCAACATTTGGATCAGCTCAACACCATTCTCATGGAGTTGAGGAACATTGGTGTTACTATGGAAGATGAGGATGCTGCTCTCATCTTATTGGTATCTCTCCCTCTCTCCTTTGAGAATTTTGTGTAATCTTTTGTGGTTGGCAAAGATTCTATTACTTTGGAAGAGGTAAGATCGAGTCTTCATTCTCGAGAATTGAGACATTTGGCTACACATGATAGCAATGATGCTAGCGGATCAGGTTTGATAGTGCATCATTCAGAGTCTAGAGAATGGCTGAGTAGAAGAGACAACAGGCGCAGAGGCAGAAGTAAGTCCAAAGGTAGAATTTCCAAGGACACTTGCAATTATTGCAAGGAAAAGGGGCATTGGAAAGTAAACTGCCCTAAATTGAAGATTAAGGGAAATGCAATAGTCGCTGAAAATGGAGACTCAGGGTCTGACTATGATTTCTCCCTTACTGTATGCTGTAGTGTCTACACCGATCAGAGTTGGATTATAGATTCTGGTGCATCACATCATATGACTCCCAATAGAGAATATTTCCATACATATGAGGAGGTAGATGGTGGACAGGATACTTTAGTAGATAATGATGTTTGTGATAGAACAAGTGTTGGATCTGTTAGATTCAGGATGCATGATGGGACGATCAAAGTCTTAGAGAATGTTTGGCATGTGCCAAGGTTAGGCAAGAGCCTTATTTCGCTAATGGCTCTTGATCAGAAAGGTTTCAGTTTTTCAAGTGGAGGAGGTAAACTTCACATTTTGAAAGGTTCCCTAGTAGTAATGAAGGGAATCAAGGATGGACCTTTATACATTCTTCAGGGGAAACCTATCATTGGATCGGTAGCTGCGACAATAAGTGATCAACAGTCTATGTCAGCTATTTGGTATTCTAGGTTAGGACATTTGGGCCCAAAGGGAATGCAGAAGCTCAGTACGCTTGACAGGTTAGATGGTCATATCTTTACAGATATTGATTTATGCAGGCATTGTATCTATGGGAAACAGAAACGTGTTTCCTTTAGAAGAGCAGAACATTCTACCAAGGGAAAGTTGGATTATGTCCATGTAGATTGTTGGGGACCGTCTCAACAACTCTCTTTAGCAGGTTCTAAGTATTTTCTCTCCATTGTTGATGACTTTAGTCATATGACTTGGATTTTCATTATGAAACATAAGAGTGAAGCCTTCAAGAACTTTAAACAATGGAAGGCTATTATTGAAAACCAAGTAGGGAGGAAAGTAAAATACTTGAGAACAGACAATGGTTTAGAATTTTGCTCAAATGAATTTGACATTTTTTGCATAGATGTAGGCATAACTAGGTATTATACTGTCAAGGGAACTCCACAACAGAATGGAGTTGCAGAACGTCTTAATAGGACGTTGTTGGAGAGAGCTAGGTGTATGCTCTCTCATGCTGGGCTGGAAAAAAGTTTTTGGGCTGAAGCTGTTAACACGACCTCCTATTTGGTGAATAGGTCGCCATCCAATGCAATTGGCGACAAGATCCCTTATGAAGTATGGATGGATAAAGCGGCTAACTATTCCAAATTGAAGGTATTTGGATGTCCTGCGTATTACCATGTGAATCATGGTAAATTGGAGCCGCGTGCCAAGGAAGGCATATTTGTGGGATATGGAATGGGAGTAAAAGGATATAGGATATATGATAAAGAAACAAGAAAGGTCATTCATAGTAGGGATGTTACCTTTGATGAGGTTTCTTTGATGCACAAGAAAGAAAACCCAACTATTTTGAATCCACCTAGTACTCCTGAGCAAGTGGAGCTTGATTTGAATCAACCGTTGATATCTGATCAATCTGTTCCTGTTGATACAGATCAACATTTGATTTTAGAAGAAGATCGAGGAGATGAATTTGTTGAGGACACATGTTCAAGGTGTGTTACCAGAGATCATCCTAGGAGGGATGTTCACCCTCCACAGAGGTATGACTACAATAATATGGTCGCTTTTGCCCTACAAGTAGTTGGTGAGGTGGAGGATGCTAACCCACCTAGTTTTGATGCTGCCGTTAGCGGACCAGAAGTCGTACATTGGTTGGGAGCTATGCAAGAAGAACTACAATCTTTGCATAAGAATAGGACTTGGGAGTTGGTAAAACGCCCCAAGGATAGGAATATTGTTGGTTGCAAATGGGTGTTCAAAAAGAAATCAAGAACACAGGGCAACCTTGGAATACAATATAAGGCAAGATTGGTAGTAAAAGGGTTTTCACAAAAGGAGGGTGTGGACTTCAATGAAGTCTTTGCTCCAGTAGTTAGACACACCTCCATTCGAGTCCTTTTGGTAATTGTTGCAGTGAAGGATTTAGAACTTGAATAGTTGGATGTGAAAATAGCTTTCTTGCATGGTGATTTAGATGAGGACATCTAGATGGAACTTCCAATAGGTTTTGCAGAAAGAGGTAGATCAGACCTCGTTTGTAAGCTACAGAAATCTTTGTATGGGCTGAAACAATCTCCCAAGTAGTGGTATAAAAGATTTGATTCTTTTATCACTGATGTTGGTTTTGTTAGAAGTAGTTTTGATTCATGTGTCTATATTGAACAAATTAAAGAAGAATTTGTTTACTTGCTCTTGTATGTGGATGACATTTTGATTGCAGCCAAAGATGTCAATGAAATACAGGTTTTGAAAGACACATTGAATTCTGAATTTGCAATGAAGGATTTAGGACCGGCAGGTAAAATCCTTGGGATGGAGATTTATCGTGATAGGAACATTGGAAGATTATTTCTCCATCAGCACAGTTATGTTCTGAAGATTTTGAGCAGGTTTGGCATGGCTTCAAGCAAGGCCATCAGAATGCCTATGATAGGAACCTGCGATTATCAGTTGCTATGGCACCTCAGACGCCATCTGAAAAAGAGTACATGAAGAAAGTTCCATATTCACAAGCAGTTGGTAGTCTTATGTATGCCATGGTTTGTACTCGTCCAGATCTTGCTTACTCTCTTAGTGTTGTAAGTAGGTTTATGTCAAATCCAGGGAAGTGTCATTGGCAAACCGTGAAAAGGATCTTTAGGTACTTGAAGGGCACGTCTGATGTAGGACTGATTTATGGTGTTAAACATAATTGTAGTGTAGTTGGATATTCTGATTCAGATTTTGTAGGTGATGTTGATCAGCGTAGATCCTTAACAGGATGTCTTCACATTGGCAGGTTCCATTATTAGTTGGAAATCTACTCTACAACCTACTGTATCTTTATCTACCACAGAGGCTGAGTATATGGCGATGACAGAAGCTGCAAAAGAAGGTATTTGGCTGAAGGGGTTACTTGGAGACTTTGGTTTGCGATATGATAAAGCAGAAATTTTCTGTGACAGTCTCAGTGCCATCAGCTTAACGAAGGACAATGTGTTTCATGACAGGACAAAGCACATTGATGTTCATTATCACTTTCTTAGAATAGAAGATCGCGTGAAGATTTTGAAGATCAACACACATGACAATCCAGCCAATATGTTTATGAAAGGCGTTCTTGAAAGCAAGTTTAAGCATTGCTTAGACTTACTTAATGTGTTTGCTTATAGTTGACCCTTCGGGTCTTTTGAAAATGGAAATTTATTTTGGTTCTAGGTGGAGTATGTAAATTCAAGGCAAGGTGGAGATTGTTATTATGTGTCTTGAATTAGTTTGTTACACATAGGGGTAGTTTTGTCCTTAGCCACTTGGGGGTACACAAATGTTATAAATAGACCCCCAACATGTGCTTAGAGTTGAGGTTGAATCTTGTATCCCTTTGTGATCACCTAGAGAATCATTCAGTTGAGCTCCATTCGTGGATGCACCCAATTGGGGAACCACGTTAAACCTTGGTGTTTTTGCATTTGCTTCACACGTCTTTCCCATTTGTCTTCTTCTTTCTTCTCCACGAGTCCAAGCTTCTCACTTTTTGCACTTCTCTTCACATAACACAAAGGAACTCCAAAAATACTAGGCAACAGATACACCCGTAGTCCAACAATAACAAGATAGGCAAACACAGTCACAACAGCAACAGCAACAATCAACACAATTTTCAGAACAATAACAGCAACATACAGATATAAATACAGGTATACACACAGACATCTATACTGAATTTTTACAGCAACCATCACAAGTTTCACAAAATAATTTAGATCAAGCAGTAATTGATTAAATAAACAAAGTAAGTATAGAAATTGCAAAGCAAATTTCAGACACTCTGATTAGTATTTTTCGAAGACAAAGAAGCTTGTGATTATACAAATTATGTATTACATGATTTATGTATTGTAATTTGTTACCAAAAATATTATGTAAACTGTTTACTGCAATTTTAATGTTACATGATTAATTTTCACAGTTTATGTTTAAATAGTTTATGCTTAATCCATAAATTCTATGTATGTTTGAAACTATCGTTTTGATTAATATATACTTAGTAAGATTTCCTTCCTAACATTTAACTTACTTAACTTCCTAAAAGGGGAGAAAATACTTTGTTTACTTTTTTATAATGCCAAAAAGGGGGACATATAAATTATGTGACTTACTAGGTTTTGACATCATCAAAAAGGGGGAGATTGTTAGGTATTTAATTTTGATGATATATGCTTTATTATCATATTTAAATAAGTTTACATAATATTCTCTAAGTATAATAGTTAACAGATTATCAGAAAGTTTCATTTTTATGTCGGATAAATTAAAGATTTCCGAAGAGTTAGATTTACAATAGTTAAACTTTCGGATAGTTAACGTTTCGGATAGTTAAACTTTCAGATAGTTAATGTTTCATTTTTGTCGAATACTTTATGTTAAAAACTCATATAGTTAAGGTTATCTACACGTGTGTTTTTAATGTTTTAAGTTGTCATGTGTTTTCCATGTGCATTCGGTAATGAAAAATTGAATAGTTAGATAACTGTTCGAGTTTTTATACGCATGGATAGATAACTGTTCGAGTTTTATAAAAGGACTAATGAATAGATAAGTTTCTTTGTTTAGTCACGTGTTTTGCAGGTGCAAAAACTCAAAGAGTTAAAGGATAAGTGTTCAAGTTTTTACAAGACTTAAAGGATAACTGTTCGACTAAATCGAAGACTTAGAAGATATTCTACAAGACTCCAAGAAGATAAAGTTTCAGTGAATCTACGAAGTGGAGATCGTAGAAATTCAAATAGAAAGTAATTTGGATTAAAGAGAAAATTAGTACGTGGATTATGGATTGTGGATTAAGTGGATGAACATGCTGAACGTGAAAGACAACAGAGTTCGACTACAAATAGAGAGTACAAGCTACATTACAAAACAAGATCCCAATCTCGAAAATCAAGTCTGAATATTCAATCTGGATCCCTAATTGAAAAGTTAAGTTTGAATATTCATATTCTAAAAAATTCTCCAACATCAGAAGAAGTTTGAAATTCCAAGCAATTTCAGAAAAGGAGCTGCAAACGTAAGAAGTCTAGAAATTCGACAACTGGAGAAGAAGAGATATAGAAGCTGAGCAAAGACAAAAAAAGATCAGGTTTTATACAATTCAAAATTAGTTTTAAATAAGAGCTTTATTATTCTATTTGAATTGTATATCGAACATTTCTATATCAAAACCGTCAAGAAGGGAATTGAGTTGAAAAGATATTGTAAATTCTGTCTTGAAATAAAAGAATAGAATTTCATTTACGAGTATTTTGTGTTCTTGTTTTATCCGCTAGTATTTAATTACTAAAGACACAATTCACCCCCCCTCTTGTGATACAGACGATCCTACAGCAAGTGTGCAGCACAAGGCAAGATTAGTCGCCAAAGGTTATTCACAACAAGAAGGAATTGACTTCAATGAGGTATTTGCTCCTGTCGTAAGTCATACATCTATTAGAATTTTGTTATCTATTGCTGCAGCATAGAATCTAGAGTTGGAACAGCTAGATGTAAAGACGGCCTTCTTGCATGGTGAGTTAGAAGAAAATATTTGGATGGAACAACCAATAGGGTTTGTGGTGAAAGGTAAATCTGATTGGGTGTGCAAATTAAATAAGTCCTTGTATTAAACAATCACCACGCCAATGGTACAAGAGGTTTGATGCCTTTATAGTTAAAGTTGGTTTTAGACGCAGCAATTATAATTCATGTGTGTATGTTAAAACTCTTGATAAGAATACACATGTTTATTTGTTATTGTATGTTGATGATATTCTTATAGCTGCAAAGAATATTGAAGTGATACAGGAGCTAAAGGACACTTTAAAATCAGAATTTGATATGAAGGATCTTGGTCTAGCTAGCAGAATTCTTAGAATGGAGATTAGGCGTGAAAGAAATTCTGGTAAGCTGTTTTTAAATCAACAGAAGTATATTGAAAAGATCCTTAGCAGATTTGGTATGGCTTCATGCAAAGCCATTAGCACGCCTTATGATAGAAATGTTAAATTGTCATCTACTATGTGTCCTCAAATTGAATTTGAAAAGCTTGATATGTAGCAAGTTCCTTATGCTCAAGTAGTTGGAAGCCTTATGTATGCTATGGTATGCACTAGGCCTGATTTGGCATATCCTTTGAGTGTTGTTAGCAGGTTCATGTCCAATCCAGGTAGGGAACATTGGAGAGCAGTAAAAAGGATATTCAGATATTTGAAAGGAACTCCAAGCATTGGTTTAATGCATGCAGTAGATCAGAGTTGTACTATGGCTAGTTATACAGATTCAAACTATGCAGGAGATGTTGACAGAAGGAGATCATTATCTAGTTATGTCTTTACTTTTGCAGGTTCTATTGTGAGTTGGAAATCAACTCTTTAGCCTACCGTATCTTTGTCTACAATTGAGGCTGAATATGTGGCTATGACAGAAGTTGCAAAGGAAGGGATCTGGTTGAAAGGTTTACTTGGAGATTTTGGTTGGCGCATTGATAAAGCTGAGATCTTTTGTGATAGTCTTAGCGTTATTTGTCTCTCCAAAGATAATGTCTTTCATGATAGAACTAAACATATTGATGTTAAATATCACTTCCTTAGGAATGAAGATAGGATAAAGATTATGAAAGTTAACACAAAGGACAACCCAGCTGATATGTTTACAAAGGGCGTTGTGGAGAGCAAGTTCAAGCATTGCTTGGACTTACTCAACGTCTATTGCTGCTGCTGACCCACGCTGGGTCTTGGTGATCTATCACTTGATCGTGATGAAGATTGATGAAAGACAAGGTGGAGATTTGTGATGCTTGTGTCTTCCATCATGTATATGTATTTGTCATTATATATGGTTGCATTTATTTGATATTTTGTAAAGGGGAAAACTTGTCTTTTGGGTATTACCCATTGTTGCTCCTAACATAGTATAAAAGGAAATGTTGGCTGACCAAGAGAGGGATGCCAAATCCCTAGCTTTCTCGTCTTCCTCCATTCTTGTACCAGCAGCCATACAGCAAGCAAGGATTGATCACCCATGGACGTACCCGTGTTGGGGAACCACGTATATTTGTTGTTCTTCCTCTGATTCTCCACTCACTTACCTCTTTCCCACGTGATTCTCTTCTCCACGCGTCCTTGGATGTCTTGTTTTGTGTGACCTCTCGGCATAACAAAATATAAAGCCAGACTTGTCGTCAAGGGTTTTTAGCAAATTCAAGACATAGACTATATTGAAGTATTCTCTCCTGTTGTGAAAATGAATACTATAAGAATAGTCTTAAGCATTGTTGTTGTAGAAAATTTGCTCTTGGAGCAAATGGATGTAAAGACGGCATTCCTACATGGAGACTTGCAGGAAGAACTCGACATGATGCAGCCAAAAGGATTTGCAATAACTGGCAAGAAAAGAAAGATAGTATGTAGATTGCTGAAAAGTCTGTATGGTTTGAAGCAAGCACCACGGCAATGGTACAAGAGATTTGATACCTTTATCTGTACCCTAGGCTTCAAAAGATGTGATACAGATTATTGCTACTACATAAAACTATTTAATGATTGCTTCATTATTCTACTAATTTATGTAGATGACATGTTAATTGCTTGTTCTAGTATGGAACAGATTAAGTAATTAAAGAGACAACTATCAAAAGAATTTGACATAAAGGATATGGGAGAGGCCAAGCAAATCTTGGGTATGAGAATTATCCGAGATAGAGTGGCAGACACTATGAGATTAAATCAAAAGAAGTACCTAGAAAAGGTATTGAGGAGATTTAATATCTAAAATGAGAGGAAAACTTAACTACCTCTCAAACCCCACTTCAAGTTGTCTAAAGATCAGTTAGCTAAGACTAAAGAAGAAAGGATAAAAATGTCTAGAATACCATATGCTTCAACAATGGGAAGTGTAATGTATGCCATGATATGCACAAGACCTAATATATCTCATGCAGTGGGAGCGGTCAGTAGATATATGGCAGATCTAGGAGTTGAGCATTGGTCCGCTGTACTGTGGATACTTAGATATCTCAGATATTCCCTAGATGTATATCTGAATTTCAAGAAAGGACCAGTTGAATTGATTGGCTACTGTGATGTTGATTTGGGAAGAGAGTTGGATAAAAGCAGAAGTACTTCAGGCTATTTTTTTGCATAACTGCAATTAGCTGGAGATCCAAGCTGCAAAGTATTGTTGCACTCTCAACCACAAAAGCTGAATATGTTGTAGTAATAGAGGCAGCTAAAGAAAGAATCTGGCTAGAGAATGTACTAGCCAAATTAGGGCACAAATAGAATAGAAGCATTCTGTTCTATGACAATCAAAGTGCCATTTATTTAGCTGAAAATCTGAAGTTTCATTCAAGGTCTGAGCATATGAGAATGAGATTTCATTTCATAAGGGAAGAGATAGAGCAGAACAAGTTAGATCTACAGAAGATTGCTAGAATTGAAAATGCTACAGACATGTTAACTAAAGTTCTGAATCTACAGAAATTAAGGCTCTGTATGACCTTAATTGTTCTTGTTTGTGTTTTCCCAGCACTACACTAGAAAAACTTGGATTTGTTACTTCTGTTTTTACTTAGTTAATTTATCTTTATGCCTATTCTTTCTTTTAGAAGTAAACAAACAACCTTTAATACAATTTAGATATTAATTCCAATTTATACTTTAATTGCAAGTGCACAATGTCTATTGTATTAGTGTGCAAGTACAAGTCGATCCCATAGGGAATTGCTGAAGAACTTGAGAACTGTTCATTTGTTAATAATCAAATTTATATATTCAATAAGCTCTCCGTTGAATTACAGTTAACTTAATGGACAAAGTTCGTTGAGTTATGGCTAACTCAACGGACTAACCTCGTGGACTTAAGTTAACCCACGAGCCTGTCTTTTTTCTTTTTAATACTGCTATTTACAAAGGAATTTGGCCAACCATTGGGCGATTTCACAGATTGTAAATAACATCAATTAAGCTCTTTAATGTTAGTTAACATTGGATTTATCATTAAGCAATACTAACATTCAGATAATTTAAACAGTAACCATTAAAATCTTTAAGTCTTTTGAACGAACCAATTTCAGTAAACTGTAAAACTAAAACAACATAAAACAATCACAACACTGACAAAGATAACATTAATCACGATACAACACAAACAATACAACACTCAAATACAACATACAAACATAGATAAATTGTTTTTGGTATTTTTGTTTTAATATGAACATGGAAATGGGCGAAAGGTGAAATGTAAAGTAATCTCACTTGACAGTAAATACTTCCGACACTACTTGCAACGCGATTACACCACTAAAAATTAAACAACCTACAATTCTGTCTCCTCTCCCTATAGAATCGCGAGTCCAGAATTGCAAGATGATCTCCTCTTCAGCATACAGGCATCAACCCGAAGCCAAGGTTAAAAGTTTTACGATCTCCTGAAATATGAGTCGACGCTTAGTGAAAATGGCTTCCCTTCCTGTGACGCGATCACTCCTCACAATGGTTGTCAGACATTGTGTTTGGCTCGGAATCGACCCGACAACAAGAAAGTATTCTCACAGACCTCCGATGGTTGGTGATTCTGGTGGTGATGATGATGGTTGGTGATTGTGGTGGTGATGATGATGGTTGGTGTGGTACTTCAGAGAATTGCGACGTTGATCCTCCTCTACACACATTGTCTGCCCATCGATCACACCCTTTTCTTCTTTTTCTTCTTTTCTTTTATATTTCTTCAGTAGTAACTACTTCTACTTGAATGGTCGGTTGGATTTCCTTCATTCGTATCAACGGTGATGCTTTCTTCTCCCTGTGCGATACATGTAGTCGTAGTTTTTCTTCCAACTATTTGTTCCTGCAACCGCTACAGTGGCATATTAGAAAATAAATAGTCCGTGGAGTTACAAATAACTCAACAGACTTTCTTCCTTGATTTAACTATAAAACATGTGCATAAATTTAACTATCTGATGCTCAGATGCATTTCGGATACTTATAAACTTAACTATCCGATGCTCAAATGCATTTCGGATAGTTACAGATAACTCATCGATATATAACTTAAGTAAATCTACCAAATCTCGACATGTGTCAGCAGTAGTTTAATCATAAAATAACATTTCAGAGAGTTACGAAGCTAACTATCCAATGCTCAGATGCATTTCAGATAGTTAGAGATAACTCACCGAAAATCTACTTAAGTCACTTTCCCAGAACATGACACGTGTCCTCAGCTATTTTATAATTAAAAAGAGATTTTGAAGAGTTACAAGGATAACTATCTGATGCGCAGCTGCAATTTCGGATAGTTATAGATAACTCATCGAAAGTTCACTTAAGTCATGCATTATGGTTTCGACACGTGTACTTCAGGAAATAATAAAATATTCTCTCAAAACATAACTGTTCGGTAATTTAAACATAACTATCTGATATGTTCGGTCTATTAAAAATAACTGTCTGAAATATGTCTGATATGTTAAACATAATTGTCCGAAATATCAGAAAATTCGGATACTTAAGAATTTCACAACTTGCAACTTACCGATAGTTCAGAAATGTACTAAATTAACAGTAATTCCCCAAAATTAAGTAGATTCTTCAATTAAAGCATATAATAGTGCAATTATAACATAATGGCTTAATTCTGATATGATAAGCTAAATATTATGCAATTAACCATCATTTAACCGTTAATAATATGCACTTTTTCATTCTAAACACTTCCCCCATACCTAAATTTTGCTAGTCCCTTAGCAAACAAAGATCTAATTAATTGGTCTTTCTAAAAGTGCTAGAATTAATTCTTCCCCTTTGTTTTTCTTCTGTTTAGCATAAAAAATATATTCTGTATGTTTTAGTAATCAAGTTACAAATATACTTAGAATATATGCAAATTACATACAAAGTATATCATCATCACATAAGTATTAATTATATTATCGTTTGTTCTTCTTTTCATCATCTGTCATCCTGAATTTTCCAATAAGATTTCTAGAAGAAATTTCAACAACATACGAATCAAAGTACAATCCAATTCAATTTGATTAAGACAAGTAGAATAAAGAATTGTATCTCCATTAAACAACTTCAAAAGTCAATTCCAGATTCATATTTCAGCAATTCTAGATAACAAAAAATATACTCAATTCATAAGATATCTGCATTTCACAAAACATTTGTATCTTTTCAAAACAGTATATATATATATATTTTTTTTGTACTTTACAAGTTAATGTGACAAGCTTGAATCATACAAGAGTTTTCTAATGTACCCATGTAAAGAGCTTTCTAATGTACCCATGTAACGAGCTTTCAGTCAACAATCCCAGATCTGATCAGGATCTTAGGTTGCCTGATTTCAAGAGTCCTTCTTCAGGTCAACAATCCTTACATACCTATCTGCTCAAGTACAAAAGTCTCGTGATCAAACAAGTTAATAAACTCTCAAAAAAAAAAATATTTTATTTTATTTTATTTTTTTTAAAACAAACATAAAACAAAACATTAATCACATACTGTATATGTATGTATTTCATTAATACAGATGCAGTAAAACACCAATCTCATATAGTCCTGCTTCTATCATTTACTGAAAATATAAATCCATAACAATAAGCTCATATTTTTTATGTAGTTTAATAAAATCTACACATAAATCATTCTACAAGTTCAATTAGTCAAATTAAATGTATCTTTAATCATATGTGTTTCATTTAATCTAGAATTCACATCTCAGCTCTTTCAGGACTTCAGATAATTTATTGATTTTTCATTAAGGATTCTGATTTCATTTTAAAATCGTGAAATTGTTAAACTCATGAAATTCAGAAAAAAAAAACATAAGATACTATATTTAGATTTGCATAAATATTAAATTCAATAGCATATTATATAGCCTTCTAAATATAACATTCAAATAGTTTATAAAAATTTTATAGTCTTAATTATCGGATAGTTACAGCAAGTTCATAAAAATTTTCAATTTCCTCAAAACTTTGTAGTACCATTTTAATTCCTTTAATTAACAAACTTACATGGCTGTTACTTCAATTACCTCCCCCCCATACCTACATTTTGCATTGCCCTCAATGTAAAAGATTTAACAATAAGTACAGTAATTGAAGCAGGCATGACTACAAGTTTGTTGATTTAAATTCAGGATGAGTAATTAGTTACATACCTTGCTTCATTTATATCTCCTTCTACATATTTCGATTTTTGATTCTAAAAACTTTTCATTCACAAATAAAAACAAAATATAAAACAAAATAACATTTAACAGATATTAATAAATCAGTGTCTTGTGTGGAACCTACGCTCCTATGCCTTTGGTGGCTCATAAGCAAGCCAATTGGTTTCCCAGCACAGATACCAACAAACTAGATTGATATTTTGCTTCTTTTTTTTCTATTATAAAATAAACATGAAAACTTCAAAAAAAAAAAATTTATTTTATTTTTAACATAAATGTAGAATACACACAACATTAAACACACAAAATCATAGCTTAAGAACATGATTGAAAAGTAGGAACAAATGGAATAAATGTATCAGTCCAAGCAAACTTTTTAGGCATAGTTCTTCTTGCTATTAATTCTGTTTTAATGCAGTTCTTGTTCTTTCTTAATTTGTACACATGTAATATATTATAAATTCCAAATACAAGTGTATTACCATTAATGATATGAAATGCAGAAAGGGATCCTTTTTGGTTCCAAGGTAATGTAGTAGTTTCTATTTCTACATCTATTTCAATATACTCCTCTTCCCACTTCCATTCATTTATGTCTTCCATAATCCATATTTGAAATTTCATCAGTTTATCCCACCATCTTATCAGACATAAAGTAGGATCATCATCTTCATTATACCACATTCCTATTTGAATTTTATTAAATTCTGTAGATGGTGGTTTAGCTATTTCACTCGGTACAGGTAAAATTTCTATATATTCATCATAATTGTCTATGCTCACTATGTATAAATCAGATCCATATGCTATTGATATCTCTGTGACTAGATATATATATCCATCAAGTATGACATGTGTTTGGTTAATTAATGATTTCTGTCCTAGATATATCATAATATTTTCATTCCAAGATCTATTCAGAAAATTATACACACTTAAGCGTAAATCTTCACCCCAATTTCCTGTAGGTCTCCAATAATATAATTTTTCAGGAATTGTAGAATTTTTATCAGAAAATATTAAAGCTGACCCACAATTTACAGTTGGTACTTCAAATCTATTAGGTCTTCCTATATTCCATTCTTCTCCTGTTATAGGATTTCTTATCAAAATATCAGGTAATAATAAACTTGCATACCTTGGTCTCGTCTTGTATATGATTAATCCTTCATCTATCCCCATAATATGATTTATTCCTTCTAATGCATTGGGTGAAATTCCAGTAGTTTCTTCCATAGCCAGATATTCATGGTTAATTGAACTACGATTAAATAACCTCCATATGAATCCATCTCTAATCTTAGTCATTTTTGCAGCTTGTAGTCCCTGAAAATATTTTTCTTCAATACAGTCTTTAATTTCCTTTGATACACAACACAGCCTGTATAGATCTTTAGCTGACAAGTTACTTAGTACTTCCCTTAGTGCATCCAATGGTAATTGCATCAATTCCATTTGTCGATTCTGTATAACACAAACAAAAATTAACATAACTATTGCACACCCTCATGGAGTTAAGGCATAACTCAATGGACTAAGTTCGTTGAATTAAGGACTAACTCTACGATACTATTAACTAACTAAAAAAAAACATATATACATATAGATAGTTGCTTCATTCAGCTACCCTCCTAGAAGAGGTATCAATTTCATTAATAGATCTATTGACAGGGTTAGGTATTGCTTGTATTGGAAATCCTCCAGTAGGTCTAACTTCCATTTGTTCCTTCTGTCTAAGTGGTATATTTCTATTCTGATTTTGAATTGCAGCATTTCCAAATACAAAATCTAGACAATTGTTTAATTGTTGGATTATCTTTTCTAATTTCTCTATTCTAGATCTTTGTTCAATTAATGCTTCATAACTTATATTCTTCTCATTTATATTTTCTCCTCCCTGGAAATTGTTGTTTCTCCAAGATAAATTCGAGTGATTTCTCCAATTAGGATGATAAGAATTTCCCAAGTTATCTCTCTAGTTTCTAGCATAAATAATATCTAAGTCATTTATGTTTGCATTCTTTTCTACTAGCTTTTGATTTAATGATAACTCTTCTATTTTCTTTGTTAATTCATTTAATTTCACCTCAAGCATAGTATTTGAATCTATTTCATGCATTCCTCTTGGCAATATTTTTTTATCTACAATAGCTTCAGCCAAATTTTCCCACTATGTAGCTCTTTTTGCAAAGTTTTCTAAATATGCCCATGCTTCTTCACTACATAACTTTAAAAATCCATTTTGACAAGTAGATTCTAATAAAGATTTTGTTGAAACATCTATGCCTTCATAAATTATACCTATTAATTGTGCTTTACTCATTGCATGATGTGGACATTGAGTCAATAAATCTTTAAATCTTTCAAAATATTTCCAGAATGATTCACCCTGTTTTTGGCTACACATTAATATTTCTTTTTTCTTTTTAATCATTTGATGTGTTGGATAATATTTTTCCAGAAAAATAGAGCAAAATTCAGTCCATGTAGAAATTGAATCAAGCAATAGAGTATATAACCATCTCTTAGCTATGTCTTTTAAAGAAAAAGGGATATATCTAAGTTTAATAGCATCTATACTCATGTTCGGCATTTTCATCATTTGACAAACTTCGTTAAATTCTCTAAGGAAATAATAGGCATCCTCTCTTTCTAATCTATGAAAATGTGGTAATTAACTAATATAATTAGATTTCAGTTCAAACCTATCTCCCTCAAAGTTTGGCAGTCGAATACGTGAAGGTTCATCAACTAATTTAGGATACAGAATCTCTCCTAATGGTTTTTCTATTGGAGTAGCCATCTCTACGTTCTCTTTTAAAGAAAGGTTAGCTACACCCCAAAGAATTTCGTTAAAGTTCAGTTCAGAAAATTTTTCAGTACTCCTCTGCAATGAAAATTCCTAGGTAGGTGTTCTTACTTATCGTTTAGTACTAGGAGAACGAGTTCATGTGCTCATAAATAAATAGTAGAAGATTAATTACATACCAGTTTGAAGCTTTCCATTCAATAAATATTTGTTGTCGGATGAAGTTGAATCAGTTGCTTCTCCTTCCAATTCCTCCAACGCATTCTCCTTTCTTTTAAATGTGTTTGTAACTCATAAATAACATTCTGTTATATATATATATATTGCACATTCATAAAGTGAATAAATCTCGTTGCAAGAACGTGGCTTGCAACGTGCATCGTGGTTCCTGTTTTTATGGGTACGTGTACCACTACTAATTTTAAATTTTGGTAACTGCTAAACCGACGAAGTTTTGTTCGTGGTTAAAAGAATAACCGTTTTGCTTAATCCATGAACTAACCTCGTTGAGTTACAGATAACTCAACAGAACATAGTCGGTTACTGTTGCTAACTCCACGAACTAACTTCGTTGAGTTACAGATAACTCAACGGAGTGTTCTTATATTATATTATTGACCTCGTGGAGTTACGTTTAACTCAACGGACTTACTTCGTTGAGTTAACACTTGACAACTTCTAAGTTTTACTCTCGTAAGTTCCTCTCTGTTCTTTTTTTTTTTTTTCTTTTTCATTCTGCTAACTAAAATAAAGTTAAATCTATGTCATTAATGCATCATTCTAATTAAAATACATTTAAATCTGAACATTATATAAAGATTTAACTTGCAGGTCATTTTATGTTATGTAGAATTTACATTTTACCTTACAACATGCAGAAATTTTTAAGCAGTTATCCTGTCATTCAGCAAATTGTAAATCTGTTACATATTCATTCATAAAGTTCCACAAATTACATAATATTCAATAAATTCCATTCATTTCACATCCAAAACACGTATGAAAATTGCATCTACAAAAAATTACATTCATTAATATGAATCAATTACATTACAAGTACATCATACAATTTCATACAATTTTACACAAGTAGACGAACAATACAATTTAATCTCTATGCCTAAGTTCATCTACTTCCTTCTAGAGTTTTTCTAATTGAAGTTCTAATTGATTAATCCTCTGTACTGCTCTTGTAATTCCTCTAGAAGGTACAGCTAGTTCTGCAGCTACAAAATTTCTGTATTCTTTCACTGAAATGGTTCTTGATCTGATCCTTTTTGATGTCCATTTCGTGAAATCAATACAGTCTACCATCAGTAGTGGAATCAAATCTCCATAAAACAATTTTTTCTTTACTACTTTCAACTTGGAGATAAAAACTGCAGACCAATTTATTTGGATCTTATTTACAACTGCATATGTGGCCCATTTGACAAATTGACTTAATTCTATGTCATGGCCCTATCGTTGATAGACATTCTTAATCAGAATGTTAGCTACCATGTGTGCATTACTATTTAAATGCTTCAATCTATTTAATAATGGCACACCAGGATTGATACCTAAACAATCCTTAATTTCCTGTTCAGTCCACTCAACTGCAGTTGTGTCTTCAAAAATTTTTATTCCTTCATTCTTTAAACCAAAAATGTTGTGGATAAGCTCTAGTGTTATCTGTACATCAGCTTCCTCCACTTTTGAAATTAATCCTCCTTCTCCTTCTCATAAATTTGCATAAAAATAGGGCACTAAATTCTCATATACTACATGCCCTCTTTCTTGAGAAATGAATTGCAGTAGACCTTGGAATTCAAATAGATCTTTGATTTCTTGCATTCCATCCCAATTTACTGGTCTATTGTAAATAATGTCGTAACCCCTTATTTCTTGGTATTTAGTATAAGCTTCCTGACTACAAAAATCTACTTCATTCAAAATTGTTGTTTCAGTCGGGTCAGGAAGGTGACTTTGTTGTTCTAGAGGGGTTTGTTCTTGCTCTTCCTCTTCTATAGGCTGCATTTGAACATTCTCTACAGATTCCTGAATTTCTGTTTCTGTTTATGGTGGTGAGCTGACAGAACTCTCCACTCTATCTTGAATTCTCTCCATAAATTGCTGAAGAGTTTCTTGTTCTTCAATGGAATCTGTGAAATTATTTTTGTCCAAATGGCTTCTTTCAGCCTCTTCATTTTTTGCTCTTTCTTTTTCCTCCTGACTACCAATCTGTTCGGTTACTGTTCTTTCTGATTCTGTAACAGATTGGGATGGAGTCACGGGCAATTCAGTTTCTGCCTTAATTTCTGTTTCTTCTTGTACAAGCTGTAGACTAATTTCAGCTTGATTTTTTTGTTTTCTTTGCTGCTACTGTTGCACCTCCTCCTACTCCTCAGAATCAGATAATAGGTTAATAAAAATTTTCTCCATAGGCCTTGTAAAAATTGGTACTTCAGATTTAATTTCATCATATTTAGGCACTTTTTCTTTTCCTTTCTTTTTTCTGATTAGTTGTGCATGTTTTTCCTCTTCATCTTCTGAAATTAAATATACAAAAGTAGGCTCTACAGGCCTTATAAGTATAGATCATAAGTTGTGGTTCATGATTTCTAAACCATATACTTCGTTAACTACCCCTTAGAATACTTGGACAATTACTGAAAAAGAAAATGAAACTCTGAATGCTAAGGGCTTAAATATTTTTGATTTTGTGCATTGAGTTATGAATAGTTCAGTAAAGTGTTGTCATATAAATCTGCTTGTGAGGTGTGGCATGCATTAGAAGTTTCACATGAATGTACTTCTCAAGTTAAAGAGACTAAAATAAACATGTTGATTCATAAGTATGAACTCTTTAAGATGCATGAAGACGAAAGTATTTCTAAGAAGTTTTCTAGATTTCTTGATATCATAAATTCTTTAAAATGCTTAAGAAATAATTTTGAACAGAAGAATTTGGTGAGGAAAATTCTCAGATCCCTAAGTTCTAAATGGTCTCAGAAAGTAACATCAATTGAGGAATCACGAGATTTAAATGTTTATACTATGAATGAATTATAGGAAATTTAACAGCTTATGAAGTTCAATTAAATGAATCACTGAGTCACAACAAACTAAAAATTAAGAAAGAAATAGCCTTCGAAATTAATTCAGATTCTGATATATCTATTGATTCTGACGAGGATTTGATTTTGCTGACTAGGAAATTCAAGAAAGCATGGAAAGCTAGGAAACAACAAAGGAACAAAAATTATAAACCCTCAACGTCAAAATCACTGAATGACAAGAATTCTTCATCTAGAAAGTATGTATGTTACAACTATAGGAAACCTGGACATCTTTCTCCAGACTGTCCTATGAGGAAAAATGAAAAGCAAAGTAGGACAAATCAGAAGAAGACAGCTCAGAAAACTCAAAAAAAGTTTTACAAGAAAAAGGCTTTGAAGGTCACTTGGGATGACACGTTTGAAGAGTCTGAATCTGAGGAATTATCATCAAAATCTTCACATTCAGAAGGAGAACAAGAGTTAGAAGACGTTGCTCATGTGTACTTCATGGCAGATGAGTCTCAGGTAATATCTGATCCTGAAAGTCATTTAGATTTCAATTTTGATGAATTATTATGTGCTTATCATGCATTATTACAAAAACTTAAAGTATGTAAACTGGAAAATAAGAATTTTAGAAAATCTTCATCCATTATGGAAGAAGAAAATTGTTTCCTGTCTACTACTTTAGAAAAGTTTAAATGTGATAATGAAAATCATGTTAGAGATTTGCAAAAATTTAGATTTAATGAATGTATCTTGCATGAACAAATATAGAATATAAATGTTGAAAAATTAAAGATAGAATTTGAAAATGAAATGTTGAGAAACAATATAAATGAACTTGAATTAGAGATAAATAAATTAAAACTAAGAGTGTTAGATTTAAATTCTACCATTGAGAAATGGAATTTAAGTCAAACTAAGTTAGACAAACTAACTAGTACCCCTACGGTGTCTTGTAAATTTGACTTAGGATTTGATTATCCTGAATATTCTGAATCTCAAGCCAATAAAGGATTTATTAGTTGAAGTTCAAGTAAATCTAAGACTAAAATTCCTTTTATTATGAAACAAGGTAATAAATATGTAGAAGTAGGAACTTCAAGGGATGAATCATGTAGTAATAATATAAATCAATGTGATTTGTCAAATTATACTTCTAACATGACTATTAATGTTTCTAAAAATCTTGTTTCTTGTTTTGGAAATTCAGTTTCTAATGTTTCTAAAATTTCAAACAATTGTAGTAAATTGAAAATTCAGAAACTTGAGCATGTAATTCAATACACTGGTATTAGACCAATTACTCATTCTACATGTGATAAATCTAAAAATTTTTGTGTAAAAAAAGATTTTGTATGCACTAAAAATTCAAATACAAGTACAAAATCTTGGTATGAACTTACTGAAATCTATGAGCATGACCAAAATAAATTAACATCTAATAAAAATCAGTTTGGTCTTAGTTATACTACATCTGAAAACAAAAAGAATGATTATAAGAGCAATAATGCTATATGTGAGTATGGAGCTAATGATAAATCAATAGTACTTACAACTAATACGATTGTAAATGATAATGTTAAACTATTTTTAAACAAAAAGAAGATATATGCGTTTAATGAACTTGGTCCTCAACAACATTGGGTACTGTTTAGAATGAAAAAGTGCATATTATTAATAGTTAAATGATGGTTAATTGCATAATATTTAGCTTATCATATGAGAATTAAGCCATTATGTTATAATTGCACTATTATATGCTTTAATTAAAGAATCTGCTTAATTTTGGGGAATTAATGTTAATTTAGTACATTTCTGAATTGTCGATAAGTTGCAAGTTGTGAAATTCTTAAATATCTGAATTTTCTGATATTTCAGACAGTTATGTTTAACAGATGGAACATGTATCGTATAGTTATGTTTAAATTGCCTAACAGTTATGTTTTGAAAGAATAGTTTATTATTTCCTGAAGTACACGTGTTGAAACCATAATGCATGACTTAAGTGAACTTTCGGTGAGTTGTCTATAACTATCCAAAATTGTTGTTGGGCATGGGACAGTTATATGTGTAACTCTCCGAAATCTCTTTTTATTTATAAAATGGCTGAGGACACGTGTCATGTTCTTGGAAAGTGACTTAAGTGGATTTTCAGTGAGTTATCTCTAACAATCCGAAATGCATCTAAGCATCGAATAGTTAGCCCTGTAACTCTCTAAAATGTTTATTTTATTATTAAACTGTTGCTGACACATGTCGAGATCTGGTAGATTTACTTAAGTTATATATCGGTGAGTTATCTGTAAGTATCCAAAATGCATCTAAGCATCAGATAGTTAAGTTTGTAAGTATCCGAAATGCACCTGAGCATCGGATAGTTAAATTTATGCACGTGTTTTATAGTTAAATCAACAAAAAAAGTTCGTTGAGTTATCTGTAACTCCACGTACTATTTATTTTCTAATATGCTACTATAGCAGTTGCAGAAACAGGACAATTGGAAGAAAAACCATGATTGCACGTATCGCGTAGGGAGAAGAAAGCATCGTCATTGATATGAATGAAGGAAATCCAACCGACCATTCAAGCAGAAGCAGTTACTACTGAAGAAATATAAAAGAAAAGAAGAAAAAGAAGAAGTGTGTGATCGATGGATGACCAGTGTGTATAGAGGAGGAGCACCGAGCTTTTTGCAAGCAGTTTCGGCAATTCTCCAAAGTACCACACCAACCATCGTTACCACCACCACAATCACCAACCATCGAAGATCTGTGAAGATACTTTCTTGATGTCGGGTCAATTCCGAGCCAAACACAGTGCTTGACAACCATTGTGAGGAGTAATCGCGTCGCAGGAAGGGAAGCCATTTTCACTAAGCGCCGACTCATATTTTAGGACATCGTAAAGCTTCTAGCCTTGGCTTCGGGTTGATGCCTGTATGCTGAAGAGGAGATCATCTTGCAATTCTAGACTTGCGATTCTATAGGGAGAGGAGACAGAATTGTAAGTGGTTTAATTTTCAATGGTGTAATCGCATTGCAAGTAGTGACGAAAGTATTTACTATCGATTGAGATTACTTTACATTTCACCTTTCGCCCATTTCCATGTTCATAGTAAAACAAAAAAATACCAAAAACAATTTATCTTTGTTTGTTTTTTGTATTTGAGTGTTGTATTGTTTTTGTTGTATCATGATTAATGTTATCTTTATTAGTGTTGTGATTGTTTTATGTTTATTTTAGTTTTACAGTTTACTAAAATTGGTTCGTTCAAAAGACTTAAAGATATTAATGGTTACTATTTGAATTATCTGAATGTTAGTATTGCTTAATGATAAATCCAGTGTTTACTAACATTAAAGAGCTTAATTGATGTTATTTACAATCTGTGGAATCACCCAATGGTTGGCCGAATTTCTTTGTAAATTGCAGGATTTAAAAAGAAAAGGTAGGCTCGTGGAGTTAACTTAAGTCCACGAGGTTAGTCCGTTGAGTTAGCCATAACTCAACGAACTTTGTCCATTGAGTTAACTATAATTCAACGGAGAGCTTATTGAATATATAAATTTGTTTGTTAACAAATGAAGAGTTCTCAGTTCTTAAGCAATTCCCTGTGGGATCGACCTGTACTTGCACACTGATACAATAGACACTGTGCACTTGCAGTTAAAGTACAAATTGGAATTAATATCTAAATTGTATTAAAGGTTGTTTGTTTACTTCTAAAAAATAGGCATAAAGATAAATTAACTAAGTAAAGACAGAAGTAATAAATCTAAGTTTTTCTGGTGTTGTGCTAGGAAAATCCAAACAAGTTTTATGGCACCGTTGCTGGGGAATTGAATTGAATTAATTTAAGCAACTGTTAGAGCTGTTTTGTTTTAATAGCCAGAGTTGTGTGTTTTCTTCTGTAATTGAGAATATGGTGTATGCTTATGCTCAAAGATTTCTGAAGCCTATAATTAACATATGTGAATTCTGCAATTCTGAAGGACATGACATTTCTGACTGTTTGAAATTGAGACGTTTACAAATGGTTAGATCCCATGAACAACAAATGAATTATCATCAGTATAATAGAGCCGAGTATGAGAATCCTGTAGTTTACCCAACTAATGGTCAGTATAGAATGTGTAATATGTTGAGAGACATTGAAGTTTGGGATAGGTATGACAGACTGGAGCGTAGTATAGAGGAAAACCTGGACAAACTAGAATACTTTATGTGTTAGCAACAAGAAGTCAACCAATTAAACTATAAGGAAGCATATTCAGAACCTAAAAAGGATATAATTTTTGAAACTAAAAAAACCATAATGAAAATTGATCAAAAATTGAATACAATAAGATTAGATGATCTGGAAAGAAAATTAAAAGCATTAGACGAATATACAATGAAAATACAAGTTATGCAACAAGACAATGAAAATTATAATGTTATAAACCTGCATAATTTGCAAAATATACAACAAACAGAAAATACTAATGCAAGAGAATTTAAAGAATGCACTTTAAAACTAAAAACAATTGAAGATCATAATCACGAAAATGATATACAAAAACATCATAAGAGTAACGAAAATTTGGAAGATGTATGTGTAACATTAAGATCTGGAACTCATATACCACCAAGAACTCAAAATGAAAATGATATGAAGGTGGATAAGAGTTGTTGAGTATTTTTGTTTTGATGATGTGTACTGAATGAAAATAATCATATTTGCTCAATTACTATTGCTTGTGAAAAGAAATTAAAATCATCAATTAATATAGAAAAAGCTTACTGATATAAATACTTGTTTGTATTGGATCTGAAGTTAATAACTAGGCGTTTCGTTGCATTAATTTCTCATTTAGCTAAACGTTAAGTTAACGTGTGTTTTTATTGAAAAGAATGATATGTTTTAATGTTATATCTTCTGTATCATGAACAGTGCACGTTTAGACAACTCGTTAAGTTAGAGTTTTATTTGTATAGAGGTCACGTGAGAACTCGTTAAGTTTGAGGCTTAAAGTTAAAATAGGTCACGTGATAACTCGTTAAGTTAGTGAGTAAAAGAAGAGACGAACTCGTTAAGTTATTGTTATACACGTGGTGAAATTATAAGTTACGAATGTTGTATTGTATCACGTGAGGTGCACATGTTTAACTTGTTAAGTTAACATAACTAAACGCGTTGAGTTGCTATATTGAACATTAAGGCAACGCGTTAGGTTAGCGTTATAAACTTAAGTTGTTATTTTTGCACGTGGTAAAATTCTCATTATAAAAACATTTGTTTATTACTGAATCGGTGAGTTAAAGTTTTTTGGAGACTTACAGTCGTAACTATCCGAAAGGTAACTTAAGTTATGTTTTTAGGTCTTGACACGTGTATCACTAGTTTTATAATATAAAGAGTTTTTCGGTGACTTACATCTGTAACTATCTGAAACTTAAACTATTTTCGGTGAGTTATCGTTTAACCTTCCGAAAGAAAGGTTAAGCTGGTTCGTTGAGTTAGCGTAACACCATAGACTTAGTTCGTTGAGTTAGCTACAGTACTAGTCACGTGAATTGGTACATGAGGAACTCGTAAAGTTAGAAACGTTAAGTTATATATATATACTTGTGTTACTCGTTTAGTTAACATTAAAGTAACGACTTCTTATTACACTTGATGAAAATATTTTGGACGAGAAAGTTTATTTTGCAGGAAATTTTTTAGAGATCCAGTACTGATGATTAAAGAAAATTCAAAATGTAAACGTGGGTCAGAACATGTGTATTTCAATGAAGGAAAAAGCAAAGACGTGAAGAAGTGGAAAATTGGTAGCGGTTAAACGTGAAGGATATGCATGAAATGAAGATACAGTATAAAAGGCATAGAATTCTCGTTGATCAATATATCCTTGCACACAAAATGAAAAATCTTTTCAAGGATCAAACCATCCCTGCACACTAAAAGAAAAATCTTTTTCAGGGATCAAAAAACACCTATTCGGGAAAAATCTTTCAAGTGGAAGAAAATTCAGTGAAGCATAAAAAGGTAAGATTTTCGTCACTAAAGATTTGAAGTATCAGAAGAAAGCAAATTCGGTGAAGCATAAAAAGGCAAGATATTCATCACTGAAGAATTGCTGAAGAAGAAAGAAGAAGAAGAAGAAAGATCTCAAATAGGGAGAAATGTTTTAAATTCTGTAAATTAGTTTTCTCTGTTTGTAGTTATGAAATTGTATAAATGAAACATGGTATCGAAATATAATTGCATCTACAATTTCTGAAGAGAATTGAATTGTATATTGTAATTGAAACCTTGAATAAAAATGATTTTATGAAAACAATGTCTCGACTTATTTTTGAGTTTTAAAGTTTCAATTATATTTCAGAAAATATTAAAAATACACAATTCACCCCCCTCTTACGTAGCCATATGATCCTACAAGTGGTATCAGTGCTTTGTTAATAATCTTTGATATAAAATCTATACCAACCTATTTAATATCATTGCTTATTCTACCTTCCTTATTTTTAAACAGAAATTAATATCTGAGCATACGTTTAACTTTCTTTATTTAAGGCTCAAGTTGTTTTAAAGTTTTTAGACTATTTAAAATCAAATAGGTTGAAAAATCTAAGGTAAAATGGCTACTGGAAATGGTAATTTTTCTTTATATGAAGGCCAAAATCTTAATCGTCCTCCTTTATTTGATGGAATACATTTTGAATATTGGAAATATAGGATGATTGTTTTTCTTCAAATTATAGATCATAAATTGTGGTTCATGATTTCTAAATCATATACTTTGTTAACTACTCCTTATAATACTTAGACAATTACTGAAAAAGAAAATGAAACTCTGAATGCTAAGGGCTTAAATATTTTATTTTGTGCATTGAGTTATGAACAGTTCAGTAAAGTGTCGACATATAAATCTGCTTATGAGGTGTGGTATGCATTAGAAGTTTCACATGAAGGTACTTCTCAAGTTAAAGAGACAAAAATAAACATGTTGATTCATAAGTATGAACTCTTTAAGATGCATGAAGACGAAAATATTTCTGAGATGTCTTCCAAATTTCTTGATATCATAAACTCTTTAAAATGTTTAGGAAAGAATTTTGAACAGAAGGATTTGGTGAGGAAAATTTTCAAATCCCTAAGTTCTAAATGGTCTCAGAAAGTAACATCAATTGAGGAATCACGAGATTTAAATGTTTATACTATGAATGAACTTATAGGAAATTTAACAGCTTATGAAGTTCAATTAAATGAATCATTGAGTCACAACAAACTAAAAATGAACAAAGAAATAGCCTTCGAAATTAATTCAGATTCTGATATATCTACTGATTCTAATGAGGATTTGATTTTGCTGACTAGGAAATTCAAGAAAGCATGGAAAGCTAGGAAACAGCAAAGGAACAAAAATGATAAACCCTCAACGTCAAAATCACTGAATGACAAGAATTCTTCATCCAGAAAGTATGTATGTTACAACTGTAAGAAACCTGGACATCTTTCTCCAGATTGTCCTATGAGGAAAAATGAAAAGCAAAGTAGGACAAATCAGAAGAAGACAGCTTAGAAAACTTAGAAAAAGTTTTACAAGAAAAAGGCTTTGAAGGTCACTTGGCATGACACGTCTGAAGAGTCTGAATCTGAGGAATCAGCATCAAAATCTTCACATTCAGAAGGAGTATAAGAGTTAGAAGACGTTGCTCATGTGTGCTTCATGGCAGATGAGTTTGAGGTAATATCTGATCTTGAAAGTCGTTCAAATTTAAACTTTGATGAATTATTCTGTGCTTATCATGCATTATTACAAAAACTTAAAGTATGCAAACTAGAAAATAAGAATATTAGAAAATCTTCATCCATTATAGAAGAAGAAAATTGTTTCCTGTCTACTACTTTAGAAAATTTTAAATGTGATAATGAAAATCATGCTAGAGATTTGCAAAAATTTAGATTTAATGAATGTATCTTGCATGAACAAATACAGAATATAAATGCTGAAAAATTAAAGATAGAATCTAAAAATAAAATGTTGAGAAACAATATAAATGAACGTGACTTAGAGATAGATAAATTAAAATTGAGAGAGAAATATTTAAATTCTACCATTGAGAATTGGAATTTAAGTCAAACTAAGTTAGACAAACTAACTAGTACCCCTGCGGTGTCTTATAAATTTGGCTTAGGATTTGATTATCTTGAATCTCAAGCCAATAAAGGATTTATTAGTTGCAGTTCAAGTAAATCTAAGACTAAAATTCCTTTTATTATGAAACAAGGTAATAAATATGTAGAAGTAGGTATTTCAAGGGATGAATCATGCAGTAATAATATAAATCAATGTGATTTGTCAAATTGTACTTCTAACATGACTATAAATGTTTCTAAAAATCTTGTTTCTTGTTTTGGAAATTCAGCTTCTAATGTTTCTAAAATTTCAAACAATTGTAGTAAACTAAAAATTCAGAAACCTGAGCTTGTAATTCAATACACTGGTATTAGACCATTTACTCATTCTGCATGTGATAAAACTAAAAATTCTTGTGCAGAAAAAGATTTTGTATGTACGGAAAATGTTAATACAAGTACAAAATCTGGGTATGAACTTACTGAAATGTATGAGCATGACCAAAATAAATTAACATCTGATAAAAATCTGTTTGGTCTTGATTATACTACATCTGAAAACAAAAAGAATGATTATAAAAGTAATAATGCTGTATGTGAGTATGAAGCTAATGATAAATCAATAATACTTACAACTAATAAGAATATAAATGATAATGTTAAACTATTTTTAAACAAAAAGAAGAAATATGTGTTTAATGAACTTGGTCCTCAACAACATTGGGTATCGAGAAAAAGTTTTTCTTAATTTGTGTTGCAGGAGGAAACAACATCAAAATGGATCTTGGACAATGGAGCGTCAAGTCACATCACTGGACAAAAAAGTCTATTACAAAATTTTACAAATACCATGAAAGGAAGTGTAACATTTGGAAACAAAAGCAAAGATAAAATCATAGGTATGGGAAATGTTCAAATAACTCCTACTTGTGTTATTTTGAATGTACTATATGTAGAAAACCTAGGATTTAATTTGCTGAGTGTCATAAAACTAACTTAAAATGGATATTATGTAGTGTTTGAAGATAATGTATGCAAAATAATTGATAAAAATACAGATGAAATTAAGTTTATTGCTAAAAGAAAAGGTTCTATATATATTTTATCTTTAC
Source organism: Cymodocea nodosa (assembly GCA_036874045.1). Lineage (NCBI taxonomy): Eukaryota > Viridiplantae > Streptophyta > Magnoliopsida > Alismatales > Cymodoceaceae > Cymodocea > Cymodocea nodosa. The sequence goes on from JAZBRI010000011.1 coordinate 837,228, forward strand.
CTTCGGGTGTTGTTGATTTAAATTCATGTTTGCTAGTTGAAACTAGTGATGCATATCTATGGCATAGAAGGATTGGGCATATAAATATGAAACTGTTACATAAACTATGTAGAAAACATTTAGTGAGAGGTTTACCAAAGATTAAATACTCAAAGGACTTTATGTGTGATGCATGTGAGTTAGGTAAACTTCATAAAAACTCTTTTAAATCCAAAACTGATATTTCAAGCAAGAGAGTCTTAGAACTTATACATATGGATCTATTTGGACCAACAAGAATCATGAGTCTTGGTGGTAAACGGTATGTATTTGTTTTAGTAGATGACTTCTCTAGATTCACTTGGGTATATTTTCTAGCATCTAAGACAGAAGTTTTTGAAAAATTTAAAATGTTTTGCAATTTTGTTCAAAATGAGCTGAGTGTCTCTATTCAAAAACTTAGGAGTGATCATGGAACTGAGTTTGATAATGATCAAATGGATAACTATTGTAATGAGCATGGCATTGATCACATATTTTCTTTTCCAAGAGCACCGTGTCAAAATGGTGTTGTTGAGAGAAAGAATAGATCACTTCAAGAAATGGCCAGAACTATGTTGAATGAACATAAGTTATCTCAAAATATTTGGGCTGAAGCAGTAAATACAGCTTGTTATGTTATTAACAGAAGTCATTTAAGACCTCATGTTAATAAAACTCCTTTTGAAATTATGTTTAATAGGGTTCTAAAAATTTCCTATATAAAACCATTTGGCTGCAAGTGTTTTATTCTTAATACTAAGGATAAAAGGGATAAATTTCAAGCCAAATCGGATGAAGGAATTTTTGTAGGTTACTCTACTAGAAGTAAAGCCTATAGAGTATATAACAAGACTTCTAGGACTATTGAAGAAACCCTCCATGTAAGCTTCAATGAAAATTCTCTTAGAGAATCTCAATCTAAAGTTGATAATAATGATTTGATCAATCTTCCAAAAGAGTTAGAGATCAATAAAGAGATTGATGATTTATCTGAGAAAATAAAAAATATGAACTTAAATGATCAAACTAATGATGAAAGTGATGGACTTTCAGATGTTGATGAGAATATTGAGGAAAATCAGAGAAATTAGCGTTATTCTTCATCACATCCCATTACTCAAGTCATTGGTGATATTAATGAGGGAGTTAAAACTAGAGCTTCAGTAAATTTAAATAATATGTGTATGTTTGTTTCTATGGTGGAACCAAGGAATATACAAGAAGCATTATCTGATGAAAATTGGATAGTGGCAATGCAAGAAGAACTAAATCAATTCATCAGAAATGATGTATGGGAATTAGTCTCTCCACTAGAAAATCAGTCCATAATAGGTACAAAGTGGATCTTTAGAAACAAAACTAACGAAACTGGTCAAGTTATAAGGAATAAAGCTAGATTAGTTGCACAAGGGTATACACAGGAAGAAGGATTAGATTATGATGAAACATTTGCTCCTATGGCTAGGTTAGAAAGTATTAGAATATTATTGGCCTATTCTTGTTATATGGATTTTAAATTATATCAAATGGATGTAAAGAGTGCATTTCTAAATGGTTTAATTAATGAAGAAGTCTATGTAAAACAACCACCTGGATTTGAAGATATTAAAAATCCTGACTTTGTGTATAAATTGAAGAAAGCCTTGTAACTAATTACTTATCCTGAATTTTAAATCAACAAAATTGTATTCATGCCTACTACAATTACTGTACTTATTGTTAAATCTTTTACATTGAGGACAATGCAAAATGTAGGTATGGGGCGGAGGTAATTAAAGTAACAGCCATGTAAGTTTGTTAATTAAAGGAATTAAAATGGTACTACAAAGTTGTGGAAATTGAAAATTTTTATGAACTTGCTGTAACTATCTGATAATTGAGACTGTAAAATTTTTATAATCTGTAACTACTTGAATGTTATATGTTATATTTAGAAGGCTATATAAGATGCTATAGAATTTAATATTTATGCAAATCTAGATATAGTATCTTATGTTTTTTCTGAATTTCATGAGTTTAACAGTTTCACGATTTTAAAATGAAATCAGAATGCTTAATGAAAAATCAGTAAATTATCTGAAGTCCTGAAGGAACTAAGATTTGAATTCTAGATTAAATAAAACACATATGATTAAAGATACATTTAATTTGACTGATTGAACTTGTAGAATGATTTATGTGTACATCTTATTAAACTATAGAAAAAGTGTGAGCCTACAATTATGGATTCATATTTTTAGTAAATGATAGAAGCAGGACTATATGAGATTGGTGATTACTACATTTGTATTAATGAAATACGAACATATACAGTATGTGATTAATGTTCTTGTTTTGTAAAAAAAAAAAAAAAAAAAAAGGAAAAGAAAAAGAAAAAAGAAATTTTTTTTGAGAGTTTATTGACTTGTTTGATCACGAGTCTTTTGTACTTATCAAATCTGGGATTGTTGATTGAAAGCTCGTTACATGGGTACATTAGAAAACTCCTATATGATTCAAGCTTATCAAATTAACTTTTAAAGTACAAAAAATATATATATATACATATACTGTTTTGAAAAGATACAAGTGTTTTGTGAAATACAGATATCTTATGAATCGAGTATATTTTCTATTATCTAGAATTGCTGTAATATGAATCTGGAATTGACTTTTGAAGTTGTTTAATGGAGATACAATTATTTATTCTACTTGTCTTAATCATATTGAATTGGATTGTACTTTGATTCATATGTTGTTGAAATTTCTTCTAGAAATCTTATTGGAAAATTCAGGATGACAGATGATGAAAAGAAAAACAAACGATAATATAATTAACACCTATGTGATGATGATATACTTTGTATGTAATTTGCATATATTCTAAGTATATTTGTAGGTTGATTACTAAAACATACAGAATATATATTTTTATGCTGAATAGAAGAAAAAAAAAGAAGAATTAATTCTAGCACTTTTTGAAAGACCAATTAATTAGATCTTAGTTTGCTAAGGGACTAGCAAAATTTAGGTATGGGGGAAGTGTTTAGAATGAAAAAATGCATATTATTTGTAGGATCGTCTGTATCATAAGAGGGGGGGTGAATTGTGTCTTTAGTAATTAAACTAGCGGATAAAATAAGAGCACAAAACACTCGCAAATGAAATTCTATTCTTTTATTTCAAGACAGAATTTACAATATCCTTTCAGCTCAATTCCCTTCTTGACGGTTTTGATACAATAATTTTTTTGATATACAATTCAAATAGGAAAACAAAGCTCTTTTTCAAAACTAATTTTGAATTGTATAAAACTTGATCTTTATGCACACAACTTTTTTCTTTCTCTTTGCTCAACTTCTGTATCTCTTCTTCTCCAGTTGTCGAATTTCTAGACTTCTTACGTTTGCAGCTCCTTTTCTAAAATTGTTTGGAATTTCGAACTTCTTCTAATGTTGGAGAACTTTTCAGAATATGAATATTCAAACATAACTTTTCAGTTAGGGATCCAGATTGAATATTCAAACTTGGTTTTTGAGATTGGGATCCTCTATTGTAATGTAGCTCGTACTCTCTATGAGTAGTCGAACTTTGTTGTCTTTCACGTTCAGCATGTTCATCCACTTGATCCACAATCCATAATCCACGTACTAATTTTCTCTTTAATCCAAATTACTTTCTATTTAAATTTCCACTTTCTTCACTAACAATTTGAGTTTCCATGATCTCCACTCATAGATTCACCGAAACTTTATCTTCCTGGAGTCTTGTAGAATATCTTCTAAGTCTTCGATTTAGTCGAACATTTATCCTTTAACTCCTGTCAAAAATCGAACACTTATCCTTTAACTCTTTGAGTTTTTGCACCTACAAAACACGTGACTAAATAAGGAAACTTATCTGTTCATTAGTCCTTTTAAAAAACTCGAACAGTTATTTATCCATGCGTATAAAAACTTGAACAGTTATCTAACTATTCAATTTTTCATTACCGAACGCACATGGAAAACATGTGACAACTTGAAACATTAAAAACACACATGTAGATAACTTAACTATATGAGTTTTTAACATAAAGTATTCGACAAAAATGAAACGTTAACTATCCGAAAGTTTAACTATTGCAAATCTAGCTCTTCGGAAATATTTAATTTATCCAACATAAAAATGAAACTTTTCGATAATCTGTTAACTATTACACTTAGAGAATATTATGTAGACTTATTTAAATATGTTAATAAAGCATACATCATCAAAATTAAATACCTAACAATCTCTCCCTTTTTGATGATGTCAAAACCTAATAAGTCACATAATTTATATCTCCCCGTTTTTGGCATTATAAAAAAGTAAACAAACTATTTTCTCCCCTTTTAGGAAGTTAAGTTTTATAAATGTAAGGAAGGATATCTTACTAAGTATATATTAATCAAAACGATAGTGTCAACCATACATAAGAGTTATGGATTAAACAAAAACTGTTTAATATCATAAACTGTGAAAAATAATCACGTAACATTAAAATCAGTAAACAGTTTACATAATGGTTTTGGTTACAAATTACAAAAAATAAATCATGTAATACATAATTTGTATAATCATAAGCCTCCTTGTCTTCGAAAAATATCAATTAGAGTATCTGAAATTTTCTTTGCAATATCTGTACTAACTCTATTTATTTGATCAAGTAATGCCTAATCTAAATCATTTTGAGAAACTTGTGATGGTTGTTGTAAAAATTTAGTATGTATGTCTGTATCTATACCTATATGTATTTCTCTATGTATACCTTGTTGTATATCTATATGTATATCTTATTGTATATCTGTATGTTGCTGTGTTTCTGTAAATTCTGTGGATTGTTACTATGTTTGCCGAACCTGTTGTTGTTGTTGTCTAAGGATAGGTGTATTTGCCACTTGGTATTTTTGGAGTTCCTTTGCAGAGAAAGATCATGACTTTAATCTTTTCTGTGGCCCAAGTGTAATATCTGTTTGACTTGCCACAATTCTCAAAATTGTATCACCATAAAATAATTTACTTTGCAAATGTAAGATATGAGAAACAAAAATATCATACCAGTTCACCTATATATGGTTGATTAATGCGTATGTATCATAAAGACAACAACTGCCAACTTCTACCCCATGACCAAACCTCTAAAACAATGTAGCATGCAATATTTTTGCAATAAAATGTGCTTGGCCATTTAAGTCATTTAGTAATGTCAATGGTTTGTTGGCAGTTGGATCTTTGGCTAAACTTGTAATGTCCCATCCCAATCGATAAACCTGTTTTCTTTTTTATAATTTAACTCCATTTTTTAGACCAAGTACCTGATGAAGTAAATCTGTAGTTAAATATATGGCATTTTCTTGTATATTAGAAACAGGAATACCTTCTTCCACTTTTAAGTTTGAGTAAAAACAATTGAGAAGTTCGGGTATAGCAAGATGGTCTGGCTGTTGTGGAAGTAGAGTCAACAAGCCTTGAAATTCAAACAGTTCACGTATGTGTGCCATCCCTTCAAACTTAACTGGTCTTGAATATAAAACTGTAAAAGTTTTATATGTCTGAAATTTGTCATAACAGGAATAATTTCTGAACCATAATAGGGTATTTGCATCTAAACTCTGTTTAGGATTAGGTATTTTCCTGTCATGATGTTCTGATCTAGGACTTGTTTCAATATTATCAGTAGCATCTATATTGTCAGATCTTTCAAAACTAGTGGAATTTCTATCAAAACTAGTATAAATGTTTGAAATATCTGTTATTATCGTATCAATAATCTGTTGAATTTCTTCTGTTTGTTCTTCTAGAAACATTTCAGTAGCAATAGTCTCTATAACAATCTGTATATCAACAACCTATATATCTATATGTGATCTATATAACTGTCTCTGTATGGAAGAATATTCTATATCTGTCTATGGAATAGAATCATCCTGTATTTCTGAAATTTGTATATGTGAGACATTGGTAGTATCATATTCTATTTGTAACTGTGTATGTTGTTGATTATATACATTTATCAACAAGTATACGATATATTGTAACAGACATAACCATACATATAAAGTGTAGTATAAGCCCAAAATACAAAAGTCTTTGTTCAAGATACAGTAAGAGGAAGAATATCTGTACATTCCTCTTCAGATGAAATATCTTCAAAATTCATAGACTCAGTGTCTATGTCATCAATAATATCATCAAATTTGATATCATCTGTATATATATCATCAAAATTTCCTACATTCTCACTTTCCGTAGGAAAAGAATGTGTGCTTGTAGCATTGTGTGAAAAACTATCCATTGTATTAAAAGATACATTATGCACTAATGTGACACAATACCTTAGAGTATATGCTTGTAAGCCAATATTTATCACATCTGCTGGGATTCTTGACAAAAATGTCCAGCTTCTGCAATGGAGCATAATTTTCCATTTTTCACTGATTCTTCTTTTTGCTACAATATTCCTTGTACACCTGCAGTTAGTCTAAAATATTCAATTGTCTTTTTCTTTGTTCAACTATATGTTTGTAGTGTTTCAGGTTGTTCAGGAGGTTCTAAAATTGTCTTAATTTCTCCTGTTAAAGGCACCTGTTGTCTTGATGGTCCTTCACCATGATGCCTAGGTGGTAATAATGGAATATAAAGTTTTAAGCTCTCTACCTCTGCCATTTTGAGTTGATAAACTCTTTGTCCTTCACTTCGAAGGCTCATTTTGCTAATGGCAGTTTTCTATTCATCGATATACTGTTTAATATCATCTAAAATAGCTGGGGGAAAATAATGTTGGGAATACAAGGATTGTAATTCCTTGTTTGCATTTTCGATCATTGGTCCCCACTTCTTTTCATAATAAGTGATAGACTGTACTGATTTCTCTAGTACATGTCCAGAACTTACAACCGCAGGGTTAGGTTGTAAATTTCTTTTCCATAAATGCAATGCGAAAAGTTCAATTTGTTTTAGTCTAAATTGTGTTTCAGCATAATTTCGAATAAATTTCCAATAGAAATTTTTCTCATCTTGAACAGCTTTTCTGATTTCGTGTAGTACTTCGTTTGAAAAAGTGTACCTAGAGTAAATATCATTGATTTCATTCTGCATTTTCTGAAGTTCTAGCTCTCTTTTCTGCACTTTGGTAATTCTACCACGTCCTCTTCCACGTCCTAACATTGTTGATTAATCTTCGCTATTCACTATAGAACTTAGTGGAAGGAAAGATTGTGAAGCTAGGGTTTTACCAAGGTAGAAACACGAAAGGTTGTTAGGAAAACATTCATAACTCTCTGAGTTTAGAAATGGATAAACGGAATCAATCATTGAAATCATAAATATAAGATCTGTTACCGATAAATAACTCGAGTGCTTGCAATAACTATACAAGTTTTACAACCAACAATTGCAGAATACCTAGCGTAACTGTGCATATAAAGAAAATAACTTCAGGCTAAGTGAAAAAGTGAGAAAACTCGAAGACTTATGATAATTGTTTGAGTTTCTCGAAGGAATAGGTGTGGAAAGTCGAAGATTTAAACATAACTGTTCGAGTTTCGATTGAGACATTATAAAGCAGTGAAATTCAACACATGCACAATTTGAACTTAAGGTGTTCAGAAAGTTTCGGAGACTTATAAACCTAACCTTCCGATGCTCAGGTGCATTTCGGAGAGTTACAGATAGCCTTCCGAAAGATAACTTAAGTCAATCGTCCAGATCACAACACGTGTACTTAAGCAGTTTTATAATAAAGAGTTGTTTCAAATAGTTACAAATCTAACTTTCCGATGCCCAGACGCATTTCGGAGAGTTACAGATAACTTACCGAAAATCCACTTAAGTCATGCATTATGGTTTCGACACGTGTACTTCAGGAAATAATAAAATAGTCTATTGAACGTTTTAAAACACAACTGTCCGATACTTGTAATATAACTTACCGAAACAATAGAAAATTTGAATACTTAAGAATTAAAATACCTGCAAGTCATCGACAGTTTAGAAATGTACTTAATTAAGGTGTATTTCCTGAAATTATGCATATTCTTTCATGAAAAGCATATAATAGTTCAAAAGTGATGAATTATTATACGAGAAATTGCTCCCCCTACATAAATGTAGTGTAAAGAATCTATGGCGTACTTAATCTGGGTTGCCAAGCCCTAAGTAGAGTTGGCTTAAAAAGGTTAAATAGCTTACTTAAAGAGGATGCTAAGCCTTAAATAGATTTGATTCTCTCTTTTTTCTTTTCTTTTTTAATTGAAATGAAATATAGAAATAAGTAGTAGAGTTAACAATTTAGACTTTCTGGCTTTTATCTTATTCAGTTTACAAAAGATAAATCATAGAGATATATCTACAGAAACTTAAAAGATTTCAATAATGAGTACACAACTTAAGACAAATAAATATCGTACATTATGTGTAAAGAGTAGATAATAACAAAAATAACAAAGATTATATGCACAAATTATGTCAGGATTGTTATAACACCTTGAAAGATAAATTAAGCTTGAGTACATTGCCCCCTTTTTTTTTTTGTTATATTCATATATATATATATTTTATGTATCACCTCCCACAATATCATCTTTTTACGTGATCACAATCCCTTGCTTAGGGGAAAGATAACCAGTTACTCAATGACAAGTGAGAACAGGTAAAAATTTTTATTTTTTATTTAAATATAATCTGAATTACTTGCAAGATGAGTTTTCAGTCAGCACATCCCAAACTAGTTGGTTTAAGTGACTAGGGTTTAAGATCCCCCAATGAACTTAATTACTCAAGTAATTACAGACAAAAAATAAACAAAAATAAAACAAGACAGTAAATTAAATTAGAGGCAACCGCAAGACTTAATTTTTCTAACAGAATGTTAATAACTTTCCTTTAATAAAAAGTACATACTTTCTATGTATTTTCCTATTAAAATCTCTGTAATAGCATATACATAAGTAACAAAAATATAGTTGGCACTCACATTGAATCAATTTAACTTTTCCTTAAGTAATCTTTTCTGAATTTTTCTTAAATAAATTGACTTCAATAAAAAATCAGAATTTCATAAATTCTTAACTACTAGAAAACTGTAATTCGGAAATAGATATGTTGTTTTGTTTTGTTTTGTTTTTTTTTTTTAATAATAAAGACATTAAATTCTAAAACTACCTTATAACAAACCAAAATACAATGAACAAAACCATTTAAATATCAAATAACCTATAGATACCAAGTTCTAATCGAAATTTTGAGAATGTATTTTCATCTAAGGGTTTTGTAAATAGATCTGCTAATTGTTCTATGGTAGGAACAAAATTTAATACTATTTTTCCTTTTATAACATTATCCCTTAGAAAATGATGTTGAACTTCTATATGTTTTGCTCGTGAATGTAAGACAAGATTTTTAGATAAACTTATTGCAGAACTACTATCACAGAAAATCTTAGTTGGTTCATAGTCTAAATTAAAATCTTTTAAGGTTTGTCTAATCCACAGGATTTGAGCACAGCAAAGTGTAGCAGCTATATATTCAGCTTCAATTGTAGATAATGCTACAAAATTTTGCTTTTTGCTAAACCATGACACTAAAGAATTACCTAACAATTGACAAGTGCCACTAGTGCTTTTTCTTTCAAACTTACATCCTGCGAAATCAGCATCACTATAACCTACTAAGTTTAAAGAACTGTGTTTAAAGTAAAACAGTCCGAAATTGATGGTTCCTAATAGATATTTAAAAATTCATTTAACAGCAAGTAGGTGTGATTCCTTAGGATTTGATTGATATCTAGCACAAGTACACACACTAAATATAATATCTGGTCGGCTACTTGTTAAATAGAGTAATGAACCAATCATACTTCTATATTGTTTTACATCTACAATTTTTCCAAAGTCATCTTTATCCAACTTGGTGATAGTACTCATTGGTGTATTATTTGTTTTAGTGTTGTCTAAACCAAACCTCTTTAATAAATCTTGAGTATATTTTTCTTGTGAAATAAAAGTACCCTGATCTAATTACTTAATTTGTAAGCCTAGGAAAAATGATAGTTCACCCATCATACTCATTTCAAATTGATTAGTCATGTCTTTCGAAAAGGACTCAACTAATTTATCGTTTGTTGCTCCAAATATGATGTCATCTACATAGATTTGAACTATTAATATATATTTTTCGATCTTCTTGATAAAAAGAGTGTGATCTGCCTTTCCCATAGAATACCCTTTTTCCATAAGAAATTTAGATAATCTTTCATACCAAGACCTAGGAGCTTGTTTAAGGCCATATAGTGCCTTCTTAAGCTTGTAAACATACTCAGGATGTTTTGAATCTTCAAAACCTAGAGGTTGTTTTACATACACTTCTTCTTTTATATATCCATTTAAAAAAGCAGTCTTAACATCCATTTGATATAATTTGAAATCCATATAATAAGCATATGCTAACAAAATTCGTATTGATTCTAGTCTAGCAACAAGAGCAAATGTTTCATCATAGTCAATTCCTTCTTCTTGCTTATAACCTTGAGCAACTAATCTAGCTTTATTTTTAACTATATGTCCATCTTGATCTACTTTGTTTCTAAATACCTACCTTGTTCCTATTATGGATTGATTTTCAGGTGGTGGAACTAGATCTCATATCTCATTTCTTATAAATTGATTTAGCTCATCTTGCATAGCTAAATACCAAAATTCATCTTCTAAGGCATCTTCAATTATCTTAGGTTCTAGTAAAGAAACAAATGAATAAGCACCACAAATGTTGACTACTGATGACCTAGTCCTAACTTCTTGATTAGGATCACCTATTATCTAATTAATAGGATGAGATGAAGCATAACGCCAATTTCTATGTTGTTCCATATTTTCTATAGGTATGACATTGTTTTCTTCTAAATTTTCATCATTCAAACTTAGATTTCTTATTTCATCAGATAATTTATCAATTTCTCTGTCAACATCATTTGGTACTATTTCTGGGAGAATTTTTGAATCAAAGTTTTCAGCATGTCTTAAATCCAAATGAGAATTTTCATGAAATTTCACATGTAGGGTTTCCTCAATGGTTTTTGTTGATTTATTATAAACTCTATATGCTTTACTTCTAATGGAATAACCAACAAAAATCCCTTCATCTGATTTGGCTTTAAATTTGTCTTTTCGTTCCTTAGTGTTTAAAATAAAACACTTACAGCCAAAGGGTTTTAAATAACTTATTTTGGGAACCCTGTTATACCGTATCTCATAAGGAGTTTTATCTAAAATTGGTCTTAGATGTACTCTATTTATAACATAGCATGCTGTATGAACTGCTTCTGCCCAGAGAAAAAGGGGTAACTTATTCTCATTTAACATGGTTCTAGACATTTCCTGAAGTGATCTGTTCTTACGTTCTACTATCCCATTTTGTGAAGGAGCTCTTGGAAATGAGTACCTATGATCTATGCCTAATTCTTCACAAAAGGTGTCCATTTGATCATTATCAAATTCTGTACCATGATCACTCCTAAGTTTTTGAATTTTAACATTTTGCTCATTCTGAACTTTATTACAGAATATCTTAAATATTTCAAAAAATTCAGTTTTATTAGCTAGAAAATAGACCCAAGTAAATCTAGAATAGTCATCAACTAGTACAAAAGCATAATGTTTACCTCCTAGACTGGTTGTTCTAGTAGGTCCAAATAAATCCATATGCACTAGTTCTAATACTCTTTTGCTTGTTATTTCATTTAAGCTTTTAAAGGATGTTTTATGTAATTTACCTAGTTGACACGTATCACACATAAACTCTTTTGAGTACTTAATTCTAGGTAAACCTCTAACTAGATTCTTTTTAGACAGCTTTTGTAATAATTTTAAGTTTGAGTGTCCTAGCCTTCTATGCCATAAAATGACTTCATTCGATTTTGCAATTAAGCAAGCATTGTCTTTAATAATATCAAAAGACAAATTTAGAATACAAATAGATCCTTTCTTGTATGTAGTGAATAAAATTTCGTTTGTAGTCATGTCCATAATTTTACAGGAATCTTTTTCAAAAATTATTCTGTAAATCTTCATGAAAACAAGAACACTCAATAAAGTAAAACCTAAGTTTTCAACTAATAAGACATCATTTATAAAACATTTCTCAGTTACTAGAACCTTGCTAAACCCAAGGATATTTGTTTTGCTTTTATTTCCAAAGGTAATTTGTCTTTTCTTGGTCTTTGTTATTTCTATAAGTAATCGTATATCTCTAGTCATGTGGCTGGATGCTCCACTGTCCATTATCCATTTTGATTTGTGTACCTCACTGGATTTTGCCATAAAGCATACATTTGCCAGATTTTCTTCTAAATCTGATGTTGATGAGGATTCATTGTCTGATGTTGAATCCTTTGTTTCTTCACTTTGTGAAGTTGAAGAGTCATCCCATGTCACTTTAAGTGCCCTTCTCTTTCTGAATTTCTTATTCCTGAAATTCCTCCTCGAATTCTTCTTATCTTTGTTGAGAGGACAATTAGTTTGAAAGTGATCCGGCTTGTTGCACTTGTAGCATATACTTTTGTCTTTCGTGAATGACTTCTTCTCCATATCTTCAGATGTCTTTGCTGACCTGAAGTTCCTACATTTCTTCAATAGATTTCTAAATTTTTTGGTCAACAACAATAAATCATCGTTAGAATCACTAGTGACTTTTGAGACTTTATCAGCCTCAAAAGCCAGATCCCTATTAGGATTTTTCCCTTTTGGATCTAAATGTTGTACTTCATAGGTTGTTAGATTTCCTATGAGATCATCGAGAGTATATGTATTTAAGTCTTTGGACTCTTCAATAGATGTCTTTTGAGCCCAAATTTTAGTTAAAGATCTAAGAATCTTTCTTACCAAGTCTTTTTCCTCGAATTTCTTGCCTAAAGATTTTAATGAATTTACAATCTCAAAAAATGGGAAAACATGTCAGAGATACATTCATTTTCATGCATTTTAAAAAGCTCATATTTATGTACTAACATATTGATCTTAGATTCCTTGACTAGATTAGTACCTTCGTTGGTAACTTCTAATGCATGTCATATCTCATATGCAGTTTGATATGCAAAAACTTTATTAAATTGATCATGAGATAAAGCACAAAACAAGATTTTTAAACCTTTAGCATTTAGTGTCATTCGCTCCTTTTCAACAAAAGTCTAAGTATCATATGGAGTCGTAACTAACACTATAGGATTGCTAATTATATGCCATAATTTGAAATCGATTGACTGAAAGAATACTTTCATCCTATATTTCTAGTAGCCATAATTGCTACATTCGAACATAGGAGGACGATTAGTGGTCTGTCCTTCAGTCATAACTAAGATTTCAGAATTATCCATTTTAAACAGATGATCCGAAGTAAATGACAGGAAAAACCAATTCCTAAATAGAGAAATGAAGGCTTTCAGATGTATTAAACAGTTTAATTGCTCTAATACCAATTGTAGGATCGTTTGTATCACAAGAGGGGGGGTGAATTGTGTCTTTAGTAATTAAGCTAGCAGATAAATAAGAGCACAAAACACTCGTAAATGAAATTCTATTCTTTTATTTCAAGACAGAATTTACAATATCTTTTCAGCTCAATTCCCTTCTTGACGGTTTTGATACAGTAAATTTTTTGATATACAATTCAAATAGGAAAACAAAGCTCTTTTTCAAAACTAATTTTGAATTGTATAAAACCTGATCTATATGCACACAGCTCTTTTCTTTCTCTTTGCTCAGCTTCTATATCTCTTCTTCTCCAATTGTCGAATTTCTAGACTTCTTGCGTTTGCAGCTCCTTTTCTAAAATTGCTTGGAATTTCGAACTTCTTCTGATGTTGGAGAACTTTTCAGAATATGAATATTCAAACTTAACTTTTCAGTTAGGGATCCAGATGGAATATTCAGACTTGGTTTTTGAGATTGGGATCCTCTATTGTAGTGTAGCTCGTACTCTCTATTAGTAGTCGAACTTTGTTGTCTTTGACGTTCAGCATGTTCATCCACTTGATCCACAATCCATAATCCATGTACTAATTTTCTCTTTAATCCAAATTACTTTCTATTTAAATTTCCACTTTCTTCACTAACAATTTGAGTTTCCACGATCTCCACTCATAGATTCACTGAAACTTTATCTTCCTAGAGTCTTGTAGAATATCTTCTAAGTCTTCAATTTAATCGAACATTTATCCTTTAACTCCTGTCAAAACTTGAACACTTATCTTTTAACTCTTCGAGTTTTTGCACCTGCAAAACATGTGACTAAACAAGAAAACTTATCTGTTCGTTAGTCCTTTTATAAAACTTGAATAGTTATCTATCCATGCGTATAAAAACTCGAACAGTTATCTAACTATTCAATTTTTCATTACTGAACGCACATGGAAAACATGTGATAACTTAAAACATTAAAAACACACGTGTAGATAACTTAACTATACGAGTTTTTAACATAAAGTATTCGACAAAAATGAAACGTTAACTATTCAAAAGTTTAACTATTGCAAATCTAGCTCTTCGGAAATATTTAATTTATCCGACATAAAAATGAAACTTTCCGATAATCTGTTAACTATTATACTTAGAGAAATATACTTAGAGAATATTATGTAGACTTATTTAAATATGTTAATAAAGCATACATCATCAAAATTAAATACCTAACATTATTAATGGTTAAATGATGGTTAATTGCATAATATTTAGCTTATCATATGAGAATTAAGCCATTATGTTATAATTGCACTATTATATGCTTTAATTAAAGAATCTGCTTAATTTTGGGGAATTAATGTTAATTTAGTATATTTCTAAACTGTCGGTAAGTTGTAGGATGTGAAATTCTTAAGTATCGGAATTTTCTGATATTTCGGACAATTATGATTAACATACCGAGCATATTTCGGATAGTTATGTTTAACAGACGGAACATGTATCAGATAGTTATGTTTAAATTGCCTAACAATTATGTTTTGAAAGAGTAGTTTATTATTTCCTGAAGTACACGTGTTGAAACCATAATGCATGACTTAAGTGAACTTTTGGTGAGTTGTCTATAACTATCCGAAATTGTAGTTGGGCATCGAACAGTTATATGTGTAACTCTTCGAAATCTCTTTTTATTAATAAAATAGCTGAGGACACGTGTCATGTTCTGGGAAAGTGACTTAAGTGGATTTTCGGTGAGTTATCTCTAACTATTCGAAATGCATTTGAGCATCGGATAGTTAGCCCTATAACTCTCCAAAATGTTTATTTTATTATTAAACTGCTGTTGACACATGTCGAGATCTTGTAGATTTACTTAAGTTATATATCAATGAGTTATTTGTAAGTATCCGAAATGCATCTAAGCATCGGATAGTTAAGTTTGTAAGTATCCGAAATGCACCTGAGCAACGGATAGTTAAATTTATGCACGTGTTTTATAGTTAAATCAACGAAAAAAGTCAATTGAGTTATCTGTAACTCCACGGACTATTTATTTTCTAATATGCCACTATAGCGGTTGTAGAAACAAGATAGTTGAAAGAAAAACCACGATTGCATGTATCACACAGGGAGAAGAAAGCATCGTCGTTGATATGAATGAAGGAAATCCAACCAACCATTCAAGCAGAAGTAGTTACTACTGAAGAAATATAAAAGAAAAGAAGAAAAAGAAGAAGTGTGTGATCGATGGACCGCCAGTGTATACAAAGGACGAGCACCGAGCTTTCTACAAGCAGTATCGGCAATTCGCCAAAGTACCACACCAACCATGGTTACCACCACCACAATCACCAACCATTGGAGGTCTGTGAGGATACTTTCTTGATGTCAGGTCGATTCCAAGCCAAACACAGTGCTTGACAACCACTGTGAGGAGTAATCGCGTCGCAGGAAGGGAAGCCATTTTCACCAAGCACCGACTCATATTTTAAGAGATCGTAAAGCTTCTAGCCTTGGCTTCGGGTTGATGCCTGTATGCTGAAGAGGAGATCATCTTGCAATTTTGGACTCGCAATTCTATAGGGAGAGGAGACAGAATTGTAAGTGGTTTAATTTTCAATGGTGTAATCGCATTGCAAGTAGTGATGGAAGTATTTACTATCGATTGAGATTACTTTACATTTCACCTTTCGCCCATTTCCATGTTCATAGTAAAACAAAAAAATACCAAAAATAATTTATCTTTGTATTTTGTATTTGAGTGTTGTATTATTTTTGTTGTATCATGATTAATGTTATCTTTATCAGTGTTGTAATTGTTTTATGTTTATTTTAGTTTTACAGTTTACTGAAATTGGTTCGTTCAAAAGACTTAAAGATTTTAATGGTTACTGTTTCAATTATCTGAATGTTAGTATTGCTTAATGATAAATCCAATGTTTACAAACATTAAAGAGCTTAATTGATGTATTTCCTTGAATTAATCATATTGAGTTCAAAGTTGTGTCTTGATTCATATACAATAGGAATTGATTCTGGAAATCATTTTTGATGATGTCAGAATAACGAACGTCTCTGAAAAGAAAATTTAAAAGTATAGTTATACTTAACATCTATTGTCACTGTAAGTATATTTTGTATTTTGATTGAATATAATTGAAGTATATTTGTAGGGGGAGGATTAACAATGTCAAAAACAGATTAATATAATTCACAATACAAATCTTGGTTAATCTGAATTAATGTCCTCTTAAAATCTTGATGAAATAATTAAAAAAGACAAACAAATTATTTTAGATTCAAAAGATAAATATGTTCGAATAGTTTACAATGTTCTCAAGATAATGTTAAGTTTAGCATGTGTGTTGTTTTCAGAACATTTTAGTTGGAAGCATCCAAAAATTGTTTTAAGTGTACTCACTAGACGTTATGTTAGAGAAGGTAATGTGTAAAACTGCCTCTAGACAACGTTTTACTTGTTAGGTTAGTTAACTCAACGAGTTATACTTGAATATTTCGGGTACCTTGATTGAATAAACTTTATTCAATATTTATTTAATATCTAAACCCGACTTCTCTTCACGTTGAGTAATTCGCCTAAAAACCCTATTTAAACACTTATTACATGGGCACTTAGGTTATTTGTAAACTTTGTCAAGAAAATCTTTCCCGCTTGTTGCTGTTACAACCTACGACGATAGTCTCTAAGTTTTACAAAGGTCGTGGCAAAGGAAAAGGCAAAAGTAGAGGAGATGCAATAGGAAAAGAAATAGAGAATGATGAAGTTCCATGCACTTGGTTCAAGAAAATATTTTGAGTGGACAAAAGGTTTGTAGAAATTTATAGTGAATATTTCTTTCCTAAAGGTATACTAAATGAAGTTAGACAAGAACTTCAAAATACTGATGCAAATATTACATACATGGGTATTCATAGTAAATTTAATAGAGAATACAGAATGAAATGTGCTGAGATTGCATTTCTCGAGCAGTATGCAAAATATTTGGGACAAGGTGTAGGTACTTCAACTAGAACTCCTCAAATACCAATAAACGGTACTAGACTACATGCATTTGAGGAAGAGCATGAATCAGTTATCCCTACTCCTTTATATTCAAAACTAGTAGAATCAAATATGCTGTAGAGAAAACAAAAGTTGACAGTCTTCGTGTTGAGTATTTTGTTTTGATGATGTGTGCTGAATGAAAATAATCATATTTGCTCAATTACTATTGCTTGTGAAAAGAAATTAAAATCATCAATTAATATAGAAAAAGCTTACTGGCATAAATACTTGTCTGTATTGGATCTAAAGTTAATAACTAGTCGTTTCATTGCATTAATTTCTCATTTAACTAAATGTTAAGTTAACATGTGTTTTTATTGAAAAGCATGATATGTTTTAAAGTTATATCTTCTATATCATGAACAGTGCACATTTAGACAACTTGTTAAGTTAGAGTTTTGTTTGTATAGAGGTCACGTGAGAACTCGTTAAGTTAGAGGCTTAAAGGTTAAAATAGGTTACGTGAGAACTCGTTAAGTTAGTGAGTAAAAGAAGAGACGAACTCGTTAAGTTAGTGTTATACACGTGGTGGAATTATAAGTTACGAATGTTATATTGTATCACATGAGGTGCACATGTTTAACTCGTTAAGTTAGCATAACTAAATGCATTGAGTTGCTATATTGAACACTAAGGCAACGCGTTAGGTTAGCGTTATAAACTTAAGTTGTTATTTTTGCACATGGTAAAATTCTTATTATAAAAACATTTGTTTATTACTAAATCTGTGAGTTAAAGTTTTTTTGGAGACTTATAGTCGTAACTATCCGAAAAGTAACTTAAGTCATGTTTTCAGGTCTTGACATGTGTCTCACTAGTTTTATGGTATAAAGAGTTTTTCAGAGACTTACAACCGTAACTATCCAAAACTTAAACTGCTTTCGAAAGAAAGGATAAGTTGTTTCGGTGAGTTAGCTACAATACTTGTTACGTGAAATGGCACATGAGGAACTCATTAAGTTAGAAACGTTAAGTGATATATACTTGTGTTACTCATTTAGTTAACATTAAAGTAACGACTTCTTATTATACTTGATGGAAAATTCTTTGGACGAGAAAGTTTATTTTGTAGGAAATTTTTCAGAGATCTAGGACTGATGATTAAAGAAAATTTGAAATATAAATGTGGGTCAGAACTTGTGTGTTTTGATGAAGGAAAAAGAAAAGACATGGAGAAGTGGAAAATTGGTAGTGATTAAACGTGAAGGATATGCATGAAATGAAGATACAGTATAAAAGGCATAGAATTCTCGTTGATCAAATTAATCCTTGCACATAGAAAGAAAAATCTTTTCAATGATCAAACTATCCCTACACACCAAAAGAAAAATCTTTTTCAGAGATCAAAAACACCTCTTTGGGGAAAATCTCTCAAGTTGAAGAAAATTCAGTAAGGTAGAAAATGTTAAATTTATGTCGCTGAAGATTTGAAGTATCAAGTGGAAGAAAATTCAGTGAAATAGAAAAAGGTATTATTTATGTCACTAAAGATTTAAAGTATTAGAAGAAAGCAAATTCGGTGAAGTAGAGAAAGACAAGATATTCGTCACTGAAGAATTGCTAAAGAAGAAAAAGAAGAAGAAGAAAGATCTCAAACAGGGAGAAATGATTTAAAATTTCGCAAATTAGTTTTCTCTATTTGTAGTTATGAAATTGTTTAGATGATACATGGTATCGAGATATAATTGCATCTACAATTTCTGAGGAGAATTGAATTGTATATTGTAATTGAAACCTTGAATAAAAATGATTTTATGAAAATAATGTCTCGACTTGTTTTTGTGTTTTAAAGTTTCAATTATATTTTAGAAAATATTAAAAATACACAATTCACCCCCCTCTTGTGTAGCCATATGATCCTACAAGTGCTATCAGAGCCTTGTTAATAATCTTTGATATAAAATAGATACCAACTTATTAAATATCATTGCTTATTCTACCTTCCTTGTTTTTGAATAGAAATTAATATCTGAGCATACGATTAACTTTCTTGATTTAAGGCTCAAGTTGTTTTAAAGTTTTTAGACTGTTTAAAATCAAATAGGTTGAAAAATCTAAGGTAAGATGGCTACTGGAAATGGTAATTTTTCTTTATATGAAGTCCAAAATCTTAATCGTCCTCCTTTATTTGATGGAATACATTTTGAATATTGAAAATATAGGATGACTGTTTTTCTTCAAAGTATAGATCATAAGTTGTGGTTCATGATTTCTAAACCATATACTCCGTTAACTACTCCGTTAACTACTCCTTATAATACTTGGACAATTACTGAAAAAGAAAATGAAACTCTGAATGCTAAGGGCTTAAATATTTTATTTTGTGCATTGTGTTATGAACAGTTCAGTAAAGAAGTATTGGCATATAAATCTGCTTATGAGGTGTGGCATGCATTAGAAGTTTCACATGAAGGTACTTCTCAAGTTAAAGAGACAAAAATAAATATGTTGATTCATAAATATGAACTCTTTAAGATGCATGAAGACGAAAATATTTCTGAGATGTTTTCCAGATTTCTTGATATCATAAACTCATTAAAATGTTTAGGAAAGAATTTTGAACAGAAGGATTTGGTGAGGAAAATTCTCAGATCCCTAAGTTCTAAATGGTCTCAGAAAGTAACATCAATTGAGGAATCACGAGATTTAAATGTTTATTCTATGAATGAACTTATAGGAAATTTAACAGCTTATGAAGTTCAATTAAATGAATCACTAAGTCACAACAAACTAAAAATGAAGAAAGAAATAGCCTTCAAAATTAATTTAGATTCTAATATATCTACTAATTCTGACGAGGATTTGATTTTGCTAATTAGGAAATTCAAGAAAGCATGGAAAGCTAGGAAACAGCAAAGGAACAAAAATGATAAACCCTCAACGTCAATAAAGGATTTATTAGTTGCAGTTCAAGTAAATCTAAGACTAAAATTCCTTTTATCATGAAATAAGGTAATAAATATGTAAAAGTAGGAACTTCAAGGGATGAATCATGCAGTAATAATATAAATCAATGTGATTTGTCAAATTGTACTTCTAACATGACTATAAATGTTTCTTAAAATCTTGTTTCTTATTTTGGAAATTCAGTTTCTAATGTTTCTAAAATTTCAAACAACTGTAGTAAACTAGAAATTTAGAAACCTGAGCATGTAATTCAACACATTGGTATTAGACCAATTACTCATTCTACATGTGATAAATCTAAAAATTTTTGTGCAAAAAAAGATTTTGTATGTACTGAAAATTTAAATACAAGTACAAAATCTTGGTATGAACTTACTGAAATGTATGAGCATGATCAAAATAAATAAACATCTGATAAAAATCAGTTTGGTCTTGATTATACCACATCTGGAAACAAAAAGAATGATTATAAAAGCAACAATGCTATATGTGAGTATGAAGCT
Source organism: Cymodocea nodosa (assembly GCA_036874045.1). Taxonomy (NCBI): domain Eukaryota; kingdom Viridiplantae; phylum Streptophyta; class Magnoliopsida; order Alismatales; family Cymodoceaceae; genus Cymodocea; species Cymodocea nodosa. Next base: position 858,173 of record JAZBRI010000011.1, read on the forward strand.
AATGATAAATCAATAATACTTACAACTAATAAGAATTTAAATGATAATGTTAAACTATTTTTAAACAAAAAGAAGAAATATGCATTTAGTGAACTTGGTCCTCAACAACATTGGGTACCAAGAAAAAGTTTTTCTTAATTTGTGTTGTAGGAGGAAATAACATCAAAATGGATGTTGGACAGTGGAGCGTCAAGTCACATGACCGGATAGAAGAGTCTACTACAAAATTTTACAAATATCATGGAAGGAAGTGTAACATTTGGAAACAAAAGCAAAGATAAAATCATAGTTATGGGCAATGTTCAAATAACTCCTACTTGTGTTATTTTGAATGTACTATATGTAGAAAACCTAGGATTTAATTTGCTGAGTGTCATAAAACTAACTGAAAATAGATATTATGTAGTGTTTGAAGATAATGTATGCAAAATAATTGATAAAAATACAGATGAAATTAAGTTTATTGCTAAAAGAAAAGGTTATGTATGTATTTTATCTTTACCTTCTAGTGCAATTGATTTAAATTCATGTTTGCTAGCTAAAACTAGTGATGCATATCTGCGGCATAGAAGGATTGGGCATATAAATATGAAACTATTACATAAACTATCAAAAAAACATTTAGTGAGAGGTTTACTAAAGATTAAATACTCAAAGAACTTTATGTGTGATGCATGTGAGTTAGGTAAACTTCATAAAAACTCTTTTAAATCCAAAACTGATATTTCAAGCAAGAGAGTCTTAGAACTTATACATATGGATCTATTTGGACCAACAAGAATCATGTGTCTTAGTGGTAAACGGTATGTATTTGTTTTAGTAGATGACTTCTCTAGATACACTTGGGTATATTTTCTAGCATCTAAGACAGAAGCTTTTGAAAAGTTTAAAATGTTTTGCAATTTTGTTCAAAATGAATAGAGTGTCTTTATTCAAAAACTTAGGAGTGATCATGGAACTGAATTTGATAATGATCAAATGGAGAATTACTGTAATGAGCATGACATTGATCACAGATTTTCTTTTCCAAGAGCACCGTGTCAAAATGGTGTTGTTGAGAGAAAGAATAGATCACTTCAAGAAATGGCCAGAACTATGTTAAATAAACATAAGTTACCTCAAAATCTTTGGGTTGAAGCAGTAAATACAGCTTGTTATGTTATTAACAGAAGTCATTTAAGACCTCATGTTAATAAAACTCCTTTTGAAATTATGTTTAATAGGGTTCCAAAAATTTCCTATATGAAACCATTTGGCTGCAAGTGTTTTATTCTTAATACTAAGGATAAAAGGGATAAATTTCAAGCCAAATCGGATGAAGGAATTTTTGTAGGTTACTCTACTAGAAGTAAAGCCTTTAGAGTATATAACAAGACTTCTAGGACTATTGAAGAAACCCTCCATGTAAGCTTCAATGAAAATTCTTTTAGAGAATCTCAATCTAAAGCTGATAATGATGATTTGATCAATCTTCCAAAAGAGTTAGAGATCAATAGAGAGATTGATGATTTATCTGAGAAAATCAAAAATATGAACTTAGATGATTAAACTAATGATGAAAGTGATGGACTTTCAGATGTTGTTGAGAATATTGAGGAAAATCAGAGAAATTAGTGCTATTCTTCATCACATCGCATTACTCAAGTCATTGGTAATATTAATGAGAGAGTTTGTTGAGTATTTTTGTTTTAATGATGTGTGCTGAATGAAAATAATCATATTTGCTCAATTATTATTGATTGTGAAAAGAAATTAAAATCATCAATTAATACAGAAAAAGCTTACTGATATAAATACTTGTCTGTATTGGATCTGAAGTTAATAACTAGTCGTTTCGTTGCATTAATTTCTCATTTAGCTAAACGTTAACGTGTGTTTTTATTGAAAAGCATGATATGTTTTAATGTTATATCTTCTATATCATGAACAGTGCACGTTTAGACAACTCGTTAAGTTAGAGTTTTGTTTGTATAGAGGTCACGTGAGAACTTGTTAAGTTAGAGGCTTAAAGGTTAAAATAGGTTACGTAAAAGAAGAGACGAACTCGTTAAGTTAGTGTTATACACGTGGTGAAATTATAAGTTACGAATGTTGTATTGTATCACGTGAGGTGCACATGTTTAACTCGTTAAGTTAACATAACTAAACGCGTTGAGTTGCTATATTGAACACTAAGGCAACGTGTTAGGTTAGCGTTATAAACTTAAGTTGTTATTTTTGCACGTGGTAAAATTCTTATTATAAAAACATTTGTTTATTACTGGTTCGTTGAGTTATCATAACACAACGGAAATGGTTCGTTGAGTTATCATAACAGAACGGAGATGGTTCGTTGAGATAGCATAACACCACGGACTTAGTTCGTTGAGTTAGCTATAGTACTTGTCACGTGAAGTGGCACTTGAAGAACTCGTTAAGTTAGAAACGTTAAGTTACATATATACTTGTGTTACTCGTTTAGTTAACATTAAAGTAACGACTTCTTATTACACTGATGAAAAACTTTTGGACGAGAAAGTTTATTTTGTAGGAAATTTTTCAGAGATCCAAGATTGATGATTAAAGAAAATTCGAAATATAATCGTGGGTTAGAACGTGTGTGTTTCGATGAAGGAAAAAGAAAAGACGTGGAGAAGTGGAAAACTGGTAGTGGTTAAACGTGAAGGATATGCATGAAATGAAGATACAGTATAAAAGGCATAGAATTCTCGTTGATCAATTTATCCTTGCACACAAAACGAAAAATCTTTTCAAGGATCAAACCATCCTTGCACACCAAAAGAAAAATCTTTTTCAGGGATCAAAAACACCTTCTCGGGGAAAATCTCTCAAGTGGAAGAAAGTTCAGCGAAGCATAAAAAGGTAAGATTTTCGTCACTGAAGATTTGAAGTATCAGAAGAAAGCAAATTCGGTGAAGCATGAAAAGACAAGATATTCGTCATTGAAGAATTGCTAAAGAAGAAAAAGAAGAAGAAGAAAGATCTCAAACAAGGAGAAAAGTTTTATATTCCGCAAATTAGTTTTCTCTGTTTGTAGTTATGAAATTATTTAGATGATACATAGTATCGAAATATAATTGCATCTACAATTTCTAAGGAGAATTGAATTGTATATTGTAATTGAAACCTTGAATAAAAATGATTTTATGAAAACAATGTCTCGACTTGTTTTTGAGTTTTAAAGTTTCAATTATATTTTAGAAAATATTAAAGATACACAATTCACCCCCCTCTTGTGTAGCCATACGATCCTACAAGTGGTATTAGAGCATTGTTAATAATCTTTGATATAAAATCGATACCAACTTATTTAATATCATTGCTTATTCTACCTTCCTTGTTTTCAAACGGAAATTAATATCTAAGCATACGTTTAACTCTATTGATTTAAGGCTCAAGTTGTTTTAAAGTTTTTAGACTGTTTAAAATCAAATAGGTTGAAAAATCTAAGGTAAAATGGCTACTAGAAATGGTAATTTTTCTTTATATGAAGGCCAAAATCTTAATCGTCCTCCTTTATTTGATGGAATACATTTTGAATATTGGAAATATAGGATGACTGTTTTTCTTCAAAGTATAGATCATAAGTTGTGGTTCATGATTACTAAACCATATACTCCGTTAACTACTCCTTATAATACTTGGACAATTACTGAAAAAGAAAATGAAACTCTGAATGCTAAGGGCTTAAATATTTTATTTTGTGCATTGAGTTATGAATAGTTCAGTAAAGTGTCGGCATATAAATCTGCTTATGAGGTGTGGCATGCATTAGAAGTTTCACATGAAGGTACTTCTCAAGTTAAAGAGACAAAAATAAACATATTGATTCATAAGTATGAACTCTTTAAGATGCATGAAGACGAAAATATTTCTGAGATGTTTTCCAGATTTCTTGATATCATAAACTCTTTGAAATGTTTAGGAAAGAATTTTGAATAGAAGGATTTGGTGAGGAAAATTCTCAGATCCCTAAGTTCTAAATGGTCTCAGAAAGTAACATCAATTGAGGAATCACGAGATTTAAATGTTTATACTATGAATGAACTTATAGGAAATTTAACAGCTTATGAAGTTTAATTAAATGAATCATTGAGTCACAACAAACTAAAAATGAAGAATGAAATAGCCTTCGAAATTAATTCAGATTCTCATATATCTACTGATTCTGACGAGGATTTGATTTTGCTGACAAGGAAATTCAAGAAAGTATGCAAAGCTAGGAAACAACAAAGGAACAAAAATGATAAACCCTCAACGTCAAAATCATTAAATGACAAGAATTCTTCATCTAGAAAGTATGTATGTTACAACTGTAAGAAACCTAGACATCTTTCTCTAGATTGTCCTGAGGAAAAATGAAAAGTAAAGTAGGACAAATCAGAAGAAGACGGCTCAGAAAACTTAGAAAAAGTTTTACAAGAAAAAGGCTTTGAAGGTCACTTGGGATGACACGTCTGAAGAGTCTGAATATGAGGAATCAGCATCAAAATCTTCACATTCAGAAGGAGAACAAGAGTTAGAAGTCGTTGCTCATGTGTGCTTCATGGCAGATGAGTCTGAGGTAATATCTGATCCTGAAAGTCATTCAGATTTCAACTTTGATGAATTATTATGTGCTTATCATGCATTATTACAAAAACTTAAAGTATGTAAACTGGAAAATAAGAATATTAGAAAATCTTCATTCATTATGGAAGAAGAAAATTGTTTCCTGTCTACTACTTTAGAAAAGTTTAAATGTGATAATGAAAATCATGCTAGAGATTTGCAAAAATTTAGATTTAATGAATGTATCTTGCATGAACAAATACAGAATATAAATGCTGAAAAATTAAAGATAGAATCTGAAAATGAAATGTTGAGAAACAATATAAATGAACTTGAATTAGAGATAGAAAAATTAAAACTGAGAGAGCAAGATTTAAATTCTACCTTTGAGAAATGGAATTTAAGTCAAACTAAGTTAGACAAACTAACTAGTACCCCTGCAGTGTCTTATAAATTTGGCTTAGGATTTGATTATCCTGAATCTCAAGCCAATAAAGGATTTATTAGTTGCAGTTCAAGTAAATCTAAGACTAAAATTCCTTTTATTATGAAACAAGGTAATAAATATGTAGAAGTAGGTACTTCAAGGGATGAATCATGCAGTAATAATATAAATCAATGTGATTTGTCAAATTGTACTTCTAACATGACTATAAATGTTTCTAAAAATCTTGTTTCTTGTTCTAGAAATTCAGTTTCTAATGTTTCTAAAATTTCAGACGATTGTAGTAAACTGAAAATTCAAAAACCTGAGCATGTAATTAAATACACTAGTATTAGACCAATTACTCATTCTGCATGTGATAAAACAAAAAATTCTTGTGCAGAAAAAGATTTTGTATGTACGGAAAGTGTTAATACAAGTACAAAATCTTGGTATGAAGTTACAGAAATGTATAAGCATGACCAAAATAAATTAACATCTGATAAAAATATGTTTGGTCTTGATTATACTACATCTGAAAACAAAAAGAATGATTGCAAAAGCAGTAATGCTATATGTGAGTATGATGCTAATGATAAATCAATAGTACTTACAACTATTAAGAATATAAATGATAATGTTAAACTATTTTTAAACAAAAAGAAGAAATATGCATTTAATGAACTTGGTCCTCAACAACATTGGGTACCAAGAAAAAGTTTTTCTTAATTTGTGTTGTAGGAGGAAACAACATCAAAATGGACCTTGGACAATGGAGCGTCAAGTCACATGACCGGACAGAAAAGTCTATTACAAAATTTTACAAATACCATGAAAGGAAGTGTAACATTTGGAAACAAAAGCAAAGATAAAATCATAGGTATGGGCAATGTTCAAATAACTCCTACTTGTGTTATTTCGAATGTACTATTTGTAGAAAACCTAGGTTTTAATTTGTTGAGTGTCATAAATGGATAAAGGTATATTTTTAAATCAGGAAAAATATGTAGATGAAATGCTTAAGAAATTTAATTTTAATGATACAAGGATTCGAGAAACTCCTATGAGTACTACTTTAAAGTTAGATATTGATGACATAGGAAAATCTATAGATCAAAGATAATACAGAAGTATGATTGGTTCTTTACTTTATTTGACTGCTAGTAGACCTGATATTATGTTTGTTGTGTGTGTTTGTGCTAGATTTCAATCTAATCCTAAGGAATCACACTTAATTGCAGTTAAAAGAATATTTAGATATATACAAGGAACTAAAACTTTCGGATTGTATTATTCTAAGGATAGTTCAATAGATCTTATAGGATATACTGATGCTGATTATGCAGGATCTAAATCTGATAGAAAGAGTACTAGTGGCACATGTCAATTATTGGGAAATAATTTGGTGTCATGGTTTAGTAAAATGCAAAACTGTGTAGCACTTTCTACTACAAAAGCTGAATATGTTGCTGCTACACTGTGTTGCACTCAGATTCTGTTGATAAGTCAAACTTTAGAAGATTTTGGATTATCTTATGATACAACTGAGATTTATTGTGACAGTAGTTCTGCAATAAATCTTTTCAAAAATCCTGTATTACATTCAAGAGCAAAGCATATAGAGGTTAGACATCATTTTCTAAGAGATAACGTAATTAAAGGAAAAATTAAATTAGAATTTGTGTCTAGTAAAAATCAATTAGCTGATATATTTACAAAACCTCTAGACAAAAATACATTCTGCAACATTAGATTAAATTTAGGTATTTGTAGGCTATGTGATGTGTAAAATGCTTAAACTCCACATAAAAAATAAATATTATTGATGATGTTGTTCACCTCATAGATATTATATACTTATTATAAATATCTAAAGTAATATCTAAACTGCTGCTTAAGATACTATGTATTTATTGTAAAATCATAGTAGTATCTTATTGATTTTAAGTAGTTTATCAATTTTAATAGTTTTTACGATTTTAAGTGGAAGTGTAAATGAAAAACATTAAATACTTCTGACATTCTGAAATTTTGATTAAATGTTTTCTTTGAATCAAGGAAAATGCATATGATCATGCATAAATTTGACTTAATTGATTAAACTTGTAGAATAAGTTATATGTAACTCATCTTAAACTGTTAATCAAAAGTATAAGCTTATTGAAACTGATTCATATTCTCAGTACAATCATAGAAGTAAAAATTGTACGAGATTTGTGTTTTATTACATCTATATTAATAGAATACATATATACTGTGCTTAAAATGAAAAGTGCTTACAAAGTAAAAATCTTTGAGAGTTTATTGATCAGTTTGATCACAAGCCTTTTGTACTTGAGCAGATAGGTATGTAAGGATTGTTGTCCCAAAAAAGGATTCTTTAAATCTGGCAACCTAAGGTCCTGATCAGATCTGGGATTGTTGACTGAAAGCTCATTACATGGGTACATTAGAAAGCTCTTGTATGATTCAAGCTTTTCAAACTAACTTTTAAAGAAAATTATCAATATTTAATGTTTTGAAAAGAAAAAGTTGTTTCATTAATTACAGATATCTTTGAATCGCATATAGTTTATACCAATATGACTACTGATTTATTGAATCAACATTAGTACTTTTGAAAACGTTTATTTGAGATACATTCTTTTATTCTCCTTGAATTAATCAAATTGAGTTCAAAGTTGTGTTTTGATTCATATACAGTAGGAATTGATTCTGGAAATCATTTTTTGATGATGTCAGGATAACAGAAGTCTCTGAAAAGAAAATGTAAAGTATAGTTATACTTAACATCTATTGTCACTACAAGTATATTTTGTATTTTGATTGAATATATTTGAAGTATATTTGTAGGGGGAGCATTAAAAAATGTCAAAAATAGATTAATATAATTCAAAATACAAATCTTAGTTAATCTGAATTAATGTCCTCTTAAAATTTTGATGAAATAATTTAAAAAGACAAATAAACTATTCTAGATTCAAAGGACAAAATGTTCAAATAGTTTACAATGTTCTCAAGATAATGTTAAGTTTAGCATGTGTGTTGTTTTCGGAACATTTCAATTGGAAGCATCCGAAAATTGTTTTAAGTGTACTAATTAGACGTTATGTTAGATAAGGTAACATGTAAAACTGCCTCTAGACAACGTTTTACTCGTTAGGTTAGTTAACTCAACGAGTTATACTTGAATATTTTGGGTACCTTGATTGAATAAACTTTATTCAATATTTATTTAATTTCTAAACCCGACTTCTCTTCACGTTGAGTTATACGCCTAAAAACCCTATTTAAACACTTATTACACAGGGACTTAGGTTATTTGTAAACTTTGTCAAGAAAATCTTTCCCACTTGTTGCTGTTACAACCTACGATGATGGTCTCCAAGTTCTACAAAGGTCATGGTAGAGGAAAAGGCAAAAGCAGAAGAGATGCAAAAGGAAAAGAAATAGAGAATGATGAAGTTCCACGTACTTGGTTTAAGAAAATATTTCGAGTGGACAAAAGGTTAGAAGAACTTTATAGAGATTACTTCTTTTCTCAGGATATATTAGATGAAGTTAGACAATAAATTCAACATACTGATGCAAGTATTACATACATGGGTATTCGAAGTAAATATGATAGAGAATACAAAATGAAATGTGTTGAGATTGCATTTTTGGAACAGTATGCAAAATATTTGGAAAAAGGTGTAGGTTCATCAAATAGAACTCCTCAAACTCCTATAAACGGTACAAGACTACATGCATTTGAGGAAGAGCATGAATCAGCTATCCCTACTCCTTTATATTCAAAACAAGTAGAATCAGATATTACTGTAGACAAAACAAAAGTTGACAGTCTTCGAAAGGCCGTTGCAATAGAAAGTGCCTTAGAAGAATTAAAGTAGAAAACTTTTATGGAGCAATTTGAAAAGAAAACAGCAATACTTGAAAAGGAGAAATAAATATATTATAGAAGAAGGAAAGTCAGAAAAATTATGTCTAAGGAAACAAAGTCTATTGAAAAAGGAAAATCAGATGAAAATTTATTTCCAAAGGACAATGTATGTCTAGACATTGTACCTTATTGTGCATCTTATAAACTCATCAGTTCTAAACACACTGAAACTGATGAAGATTATGAGACTTTATTTTCCATTGCTAGAAAACTTGAGAAGAAATCCAAGTCAAATATGAGCTCAAGTTTTTCTATTAGTACAAGTCCTGATGATGCAGAAATTGACAAATCAGAGCATCAGGCACCTAACATTGAACAAGTTGTTGCAGATATAATTGACAATGTTGAGGCAGTAACTAGTTCAAAGGCTGAATTGTCTAGAGTAGCAGATATTGAAAATGTTAAAACTCTAGAAGAGCTAAAAGTTAACCAGCCTTCTATAGAATCTATAGAAGCAGAGTCTGAGAATTCACAGCATGAATCAATGGAAATATCTGTTGAACAAAATGAATAATTACAGATAGATACACCAGTTGTAGAATTTGTCGAAAAATTATACTCTAAACATTCTATGGAGACTGAATAGATGAATGTTGCGCATATTGACAATGTTCCTAACACTATTGAAGCTGAAGAATCAAGCTTACCTAAGCAGCTTCAAGATAATATTTTGGAAGAGGAACAACATGACATTCATTTTGAAGAAGAGGTTCCTGAAGATGAATTAAACTCTGAATCACGGCTTCAGGTATCACCTTCTTTGTGTACAATATTAAAAATTCAAGGTAATGCAATTCATTTTAGATCTGAAGAAGCATTGCAGAAATACAATAATCTGATTACATGTTAGATTCTACATGCTCATCTAATAAAATTCAGAAATTTGATGGAAATAAGAGATCTATTTGAGTTTCAAGGCCTCATTAAATTCTTGCCAGTAGGAACAAAATGGAAGCAATACATAGAGCTTATTACAGCTTTTTATAGCAATCTAGTCAAGAATGGAAATTTTCTGAAAATTCAAATAAATGAACAGGAGTTTATATTGTCTCCTGAGTTAATTTTTGAAGTTTTAGGATTAAAGAATGAAGGTGTTGTTGTTACCAACAGATTTGACATAATAAGACAATTGGAATGGAACATTCAGTCTTTATCAAAAATTCCAGATGTATATTCTGAAATGAGATTAATGGAAAATCTGAATGCAGAGGCAAGGTTTATTGCAAATATATTGCATGCAAATTTATTTCAGAGAGTTGGACACAATATGGAAGTCAGCAGAAGTTGTTTATATGCAACTTATAGCTTGCTGAATAGAATTTAAATTAATTGGTTTGATGTTTTCACTTCTCAACTACATCATATGAGTTCAAAGTTATTTTATGGTGATGTTGTATGTAGACTCATTGCAAGCCAATTGAATTTATCCGACTGGCCCTCTGAAACTAAAGGCATGAGAGCATTTAGTGTCAAAGATTTGCAAAAATTCCAGGCCATGCATAAACCTCAACGACAACAACAACAGCAACCTGATACAGACCATATACAACAACAACAACAAAGTTATTCAGTTCAAGCAGAACACCAAACCTAGCTACCTCCTGACTTAGATGCAGTGCTTAACGACATCAGAAATGATATTAGGCATCTAGGAGATAAAATATGTAATGTTATAAGTGATATACTTAGGAGGGGTCAATAACTGTTTTTGTTTGTTTCTGAATACAAAATGTAATGTTTGTATTACTTGTTTGATTCATTGGACAATACATTTTTCTGTAAATGTGTTCAATTATTATTCTTATTTGCAGAAATCGTTGTTGTAATTCTCTTATATACATATATATATTCTCTGTAATTATCTTTTTGATTAATGACAAAAAGGGGGAGAAATATTATAAAAAGATGATTATGATCTTAATTGCATATATATATTATAAAAGGAGATGCTATTTAAATGGTTATTGTAATCTGACAGATGATAATTAGAAAACTGATACTTATATAATTATTGACATCTGAGAGCTTTAGTTCTGAGAGGTAAAATTTACACAAACAATAGAAATAAGCTTAAGTGAACTTAAGTCAACAAACAAGTTTGTTGAATTAAAAGTTAACCCAACGAAGGTGCTTTGTTGAGTTAAACATATTTCATAATTGATTTAATATGGTTTTGTCATCATCAAAAAGGAGGAGATTGTTGAGTATTTTTGTTTTGATGATGTGTGCTGAATGAAAATAATCATATTTGCTCAATTACTATTGATTGTGAAAAGAAATTAAAATCATCAATTAATACAGAAAAAGCTTAATGATATAAATACTTGTCTGTATTGGATCTGAAGTTAATAACTAGTCGTTTTGTTGCATTAATTTCTCATTTAGCTAAACGTTAAGTTAACGTGTGTTTTTATTGAAAAGCGTGATATGTTTTAATGTTATATCTTCTGTATCATGAATAGTGCACGTTTAGACAACTCGTTAAGTTAGAGTTTTGTTTGTATAGAGGTCACGTGAGAACTCGTTAAGTTAGAGGCTTAAAGGTTAAAATAGGTCACGTAATAACTCGTTAAGTTAGTGAGTAAAAGAAGAGACGAACTCATTAAGTTAGTGTTATACCCGTGGTGAAATTATAAGTTACGAATGTTGTATTGTATCACATGAGGTGCACATGTTTTACTCGTTAAGTTAACATAACTAAACGCGTTGAGTTGCTATATTGAACACTAAGGCAACGTGTTTGATTAGCGTTATAAACTTAAGTTGTTATTTTTGTATGTGGTAAAATTCTTATTATAAAAACATTTGTTTATTACTAGTTCGTTGAGTTATCATAACACAACGGAAATGGTTCGTTGAGTTATCATAACACAACGGAGATGGTTCGTTGAGATAGCATAACACCACGGACTTAGTTCGTTGAGTTAGCTATAGTACTTGTCACGTGAAATGGCACATGTAGAACTCGTTAAGTTAGAAACGTTAAGTATATATATACTTGTGTTACTCGTTTAGTTAACATTAAAGTAACGACTTCTTATTACACTAATGAAAAACTTTTGGACGAGAAAGTTTATTTTGCAGGAAAATTTTCAGAGATCCGAGATTGAGTAAGAATTCCTATCATAACTTTTGAAGTTTTTTGTTGTGATTTTGCGGAATTCTTTTTCGGCCTTTTTGGTAGATCAAGTGTGGCCAGTTCTTTGGAATTCTTTGAAGTTCTTTGGAATTTTTTAGCAGTTCTTTGGAATTCTTTGAAGTTCTTTGGGAATTTTGAGACAATACGTGTGATCTTGGCTCATCTTTGTTTGTTTTGGATTCTTTGCAAGTGATCTTTTGAATTTGGTAACTGCATTTGTTAGTTGGGATATTTTGAATGAAAGATTCATCCGTAGCTTTGGGATAACAAATTTTGTGCTTATTTGTTGTCCGAATTATTTGGTATTTGCTTGCTGTGTTTGTGTTGTTCTACTGTCATGGCATCTTCAGCCTTGAAAGTTGAAAAGTTCAACGCCAAGAACAACTTTAGTTTGTGGCAGATTAAGATGAAAGCACTTTTGAAACAGCAGGGTATTTGGACTCCCTTAAATGTGGAGACAACCCTAGATAAGAAGTCTACCGAATTTGAATAGCAAGAGGAGAATGCACATTCGACTATTCTGCTATGTTTATCAGATGAGATAATCATTGAGGTAGCAGATGAAAATACAGCTTTGGGTCTTTGGAATAAGTTAGAATCTCTGTATATGACTAAGTCTCTTACGAATAAGCTGTTGTTGAAGCAAAGGTTGTTCTCTCTAAGAATGAAGGAAGGTACACCATTGAAGCAACATTTGGATTAGCTCAACACCATTCTCATGGAGTTGAGGAACATTGGTGTTACTGTGGAAGATGAGGATGCTGCTCTCATCTTATTGGTATCTCTCCCTCTCTCCTTTGAGAATTTTGGTGCAATCTTTTGTGGTTGGCAAAGATTGTATTACTTTGGAGGAGGTAACATCGAGTCTTCATTCTCAAGAATTGAGACATTTGGCTACACATGGTAGCAATGATGCTAGCAGATCAGGTTTGACAGTGCATCATTCAGAGTCTAGAGGACGGCAGAGTAGAAGAGACAACAGGCGCAAAGGCAGAAGTAAGTCCAGAGGTAGAATTTCCAAGGACACTTGCAATTATTGCAAGGAAAAGGGGCATTGGAAGGTAAACTGCCTTAAATTGAAGATTAAGGGAAATGCAATAGTCGCTGAAAATGGAGACTTAGGGTTTGACTGTGATTTCTCCCTTATTGTATGCTGTAGTGTCTACTCTGATCAGAGTTGGATTATGGATTCTGGTGCATCACATTATATGACTCCCAACAGAGAATATTTCCATACATATGAGGAGGTAGATGGTGGACAGGTCACTTTAGTAGATAATGATGTTTGTGACAGAACAAGTGTTGGATCTGTCAGATTCAGGATGCATGATAGGACGATCAAAGTCTTGGAGAATGTTTGGCATGTGCCAAGGTTAGGCAAGAGCCTTATTTCGCTAATGGCTCTTGATCAGAAAGGTTTTAGTTTTTCAGGTGGAGGAGGTAAACTTCACATTTTGAAAGGTTCCCTAGTAGTAATGAAGGGAATCAAGGATGGACCTTTATACATTCTTCAAGGCAAACCTATCATTGGATCGGTAGTTGCGACAATAAGTGATTAACAGTCTATGTCAGCTATTTGGCATTCCAGGTTAGGACATTTGGGCCTAAAGGGAATGTAGAAGCTCAGTATGCTTGGTAGGTTAGATGGTCATATCTTTACAGATATTGATTTATGCAGGCATTGTATCTATGGGAAACAGAAACGTGTTTCCTTTAGAAGAGCAGAACATTCTACCAAGGGAAAGTTGGATTATGTCCATGCAAATTGTTGGGGACCATCTCAACAACTCTCTTTAGCAGGTTCTAAGTATTTTCTCTCCATTGTTGATGACTTTAGTCATATGACTTGGATTTTCATTATGAAACATAAGAGTGAAGCCTTCAAACTTTAAACAATGGAAGACTATTGTTGAAAACCAAGTAGGGAGGAAAGTAAAATACTTGAGAACAGATAATGGCTTAGAATTTTGCTCAAATGAATTTGACATTTTTTGCATAGATGCAGGCATAACTAGGCATTATACTGTCAGAGGAACTCCTCAACAGAATGGAGTTGCAGAATGTCTTAATAGGACGTTGTTGGAGAGAGCTAGGTGTATGCTCTCTCATGCTGGGTTGGAAAAATGTTTTTGGGCTGAAGCTATTAACATAGCCTCCTATTTGGTGAATAGGTCGCCATCTAATGCAATTGGCAACAAGATCCTTTATGAAGTATGGATGGATAAAGCGGCTAACTATTCCAAATTGAAAGTATTTGGATGTCCTACGTATTACCATGTGAATCATGGTAAATTGGAGCCGCGTGCCAAGGATGGCATATTTGTAGGATATGGAATGGGAGTAAAAGGATATATGATAAAGAAACAAGAAAGGTCATTCATAGTAGGGATGTTACCTTTGATGAGGTTTCTTTGATGCACAAGAAAGAAAACCCAACTATTTTGAATCCACCTAGTACTCCTGAGCAGGTGGAGCTTGATTTGAATCAACCGTTGATATCTGATCAATCTGTTCCTGTTGATATAGATCAACATTTGATTTTAGAAGAAGATTGAGGAGATGAATTTGTTGAGGACACACGTTCAAGGTGTGTTGCCAGAGATCGTTTTAGGAGGGATGTTCACCCTCCACAGAGGTATGGCTACAATAATATGGTCGCTTTTGCCCTACAGGTAGCTGGTGAGGTAGAGGATGCTGACCCATCTAGTTTTGATGCTACCATTAGTGGACAAGAAGCCGTACATTGGTTGGGAGCTATGCAAGAAGAACTGCAATCTTTGCATAAGAATAGGACTTGGGAGTTGGTAAAACGTCCCAAGGACAAGAATATTGTTGGTTGCAAATGGGTGTTCAAAAAGAAATCAGGAACACAAGGCAACCTTGGAATACAATATAAGGCAAGATTAGTAGTAAAAGGGTTTTCATAGAAGGAGGGTGTGGACTTCAATGAAGTCTTTGCTCTAGTAGTTAGACACACCTCCATTCGAGTCCTTTTGGCAATTGTTGCAGTAAAGGATTTAGAACTTGAATAGTTGGATGTGAAAACAGCTTTCTTGCATGGTGATTTAGATGAGGACATCTGGATGGAACAGCCAATAGGTTTTGCAGAAAGAGGTAGATCAGACCTCGTTTGTAAGCTGCAGAAATCTTTGTATGGGCTGAAACAGTCTCCTAGGCAGTGGTATAAAAGATTTGATTCTTTTATCACTGATGTTGGTTTTGTTAGAAGTAGTTTTGATTCATGTGTCTATATTAAACAAATTAAAGAAGAATTTGTTTACTTGCTCTTGTATGTGGATGACATTTTGATTGCAGCCAAAGATGTCAATGAAATACAGGTTTTGAAAGACACATTGAAATCTAAATTTGCAATGAAGGATTTAGGACTGGCAGATAAAATCCTTGGGATGGAGATTTATCGTGATAGGAACATTGGAAGATTATTTCTCCATCAGCACAGTTATGTTCTGAAGATTTTGAGCAGGTTTGGCATGGCTTCAAGCAAGGCCATCGAAACGCCTTATGATAGGAACCTGCGATTATCAGTTGCTATGGCACCTCAGACGCCATCTAAAAAAGAGTACATGAAGAAAGTTCCATATTCACAGGCAGATGGCAGTCTTATGTATGCCATGGTTTGTACTCATCCAGATCTTGCTTACCCTCTTAGTGTTGTAAGCAAGTTTATGTCAAATCCAAGGAAGAGTTATTGGCAAGCCGTGAAAAGGATCTTTAGGTACTTGAAGGGCATGTCTGATGTAGGACTGATTTATGGTGTTAAACATAACTGTAGTATAGCTGGATATTATGATTCAGATTTTGCAGGTGATGTTGATCAACGTAGATCCTTAACAGGATATGTCTTCACATTGGCAGATTCCATTATTAGTTTGAAATCTACTCTACAACCTACTGTATCTTTATCCACCATAGAGGCTGAGTAAATGGTGATGTCAGAAGCTGCAAAAGAAGGTATTTGGCTGAAGGGGTTACTTGGAGACTTTGGTCTGTGATATGATAAAGTAGAAATTTTCTGTGATAGTCTCAGTGCCATCAGCTTAATGAAGGACAATGTGTTTCATGACAGGACAAAGCACATTGATGTTCGTTATCACTTTCTTAGAATAGAAGATCGCGTGAAGATTTTGAAGATCAACACACATGACAATCCAGCCGATATGTTTACGAAAGGTGTTCTTGAAAGCAAGTTTAAGCATTGCTTAGACTTACTTAATGTGTTTGCTTATAGTTGACCCTTCGGGTCTTTTGAAGATGGAAATTTGTTTTGGTTCTAGGTGGAGTTTGTAAATTCAAGGCAAGGTGGAGATTGTTATTATGTGTCTTGAATTAGTTTGTTACACATAGGGGTAGTTTTGTCCTTAGCCACTTGGGGGTACACAAATGTTATAAATAGACCCCCAACGTGTGCTTAGAGATGATGTTGACTCTTGTATCCCTTTGTGATCACCTAGAGAATCATTCAGTTGAGCTCCATCCGTGGACATACCTAATTGGGGAACCACGTTAAACCTTGGTGTTTTTGCATTTGCTTCACACGTCTTTCCCATTTGTCTTCTTCTTTCTTCTCCACGAGTCTAGGCTTCTCCCTTTCCGCGCTTCTCTTCGCATAACAGATTAATATAATTCAGAAAAGAAATCTTGGTTAATCTGAATTAATGTCCTCTTAAAATCTTGATGAAATAATTTAAAAAGACAAACAAACTATTTTAGATTCAAAGGACAAAAATGTTCGCATAGTTTACAATGCTCTCAAGATAATGTTAAGTTTAGCATGTGTGTTGTTTTCGAAACGTTTTAGTTGGAAGCATCCGAAAATTGTTTTAAGTGTACTAACTAGACGTTATGTTAGATAAGGTAACGTGTAAAATTGCCTTTAGACAACGTTTACTTGTTTGGTTAGTTAACTCAACGAGTTATACTTGAATATTTTGGGTACCTTGATTGAATAAACTTTATTCAATATTTATTTAATATCTAAACCCGACTTCTCTTCACGTTGAGTTATTCGCCTAAAAACCCTATTTAAACACTTATTACATGGGCACTTAGGTTTTTTGTAAACTTTCTCAAGAAAATCTTTCCCACTTGTTGTTGTTACAACCTACGACGATGGTCTCGAAGTTTTACAAAGGTCGTGGTAGAGGAAAAGACAAAAGCAGAGGAGATGCAACAGGAAAAGAAATAGAGAATGATGAAGTTCCACGCACTTGGTTCAAGAAAATATTTTGAGTGGACAAAAGGTTAGTAGAAATTTATAGTGAATATTTCTTTCCTGAAGGTATACTGAATGAAGTTAGACAAGAACTTCAAAATACTGATGCAAATATTACATACATGGGTATTCGTAGTAAATTTGATAGAGAATACAAAATGAAATGTGTTGCAATTCCATTTCTCAAGCAGTATGCTAATTATTTGGAAAAAGGTGTAGGTACTTCAACTAGAACTCCTCAAATACCAATATACGGTACTAGACTACATGCATTTGAGGAAGAGCATGAATCAGCTATCCCTACCCCTTTATATTCAAAACATGTAGAATCAAATATTGCTGTAGACAATACAAAAGTTGACAGTCTTTGATTGGTCGTAGCAAAAGAGAGTGCCTTAGAAGAATTAAAGTAGAAAACTTTTATAGAGCAATTTGAAAAGAAAACAGCAATACTTGATGAGGAGAAATAGAAATGTTATAGAAGAAGAAAAGTTAGAAAAATTATGTCTAAGGAAACAAAGTCTATTGAAAAAGGAAAATCAGATGAAAATTTATTTCCAAAGGACAATGTATGTCTAGACATTGTACCTTATTGTGCATCTGATAAACTCATCAGTTCCGAACACACTAAAACTGATGAAGATAATGAGACTTTATTTTCCCTTGCTAGAAAGCTTGAGAAGAAATACAAGTCAAATATAAGCTCAAGTTTTTCTATTAGTACAAGTCTTGATGATGCAGAAATTGACAAATCAGAGCATCAGGCACCTGACATTGAACAAGTTATTGCAGATATAATTGACAATGTTGAGGCAGTAACTAGTTCACAGGCTGAATTGTCTGGAGTAGCAGATATTGAAAATGTTAAGACTCTAGATGAGCTAAAATTTAACCAGCCTTCTTTAGAATCTATAAAAACAGAGTCTAAGAATTCACAGCATGAATCAATGGAAATATCTGTTGAACAAAATGAACAATTACAGACACATACACCGGCTGTAGAATTTATGGAAACAATGAACTCTAATCATTCTATAGAGACTGAACAGATCAATGTTGAGAATATTGAAGATGTTCCTAACACTATTGAAGTTGAAGAATCAAGCTTACCTGAGCAGCTTCAAGATAATATTTTGGAAGAGGAACAACATGACATTCATTTTGAAGAAGAGGTTCCTGAAGATGAATTAAACTCTGAATCACGGCTTCAGGTATCACCTTCTTTGTGTACAATATTACAAATTCAAGGTAATTCAATTCATTTTAGATCTGAAGAAGCATTGCAGAAATACAATAATCTGATTACATGTCAGATTTTGCATGCTCATCCAATAAAGTTCAAAAATTTGATGGAAATAAGAGATCTATTTGAGTTTCAAGGCCTCATTAAATTCTTGCCAATAGGAACGAAATGGAAGCAATACATAGAGCTTATTGCAGCTTTTTATAGCAATCTAGTCAAGAATGGAAATTTTCTAAAAACTCAAATAAATCAACAAGAGTTTATATTGTCTCTTGAATTAATTTTTGAAGTTTTAGGATTAAAGAATGAAGGTGTTGTTGTTACAAACAGATTTGACATGATTAGACAACTAGAATGGAGCATTCAGTCTTTATCAAAAATTCCAGATGTATATTTTGAAATGAGATTAATGGAAAATCTAAATGCAGAGGCAATGTTTATTGCAAATATATTGCATGCAAATTTATTTCAAATAGTTGGACACAATTTGGAAGTCAGTAGAAGCTGTTTATATGCAACTTATGGCTTGCTGATTAGAATTCAAATCAATTGGTTTGATGTTTTTATTTCTCACCTACAGCATATGAGTTCAAAGTTATTTTATGGTGATCTTGTATGTAGAATCCTTGCAAGCCAATTGAATTTATCCGACTAGCCCTCTAAAACTAAAGGCATGAGAGCATTTAGTGTTAAAGATTTGCAAAAATTTCAGGCCATGCATAAACCTCAACGACAACAACAACAACAACCTAATTATACAGACCATATACAACAACAACAACAACAAAGTTATTCAGTTCAAGTAGAACAACAAACCTAGCTACCTCTTGACTTAGATGTAGTACTTAACGACATCAGAAATGATATTAGGCATCTAGGAGATAAAATATGTAATGTTATAAGTGATATACTTAGGAGGGGTCGATAACTGTTTTTGTTTGTTTCTGAATACAAAATGTAATGTTTGTATTACTTGTTTGATTCATTGAATAATACATTTTTTTGTAAATGTGTTCAATTATTATTCTTGTTTACAGAAATCGTTGTTGTAAATATATCTCTTACTATATATATATATATTCTCTGTAATTATCTTTTTGATTAATGACAAAAAGAGGGAGAAATATTATAAAAAGATGATTATAATCTTAATTGCATATATATTATAAAGGGAGATGATATTTAAATGGTTATTGTAATCTGATAGATGATAATTAGAAAACTGATATTTATATAATTATTGACATCTGAGAGTTTTAATTCTGAGAAGTAAAATTTACACAAACAATAGAAGTAAGCTTAAGTGAACTTAAGTCAACAAACAAGTTTATTGAATTAAAAGTTAACCCAACGAAGGTGCTTTGTTGAGTTAAACATATTTCATAATTGATTTAATATGGTTTTGTCATCATCAAAAAAGGGGAGATTGTTGAGTATTTTGTTTTGATGATGTGTGCTGAATGAAAATAATCATATTTGCTCAATTACTATTGCTTGTGAAAAGAAATTAAAATCATCAATTAATATAGAAAAAGCTTACTGGCATAAATACTTGTTTGTATTAGATCTGAAGTTAATAACTAGTCATTTCGTTGCATTTCTCATTTAACTAAACGTTAAGTTAACGTGTGTTTTTATTGAAAAGCATGGTATGTTTTAAAGTTATATCTTCTATATCATGAATAGTGCACGTTTAGACAACTCGTTATAGCTTTTGTTTGAATTGTATCCACTTGTTCGTCATCTATAAATTCCATTTTTTGTTTTGTTTTGTAAGTATAATAAGTGTAGAACAAATTCACAAAGTTTTAGAATTTTTTAGAATGTTTTTCGAAGGTTTTCGATTTTATTTTGTGAAGGTATTAGTGGTTTTGAGTCTCTGTCGAGTGCTAGTTTTGTGCTCGACGCCTATGCTATGCTTGCTTCATGTATTTTGTGGAATTCAGTTCTGTAAATTTTCCTTATTAGTGTAACGGATCTACTTTCAAGGTGCACTTATTTCATAGCATTACATGAAGATTTGATGGAGATTTGATTTTTGCACTGAAGGTGCATTTTTGGAAAGTTTCCATAACCATCTGCGCCCCTTTTGGAAAGTTTTTGTTGCGACCTCTGATAAAAAAATTAAAAACCAACAAAATACATTCTAAAAAAATACAAAATTTACATGACTGTAATCTACACGAAATTTCTTACAAAATAGAATCAAGAAACACTAAAAAACTCTACCAAAAGCATCTTTTATGAAAGGAGTAATGTAGGGCAGGATTCTGTTTGGCTAGAATCCGAAACTACAAAAATCCGCTCCCTTCCTAACTTGTTCTCCAAAATCACAGAAAATATCTCTACTTATAATAACGATTTATCCCAACATAGGAATTAAAAAATCATGTAAAAATATGAACTGGAAAGGGATTCTAGTTATCTAAAAGTACACGGTAATTTTACAGTCTAAATCGTCTTCAATTGAAAATAATATTAAGCCTTAGTAAGGTGCGCAAAACAATCTTGAAATAATGCAAAACGTGCACTCACAGTAAAAGCTCGATAACTTTATCAATTATTCATAAAAATCTATGAAATCACTATTGAACGAAAGTAGACTTATCAATCTAATAACACCAATTTACAGATCTTAAAAACATACTTCACAGAGGGAGAAATCGCATCAGACATTTCCGCAAAACTACTGATCGAAAATGTGATTTTGAACTGACAATACACTCTTCGTATAAAATGGAAAAATCAAACCAAACATTCTCAAAAAATTAGAAAAAGTATATAGAAAGAATTTTTTTTTATTTCTCTACAAAAACAGATTAAGAATCGATGAAAAACATTGAGAAAAACTCGATTTACAAAGAAAACAACACAAGGAAAGTTCTATCTTTACAGTAAACGAACACCTTGACTACATGTATTCACATATCTACACGAAAATCATTCATTTTCAGAGGTAAGTTTCATTAAACGAACTAAGAGTTTTACAGCATAAAAATGAAGATTATACTACTAAAAATAAACCTAAACATGCAAAGACATATGCAATACAAAAACAACATCAAATACAATGATAAGACACAACATATGCAAACATAATGTTAGTTTTTGGTCAACCCACTCCAAGTTATACCTTTAAATCTCCAACACCTTGAAGTAAGCTCCTAAAGTTGGCCTCCCTCACGTCCTCAAGACTCCAACATGGCCTGTCACACCACGTTTTCCTCTTGAAATACTAAGGGGCTTCAAGATTTCACCAAAGGATGAAGGCAACAAGCTTCCTTCTCATGGACGTCCACCAACCATGCCCTAGTTGGCTCCTTCCTTGCTTTCTCCACGCATATCACCTCCAAACCAGATGAAGAGGCCTCTCCACAAGAGGTTCCTACTGTCCTCCATGCAAGAAAGTTGTACACCAAAGAAGAAGGGGAGTTGCACCCAACCAAATCACCTTCTATGCATCCACGTCCTTCCTTGGAGCTTCAACGAACACACCTCCCTTGGGTCCAACTTGCTCTCTCCATGCACTACCGAAATCAGCAACACCGGAGAGGAAGTGACTTGCTTCCAAGGAGCTTTGGCCGCTAGTAATCCAAGGAGAAGACAAAACCTAGTTTTGGGTTGTCCTTCCCTTTAAATAGACTTGGTAGTTGATCTCTTCCTTGGTAGATCCAACGGTTGAGATTCATCCATCTTATTTCCTTTAGATAACCTTTAAAACTTAGGTAAACAAATTAAAATATAACAAGAAGAAAACATCTAAAACATCTAAGTAAATAATCACTATTCATTCCCATGATCATTAAGTCAATAATTAACAAAAGGGCTAAGTTGTGCAAATTTAAGTCATTAAATCCCATAATCATGCATACTCATGTAAATGCCTATGTGATGATATTTCAATTATAATCGTGCATTATTTAACATTTAAGTCATAAGAAGCACAAATAATATCACATAAAAATGCACAATTTTACTCCTTACAAATACCGCCACACTTAAGTCTTGCTAGTCCCTGGTAAGTATTCAAGTATATAAACTAGGAAATGATTAGAATGACAATTAGTAGAGGCTTTTATTCAAATACAAAACAAAACCAAAGGGAAATCCTAACTAGTGCTCCTTTTCGTAGGCATAACGACTACATTTAGCATATGTAGTAAGCTGTTAAACCCTTAGGCTACCCTAGTAGCGGAGTTTTGTCTCCGAAGGGTTTTTAGTAGATACACCCACAAAGTCCAAATCAAAATAAAAAGAAAGCACAACTAAAAACAATCAAAAGACAAGTAAATAAGATACACAACAAAACAAAGACAAAGATCAAACTCAAATGAGAAATTATTAAGCTTAATGGTGCTACAAGGTCAATAGGCATAATGGTGGCTCAGTAGAAAAGAAACCACACTAGTTCTTTAGATTCCAATAAGCCCATATTAGAGTGTAAGAAGAGTCACTTTATCAAAATGACCATCTACCTTGATACAATAAGAATCTCACCCTCACTACACATAAGAACATATAATGCACATGGCTATGAATATGCAGTAATAACCAAATAATAGGTAGTGACTACAACTCCCTCTCTTCTGTTGAGAAATGTTGGAAAATGTCTAGTACAAGTTACAAAGGTACCAACTATATAGCATGCCAAACACCCATATGCATAAAAGAAGGGAAAGCTAAAAATTGAAGAAAGTTAGCTACTTTCTTTCTTCCCATATGATCTTTAAGCTCCCTTTTCAATGTTACTTGCTTCTTCTTTCTTTCTTTCTTTCTTTCTTTTTTTCATTTTTGTTATGTTTTCTTTTTCTTTTTTTTTTCATGACCTTGATTCCCAACAAAACTTGCTTAGCATGCTAGTACTGATAACCTTGGTACTTTCTTAGGCATATCCTTCAAAATCTCATAAAAGTTTGGGAGGATCCTAAAAAAAATCTCACCTTAAGGTTACATAATATGCAAACCTCTTTGTGGTGGCACTCAGCTTGGGATCACTCAAATAAGTGCATCAAACAAGGCATTAATCCTAGTGATAAAGAAGACTTCACTCAAGGCACAACTAACATGAGACTCATCTTTCTCTAAAGAACATAACAATAGGTCCATGCTTTAGGTTCTGGAGTCCACTCAAAAAGTAATGGGGCTAAACCCATAAATCCTAATAGCATTTCTTGAGTTTCAAAATCTCATCACTTGGGTCTAATCAAAACATAATGTAAGAACAATAACAACAAAAATAACAAGAAAAACACATGAAAATTTACTAACATCACAAAAAATACATGAAAACACAATAAAAATAACGAGAATAATCTACATGCCACCCCCCCACACTTAAATGATGCATTGTCCTCAATGAATCTATTATGACACTTAAGTATGGAAATGTTATGCATGTAGATGATCTATTATTACTCTGAACAAATAAGAAGTAAAAGGCAAGGTAAGCAAACAAATGTCTCTTCGAGATGTGCAAACATAAGCATAAAGCATATAAAGTTTCATTCCTAAAGACATGCAATGGAGATTGCGTAGCATATCCATAGAAAAATGTATACTATAAAATTCGTGCAAATGCAATAGAGAGTAGAGAGATGTAGCATTGTGTACCTTGCTCTTGGACACACAAAGGAAACTACAAAATTAACAAACAGATCAAAATTGAAGAAAATAGAATACAAAGCATATGAAATAAAGACATATAAAGTAGAAATTTTTATTTTTTTTTTATTTTTACTTTTTACACTACCACTTGTGAGAATAAAATCAAGAAGTACTTCCCCCCCCATGATTGGTTCTAGGGTTGGGCACAGGCTGACTAGGTAATGATTGCCTATCTGTGGATGGTGTAGAGGTAGGTAACAACCACGCAAGCTGGGATTCTATATGCTGAATTGCAAGTGAATGCTCAGTCAGAACAGGTGTTATCTTTAGCATCGTTTGGATGCCTTTTTCCATTTCAATTAATCTCTTCTCAAAATCCATAATAGAAGGTTGGGAGGGACTAGTAATGCTAGTAAAGCTTGGGTAGGGCGTGCCAGATGGCTAGACTGTGATGTTCCAACTCCTAATCCAATTGATGGCCCACCACCCCTATGATTATCTTGCATCTTCCAAGAGAAGTTTGGGTGGTTTCTCCAATTTGGGTTGTAATATTGAGAGTTATAACCTCCTCGAAAATTTTGCATAGCATAGACTGGCTCAGTTTGCCCATAAATCGCAGGACATTGATTAATACTATGGTTATCAAAGCCACACCCCTCACAATGAATCTTAGAAATGTTGACAATGGGATCCTTCTTCTTATGAAGATTTAGAACTTCTTGCATTTGTTCCTCTAGCTTAGTCATTTTAGAACTCATTGAAGCTTCTAAGGCTGTTAGGGGCTCCATAGCATGAACCCCTCTACTCAATGCAACACCTATACTCCTATCTCCTAATGATGTAGGAGATGGTTGTAGGATCGTCTATATCACAAGAGGGGGGGTGAATTGTGTCTTTAATAATTAAACTAGCAAATAAAATAAGAGCACAAAACACTTGTAAATAAAATTCTATTCTTTTATTTCAAGATAGAATTTACAATATCTTTTCAGCTCAATTCCCTTCTTGACGGTTTTGATACAGTAATTTTTGATATACAATTCAAATAGGAAAACAAAGCTCTTTGTCAAAACTAATTTTGAATTGTATAAAATCTGATCTTTATGCACACAACTCTTTTCTTTCTCTTTGCTCAGCTTCTGTATCTCTTCTTCTCCAGTTGTCGAATTTCTAGACTTCTTGCGTTTGTAGCTCCTTTTCTAAAATTGCTTGGAATTTCGAACTTCATCTGATCTTAGAGAACTTTTCAGAATATGAATATTCAAACTTAACTTTTCAGTTAGGGATCCAAATTGAATATTCAGACTTGGTTTTTGAGATTGTGATCCTCCTTTGTAATGTAGCTCATACTCTCTATTAGTAGTCGAACTTTGTTGTCTTTCACGTTCAGCATGTTCATCCACTTGATCCACAATCCATAATCCATAATCCACGTACTAATTTTCTCTTTAATTCAAATTACTTTCTATTTAAATTTCCACTTTCTTTACTAACAATTTGAGTTTCCATGATCTCCACTCGTAGATTCACCGAAACTTTATCTTCTTGGAGTCTTGTAGAATATCTTCTAAGTCTTCGATTTAGTCAAACATTTATTCTTTAACTCCTATCAAAACTCGAACACTTATCCTTTAACTCTTCGAGTTCTTGCACCTGCAAAACACGTGACTAAACAAGGAAACTTATCTGTTCGTTAGTCCTTTTATAAAACTCCAATAGTTATCTATCCATGCGTATAAAAACTCGAACAGTTATCTAACTATTCGATTTTTCATTACCGAACACACATGGAAAACACGTGACAACTTAAAACATTAAAAACACATGCGCAGATAACTTAACTATACGAGTTTTTAACATAAAGTATTCGACAAAAACGAAACATTAACTATCCGAAAGTTTAACTATTGCAAATCTAGCTCTTCGGAAATCTTTAATTTATCCGACATAAAAATGAAACTTTCCGATAATCTGTTAACTATTATACTTAGAGAAATATACTTAGAGAATATTATGTAGACTTATTTAAATACGTTAATAAAGCATACATCATCAAAATTAAATACCTAACAATGGTTCTCCCCATTGGATAGTTTGTTCCACTAAACGCTCAAATGCCTCCCAAGCTTCGTCTTCATTAAATTGCAGAAACTTCCCAGAGTACATGGATTCCAATAACTGCTTCGAAGAAGCATTCAATCCTTCATATAAAATAGTACATTTCTTTGCTTTTTTGATGCCATGATTAGGACATCTTGCTAATATGGTTCTGAAACGCTCAAAGAATCTCCAAAAGGTCTCATCAGTTTTTTGTTTAAAACTAAGTATGGAATTCTTTAATTGAATAATGCGGTGGATGGGGTTATACTTTTTGAGAAAAGCCACACAGAATTCTGCCCAAGAGTTTATAGAAGATGGTGCAAGACTATTCATCCAACGCTTGGCATCATCTTTAAGTGCAAATGGTATGAATCTTAATCGTACAGCATCCATGGGTACGTTAGGGATGTGCACCAGTCTACAGACTTCATTGAATTCTTGCAAAAACAAATAAACATCCTCATTTTCTCGACCTAAGAATCTTGGCAATTGACTTATATAACTGGAATGTAACTCAAATTTTTGACCTTCAATATGAGGTAGAACTAAGCAAGATGATTGGTCAACTTGGGGTGGATAATAAATATCTGCTAAAGGCCTAAGTCCCCTTTGGTTAGCCATTTCTACAACTGGTGGGTCTAAGTCCTCTACCTTAACTAGTCTATTTGCCCTCGTCCGTCTCCAACGACTATCTAGTGTAACAAATAACTAAAGTAATATGAAGTGCAACAAAAGTGTAAATAGGAAAAGCATACCAATTATATGTTGTCTTCAAGTCTTGCTAAGAAAAACACATTAGAATAGGTAGTGCTCTATTGAATAGTTTCAAAGAAAAGAATTATTGATACAACAAGAATGGTAGAAGTTACAACATAAACAATTAATATAAGATAAAAACTAAACAACTCAATAAGCATAAACTAACAAGGCAAAAATAAGTATGTAAATAAATAAATATATTAACACTACCCTAACCATAGATGGGTTCCAACAGATCTTGCTCTATAGAAGGTTGTCCCATCTTCTGGTTCAGAAACAGCTTTAGGCGGTGGCCATTGACTTTAAATTCATCCTTTGTTTTTGGGTTTTCTATATCCACCGCTCCATGAGGGTACATCTTCTTCACAATATAGGGGCCACTCCATCTTGATCTAAATTTCCCAAGGAAAATGTGGAGTCTAGAGTTATAAAGTAGCACTTGTTGGCCTGGTTGAAATTACTTCCTCAAAATCTTCTTATCATGGAATATTTTGGCCTTTTCTTTAGCTATTCTAGAATTCTCATAAGCCTCGTTCCTTAATTCTTCTAATTCCATGATCTGTAGGTTTCTTGCTTGTTTAATTGCATGCTCATCCAAGTTGAGTTTCTTAATTACCCACATAGCTTTATGTTCTAACTCAACTGGCAAATGACATGCTTTACCATAAACAACTCTAAATGGCGACATTCCCAAGAAACTCTTGTAGGTAGTTCTATATGCCCATAAAGCTTCGTCTAATTTTTCCGCCCAATCCTTCTTATTTGGTCCTATTATTTTCTCAAGAATTTGCTTTATTTGCTTATTTGCATTCTCCACTTGACCATTAGTTTGAGGGTGATACGGGGTTGCCATTTTATGTGTTATTCCATATTTCTTCATTAGAGCCTCAAAACTCTTACTATTGAAATGAGTTTCCCGATCACTGATTATTGCTCATGGAGTGCCAAAGCGAGAGAAAATGTGAAACCTAATAAAATTAATCACTACTTTAGTATCACAAGATTTAGTGGGGATGGCCTCTATCCACCTAGACACATAATCAATAGCCAATAAGATATACAAATAGCCTCTAGAATTCGGAAAAGGACCCATAAAGTCTATTCCCCACAAATCAAAAATCTCAACTTCAATTACTAGCGTGAGTGGCATCATATCTTTCCTTCCTATCTTGCCCACTCTTTGACATGATTCATAAGTTTTGTAGTGATTAAAGGCATCCATAAAAATTGTTGGCCAAAAGAAGCTGCATTGAAGGACCTTGGTTGCTGTTTTCCCTAAGCTCAAATGACCTCCTCCAGGTTGGTCATGGCAAAAATTTAGCACACTTGCAATCTCCGAGTCAGGTATACATCTCCGTACTATTAGATCTGGACAATTTTTAAACAAATATGGGTCATCCCAATAAAAATCTCTAACTCGAAATAAAAATTACCTTTTCTCCCTAGATGACCAATGAGGGGGTATTAACCCAACAGCTAAATAGTTGACTATATCCGCATACCAAGGGCTAGGGTTAATGGCAAATACTTGTTCATCAGGGAAAGAATCATTGATAGGTGGGCCTATAGGTGGTGAAGTAAGGTGGGACAAATGATCAACGACCACATTTTCACATCCCTTTTTATCCTTAATTTCAATGTCAAACTCCTGTAGTAATAAAATCCACCTAATTAACCTAGACTTGGCATCCTTCTTTGCTAACAAATATTTAATAGCAGAATGGTCAATGTAAATTACAATATGAGACCCAATAAGGTAAGATCTAAACTTTTCTAAAGCAAAAACCACGGCCAAGAACTCCTTCTCAGTAACAGTGTAATTCAATTGAGCACCAGTCAATGTCTTGCTAGCATAATATATTACCCGTGGTAAATTATCTAGTCTTTGTCCAAGTACAGCTCTTAATGCATAATCTGAAGCATCAGTCATAAGTTTAAATGGTTCATTCCAATCAAGGGAATGCACTATAGGTGCTATCGTTAAAGCTCTCTTCAATTGCTTGAAGGCATCATGACAAAGTTCAGAAAACTCAAAAGGGTGATCCTTTACAAGCAATGAAGTCAATGGACGGGCAATTTTACTAAAGTCCTTAATAAATCTACGGTAAAATCCAGCATGACCAAGAAAAGCTCTAATATCTCTCACAAACTTTGGAGTTGGAAGATTAGCAATCAAATCAACTTTTGCTTTGTCTACTTCCAAGCCCCTTTTTGATACAATATGACCAAGTACAACACCTTGTTGTACCATGAAATGACATTTTTCCCAATTTAGTACAATGTCATATTCTATACACTGTTGAAGTACCAACTCTAAGTGATGTAGACATTCCTTAAAAGAGAACCCTGATATGGAAAGATCATCCATAAATATTTCTAAGAATCTTCCAATCATATCAGAAAAAATACCTGTCATGCACCTTTGAAAGGTTGTAGGTGCATTGCATAGCCCAAACAACATTTGTCGAAAAGCAAAAGTTCCAAAGGGATAGGTAAATGTTGTCTTATCTTGGTCCTCTAGTGCGATAGGGATCTGATTGTAGCCTGAATAACCATCTAAAAAATAATAAAACTCTTGCCTTGCTAATTTCTCTAACATCTGATCTGTAAAGGGCAAGGGGAAGTGATCTTTCCAAGTGGCTACATTCAATTTCCTATAATCAATGCAAACTCTCCACCCTGTCTACACTCGCATTGGTACTAGTTCATTATGACTGTTCTCTACTACAGTTATTCCAGATTTCTTTGGGACCACTTGGACTAGTGAAACCCAAATACTATTTGAAATAGCAAAAATAATTCCATGATCTAGCCACTTTTGAAGTTCTTTCCTTACTACTTCACTCATATTGGGGTTAAGTCTTCTTTGTGGATCTCTAGAAGGTCGAATCTCCTCATTTACTCGGATCCTATGTTGGCATATAGCAAGACTCACACCCTTAATATCTGCTATTGTCCAACCAATAGCTTCCTTATTTCTTCTTAGAACCTTAAGTAATTCCTCTTCTTGCTCTAATGCTAGAGTAGAAGCAATGATCACAGGAAGAGTTTCACCTTCCCCTAAGTAAACATACTTAAGCTCTTGAGGTAAAGGTTTAAGTTCTAACTCTAGAGGTTCCACAATTAATGGTTTCTTAATTGGTCAAGGTTCAAATAAAGTATAATCCAATGGTGCTACATAGTTCACTACATTGATTTCTGCTTCATTATTATCTTCCAATGATTCATCTATGTCAACAACATCATATATCTCTTGCACATTTACACACTCAACGTCAATTTCCTCAAAAACATTTACAAGTTTAACTTCATAATTCTCATCTAGGTGCTCCTCATTCTGATTATTTCGTTCAAAAATATTCAACTCCACTCTTAAATCTCCATAAGAGATTTGCATGGAACCATTCCTACAACCAATATAAGCATTGGTTGTTGCCAAGAAAGGTCGCCCCAAAATTAATGAAGTATTTCTCTTAGTGGGCTGGCCGACAGGATGACTCTTTAGTACTACAAAATCAATTGGGTAAATAAAGTCTTGAACTTTAATTAAGATATTTTCTATTACACCTAAAGGGGTTCTAACCGAATGATCCGCTAATTGGATAACCATCCTAGTAGGTTTAATTTCCTTAAGTCCTAAATCCATGTAGACACTAGAAGACATAACATTGATGGCTGCCCCTAAGTTTATTAAGGCTTTATCAAAACTAGTGTTCCCTATGACACAAGATATAGTAGGGGTTTCAAGGTCACCATATTTCTTTGGGGTATAATCGGAGAAATGAGAACTAGAAATTTCTATTAGGAAAACTTTCCTTTGGATCCTACTAATCCTTTTCCTAGTGCACAGGTCTTTAAGAAATTTTGCATAAGTCAGGACTTGTTGGATGGCTTCTAGCAAGGGAATGTTTACTCTAACTTGCTCAAAAATTTCTTTAATCTTGTTTAAGGACTCATCTGAACTAGTCCTAGATCTTAATCTATGGGGATAAGGTGCAAGTTGATTGTTATTTGATTCTTTATATGCAAGTCCACTATCACCATGTGGATAGGAATCTGGTCCTTGATTAGAGTCTAAGATGATAGTAGGTTGATCTACTTTGGGTGGTTCTACAATTGATGGTTGAGATGTTTCACTAGGCCCACAATAATCTCTTCCTGACCTCAAAAGAGCAAAGGTATCTACCTCAACATCTTGGCCACTACGCATTTTCCACCCAAAATGTGGTTGACCTCAAAAGTATTTTCCAATTGATAGTGGTTGCTTCTGCCTATGCTAAGTTGCTTCAAACATTCTTCAGCTTTAGCTAAATCTTCACTAAAGCTTGAAGGATGAGAAAAAGTGCTCCCACTAGGCCCAACTACACTTCCCATGAGATTACAATTCGTCTCATGCAAATTTGCATTTTCTTTCAACATGTAAAAAGGGCATTCATCATTTTCATGATCAAATAACATACACTTAGTACATGTAGGCATAAGAGGTTTCTTAATAATAGCATGAAAAGCATTATGTTTGTCCATGCTTAACAATGAAATAGTCGTCAAATAACACACCTAGTAGCGAGTTTTTCAATTAATTCCTTGAAGTAACAAAATACAAGTTGAATTTGCATAAGGAGTTGTAAGAGTGTGTGAGCTATGTGCCTTTTTCTTACATGAAATTTATGGCTTTATGTAACATAAACATGATAAGGTCTAAAATAGGGAAATTCTTATGCTAAAGTGTCTTAGAAATGCCACAATCTCTAATTGACAACAATAATGAAGTCATTTTATAACTAGGAAATTAGTTATAACATGACTGACTACGAATTCTTAAATCATGCATATCTATTTCATATCAGCCTATATAACAATGTATAACAATTAAAGGCTTATCAAAAGGATATTTAAGCATTTATCTCATTCACAAACATAACTTTGGATGAAAGGATTTTACAACATATATGCATGTGACTAAATTAATGCATAAAATTTATTAACTTAGCAAGATCAATCCATGTAATTCATGTAAATTCGTAGTCCTACTTTTGTGCAAAAGTATGCATAAAATTTTAAAAGACTATCAATTTCTAAAGTGTAATGTACTCTATCTTGAAATCTGTCTCATCTATCAACTTTGAAAATTTACACAGAAATTCCTACACATCAAAATTTATTGCAAAAATACTCAAATTATAGATAAAGAAGTGTACTCTCATAAAAAAATAACTATTAGAAACTTTGAATCATGGTGTTGCAACGTTTTCTCAGAGGAAAAACTTTAGTTAGGTTAGTTTTGCTCTGAAACTGCATAACACCATCATCTTCACAAATTCATAAATCTCTCGATACAATTCCAAATTCAACAAATACTAATTTAAATGAAACTTTAAACATTTTAACAACTCAAGAAAATCATGAAACTCAAATTTTACATCTAGCATCAAACCAAAAAAATTTTTCAAATCACATTCTTAAAACAATTTTGTACTAAAAACCATACAACACTATGAATTGACTACACAAATATTATCATTTCAATTCCAAAAGAGATTCACACCATCACTTAAATATATATTTAGCTCATATGGTCTTTCCAAGAAAAAGAAAGAAAAAAGAAAGTAAAATATTTAGAAGAGAAATGCAAAACACAAAGGAATATATTCACTAAACACAATTTCAAAGACTGTTAAAACACCAAGCTCCCCGGCAACGGCGCCAAAAACTTGTAAGGAAATTTGTTGTATTTAGAATTAAAACACGAAAATCCCAAATTTTACATTTATAAATTGCAAGCGCACGGTACTTATTGTATTAAGCATATGCAAGAGCGGGTCGATCCACAAGAAGCTTGTCTTAAACGAATTCAAGGAAATAAATGCTTAACAAAATATTCACAACACTAAAACCATGATAAAAACTTTAATTACATATTAATAGGTAATAATTACATAAATGCGATAAAGAGTTCAAGTATTGTCATAAATCCAAGAAGCTCCTAAGGTTAAACCTTAGGAAACTCAAGAAAATTAATGAGTTTCGTCTCTGAAATTACAGAAATTAATCTCTAATTTAACTCTCCTTACATCCAACCTGGACATTGAAAAATCTAGAGAAAATATTGGCTGGAAAGGGTTTCAAGTTATCTAAAAGTACACGGTGATTTTATAGTCTAAATCGTCTTCAATTAAAAATAATATTAGGCCCTAGTAAGGTGCGCAAAATGATCTTGAAATAATGCAAAACACACACTCACAGTAAAAACTCGATAACTTTATCAATTCTTCATAAAAATCTATGAAATCACCACTGAATGAAAGTAGACTTATCAATATAATAACACCAATTTACAGATCTTAAAAAGAGGGAGAAATCGCATCAAACATTTCCACAAAACTACTGATCGAAAATGTGATTTCGAATTGACAATACACTCTTCGTATAAAATAGAAAAATCAAACCAAACATGCTCGAAAAATTAAAAAAAGTATACATAAAGAATCGTCTTTTATTTCTCTACAAAAACAGATTAAGAATTGATGAAAAACATTGAGAAAAGCTCAATTTACAAAGAAAACAACACAAGGAAAGTTCTATCTTTACAGTAAACGAACACCTTGACTACATGTATTCACATATCTACACGAAAATCATTCATTTTCAGAGGCAAGTTTCATTAAACGAACTAAGAGTTTTACAACATAAAAATGAAGATTATACTACTAAAAATAAACCTAAACATGCAAAGACATATGCAATACAAAAACAACATCAAACACAATGATAAGACACAACATATGCAAACATAATGTTAGTTTTTAGTCAACCCACTCCAAGTTATACCTTTAAATCTCCAACACCTTGAAGTAAGCTCCTGAAGTTGGCCTCCCTCACGTCCTCAAGACTCCAACATGGCCTGTCACACCACGTTTTCCTCTTGAAATACTAAGGGGCTTCAAGATTTCACCAAAGGATGAAGGCAACAAGCTTCCTTCTCATGGACGTCCACCAACCATGCCCTAGTTGGCTCCTTCCTTGCTTTCTCCATGCATATCACCTCCAAACCGGATGAAGAGGCCTCTCCACAAGAGGTTCCTACTGTCCTCCATGCAAGAAAGTTGTACACCGAAGAAGAAGGGGAGTTGCACCCAATAAAATCACCTTCTATGCATCCACATCCTTCCTTGGAGCTTCCACGAACAAGCCTCCCTTGGGTCCAACTTGCTCTCTCCACACACTACCAAAATCAGCAACACCGGAGAGGAAGTGACTTGCTTCCAAGGAGCTTTGGCCGTCGGTAATCCAAGAAGAAGAAGGAGCCACGTTTTTGCTTGGAGAGGAGAAGACAAAACCTAGTTTTGGGTTGTCCTTCCCTTTAAATAGACTTGGTAGTTGATCTCTTCCTTGGTAGATCCAACGGTTGAGATTCATCCATCTTATTTCCTTTCGATAACCTTTAAAACTTAAGCAAACAAATTAAAATATAACAAGAAGAAAACATCTAAGACATCTAAGTAAATAATCACTATTCATTCCCATGATCATTAAGTCAATAATTAACAAAAGGGCTAAGTTGTGCAAATTTAAGTCATTAAATCCCATAATCATGCATACTCATGTAAATGCCTATGTGATGATATTTCAATTATAATTGTGCATTATTTAACATTTAAGTCATAAGAAGTACAAATAATATCACATAAAAATGCACAATTTTACTCCTTACAAACATCGATTTCAAGGACTTTGGGGAGTCATTGCTTGAAAAAACGTGGAGGATTAAAAGGTATGATGGAAAGGAGAGATCCTCATACTAGTTTTCATGTTTTACAATTTTATATGTATGAGTATAGTTTGAGTATGTGGAAGGACGAAATTCTATGCATATATCTTTGTTTCAAATGATCTATATTAAAGATCATATATTATTTTGATGTTAATTGATATAAGAATTGAGTTCATATCATATGTATAGTGTGAATGAATGTGATGATGTGATTTGTGAAGGCAGTTTTTCCGTTTCTTAGATGGCCAGAATGTTAGTAGCTTTTTTTCGAATTGTATCCACTTGTTCGTCATCTATAAATTCCAATTTTTGTTTCGTTTTGTAAGTATAATAAGTGTAGAACAAATTCACATAGTTTTAGGATTTTTTAGAATGTTTTTCAAAGGTTTTCGATTTTATTTGTGAAGGTATCAGTGGTTTTGAGTCTCTGTCGAGTGCTAGTTTTGTGCTCGACGCCTGTGCTGTGCTTGCTTCATGTATTTTGTGGAATTCAGTTCTGTAAATTTTCCTTGTTAGTGTAACGGATTTACTTTCAAGGCGCACTTATTTTGTAGCATTTCATCAAGATTTGATGGAGATTTGATTTTTGCACTGAAGGTGCGTTTTTGGAAAGTTTCCATAACCATCTGCGCCCCTTTCTTAAATAAGATATTGCCAACGTTTTAATTTGAGTTAATCCATGAAATTACTGCCATTTGAAAGATATTCTGAGGATCTTTTCAACTGTTATTTATTCTGGATTTTTAAACGTTTCAGTTGGTAGTTATTGGAGTTAAAAGTCAAGTATAAATTCTGTGATTTCCAGATTAATAGTCATTGCTTTCTTTAATATCTTATCATAACTAATTGGATTTTGGGGTAATCTTATAAACCTTAATCGTGCTACGAAATTTGTATATTAATATTAAGTAATTAGAGTTTAATTATGAATTAGTTTAATGTGGATATTTAATCGGATAATTATTTTAATAAAAATTATTTAAGACAAACTCCTTGTGGATTTAACCTGTACTTGCACATGCTTATTACAATGAGCACCGTGCACTTGCGGTTATAAATGTAAAATTTGCACTTTTGCTGTTAATTTAACAACACATAAAAGCGTTACACATAATGCATTACCTTAGTGTATATTCAAGTAACTCAACATGTATAGTTATGCTAACTTAATGAGTTAAACATGTGTAGCTCACGTGACATAATAAAATATTTAATTTCAACACATGCACTACAAGAAATATTAAAATATTTTTTAAGCGTTTAAAATATAACTATCTGGTACATAAAATATAACTCTTCGAAATAATAGACAATTCGAATACTTAAGAATTTCAAAGCTTGTAACTTGCCGATAGTGTAGAAAGGTAATTAATTAACACTAATTCCTTGAAATTATGCAGACTCTTTCATTAAAGCATATAATAGTGCAATTATAACATAATGGCTTAATTGTCATATGCGAAGCTAAATATTATGCAATTAACCATTATTTAACCATTAATATTATGCACTTTTCATTCTACACACTTCCCCCATACTTAACTTTTGCTAGTCTCTTTGCAAACTACTAAGATCTAACTAGTTGGTCTTTCTAAAGTGCTAGAACTAATTCTTCATTCTATATCTTCAAAATACATAGATTAGATTCATGTAAAGATATTTTGTATTAATTCAGTAATCTAATTTAACATGTTTTCTCCTCTCCAACCTACAAATATATTTAAAACATATGTAAATTACATACAAAATATTTCACATAGGTGGTAATTATACTATCATTTTTTTCTTTTCAAATATTTGTTATCCTGAGTTTTCCAATATGATTTTTAGAATAAATTTCAACTACATACGAATCAAACACACAATTCAACTTAATATGATTAAAACAAGAAGAATAATGAATTGTATCTTAAATAAACACTTCAAAAGTCTAATTCTAGATTCATACTTCAGTAATCATAGATAATGGAGAATATATTTGATTCAAAAGATATTTATATTTTCACAAAACACTTTTATCTTTTAAGAACAGCATATGCATATTTTTACTTTAAAAGTTAATTTGAAAAGCTTCAATCATACAAGAGCTTTCTAGTATACCCATGTATCAAGCTTTTAGTCAACAATCCTAGATCTGATCAGGATATTAGGTTTTCAAATTTAAAGAGTCCTTTTTCAGGTCAACAATCCTTACATACCTATTTGCTCAAGTACAAAAAGCTTGTGATCAAACAAATCAATAAACTCTCAAAGTTTTTCTCTTTTTTTCTTTTTTTTTTTCTTTTCAACACAATATATATATGTATTTCATTAATACAAATGCAATAAAACACAAATATCATATAATCCTACTTCTATAATTTACTAAAATCATGAATCCATATCAATAAGCTCATACTTTTTCTGTAGTTTAATAAGATTTACACATAAATCATTCTACAAGTTTAATCAATCAAATAAAATGTATCCTTGATCATATGTATCTCATTTAATCCAAAAATCAACATTTCAACTCTTTCAGGATTTTAGATCATTTCTTGAGTTTTAGTTAAGCATTCTAATTTCTTTTTTTTTAAATTGTGAAACTGTTAAACTCATAAAATTCAACAAAAACATAAGATACTATATCTAGACTTATATTAATAGTAAAATTTTGTAGCATCTTATATAAGATTCTAAATATAACATTCAAGTAGTTATAATTCTCAAAAAAAAAAAAAAATTCATAGTTTCAATTATTAGATAGTTATAGGAAAGTTCAATTATTTACAACAAATTCATAAAAGATTTTCAGTTTCCATAGAAATTTACAACACAATTCTAATTCCTCTAATTAACAAGATTACTTGGATTTTAATCTAATTACCTCTCCCCATACCTACATTTTGCATTGTCCTCAATGTAAAAGATTTACAGTAAATACAGAAAATGTTCGTAGGCATGACTAATGTTCCATTGACTTGGCACCTAACTTAACGAACTTAATTTATTGAGTTCATGAATAACTCCATGAACTGTGCTTGAATGTAAATTCAGGATAAGTATTCAATTACATACCTTGTTCTTTGTATCTCCTTCAATATCTTCTGACTTTTGATTCTAAAAAACTTTTCATTCACAAATAAAAGTAGAATATATAACAAAATAACAACTTAACAACAAAACATAAATTGTTAAATTAGTGTCTTGTGTGGAACCTAAGCTCCTATGCCTTTGGTGGCTCACAAGAAAGCTAGTTGGTTTCCTAGAATAGATACCAACAAATTAGATTGATATTTTGTTTTTTTTTTCTTTTCTAAAAATAAGTAAAACATAAACTAAAAGTTGGCTTTTTGTTTTTTTCCAAAAATAAAAGTAGAATACACACAACATAAAAAATATATAAAATCACAATTTAAGAACATGATTGAAAAGTAGTGACAAATGGAATAAATGTGTCAGTCCAAGCAAACCTTTAGACATCATTCTTCTTGCTCTTAATTTTGTTTTAATGTAGTCTGCTTCCCTTTTCAACTTGTAAACTTGCAATATGTTGTCAATGCTAAATACAAGTGTCTTACCATTAATAAATTGAAATGTAGAAAGGAATCTTCTTTTGTTCTAAGATAATGTAGTTGTTTCTATTGCTACATATATTTCAATATATTCCTCTTCCCACTTCCATTCATTTAGGTCTTTCATAATCCATATTTGAAATTTCATCAATTCATCCCACCATCTTACTAAACATAAAGTAGGATCATCATATTTATTATACCACATTCCTAATTGAATTTTATCATGTTTTGTAGATGGTGGTTTAGCTATATCATTAGGTATAGGTAATATTTCTATAAAGTCATCATCATAACTATCTATGCTTACTGTAGAATCGAATGACTACACAAGAGGGGGGTGAATTGTGTTTTTCAACATATTTAAATATAATTGAAACTTCAAAATTAAAAACAAGTCGAGACATTGTTTTAATCAAATCATTTTATTCAAGGTTTTAATTACAATATACAATTCAATTCTCCTTAGAAATTGTAGATGCAATTATATAATAATACCATGTTTCATCTAATCAATTTCATAACTACAAACAAAGAAAACTAATTTGCAGAATTTAAAACATTTCTCCTTATTTAAGATATTTCTTCTTCATCTTCTTTTTCTTCTATAATTCTTTAGTGACGAATATCTAACTTTCTCTACTTCACCAAATTTGCTTTCTTCTAATTCTTCAAATCTTTAGTAACATATATCTGACTTTCTCTACTTCACTGAATTTTCTTCTATCTGAGAGCTTTTCCCTAGAGAGGTGTTTTGATCCTTAAAAATATAGTTTGTTTGGTATGCAAAGATAATTGATCAATGAGAATTCTATGTCTTTTATACTGTATCTTCATTTTATGTATATCCTCCACGTTTAATCACTATCAATTTTCCACTCTTCATGTCTTCTCTTTTTCCTTCATCAAAATATACACGTTCTGACCCGTGTTTTTCTTTCGAATTTTCTTTAATCATCAATCCTGGATCTCTGAAAAATTTCCTACAAAATAAACTTTTTTGTCCAAAATTTTTCATTAAATGTAATAAGAAGTCATTGTATTAATGTTAACTAAATGAGTAAAACAAGTAGATTTATAACTTAACGTATCTAACTCAATGAGTTCATCATGTGCCAAATCAGGTGACAAGTACTGTAGCTAACTCAACAAACTAAGTCTATGGTGTTATGCTAACTCAACGAACTAAGTTTGTGGTGTTATGCTAACTCAATGAACTAGCTTCGTGGTGTTACGCTAACTCAACAAACAAACTCCATTGTGTTATTAATACCTTAACGAACCAGTAATAAACAAATGTTTTTACAATAAGATATTTACCATGTGCAATAATAACAACTTTAAGTTTATAACGCTAACCTAATGCATTGCCTTAGTGTTCAATATAGCAACTCAATGCGTGTAGTTAGTGTAGTTATGTTAACTTAACGAGTTAAACATGTGCAACTCACGTGATACAATATAACATTCGTAAACTTTAATTTTACCACGTGCACAATACTAACTTAATGAGTTCGTCTCTTCATTTTAACCTTTTGTTCACTAACTTAACGAGTTTTCATGTGACCTATTTTAACCTTTAAGCCTATAACTCAATGAGTTCTCATGTGACCTTTATACAAATAATGCACTAACTCATCGAGTTGTCTTAACGTGCACTGTACATGATACAGAAAATATAACTTTAAAACATATCATGCTTTACAATAAAAACACACATTAACTTAACATTTAGTTAAATGAAAAGTTAGTATAACGTAACGACTAGTTATTTAACTTAGTATAATCTCAAATCCATTACAAACAAGTATTTATATCAGTAAGCTTTTTCTGTATTAATTGGTACTCTTAATTTACTTCCACAAACAATAGTAATTGAGTAAATATGATTACATTTGTTTAGCACACATCATCAAGACAAAATACTCAATAATCTCTCCCTTTTTGATGATGACAAAAACCATATTAAATCAATTATGAAATATGTTTAACTTAATGGAGCATCTCCATTGGGTTAAGTTTTAATTCAACAAACAATTTTGTTGACTTAAGTTCACTTAAGCTTATTTATGTTGTTTGTGTGAGAAACCATCTCTTAGAAGTAAAACTTCTTAGAAAAAATTTCAATAACCACATAATCATCTCCCCCTTTTTAATATATATGCATTTAAACACATAATCATCTCCCCCTTTTTGTCATTAATCAAAAAGATGATTACATAGAATAAAAATCGAGAGACAAGTATGTATAGCTAAATTTTCTGTAAACATTAGTAAGAATGAAAACACATTTATAGTAAAATGTATTGTTCAAATAGTCAAACAATAAATATAAACATTACATTTTGTATTTAGAAATCACATAAATAGACAAATGACAGTACATTTAGCTATTCCTCCTAATGATATCACTAATAGTATTATAAATTTTATCTCTTGGATGCCTAATATCATTTCTGATGTCATTCAGCACTGCATCTAAGTTAGGAGATAGCTCTGGTTACTGTGGTACTTGATCTGAATAGTTTTGCTATTGTTGGTGTTGTTGAAGGTCAGGTTGTTGTTGTTCTTGTTGGGTTAGTTGGTGT
The DNA here is from genome assembly GCA_036874045.1 of Cymodocea nodosa. Classification (NCBI taxonomy): domain Eukaryota; kingdom Viridiplantae; phylum Streptophyta; class Magnoliopsida; order Alismatales; family Cymodoceaceae; genus Cymodocea; species Cymodocea nodosa. The sequence goes on from JAZBRI010000011.1 coordinate 899,082, forward strand.
TTTTGCAAATCTTTTACACTAAACGCTCTCATGTCTTTATTTTCAAATGGCCAGTCAGATAAATTTAATTGGCTTGCAAGAATTCGACATACAGCATCACCAAAAAATAACTTTGAACTCATATATTGTAGTTGATATATGAAAACATCAAACCAATTTACTTGAATTCTATTCAATATGCCATAAGTTGCATATAAACAACTTCTGCTTACTTCTAGATTATGTTCGACTCTTTGAAATAAATTTGCATGTAGAATATTTGCAATAAACCTAGCTTCTACATTCAGATTTTCCATTAATCTTATTTTAGTATATACACTTGGAATTTGTGATAAAGACTAAACATCTCATTCTAGTTGTCTAATAATGCCAAATCTATTTGTAACAACAACACCTTCATTCCTTAATCCCAAAACTTTCAAAATCAATACAGGAGATAAAGTAAACTCCTGTTGAGTTATTTAAGTTGTCAAAAGATTGTCATTCTGTACCAGATTACTGTAAAAAGCTGCAATAAGCTCTTTATATTACTTCCATTTTGTTCCAACTGGTAAGAATTGCATTAAGCCTTGAAACTCAAATAAATCTTTTATTTCCAGTAAACTTTTAAATTTTATTGGTCAAGCATGCAGAATTTGACAAGATATCAAACTATTGTATTTCTGCAATGCTTCCTCAGATCTAAAATAAGTTGAATTACCTTGAATGGGTAGTATTCTATACTTAGAAGGTGATACCTGAAGCCTTGATTTAGAATTTAAGTCTCCTTCAAGAATCTCTTCTTCAAAATGAATGTCATCGTGTTTCTCTATCAAAATATTTTCTTGAAGCTACTTAGGTAAGCTTGATTCTTTAGCTTCAACAGTGTGAGGAACATTTTCAATATCTGCTACATCCATAAGTTCAGTTTCTATAGAATAGTCAGAGTGGAATTTTTCCACAAATTCAACAGCCAATGTATCTGTTTGTAATTCTTCATTTTCCTCAACAGATATTTCCATTTCAACATGCTATGAATTCTCAAACTCTAGTTCTATAGATTCTGAAAAAGGTTGATCAACGTTAAGCTCTTTTGGAGTATTATCTTTTTCAATAGCTGCTACTTTAGACAATCCAACCTCTGAACTAGTTACTACCTCAATATTTTCAAGCACATCTGCAATAACTTGTTCAATGTCATCTGCCTGATGCTTTGATTATTCAATTACCTTATCATCAAGGCTTGAAACTATAGAAAAACTTGAACTAATTTGTTGATTTGATTTCTTTTCAAGTTCTCTAAAAAAAGATAACAAAGTTTCATCATCATCATCGGTTTCAATGTGTTTGGAACTGATGAGCTTATCAGATGCACTGAAAGGTACAATGTCTAGACATATATTGCCCTTTGGAAATAAATCTTCATCTAATTTATCTTTTTCAACTAAATTTGTTTTCTTAGAAACAATTTTTCTAACTCTTTGTCTCTTGTAACAAGTCAGTTGTTCTTCTTGTTGAATTATTATTGTTTTCTTATGCATTTGTTCCATAAAAGTTTTCTATTTCAATTCTTCCAAGGCACTTTCGATAGCTATTGCCTTTTGAAGACTTTCAACTTTTCTCTAATCTACAACAACATTTGTTTGCTTTTCCTTTGAAAATGAAGGTGTAGGTATTACAGATTCATGTTCTTCCTCAAATGATTGTAGTTGTGTCCCATTTATAGGTGTTTGAGGAATTCTATTTGATGAACCTACTCCTTTTTCCAGGTATTTAGCATATTATTCCAAAAATGCTATTTTAGCACATTTCATGCGATACTCTATCAAATTTACTTCTAATACCCATGTATTGTATACTGTTAGTTGTATTTTGAAGCTCTTGTCGAACTTCATCTAGTATTTCTTCAGAAAAGAAATAGTCACAATATATTTGAGCTAACCTTTTGTCTACTTGAAAAATCTTCTTAAACCATGTACGTGGAACTTCATCTACATCTATTTCTTTACCTTTTGCATTTCCTCTACGTCTTCCTTTTCCTCTACCATGCCCTTTGTAGAACTTTGAATACATTGTCGTAGGTTGTTATAGGAATAAGCGGGAAAGATTTTTAGAAAGATAATACAATATAACCTAAGTTCCCGTGTAATAAGTGTTTAAATAGGGTTTTAATAGAATAACTTAATGAGTCTATTAGTCGGGTTTGAGTTTTAAATGAATATTGAATAAAGTTTATTCAATCGAGGTACCCAAAAAATTTAAGCATAACTCGTTGAGTTACCTAACCTAACGAGTAAAACACTATCTAGAGGCAGTTTTACACGTTACCTTACATGACATAATGTTTAATTAGTATACTTGACTAAAAAAAAAAAGTTTCAGATGTTTTCAACTGAAAGCTTCCGAAAACAACATACAAGCTATAAGTAACTTATATAAAACATTATCTTGAGAACATTGTAAACTATTCTAATATTCTTTTTATGAACCTAAAACAGTTTGTTTGTTTGTTAAAATTTTTTCATCAAGATCTTAAGAGGACTAAACTCAGATTAACAAAGGTTTATATTCTGAATGATATTAATCTATTTTGGACATTGTAATTCCCCCCTTACAAATATACTTCAAATATTTTCAATAACATACAAACAATACTTGTATAAAATAGGTGGTAATTGTAACTATACTTTAAATTTTTCTTTTTAGAAAATTTTTGTTATCTTGAATTCATCAAGAATGATTTTCAGAATCAACTCCAATTGTATATGAATCAAAACATAACTTTAAACTTAATATGATTAACACAAGGAGAATAAAGGAATGTATCTCAAATAAACATTTTCAAAAGTACTATTTTAGATTCAAGAAATCAACAGTCATATTGGTAGAAACTATATTCAATTCAAATATATCTGTATTTAATGAAACAACTTTTATCTTTTCAAAATAGTAAATATTGATAATTTTCTTTAAAAGTTAGTTTGAAAAGCTTGAATCATACAAGAGCTTTCTAATGTACCTGTGTAATGAGCTTTTAGTCAACAATCTCAGGTTTGATCAGGACCTTAGATTGCTAGATTTAGAGAATCCTTTTTAAGGACAACAATCATTACATACCTATCTACTCAAGTACAAGAGACTCATGATCAAATTGATCAATAAACTCTCAAAGATTCACTTTGTAAGAACTTTTTATTTTAAGCATGGTATATATGTATTTCATTAATATAGATGTAATAAAGCACAAATATCATACAATTTTTACTTCTACGATTTTACTGAAAATATGAATCAATTTCAATAAGCTCATACTTTTGATCAGTAGTTTAATATGATTTACATATAAATTATTTTACAAGTTTAATCAATCAAGTCAAACTCATCCTTGATTATATGCACTTTCATTGATCCAAAGAAAACACTTAATCAAAATTTCATGATTTTAGAGGAATTTAATGTTTTTCATTGACATTTCCACTTAGAATTTTGAAAAACCATTATACTTGGAAAAATAAGTAAAATCAATAAGATACTACAATAATTTTATCAAAAATACATAGTATCTTATGTAGCAATTTAAATATTACTTAGATATTTATGATAAGTATATAATATCTATGAGGTAAACAACATCATCAACAATATTTATCTTTTGTGGAGTTTCAGCATTTTACATATCACATTGTCTACAAATACCTAAATTTAATCTTATGTTGTAGAATATATTTTCATCTATAGGTTTTGTAAATATATAAGCTAATTGATTTTTACTAGACATAAATCCTAATTTAATTTTTCCTTTAATTATGTTATCTCTTAGAAAATGATGTCTAACCTCTTATTGAGAATGAAAAAGTACATAATATTAACGGTTAAATGATGGATAATTGCAGAATATTTAGCTTATCATATGAGAATTAAGCCATTATGTTATAATTGCACTATTATATGCTTTAATGAAGGTGTAGGATCGTATGGCTACACAAGAGGGGGGTGAATTGTGTTTTTCAACATTTTCGATTATAATTGAAACTTTAAAACTCAAAAACAAGTCGAGACACTGTTTTCATAAAATCATTTTTATTCAAGGTTTCAATTACAATATATAATTCAATTCTCCTCAGAAATTGTAGATGCAATTATATATCGATACCATGTTTCATCTATAAAATTTCACTACAAACTGAGAAAACTAATTTGCGGAATTTAAAACATTTCACCCTGTTTGAGATCTTTCTTCTTCTTCATCTTTTTCTTCTTCAGCAATTCTTTAGTGACAAATATCTTGTCTTTCTCTACTTCACTGAATTTGCTTTCTGTTCATACTTCAGATCTTCAATGACATAAATTTGACCTTTGCTACTTCACTAAACTTTCTTCCACCTGATACTTCAAATCTTTAGTGACATATATCTTACCTTCTACTTCACTGAACTTTTTTCCACTTGAGAGTTTTTCCCTGAAGAGCTATTTTTGATCCCTGAAAAGATTTTCGTTCGATGTGTAGGGATAGTTTGATCAATGAGAATTCTATGCCTTTTATATTGTATCTTCATTTCATGCATATCCTCCACATTTAATCACTACCAGTTTTCCACTTCTTCACGTCTTTTCCTTTTCCTTCATCGAAATACACACGTTTTGACCCACATTTACATTTCAAATTTTCTTTAATTATCAATCCTGAATCTCTGAAAATTTTCCTGCAAAATAAACTTTCTCTTCAAAAAATTTTCATCAAGTGTAATAAGAAGTCGTTACTTTAATGTTAACTAAACGAGTAACACAAGTAGATATTAACTTAACGTTTCTAACTTAACGAGTTCCTCATGTGCCAATCCACATGACAAGTACTGTAACTAACTCAACAAACAAAGTCTGTGGTGTTACGCTAACTCAACGAACTAGCTTCGTAGTGTTACGATAACTCAACGAACCATCTCCGTTGTGTTACAGATAACTCAACGAACTAGTAATAAACAAATGTTTTTATAATAAGAATTTTACCACGTGCAAAAATAACAACTTAAGTTTATAACGCTAACCTAACGCGTTGCCTTAGTGTTCAATATAGTAACTCAATGCGTTTAGTTATGTTAACTTAACGAGTTAAACATGTGCACTTCACGTGATACAATATAACATTCGTAACTTATAATTTCACCACGTGTACAACACTAACTTAACGAGTTCGTCTCTTCTTTTACACACTAACTCAACGAGTTCCCACATGACCTATTTTAACCTTTAAGCCTCTAACTCAATGAGTTCTCATGTGACCTATATACAAATAAAACTTTAACTTAATGAGTTGTCTAAACATGCACTGTTCATGATACAGAAGATATAACTTTAAAACATATCATGCTTTTCAATAAAAAACACACGTTAACTTAACGCTTAGTTACATGAGAAATTAATGCACTGAAATGACTAGTTATTTAATAGTATAATTTCAAATCCAATACAGACAAGTATTTATATCAGTAAGCTTTTTCTGTATTAATTGATGTTTTTAATTTCTTTTCACAAGTGTTTCGAATGAAAAAGTGCATATTATTAATGGTCAAATGATGGTTAATTGCATAATATTTAGCTTATCATATAAGAATTAAGCCATTATGTTATAATTGCATTGTTATATGCTTTAATTGAAGAATCTGCTTAAATTAGGGGAATTAATGTTAATTTAATACATTTATGAACTGTCGGTAAGTTGCAGGCTATGAAATTCTTAAGTATCCGAATTTTCTGATATTTCGGACAGTTATGTTTAACATACTAAACAAATTCAGACAGTTATGTTTAACAGACCGAATATGTATCGAATAGTTATGTTTATATTGTCGAACAGTTATGTTTTGAAAGAATATTTTATTATTTCCAGAAGTACACGTGTCAAAACCATAATGAATGACTTAAGTGAACTTTCGGTGAGTTATCTATAACTATCCGAAATTGCAGTTGGGCATCGGATACTTATCCCTGTAACTCTCCGAAATCTCTTTTTATTTATAAAATAGCTGTGGACACGTGTCATGTTTTGGGCAAGTGACTTAAGTGGATTTTCGGTGAGTTAGCTGTAACTATCCGAAATGCATCTGAGCATCGGATAGTTAGACCTGTAACTCTCCAAAATGTTATTTTATAATTAAACTACTGCTGACACGTGTCATGTTCTGGGAAATTGACTTTAGTGGATTTTCGGTGAGTTAGCCGTAACTATCCGAAATGCATCTGAGCATCGAATAATTAAGTTTATAAGTATCTGAAATGCACCTGAGCATCAAATAGTTAAATTTATGCACGTGTTTTATAGTTAAATCAACGAAGAAAGTCTATTGAGTTATCTGTAACTCCACGGACTATATATTTTCTAATATGCCACTATAGTGGTTGCAGAAATAGGACAGTTGGAAGGAAAAACCATGTTTGCATGTATCGTGCTAGAGAAGGAAGCATCGTTGTTGATATGAATGAAGGAAATCTAACCGACCATTCAAGTAGAAGCAGTTACTACTAAAGAAATATAAAAGAAAAGAAGAAAAAAGAAAGCGGGTGTGATCGATGGAAGGTCAGTGTGTGCAGAGGAGGATCGACGTCGCAATTCTCTGAAGTATCACACCAACCATCATCATCACCACCACAATCACCAACCATTGGAGGTCTGTGAGGATACTTGCCTGATGTCGGGTCGATTCCGAGCCAAACACAGTGCTTGACAACCATTGTGAGGAGTGATCGTGTCGTGGGAAGGGAAGCCATTTTCACCAAGCGCCGACTCATATTTCAAGAGATCGTAAAGCTTTTAGCCTTGGCTTCGAGTTGATGCCTATATGCTGAAGAGGAGATTATCTTGCAATTCTGGACTCGCGATTCTATAGGGAGAGGAGACAGAATTGTAAGTGGTTTAATTTTCAATGGTGTAATTGCGTTGCAAGTAGTGTCGGAAGTAGTTACTGCCAAGTGAGATTACTTTACATTTCACCTGGCGCCCATTTCCATGTTCATATTAAAACAAAAATACCAAAAACAATTTATCTATGTTTGTATGTTGTATTTGAGTGTTGTATTGTTTGTGTGGTATCATGATTAATGTTATCTGTATCAGTTTTGTGATTGTTTTATGTTTATTTTAGTTTTACAGTTTACTGAAATTGGTTCGTTCAAAAGACTTAAAGATTTTAATGGTTACTGTTTGAATTATCTGAATGTTAGTATTGCTTAATGATAAATCCAATGTTAACTAGCATTAAAGAGCTTAATTGATGTTATTTACAATCTGTGGAATCGCCCAATGGTTGGCCGAATTCCTCTGTAAATAGTAGTATTAAAAAGAAAAGTCAGGCTCGTGGAGTTAACTTAATTCCACGAGGTTATTCCGTTGAGTTAGCCATAACTCAACAAACTTAGTTCGTTGAGTTAACTGTAAGTCAATGGAGAGCTTATTGAATATATAAATTTGATTGTTAACAAATGAACAGTTCTCAAATTTGTCAGCAATTCCCTATGGGATTGACCTATACTTGCACACTGATATAATAGACACTATGCACTTGCAGTTAAAGTACAAATTGGAATTAAAATCTAAATTGTATTAAAGGTTGTTTGTTTACTTCTAAAAGAAAGAATAGGCATAAAGATAAATTAATTAAGTAAAACAGAAGTAACAAATCCAAGTTTTTCTAGTGTAGTGCTGGGAAAATCCAAACAAGTTTTATGGCGCCGTTGCTGGGGAATTGAATTGAATTGAATTGAATCGAATTGAATCGAATTGAATTGAATTGATATAAGCAACTGTTAGAGCTGTTTCGTTTTAATAGCCAGAGTTGTATGTTTTCTTCTATAATTGAGAATATGGCATATGCTTATGCTCAAAGATTTCTGAAACCTGTAATTAGCATATGTGAATTCTACAATTCTGAAGGACATGACATTTCTGATTGTTTGAAATTGAGACATTTACAGATTGTTAGATCTCATGAACAACAAATGAATTATCCTTATTATAATAGAGCTGTGTATGAGAATCCTATAGTTTACCCAACTGATGGTCAGTATAGAATGTGTAATATGATGAGAGACACTGAAGTTTGGGATAGCTATGATAGACTAGAGCGTAGTATAGAGTAAAATCTTGACAAACTGGAATACTTTATGTGTCAGCAACAAGAAGTCAACCAATTAAATTATAAGGAATCATATTCAGAACCTAAAAAGGATATAATTTACGAAACTAAAAAAACCATAAAGAAAATTGATCAAAAATTGAATGCAATGAAATTAGATGATCTAGAAACAAAATTAAAAGCATTAGACGAAAATGCAATGAAAATACAAGTTATGCAACAGGACAATGAAAATTATATTGTTATAAACGTGCATAATATGCAAAATATACAGCAAACAGAAAATACTAATGCAAGAGAATTTAAAGAATGCACTTTAAAACTAAAGACAATTGAAGATCATAATCACGAAAATGATATACAGAAACATCATGAAAGTAACGAAAATCTGGAAGATGTATGTGTAACATTAAGATCTGAAATTGATATACCACCAAGAACTCAAAATGAAAATGATATGATGGTGGATAAGAGTAAAAATCAAAATGATAATGAAAATATAGCTAAAAATCTAGAAATCACTGAAGAACAATCTGAATCTGCGAATGAAGCTAAAAATGATCAAACAAATCAATTGAAAGAAAAACAGTCTTTGAAATCAAAATCTTTAGCACCCTATCCTGAAAGAGTACAACAAACAATTCCTAAGAAACAAGAAAAAATCAGAGAAATTTTTGAAAAAGTACAAGTTAACATTCCTTTATTAGATCTATTGTAGAAAATGCCACATTGTGCTAAATTTCTTAAGGATTGGTGTACTAAGAAAAGAGAGCGAAAAGTTCTTAGAAAGGTCTTTTTAGCTGAGCAAAGTAGTTCCTTATTTCTGCCACAAATTCCTAAAAAGTTATTTGATCCTAGAATCCCTGTTATATCATGCACCATAGGAAATTCCATTCTAGAAAGAACCTTAATAGACTTAGGTGCAGGTATAAATGTTATGCCAAGTGATATATTTGTATCCTTAGGATTACAAGGCTTAACTCCTACTAGTACGGTTATTCAATTAGCTGATAGAAGTATAAGATACCCTAGAGGAAAAATAGAGGATGTCTTAATTAAAATCAAGAATTTTATATATCCTATTGATATTGTAATTTTGGATTCCCAACAAATTAAGCATAAAAATAGTGATACATCTTTAATTTTGGGAAGACCATTTTTAGCAACATCAGGGGTTGTTATAAATTGTAAAACTGGAGTAATGAAGTTAGCATATGGTAATGAGGATACTCAATTAAATATTTTCAAACTAGAAAGGTTTGAAGAGTTAGAAATGTCCTTACACACCATAGACTTTTTAGAGGATGAAGGAGATATGTTAGATGATGTGATTCAAGAAGAATTAAATAGGCAAATCAATTTTGAAATTTTAGAAGAAAGTGAAAGCATAAATATAGAAGGAGATATGGAAGAAATTAATTTAAAAAATGATGATGTTTAGTTAGGAGCTCTAGCTTCTGATGGGCAACATTTAGAATTAAAACATTTACCTCCTGAATTAACCTATATATTTCTGGAAGATAAACGAACCTGTCCAATCATTATTGATTCAGATTTAAAAGAAGATCAAATAGCTAAATTAAAAGATGTAGTAAAAAGTTATAAAGAAGCAATAGGATGGACTATGACTAATATAAAAGGGTTAAGTTCAACTTTATACTATCACCACATATATTTAGAAGAGTATGCTAAACCTATTAGAATTCTTGAGAGGAGATTAAATCCAAACCTTAAAGAAGTAGTCAGGAAAGAAATAGTTAAATAGTTAGATAATGATATAATTTATCCGATTTCTGATAGCTCGTGGGTTAGTCCAATCCATGTAGTTCCCAAGAAATCAGGATTAGCAGTTATTAGGAATGAAAGTCAAGACTTGATACTTACTAGAATTCAATCAGGCTGGAGAGTATGTATAGACTATAGAAAGCTGAATGCTGTGACTAGGAAAGATCATTTTCCCTTACCTTTTATAGATCAAATGTTGGAAAGATTAGCAAGGCAAGAATATTTTTGTTTCTTAGACGGGTATTCAGGGTATAATCAAATTCCAATAGCATTAGAGGATCAAGAGAAAACAACTTTCACCTGTCCTAATGGAACTTATGCTTTTAAGAGAATGCCATTCGGATTATGCAATGCGCTAGCTACCTTTCAAAGGTGTGTGCAGGGTATATTTACTAGAATGACTAAAGATTTTTTAGAAATATTTATGGATGATTTTACTGTGTATGGCAACTCATATGAAGTGTGTTTAAGCAATTTAGACCAAATATTAAAACGCTGTGTGGAAAAAAATCTGGTTTTAAATTGGGAAAAATGTCACTTCATGGTTAAACAAGGAATAGTCTTAGGGCATGTTGTTTCTAAGAAAGGGTTGGAAGTAGATAAAGCTAAAATAGAAGTAATTTCTAATCTACCAGAACCTAAATCAGTAAAAGATATTAGATCATTTCTAGGACATGCTAGTTTTTATAGAAGATTTATTAAAGACTTTAGAAAGATAGCTAGGACTTTAACTAATCTATTAAAAGATGTCTCATTTAACTTTGATAAAAATTGCATAGAGGCATTTTTCAGACTTAAAACTAGTTTAATTTCAACTCCTATAATTCAAGCACCTGATTGAAACTATCCATTTGAATTAATGTGCGATGCTTCTGATTTTGCTGTAGGAGCAGTGTTGGGACAGAAAATAGAAAAATCTCCTATAGTGATTCATTATGCAAGCAAAACCTTGAATGATGCTCAAGTTAATTACACAACTACTGAAAAAGAATTATTAGTTGTTGTGTTTGCTTTAAAAAAGTTTAGATCATATCTGATTGGAACTAAAGTAATAGTATAAACGGATCATTCAACTCTACAACATCTACTAAAGAAAAAAGAAACTAAACCTAGATTGATCTGATGGATATTATTATTACTTGAATTTGATCTAGAAATTAAAGATAAAAAAGGTTGTGAGAATGTAGTAGTAGATCATTTATCAAGATTACAAATAGAAAAATCAAATATTGAAATTAAGGATAATTTTCCTGATGAACAATTAATGACCATCAACACAATACCTTGGTATGCAGACATAGTTAATTACTTAGTTACTAGTTTAACACCTAAGGATTGGAGTAGACATGATAAGAAATTGTTTTTCTCAAGAGTAAAATATTACTATTGGGAAGACCCATACTTATTTAAGAAATGTCTTGATCTAGTTTTAAGGAGGTGTGTTCTAGAAACTGAATATCTGAGCATATTGTCTTTCTGTCATGTCCAAGCTTGTGGAGGGCATTTTGGTTCAGGGAAAATTACTGCAAAAATTCTGCAATGTGGGTTTTATTGGCCAATACTATTCAAAGATGCTCATAAATATTGCTTAAGTTGTTTAAGATGTCAATAAATAGGAAGAATATCAAAGAGGAATATGATGCCTCTTAATCCTATTGTTGAGGTTGAAATTTTTGATGTGTGGGGAATAAATTTTATGGGTCCATTTCCTATATCTAATCAATTTAATTACATATTGTTGGGGGTGGATTACGTATCTAAATAGATAGAAGCTATTCCTACAAAAACTAATGATAACAAAGTGGTAATACAATTTGTAAGCACAAATATATTTGCCAGATATGGAATACCTAAAGCTATTATCAATGATAGAGGAACTCATTTCTGTAATAGAAGTTTTGAAGCCCTAATGAAGAAATATGGAGTAAACCACAAAATTACAACATCATATCATCCGCAAACAAGTGGACAAGTAGAAAGTTGTAGGATCGTATGGATACACAAGAAGGGGGTGAATTGTGTATTTTTAATATTTTTTGAAATATAATTGAAACTTTAAAACTCAAAAACAAGTCAAGACATTGTTTTCATAAAATCATTTTTATTCAAGGTTTCAATTACAATATACAATTCAATTCTCCTCAGAAATTGTAGATGCAATTATATTTCGATATCATGTTTCATCTATACAATTTCATAACTACAAATAGAGAAAACTAATTTGCGGAATTTAAAACATTTCTCCCTATTTGCGATCTTTCTTCTTCTTCTTCTTTCTTCTTCAGCAATTCTTCAGTGATGAATATCTTGTCTTTTTATGCTTCACCAATTTTGCTTTCTTCTAATACTTCAAATCTTCAGTGACGAAAATCTTACCCTTTTATGCTTCATTGAATTTTCTTCCACTTGAGAGATTTTTCCCAAAGAGGTGTTTTTGATCCTTGAAAAAGATTTTTCTTTTGGTGTGCGGGGATGGATTGATCCTTGAAAAGATTTTTCATTTTGTGTGCAAGGATGGATTGATCAACGAGACTTCTATGCCTTTTATACTGTATCTTCATTTCATGCATATCCTTCACGTTTAACCACTACCAGTTTTCCACTTCTCCACGTCTTTCATTTTTCCTTCATCGAAACACACATGTTCTAACCCACGTTTATATTTCAAATTCTCTTTAATCATCAGTCCTAGATCTCTAAAAAATTTCCTGCAAAATAAACTTTCTCGTCCAAAAATTTTTCATCAATGTAATAAGAAGTCGTTACTTTAATGTTAACTAAACGAGTAACACAAGTATATATATATAACTTAACATTTCTAACTTAACGAGTTCACCATGTGCCATTTCACGTGACAAGTACTGTAGCTAACTCAATGAACTAAGTCCGTGGTATTATGCTAACTCAACGAACCAGCTTAACCTTTCTTTCGGAAGGTTAAACAATAACTCACCGAAAACAGTTTAAGTTTCGGATAGTTACAAATGTAAGTCACCGAAAAACTCTTTATATTATAAAACTAGTGAGACACGTGTCAAGACCTGAAAACATGACTTAAGTTACCTTTCGGATAGTTATGACTGTAAGTCTCCAAAAAAACTTTAACTCACCGATTTAGTAATAAACAAATGTTTTTATAATAAGAATTTTACCATGTGCAAAAATAACAACTTAAGTTTATAACGCTAACCTAAGGCGTTGCCTTAGTGTTCAATATAGCAACTCAACGCATTTAGTTATGTTAACTTAACGAGTTAAACATGTGCACCTCACGTGATACAATACAACATTCGTAACTTATAATTTCACCACGTGTATAACACTAACTTAACGAGTTTGTCTCTTCTTTTACTCACTAACTTAACGAGTTATCACGTGACCTATTTTAACCTTTAAGCTTCTAACTTAACGAGTTCTCATGTGACCTCTATACAAACAAAACTCTAACTTAACGAGTTGTCTTAACGTGCACTATTCATGATACAGAAGATATAACATTAAAACATATCATGCTTTTCAATAAAAACACACGTTAACTTAACATTTAGCTAAATGAGAAATTAATGCAATGAAACGACTAGTTATTAACTTCAAATCCAATACAGACAAGTATTTATATCAGTAAGCATTTTCTATATTAATTGATGATTTTAATTTCTTTTCACAAGCAATAGTAATTGAGCAAATATGATTATTTTCATTCAGCACACATCATCAAAACAAAAATACTCAACAAAAGTGCAAACAAACAAATTAAATTAATCTTAGAAAAAGTAGTAAATCCTACCAGAACAGATTTGGCTAATAGATTGATAGATGCACTTTGGGCTTATAGAACTGCTTATAAAACGAGCTTAGGTATGTCACCTTTTAGGCTAGTATATGGTAAAAGTTGTCATTTATTAGTTGAAATAGAACATAAAGCCTATTGGGCATTAAAAACTCTGAACACTAATTTAAATCAAGCTGCTGAAAATAGAAAAATGCAACTAATTGAATTAGAAGAATTTAGAAATGAAGCTTATTCGAAGACTATAAGAGAACAAGAAAAGATTAAATTTTGGCATGATAGAAAAATTATTCCTAAAAGCTTTGAAATAGGACAAGAAGTATATCTTTATATGGCTAGACTCCATAACCATCTAGGAAAATTAAGATCTAGATGGGCAGGACCTTACATAGTTCAAAATATTTATCCTTACTATTGAAATTGAAAATACTAAAAATCAGAATATATTTAAAGTAAATGGACAAAGACTGAAACCTATTCTGAAAACACCAAAAAGCTCCTTAAGAATTATAGAAGAAGTTAGAGTAGAGGACTACTCGAGCTTTATTTAGTAAGAAATAAGTTTTTATGTTTATATACAAAAAAAAACATTAAAAATATATATAAAACATAAAAATAGTTGCGGTTCAACCGACTGGATCCATCGGTATGACCAGAACATAAAAAAATTGTATATTAATTTTTAGGAAAAAAAATATTGGTTTTACCGAAACATAGTATCGGTTCAACCGAAAGAAAAATAACAAAAATAAAAAATATTTAGGTCTGATCGAAACATAGTATCGGTTAAACTGGTAAAAAAACAGAAAAACTATTCTCTGTAATATTTTTATTATATTTGCTTGTACGGGGAGTCCATTGAGTTACGCTTAACTCAATGAGCTTACTTCGTTGAGTCTTGAGTTAGTCAACAAGCTTATTCCATTGAGTACTGTACCTAAGACCGTGGATAAAATAGGAATAGTTGGTTTGGGAAATGACCCGATTACCCACCTAAACTTAGGGCTTATTTAAACTAAAACCTAGGGTTTTGGGGGCATTATCCGACAAATCATTTGGAATCTAGAACAGTAGAAATCAGAGTGATTCCGTGCTGTTGTGTAACTCCACGATGAGAAAGATGACGCCTGAATTTTGGGAAGAGGTTGTTGATACATTAGAATTTCTAAAGGAATCAGAAGAGTGGCACACGCGGTAGAAGATCAGAAATACAACAAGAGAGAAAGAGTACAGAAGGTAGAATCATAACTTTTCAATTTCAGAAGAGATTTAGTAGATTTGGGTATACAAATACCTCAAATAATGGAAACACGAATCAGAATAGCAACAGAAATAGTTGTAAGCAAGGAAAGACAAATAAGGCCAAGTAATGAAGTTGCCCTAGAATTAATGCAACGTAAGTCCCAGCTCTGGTTCAAAAGACGAATATGTAGACGAGCTAAATGGGCGATCTGGGAGCAAGAAAGGAAAGAAAATGAAGAAGAGGCAACTAAAGAATAGGAGGAACCAACTGCTGAAAGACCTATTCCTAAGGAACAGCAGTTAGGACCTTCAATTCCACCATTTAAGCCGTTGGCACAAGTAGAAATGATGGGGCCTTCGACTGAAGAAGAAATAAGAGAATTTGCAGAACTGGTTCAAGTTGGGAAGAACCAAGGAGAATCAGAAGATTTGGTAGTGGCCAAAGCACACCTAGTGTTTGATGCACTTTACAAAAAGAGGGCTGTAGAAAAGTTGAAAACCCAATATAAAATCAAAGTGGAACAGCATCACGAAGCTACTGCCAGAATTGCTGCCAAACCTGCTGCAAAAGGAGATGATGCTGGTTCTTCAAGACCAGCAATTATTGGAAGAATTAAACAAGAAGAGCTAGTACCTATGGCTCGAAGGCCTGTAGAGCCTATTTTTGTGGATTTAATTTCAAAAGATGAAGAGGAAGAACAAGCACAACTAATCAGAAAAAGGAAAGGAAAAGAAAAAGTGCCTAAATATGAGGAAATTAAATCTGAAGTACCAATTTTTATAGGGCCTATGGAGCAAATTTTTATTAACCTGCTATCCAATTCTGAGGAGGACCAAAGACAAGAAGAAAATCAGGCTGAAATTAGTCTACACCCTGTACAAGAAGAAATAGAAATTAAGGCAGAAACTGAATTGCCTGTGACTCCATCCCAATCTATTACAGAATCAGAAAGAATAGTAACAGAACAGATTGGTAGTCAAGAGGAAGAAGAAAGAGTAGAAAATGAAAAGGCTGAAAGAAGCCATTTGGACAAAAATAATTTCACAGATTCCATTAAAGAGCAAGAAACTCTTCAGCAAATTATGGAAAGAATTCAAGACAGAGTGGAGAGTTCTATCAGCTCACCACCACAGACAGAAGCAAAAGCAAAAATTCAGGAATTTGAAGAGAATGTTCAAATGCAGCCTATGCTAGAAGAAGATCAAGTACAAACCCCTTTGGAACAACAAAGTCACCTTCCTGACCCGATTGAAACAACAATTTTTAATGAAGTACACTTTAGTAGTCAGGAAGCTTATACTAAATATCAAGAAATAAGGGGTTACGATATTATTTACAATAGACCAGTAAATTGGGATGGAATGCAAGAAATCAAAGATCTATTTGAATTCTAAGGTTTACTGCAATTTATATCTCAAGAAAGAGGGCATGCAGTATATGAGAATTTAGTGCCATGTTTCTATGCAAATTTAAGAGAAGGAGAAGGAGGATTAATTTCAAACGTGGAGGAAGCTGATGTACAGATAACACTAGAGCTTCTTCACAACATTTTTGGTTTAAAGAATAAAGGAACAATAATTTTGGAAGATACAACTGCAGTTGAATGGACTGAGCAACAAATTAAGGATTATTTAGCCATCAATCCTAGTGTGCCATTATTAAACAGATTGAAGCATTTAAATGGTAAAGCACACATGGTAGCTAACATTCTGATTAAGAATGTCTATCAATGATAGGGCCATGACATAGAATTAAGTCAATTTGTCAAATGGGCCACGTATGCAGTTGTAAATAAGAGCCAAATAAATTGGTCTACAATTTTTATCTCCAAGCTGAAAATAGTGAAGAAGAAATTATTTTATGGAGATTTGATTCCACTACTGATGGTGGACTGTATTGATTTCATGAAATGGACATCAAAAAGGATCAGATCTAGAACCATTTCAGTGAAAGAATATAGGAATTTTGTAGCTGTAGAACTAGCTGTACCTTCTGGAGGAATTTCGAGAGCAATAGAAAGGATAAATCAATTAGAGCAGCAATTAGAAAAACTCCAGAAGGATGTAGATGAACTTAGGCATAAAGATTAAATTGTATTGTTCGTCTACTTGTGTGAAATTGTATGAAATTGTATGATGTACCTGTAATGTAATTGATTCATATTAATGAAGATAATTTTTCAGATGCAATTTTCATACATGTGTTGGATGTGAGAATGAATGGAATTTATTGAAAATTAAGTAATTTGTGGAACTTTATGAATGAATATGTAACAGATTTACAATTTGTTGAATGACAAGATAACTGCTTAAAAATTTCTACATGTTATAAGGTAAAATGTAAATTCTGCATAACATAAAATGATCTGTAAGTTAAATCTTTATATAATGTTCATATTTAAATGTATTTTAATCAAAATGATGCATTAATGACATAGATTTAACTTAATTACAGTTAGCAGAATGAAAAAGAAAAAAAAAGAAACAGAGAGGAACTTACGAGAGTAAAACTTAGAAGTTGCCAAGTGTTAACTCAACGAAGTAAGTCTGTTGAGTTAACCTCAACTCCATGAGATCAGTAATATAATATAAGGTCACTCCATTGAGTTATCTGTAACTCAACGAAGTTAGTCCATGGAGTTAGCAACAGTAACCGACTGTGTTCCGTTGAGTAATCTGTAACTCAACGAGGTTAGTTCGTGGATTAAGCAGAATGGTTATTCTTTTAACCATGAATGAAACTTCGTCGGTTTAGCGGTTACCAAAATTTGACATGAGTAATGGTACACGTACCCATAAAAATAGGAACCACGATGCACGTTGCAAGACACATTCTTGCAATGAGATTTATTCACTTTATGGATGTGTAGTATATATATGAAACAGAATATTATTTACGAGTTACCAGCACTTTTAAAAGAAAGGAGAAGGCGTTGGAGGACTTGGAAGGAGAAACAGCTGATTCAACTTCATCCGACAATAAATATTTGTAGAATGGAAAGCTTTAGACTGGTATGTAATTAATCTTCTGCTATTTATTTATGAGCGCAAAAATCCATTCTCCTAGCACTAAACGATTAGTAAGAACACCTACCCAAGAATATTCAACACTAAGGCATACTGGAAAATTTTCTGAACTAAACTTTAACAAAATTCTTTGGGGTGTATCTAACCTTTCTTTTAAAGAGAACGTAGAGATGGCTGCTCTAGTAGAAAAACCATTAGGAGAGATTTTGTATCCTAAATTAATTGATGAACCTTCATGTATTCGATTGCCAAACTTTGAGGGAGATAGGTTTGAACTGAAATCTAATTATATTAGTCAATTGCTACATTTTCATGGATTAGAAAGAGAGGATGCCTATTATTTCCTTAGAGAATTTAACGAAGTTTGTCAAATGATGAAAATGTCGAACATGAGTATAGATGCTATTAAACTTAGATATATCCCTTTTTCTTTAAAAGACAAAGCTAAGAGATGGTTATATACTCTGTCGCCTGATTCAATTTCTACATGGACTGAATTTTGCTCTGTTTTTTTGGAAAAATATTATCCAACACATCAAACGATTAAAAAGAAGAAAGAAATATTAATGTGTAGCCAAAAACAAGGTGAATCATTTTGGAAATATTTTGAAAGATTTACTGACTCAATGTCCACATCATGCAATGAGTAAAGCACAATTAATAGGTATAATTTATGAAGGCATTGATGTTTCAACGAAATCTTTATTAGAATCTACTTGTCAAAATGGATTTTTAAAATTATGTAGTGAAGAAGCATGGGCATATTTAGAAAATTTTGCAAAAAGAACTGCATAGTGGGAAAATTCGGCTGAAGCTATTGCAGATAAAAGAATATTGCCAACAGGAGTGCATGAAATAGATTCAAGTACTATGTTTGAGGTGAAATTAAATGAATTAACAAAGAAAATAGAAGAGTTATCATTAAATTAAAAGCTAGTAGAAAAGAATGCAAACATAAATGACTTAGATATTATTTATGCTAGAAACCAGAGAGATAACTTGGGAAATTCTTATCATCCTAATTGGAGAAATCACCCGAATTTATCTTGGAGAAACAACAATTTCTAGGGAGGAGAAAATATAAATGAGAAGAACATAAGTTATGAAGTATTAATTGAACAAGGAGCTAGAATAGAGAAATTAGAAAAGATAATCCAATAAGTAAACAATCGTTTAGAATTTATATTTGGAAATGCTGCAATTCAAAATCAGAATAGAAATATATCACTTAGACAGAAGGAACCAATGGAAGTTAGACCTACTAGAGGATTGTCAATACAAGCTATACCTAATCCTTTCAATAGAACGGTTAATGAAATTGATACCTCTTCTAGGAGGGTAGTTGAATGAAGTAGCATATCTGAAGCAACTATCCGTATGTATATATGTTTTTTTTATTTTTAGTTAATAGTATCGTAGAGTTAATTTCTAACTCAACAAACTTAGTCTGTTGAGTTATGCCTTAACTCCACGAGGGTGTGCAGTAGTTATGTTAATTTTTGTCTCTACTAAATTTTTGTTTGTGTTATATAGAATCGACAAATGGAATTGATGCAATTACCGTTGGATGCACTAAGGGAAGTACTAAGTAACTTGTCAACTAAAGATCTGTGCAAGCTGTGTTGTGTATCAAAGGAAATTAAAGACTGTATTGAAGAAAAATATTTTCAGGGACTACAAGCTGCAAAAATGACTAAGATTAGAGATGGATTCATATGGAGGTCATTTAATCGTAGTTCAAATACACATGAATATATGGCTATGGAAGAAACTACTGGAATTCCACCTAATGCATTAGAAGGAATAAATCATATTATGGGGATAGATGAAGGATTAATCATATACAAGATGAGACCAAGGTATGCAAGTTTATTATTACTTGATATTTTGATAAGAAATCCTAAAACAGGAGAAGAATGGAATATAGGAAGACCTAATAGATTTGAAGCACCAACTGTAAATTGTGGGTCAGCTTTAATATTTTCTGATAAAAATTCTGCAATTCCTGAAAAATTATATTATTAGAGACCTACAGGAAATTGGGGTGAAGATTTACGCTTAAGTGTGTATAATTTTCTGAACAGATCTTGGAATGAAAACATTATAATATATCTAGGACAAAAATCATTAATTAACCAAACACATGTCATACTTGATGGATATATTTATTTAGTCACAGAGATATCAATAGCATATAGATCTGATTCATACATAGTGAGCATAGATAGTTATGAAGATTATATAGAAATTTTACCTGTACTAAGTGAAATAGCTAAACCACCATCTACAGAATTTAATGAAATTCAAATAGGAATGTGGTATAATGAAGAAGATGATCCTACTTTATGTCTGATAAGATGGTGGGATGAACTGATGAAATTTCAAATATGGACTATGGAAGACATGAATGAATGGAAGTGGGAAGAGGAGTATATTGAAATAGATGTAGAAATAGAAACTGCTACATTACCTTGGAATCAAAAAGGATCCCTTTTTGCATTACATATCATTAATGGTAATACACTCGTATTTGGAATTTATAATATATTGCATGTTTACAAATTAAAAAGGAACAAAAATTGCATTAAAACAGAATTAATAGTAAGAAGAACTATGCCTAAAAAGTTTGCTTGGACTGATACATTTATTCCATTTGTTTCTACTTTTCAATCATGTTCTTAAGTTGTGATTTTGTGTGTTTAATGTTTTGTATTCTGCATTTTTTTTTAAAAAACAAAAAAAAAACAAAAAACAAAATATCAATCTAGTTTGTTGGTATCTATTCTAGGAAACCAACTAGCTTGCTTGTGAGCCACCAAAGGCATAGGAGCCTGGGTTCCACATAAGATACTGAATTATCAATATCTATTAAATGTTATTTTATTATATATTCTGTGTTTATCTGGGAATGAAAAGTTTTTTAGAATAAAAAATCAGAATATGCAGAAGGAGATACAAATGGAACAAGGTATGTAACCAATTACTTATCCTAAATTTTAAATCAAACAAAACTATATTCATGCCTGCTACAATTACTGTATTTATTGTCAAATCTTTTACATTGAGGACAATGCAAAATGTAGGTATGGGGGGAGGTAATTAAAGTAGTAGCCATGTAAGTTTGTTAATTAATGGAATTAAAATGGTACTGCAAAGTTTTCAAGAAATTGAAAATGAACTTGCTATAACTATCTGATAATTGAGACTGTAAAATTTTTATAAACTGCTTGAATGTTATATTTAGAAGGCCATAGAAGATGCTATAGAATTTATTATTTATGTAATTCTAAATATAGTATCTTATGTTTTTTCTGAAGTTCATGAGTTAAACAGTTTCACAATTTTAAAATGAAATCAGAATAATTAATGCTTAATCAAAAATTATCTGAAGTCCTGAAGGAGCTGAGATGTGAATTCTAGATTAAATTAAACACATATGATTAAAGATACATTTAATTTGACTAATTGAACTTGTAGAATGATTTATGTGTAGATCTTCTTAAAATATAGAAAAAGTATGAGCTTATTGAGATGGATTCATATTTTCAGTAAATGATAGAAGCAGAACTATATGAGATTGGTGTTTTACTACATCTGTATTAATGAAATACGTACATATATAGTATGTGATTAATGTTTTGTTTTGTGTTTGTAGTTTTGATTAAAAAAAAAAAAGAAAAAAAAGAGAGGAAAATTTTGACAGTTTATTGACTTATTTGATCACGAGCCTTTTGTACTTGAGCAGATAGGTATGTAAGGATTGTTGACCTGAAAAAGGACTCTTGAAATCTGGCAACCTAAGATCCTGATTAGATCTGGGATTGTTGACTAAGAGCTCGTTACATAGGTACATTAGAAAGCTCTTGTATGATTCAAGCTTGTCAAATTAACTCTTAAAGAAAAAAAAAAGAAGAAAAAAAGGAAAAAGAAAAAGGAAAAAAACATATACTGTTCTGAAAAGATACTAGTGTTTTGTGAAATATAGATATCTTATGAATCGAGTATATTTTCTATTATCTAGAATTAATGAAATATGAATCTGGAATTGACTTTTGAAGTTGTTTAATGGAGATACAATTCTTTATTCTACTTGTCTTAATCAGATTGAATTGGATTATACTTTGATTCGTATGTTGTTGAAATTTCTTCTAGAAATCTTATTGGAAAATTCAAGATTACAAATGATGAAAAGAAGAACAAACGATAATATAATTAACACCTATATGATGATGATATACTTTGTATGTAATTTACATATATTCTAAGTATCTTTGCAGGTTGATTACTGAAACATATAGAATATATTTTTATGCAAAACAGAAGAAAAAAAGGGGAAGAATTAATTCTAGCACTTTTAAAGACCAATTAATTAGATCTTAGTTTGCTAAAGGACTAGCAAAATTTAGGTATGAGGGAAGTGTTTAGAATGAAAAAGTGCATATTATTAACGGTTAAATGATGGTTAATTGCATAATATTTAGCTTATCATATAAGAATTAAGCCATTATGTTATAATTGCACTATTATATGCTTTAATTGAAGAATCTACTTAAATTGAGGGAATTAATGTTAATTTAGTACATTTATAAACTATCAGTAAGTTGCAGGCTATGAAATTCTTAAGTATCCGAATTTTCTGATATTTCGGACAGTTATGTTTAACATACTGAACAAATTCAGACGGTTATGTTTAACAGATCGAATATGTTTCGGATAGTTATGTTGATATTGCCGAACAGTTATGTTTTGAAAGAATATTTTATTATTTCCAAAAGTACACGTGTCAAACCATAATGAATGACTTAAGTGAACTTTCGGTGAGTTATCTATAACTATCCGAAATTGCAGCTGGGCATCGGATAGTTATCCCTGTAACTCTCCGAAATCTCTTTTTATTTATAAAATAGCTATGGACACATGTCATGTTCTGGGAAAGTGACTTAAGTGGATTTTCGATGAGTTAACTGTAACTATCCGAAATGCATCTGAGCATCGGATAGTTAGACCTGTAACTCTCTGAAATGTTATTTTATGATTAAACTACTGCTGACATGTGTCATGTTCTGGGAAATTGACTTTAGTGGATTTTCGATGAGTTAGCCGTAACTATTCGAAATGCATCTGAGCATCGAATAGTTAAATTTATGCACGTGTTTTATAGTTAAATCAACGAAGAAAGTCCGTTAAGTTATCTGTAACTCCACGGACTATATATTTTCTAATATGCCACTATAGCGGTTGTAGAAATAGGACAGTTGGAAGGAAAAACCACGTTTGCACGTATCGCACAGCAGAAGGAAGCATCGCCGTTGATATGAATGAAGGAAATCCAATAGACCATTCAAGCAGAAGCAGTTACTACTAAAGAAATATAAAAAAAAAGAAGAAAAAAGAAAGCGGGTGTGATCGATGGAAGGTCAGTGTGTGCAAAGGAGGATCGTCGTCGCAATTCTCTAAAGTACCACACCAACCATCATCATCACCCCCACAATCACCAACCATCGGAGGTCTGTGAGGATACTTGCCTGATGTCGGGTCGATTCCGAGCCAAACACAGTGCCTGACAACCATTGTGAGGAGTGATCACGTTGTGGGAAGGGAAGCCATTTTCACCAAGTGCCGACTCATATTTCAAGAGATCGTAAAGCTTTTAGCATTGGCTTCGGGTTGATGCCTGTATGCTGAAGAGGAGATTATCTTGCAATTCTAGACTCGCGATTCTATAGGGAGAGGAGACAGAATTGTAAGTGGTTTAATTTTCAGTGGTGTAATCGCATTGCAAGTAGTGTCGGAAGTATTTACTGTCAAGTGAGATTACTTTACATTTCAGCTATCGCCCATTTCCATGTTCATATTAAAACAAAAATACCAAAAACAATTTATCTATGTTTGTATGTTGTATTTGAGTGTTGTACTATTTGTGTTGTATCATGATTAATGTTATCTGTATCAGTTTTGTGATTGTTTTATGTTTATTTTAGTTTTACAGTTTACTAAAATTGGTTCGTTCAAAAAACTTAAAGATTTTAATGGTTACTGTTTGAATTATCTGAATGTTAGTATTGCTTAATGATAAATCCAATGTTAACTAGCATTAAAGAGCTTAATTGATGTTATTTACAATCTATGGAATCGCCCAATGGTTGGTCGAATTCCTTTGTAAATAGCAGTATTAAAAAGAAAAGTCAGGCTCGTGGAGTTAACTTAATTCCACGAGGTTAGTCCGTTGAGTTAGCCATAACTCAAAAAACTTTGTCCATTGAGTTAACTGTAAGTCAACGGAGAGCTTATTGAATATATAAATTTAATTGTTAACAAACGAACAATTCTCAAATTCGTCAGCATTTCCCTGTGGGATTGACCTGTACTTGCACACTGATACAGTAGACACTGTGCACTTGCAGTTAAAGTACAAATTGGAATTAATATCTAAATTGTATTAAAGGTTGTTTATTTACTTCTAAAAGAAAGAATAGGCATAAAGATAAATTAATTAAGTAAAACAGAAGTAACAAATCTAATTTCAGCTAGAAAACATGAATTTAAATCAACTACATCAGAAGGTAAAGATAAAATACATACAGAACCTTTTCTTTTAGCAATAAACATAATTTCATCTGTATTTTTATCAATAATTTTGCATACATTATCTTCAAACACTACATAATATCCATTCTCAGTTAGTTTTATAACACTCAACAAATTAAATCCTAGGTTTTCTACATATAGTACATTCGAAATAACACAAGTCGAAGTTATTTGAACATTACCCATACCTTTGATTTTGTCCTTGCTTTTGTTTCCAAATGTTACACTTTCGTTCATGGTATTTGTAAAATTTTGTAGTAGAGTTTTCTAGCCGGTCATGTGACTTGACGCTCCACTATCCAAGATCCATTTAGATGTTGTTTCTTCGTACAAAAGAAATTAAGAAAAAAATTTTCTTGGTACCCAATGTTGTTGAGGACCAAGTTCATTAAACACATATTTCTTCTTTTTGTTTAAAAACAATTAAACATTATCATTTACATTCTTATTTGTTGTAAGTACTATTGGCTTATCATTAGCATCATACTTACATATAGCATTATTGCTTTTATAATCATTCTTTTTGTTTTCAGGTGTAGTATAATCAAGACCAAACCAATTTTTATAAGATGTTAATTTATTTTGGTCATGCTCATATATTTTAGTAAGTTCATACCAAGATTTTGTACTTTTTTTTGAATTTTTAGTACATACAAAATCTTTTTCTACACATAAATTTTTAGATAAAGAACATGTAGAATGAGTAATTGGTCTAACAGTAGTGTTTTGAATTACATGCTCGGGTTTCTAAATTTCCAATTTACTACAATTGTCTGAAATTTTAGAAACATTAGTAATTGAATTTCCAAAACAAGAAACAAGATTTTTAAGAACATTTATAATCTTGTTAGAAGTACATTTTGACAAATTACATTGATTTATATTATTACTACATGATTCATCCCTTGAATTACCTACTTCTACGTATTTATTACCTTGTTTCATCATAAAAGGAATTTTAGTCTTAGATTTGCTTGAACTATAACTAATAAATCCTTTATTGGCTTGAGATTCAGGATATTCAGGATAATCAAATCCTAAGCCAAATTTATATGACACTACCGGGGTACTAGTTAGTTTGTCTAACTTAGTTTGACTTAAATTCCATTTCTCAATGGTAGAATTTAAATCTAGCTCTCTCATTTTTAATTTATCAATCTCTAATTCAAGATCATTTATGTTGTTTCTCAACATTTCATTTTTGGACTCTATCTTTAATTTTTCAGCATTTGAATTCTGTATTTGTTCATGCAAGACACATTCATTAAATCTAAATTTATGCAAATCTCTAGCATGATTTTCATTATCACATTTAAACTTTTCTAAAGTAGTAGACAAGAAACAATTTTCTTCTTCCACAATGGATAAAGATTTTCTAATATTCTTATTTTCTAGTTTACAAACTTTAAGTTTTTGTAATAACACATGATAAGCACATAATAATTCATCAAAGTTGAAATCTAAATAACTTTCAAGATCAGATATTACCTCAGACTCATCTGCCATGAAGCACACATGAGCAACGTCTTCTAACTCTAGTTCTCCTTCTGAATGTGAAGATTTTGATGATGATTCCTCAGATTCAGACTCTTCAGACGTGTCATCCCAAGTGACCTTCAAAGCCTTTTTCATGTAAAACTTTTTCTAAGTTTTCTAAGCCATCTTCTTCTGATTTGTCCTACTATGCTTTTCATTTTTCCTTATAGGACAATCTAGAGAAAGATGTCCAGGTTTCTTGCAGTTGTAACATACATACTTTTTGGATGAAGAATTCTTGTTATTCAATGATTTTGACATTGAGGGTTCATCATTTTTGTTCCTTTGCTGTTTCCTAGCTTCCCATGCTTTTTGAATTTCCTAGTCAGAAAAATCAAATCCTCATCAAAATCAGTAGATATATCAGAATCTGAATTAATTTCAAAGGCTATTTCTTTCTTCATTTTTAGTTTGTTTTGACTTAGTGACTCACTTAATTTAACTTCATGAGTAGTTAAGTTTCCTATAAGTTCATTTATGGTATAAACATTTAAATCTCGTGATTCCTCAATTGATGTTACTTTTTGAGACCATTTAGAACTTAGGGATCTGAGAATTTTCCTCACCAAATCCTTCTGTTCAAAATTCTTTCCTAAGCATTTTAAGGAGTTTATGATATCAAGGAATCTAGAAAACATCTTAGAAATACTTTTGTCTTCATGCATCTTAAAGAGTTCATACTTATGAATCAACATGTTTATCTTAGTCTCTTTAACTTGAGAAGTACCTTCATATGAAACTTCTAATGCATGTCACACCTCATAAGCAGATTTGTATGTCGACACTTTACTGAACTGTTCATAACTCAATGCACAAAATAAAATATTTAAGCCCTTAGCATTCAGAGTTTCATTTTGTTTTTCATTAATTGTCCAAGTATTATAAGGAGTAGACAATGGAGTATATGGTTTGGAAATCATGAACCACAACTTATAATCTATACTTTGAAGGAAAACTGTCATCCTATATTTCCAATATTCAAAATGTATTTCATCAAATAAAGGAGGACGATTAAGATTTTGGCCTTCATATAAAGAAAAATTACCATTTCCAGTAGCCATCTTACCTTAGATTTTTCAACCTATTTGATTTTAAATAGTCTAAAACTTTAAAACAATTTGAGCCTTAAATCAGGAAAGTTAAACGTATGCTCAAATATTAATTTCTATTTAAAAGCAAGGAAGGTAGAATAAGCAATGATATTAAATAAGATGGTATCAATTTTATATCAAAGATTATTAAACAAGGCTTTGATACCACTTGTAGGATCGTATGACTACACAAGAAGGGGGTGAATTGTGTTTTTCAACTTTTTCCGATTATAAATGAAACTTCAACACTTAAAAATAAGTCGACACACTATTTTCATAAAATCATTTTTATTCAAGGTTTCAATTACAATATACAATTCAATTCTCCTCAGAAATTGTAGATGCAATTATATTTCGATACCATGTTTCATCTATACAATTTCATAACTACAAATAGAGAAAACTAATTTACGAAATTTAAAACATTTCTCCCTGTTTGAGATCTTTCTTCTTCTTCTTTTTCTTCTTCAGCAATTCTTCAGTGACGAATATCTTATCTTTCTCTGCTTCACCAAATTTTCTTTCTTCTGATACTTTAAATCTTCAATGACGTAAATCTCACCTTTTTCTACTTCACTGAATTTTCTTTCACCTGAGAGCTTTTCCTTGAAGAGTGTTTTTGATCCCTGAAAAGACTTTTCTTTTAGTGTGCAAGGATAGTTTGATCAACAAGAATTCTATGCCTTTTATATTATATGTTAATTTCATGCATATCCTCCACGTTTAATCACTACCAGTTTTCCACTTCTTCACGTCTTTGCTTTTTCCTTCATCGAAACACACATGTTTTGACCCACGTTTACATTTTGAATTTTCTTTAATCATCAATCTTGGATCTATGAAAGATTTCCTGCAAAATAAACTTTCTCTTCCAAAATTTTTCATCAAGTGTAATAAGAAGTTGTTACTTTAATGTTAACTAAATGAGTAACACAAGTAAATATTAACTTAACGTTTCTAACTTAATGAGTTACTCATGTGCCATTTCACGTGACAAGTACTGTAGCTAAATCAACGAACTAAGTCTGTGGTGTTACACTAACTCAATGAACCATCTCCGTTGTGTTATGATAACTCAACGAACCATCTCCGTTGTGTTACAGATAACTCAACGAATCAGTAATAAATAAATGTTTTTATAATAAGAATTTTACCACGTGCAAAAATAACAACTTAAGTTTATAACGCTAACCTAACGCATTGCCTTAGTGTTCAATATAGCAACTCAAGGCGTTTAGTTATGTTAACTTAACGAGTTAAACATGTGCACCTCACGTGATACAATATAACATTCGTAACTTATAATTTCACCACGTGTACAACACTAACTTATCGAGTTCATCTCTTCTTTTACACATTAACTCAACGAGTTCTCACGTGACCTATTTTAACCTTTAAGCCTCTAACTCAACGAGTTCTCACATGCCTCTATACAAATAACACTCTAACTTAACGAGTTATCTAAACGTGCACTATTCATGATACAGAAGATATAACTTTAAAACATATTATGTTTTTCAATAAAAAACACACGTTAACTTAACGATTAGTTACATGAGAAATTAATGTAATGAAATGACTAGTTATTTAACAATATAATTTTAGATCCAATACAGACAAGTATTTATATAAGTAAGATTTTTCTGTATTAATTGATGTTTTTAATTTCTTTTCACAAGCAATAGTAATTGAGCAAATATGATTATTTTCATTCAGCACACATCATCAAAACAAAATACTTAACACACAAATTCTACAGCCGGTGTATCTGTCAGAAATTGTTCATTTTGTTCAACAAATATTGCCATTAATACATGTTGTGAATTCTCAAACTCTGCTTCTATAGATTTTGAAAAAGGTTGGTTGACATTTAGCTCTTCTGGAGTCTTAACTTTTTCAATATCCGTTACTCTAGACAATTCAACCTGTGAACTAGTTACTACCTCAACATTGTCAATTATATCTGCAATAACTTCTTCAATGTCAGGTGCCTGATGCTCTAATTTGTCAATTTCTGCATCATCAGGACTTGTACTAATAGAAAAACTTCAGCTCATATTTGACTTGGATTTCTTCTCAAGTTTTCTAGCTAGAGAAAATAAAGTCTCATTGTCTTCATCAGTTTCTGTATGCTCGAAACTGATGAGTTTATCAGATGCACTAAAAGGTACAATGTCTAGACATACATTGCCTTTAGGAAATAAATGCTCATCTGATTTTCCTTTTTCAGTAAACTTTGTTTCCTTAGACATAATTTTTCTGATTTTCCTTCTTCTATAAAATTTCTTTTTCTCCTCGTCAAGTATTACTATTTTCTTTTCAAATTGCTCCATAAATGTTTTCTACTTTAATTCTTCAAAGGCACTTTCTATTGCTATAGCCTTTTTCTTTATGTACAACAATATTTAATTCTACTTCTTTTGAATACCAAGGAGTAGGGATAGCTGATTCATGCTCTTCCTCAAATGCATGTAGTCTTGTACCGTTTATAGGTATTTGAGGAATTCTAGTTGATGTACCTACACCTTTTTCCAAATATTTTGCATACTATTCTAAAAATGCAATTTCAACACATTTCTTATGGTATTCTCTATCATATTTACTTCAAATCCCCATGTACTTAATACTAGCATCTGTATTTTGAAGTTCTTGTCTAACTTCATCTAGTATTTCTTCAGAAAAGAAATAATCACTATAAATTTCTGCTAACCTTTTGTCAACTTGCAAAATTTTCTTAAACCAAGCACGTGAAACTTCATCATGCTCTATAGCTTTTCCTTTATCTCCTCTACTTTTGCCTTTTCCTCTGCCACAACCCTTGTAGAACTTGGAGACCATCATCACAAGTTGTAACAGGAACAAGCGGGAAACATTTTCTGACAAAGTTTACGAATAACTTAAGTGCTCGTGTAATAAGTGTTTAAATAGGGTTTTTAGGTGAATAACTCAACGTGTATAAGTTGAGTTTGGATTTCAAATGAGTATTGAATATAGTTTACTTAATCAAGGTACTCGAAAAAATTCAAGTATAACTCATTGAGTTAACTAACCTAATGAGTAAAACGCTATCTAGAGGCAGTTCTACACGTTACCTTACATAACATAACATTCAGTTAGTACACAAAAAAAAATTTCAAATGCTTCCAACTGAAATGTTCCGAACACACCACATAAGCTATACCTTAACATTTTCTTGAGAACATTGTAAACTATTCTAACTTTCCTATCCTTTGAATCTACAATAGTTTGTTTGTCTTTTTAAATTATCTCATCAAGATTTTAAGAGGATTTTAATTCAGATTAACCAAAATTTTTATTTTGAATTATATTAATCTGTTTTGGAAATTGTTAATCCTCCCCCTACAAATATACTTCTTATATATTCAATAACATACAAAATATACTTGTATAACAATAGATGTTAAGTATAACTAGACTTTTAAATTTTCTTTGCGTAAACTTCTGTTATCCAGAATTCATCAAAAATGATTTCCAAAATCAATTCATACTGTATATGAATCAAAACACAAGTTTGAACTCAATATGATTAATTCAAGGAGAATAAAAGAATGTATCTCAAATAAACTTTGTCAAAAGTACTAATGTTGATTCAATAAATCAATAGTCATATTTGTAGAAACTATATTCGATTCAAAGATATCTCTAATTAATGAAACAACTTTTTCTTTTCAAAATAATAAATATTGATAATTTTCTTTAAAAGTTAGTTTGAAAAGCTTGAATCATACAAGAGCTTTCTAATGTACCCATGAAATGAGCTTTCAGTCAAAAATCCCAAATCTGATCAGGACCTTAGGTTGCCAGATTTAAAGAATCCTTTTTCAGGACAACAATCCTTACATACCTATCAGATCAAGTACAAAAGGCTCGTGATCAAGCTGATCAATAAACTCTCAAAGATTTTCACTTTGTAAGCACTTTTAATTTTAAGCACAGTATATATGTATTCCATTATATAGATGCAATAAAACACAAATCTCATACAATTTTTACATCTATGATTTTACTGAAAATATGAATCAGTTTCAATAAGCTCATACTTTTGATTAACAGTTTAAGATGATTTACATATAACTTATTCTACAAGTTTAATCAATCAAGTCAAATTTATGCATGATCATATGCACTTTCCCTGATTCAAAGAAAACACTTAATCAAAATTTTAGAAGTATTTAATGATTTTCATTTACACTTCCACTTAAAATCGTGAAAACCATTAAAATTGTTAACCCACTTAAAATCAATAAGATACTACTATGATTTTACAATAAATACATAGTATCTTAAGTAACAATTTAGATATTACTTAGATATTTATGATAAGTATATAATATCTATGAGGTGAACAACATCATCAATAATATTTATCTTTTTGTGGAGTTTAAGTATTTTACATATCACATAGCCTACAAATACCCAAATTTAATCTTATGTTGTAGAATGTATTTTCGTCTAGAGGTTTTGTAAATATATCGGCTAATTGATTTTTACTAGATACAAATTCTAATTTAATTTTTCCTTTAATTACGTTATCTCTTAGAAAATGATGTCTAACCTCTATATGCTTTGCTCTTTAATGTAATATAGGATTTTTGGAAAGATTTATTGGAGAACTACTATCACAATAAATCTCAATTACATTATAAGATAATCCAAAATCTTCTAAAGTTTGCCTTATCCACAGAATCTGAGTGCAACACAATGCAGCAGTAACATATTCAGCTTCTGTAGTAGAAAGTGCTACACAGTTTTGCTTTCAACTAAACCGTGACACCAAATTCTTTCCCAATAAGTGACATGTGCCATTGGTACTCTTCTTATCAGATTTAGATCCTGCATAATCAGCATCAGTATATCCAATAAGATCTATTGAACTATCCTTAGAATAATACAGTCCGAAATTTTTAGTTCCTTGTATATATCTAAATATTCTTTTAACTACAATTGAGTGTAATTCTTTAGGATTAGATTGAAATCTAACACAAGCACACACAGCAAACATAATATCAGGTCTACTAGCAGTCAAATAAAGTAAAGAACCAATCATACTTCTGTATTTTCTTTGATCTATTGATTTTCCTATGTCATCAATATCTAACTTTAAAGAAGTACTCATAGGAGTTCCTCGAATCCTTGTATCATTAAAATTAAATTTCTTAAGCATTTCATCTGCATATTTTTCCTAATTTAAAAATATACCTTTATCCATTTGCTTAATTTGAAGTCCTAGAAAATATGAAAGTTCTCCTATCATACTCATTTCAAACTAACTAGTCATCTCTTCAGAAAATATTTTTATTAGTTTATCAGAAGTTGCTCCAAAGATTTTATCATCTACATATATTTGAACAACAATTTGATCTTTACCATTTCTCTTGATAAATAGAGTATGATCTACTTTTCCCATGATATAACCTTGTTCTAATAAAAAAGTAGATAATCTTTCATACCATGATCTAGGTGCTTGCTTCAAACCATATAAGGCTTTCTTCAATTTATACACAAAGTCAGGATTTTTAATATCTTCAAATCCGAGTGGTTGTTTTACATAGACTTCTTCATTAACCCATTTAGAAATGCACTCTTTACATCCATTTGATATAATTTAAAATCCATATAACAAGCATAGGCCAATAATATTCTAATACTTTCTAACCTAGCCACAGGAGCAAATGTTTCATCATAATCTAATCATTCTTCCTATGTATACACTTGTGCAACTAATCTAGCTTTGTTCCTTATAATTTGACCAGTTTCATTAGTTTTGTTTCTAAAGATCCACTTTGTACCTATTATGGACTAATTTTCTAGTGGAGAGACTAATTCCCAAACATCATTTCTGATGAATTGATTTAGTTCTTCTTGCATTGCCACTATCCAATTTTCATCAGATAATGCTTCTACTATATTCCTTGGTTCCACCATAGAAACAAACATACACATACTACTTAAATTTAAATTTATTGAAGCTCTAGTTTTAACTCCCTCATTAATATTACCAATGACTTGAGTAATGGGATGTGATGAAGAACAACGCCAATTTCTTTGATATTCCTCAATATTCTCGTCAGCATGTGAAGGTCCATCACTTTCATCATTAGTTTGATCATTTAAGTTCATATTTTTGATTTTCTCAAATAAATCTTCAATCTCTCTATTGATCTCTAACTCTTTTGGGAAATTGATCATATCATCATTATCAACTTTAAATTGAGATTCTCTAAGAGAATTTTCATTGAAGCTTACATGGAGGGTTTCTTCAATAGTCCTAGAAGTCTTGTTGTATACTCTATAGGCTTTACTTCTAGTAGAGTAACCTACAAAAATTCCTTCATCTGCTTTGGCTTGAAATTTATCCCTTTTATCCTTAGTATTAAGAATAAAACACTTGCACCCAAATGGTTTCATATAGGAAATTTTTGGAACCCTATTAAACATAATTTCATAAGGAGTTTTATTAACATGAGGTCTTAAGTGACTTTTGTTAATAACATAACAAGCTGTATTCACTATTTCAACCCAAAGATTTTGAGGTAACTTATGATCATTCAACATAGTTCTGGCCAGTTCTTGAAGTGATCTATTCTTTCTCTCAACAACACCATTTTGAGATGGTGCTCTTGGAAAAGAAAATCTATGATCAATGCCATGCTCATTACAATAAGTATCCATTTGATCATTATCAAATTCCGTACCATGATCACTCCTAAGTTTTTGAACAGAGACATTTTGTTCATTTTGAACAAAATTGCAAAACATTTTAAACTTTTCAAAAACTTCTGTCTTAGATGCTAGAAAATATACCCAAGTGTATCTAGAGAAGTCATCTACTAAACAAATACATACCGTTTACCACCAAGACTCATGATTCTTGTTGGTCCAAATAGATCCATATCTATAAGTTTTAAGACTCTCTTACTTGAAATATCAGTTTTGGATTTAAAAGAGTTTTTGTGAAGTTTACCTAACTCACATGCATCACACATAAAGTCCTTTGAGTATTTAATCTTTGATAAACCTCTCACTAAATGTTTTCTAGATAGTTTATGTAACAGTTTCATATTTATATGCCCAATCCTTCTATGCCATAGATATGCAACACTAGTTTCAGCTAGCAAACCTAAATTTAAATCAATTGCACTAAAAGGTAAAGATAAAATACATAGAGAACCTTTTCTTTTAGCAATAAACTTAATTTCATTTGTATTTTTATCAATAATTTTGCATACAATATCTTAAAACACTACATAATATCCATTCTCAGTTAGTTTTATAACACTCAACAAATTAAATCCTAGGTTTTCTACATATAGTACATTCGAAATAACACAAGTCGAAGTTATTTGAACATTGCCCATACCTATGATTTTATCCTTGCTTTTGATTCCAAATGTTACACTTCCATTCATGGTATTTGTAAAATTTTGTAGTAGACTTTTATGTCCGACCATGTGACTTGACACTCCACTGTCCAAGATCCATTTAGATGTTGTTTCCTCCTGCAAAACAAATTAAGAAAAACTTTTTCTTGGTATCCAATGTTGTTGAGGACAAAGTTAATTAAATGCATATTTCTTCTTTTTGTTTAAAAAGAGTTTAACATTATCATTTACATTCTTATTAGTTGTAAGTACTATTAACTTATCATTAGCATCATACTTACTTATAGCATTATTGCTCTTATAATCATTCTTTTTGTTTTTAGATGTAGTATAATTAAGACCAAACCGATTTTTATCAGATGTTAATTTATTTTGGTCATGCTCATACATTTTAGTAAGTTCATACCAAGATTTTGTACTTGTATTTGAATTTTCAATGCATACAAAATCTTTTTCTACTCAAGTATTTTCAGATAAAGAACATGTAGAATGAGTAATTGGTCTAACACTAGTGTTTTGAATTACATGCTCGGGTTTCTGAATTTTCAGTTTACTACAATTGTCTGAAATTTTAGAAGCATTAGAAACTAAATTTCCAGAACAAGAAACAAGATTTTTAGAAACATTAATAGTCATGTTAGAAGTACATTTAGACAAATCACATTGATTTTTATTATTACTAGATGATTCATCCCTTGAATTACCTACTTCAACATATTTATTACCTTGTTTCATGATAAAAGGAATTTTAGTCTTAGATTTACTTGAACTGCAACTAATAAATCCCTTATTGGCTTGAGATTCAGGATATTCAGGATAATCAAATCCTAAGCCAAATTTATATGACACTACAGGGGTACTAGTTAGTTTGTCTAACTTAGTTTGACTTAAATTCCATTTCTCAATGGTAGAATTTAAATGTAGCTTTCTCATTTTTAATTTATCAATCTCTAATTTGAGATCATTTATATTTTTTCTAAACACTTCATTTTCAGATTCTATCTTTAATTTTTCAACATTTGTATTCTGTATTTGTTCATACAAGACACATTCATTAAATCTAAATTTATGCAAATCTCTAGCATGATTTTCATTACCACATTTAAACTTTTCTAAAGTAGTAGACAGGAAACAATTTTCTTCTTCCACAATGGATAAAGAGTTTCTAATATTCTTATTTTCTAGTTTACAAACTTTAAGTTTTTGTAATAACGCATGATAAGCACATAATAATTCATCAAAGTTGAAATCTGAATAACTTTCAGGATCAGATATTACCTTAGACTCATCTGCCATGAAGCACACATGAGCAACGTCTTCTAACTCTGATTCTCCTTCTGAATGTGAAGATTTTGATGATGATTCCTTAGATTCAGACTCTTCAGATGTGTCATCCCAAGTGACCTTCAAAGCCTTTTTCTTGTAAAACTTTTTCTAAGTTTTCTGAGCCGTCTTCTTCTGATTTGTCCTACTATGCTTTTCATTTTTCCTTATAGGACAATCTGGAGAAAGATGTCCAGGTTTCTTACAGTTGTAACATACATACTTTCTGGATGAAGAATTCTTGTCATTTAGTGATTTTGACGTTGAGGGTTTATCATTTTTGTTCCTTTGTTGTTTCCTAGCTTTCCATGCTTTCTTGAATTTCCTAGTCAGCAGAATCAAATCCTCGTCAGAATCAGTACATATATCAGAATCTAAATTAATTTCAAAGGCTATTTATTTCTTCATTTTTAGTTTGTTTTGACTCAATGATTCATTTAATTTAACTTCATAAGCAATTAAGTTTCCTATAAGTTCATTCATGGTATAAACATTTAAATCTCGTGATTCCTCAATTGATGTTACTTTCTGAGACCATTTAGAACTTAGGGATCTGAGAATTTTCCTCATCAAATCCTTTTGTTCAAAATTATTTCCTAAGCATTTTAAAGAGTTTATGATATCAAGAAATCTGGAAAACATCTCAGAAATACTTTCGTCTTCATGCATCTTAAAGAGTTCATACTTATGAATCAACATGTTTATCTTAGTCTCTTTAACTTAAGAAGTACCTTCATGTGAAACTTCTAATGCATGCCACACCTCATAAGCAGATTTATATACTAACACTTTACTGAACTATTCATAACTCAATGCACAAAATAAAATATTTAAGCCCTTTGCATTCAGAGTTTTATTTTCTTTTTCAGTAATTGTCCAAGTATTATAAGGAGTAGATAACAGAGTATATGGTTTGGAAATCATGAACCACAACTTATGATCTATACTTTGAAGGAAAACTATCATCCTATATTTCCAATATTTAAAATATATTCCATCAAATAAAGGAGGATGATTAAGATTTTGGCCTTCATATAAAGAAAAATTACCATTTCTAGTAGCCATCTTACCTTAGATTTTTCAACCTATTTGATTTTAAACATTCTAAAACATTAAAACAACTTGAGCCTTAAATCAAAAAAGTTAAATTTATGCTTAGATATTAATTTCTGTTTAAAAACAAGGAAGGCAGAATAATCAATGATATTAAATAAGTTGGTATCGATTTTATATCAAAGATTATTAACAAAGCTCTAATACCACTTGTAGGATCGTATGGCTACACAAGAGGGGGTGAATTGTGTTTTTCAACATTTCCGATTATAATTGAAACTTTAAAACTCAAAAACAAGTCGAGACACTATTTTCATAAAATCATTTTTATTCAAGGTTTCAATTACAATATACAATTCAATTCTCCTCAGAAATTGTAGATGCAATTATATATCGATACCATGTTTCATCTATACAATTTCATAACTACAAACAGAGAAAACTAATTTACGGAATTTGAAGCATTTCTCCCTGTTTGAGATTTTTCTTCTTCTTCTTCTTTTTCTTCTTCAGCAATTCTTAATGACGAATATCTTGTCTTTCTCTACTTCACCGAATTTGCCTTCTATTGATACTTCAGATCTTCAGTGACATAAATCTTACCTTTTCTACTTCACTGAACTTTCTTCCACCTGATACTTCAAATCTTCAGTGACATATATCTTACCTTTTTCTACTTCACTGAACTTTTTTCCACTTAAGAGTTTTTCCCCGAAGAGGTGTTTTTGATCCCTGAAAAGATTTTTCGTTTGATGTGTAGGGATAGTTTGATCAACAAGAATTCTATGCCTTTTATACTATATCTTCATTTCATGCATATCCTCCACGTTTAATCACTACCAGTTTTCCACTTCTTCACGTCTTTTCTTTTTCCTTCATCGAAATACACACGTTTTGACCCACGTTTACATTTTGAATTTTCTTTAATTATCAATCCTGGATCTCTAAAAAATTTCCGACAAAATAAACATTCTCTTCCAAAATTTTTCATCTAGTGTAATAAGAAGTCGTTACTTTAATGTTAACTAAACGAGTAACACAAGTAGATATTAACTTAACGTTTCTAACTTAACGAGTTTCTCATGTGCCAATCCACGTGACAAGTACTATAGCTAACTCAACGAACAAAGTTTGTGGTGTTACAATAATTCAACGAACCATCTCTGTTGTGTTATAAATAACTCAACGAACCAGTAATAAACAAATGTTTTTATAATAAGAATTTTACCAAGTGCAAAAATAACAACTTAAGTTTATAACGCTAACCTAATGCATTGCCTTAGTGTTCAATGCAGCAACTCAACGCGTTTAGTTATGTTAACTTAACGAGTTAAACATGTGCACCTCACATGATACAATATAACATTCGTAACTTATAATTTCACCACGTGTACAACACTAACTTAACGAGTTCATCTCTTCTTTTACTCACTAACTCAACGAATTCTCACGTGACCTATTTTAACCTTTAAGCCTCTAACTTAACGAGTTCTCATGTGATCTCTATACAAACAAAACTCTAACTTAACGAGTTGTCTAAACGTGCACTATTCATGATACAGAAAATATAACTTTAAAACATATCATGCTTTTCAATAAAAACACGCATTAACTTAACATTTAGTTAAATGAGAAATTAATGCAACGAAATGACTAGTTATTAACTTAGTATAATTTCATATCCAATACTGACAAGTATTTGTCTTAGTAAGCTTTTCTATATTAATTGATAATTTTAATTTCTTTTCACTAGTAATAGTAATTGAGCAAATATGATTATTTTCATTCAGCACACATCATCAAAACAAAATACTCAATAGAAGGAATCTGCTTAATTTCAAGGAATTAACGTTAATTAAATGTATTTCTGAACTATTGGTGAATTATAAGCTTTGAAATTCATAAGTATCTGAATTTTTTGTTATTTCAAAGAGTTATATTGCATGTATCGGACAGTTATGTTTTTAACGATAGAAGAATATTTTATTATTTCCTAGAGTACATGTGTTGAAACATCAATGCATGACTTAAGTGAATTTTCGGTAAGTTATTTGTTAAGTATCCGAAATGCATCTGAGCATTAGATAGTTAAGGTTTGTAAGTATTCGAAACATCTGAACTTGTTATTTCTTTATTGCACGTGTTTTATAGTTAAATCAACGAAGTAAGTCTATTGAGTTATCTGTAACTCCATGGACCATCTATTTTCTAATATGCCACTATAGCAGTTGTAGAAATAGGACATTCGAAGGAAAACCACGATTACACGTATCATGTAGGAATTCACTCATGGAATGAAGAAGAAATCACCATCATTGATATGAATGAAGGAAATCCAACCGATCATCTAAGTAGAAGTAGTTACTACATAAAGAAATATAAAAGAAGAGGAGAAAGACGAAAAAAGTGTGAGTGCAGAGGTGGAGAACCATGCTAATTGCAGGAAGCGTTGGAAGTTCCCTAAAGCTCCACACCACTATCAAAATCACCAACCATTAGTGGTCTGTAAGGATACTTCCCTGATGTCAGGTCGATTCCGAGCCAAACACGGTGACTGATAACCACTGTGAGGAGTGATCGCGTTGTGGGAAGGGAAGCCATTTTCACCAAGCATCGACTTATATCTCAGGAGATCGTAAAGCTTGTAGCCTTGGTTTTAGGTTGATGCTAGTATGCTAAAGAGGAGGTCATCTTACAATTCTTGATTCACGATTCTATAGGGAGAGGAGGCGAGATTGTAAGTATTATGTTTTCAGTGGTGTAATCGCGTCGCATGTAGTGACAGAAGTTTTTATTCTCGATAGAGATTTTTACATTTCACCTTTCGTTCATCTTCAGGAACATATCAAAACAAAAATACCAAAAACAACAAATTATCTGTATTTACATTTAGTATTACAATGTTGTATTGTTTGTTTTGTATCATGATTAATGTTATCATTGTTAGTATTGTAAATGTTTTATGCTTGTTTGATTTAGAAAATAGAAAATAGTTTTATTGTTTACTGAAATTGATTCGTTCCAAATACCTAAAGATTTTAATGGTTACTGTTTGAAATATCTGAATGTTAGTATTGCTTAATGATAAATCTAATTTTAACTAACATTAAAGAGCTTAATTGATGTTATTTACATTTTATGGAACTACCCAATGGTTGGTTGAATTCTTCTATAAATAGCAGTATTTAATTGTAAATGTAGGCTCGTGGAGTTAACTTAAGTCCATAAGGTTAGTCCATTGAGTTAACCATAACTCCACGAACTAAGTCAGCAAAGAAATAGTGAAATGGTTAGATAATGACATAATTTATTCAATTTCTAATAACTCATAGGTTAGTCTAATCCATGTAGTTCCTAAGAAATCAGGATTAACAGTTATTAGGAATGAAAGTCAGGACTTGATACCTATTAGAATTTAATCAGGCTAGAGAGTGTGTATAGACTATAGAAAGCTAAATGCTATGACTACAAAAGATCATTTTCCCTTACCTTTTATAGATCAAATGCTAGAGAAATTAGCAGGCAAGAATATTTTTGTTTCCTAGATAGGTATTCAGGATATAACCAAGTTCCAATAGCATTAGAGGATCAAGAGAAAACAACTTTCACCTATCCTAATGGAACTTATGCTTTTAAGAGAATGCCATTCGAATTATGCAATGCATCAACTGTTAGAACCTGAGTATTTTGATAATGCAAAACCTATGTGAGGAAACATATTGTATTTCATAGTTAAGTCTGTACAACATTAGATCAGAAGGCAGATAGAACAAATTCCATGTAGATGAACAGATGGAGAAGTTTCCAGATGATACTGCCTTAAAGTTATAGGAAAATCAGATAGTTACAGGTCCAAAGAGTAAAATAGTATCAAGTCTATCAAATAGTTAAAAGGATAACTATCCGATTTTACAAAGCCTTCGGAGAGTTATTTAATCAAACAATTAAGGGGATTGAATGATCAGATAGTTAAGGAGTTAACTATCCAGAAGCTTAAAGGACTTTTCGAAGAGTTACAGGTATAACTATCCAAAAGTTAAGTCATTGAATTTCCCACGTGCAGAATTTTGAACAGATGCTCAAATGGGTTTTCGAAGAGTTAGAAAGATAACTATCCGAAATTTCAAAAGAGTT
This sequence comes from Cymodocea nodosa, assembly GCA_036874045.1. Classification (NCBI taxonomy): domain Eukaryota; kingdom Viridiplantae; phylum Streptophyta; class Magnoliopsida; order Alismatales; family Cymodoceaceae; genus Cymodocea; species Cymodocea nodosa. The sequence goes on from JAZBRI010000011.1 coordinate 940,162, forward strand.
TCGATGAGTTATAGTTTAACCATCTGAAACTTAAGTCACTGAATTTCCCACTTGTAGAATTCCAAAAAGAAGTGCAAATATGTTTTTGGAGAGTTAGAAAGATAACTATCTGAAATCCTAAAGCATTTCGGTGGGTTACAAGGATAATCATCCGAAACTTAAGTCAGCCTTTATGCACGTGCTAAATTAAAGCAATCGAAAAGTTAATAGAGACAAACTATCCGACAAGTATATAACTGTTCGATGAGTTACAATTATAAGTATCCGATTGGATGACAGCTTACATTTAAATATTTTGGAATCCTACCTAGTAGTAAAGGTTAAGTGATCTTTCGGTGAGTTATAGATACTCTTCAGAGAGTTGCATAGCTAACTATCCGAAAGGATAGGAAAATCGGTAAGATATCTTGAAACGATTTTCTGAACGGTAACTTACCGTATTGGGACTTGAATCTACTCAAGTATAGTAGAATACATCCGTTGGAGGAAAATATGATCATTGTACATATCAGGTATATATACAAAATACAAACAACGGATATACACAGAACTACACTCCAATTCCATTTTACACTCAAGTCTACAAATAGTGAAGCATATTCTAAAGATATACTGCAGAAAAAGCTCTGTGCGCCAAAACTCTGATTGAAGGATTAAAGTTGTAGGTTCGTAGTTTCAACCTGAAAGCTACATACAGTGTTGGTTTGAGTTTCGACCTGAAAACTCTAGAGGTTGGTTTACTAAAGTTTATACCTAAAAACTTCTGTGTAGTTGGTTCTTGCTTTGACCTGAAGGCAAGTGTGTAAGTGTTGAAACACTTAGTGAAGTCCAAGTGAATCTTGGGGGTGGACTAGCCAAATTGGTGAATCACCTAAAAATTTGTTGTGTGTTTCTTGTCTCTACTGATTTATATTCTCTTAGTTTCATCTCATTACATTTCTGTTGAATCATTCGATTCAACATCAAAAGAATTTTAAAACTACACACTTTCACCATTCACCCCCCCTCTAGTGAGCCTATCGATCCTAACAATTGGTATCAAAGTAAGGTTAATCCTTCATAAGATTTAACCATATGGATTTATGGCTCAATTTGCTGAGGGACAAAACATCCATAGACCTCCTCTATTTGATGGTTTCAATTATAACTATTAGAAGAATAGAATGGAGTGCTTCCTTAGGAGTTCAGATGTTAAACTCTAGAAGATTGTTGTTCTTGGAACTACACTTCCAACCAGTGATGTTACGAACTAGTTTGAGGAGGATGAGAAAATCATTCAGTTGGATGCTAGAGGGATGAATGCCATTTATTGTGCACTAACTACTGATCAATATACTAAGGTATCTGCATGTAAGTCTACTAATGAGGCTTGGAAAATCCTTCAAGTTACTCATGAAGGTACAAGCCAAGTCAAGGATACAAAAATCAGTATTCTTTTGAGAAAACTAGAACTGTTTAAAATGAATGATAATGAAAACATAATTGAAATGTTTTCTAGATTTATTGAAATCATTAATAGTTTGAAAGGCTTGGGAAAGGAGTTCTCTTCACGTGAACAAGTACAGAAGATCTAGAGGAGCTTAACTGTTGAGTGGAAACAGAAGTCCACATCTATTCAAGATTCCAAGGATCTCAACAATTACACAGTTGAAGAACTGTTGGGCAATCTTCTGGCCCACGAAGTTTAGATGAAGGACTGGAAAGTGCAAGAATGAGCTGTTGAAAAGAAAGTTGAAAAGAAAAAGGAAATGGCATTTCCATATACAGAGGAAGCTCTAAGCTCAGACGATGATGAGATCATGTTGTTGGCTAGGAACTTCAGAAAGTTTATGAAGAAAAAGAATAAGTCCAGCTCTTCTAAAAGAACGGTCCCTACATGTTTCAAATGTAAAAGGCAAGGGCACATACAGACCTTCTGTCCATTTTAGACAGAAGAGGATTAAGGAGATAAGAAGAAGAGATTGAAGGACAAAAGAAGATGGCTCTCAAAGCTACGTGGGATGATAGTAGCTCTTCAAGCTGTTCATTAGATTCTGAAGAAGAAGCTGTAGCCAATGTTTGTTTTGCAACACAAGAGGTATGCTCTACTTCCTCTAGTTCAGAAAATGAGCATAATGATTTAGACATAAACAGCCTTCTATCTACTATAGATAATTTATATGTGAAGTGTAGAGATTTTAAGAAAGAAATTAAAAGATTAAATCATTGCTTAGAAAATTCATTTGTTGAATTAGAATCAACTATAGTTGAAAATAGAAATCGAAAATCAAATTTAGAAAAGTTTAGCTGTGATAACTATGAATTAAAAGATGAAAATAAAAATCTATTAACTACTATATCAGATTTAAAAGATACTATATGTAAATTTTCTCAAGGACAAAAAAGATTAAATAAAATAATAGGATCTCAACGATCAAATGGGAATAAATATGGCCTAGGGTATGCTACACCACAGGAAATACCTTATTGTGGTGGAGTGATTCGATCTTATAGAGATGGCACCACTGTGTTTGCCATTAAACGAAGATCAAGTCATATGTGGCTACCAGGAGGCAATAGATTTAATGTTTTAAGGACTAACTCTACTGGACCCAAGAAGATTTGGGTACCAAAAGCTTTAATTTCAGTATGATTTGCAGGGTGACAAAGAGTTTCAAACACAGTCAACTAAATGGATTGTGGATACTGGATGCTCAAAGCACATGACAAGTAAGAAAAGCTTTCTTGACTCAGTTAAAAACTTAAGTTCAGGATCTGTTAAGTTTGGAAATAATGAAAAGTGTAAAATAACTGCAATAGGAAATATTACATCTGAAAATGGTATAATTGAGAATGTCTTGCATGCAAATGGATTAAAACAAAATTTGTTAAGTGGAGAACAATTATGTGATAAAGGCTATACTGTTTCTTTTAATGCTAAAAACTGCTACATTATTGATCCTGCCACAAATGAAACAAAATTTACTAGTATTATAAATTGCTCAATATATACATTAAACTTTCCATGTGAAAATTCTGCAAGTAATTCTTGTCTGGTAGCAACTGGTGAAGACGATTGAGTGTGGCATAGAAGACTTGGTCACATTAGTATGAAGAATATCAGAAAGCTATCCACGGGTGATCTTGTTAGGGGTCTGCCTAAACTCACTTTTAAGAAGGATAGTGTAGTGAGTGTATGTTAGGGAAGCATAAGAGAACTGCTCTTCACAGCAAAAATGTTGCTTCCACCAAAAGGCCATTAGAACTGCTACATTTAGATTTGTTTGGTCCTTCTCAAGTATCAAGTCTTGGGGGTCGAAAATATACCTTTGTTATTGTTGATGATTTCTCTAGATTAACTTGGGTAATATTTTTGACACATAATGTTAGGTATTTAATTTTGATGATGTATGCTTTATTAACGTATTTAAAGAAGTCTACAAAATATTCTCTAAGTATAATAGTTAACAGATTATCGAAAAGTTTCATTTTTATGTCGGATAAATTAAAGATTTTCGAAGAGCTAGATTTGCAATAGTTAAACTTTTGGATAGTTAACGTTTCATTTTTGTCAATACTTTATGTTAAAAACTCGTATAGTTAAGTTATCCGCACGTGTGTTTTTAATGTTTTAAGTTGTCACATATTTTCCATGTGCGTTCGGTAATGAAAAATCGAATAGTTAGATAACTGTTCGAGTTTTTATATGCATGGATAGATAACTGTTCGAGTTTTATGAAAGGACTAACGAACAAATAAGTTTCCTTATTTAGTCATGTGTTTTGTAGGTGCAAGAACTTGAAGAGTTAAAGGATAAGTGTTCAAGTTTTGACAGGAGTTAAAGGATAAATGTTCGACTAAATCGAAGACTTAGAAGATATTCTACAAGACTTCAGGAAGATAAAGTTTCGATGAATCTACGAGTGGAGATCGTGGAAACTCAAAATGTTAGTGAAGAAAGTAGAAATTTAAATAGAAAGTAATTTGGATTAAAGAGAAAATTAGTATGTGGATTATGGATTATGGATTGTGGATCAAGTGGATGAACATGTTGAACGTGAAAGACAACAGAGTTCGACTACTAATAGAGAGTATAAGCTACATTACAACAGAGGATTCCAATCTCAAAAAAAAAAAAACCAAGTCTGAATATTCAATCTAGATCCCTAACTAAAAAGTTAAGTTTGAATATTCATATTCTGAAAAGTTCTCCAACATTAGAAGAAGTTCGAAATTCCAAGCAATTTTAGAAAAGGAGCTGCAAACGCAAGAAGTTTGGAAATTCGACAACTAGAGAAGAAGAGATACAGAAGCTGAGCAAAGAGAAAGAAAAGAGTTGTGTGCATAAAGATCAGGTTTTATACAATTCAAAATTAGTTTTGAAAAAGAGCTTTGTTTTCCTATTTGAATTGTATATCAAAAATTACTGTATCAAAATCGTCAAGAAGGGAATTGAGCCAAAAAGATATTGTAAATTCTGTCTTGAAATAAAAGAATAGAATTTCATTTACGAGTGTTTTGTGCTCTTGTTTTATCCGCTAGTTTAATTACTAAATACACAATTCACCCCCCCTCTTGTGATACAGATGATCCTACAACTAGTATCAGAGCAATTAAACTGTTTAAAATATCCGAAAGCCTTTATTTCTCTATTTAGGAATTGGTTTTTCCTGTCATTTACTTCGGATCATCTATTTAAAATGGATAATTCTGAAATATTAGTTATGACTGAAGGACAGACCACTAATCGTCCTCCTATGTTCAAAGGTAGCAATTATGGCTACTGGAAATATAGGATGAAAGTATTCTTTTAGTCAATCGATTTCAAATTATGGCATATAATTAGCAATCCTATAGTGTTAGTTACGACTCCATATGATACTTGGACTTTTGATGAAAAGGAGCGAATGACACTGAATGCTAAAGGTTTAAACATCTTGTTTTGTGCTTTATCTCATGATCAATTTAATAAAGCTTCTGCATATCAAACTACATATGAGATATGACATGCATTAGAAGTTGCCAACGAAGGTACTAATTAGGTCAAGGAATCTAAGATCAATATGTTAGTACATAAATATGAGCTTTTTAAAATGCATGAAAATGAATGTATCTTTGACATGTTTTCCCGTTTTCTTGAGATTGTAAATTCATTAAAATCTTTAGGCAAGAAATTCAAGGAAAAAGACTTGGTAAGAAAGATCCTTAGATCTTTAACTAAAATTTGGGCTCAAAAGACAACATCTATTGAAGAGTCCAAAGACTTAAATACATATACTCTCGATGATCTCATAGGAAATCTAACAGCCTATGAAGTACAACATTTAGATCCAAAAGGGAAAAATCCTAGAAGGGATCTGGCTTTTGAGGTTGATAAAGTCTCAGAAGTCACTAGTGATTCTAACGATGATTTATTGTTGTTGACCAGAAAATTTAGAAATTTGTTAAAGAAATGCAAGAACTTCAGGTCAGCAAAGACATCTAGAGATATGGAGAAGAAGTCATTCACGAAAGACAAAAGTATATGCTACAAGTGCAACAAGCCGGGTCACTTTCAAACTGATTGTCCTCTTAACAAAGATAAGAAGAATTCAAGGAGGAATTTCAGGAATAAGAAATTCAGAAAGAGAAGGGCACTTAAAGTGACATGGGATGACTCTTCAACTTCACAAAGTGAAGAAACAAAGGATTCAACATCAGACAATGAATCCTCATCAACATCAGATTTAGAAGAAAATCTAGCAAATGTATGCTTTATGGCAAAATCCAGTGAGGTATCCTCTAATCAAAATGCTAACTTTGATAGTTTTGATGGATTACTTGTTGAATACAATAGACTGGCCAGAAAATACAAGAAAGTCAAAATAGACAGAAAGGACACTAGGAAAATGCTAGATGAATCTAAAAATAAGATTGATTTTCTAAACTCTACGTTGAATAAATTTAAAGAAGAAAATCAAAGGCATGCACAGGAAATTTTAAAGTTCACTACTATTGAAAGAAAATTGCATGCTGATTGTGAAAATTTAATTGCTGATAAGAAGAAAATGATCTGTGAAATTGAAAAACTTGAACTGACTATTACTGATTTAAATTCAGAAATTGATGTGTTAAAGATTAAAGTCTGCGATCAAAAGGCTATATTAAGTAAATGGAATAATAGTCAAACTTTAACAAATGAACTCAGTAATAAAATATCAAATGTAGAAAAACATGGTATTGGTTTACACAATGCATCTTCTGAAAATTATATATTGCATGATGGTACTACTAAAAATAATGTCTTTATTTCCAGTACTAAGAATAGTAAGAGAAAAACTATTCCATGTGTAATCAAAAAGGGAGAAAAATATGTGCAAATTGATGAAATGCAGCATATAAATGATAGCACATGATGCAAGAATTTCAAAAGAAATCTTAAGAAAAATCAAGCTAAGACATTTGAGAATTTTAATATTCTTGATCAATTTTCTTAATATTTAAAGAATATCGGATATTGGAAATCAAATAATGTCAGAAATGAAAATTTCAACTTTGGTTTACATGGAGATAAATGTTCTGATAATTATGACACTAAGAGAAAGAGACGCAAAAATAATTATCAGAAAATAGATAAGTTGAAGTCTAAAAATATGGATTATTTTGATATGACTCTCTCTAAAATTCTTGGACCCACTCAAAAATGGGTTCCAAGAGATAAAATCTCTTTTTGACTATTTTGTAGGTACACAAATCAAAATGGATAATGGATAGTGGAGTATCCAACCACATGACTAGAGATATACGATTACTTACAGAAATAACAAAGACCAAGAACGGACAAGTTACCTTTGAAAATAAAAGCAAAACAAATATCCATGGGACTGGCAAGGTTCAGGTAACTGAGAAATGTTTTATAAATGATGTCTTATTAGTTGAAAACTTAGGTTTTAATTTATTGAGTGTTCCTATTTTAATGAAGATTTACAAAGTAATTTTTGAAAAAGATTCCTGTAAAATTATGGACATGACTACAAACGAAATTTTATTCACTACATACAAGAAAGGATCTGTTTGTATTCTAAATTTGCCTTCCGATATTATTAAAGACAATGCTTGCTTAATTGCAAAATCAGATGAAGTCATTTTATGGCATAGAAGGCTAGGACACTCAAACTTAAAATTATTACAAAAGCTATCTAAAAAGAATCTAGTTAGAGGTTTACCTAGTATTAAGTACTCGAAAGAGTTTATGTGTGGTGTGTGCCAACTAGGTAAATTACATAAAACATCCTTTAAAAGCTTAAATGAAATAACAAGCAAAAGAGTATTAGAACTAGTGCATATGGATTTATTTGGACCTACTAGAACAACTAGTCTAGGAGGTAAACATTATGCTTTTGTACTAGTTGATGACTATTTTAGATTTACTTGGGTCTATTTTCTAGCTAATAAAACTGAAGTTTTTGAAATATTTAAGATATTCTGTAATAAATTTCAGAATGAGCAAAATGTTAAAATTCAAAAACTTAGGAGTGATCATGGTACAGAATTTGATAATGATCAAATGGACACCTTTTGTGAAGAATTAGGCATAGATCATAGGTACTTGTTTAGAATGAAAAAGTGCATATTATTAACGGTTAAATGATGGTTAATTGCATAATATTTAGCTTATCATATGAGAATTAAGCCATTATGTTATAATTGCACTGTTATATGCTTTAATTAAAGAATCTGCTTAATTTTGGGGAATTAATGTTAATTTAGTACATTTATGAACTGTCGTTAAAATTGTAGGCTGTGAAATTTTTAAGTATCCGAAAATGCATCTAAGCATCGGATAGTTATACCTGTAACTCTACGAAATGTTATTTTATGTTTAAACTGCTGCTGACACGTGTCGAGATCTGGTAGATTTACTTAAGTTATAACTCGTTAAGTTAGCATAACTGTACGTGTTGAGTTACATGAATATACACTAAGGTAACGTGTTAGGTTAGCAGCTTATTTCTTTATTGCATGTATTTTATAGTTATTTTCCAAAATGCCACTGTAGCGGTTGCAGGAACAGATAGTTGGAAGGAAAAATCACGTTTGCACGTATCATCACGTAGGAATTCAATCGCGCATGGAGAAGGAAGTATCGCCGTTGATCTGAAGGAAGGAAATCCAACCGATCATTCAAGCAGAAGTAGTTACTACTGAAGAAATATAAAAGAAAAGAAGAAAAAAAGAAGAAAGTGTGATCGATGGACGGCCAATGTATACAGAGGAGGAGCACTGAGCTTTCTGCAGACAGTATCGGCGATTCTCCGAAGTATCACACCAACCATCGTATCACCACCATAATCACCAATCATCGGAGGTTTGTGAGGATACTTGCCTGATGTCGGGTCGATTCCGAGCCAAACACAGTGCCTGACAACCACTATGAGGAGTGATCACGTCGCGAGAAGGGAAGACATTTTCACCAAGCGCTGACTCATATTTCAGGAGATCATAAAGCTTTTAGCCTTGGCTACAGGTTGATGCCTGTATGCTGAAGAGGAGATCATCTTGCAATTCTGGACTCGCAATTCTATAGGGAGAGGAGACAGAATTGTAAGTGGTTCAATTTTCAGTGGTGTAATCGCGTTGCAAGTAGTGTCGGAAGTATTTACTGTTAAGTGAAATTACTTTACATTTCACCTTTCGCCCATCACATAAAAACAAAAATACCAAAAACAATTTATCTTTGTTTGTATGTTGTATTTGAGTGTTGTATTGTTGGTGTTGTATAGTGATTAATGTTATCTGTATCAGTTTTATGATTGTTTTATGTTAGTTTTAATTTTACAGTTTACTGAAATTGGTTCATACAAAACAACTTAAAGATTTTAATGGTTACTGTTTGAATCATCTGAATGTTAGTATTGCATAATGATAAATCCAATGTTAACTAGCATTAAAAAGCTTAATTGATGTTATTTACAATCTGTGGAATCGCCCAATGGTTGGCCAAATTCCTTTGTAATTAGCAGTATTATAAAGAAGAGACAGGCTCGTGGAGTTAACTTAAGTCCACGAGGATAGTCCGTTGAGTTATCCATAATTCAACGAACTTAATCCGTTGAGTTAACTGTAACTCAACGGAGTGCTTATTGAATATAAATTTGAATTGTTCACAATCAAACATTTCTTAAATTCGTTAGCAATTCCCTATGGGATCGACTTGTACTTGCACACTGATACAATAGACACTGGGCACTTGCAGTTAAAGTACAAATTGGAATTAATATCTAAATTGTATTAAAGGTTGTTTGTTTACTTCTAAAAGAAAGAATAGGCATAAAGATAAATTAACTAAGTAAAAATAGAAGTAACAAATCCAAGTTTTTCTAGTGTAGTGCTAGGAAAACGTGAACAAGTTTTATGGCGCCGTTGCCGGGGAATTGAATTAAATTGAATTGAATTGAATTGAATTGAATTGAATTGAATTGAATTGAATTAAATTGAATTGAATTGAATTGAATTGAATTGAATTAAATTGAATTAAATAGATATAAGCAACTGTCAGAGCTGTTTCATTTTAATAGTTAGAGTTGTGTGTTTTCTTCTGTAATTGAGAATATGGCATATGCTTATGCTCAAAGATTTCTGAAACCTTTAATTAGCATATGTGAATTCTGCAATTTTGAAGGACACGACATTTCTGATTGTTTGAAATTGAGACATTTACAGATTGATAGATCTCATGAACAACAAATGAATTATCCTCAATATAATAGAGCCGAGTATGAGAATCCTATAGTTTACCCAACTGATGGTCAGTATAGAATGTGTAATATGATGAGAGACACTGATGTTTGGGATAGCTATGACAGACTGGAGCATAGTATAGAGCAAAATCTGGACAAACTGGAATACTTTGTGTGTCAACAACAAGAAGTCAACCAACTAAACTATAAGGAGGCATATTCAGAACCTAAACAGGATATAATTTACGAAACTGAAAAAGTCATAAAGAAAATTGATCAAAAATTGAATGCAATGAAATTAGATGATCTGGAAACAAAATTAAAAGCATTAGATAAAAATGCAATGAAAATACAAGTTTTGCAACAGGACAATGAAAATTATAATGTTATAAACCTGCATAACTTGCAAAATATACAACAAATAGAAAACACAAATGTAAGAGAATTTAAAGAATGCACTTTAAAACTAAAAACAATTGAAGATCATAATCACGAAAATGATATACAAAAACATCATGAAAGTAACGAAAATCTAGAAGATGTATGTGTAACATTAAGATCTGGAACTAATATACCACCAAGAACTCAAAATGAAAATGATATGAAGGTGGACAAGAGTAAAAATCAAAATGATAATGAAAATGTAATAGCTGAAAATCTAGAAATCACTGAAGAACAATCTGAATCTACAATTGAAGCTAAAAATGATCAAACAAATCAACTGAAAGAAAAAGAGTCTTTGAAATCAAAATCTTTAGCACCCTATCCTGAAAGATTACAACAAACAATTCCTGAAAAACAAGAAAAAATAAGAGAAATTTTGAAAAAGTACAAGTTAACATTCCTTTGTTAGATCTATTGCAGAATATGCCACCTTGTGCTAAATTTCTGAAGGATTGGTGTACTAAGAAAAGAGAGCGAAAAGTTCTTAGAAAGGTCTTTTTAGCTGAGCAAAGTAGTTACCTATTTCTGCCAAAAATTCCTAAAAAGTTTCTGATCCTGGAATCCCTATTATATCATGCACCATAGGAAATACCATTCTAGAAAGAACCTTAATAGACTTAGGTGCAGGTATAAATGTTATGTCAAGTGATATATTTGCATCCTTAGGATTAGAAGGCTTAACTCCTACTAGTACGGTTATTCAATTAGCTGATAGAAGTATAAGATACCCTACAGGAAAAATAGAGGATGTCTTAATTAAAATCAAGAATTTTATATATCCTATTGATATTGTAATTTTGGATTCCCAACAAATTAAGCATAAAAATAGTGATACATCTTTAATTTTGGGAAGGCCATTTTTAGCAACATCAGGGGCTGTTATAAATTGTAAAACTGGAGTAATGAAGTTAGCATATGGTAATGAGGATACTCAATTAAATATTTTCAAATCAGAAAGGTTTGAGGAGTTAGAAATGTCCTTACATACCATAGACTTTTTAGAGGATGAAGGAGATATGTTAGATGATGTGATTCAAGAAGAATTAAATAGACAAATCAATTCTGAAACTTTAGAAGAAAGTGAAAGCATAAATATAGAAGGAGATCAAGCAGAAATTAATTTAAAAAATGATGATGTTCAATTAGGAGCTCTAGCTTCTAATGGGCAACATTTAGAATTAAAACCTTTACCTCCTGAATTAACCTATATATTTCTGGAAGATAAACGGACCTGTCCAATAATTATTGCTTCAGATTTGAAAAAGGATCAAATAGCTAAATTAAAAGAGGTAATAAAAAGTTATAAAGAAGCAATAGGATGGACTATGACTGATATAAAATGGTTAAGTTCAACTTTATGCTGTCACCACATATATTTAGAAGAGAATGCTAAACCTGTTAGAATTCTTGAGAGGAGATTAAATGCAAACCTTAAGGAAGTAGTCAGGAAGGAAATAGTTAAATGGTTAGATAATGATATAATATATCCGATTTCTGATAGCTCGTGGGTTAGTCCAATCCATGTAGTTCCCAAGAAATCAGGATTAACAGTTATTAGGAATGAAAGTCAAGACTTGATACCTACTAGAATTCAATCAGGCTGGAGAGTATGTATAGACTATAGAAAGCTGAATGCTGTGACTAGGAAAGATCATTTTCCCTTACCTTTTATAGATCAAATGTTGGAAAGATTAGTAGGGCAAGAATATTTTTGTTTCCTAGACGGGTATAATCAAATTCTAGTAGCATTAGAGGATCAAGAGAAAACAACTTTCACTTGTCCTAATGGAACTTATGCTTTTAAAAGAATGCCATTTGGATTATGCAATGCACCAACTACCTTTCAAAGGTGTGTGTAGGGCATATTTACTGGAATGACTGATGAATTTTTAGAAATATTTATGGATGATTTTACTGTATATGGCAACTCATATGAAGTGTGTTTAAGCAATTTAGACCAAATATTAAAACGCTATGTGGAAAAAAATCTGGTATTAAATTGGGAAAAATGTCACTTCATGGTTAAACAAGGAATAGTCTTAGGGCATGTTGTTTCTAAAAAAGGGTTGGAAGTAGATAAAGCTAAAATAGAAGTAATTTGTAATCTACCAGAACCTAAATCAGTAAAAGATATTAGATCATTTCTAGGACATGCTGGTTTTTATAGAAGATTTATTAAAGACTTTAGCAAGATAGCTAGACCTTTAACTAATCTATTAAAAGATGTTCCATTTAACTTTGATAAAAATTGCAAGGAAGCATTTTTTAGACTTAAGACTAGCTTAATTTCAACTCCTATAATTCAAGTACCTAATTGGAACCATCCATTTGAATTAATGTGCGATGCTTCTGATTTTGCTGTAGGAGCAGTGTTAGGACAGAAAATAGAAAAATCTCCTAGAGTGATTCATTATGCAAGCAAAACCTTAAATGATGCTCAAGTTAATTACACAACTACTGAAAAAGAATTATTAGCTGTTGTGTTTGCTTTAGAAAAGTTTAGATCATATTTGATTGGAGCTAAAGTAATAGTATACACGGATCATTCAGCTCTAAAACATCTAATAAAGAAAAAAGAAACTAAACCTAGATTGATCTGATGGATATTATTATTACAAGAATTCGATCTAGAAATTAAAGATAAAAAAGGTTGTGAGAATGTAGTAGCAGATCATTTATCAAGATTACAAATAGAAAAATCAAATATTGAAATTAAGGATAATTTTCTTGATGAACAATTAATGACCATCAACACAATGCCTTGGTATGTAGACATAGTTAATTACTTAGTTACTGGTTTAACACCTAAGGATTGGAATAGACAGGATAAGAAATTGTTTTTCTCAAGAGTAAAATATTACTATTGGGAAGACCCTTACTTATTTAAGAAATGTCCTAATCTGGTTTTAAGGAGGTGTGTTCCAGAAATTGAATATTCGAGCATATTGTCTTTCTGTCATGACCAAGCTTGTGGAGGACATTTTGGTTCAGGGAAAACTACTGCAAAAATTCTGCAATGTGGGTTTTATTGGCCAACACTATTCAAAGATGCTCATAAATATTGCTTAAGTTGTTTAAGATATCAACAAATAGGAAGAATATCAAAGAGGAATATGATGCCTCTTAATCCTATTGTTGAGGTTGAAATCTTTGATGTGTGGGGAATAGATTTTATGGGTCCATTTTCTATATCTAATCAATTTAATTACATATTGTTGGGAATGGATTATGTATCTAAATGGATAGAAGCTATTCCTACAAAAACTAACGATAACAAAGTAGTAATACAATTTATAAGAACAAATATATTTGCCAGATTTGGAATACCTAAAGCTATTATCAGTGATAGAGGAACTCATTTCTGTAATAGAAGTTTTGAAGCCTTAATGAAAAAATATGGAGTAAACCACAAAATTGCAACATCATATCATCCGCAAACAAGTGGACAAGTAGAAAGTGCAAACAAACAAATTAAATTAATCTAGGAAAAAGTAGTAAATCCTACTAGAACAGATTGGGCTAATAGATTGATTGATGCACTTTGGGCTTATAGAACTGCTTATAAAACGAGCTTAGGTATGTCACCTTTTAGGCTAGTATATGAAAAAAGTTGTCATTTACCTACTGAAATAGAACATAAAGCTTATTGGGCATTAAAAACTCTGAACACTAATTTAAATCAAGCTTCTGAAAATAAGAAAATGCAACTAATTGAATTAGAAGAATTTAGAAATGAAGCTTATTCAAAGACTGTAAGAGAAAAAGAGAAAATTAAATTCTGGCATGATAGAAAAATTATTCCTAAAAACTTTGAAATAGGACAAGAAGTATATCTTTATATGGCTAGACTCCATAACCATCCAGGAAAATTAAGATCTAGATGGGCAGAACCTTACATAGTTCGAAATGTTTATCCTTAAGGAGCTATTGAAATTGAAAATCCTAAAAATCAGAATATATTTAAAGTAAATGGACAAAGACTTAAACTTATTCTGAAAACACCAAAAAGCTCCTTTGGAATTATAGAAGAAGTCAGAGTAGAGGACTACTCGAGTTTTACTTAGTAAGAAATTAGTTTTTATGTTTATATATATATATAAAAAAAAAACATTAAAAATATATATAAAACATAAAAATAGTTGCGGTTCAACCGAATGGATCCATCGGTATGACCGGAATAATAAAAAAAATATTTAGGTCTGACCGAAGCATAGTATTGGTTAAACCTGTAAAAAAAAACAGAAAAACTATTCTCTGTAATATTTTTATTATTATATTTGCTTGTACGTGGAGTCCGTTGAGTTATGCTTAACTCAACTAGCTTACTCCGTTGAGTCTTGAGTTAGTCAACGAGCTTATTCCGTTGAATCTGTAGACAAGCTAAACGGGTGATCTGGGAGCAAGAAAGGAAAGCAAATGAAGAGGCAACTGAAGAATGGGAGGAACCAACTACTGAAAGACCTGTTCCTGAAGAGCAGCAGTCTGGACCTTCAGTTCCACCATTTAGGCCATTGGCAGAAGCAGAAATGATGGGGCCTTCAACTGAAGAAGAAATAAGAGAATTTGCAGAACTGGTTCAAGTTGGGAAGAACCAAGGAGAATTAGAAGATTTGGTAGTGGCTAAAGCACACCTGGTGTTTGATGCACTGTACAAAAAGAGGGCTGTAGAAAAGTTGAAAGCCCAATATAAAATGAAAGTGGAACAGCATCACGCAACTATTGCCAGAACTGTTGCCAAATTTGCTACAAAAGAAGCTGAAGCTGATCCTTCGAGACCAGTAATTATAGGAAAAGTTAAACAGGAAGAGCCAGTACTTGTGGCTTGAAGGCCTGTAGAGCCTACTTTTGTAGATTTAATTTCAAAAGATGAAGAGGAAGAACAGGCACAACTAATCAGAAAAAAGAAAGGAAAAGAAAAAGTGCCTGAATATGAGGGAATTAAATCTGAAGTACCAATTTTTACAGGGCCTATGGAGTAGATTTTTATTAACCTGCTATCCGAATCTGAGGAGGAGCAGGAGGAGCAAAGAAAAGAAGAAAATCAGGCTGAAATTAGTCTACAACCTGTACAAGAAGAAACAGAAATTAGGGCAGAAACTGAATTGCCCGTGACTCCATCCCAATCTGTTACAGAATCAGAAAGAACAGTAACAGAACAGATTGGTAGTCAGGAGGAAGAAGAAAGAGTAGAAAATGAAGAGGCTGAAAGAAGCCATTTGGACAAAAATAATTTCACAGATTCCACTGAAGAGCAAGAAACTCTTCAGCAAATTATGGAAAGAATTCAAGACAGAGTAGAGAGTTCTGCCGGCTCACCACCACAGACAGAAGCAAAAGCAAAAATTCAGGAATCTGAAGAGAATGTCCAAATGTAGCCTATGCTAGAGGAAGAGCAAGAGCAAACCCCTCTGGAGCAACAAAGTCACCTTCCTGACCCGACTGAAACAACAATTTTGAATGAAGTACATTTTTGTAGTCAGGAAGCTTATATCAAATACCAAGAAATAAGGGGTTACGATATTATTTACAGTAGACCAGTAAATTGGGATGGAATGCAAGAAATCAAAGATCTATTTGAATTCCAAGGTCTACTGCAATTTATATCTCAAGATAGAGGGCATGCAGTATATGAGAATTTAGTGCCCTGTTTCTTTGCAAATTTAAGAGAAAGAGAAGGAGAATTAATTTCAAACGTAGAGGAAGCTGATGTACAGATAACACCAGAGCTTCTCCACAACATATTTGGTTTTAAGAATGAAGGAACAAAAATTTTGGAGGATACAACTGCAGTTGAATGGACTGAGCAGCAAATTAAGGATTGTTTAGCTATCAATCCTGGTGTGCCATTATTAAACAGATTAAAGCATTTAAATGGTAAAGCACACATGGTAGCTAACATTCTAATTAAGAATGTCTATCAACGATAGGGCCATGACATAGAATTAAGTCAATTTGTCAAATGGGCCACGTATGCAGTTGTAAATAAGTTCCAAATAAATTGGTCTGCAGTTTTTGTCTCCAAGCTGAAAACAGTGAAGAAGAAATTATTTTATGGAGATTTGATTCCATTGCTGATGGTGGACTGTGTCAATTTCACTAGATGGACATCAAAAAGGATTAGATCAAGAACCATTTTAGTGAAAGAATACAGAAATTTTGTAGCTGCAGAACTAGCAGTACCTTCTAGAGGAATTACAAGAGCTATAGAGAGGATTAATCAATTAGAGCAGCAATTAGAAAAACTCCAGAAGGAAGTAGATGAACTTAGGCATAGAGATTAAATTGTATTGTTCGTCTACTTGTGTAAAATTGTATGATGTACTTGTAATGTAATTGATTCATATTAATGAATATAATTTTTCAGATGCAATTTTCATACTTATTTGAATGTGAAATGAATGGAATTTATTGAATATTATGTTATTGTGAAACTTTATGAATGAATATGTAATAGATTTACAATTTGCTGAATGACAAGATAACTGCTTAAAAATTTCTGCATGTTATAAGGTAAAATGTAAATTCTGCATAACATAAAATGACCTACAATTTAAATCTTTATATAATGTTCAGATTTAAATGTATTTTAATCAAAATGAGGCATTAATGACAAAGATTTAACTTTATTACAGTTAGCAGAATGACAAAGAAAAAAAAGAAAAAAAAAGAAAAAAGATAGGAACTTACGAGATTGAAACTTAGAAGTTGCTAAGTGTTAACTCAACGAAGTAAGTCCGTTGAGTTAACTGTAACTCCACGAGGTCAGTAATATAATATAAGGTCACTCCGTTGAGTTATCTGTAACTCAACGAAGTTAGTCTGTGGAGTTAGCAACAGTAACCGACTGTGTTCTGTTGAGTAATCTGTAACTCAATGAGGTTAGTTCATGGATTAAGCAGAACCGTTATTCTTTTAACCACAAACGAAACTTCGTCGGTTTAGCGGTTACCAAAATTTGAAATTAGTAGTGGTACACGTACCCATTAAAACAAGAACCACGATGCACGTTGCAAGACACGTTCTTGCAACGAGATTTATTTACTTTATGAATGCGCATATATATATGAAATAGAATGTTATTCACGAGTTACCAGCACTTTTAAGAGAAAGGAGAAAGCATTGGAGGAATTGGAAGGAGAAGCAGCTGATTCAACCTTCATCTGACAACAAATATTTATAGAATGGAAAGCTTCAGACTGGTATGTAATTAATCTTCTGTTATTTATTTATGAGCACATGGACTCGTTCTCTAAGCACTAAACGATTAGTAAGAACACCTATCCAGGAATTTTCATTGCAGAGAAGTATTGAAAAATTTTCTGAACTGAACTTTAACGAAATTCTTTGGGGTGTAGCTAACCTTTCTTTAAAAGAGAACGTAGAGATGGCTGCTCCAGTAGAAAAACCATTAGGAGAGATTCTGTATCCTGAATTAATTGATGAACCTTCATGTATTCGATTGCCAAACTTTGAGGGAGATAGGTTTGAACTGAAATCTAATTATATTAGTCAATTGCCACATTTTCATGGATTAGAAAGAGAGGATGCCTATTATTTCCTTAGAGAATTTAACGAAGTTTGTCAAATGATGAGAATGCCGAACATGAGTATAGATGCTATTAAACTTAGATTTATCCCTTTTGCTTTAAAAGATACAGCTAAAAGATGGTTATATACTTTGTCGCCTGATTCAATTTCTACATGGACTGAATTTTACTCTATTTTTCTGGAAAAATACTATCCGACACATCAAACGATTAAAAGAAGAAAGAAATATTAATGTGTAGCCAAAAACAGGGTGAATTATTTTGGAAATATTTTGAAAGATTTAAAGATTTACTAACTTAATGTCCACATCATGCAATGAGTAAAGCACAATTAATAGGCATAATTTATGAAGGCATAGATGTTTCAACGAAATCTTTATTAGAATCTACTTGTCAAAATGGATTTTTAAAATTATGTAGTGAAGAAGCATGGGCATATTTAGAAAATTTTGCAAAAAGAACTGCATAGTGGGAAAATTCGGTTGAAGCTATTGCAGATAAAAGATTATTGCCAAGAGGAATGCATGGAATAGATTCCAATACTATGCTTGAGGTGAAATTAAATGAATTAACAAAGAAAATAGAAGAGTTATCATTAAATCAAAAGCTAACAGAAAAGAATACAAACATAAATGACTTAGATATTATTTATGTTAGAAACCAGAGAGATAACTTGGGAAATTCTTATAATCCTAATTGGAGAAATCACCTGAATTTATCTTGGAGAAACAACAATTTTTAGGGAGGAGAAAATATAAATGAGAAGAACATAAGTTATGAAGTATTAATTGAACAAGGAGCTAGAATAGAGAAATTAGAAAAGATAATCAAACAAGTAAACAATCGTCTAGAATTTATATTTGGAAATGCTGTAAATCAAAATCAGAATAGAAATATACCACTTAGACAGAAGGAACCAATGGAAGTTAGACCTACTGGAGGATTGCCAATACAAGCTATAACTAATCCTGTCAATAGAACGGTTAATGAAATTGACACCTCTTCTGGGAGGGCAGCTGAATGAAGTAGCATATCTGAAGCAACTATCTGTATGTATATATGTTTTTATTTTTATTTTAAGTTAATAGTATCGTAGAGTTAATTTTTAACTCAATGAACTTAGTCCGTTGAGTTATGCCTTAACTCCACGAGGGTGTGCAGAAGTTATGTTAATTTTTGTCTTTGCTAAATTTTTTTTTTATTTTACAGAATCGACAAATGGAATTAATGCAATTACCGATGGATGCACAAAAGGAAATACTAAGTAACTTGTCA
This sequence comes from Cymodocea nodosa, assembly GCA_036874045.1. NCBI lineage: Eukaryota > Viridiplantae > Streptophyta > Magnoliopsida > Alismatales > Cymodoceaceae > Cymodocea > Cymodocea nodosa. Next base: position 959,126 of record JAZBRI010000011.1, read on the forward strand.
GCTAAAGATCTGTGCAGGATGTGTTGTGTATCAAAGGAAATTAAAGACTGTATTGAAGAAGAATATTTTTAGGGACTACAAGCTGCAAAAATGACTAAGATTAGAGATGGATTCATATGGAGGTCATTTAATCATAGTTCAAATACCCATGAATATCTGGCTATGGAAGAAACTACTGGAATTCCACCCAATCCATTAGAAGGAATGAGTCATATTATGGGGATAGATGAAGGATTAATCATATACAAGACGAGACCAAGGTATGCAAGTTTATCATTACCTGAGATTTTGATAAGAAATCCTATAACAAGAGAAGAATGTAATATAGGAAGATCTAATATATTTGAAGCACCAACTGAAAATTATGGGTCAACTTTAATATTTTCTGATAAAAATTCTGCAATTCTTGAAAAATTATATTATTGGAGACCTACAAGAAATTGGGGTGAAGATTTACGCTTAAGTGTGTATAATTTTCTAAACAGATCTTGGAATGAAAACATTATAATATATCTAGGACAAAAATCATTAATTAACCAAACACATATCATACTTGATGGTTATATTTATTTAGTCACGGAGATATCAATAGCATATAGATCTGATTTATACATAGTGAGCATAGATAGTTATGATGATTATACAGAAATTTTACCTGTACCGAGTGGAAGAGCTAAACCACCATCTAAAAAATTTAATAAAATTCAAATAGGAATGTGGTATAATGAAGAAGATGATCCTACTTTATGTCTGATAAGATGGTGGGATGAACTGATGAAATTTCAAATATGGATTATGGAAGACATGAATGAATGGAAGTGGGAAGAGGAATATATTGAAATAGATGTAGAAATAGAAACTGCTACATTACCCTGGAACCAAAAAGGATCCCTTTCTGCATTACATATCATTAATGGTAACATACTCGTATTTGGAATTTATAATATATTGCATGTTTACAAATTAAAAAGGACCAAGAACTGCATTAAAACAGAATTAATAGCAAGAAGAACTATGCCTAAAAAGTTTGCTTGGACTGATACATTTATTCCATTTGTTTCTACTTTTCAATCATGTTCTTAAGCTGTGATTTTGTGTATTTAATGTTGTGTATTCTGCATTTATTTTTAGAAAAAAAAAAAAAAGAATTTTGAAGTTTTTCATGTTCATTTTATAAAAAAAAAAACAAACAAAACAAAATATCAATCCAGTTTGTTGGTATCTATTCTGGGAAACCAACTGGCTTGCTTGTGAGCCACCAAAGGCATAGAAGCCTGGGTTCCACACAAGACACTGATTTATAAATACCTGTTAAATGTTATTTTATTTTATATTCTATGTTTATCTGGGAATGAAAAGTTTTTCAGAATCAAAAATCGGAATATGCAGAAAGAGATACAAATGGAACAAGGTATGTAACCAATTACTTATCCTGAATTTTAAATCAAACAAAACTTTATTCATGTCTGCTACAATTACTGTACTTATTGTCAAATCTTTTACATTGAGGACAATGCAAAATGTAGGTATGGGGGGGAGGTAATTAAAGTAACAGCCATGTAAGTTTGTTAATTAAAGGAATTAAATTGGTATTGCAAAGTTTTGAGGAAATTGAAAATTTTTATGAACTTGCTGTAACTATCCGATAATTGAGACTGTAAAATTTTTATAAACTGCTTGAATGTTATATTTAGAAGGCTATAGAAGATGCTATAGAATTTATTATTTATGTAAATCTAGATATAGTATCTTATGATTTTTCTAAATTTCCTAAGTTTAACAGTTTCACGATTTTAAAATGAAATCAGAATATTTAATGCTTAATCATAAAATTATCTGAAATCCTGAAGGAGCTAAGATGTGAATTCTAGATTAAATGAAACACATATGATGAAAGATATATTTACTTTGACTGATTGAACTTGTAGAATGATTTTTGTGTAGATCTTATTAAACTACAGATAAAGTATGAACTTATTGTTATGGATTCATATCTTTAGTAAATGATAGAAGCAGGATTATATGAGATTGGTGTTTTACTGCATCTGTATTAATGAAATACGTGCATATACAGTATGTGATTAATGCTTTGTTTTGTGTGTGCATTTATTTTTAGAAAAAAAAAAAGAAAAAAAAAAATATATTGAGAGTTTATTGACTTGTTTGATCACGAGCCTTTTGTACTTGAGCAGATAGGTATGTAAGGATTGTTGACCTAAAAAAGGACTCTGAAAATCTAGCAACCTAAGATCTTGATCAGATCTGGGATTGTTGACTGAAAGCTCGTTACATGGGTACATTAGAAAGCTCTTGCATGATTCAAGCTTGTCAAATTAACTTTTAAAGTACAAAAAAAAAAAAAAAAAAACATATACTATTCTGAAAAGATACAAGTGTTTTATGAAATACAGATATCTTATGAATCGAGTATATTTTCTGTTATCTAGAATTGCTGAAATATGAATCTGGAATTGACTTTTGAAGTTGTTTAATGGAAATACAATTCTTTATTCTACTTGTCTTAATTAGATTGAATTGGATTGTACTTTAATTTGTATGTTGTTGAAATTTCTTCTAGAAAAACTTATTGGAAAATTCAGGATTACAGATGATGAAAAGAACAAACGATAATATAATTAACACCTATATGAAGATGATATACTTTGTATGTAATTTACATATATTCTAAATATCTTTGCAGGTTGATTACTGAAACATACAGAATATATGTTTATGATAAACAAAAGAAAACAAACAAAAGGGGGAGAATTAATTCTAGCACTTTTTGAAAGACCAATTAATTAGATCTTAGTTTGCTAAGGGACTAGCAAAATTTAGGTATGGGGGAAGTGTTTAGAATGAAAAAGTGCATATTATTAACGGTTAAATGATGGTTAATTGCATAATATTTAGCTTATCATATGAGAATTAAGCCATTATGTTATAATTGCACTGTTATATGCATTAATTGAAGAATCGGCTTAATTTTGGGGAATTAATGTTAATTTAGTACATTTATGAACTGTCGGTAAAATTGCAAGCTGTGAAATTTTAAAGTATCCGAAAATGCATCTAAGCATCAGATAGTTATACTTGTAACTCTCTAAAATGTTATTTTATGTTTAAACTGCTACTAACACGTGTCGAGATCTGGTAGATTTACTTAAGTTATGACTCGTTAAGTTAGCATAACTGTACGCGTTGAGTTACATGAATATACACTAAGGTAACGCATTAGGTTAGCGGCTTATTTCTTTATTGCATGTATTTTATAGTTATTTTCCAAAATGCCACTGTAGCGGTTGCAGGAACAGACAGTTGGAAGGAAAAACCACGTTTGCACGTATCACGTAGGAATTCAATCACGCATGGAGAAGGAAGCATCGCCGTTGATCTGAAGGAAGGAAATCCAACCAATCATTCAAGCAGAAGTAGTTACTACTGAAGAAATATAAAAGAAAAGAAGAAAAAAAGAAAAAAGTGTGATCGATGGACGGCCAGTGTATACAGAGGAGGAGCACCGAGCTTTCTGTAGACAGTATCGGCGATTCTCCGAAGTATCACACCAACCATCGTATCACCACCATAATCACCAATCATCGGAGGTCTATGAGGATACTTGCCTGATGTCGGGTCAATTCCGAGCCAAACACAGTGCCTGACAACCACTGTGAGGAGTGATCGCGTCGCGGGAAGGGAAGACATTTTCACCAAGCACTGACTCATATTTCAGGAGATCGTAAAGCTTTTAGCCTTGGCTTCGGGTTGATGCCTGTATGTTGAAGAGGAGATCATCTTGCAATTCTAGACTCGCGATTCTATAGGGAGAGGAGACAAAATTGTAAGTGGTTCAATTTTCAATGGTGTAATCGCGTTGCAAGTAGTGTCGGAAGTATTTTCTGTCAAGTGAAATTATTTTACATTTCACCTTTCGCCCATCACATAAAAACAAAAATACCAAAAACAATTTATCTTTGTTTGTATGTTGTATTTGAGTGTTGTATTGTTGGTGTTGTATAGTGATTAATGTTATCTGTATCAGTTTTATGATTGTTTTATGTTAGTTTTAATTTTACTGTTTACTGAAATTGGTTCGTACAAAAACAACTTAAAGATTTTAATGGTTACTGTTTGAATCATCTGAATGTTAGTATTACATAATGATAAATCCAATGTTAACTAGCATTAAAAAGCTTAATTGATGTTATTTACAATCTGTGGAATCGCCCAATGGTTGGCTGAATTCCTCTGTAATTAGCAGTATTATAAAGAAGAGACAGGCTCGTGGAGTTAACTTAAGTCCACGAAGATAGTCCGTTGAGTTATCCATAATTCAACGAACTTAGTTCGTTGAGTTAATTGTAACTCAATGGAGTGCTTATTGAATATAAATTTGAATTGTTCACAATCAAATATTTCTTAAATTTGTCAGCAATTCCCTGTGGGATTGACCTGTACTTGCACACTAATACAATAGACACTGTGCACTTGTAGTTAAAGTACAAACTGGAATTAATATCTAAATTGTATTAAAGGTTGTTTGTTTACTTCTAAAAGAAAGAATAGGCATAAAGATAAATTAACTAAGTAAAAATAGAAGTAACAAATCCAAGTTTTTCTAGTGTAGTGCTGGGAAAACGCAAACAGTACTCATTTCCAAGAGCTCCTTCACAAAATGGGATAGTAGAACATAAGAACAGATCACTTCAGGAAATGTCTAGAACCATGTTAAATGAGAATAAGTTACCCCTTTTTCTCTAGGCAGAAGTAGTTCATACAGCATGCTATGTTGTAAATAGAGTACATCTAATACCAATTTTAGATAAAACTCCTTATGAGATATGGTATAACAGGGTTCCCAAAATAAGTTATTTAAAACCCTTTGGGTGTAAGTGTTTTATTTTAAACACTAAGGAATGAAAAGACAAATTTAAAGCCAAATCAAATGAAGGGATTTTTGTTGGTTATTCCATTAGAAGTAAAGCATATAGAGTTTATAATAAATCAACAAAAACCATTGAGGAAACCCTGCATGTGAAATTTCATGAAAATTCTCATTTGGATTTAAGACATGCTGAAAACTTTGATTCAAATTTTCTCCCAGAAATAGTATCAAATGATGTTGACAGAGAAATTGATAGATTATCTGACGGAATAAGAAATCTAAGTTTGAATGATGAAAATTTAGAAGAAAATAATGTCATACCTATAGAAAATATGGAACAACATAGAAATTGGCGTTATGCTTCATCTCATCCTATTGATCAGATAATAGGCGATCCTAATCAAGGAGTTAGGACTAGGTCATCAGTAGTCAACAATTGTGGTGCTTATTCATTTGTTTCTTTACTAGAACCTAAGAAAATTGAAGATGCCTTAGAAGATGAATTTTGGTATTTAGCTATGCAAGATGAGCTAAATCAATTTATAAGAAATGAGGTATGGGATCTAGTTCCACCACCTGAAAATCAATCCATAATAGGAACAAGGTGGGTATTTAGAAACAAAGTAGATCAAGATGGACATATAGTTAAAAATAAAGCTAGATTAGTTGCTCAAGGTTACAAGCAAGAGGAAGGAATTGACTATGATGAAACATTTGCTCCTATTGCTAGACAAGAATCAATACGAATTTTGTTAGCATATGCTTGTTATATGGATTTCAAATTATATCAAATGGATGTTAAGACTGCTTTTTTCAATGGATATATAAAAGAAGAAGTGTATGTAAAATAACCTCTAGGTTTTGAAGATTCAAAACATCCTGAGTATGTTTACAAGCTTAAGAAGGCACTATATGGCCTTAAACAAGCTCCTAGGTCTTGGTATGAAAGATTATCTAAATTTCTTATGGAAAAAGGGTATTCTATGGGTAAGGCAGATCACACTCTTTTTATCAAGAAGATCGAAAAAGATATATTAGTAGTTCAAATCTATGTAGATGACATCATATTTGGAGCAACAAATGATAAATTAGTTGAGTCCTTTTCGAAAGACATGACTAATCAATTTGAAATGAGTATGATGAGTGAACTATCATTTTTCCTAGGCTTACAAATTAAGGAATTAGATTAGGGTACTTTTATTTCACAAGAAAAATATACTCAAGATTTATTAAAGAGGTTTGGTTTAGACAACACTAAAACAAAGAATACACTAATGAGTACTATCACCAAGTTGGATAAAGATGACTCTAGAAAAACTGTAGATGTAAAACAATATAGAAGTATGATTGGTTCATTACTTTATTTAACAACTAGCCGACCAGATATTATGTTTAGTGTGTGTACTTGTGCTAGATATCAATCAAATCCTAAGGAATCACACCTACTTGCTGTTAAACGAATTTTTAAATATCTATTAGGAACCATCAATTTCAAACTATTTTACTTTAAACACAGTTCTTTAAACTTAGTAGGTTATAGTGATGCTGATTTCGCAAGATGTAAGTCTGAAAGAAAAAGCACTAGTGGCACTTGTCAATTGTTAGGTAATTCCTTAGTGTCATGGTTTAGCAAAAAGCAAAATTTTGTAGCATTATCTATAACTGAAGTTGAATATATAGCTGCTACACTTTGCTATGCTCAAATCCTATGGATCAGACAAACCTTAAAAGATTTTAATTTAGACTATGAACCAACTAAGATTTTCTATGATAGTAGTTCTGCAATAAGTTTATCTAAAAATCCTGTCTTACATTCACGAGCAAAACATATAGAAGTTCGACATCATTTTCTAAGGGATAATGTTATAAAAGGAAAAATAGTATTAAATTTTGTTCCTACCACAGAACAATTAGCAGATCTATTTACAAAACCCTTAGATGAAAATACATTCTCAAAATTATGACTAGAACTTGGTATCTGTAGGTTATCTGATATTTAAATGATCCTGTTCATTGTATTTTGGTTTGTTATAAGGTAGTTTTAGAATTTAAATTCTTTATTATTAAAAACAAAAACAAAACAAAACAACATATCTATTTTCGAATTACAGTTTTCTGGTAGTCAAGAATTTATGAAATTCTGATTTTTATTGAAGTCAATTTATTTAAGAAAAATTCAGAAAAGATTACTTAAGGAAAATGCCAACTATATTTTTGTTACTTATGTATATGCTATTACAGAGATTTTAACAGGAAAATACATAGAAAGTATGTATTTTTTATTAAAGGAAAGTTATTAACATTCTGTTAGAAAAATTAAGTCTTGTGGTTGCCTCTAATTTAATTCACTGTCTTGTTTTATTTTTATTTATTTTTTGTCTGTAATTACTTGAGTAATTAAGTCCGTTGGGGGATCTTAAACTCTAGTAACTTAAACCAACTGGTTTGGGATGTGCTGACTGAAAACTCATTTTTCAAGTAATTCAGATTATATTTAAAAAAAAAAATTACCTGTTCTCACTTGTCATTGAGTAACTGGTTATCTTTCCCCTAAGCAAGGGATTATGATCACGTAAAAAGATGATATTGTGGGAGGTAATACATAAAATATTTATATATGAATATAAAAAAAAAGAAAAAAGAAAAAAAAGGGGGCAATGTACTCAAGCTTAATTTATCTTTCAAGGTGTTATAACAATCCTGACATAATCTGTGCATATAATCCTTGTTATTTTTGTTATTATCTACTCTTTACACATAATGTACGATATTTATTTGTCTTAAGTTGTGTACTCATTATTGAAATCTTTTAAGTTTCTGTAGGTATATCTCTATGAATTATCTTTTGTAAACTGAATAAGATAAAAGCCAGAAAGTCTACATTGTTAACTCTACTACTTATTTCTGTATTTCATTCAAATTAAAAAAAAGAAAAGAAAAAAAGAGAGACTCAAATCTATTTAAGGCTTAACATCCTCTTTAAGTAAGCTATTTGACCCTTTTAAGCCAACTCTACTTAGGGCTTGGTAACCCAGATTAAGTACGCCATAGATTCTTTACACTACATTTATGTAGGGGGAGCAATTTTTCGTATAATAATTCATCATTTTTGAACTATTATATGTTTTTCATGAAAGAATCTGCATAATTTCAAGAAATACACCTTAATTAAGTACATTTCTAAACTGTCGGTGACTTGCAGGTATTTTAATTCTTAAGTATCCGAATTTTCTATTGTTTTGGCAAGTTATATTACAAGTATCAGACAGTTGTGTTTTAAAACGTTCAATAGACTATTTTATTATTTCCTGAAGTACACGTGTCGTGATTTGGACGATTGACTTAAGTTATCTTTCGAAAGGTTATCTATAACTCTCCGAAAAGCGCCTGAGCATCGGATAGTTAGGTTTATAAGTCTCCAAAACTTTCTAAACACCTTAAGTTAAAATTGTGCACGTGTTGAATTTCTTTGCTTTATAATGTCTCAATCGAAACTCGAACAGTTATGTTTAAATCTTCGACTTTTCACACTTATTCCTTCGAGAAACTCGAACAGTTATCATAAGTCTTTGAGTTTTCTCACTTTTTCACTTAGCCTGAAGTTATTTTCTTTATATGAACAGTTACGCTAAGTATTCTGCAATTGTAGGTTGTAAAACTTGTACAGTTATTGCAAGCACTCAAGTTATTTATCGGTAATGGATCTTATATTTATGATTTCAATGATTGAATCCGTTTATCCGTTTCTAAACTCGGAGAGTTATGAATGTTTTCCTAACAACCTTTCATGTTTCTACCTTGGTAAAACCCTAGCTTCACAATCTTTCCTTCCACTAAGCTCTACAGTGCAAAGCGAAGATTAATCAACAATATCAAGACGTGGAAGAGGACGTGGTAGAATGACCAAAGTGTAGAAAAGAGAGCTGGAACTTCAGAAAATGCAGAATGAAATCAACGATATTTACTCCAGGTACACTTTTTCAAACGAAGTACTACACGAAATCAAAAAAGCTGTTCAAGATGAGAAAAATTTATGTTGGAAATTTATTCGAAATTATGCTGAAACATAGTTTAGACTAAAACAAACTGAACTTTCCGCATTGCATTTATGGAAAAGAAATTTACAACCTAACCCTATGGTTGTAAGTTCTAGACATGTACTAGAGGCATCGGTACAGTCTATCACTTATTATAGAAAGAAGTGGGGACCAATGATCGAAAATGCAAACAAGGAATTACAATCCTTGTATTTCCAACATTATTTTCCCCCAGCTGTTTTAGATGATATTAAATAGTATATCGATGAACAGAAAACTGCCATTAGCAAAATGGGCCTTTGAAGTGAGGGACAAAGAGTTTATCAACTCAAAATGGCAGAGGTGGAGAGCTTAAAACTCTATATTGCATTATTACCACCTAGGCATCATGGTGAAGGACCATCAAGACAACAGGTGCCTTTAACAGGAGAAATTAAGACAATTTTAGAACCTCCTGAATAACCTGAAACACTGCAGACATGTAGTCAGACAAAGAAAAAGACAATTAAATATTTTGGGCTAACTGCAGGTGTATAAGGAATATTGCAACAAAAAGAAGAATTAGTGAAAAATGGAAAACTATGCTCCATTGCAGAAGCTAAACAAACATTTTTGTCAGGAATCCTAGCAGATGTGACAAATATTGGCTTACAAGCATATACTCTAAGGTATTGTGTCACATTAGTGCATAATGTATCTTTTAATACAATGGACAGTTTTTCACACAATGCTACAAGCACACATTCTTTTCCTACGAAAAGTGAGAATGTAGTGTTAGGACCCTAGTATTTTGATAATGCAAAACCTATGTGAGGAAACATATTGTATTTCACAGTTAAGTCAGTGCAACATTAGATCAGAAGGCAGATAGAACAAATTCCATGCAGATGAACAGATGGAGAAGTTTCCAGATAATACTGCCTTAAAGTTACAGGAAAATCGGACAGTTACAGGTCCGAAGAGCAAGTTTAAAGCAGCAGCAATTCTATCAGACAGTTAGAAGAATAACTATCCAAAATTATAAAGCCTTTGGAGAGTTATTTAATCAGACAGTTAAGGGGATTGAATGATCAGATAGTTAAGGAGTTAACTATCCGAAAGCTTAAAAGACTTTTCGGAGAGTTACAGGTATAACTATCCGAAAGTTAAGTCATTCAATAAACCACGTGCAGAAATACAGAACGGAAGCTTAAAGGACTTGTCAGAGAGTTAGATAACTATCCGAGTTTTCTTTTCGGAGATTTAGATAACTATTCGAGTTTTTCGGTAAGTTACAGGCATAACTTTTCAGAACTTAAGTCATTTTATTACGCATGTGCAAAATGGAGAACCCGGCAGTTGAAAGCTTAAAAGGGAAAATCGGAGAGTTAGATAACTATCCGAAATTTCAAAGAGAGTTTCGATAAGTTACAGTTTAACTATCCGAAACTTAAGTTATTGAAATTGCCACATGTAGAATTCCAAAAAGAAGATCATTTAAGTTTTCGGAGAGTTAGAAAGATAGCTATCCGAAATTTCAAGAGAGTTTCGGTGAGTTACAGTTTAACTATCTGAAACTTAAGTCAGTGAATTTCCCACGTGTAGAATTTGAGACAGATGCTCAAATGGGTTTTCAGAGAGTTAGAAAGATAACTATCCGAAATTTCAAAAGAGTTTCGGTGAGTTATAGTTTAACCATCCGAAACTTAAGTCATTGAATTTCCCACGTGCAGAATTCCAAAGAGTGGCTCAAATAAGTTTTCAAAGAGTTAGAAAAATAACTATCCGAAATCCTAAAGCATTTTGGTGAGTTACAGGGATAACCTTCCGAAACTTAAGTCAGCCTTTACGCACGTGCTAAATTAAAGCAATCGAAAAGTTAACAGAGATAAACTGTCAGACAAGTACATAACTGTTCGGTGAGTTACAGTTATAAGTATCTGATTAGATGACAACTCACATTTAAATATTCTGGAATCCTACCTGGCAGTTAAGGTTAAGTGATCTTTCGGTGAGTTACAGATACTCTTCGGAGAGTTGCATAGCTAACTATCTGAAAAAACAGGAAAATCGGTAAGATATCTTGAAACGATTTTCTGAATGGTCACTTGCCGTATTGGGACTTGAGGCTAATCAAGTACAGTAGAATACATCCGTTGGAAGAAAATATGATCATTATACATATCAGGTATATATACAAGATACAGACAACGAATTTAGATAGCTTTTTGCTCATATACATACAGAGATACAGTATACATTGCAGATCAATTACTGATATAGAAGAAAGCTCAAATTCAGTTCAACAAAGAATCGATTGAAAGCTGGATTTACAAGAAGATTCTTAAAGCTCTCCATGTGCTGAAAGTCTAATCCAAGAAGGATCATTTGGTTCGTGGCTTCAACCTAAAAGCTACATTCAGTTGTTGGTTTGAGTTTCGACCTGAAAACTCAAGAGGTTGGTTTTCTAGAGTTTATACCTGAAAACTTTTGAGTGTTGGTTTTCTGGAGTTTATACCTGAAAACTTCTATGGTTGGTTCTTGCTTCGACCTAAAAGCAAGTGTATAAGTGTTGAGACACTTAGTGAAGCCCAAGTGACCCTTGGGGGTGGACTAGCCGAGTTGGTGAACCACCTAAAATTCTCTTGTGTTTCTTACCTTTATTTCCACTGTGCATGATATTTTTATCTGATTATTACTTGTGCAAACTGATTAATCAAATTAGTTAGTAAAGTGAAAAATAGGCTTAAATTGACACTGTTCTCCATTCACCCCCCCTCTAGTGAAGCCATTCGTTCCTAACATGTAGGAAATTTTGATGATATATATACAGATGATATCAAATTTGATGATATTATTGATGACATAGACACTGAGTCTATGAATTTTGAAGATATTTCATCTGAAAAGGAATGTACAGATATTCTTCCTCTTACTGTATCTCGAACAGAGACTTTTGAATTTTGGTATAGTTGCTTATACTACACTTTATATGTATGGTTATGTCTGTTACAATATATCGTATACTTGTTGATAAATGTATATAATCAACAACATACACAGTTACAAATAGAATATGATACTACCAATGTCTCACATATACAAATTTCAGAAATACAGGATGATTCTATTCCATAGACAGATATAGAACATTCTTTCATATAGAGACAGTTGTATAGATCACATATAGATATACAAGTTGCTGATATACAGATTGTTACAAAGACTATTGCTACTAAAATATTTCCAGAAGAACAAACAGAAGAAATTCAATAGATTATTGGTATGACAATAACAGATATTTCAGACATTTATACTAGTTTTGATAGAAATTCCACCAGTTCTGAAAGATCTGACAATATAGATGCTGCTGATAATATTGAAACAAGTCCCAGATCAGAACATCATGACAGGAAAATACCTAATCCTGAGTAGAGTTTAGATGCAAATACACTATTATGGTTCAGAAATAATTCCTGTTATGACAAATTTCAGACATATAAAACTTTTACAGTTTTATATTTAAGACCAATTATGTTTGAAGGCATGGCACACATACGTGAACTATTTGAATTTCAAGGCTTGTTGACTCTACTTCCACAACAGCCAGGCCATCTTGCTATACTCGAACTTCTCAGTTGTTTTTACTCAAACTTAATAGTGGAAGAAGGTATTCCTATTTCTAATATACAAGAAAATGACATATATTTAACTCTAGATTTACTTCATCAGGTACTTGGTCTGAAAAATGAAGGAGTTAAATTATTAGAAAGAAAACAGGTTTATCGATTGGGATGGGACATTACAAGTTTAGCCAAAGATCCAACTGCCAACAAACCATTGACATTACTAAATCACTTAAATGGCCAAGCACGTTTTATTGCAAAAATATTGCATGCTACATTGTTTCAAAGGCTTGGTCATGGGGTAGAAGTTGGTAGATGTTGTCTTTATGCTACATACGCATTAATCAACCATATACAAGTGAACTAGTATGATATTTTTGTTTCTCATATCTTACATTTGCAGAGTAAATTATTTTATGGTGATACAATTTTGAGAATTGTGGCAAGTCAAACAGATATTACACCTTGGCCACAGAAAAGATTAAAGTCACGATCTTTCTCTGCAAAGGAACTCCAAAAATACCAAGCGGTAGATACACCTATCCTCAGACAACAACAACAACAAGTTCAGCAAACATAGCAACAATCCATAGAATTTACAGAAACACAGCAACATACAAATATACAACAAGATATACATATAGATATACAACAAGGTATACACAGAGAAATACATACAGGTATAGATACAGACATACATACTGAATTTGTACAGCAACCATCACAAGTTTCCCAAAATGATTTAGATCAGACATTACTTGATCAGATAAGCAGAGTTAGTACAGATATTGCAAAGAAAATTTCAGATACCCTGATTGATATTTTTTGAAGACAAAGAGGCTTGTGATTATACAAATTATGTATTACATGATTTATTTTTTGTAATTTGTAACCAAAACCATTATGTAAACTGTTTATTGATTTTAATGTTACGTGATTATTTTTCACAGTTTATGATATTAAACAGTTTTTGCTTAATCCATAAATCCTATGTATGGTTGACACTATCATTTTGATTAATATATACTTAGTAAGATATCCTTCCTTACATTTATAAAACTTAACTTCCTAAAGGGGGAGAAAATAGTTTGTTTACTTTTTTATAATGCCAAAAAGGGGGAGATATAAATTATGTGACTTATTAGGTTTTGACATCAGTAAAAAGGGAGAGATTGTTAGGTATTTAATTTTGATGATGTATGCTTTATTAACGTATTTAAATAACTATACATAATATTCTCTAAGTATATTTCTCTAAGTACAATAGTTAACAGATTATTGGAAAGTTTCATTTTTATGTCGGATAAATTAAAGATTTCTGAAGAGCTAGATTTGCAATAGTTAAACTTTCAGATAGTTAACGTTTTGTTTTTGTCGAATACTTTATGTTAAAGACTTGTATAATTAAGTTATCTGCACGTGTGTTTTTAATGTTTTAAGTTGTCACGTGTTTTCCATGTGCGTTCGGTAATGAAAAATCGAATAGTTAGATAACTGTTCGAGTTTTATAAAAGGACTAACGAATAGATAAGTTTCCTTGTTTAGTCACGTGTTTTGCAGGTGAAAGAACTCGAAGAGTTAAAGGATAAGTGTTCGAGTTTTGACAGGAGTTAAAGGATAAATATTCAACTAAATCGAAGACTTAGAAGATATTCTACAAGACTCCAAGAAGATAAAGTTTCGATGAATCTACTAGTGGAGATCGTGGAAACTCAAAATGTTAGTGAAGAAAGTAGAAATTTAAATAGAAAGTAATTTGGATTAAAGAGAAAATTAGTACGTGGATTATGGATTATGGATTGTGGATTAAGTGGATGAACATGCTGAATGTGAAGGACAACAGAGTTCGACTACTAATAGAGAGTACGAGCTATATTACAACAGAGGATCCCAATCTCAAAAAAAAAAAAACCAAGTCTGAATATTCAATCTGGATCCCTAACTGAAAAGTTAAGTTTGAATATTCATATTCTGAAAAGTTCTCCAACATTAGAAGAAGTTCAAAATTCCAAGTAATTTTAGAAAAGGAGCTGCAAACGCAAGAAGTCTGAAAATTCGACAACTAGAGAAGAAGAGATACAGAAGCTGAGTAAAGAGAAAGAAAAGAGCTGTGTGCATAAGATCAGGTTTTATACAATTCAAAATTAGTTTTGAAAAAGAGCTTTGTTTTCCTATTTGAATTGTATATCAAAAATTACTGTATCAAAACCATCAAGAAGGGAATTGAGTTGAAAAAATATTGTAAATTCTGTCTTGAAATAAAAGAATAGAATTTCATTTACAAGTATTTTGTGCTCTTGTTTTATCCGCTAGTTTAATTACTAAAGACACAATTCACCCCCCTCTTGTGATAGAGACGATCCTACACATAAAAATGAAACTTGCAATGAGTTCAGGAATTTCTACATAAGAGTTCAGAATCAGAAGGAACTAACAGTGAAGAAAATTAGAAGTGATCATGGAGGGGAATTTGAAAACCTTTGCAATTCATTTGGAATTATGCATGAATTCTCCTGTCCTAGAACTCCTACTCAAAATGGAGTTGTGAAAAGGAAAAATAGGACATTACAAGAAATGGCTAGAACTATGTTAAATGCCACAGATCTACCTAAATTTCTCTAGGTAGAAGCTCTAGGAATAGCTTGTCACATTTCCAACAAAACTCACATTAGATCCATATTGAATAAGACACCCTTTGAAATTTGGTTCGATAAAACTCCAAATGTTGGCTATTTTAAGACATTTGGATGCAAATGTTTTGTCTTAAATATAGGAAATGCTAAAGACAAGTTTGATGCTAAGTCTGAACTTGCCATACTTGTTGGTTACTCCTCAAGAAGCAAAGCTTACAGAGTATATTTTGCTGAAGATAGAAGAGTGGAGGAAAGTATAAATGTTCAGTTTGATGAAGATCTGATCTAGAATTTCAAGAAGTTGAAGATTAAATATGATAGTGAAAGTGAATACTTTGAAGATGATAACTACAAGCAAAAACTTAAATCACAAGTGTTAGACCAGAATCTCCATAATAGAGATTAGAATCTTGATAGTTGGAAGTTTAGATCTGATCATCCTAAAGAACAAATTATTAGAAATATATCTAAAGGGGTACAAACTAGGAGCAAAACACAAGATATCTGCAATTTTTGTGCATTTGTGTTAAAAATAGAGCCAAAATCAGTAGATGAAGCATGTAAGGATACCTACAGGACTATGGCTATGTAGGAAGAATTAAATCAGTTTCAGAAAAACAATGTTTGGGAACTAGTAGAAAAACCTGTAGGAAAATCCATCATTGGAACTAAATGGATTTTCAAAAACAAATTAGATGAAGAAGGTAATATTCTCAAAAATAAAGATCGATTAGTTGCTCAAGGCTACAATCAGCAGGAAGGTATTGACTATGAAGAAACTTTTAGTCCCGTAGCTAGAATTGAAGCTATCAGAATGTTGCTTGCTTTTGCAAGTAGTATGAAGATAAGATTGTTTCAAATGGATATGAAAGTGCCTTCTTAAATGGAGACATTTAGGAAGAAGTTTTTGTCAAACAACCTCCTGGATTTGAAGATGAATTCAAGCCGAATCATGTCTTCATACTAAGAAAGGCTCTTTATGGTCTGAAACAGGCACCTAAAGCATGGTATGAGAAATTGAAAAAGTTTTTAATTGGAAACAATTTTTCTATAGGCAAAGTGGACAGTACTTTGTTTATCAAAACTTTTGATGAGCATATGTTGATTGTACAGATATATGTTGATGATAGTCTTTGGAGCCACTTCAGAAGATCTATGTCATGAATTTCAGAATTTGATGAAAAATAAATTTGAAATGAGCATGATGGGAGAATTGAAGTTTTTCTTGGGATTACAGATTCATCAAGTGCATAATGGTATCTTTGTCAATCAAGAAAAATACTGCAAAGAGATGTTGAAGAAATTTGGTTATGAAAACATCAAATCCGCAAATACTCCAATGAGTTCAAGCATTAAAATAGAAATGGATGATTCAAGTGTTGTAGTGGATCAAAGGCAATATAGAGGTATGATTGGATCCTTGTTATATCTTTCAGCCAGCAGGCTAGATATTATGTTCAGTGTATGCTTGTGTGCTAGATTTCAAGCATCACCAAAGGAATCACATTTGAAATCAGTTAGAAGGATTTTCAGATATCTACAAGGAACAAAAGATTTCAGATTATTCTACTTAGCTGACAGTAGTTTGATTTTAATAGGTTATAGTGATGTAGATTATGCAGGCAGCAGATCTGATAGAAAAAACAATAGTGGTACTTGTCAATTGCTTGGATGTTCTTTAATCTCATGGTTCAGTAGGAAACAAAATTGTATAGCTTTATCTACTACTGAAGCCAAGTATATTGCAGCTGGATTATGCTGTGCACAAATCCTTTGGATGCAGCAAACTCTAGCAGATTACAGACTGAAAATTCAGAATTCAATCATATTTTGTGATAACAATAGTGCAATCAGTCTATCTAAGAATACAGTACTTCATTCTAGAGCCAACCATATCGAGATCAGACATCATTTTCTAAGAGATCATGTGGAGAAAGGGAACATTTCACTTAAGTTTGTGCCAACAGAAAATCAACTTGCAGATATTTTCACCAAACCTTTAAATGAATCAACTTTTAATCACATTAGATGAAATCTAGGAATATGTTCTTTACAAGATCTTTAAATATTTTTTTTCATCAAGCTCACCGTATGGGTGCTTGTTTTCTGCTAACCTACTCGTACAGGATACAGTCAATATCTGTTTTACAGAAAATCAGTTTTACAGTCCTCACCTTTTTATATAATGACAAAAAGGGGGAGAAGAATTTGAAAATTTGTCAAGTATATGGTCACTTACAGTATTTCCAGCAAGAATTGAAAGAGAATTATTAAAAGGAGAAGAAAAACTCAGCACACAAATAGTGGGAGAAGTCTGCTAAAGTTAGGGGGAGGAATCCCTGCTCGTCAGTGTAATTTTGATAAATTCCTATTTTATGTTTCTCTGTGTGACTGAATGTATAGAAATACACTAGGGAGTGAAATACATGTAAATAATTGTAAAGGTTTTTGTCATTATCAAAAAGGGGGAGATTGTTAGAACCCGAGTATTTTGATAATGCAAAACCTATGTGAGGAAACATATTGTATTTCACAGTTAAGTCTGTGCAGCATTAGATCAGAAGGCAGATAGAACAAATTCCATGCAGATGAACAGATGGAGAAGTTTTCAGATGATACTACTTTAAAGTTACAGGAAAATCGGACAGTTATAGGTCCAAAGAGTAAAACAACATCAAGTCTATCGGATAGTTAGAAGGATAACTATCCAATTTTACAAAGCCTTCGGAGAGTTATTTAATCAGACAGTTAAGGGGATTGAATGATCAAATAGTTAAGGAGTTAACTATCTGGAAGCTTAAAGGAATTTTCGAAGAGTTACAAGTATAACTATCCGAAAGTTAAGTCATTCAATAAACCACGTGCAGAACTACAAAACGGAAGCTTAAAGAACTTGTCGGAGAGTTAGATAACTATCCGAGTTTTCTTTTCGAAGAGTTAGATAACTATTCGAGTTTTTCGGTAAGTTACAGGCATAGCTTTCTGGTACTTAAGTCATTTTATTACGCACGTGCAAAATGGAGAAGTCGGCAGTTGAAAGCTTAAAAGGGAAAATCGGAGAGTTAGAAAGATAAGTATTCGAAATTTCAAGAGAGTTTCGGTGAGTTACAGTTTAACTATCCGAAACTTATGTCATTGAATTTCCCACGTGTAGAATTACAGACAGATGCTCAAATGGGTTTTCGGAGAGTTAGAAAGATAACTATCCGAAATTTCAAAAGAGTGTCGGTGAGTTACAGTTTAACCATCAGAAACTTAAGTCACTGAATTTCCCACGTGTAGAATTCCAGAAAGAAGTGCAAATAAGTTTTCGGAGAGTTAGAAAGATAACTATCCGAAATCCTAAAGCGTTTCGGTGAGTTAGAGGGATAACCATCTGAAACTTAAGTCAGCCTTTATGCACATGCTGAATTAAAGCAATCGAAAAGTTAACAGAGACAAACTATCCGACAAGTATATAACTGTTCAGTGAGTTACAATTATAAGTATCTGATTGGATGATAGCTCACATTTAAATATTCTGGAATCCTACTTGGCAGTAAAGGTTAAGTGATCTTTCGGTGAGTTACAAATACTCTTTAAAGAGTTGCATAGCTAACTATCCGAAAGGATAGGAAAATCAGTAAGATATCTTGACATAATTTTCTGAACGGTAACTTACTATATTGGGACTTGAATCTACTCAAGTACAGTAGAATACATCCGTTGGAGGAAAATATGATCGTTGTACATATCAGGTATATATACAAAATACAGACAACGGATATACGTAGAGCTACACTCCAATTCCATTTTACACTCAAGTCTGCAAACAGTGAAGCATATTCTAAAGATCTACTACAGAAAAAGCTCTGTGTGCCAAAACTCTGATTGAAGGATTAAAGTTGTAGGTTCATAGTTTCAACCTGAAAGCTACATATAGTGTTGGTTTGAGTTTCGACCTGAAAACTCTAGAGGTTGGTTTACTAAAGTTTATACCTGAAAACTTCTATGTAGTTGGTTCTTGCTTTGACCTGAAAGCAAGTGTGTAAGTGTTGAAACACTTAGTGAAGCCCAAGTGAATCTTGGGGGTGGACTAGCCAAATTGGTGAACCACCTAAAAATTTGCTGTGTGTTTCTTGTCTTTGCTGATTTGCATTCTCTTAGTTTCATCTCATTACATTTCTGTTGAATCATTCGATTCAACATCAAAAGAATTTTAAAACTACACACTTTCACCATTCACCCCCCCTCTAGTGAGCCTATCGATCCTAACATCAACCACCTTTCAAAGGTGTATGCAGGGCATATTCACTAGAATGACTAAAGATTTTTTAGAAATATTTATGGATGATTTTACTGTATATGGAACTTCATATGAAGTGTGTTTAAACAATTTAGACCAAGTATTAAAATGCTGTGTGGAAAAATGTCTAGTTCTAAATTGGGAAAAATGTCATTTCATGGTTAAACAAGGAATAGTCTTGGGACATGTTGTTTCAAAGAAAGGGTTGGAAGTAGGTAGATAGAATAGAAGTAATTTCTAATCTACCAAAACCTAAATCAGTAAAAGAAATTAGATCATTTCTAGGACATGTAGGATTTTATAGAAAATTTATTAAAGATTTTAGCAAAATAGCTAGACCTTTAACTAAAAGAAGTAGTCAGGAAGGAAATAGTGAAATGGTTAGATAATGATATAATTTATCCAATTTCTGATAGCTCATGGGTTAGTCCAATCCATGTAGTTCCTAGGAAATTAGGATTAATAGTTATTAGGAATGAAAGTGAGGACTTGATACCAACTAGAATTCAATCAGGCTGGAGAGTGTGTATAGACTATAGAAAGCTGAATGTTGTGACTAGGAAAGATCATTTTCCCTTACCTTTCATAGATCAAATGCTAGAGAAATTAGCAAGGCAAAAATATTTGTTGAGTATTTTGTTTTGATGATGTGTACTGAATGAAAGTAATCATATTTACTCAATTACTATTACTTGTGAAAAGAAATTAAAAACATCAATTAATACAGAAAAAGCTTACTGATATAAATACTTGTTTGTATTGGATCTGAAATTATACTGTTAAATAACTAGTCGTTTCATTGCATTAATTTCTCATTTAACTAAACATTAAGTTAACGTGTATTTTTATTGAAAAGCATGATATGTTTTAAAGTTATATCTTTTGTATCATGAATAGTGCATGTTTAAACAACTCGTTAAGTTAAAGTGTTATTTGTATAGAGGTCACGTGAGAACTCGTTGAGTTAGAGGCTTAAAGGTTAAAATAGGTCACATGAGAACTCGTTAAGTTAGTGAGTAAAAGAAGAGACGAACTCGTTAAGTTAGTGTTGTACACGTGGTGAAATTATAAGTTACAAATGTTATATTGTATCACGTGAGGTGCACATGTTTAACTTGTTAAGTTAACATAACTAAACGTGTTGAGTTGCTATATTGAACACTAAGGCAACGCGTTAGGTTAGCGTTATAAAACTTAAGTTGTTAGTTTTGCACGTGGTAAAATTCTTATTATAAAAACATTTATTTATTATTGGTTCGTTGAGTTATCTGTAACACAACAGAGATGGTTCATTGAGTTATCGTAACACCACGAAGCTGGTTCGTTGAGTTAGCTACAGTACTTGTCACGTGAATTGGCACATGAGGAACTCGTTAAGTTAGAAATGTTAAGTTAATATCTACTTGTGTTACTCGTTTAGTTAACATTAAAGTAACGACTTCTTATTACACTTGACTTGTTTTTAAGTTTTGAAGTTTCAATTATAATTGGAAAAAGTTGAAAAACACAATTCACCCCCATCTTGTGTAGCCATACGGTCCTACAATATTTTTGTTTCCTAGACGAGTATTTAGGATATAACCAAGTTCTAGTAGCATTAGACGATCAAGAGAAAACAACTTTCACATGTCCTAATGAAACTTATGCTTTTAAGAGAATGCCATTTGGATTATGCAATGCGCTAGCCACTTTTCAAAGGTGTATGTACGGCATATTCACTAGAATGACTGAAGATTTTTTAGAAATATTTATGGATGATTTTGCTATTTATGGAACTTCATATGAAGTGTGTTTAAACAATTTAGACCAAGTATTAAAACGCTGTGTTGAAAAAAGTTTGGTTCTAAATTGGGAAAAATGTCACTTCATGGTTAAACAAGGAATACTCTTGGGACATGTTTCAAAGAAAGGGTTGGAAGTAGATAAAGCTAAAATAGAAGTAATTTCTAGTCTACTAGAACCTAAATCAGTAAAAGATATTAGATCATTTCTACGACATGCAGGATTTTATAGAAGATTTATTAAAGATTTTAGCAAAATAGCTAGACCTTTAACGAATCTATTAAAAGATGTCCCATTTAACTTTGATAAAAATTGCAAAGAAGCATTTTTCAAGTTTAAAACTAGCTTAATTTCAACTCCTATAATACAAGCACTTGATTGGAGCCATCCATTTGAATTAATGTGCGATGCATCTGATTTTACTGTAGGAGAAGTGTTGGGACAGAAGATAGAAAAATCTTCTAGAGTGATTCATTATGCAAACAAAACTTTAAATGATGCTCAAGTTAATTATACAACTACTGAAAAAGAGCTATTAGCTATTGTGTTTGCCTTAGAAAAATTTAGATCATATCTGATTGGAGCTAAAGTGGTAGTATACACGGATCATTCAACTTTAAAACACCTAATAGCAAAGAAAGAGACTAAACCTAGATTGATCCGATGGATATTATTATTACAAGAATTTGATCTAGAAATTAATGATAAAAAAAGTTGTGAGAATGTAGTAGCAGATCATTTATCAAGATTACAAATAGAAAAATCAAATATTGAAATTAAGGATAATTTTCTTGATGAACAATTAATGACTATCAACACAATGCCTTGGTATGTAGACATAGTTAATTACTTAGTTACTGGTTTAACACCTAAGGATTGGAATAGATAGCATAAGAAATTGTTCTTTTAAAAAGTAAAATATTACTATTGTGAAGACCCATACTTATTTAAGAAATGTCCTAATTTGGTTTAAGGAGGTGTATTCTAGAAACTGAATATGAGAGCATATTGTCTTTCTGCCATGACCAAGCATGTGGAGGGAATTTTAGTTCAAGGAAAACTACTACCAAAATTCTACAATATAGATTTTACTGGCCAACACTATTTAAAGATACTCATAAATATTGTTTAAATTATTTAAGATGTCAACAAATAGGAAGAATATCAAAGAGGAATATGATGTCTTTGAACCCTACTATTAAGGTTGAAGTCTTTGATGTGTGGGGAATAGATTTTATGGGTCTATTTCCTATGTCTAATCAATTTAATTATATATTGTTGGGGGTGGATTATGTATCTAAATGGATAGAAGCTATTCCTACAAAAACTAATGACAACAAAGTGGTAACACAGTTTATAAGAACTAATATAATTGCTAGATTTGGAATACCTAAAGCTATTATTAGTGATAGAGGAACTCATTTCTATAATAGAAGTTTTGAAGCCTTAATGAAGAAATATGGAGTAAATCACAAAATTGCAACATCATATCATCTGCAAACAAGTGGATAAGTAGAAAGTGCAAACAAACAAATTAAATTAATCTTAGAAAAAGTAGTAAATCCTACTAGAATAAATTAGGCCAATAGATTAATAGATGCACTTTGGGCTTATAGAACTACTTATAAGACAAGCTTAGGTATGTCACCTTTTAGACTAGTATATGGAAAAAGTTGTCATTTATTAGATGAAATTGAACATAAAGCTTATTGGGCATTAAAAACTCTGGACACTAATTTAAATCAAGCTGCTAAAAATAGGAAAATGCAATTGATTGAATTAGAAGAATTTAGGAATGAAGCTTATTCGAAAACTATAAGAGAAAAAGAGAAACTGAAGTTCTGGCATGACAAGAAAATTATTCCAAAAACTTTTGAAATAGGACAAGAAGTATATCTTTACATGACTAGACTCCATAACCATCCAGGAAAATTAAGATATAGATGGGCAGAACCTTACATAATTCGAAATATTTATTCCTATGGATCTATTGAAATTGAAAATCCTAAAAATCAGAATATATTTAAAGTAAATGGACAAGGGCTTAGACCTATTCTAAAGATTCCAAAAAGTTCCTTTGAAATTATAGAAGAAGTAAGAGTAGATGACTACTCAAGCTTTACTTAGTAAGAAATTATCTTAGTAAAAAAAAAAAAAAACTTATTTAAACATAGTCATGGTTCAATCTAAAGAAATTATTGGTTTTACTAAAACATATATTAAAAGAAAAAATTGTTGCAGTTCAACCGATAAATCCATCGGTCTAACCAAAACATGAAAACATAAAAAAATCTATATATTATATTAAGTAAAAATGTTGGTTTTACCGAAGCATAGTATCGGTTCAACTAGTAGAGAAAAAAATAAATAAATAAAATATTTAATTTTAGTTCAACCAAGGAATATAACGGTTTGACCGAAATTTTAAAATGTTGAAAAATTAAGAGTCAGTTAGATTGGAAATTCTTTAGTCTTGACCAAAGTAAAAATTATTATTTTAAGTATTTTTATTAGTTATAACTTTACGGGAAGTCTGTTGAGTTATACTTAACTCAATGAACTTACTCCATTGAGTCTAGGATAAGTTAACGAACTTTCCCTGTTGAGTTAACTGTAATTCAACAGAGTACTGTAGTTAAGTCCATGGACTTAGTCCTTGGAGTTAATCGTAACTCCATGGAGAGGTAAGTGAGAGAGCGAGAGTTTGCATAGGAAAATGACCTGGTTACCCGCCTAAAACTTAGGGTTTATTTATACTAAAACCTAGGATTTGGGGGCATTATTCGCAGAATCATTTAGAACTTAGAACAGTAGAGATCAGAGCAATTCTATTTCATTCCGTCACACAACGAAGACAAAATGACGCTAGAGTTCTAAGAGGAAATAGACACCACTTGATTTCTTAGAGAATCAGAAGAATGGCATACGAGACAAAAGATTAGGAACACGACAAGGGAAAAAGAACTCCAAAAGGTAGAATCTGACATCTTCTACTAGAGGAAAGTTTTAGTAGATTTAGATAATACCATACCTTAGATTGTGAAAACGAGGATTAAAGTAGCAACAGAAGTTGTTGTGAACAGAGAAAGGAAAATCAGGCCAAACGAAGAAGTTGCCCTAGAATTGATCCGATGCAAGTCCAGATTATGGTTCATGCGACATATTGGTGGACAAACCTAGTGGACAATCTGGGAGCAACAGAGGAAAGCACAGGAAGAGCCTGTAGCTATAGAGCCGACTATTGAAAAACTAGTTACTGTGGAACAGCAACCAGGACCATCCATTCCACTACCATGACTGATAGAAAGAGCAGCATTTTTGGGGCCATCGACGCTAGAGGAATGGAAAGAATTTGCAGAGCTTGTCAAAGTTGCCAAGAGCGAAAGAAATTTTGAGGATATGGTTGTGGCAAAATCGCATTTACTATACGATGCACTCTGCAAGAAAAAGGTCGCAGATAAGTTGAAGGACTAGTATAAAATTAAAGTAGAGTAGCATTAGGAAGTAGCTCGATCAATGGCTGCAAAAGAAACTAGAGCTTATCCTTTGAGACCAGTAATTATAGAAAGAGTAAAATAGGAAGAGCTAGTACCTATGGCTCGAGGGCCTGTAGAGCCTATTTTTGTGGATTTAATCTTAGAGGAGGAAGAGGAAGACCAAGCACAACTATTTAGAAGAAGGAAAGGAAAAGAGATAGTGCTTGAAGCTCCTGTAGAGATTAAACCTGAGCTTAAAATATTAGAAAGGTCTGCAGAGCCCATTTTTGTAGACCTACTATTTGAATCTGAGGAGCAAGAGCAGCAATAACAAGAGCAAAGAGAAGAAGAAAAATAGGCTGAAATTAGTTTGCAACTTGTACATATAGAAGAAACTGAAATTAGGGTAGAAGCTTATTTGCCCGTGACTCCATCCCAATCTGCCACAGAATCAGAAAGAACAATGACAATGTAGATTGGTAGTTAGGAAGAAGAAGAAAGGGAAGACACTAAATAAGAAGCTAAATATAAGCCTATGGAACAAGAAGGAAATATCTCGATAGATTCCACTAAAGAGGGAGAGACTCTTCAACAAATTTTTGAGAGGATTCAAGAAAGAAGAGTGGAGAGTTCTATCACCTCTCCACCATAGAAAGAAGTAGAACCAAAATTGTAGGAATCTCTAGATCATTTCCAACAAATTCATGTTTAGCACATTGAAGAAGTTCAAGAATAAACCCCTCTAGAGCATCAAATTCAAATTCCTAACCTGGTTGAAGCAACAGTTTTGAATGAAGTACACTTTTGGAGTCTGGAAGCATACAATAAATATCAAGAGATTAGGGGTTATGATATTATATATAGTAGACTAGTAAATTAGGATGGTATGCAAGAAATTAAAGAATTATTTGAGTTCTAGGGTCTACTAAAATTTATTTCTCAACAGAAAGGACATGTAGTATATGAAAATCTAGTGCCCTGCTTTTATGCAAACTTGAGAGAGGAAGAAGGAAAGTTAATTTTCAATGTGGAGCAAGCTAATGTACAGATAACACCAAAGCTTCTCCACAATAATTTTGAATTAAAAAATGAAGGGATAGAAATTTTGGAAAACACAATTGCAGTTGAGTGGACAAAACAGGAAATAAAGGATTGTTTAGCTATCAACCCTAGTGTACCATTATTAAACAGATTGAAGCACTTAAATGGTAAAGCACACATGGTAGCTAACATTTTAATTAAAAATGTCTACCAACGACAAGGCCACGATATTGAACTAAGTCAGTTTGTTAAATGGGCAACATATGCAGTTGTGAACATAATTCAAATTAATTGGTCTGTAGTGTTTATCTCCAAGTTGAGAGTAGCAAAGAAGAAATTATTTTATGGAGATTTGATTCCACTGTTGATGGTGGACAGTATTGACTTCACGAGATGGACATCTAAAAGAATAAGATCAAGAACCATTTCAGTGAAAGAATATAGAAATTATAATGCTACTGTTGAGATTGTTGGACCCTCTAGAGGCATACAAGGGCTGTTGAATGGATAAATCAATTAGAGCAACAACTAGAAAAACTACAGAAGGAAGTAAATGAACTTAGGAAAAAGGACTAATTATATTGTTCGTCTACTTATATTTGTGTTGAAAAAATATCTGACCAAATGTAAATGTAACTATTTATATAAATGAATGTTTGAATTTCAAATGTTTTTGAATTCATGTTTGAGAATGAATGATATAATTGAAAACTATATTGAATATTATATAATTGTTTAAAGATGTGCAAGACTGTTTAAAAGATTTACAAATTTTATGAATGACATGATTAAATGCATGATAATTGGTTAATGCTTGAATATATCTGTATGCTGAAAAGTAAAATGTAAATTCTGCATAACAGGAAATGAACTATAAGTTAAATATGCATATAATGTTCAAATTTAAATGAGTTGCATTAGAACGCTGCATTAATGACACATATTTAACTTTAACTAAGTTGACAGAATGTAGGAGAAAAATATATATATATATAGAAGTTAATACAAGGAGTACGTTTTAGAAAAATTGCTAAGTGTTAACTCAACGAAGTAAGTTTGTTGAGTTAACCTTAACTCCACAATGTCAATAATAAAATATACGGTCACTCCGTTGAGTTAACTATAACTTAATGAAGTTAGTTCATGGAGTTAGCAAGTAGGCGACAAAGCTAGTCCATTGAGTTAGCTATAACTCAACGAGATTAGTTCATTGAGTTAGAAACAGTAATGGAGGCTAGTCGGTTGAGTTAACTGTAACTCAACGAGGTTAGTTCATGGATTAAGCTGAATTGTTATTCTTTTAGCCACAAACAAAACTTTGTGGGTTTAGCGGTTACTAAAATTTGAAATTAGAAGTGGAACATGTATCCATAAAAATAAGAACCATACTGCACGTTACAAGAGACGTTCTTGCAACGAGATTTATTTGCCTTATGGATGTGCATTATAAATATAGAACAAAATGTTATTTATGAGCTACCAGCACTTGAGGAAGAAAAGAAAATTTGTTGGGGAACTAGAAGGAGAAGTAGTTTATTCAACTTCATCCGTAACAACTATTTACTGAAAACAAAGTATCAGATTGGTATGTAATTAATCTTCTGCTATTTTACTTTATGTTAAGAGTTTATGAGCACATGGATTCGTTCTCCTAGCACTAAACGATTAGTAAGAACACCTACACAGGATTATCGAACATAGAGGCGTATTAAAATATTTTTTGAATTGGACTTTAACAAAATCCTTAGGGGTGTAGCTAACCTTTCTTTAAAAGAGAATGAAGATATGATTGGTCCAGTAGAAAAATCATTAGGGGAAATTTTGTATCCTAAATTAGTTGATGAACCTTCATGTATTTGATTGCCAAACTTTAAGGGAGATAGGTTTGAACTGAAATCTAATTATATTAGTCAATTGCTACACTTTCATGGATTAGAAAGAGAAGATGCCTATTACTTCCTTAAAGAATTTAATGAAGTTTGTCAAATGATGAAAATGCCGAACATGAGTATTGATGCTACTAAACTTAGATATATTCCTTTTGCTTTAAAAGACACAGCTAAGAGATGGTTATATACTCTATCCCCTGATTCAATTTCTACATGGACTGAATTTTACTCTGTTTTTCTAGAAAAATATTATCCAACACATCAAACGATTAAAAAGAAAAAGAAAATATTAATGTGTAGCCAAAAATAAGGAGAATCATTCTAGAAATATTTTGAAAGATTTAAAGATTTACTAACTCAATGTCCACATCACGCAATGAGTAAAACACAATTAATAGGTATAATTTATGAAGGCATAGATGTTTGAACAAAATCTTTATTAGAATCTACTTATCAAAATGGATTTTTAAAACTATGTAGTGAAGAAGCATGGGCATATTTAGAAAACTTTGCAAAAAGAACTGCATAGTGGGAAAACTCGGTTGAAGCTATTACAGATAAAAGAATATTGCCAAGGGGAATGCATGAAATAGATTCAAGCACTATGCTTGAAGTTAAATTAACTGAATTAACAAAGAAAATAGAAGAGTTATCATTAAATAAAAAACTAATAGAAAATAATGCAAACGTTAATGACTTAGATATTATTTATGCTAGAAACCAGAAAGATAACTTTGGAAATTCTTATAACCTTAATTGGAGAAATCAACCGAATCTATCTTGGAGAAATAACAATTTCTAGGCAGGAGAAAATATAAATGATAAGAATATAAGTTATAAAGCATTAATTAACAACATACATGTAATACTTAATGGATATATATATCTAGTCATAGATATATCAGTTGCATTTAGATCTGATTTATACATAGTAATCATAGATAGTTATGATAATGACTTTATAGAAATATTACCTATATCAAGTGATATAGCTAAACCACCATCTACAAAATATGATAAAATTCAATTAGGAATGTGGTATAATGAATATGATGATCCTACTTTATGTCTGATAAGATGGTGGGATAAATTGATGAAATTTCAAATATGGATTATGAATGACATAAATGAACGGAAGTGGGAAGAGGAATATATTGAAATATATGTAGAAATAGAAATAGCTACATTATCATGGACCAGAAAAGGATCCCTTTCTACATTTCATTTCATTAATGAAAATACACTTATATTTAGTATTTGTTAGGTATTTAATTTTGATGATATATGCTTTATTAACATTTTTAAATAAGTCTACATAATATTCTCTAAGTATAACAGTTAACAGATTATCAGAAAGTTTCATTTTATGTCGGATAAGTTAAAGATTTCCGAAGAGTTATATTTTCGATAGTTAAACTTTCGGATAGTTAACGTTTCATTTTTGTCGAATAGTTTATGTTAAAAACTCGTATAGTTAAGTTATTTGCACGTGTGTTTTTAATGTTTTAAGTTGTCATGTGTTTTTCATGTGCATTCGGTAATGAAAATCGAATAGTTAGATAACTGTTCTAGTTATATAAGTTTTCCTTGTTCAATCACGTGTTTTGCAAGTGCAAAAACTTGAAGAGTTACAGATAAGTGTTCAAGTTTTTACAGGACTTAAAAGATAAGTGTTCGACTAAATCGAAGACTTAGAAGATATTCTACAAGACTCCAAGAAGATAATGTTTCAGTGAATCTACGAGTGGAGATCGTGGAAATTCAAAATTATAGTGGAGAAAGTGGAAACACAAAAAGAGAGTAATTTGGATTAAAGAAAAAAATTTGTACATGGATTATGGATTATGTATTAACTGGATGAACATGCTGAACGTGAAAGACAACAGAGTTCGACTACTAATAGAGAGTACGAGCTACATTACAAAAGAGGATCCCAATCTCAAAAACCAAGTCTGAATATTCAATCTAGATCCCTAACTGAAAAGTTAAGTTTGAATATTCATATTCTAAAAAATTCTCCAACATCAGAAGAAGTTCGAAATTCTAAGCAATTTCAGAAAAGGAGCTGCAAACGTAAGAAGTCTGGAAATTCGACAATTGGAGAAGATGAGATACAAAAGTTGAGCAAAGAGAAGGAAAGAAGCTGTGTGCATAAAGATCAGGTTTTATACAATTTGAAATTAGTTTTGAATAAGAGCTTTATTTTTCTATTTGAATTCTATATCGAACATTACTGTATCAAAACCATTAAGAAGGGAATTGAGCTGAAAAGATATTGTAAATTCTGTCTTTACATAAAGAATAGAATTTTATTTACAAGTGTTTTGTGCTCTTGTTATATCCTCTAGTATTTTAATTACTAAAGACACAATTCAACCCCCCTCTTGTGATACAGACGATCCTACAACTGGTATTAGAGCATATTATATTTATTAAGAGCTTTTATTTCTATATTTAGGAATCAGTTTTTCCTATCATTTACTCAGGATCATCTATTTAAAATGGATAATACTGAAACCACTAATCGTCCTCTTATGTTCGAAGGTAGCAATTATGACTATTGGAAATATAGGATGAAAGTATTCTTTCAGTCAATCGATTTCAAACTATGGCATATAATTAGCAATCCTATAGTGTTAGTTACGACTCCATGTGATACTTGGACTTTTGATGAAAAGGAGCGAATGACACTGAATGCTAAAGGTTTAAACATCTTGTTTTATGCTTTATCTCATGATCAATTTAATAAAGTTTCTGCATATCAAACTGCATATAAGATATGGCATGCATTAGAAGTTGCCAACGAAGGTACTAACCAGGTCAAGGAATCTAAGATTAATATGTTAGTACATAAATATGAGCTTTTCAAAATGCACGAAAATGAATGTATCTCTGACATGTTTTCCCATTTTCTTGAGATTGTAAATTCATTAAAATCTTTAGGCAAGAAATTTGAGGAAAAAGACTTAATAAGAAAGATCCTTAGATCTTTAACTAAAATTTGGGCTCAAAAGACAACATCTATTGAAGAGTCCAAAGATTTAAGTACATATACTCTCGATGATCTCATAGGAAATCTGATAGCCTATGAAGTACAACATTTAGATCCAAAAGGGAAAAATCCTAGAAGGGATCTAACTTTTGAGGTTGATAAAGTCTCAGAAGTCACTAATGATTCTAACGATGATTTACTATTGTTGATTAGAAAATTTAGAAATATGTTGAAGAAATGCAGGAACTTCAGGTCAGCAAAGACATCTGGAGATATGGAGAAGAAGTCATTCACGAAAGACAAAATCATATGCTACAAGTGCAATAGATCGGGTCACTTTCAAATTGATTTTCCACTCAACAAAGATAAGAAGAATTCGAGGAGAAATTTTAGGAGTAAGAAATTTAGAAAGAGAACGTCACTTAAAGTGACATGGGATGACTCTTTAGCTGCACAAAGTGAAGAAACAAAGGATTCAACATCAAACAATGAGTCCTCATCAACATCAGACTTAGAAGAAAATCTAGCGAACGTATGCTTTATGGAAAATTCCAGTGAGGTATCCTTTGATCAAAATGCTAACTTTGATAATTTTGATGGATTACTTGTTGAATACATTAGACTGGCTAGAAAATATAAGAAAGTCAAAATAGAAAGAAAGAACACTAGGAAAATGTTAGATGAACCTGAAAATAAGATTGATTTTTTGAACTCTACGTTGAATAAATTTAAAGAAGAAAATCAAAGGCATGCATAAGAAATTTTAAAGTTCACTGCTATAGAAAGAAAATTGTATGCTAATTGTGAAAATTTAATTGCTGATAAGAAGAAAATGATCTATGAAATTGAAAAACTGAAACTGACTATTACTGATTTAAATTCAGAAATTGATATGTTAAAGATTAAGGTCTATGATCAAAAGGCTATATTAAGTAAATGGAATAATAGTCAAACTATAACAAAACAACTTAGTAGTAAAATATCAAATGTCGAAAAACATGGTATGGGTTTACACGATGCATCTTCTAAAAATTATATATTGCATGAATAGTAAAAGACAAACTAGTCCATGTGTGATTGAAAAGGGAGAAAAATATGTGCAAGTTGATAAAATGCAACATATAAATGATAGCACACGATGCAAGAATGACAAAAGAAATTTTCAGAAAAATCAAGCTAAGTCATTTGAGAATCTTAATATTCTTGATCAATTTTCTTCATATTTAAAGAATATCGGATATTTGAAATCAAATAATGTTAGAAATGAAAATTTCAACTCTAGTTTACATAGAGATAAATGTTTTGATAATTATAACACTAAGAGAAAGAAACGCAAAAATAATTATGAGAAAATAGATAAGTTGAAGTTTAAAAATATTGATAATTTTGATATGACTCTCTCTAAAATTCTTGGACCCACTCAAAAATGGGTTCCAAGTGATAAAATCTCTTTTTGACTGTTTTGTAGGTACACAAATCAAAATGGATAATGGACAATGGAGCATCCACCCACATGACTAGAGATATGCGATTACTTATAGAAATAACAAAGACCAAGAAGGGACAAGTTACTTTTGGAAATAAAAGCAAAACAAATATCCTTAGGTCTGGCAAGGTTCAGGTAACTAAGAAATGCTTTATAAATGATGTCTTATTAATGGAAAACTTAGGTTTTATTTTATTGAGTGTTCCTATTTTAATGAAGTTTTACAGAGTAATGTTTGAAAAAGATTCCTATAAAATTATGGACATGTCTAAAAATGAAGTTTTATTTACTGCATACAAGAAAGGATCTGTTTGTATTCTGAATTTGCCTTCTAATATTATTAAAGACAATGCTTGCTTAATTGTAAAATCAGATGAAGTTATTTTATGGCATAGAAGGCTAGGACACTCAAACTTAAAATTATTACAAAAGCTGTCTAAAAAGAATCTAGTTAGAGGTTTACCTAGTATTAAGTACTTAAAAGAGTTTATGTGTGATGCATGTCAACTAGGTAAATTACATAAAACATCATTTAAAAGTTTAAATGAAATAACAAGCAAAAGAGTATTAGAACTAGTGCATATGGATTTATTTGGACCTACTAGGACAACTAGTCTAGGAGGTAAACATTATGCTTTTGTATTAGTTGATGACTATTCTAGATTTACTTGGGTCTATTTTCTAGCTAATAAAACTGAAGTTTTTGAAATATTTAAGATATTCTGTAATAAAGTTCAGAATGAGCAAAATGTTAAAATTCAAAAACTTAGGAGTGATTATGGTACAAAATTTGATAATGATCAAATGGACACCTTTTGTGAAGAATTAGGCATAGATCATAGGTACTCATTTCCAAGAGCTCCTTCACAAAATGGGATAGTAGAAAGTAAAAGCAGATCACTTTAGGAAATGTCTAGAACCATGTTAAATGAGAATAAGTTACAACTATTTTTTTGGGCAGAAGTAGTTCATACAACATGCTATGTTATAAATAGAGTACATCTAAGACCAATTTTAGATAAAACTCTTTATGAGATATGGTATAACAGGGTTCCCAAAATAAGTTATTTAAAACCCTTTGGCTGTAAGTGTTTTATTTTAAACACTAAGGAATGAAGAGACAAATTTAGAGCCAAATCAGATGAGGGTATTTTTGTTGGTTATTCCATTAGAAGTAAATCATATGGAGTTTATAATAAATCAATAAAAACAATTGAGGAAACCCTACATGTGAAATTTCAGGAAAATTCTCATTTCGATTTAAGACATGCTGAAAACTTTGATTCAGAAATTCTCCTAAAAATGATATCAAATGATGTTGACAGAGAAATTGAGAGATTATCTGATGGAATAAGAAATATAAACTTAAATGATGAAAATTTAGAAGAAAATAATGTCATACCTATAGAAAATATGGAACAACATAGAAATTGGCGTTATGCTTCATCTCATCCTATCGATTAGATAATAGGCGATCCTAATCAAGGAGTTAGGACTAGGTCATTAGTAGTCAACATTTGTGGTGCTTATTCATTTGTTTCTTTCCTAGAACCTAAGAAAATTGAAGATGCCTTAGAAGATGAATTTTAGTATTTAGCTATGCAAGATGAGCTAAATCAATTTATAAGAAATGAGGTATGGGATCTAGTTCCACCACCTGAAAATCAATCCATAATAGGAACAAGGTGGGTATTTAGAAACAAAGTAGATCAAGATGGACATATAGTTAAAAATAAAGCTAGATTAGTTGCTCAAGGTTACAAGCAAGAAGAAGGAATTGACTATGATGAAACATTTGCTCCTATTGCTAGACTAGAATCAATACAAATTTTGTTAGCATATGCTTGTTATATGGATTTCAAATTATATCAGATGGATGTTAAGACTACTTTTTTAAATGGATATATAAAAGAAGAAGTGTATGTAAAACAACCTCTAGGTTTTGAAGATTCAAAACATCCTGAATATGTTTATAAGCTAAAGAAGGCACTATATGGCCTTAAACAAGCTCCTAGGTCTTGGTATGAAAGATTATCTAAATTTCTTATGGAAAAAGGGTATTCTATGGGAAAGGCAGATCACACTCTTTTTAACAAGAAGCGAAAAAGATATATTGGTTGTTCAAATCTATGTAGATGACATCATATTTGGAGCAACAAATGATAAATTAGTTGAGTCCTTTTCGAAAGACATGACTAATCAATTTGAAATGAGTATGATGGGTGAACTATCATTTTTTGTAGGCTTACAAATAAAGCAATCAGATCAAGGTACTTTTATTTCACAAGAAAAATATACTCAAGATTTATTAAAGAGGTTTGGTTTAGTCAACACTAAAACAAAGAATACACCAAAGAGTACTATCACTAAGTTGGATAAAGATGACTTTGGAAAAACTGTAGATGTAAAACAATATAGAAGTATGATTGGTTCATTACTTTATTTTATAGCTAACCGACCAGATATTATGTTTAGTGTGTGTACTTGTACTAGATATCAATCAAATCCTAATGAATCACACCTACTTGTTGTTAAACGAATTTTTAAATATCTACTAGGAACCATGAATTTTGGACTATTTTACTTTAAACACAGTTCTTTAAACTTAGTAGGTTATAGTGATGCTGATTTCGCAGGATGTAAGTGTGATAGAAAAAGCACTAGTGGCACTTGTCAATTATTAGGAAATTCTTTAGTGTCATGGTTTAGCAAAAGCAAAATTGTGTAGCATTATCTACAACTGAAGCTGAATATATAGCTGCTGCACTTTGCTGTGCTCAATTCCTGTGGATCAGACAAACTTTAAAATATTTTAATTTAGACTATAAACCAACTAAGATTTTTTGTGATAGTAGTTCTGTAATAAGTTTGTCTAAAAATCCTGTCTTACATTCACGAGCAAAACATATAGAAGTTTGACATCATTTTCTAAGGGATAATGTTATAAAAGGAAAAATAGTATTAAATTTTG
The DNA here is from genome assembly GCA_036874045.1 of Cymodocea nodosa. Taxonomy (NCBI): domain Eukaryota; kingdom Viridiplantae; phylum Streptophyta; class Magnoliopsida; order Alismatales; family Cymodoceaceae; genus Cymodocea; species Cymodocea nodosa. The sequence goes on from JAZBRI010000011.1 coordinate 994,208, forward strand.
TTCCTACCATAGAACAATTAGCAGATCTATTTACAAAACCCTTAGATGAAAATACATTTTCAAAATTACGATTAGAACTTGGTATCTGTAAGTTATCTGATGTTTAAATTGTCTAGTTCATTGCATTTTGGTTTGTTATAAAGGTAGTTTTAGAATTTATTGTCTGTATTATTTAAAATAAAAAATAAAATAAAAAACAAAATATCTATTTTCGAATTACAGTTTTCTAGTAGTTAAGAATTTATGAAATTTTGAGTTTTATTGAAGTCAATTTATTTAAGAAAAATTCAAAAAAGATTACTTAAGGAAAGTTAAATTGCTTCAATGTGAGTGCCAACTATATTTTTGTTACTTATGTATATGCTATTATAGAGATTTTAACAGGAAAATACATAGACAGTATGCACTTTTTATTAAAGGAAAGTTATTAACATTCTGTTAGAAAAATTAAGTCTTGCGGTTGCCTCTAATTTAATTTACTATCTTTTTTTTTTTTGTCTACAATTACTTGAGTAATTAAGTCGATTGGGGGATCTTAAACCCTAGTCACTTAAACCAACTAGTTTGGGATGTGTTGACTGAAAACTCATTTTTTCAAGTAATTCAGATTATATTATAAAATTTTTTTTTTACTTGTTCTCACTTATCATTGAGTAATTAGTTATCTTTCCCTTAAGCAAGGGATTGTGATCACATAAAAAGATGATATTGTGGGAGGTAATACATAAAGTATATATATATATGAATATATAAAAATAAAAAAAAAACAAAGGGGGGCAATGTACTCAAGCTTAATTTTTTTTCCAAGCGTTATAACAATCCTGCCATAATCTATGCATACAATCTTTGATATTATCTATTATTTACACATAATGTACTGTATTTATTGTCTTACGTTCGTGTATTCATTATTGAATTCTTTTAAGTTCCTGAAGGTATATCTTTATGAATTATCTTTTGTAAACTGAATAAGATAAAAGCCAAAAAGTCTAAATTGTTAAATCTACTACTTATTTCTGTATTTAATTCATTTTAAAAAATATATATATATATAGAGAGAGAGAGAGAGACTCAAATCTATTTAAGGCTTAGCATCCTTTTTTAGTAAGCTATTTGACCTTTTAAAGCCAAATCTACTTAGGGCTTGGCAACCCAATTTAAGTACACCATAGATTCTTTAGACTACATTTGTGTAGGAGGAGCAATTTCTCATATAATAATTCAACTCTTATGAACTATTATATGTTTTCATGAAAGAATTTGCATAATTTCAGGAAATTAACAGTAATTCAGTACATTTCTAAACTATCTATAAAATACAAGCTTTTTAATTCTTAAGTATTCAAATTTTCTGTGATTTCGAAAGACTATATTGTATGTATATCGGACAGTTATGTTTTAAGCATTCAATAGAATATTTTATTATTTCCTGAAGTACACATGTCGAAGCCTAAATGCAAATCTTAAGTGAATGCTCGATAAGTTATCTGGTAACTCTCCGAAATGCATCTGAGCATCAGATAGTTAGGTTTATAAGTATCTGAAAATATCTGAACACCTTAAGTTAGAATTATGCATGTGTTGAATTTCATTGCTTTATTATGTCTTAGTTGAAACTCGAACACTTACGTTTAACTCTTCGACTTTCACACCTATCCATTTGAGAAACTCAAATAGTTAACTTAATATTCTTATGTTTTTCTAAAAGACTTAATCTCTAATAATAACTATTCTCGTTTGTCGTATAGTTATGTGCTTTACTACTCACAAAACTCGAATAGTTATCATAAGTCTTCGAGTTTTCTCACTTTTCACTTAGCACGAAGTTATTTTCTTTACACGAACAATTACGCTAAGTATTCTACTTTTGTCGATTGTAAAACTCGTACAATTATTGTAAGCACTCGAGTTATTTATCAGTAACGGATTTTATATTTATGATTTCAATGATTGAATCTGTTTATCCATTTATAAACTCGAAGAGTTATAAATGTTTTACTAACAACCTTTCATGTTTCTACCTTGGTAAAACCCTAGCTTCACAATCTTTACTTCCACTAAGTTCTATAGTGCACAGCGAAGATTAATCGACAATGTCAAGACGTGGAAGAGGACGTGGTAGAATGACAAAAGTACAAAAAAGAGAGCTAGAACTTCAGAAAATAGAAAGTGAAATCAACGACATCTACTCAAGGTATACTTTTACAAATGAAGTACTACATGAAATTAGAAAATTTGTTCAATATGAGAAAAATTTCTATTGGAAGTTTATTCGTAATTATGCTGAAACACAGTTTAGACTAAAATAGACTGAACTTTTCGCATTACAAGTATGGAAAAGAACTTTATAACCTAACCTTGCGGTTGTTACAAGTTCTGGACATATACCAAAAAAATCGGTACAGTCTATCACTTACTATGGAAAGAAATGGGGACCAATGATAGAAAATGCAAACAGGAAATTAGAATCTTTGTATTCCCAACACTATTTTCTCCTAGCTGTTTTAGATGACATTCAACAATGTATAGATGAACAAAAAACTGCCATTAGGAAAATGGGCCTTCGAAGTGAACGACAAAGAATTTATCAACTAAAAATGGTAGAGGTTGAGAGCTTAAAACTCTATATTCCATTATTACAACCTAGGCATCATGGTGAAGGACCATCAAGACCCTAGGTGCCTTTAACAGGAGAAATTAAGAAAATTTTAGAACCTCCTAAACAACCAGAAACACTGCAGACATATAGTCGGAAAAAGAAAAAGGCATTAGCATATTTTGGACTAACTACAGGTGTAGAAGGCATAATGCAGCAAAAAGAAGAATCATTGAAAAATGGAAAACTATGTTCCATTGCAGAAGCTAGATAGACATTTGTGTCAGGAATCCCAGCAGATTTGACCAACATTCGATTACAAGCATAAACTCTAAGGTATTGTATCACATTAGTGCATAATGTATCTTTTAATACAATGGACAGTTTTTCACATCATGCTGCAAGCACACATTCTTTTCCTATGGATAGAGAACATGTTGGAAATTTTGATGATACATATACAGATGATATCAATTTTGATGATATAGACACTGAGTCTATGAATATAAACGATATTTCATCTGAAGAATGTACAAATATTTTTCCTCTAACTATATCTCAGATAGAAAATTTTGATTTTTGGTATAGTTACTTATACTATAGTTTATACATATGGTTATGTCTATTACAGTATATAATATACTTGTCGATAAATGTATATAATCAACAACATACACAGTTACAAATTGAATATCACACTGCCTATGTCTTAAGAATAGAAATTTCAGAAATATAGGATGATTCTATTACACAGACAGATATAGAACATTCTTTCATATAGAGACAGTTGTTGTATAGATCAATTATAGACATACATGTTGCTAATAGACATATTACTACAGATACTGTTGCTACTAAAATGTTTCTAGAAGATCAAATAGAAAAATTTCAATAGATTATTGATACGACAATAACAGATATTTCAAACATTTATACTAGTTTTGATGGAAATTCCCCTAGTTCTAAAAGATTTGAAAATTCAGATGCTGCTGATAATGTTGGAACAAGTCCCAGATCAAAACATCATGATAGGAAAATACCTAATCTTGAACAGAGTTTAGACGAAAATACATTATTATGGTTCAGAAATAGTTCTTGTTATGACAAATTTCAAACATATAAAACTTTTACAGTTTTATATTCAAGACCAGTTAAGTTTGAAGGGATGGCACATATACGAGAAATGTTTGAATTTCAAGGCTTGTTGACTCTACTTTCACAATAGCCAGATCATCTTGTTATACCAGAACTTATCAGTTGTTTTTACTCAAACTTAACAGTGAAAGAAGGTATTCCTATTTCCAATATACAAGACAATGACATATATTTAACTCTAGATTAACTTTATCAAGTACTTGGTCTGAAAAATGAAGGAGTTAAATTATCAGAAAGAAAACAGGTTTATCAATTGGGATGGGACATTAAAGGTTTAGCCAAAGATCCAACTGCCAACAAACCATTGAGATTACTAAATGACTTAAATGGCCAAGCACATTTTATTGCAAAATATTACATGCTTCATTGTTTCAGAGGTTTAGTCATGGTGCAGAAGTTGGCAGATGTTGTCTTTATGCTACATATGCATTAATTAACCATATACAAGTGAATTGGTATGATATTTTTATTTCTCATATCTTACATTTGCAGAGTAAATTATTTTATGGTGATACAATTTTGAGAATTGTGGCAAGTCAAACAGATATTACACCTTGGCCACAGAAAAGATTAAAGTCAAGATCTTTCTTTGCAAAGGAACTCCAAAAATACTAGGAAGTAGATACACCTATAGTCCGACAACAACAACAACAGGATTGGCAAACACAGTCCCAACAGCAACAATCAACACAATTTTCAAACCAACAGCAACATACAGATATAAATACAGGTATACAAACAAATACAAATACAGGTATAAATATAGACATCCATTCTGAATTTTTACAGCAACCATCACAGGTTTCACAAAATGATTTAGATCAAGCAATAATTGATCAAATAAACAGAGTAAGTACAGAAATTGCAAAGCAAATTTCAGACACTCTGATCAGTATTTTTCGAAGACAAAGAGGCTTTTGATTATACAAATTATGTATTACATGATTTATGTATTGTAATTTGTTACCAAAAATATTATGTAAACTGTTTACTGAATTTAATGTTACGTGATTATTTTTCACAGTTTATGTTTAAACAGTTTATGCTTATTCCATAAATTTTATGTATGTTTGAAACTATCATTTTGATTAATATATACTTAGTAAGATTTCCTTCCTTAAATTTAACTTGCTTAACTTCCTAAAGGGGGAGAAAATAGTTTGTTTACTTTTTTATAATGCCAAAAAGGGGGAGATATAAATTATGTGACTTATTAGGTTTTGACATCATCAAAAAGGGGGAGATTGTTAGGTATTTAATTTTGATGATATATGCTTTATTAACGTTTTTAAATAAGTCTACATAATATTCTCTAAGTATATTTCTCTAAGTATAATAGTTAACAAATTATCGAAAAGTTTCATTTTTATGTCGGATAAGTTAAAGATTTCCGAAGAGTTAGATTTTCAATAGTTAAACTTTCAGATAGTTAACGTTTCATTTTTGTCGAATAGTTTATGTTAAAAACTCGTATAGTTAAGTTATCTACACGTGTGTTTTTAATGTTTTAAGTTGTCACGTGTTTTGCATGTGCGTTTGGTAATGAAAATCGAATAGTTAGAAACTGTTCGAGTTTTTATACACATGGATAGATAACTGTTTGAGTTTTATAAAAGGACTAACGAACAGATAAGTTTCTTTGTTTAGTCACGTGTTTTGCAGGTGCAAAAACTTTAAGAGTTACAGATAAGTGTTCGAGTTCTTACAAGACTTAAAGGATAAGTGTTTGACTAAATCGAAGACATAGAAGATATTCTACAAGACTCCAGGAAAATAAAGTTTCGGTGAATCTACGAGTGGAGATCGTGGAAATTCAAAATTAGTGGAGAAAGTGGAAACACAAAAAGATAGTAATTTGGATTAAAGAAAAAAATTAGTACGTGGATTATGGATTAAGTGGATGAACATGCTGAACGTGAAAGACAACAGAGTTCGACTACTAATAGAGAGTACGAGGTACATTACAACACAAGATTCCAATCTCAAAAACCAAGTTTGAATATTCAATCCGGATCCCTAACTGAAAAGTTAAGTTTGAATATTCATATTCTGAAAAATTCTCCAACATCAGAAGAAGTTCGAAATTCCAAGCAATTTTAGAAAAGGAGCTGCAAACGTAAAAAGTCTGGAAATTCGACAACTAGAGAAGAAGAGATACAGAAGCTGAGCAAAGAGAAGGAAAGAGGCTGTGTGCATAAAGATCAGGTTTTATACAATTCAAAATTAGTTTTGAATAAGAGCTTTATTTTTCTATTTGAATTGTATATCGAACATTACTGAATAAAAACCGTCAAGAAGGGAATTGAGCTGAAAAGATATTGTAAATTATGTCTTTACATAAAGAATAGAATTTCATTTATGAGTGTTTTGTGCTCTTATTATATCTGCTAGTATTTTAATTACTAAAGACACAATTCACCTCCCCTCTTGTGATACAAACGATCCTACATCTGACCTTTTTTGCTTCATTGAATTTTCTTCCACATGAGAGCTTTTCCCCAAAGAGTGTTTTTGATCCCTGAAAAGATTTTTCTTTTGGTGTGCAAGGATAGTTTGATCACTGAAAAGATTTTTCGTTTGATGTGTAGGGATAGTTTGATCCATGAGAATTCTATGTCTTTTATACTATATCTTCATTTCATGCATATCCTCCACATTTAATCACTACTAGTTTTCCACTTCTTCACGTCTTTATTTTTTCCTTCATCGAAATACACACGTTCTAACCCACATTTACATTTCAAATTTTCTTTAATTATCAATCCTGGATCTCTGAAAAATTTCCTACAAAATAAACTTTCTCTTCCAAAATTTTTCATTAAGTGTAATAAGAAATCGTTACTTTAATGTTAACTAAACGACTAACACAAGTACATATTAACTTAACATTTCTAACTTAACGAGTTCCTCATGTGCCAATCCACGTGACAAGTACTATAGCTAACGCAACGAACAAAGTCTATGGTGTTATGCTAACTCAACGAACTAGCTTCGTGGTGTTACGATAACTCAACGAACCATTTCCGTTGTGTTACAGATAACTCAATGAACCAGTAATAAACAAATGTTTTTATAATAAGAATTTTACCACGTGCAAAAATAACAACTTAAGTTTATGATGCTAACCTAACGCTTTGCCTTAGTGTTCAATATAGCAACTGAATGCATTTATTTATGTTAACTTAACGAGTTAAACATGTGCACCTCACGTGATACAATATAACATTCGTAACTTATAATTTCACCACGTGTACAACACTAACTTAACGAGTTCATCTCTACTTTTACTCACTAACTCAACGAGTTGTCACGTAACCTATTTTAACCTTTAAGCCTCTGACATAACGAGTTCTCACGTGATCTCTATACAAACAAAACTCTAACTTAACGAGTTGTCTAAACGTGCACTATTCATGATATAGAGAATATAACTTTAAAACATATCATGCTTTTCAATAAAAACACACGTTAACTTAACGTTTAGTTAAATGAGAAATTAATGCAATGAAACGACTAGTTATTAACTTAGTATAATTTCAAATCCAATACAGACAAATATTTATCTCAATAAGCTTTTTCTGTATTAATTGATAATTTTAATTTTTTTTCACAAGCAATAGTAATTGAGCAAATATGATGATTTTCATTCAGCACACATCATCAAAACAAAATACTCAATAATCTCCCCCTTTTTGATGATGACAACACCATATTAAATCAATTATGAAATATATTTAACTCAACAAAGCACCTTCGTTGGGTTAACTTCTAATTCAACAAACAAGTTTGTTGACTTAAGTTCACTTAAGCTTATTTCTATTGTTTGTATAATTTTTACCTCTCAGAATTAAAACTTTCAGATGTCAATAATTATATAAGTATCATTTTTCTACCTTTCATTATATAATCATTTGTCAAATTACAATAACCATTTAAATATCATCTCCCTTTATAATATATGCAATTAAAATTATAATCATCTTTTTATAACGTTGCTCCCCCTTTTTGTCATTAATCAAAAAGATAATTATAGAGAATATATATAGTAAGAGATATATTTACAACAACGCTTTATGTAAACAATAATAAGAATTGTAAACATTTACAGAAAAATGTATTGTTCAATGAATCAAACAATAAATACAAACATTACATTTTGAATTCAGAAACAAGCAAACAGACAGTTAACGACCCCTCCTAAGTATATCATTTATAGCATTACATATTTTATCTCCTAGATGCCTAATATCATTTCTGATGTCGTTAAGCACTACATCTAAGTGAGGAGGTAGCTAGGGTTGCTATTCTACTTGAACTAAATAAGTTTGTTGTTGTGGTTGTATATGTTTTGTACAATCAGGTTGTTGTTGTTGTCATTGAGGTTGATGCATGGCTTGGAATTTTTGCAAATCTTTGACACTAAAACCTCTCATGCCTTTAGTTTTAGAGGGCCAATCGAATAAATTTAATTGGCTTGCAATGAGTCTACATACAGCATCACCGTAAAATAACTTTGAACTCATATGCTGTAGTTGAGAAGTGAAAACATCAAACCAATTGATTTGAATTCTATTCAACAGGCCATAAGTTGCATATAAACAACTTCTGTTGATTTCCATATTGTGTCCGACTCTCTGAAATAAATTGGCATGCAATATATTTGCAATAAACCTTGCCTCTACATTCAGATTTTCCATTAATCTCAGTTTAGTATATACATCTGGAATTTTTGATAAAGACTGAATGTCCCATTCTAGTTGTTTAATCAAGTCAAATCTATTAGTTACAACAACACCTTCATTCTTCAATCCCAAAACTTCAAAAATTAATTCAGGAGACAATGTGAACTCTTGTTGATTTATTTAAGTTTTCAGAATATTTTCATTCTTGACCAGATTACTATAGAAAGTTGCAATAAGCTCTTTGTATTGCTTCCATTTTGTTCCAACTAGCAAGAATTGAATGAGGCCTTGAAACTCAAATAGATCTCTTATTTCCATCAAATTTTTGAATTTTATTAGACGAGCATGCAAACATGTAATCAGATTATGGTATTTCTACAATGCTTCTTCAGATCTAAAATGAATTGAATTACCTTGAATATTTAATACTGTACACACAAAAGGTGATACCTGAAGTTGTGATTCAGAGTTTACTTCATCTTTAGGAACCTCTTCTTCAAAATGAATGTCATGTTGTTCCTCTATGAAAATATTTTCTTGAAGCTGTTCAAGTAAGCTTGATTCTTCAACTTCAATAATGTTAGGAACATTTCCAATATCCTCTACATTCATTGGTTCAATCTCTATAGAATGATCAGAGTTAAATTTTTCCACAAATTCTACAACTGGTGTATCTGTCTGAAATTGTTCATTTTGTTCAACAAATATTTCCATTAATACATGTTGTGAATTCTCAAACTTTGCTTCTATAGGTTCTGAAAAAGGCTGGTAGACATTTAGCTCTTCTGGAGTCTTAACTTTTTCAATATCCGCTACTCCAGACATTTCAACCTATGAACTAGTTACTACCTCAACATTATCAATTATATCTGCAATAACTTGTTCAATGTCAAGTGCTTGATGCTCTAATTTGTCAATTTCTACATCATTAAGACTTGTACTAATAGAAAAACTTGAGCTCATATTTGACTTGGATTTCTTCTCAAGTTTTCTAGCTAGAGAAAATAAAGTCTCATTATCTTCATTAGTCTCTATATATTTAGAACTGATGAGTTTATCAGATGCACTAAAAGGTACAATGTCTAGACATACATTGCCTTTAGGAAATAAAACCTCTTCTGATTTTTCTTTTTCAACAACAATTGTTTCCTTAGAAACAATCTTTGTTTGCTTTGTTTTTGTTGATCTTTTTCTCTTGTAGCAAGTCAACTGTTCTTCTTCTATTGTTGCTGTTTTCTTTTGAAATTGCTCCATAAAAGTTTTCTGCTTTAGTTCTTCAAAGGCACTTTCTATTTCTATAGCCTTTCGAAGACTTTCAACTTTTTCTTTATCAACAACAATCTGTGCTTGTTTGTCCTTTGAAAATAAGGGTGTAGGTATTACAAAGTCATGTTCTTCCTCAAATGGTTGTAATCTAGTTCCATTTATGGGTGTTTGAGGAATTCTATTTGATGAACCTACTCCTTTTTCCAGATATTTAGCATATTGTTCTAAAAATGCTATTTCTACACATTTCATGCGATATTCTCTATCATATTTACTTCGTATTCCCATGTACTTAATATTGTCAACTGTATTCTGAAGTTCTTGTCTAATTTCATCAAGTATTTCTTCAGAAAAGAAATAGTCACAATAAATTTCTACTAACCTTTTGTCAACATGCAAAATTTTCTTGAACCAAGTACGTGGAACTTCATCATGATCTATAGCTTTTCCTTTATCTCCTTTGCTTTGGCCTTTTCCTCTACCACGACACTTGTAGAACTTGGAGACTACCGTCGCAGGTTATAACAGGAATAAGCAAGAAAGATTTTCAGACAAAGTTTACGAGTAACCTAAGTGCCCATGTAATAAGTGTTTAAATAGGGTTTTTAGGTGAATAACTGAAAGTGTATAAGTCGGGTTTGGATTTCAAATGAGTATTGAATATAGTTTATTCAATCAAGGTACTTGAAAAAAAAAATTCAAGTATAACTCGTTGAGTTAACTAACCTAACGAGTAAAATGCTGTCTAGAGGCAGTTTTACACATTACCTTACATAACATGACGTTCAGTTAGTACACTTAAAACAATTTTTGGATGTTTCCAACTGAAACGTTTCGAACACACCACAAAAACTATACCTTAACATTTTCTTAAGAACATTGTAAACTATTCTAACATTCCTGTCCTTTGAATCGAAAATAGTTTGTTTGTCTTTCTAAATTATTTCATCAAGATTTTAAAAGGATTTTAATTCAGATTAACCAAGTTTTGTATTCTGAATTATATTAATCTGTTTTGGACATTGTTAATCCTCCCCCTACAAATATACTTCTTATATATTCAATAACATACAAAATATACTTGTATAACAATAGATGTTAAGTATAACTACACTTTTAAATTTTCTTTACAGAAACTTCCGTTATCCTGAATTCATCAAAAATGATTTCCCGAATCAATTCCTATTGTATATGAATCAAAACACAACTTTAAACTCAATATGATTAATTCAAGGAGAATAAAAGAATGTATCTCAAATAAACTTTGTCAAAAGTACTAATGTTGATTCAATAAAACAGTAGTCATATTTGTAGAAACTATATTCGATTCAAAGATATCTGTAATTAATGAAACAACTTTTTCTTTTCAAAACAGTAAATATTGATAATTTTCATTAAAAGTTAGTTTGAAAAACTTGAATCATACAAGAGCTTTCTAATGCACTCGTGAAATGATCTTTTAGTCAACAATCTCAGATCTGATCAGGACCTTAGGTTGCCAAATTTAAAGAATCCTTTTTGAGGACAACAATCCTTACATACCTATCTGCTCAAATATAAAAGGCTCATGATCAAGCTGATTAATAAACTCTCAAAGATTTTCACTTTGTAAGCACTTTTTATTTTAAGCACAATATATATGTATTCCATTAATACAGATGCAATAAAACACAAATTTCATACAATTTTTACGTCTATAATTTTACTGAAAATATGAATCATTTTCAATAAGCTCGTACTTTTGATTAACAGTTTAAGATGATTTACATATAACCTATTCTACAAGTTTAATTAATCAAGTCAAATTTATGCATGATCATATGCACTTTCCTCAATTAAAAGAAAACACTTAATCAAAATTTCAGAATTTCAGAAGTATTTAATGATTTTCATTTACACTTCTACTTAAAATCGTGAAAACCATTAAAATTGTTTACTTACTTAAAATTAATAAGATACTACTATCATTTTACAATAAATACATAGTATCTTAAGCAGCAGTTTAGATATTACTTAGATATTTATGATAAGTATATAATATCTATGAGGTGAACAACATCATCAATAATATTTTTAGTTTTGTGGAGTTTAAGCATTTTACACATCACATAGCCTACAAATACCCAAATTTAATCTAATGTTGCAGAATGTATTTTTGTTTAGAGGTTTTGTAAATATATCAGCTAATTGATTTTTACTAGACACAAATTCTAATTTAATTTTTCCTTTAATTACGTTATCTCTTAGAAAATAATGTCTAACCTCTATATGCTTTGCTCTTGAATGTAATACAGGATTTTTGGAAAGATTTATTGTAGAACTACTATCACAATAAATCTCAGTTGCATCATAAGATATTCCAAAATCTTCTAAAGTTTGCCTTATCCACAGAATCTATGTGCAACACAGTGCAGTAGCAACATATTCAGCTTTTGTGGTAGAAAGTGCTACACAATTTTGCTTTTTACTAAACCATGACACCAAATTATTTCCCAATAATTAACATGTGCCACTGGTACTCTTCCTATCAGATTTAGATCCTGCATAATCAGCATCAGTATATCCTATAGATCTATTGAACTATCCTTAGAATAATACAGTCCAAAATTTTTAGTTCCTTGTATATATCTAAATATTCTTTTAACTGCAATTGAGTGTGATTCTTTAGGATTAGATTGAAATCTAGCACAAACACACACAACAAACATAATATCAGGTCTACTAGTAGTCAAATAAAGTAAAGAATCAATCATACTTCTGTATTTTCTATGATCTATTGATTTTCCTATGTCATCAATATCTAACTTTAAAGAAGTACTCATAGGAGTTCCTCGAATCCTTGTATCATTAAAATTAAATTTCTTAATCATTTCATCTGCATATATTATTTTCAAACACTACATAATATCCATTCTCAGTTAGTTTTATAACACTCAACAAATTAAATCCTAGGTTTTCTACATATAGTACATTCGAAATAACACTAGTCGAAGCTATTTGAACATTGCCCATACCTATGATTTTATCCTTGCTTTTGTTTCCAAATGTTACACTTCCATTCATGGTATTTGTAAAATTTTGTAGTAGGCTTTTCTATCCGGTCATGTGACTTGACACTCCACTGTCCAAGATCCATTTTGATGTTGATTCCTCTTGCAAAACAAATTAAGAAAAACTTTTTCTTGGTACCCAATGTTATTTAGGACTAAGTTCATTAAATGCATATTTCTTTTTTTTGTTTAAAAACAGTTTGACATTATTATTTACATTCTTATTAGTTGTAAGTACTATTGACTTATCATTAACATCATACTTATAGCATTATTGCTCTTATAATCATTCTTTTTGTTTTTAGATGTAGTATAATCAAGACCAAACCGATTTCTATCAAATGTTAATTTATTTTGGTCATGCTCATATATTTTAGTAAGTTCATGCCAAGATTTTGTACTTGTATTTGAATATTTAGTACATACAAAATCTTTTTATGCGCAAGAATTTTTAGATAAAGAACATGCAGAATGAGTAATTGGTCTAACACCAGTGTTTTGAATTACATGCTTGGGTTTTTGAATTTTCAGTTTACTACAATTGTCTAAAATTTTCGAAACTGAATTTCCAGAACAAGAAACAAGATTTTTAGAAACATTAATAGTCATGTTAGAAGTACATTTAGACAAATCACATTGATTTATATTATTACTACATGATTCATCCCTTGAGTTACATACTTCTACGTATTTGTTACCTTGTTTCATGATAAAAGGAATTTTAGTCTTAGATTTACTTGAACTGCAACTAATAAATCCTTTATTGGCTTGAGATTCAAGATATTCAAGATAATCAAATCCTAAACCAAATTTATATGACACCGCAGGGGTACTAGTTAGTTTGTCTAACTTAATTTGACTTAAATTCCATTTCTCAATGGTAGAATTTAAATCTAGCTCTCTCATTTTTAATCTATCAATCTCTAATTCAAGATCATTTATGTTGTTTCTCAATATTTCATTTTCAGACTCTATCTTTAATTTTTCAATATTTGAATTCTGTATTTGTTCATGCAAGACACATTCATTAAATCTAAATTTATGCAAATCTCTAGCATGATTTTCATTATCACATTTAAACTTTTCTAAAGTAGTAGACAGGAATCAATTTTCTTCTTCCATAATGGATAAAGAGTTTCTAATATTCTTATTTTCTAGTTTACAAACTTTAAGTTTTTGTAATAACGCATGATAAGCACATAATAATTCATCAAAGTTGAAATCTTAATAACTTTCAGGATTAGATATTATTTCAGACTCATCTGCCATGAAGCACACATGAGCAATGTCTTCTAACTCTGGTTCTCCTTTTGAATGTGAAGATTTTGATGATGATTCCTCAGATTTAGACTCTTCAAATGTGTCATCCCAAGTGACCTTCAAAGCCTTTTTCTTGTAAAACTTTTTCTGAGTTTTCTGAGCCATCTTCTTCTGATTTGTCCTACTATGCTTGTCATTTTTCTTTATAGGACAATCTAGAGAAAGATGTCCAGGTTTCTTACAATTGTAACATACATACTTTCTGGATGAAGAATTCTTGTTATTTAGTGATTTTGACGTTAAGGGTTTATCATTTTTGTTCCTTTGTTGTTTCCTAGCTTTCCATGCTTTCTTGAATTTCCTAGTCAGCAAAATCAAATCCTTGTTAGAATAAGTAGATATATCAGAATCTGAATTAATTTCAAAGGCTATTTCTTTCTTCATTTTTAGTTTGTTTTAACTTAGTGATTCATTTAATTTAACTTCATAAGTAGTTAAGTTTCCTATAAGTTCATTCATGGTATGAACATTTAAATCTCGTGATTCCTCAATTGATGTTACTTTCTGAGACCATTTAGAACTTAGGGATCTAAGAATTTTCCTCTCCAAATCCTTTTGTTCATAATTCTTTCCTAAGCATTTTAAAGAGTTTATGATATCAAGAAATCTGGAAAACATCTCAGAAATACTTTCGTCTTCATGCATCTTAAAGAGTTCATACTTATGAATCAACATGTTTATCTTAGTCTCTTTAACTTGAGAAGTACCTTCATGTGAAACTTCTAATGCATGCCACACCTCATAAGCAGATTTATATGCCGACACTTTACTAAACTGTTCATAACTCAATGCACAAAATAAAATATTTAAGCCCTTAGCATTCAGAGTTTCATTTTCTTTTTTAGTAATTGTCCAAGTATTATGAGTAGATAATGGAGCATATGGTTTGGAAATCATGAACCACAACTTATGATCTATACTTTGAAGAAAAACTATCATCCTATATTTCCAATATTCAAAATGTATTCCAACAAATAAGGAGGACGATTAAGATTTTGGCCTTCATATAAAGAAAAATTACAATTTCCAGTAGTCATCTTACCTTAGATTTTTCAACCTATTTGATTTTAAACAGTCTAAAACTTTAAAACAACTTGAGCCTTAAATCAAGAAAGTTAAACGTATGCTCAGATATTAATTTCTATTTAAAAACAAGGAAGGTAGAATAAGCAATGATATTAATTAAGTTGGTATCGATTTTATATCAAAGATTATTAACAAAGCTCTGATACCACTTGTAGGATCGTATGGCTACATAAGAGGGGGGTGAATTGTGTTTTTCAACATTTTCGATTATAATTGAAACTTTAAAACTCAAAAACAAGTCAAGACACTATTTTCATAAAATCATTTTATTCAAGGTTTCAATTACAATATACAATTCAATTCTCCTCAGAAATTGTAGATGCAATTATATATCGATACCATGTTTCATCTATACAATTTCATAACTATAAACAGAGAAAACTAATTTTTAGAATTTAAAGCATTTCTCCCTATTTGAGATCTTTCTTCTTCTTCTTCTTTTTCTTCTTCTACAATTCTTCAGTGACGAATATCTTGTCTTTCTCTGCTTCACCGAATTTGCTTTCTTCTGATACTTTAAATCTTCAGTGACATATATAATACATTTTTCTGCTTCACTAAACTTTCTTCCATCTGATACTTCAAATCTTTAGTGACATAAATCTGACCTTTTCTGCTTCACTGAATTTTCTTCCACCTAAGAGCTTTTCCGTGAAGAGTGTTTTTGATCCTTGAAAAGATTTTTCTTTTGGTGTGAGGGATAGTTTGATCCCTGAAAAGATTTTTCATTTGATGTGCAAGGATAGTTTGATCCACGAGAATTCTATGCCTTTTATACTGTATCTTTATTTCATGCATATCCTCTATGTTTAATCACTATCAGTTTTCCACTTCTTCACGTCTTTGCTTTTTCCTTCATCGAAATACACACATTCTGACCCACGTTTACATTTCGAATTTTCTTTAATTATCAATCCTGGATCTCTAAAAACTTTCCTACAAAATAAACTTTCTCTTCCAAAATTTTTCATTAAGTGTAATAAGAAGTCATTACTTTAATGTTAACTAAACGAGTAACACAAGTAGATATTAACTTAACATCTCTAACTTAACGAGTTCCTCATGTGCTAATCCACGTGACAAGTACTGTAGCTAACTCAACGAACAAAGTTTGTGGTGTTACACTAACTCAATGAACTAGCTTCGTGGTGTTACGATAACTCAACGAACCATTTCCGTTGTGTTATAGATAACTCAACGAACTAGTAATAAACAAATATTTTTATAATAAGAATTTTACCACATGCAAAATTAACAACTTAAGTTTATGACGCTAACCTAACGAGTTGCCTTAGTGTTCAATATAGCAACTCAACGTGTTTAGTTATATTAACTTAACGAGTTAAACATGTGCACCTCACGTGATACAATATAACATTCGTAACTTATAATTTCACCACGTGTACAACACTAACTTAACGAGTTCGTCTCTAATTTTACTCACTAACTCAATGAGTTCTCACATGACCTATTTTAACCTTTAAGCCTCTAACTTAATGAGTTCTCACGTGATCTCTATACAAACAAAACTCTAACTTAACGAGTTGTCTAAACGTGCACTGTTCATGATACAGAAAATATAACTTTAAAACATATGTTTTTCAATAAAAACACAAGTTAACTTAACGTTTAGTTAAATGAGAAATTAATGCAATGAAACGACTTGTTATTAACTTAGTATAATTTCAGATCCAATACAGACAAGTATTTATCTCAGTAAGATTTTTCTATATTAATTGATTTTTAATTTCTTTTCACAAGCAATAGTAATTGAGCAAATATGATGATTTTCATTCAGCACACATTATTAAAACAAAATACTCAACAATGTTCATCCACTTAATCCACAATCCATAATCCATGTACTAATTTTTTCTTTAATCCAAATTAGTATCTTTTGAATTTCCACTTTCTCCACTATCATTTTGAATTTCCACGATCTCCACTCGTAGATTCACCGAAACTTTGTCTTCCTAGAGTTTTGTAGAATATCTTCTAAGTCTTCATTTTAGTCGAACACTTATCCTTTAAGTCCTGTAAAAACTTGAACACTTAACTATAACTCTTCGAGTTTTTGCACTTACAAAACACGTGACTGAACATAGAAAACTTATCTGTTCATTAGTCATTTTATAAAACTTGAACAGTTATCTATCCATGCGTATAAAAACTTGAACAATTATCTAGCTCTTTGATTTTCATTACCGAACGCACATGGAAAACATGTGACAACTTAAAACATTAAAAACACACATGCAGATAACTTAACTATACGAGCTTTTAACATAACTCTTTGACTAAATCGAAATGTTAACTATCCAAAAGTTTAACTGTGAAATGCTAACTATTCGAAAACTTTAACTATTTGAAAACTGTAACTATCTGAAAGTTAACTATCTGAAATTTTAAATGAAACTTTCTGATAACTTGTCAACATTTAATTACTTAACTATTATACTTAGAAAATATTATTTAGACTTATTTAAAAACTTTAATAAGGCATTCATCATCAAAACAAAATTCCTAACACAAAAGTTTCTAAAAAATTTAAAGTATAGTTATAATTAACACCTATCTTATACAAGTGTATTTTGTATGTTATTGAATATATTTAAAGTATATTTGTAGGGGGGATGAATAACAATATCTAAAACAAATTAATATCATTTAGAATATAAACCTTAGTTAATCTGAGTTTAATCCTCTTAAAAATCTTGAAGAAACAATTTGAAAGACAAACAAACTATTTTAGGTACATAGAAAGAATATTAGAATAGTTTATAGTATTCTCAAGATAATATTTTCAATAAGTCACTTACAGATTGAAAGTTTATTTTCAGAAGCTTTTAGTTGAAAACATCTAAAACTTGCTTTTTAATTAAGTATACTAATTAGACATTATGTTATGTAAGGTAATGTGTAAAACTACCTCTAAACAGTGTTTTACTCGTTAGGTTAGGTAACTCAACGAGTTATGCTTAAATTTTCAGGTACCTTGATTGAATAAAGTTTATTCAATATTAATTTAAAACCCAAACCTGACTAAAAGACTCATTTAGTTATTTCTACAGAAACCCTATTTAAACACTTATTACACAAGAACTTAGGTTGTCTCGTAACATCTTTCTGAAAATCTTTCCCACTTGTTTGCTCTTATAACCACCTACGATGATGTATTCAAAGTTCTACAAAGGGCGTGGTAGAGGAAAATGAAGAGGTATACAAAATGCAAGAGGAAAATAGATAGATGAGTGTTTTGGATTTGTTAACTTCTGTTTTTAAACTTGTTTAATTTGTCTTTATGCTTATATCAATAATTACTTTTAGAAGTAAACAAACAACCTTCCACACAAATTAGATATTAATTCCAATTTGTATTTTAACTACAAGTGCATAGTGTATATTGTATTTGTGTGCAAGTACAGGTCGATCCCATAGAGATTGAGAAAGAATTGTGTACTGTTCCGATTTTTATATTGGAGTTTATATGTGTATAATAAGCACTCTGTTGAGTTACAGTTAACACAACGGACTTAGTTCATTGAGTTATGGCTAACTCAACGGACTGACCTCGTGGACTTAAGTTAACTCCACGAGCCTATCTTTCTAATTAAATACTATTATTTACAAAGGAATTCGGCCAACCATTAGGTGGTTCCATAGAATGTAAATAACATCAATTAAGCTCTTTAATGTTAGTTAATATTAGATTTATCATTAAGCAACACTAATATTCAAATATTTCAAATAGTAACCATTAAAATCTTTAACTATCTAGAACGAATCAATTTCAATAAACAATAACACTATTTTCTATTTTCTGAATCAAACAAACATAAAACATTCACAATACTGATAATGATAACATTAATCATGATATAAAATAAACAATACAACACTCTAATACTAAATGTAAACATAGATAATTTGTTATTTTTGGTATTTTTGTTTTGATATGTTCTTGAAGATGAATGAAAGGTGAAATGGAAAAATCTCTATCGATAGTAAAAACTTCTGTCACTACATGCGACACGATTACACCATTGAAAACTTAATCACTTACAATCTTGCCTCCTCTCCTTATAGAATTGTGAATCCAAAATTGTAAGATGATTTCCTCTTCAGCATACTAGCATCAACCTGAAACCAAGGCTAGAGGCTTTATGATCTCTTGAGATATGAGTTGGTGCTTGGTGAAAATGGCTTCCCTTCCCGCGATGTGATCACTCCTCACAATGGTTGTTAGTCACCGTGTTTAGCTCGGAATCAACCCGACATTTGGAAAGTATCCTCATAGACCTCCGATGGTTGGTGATTTTGGTGGTGGTGTGAAGCTTCAGGGAACTTCTAACGCTGCTTACAGTTAGCACGATCCTCCACCTCTTCACACACACACCTTCTTCATCTTTCTCCTCTTCTTTTATATTTCTTTCTATAGTAACTGCTTCTGCTTAGATGATCGATTGGATTTCCTTCATTCATATCAACGATGGAGATTTCCTCTTCCTTCCATGAGTGAATTCCTACGTGATACGTGCAATCATGGTTTTCCTTCGAATGTCCTGTTTCTGCAACTACTACATTGGCATATTAGTCTTCGTTTTAGTCGAACACTTATCTATAACTCTTTGAGTTTTTGTATTTGCAAAACACATGACTGAACAAAGAAAACTTATCTGTTTGTTAGTCATTTTATAAAACTCAAACAGTTATCTATTCATGCGTATAAAAACTTGAACAGTTATCTAACTCTTCAATTTTCCTTACCGAACGCACATGGAAAACACATGACAACTTAAAACATTAAAAACACACGTGCAAATAACTTAACTATAGGAGTTTTTAACATAACTCTATAACTAAAACGAAATGTTAACTATCCGAAAGTTTACTTTTCCTATTTCTACATAACACTAACACAACGCGTATAGTTATTCTAACTTAACGAGTTATACATGTGCAACTCACGTGACATAATAAAGCATTTAAATTTAACACGTGCATAATTCTAACTTAACGAGTTCAGATATTTTGGATACTTACGAACCTAACTATCCGATGCTTAGATGCATTTCAAATAGTTAGCAAATAACTTATAGAACATTCACTTAAGTCATGCATTATGGTTACAACACGTGTACTCTAGGAAATAATAAAATATTCTTTAAGCATTTAAAACATAACTATCCAATACATGCAATATAACTCTCCGAAATAACAGAAAATTTGGATACTTAAGAATTAAAAACCTGCAACTCACCAATAGTTCAGAAATGTACTTAATTAACGTTAATTCCCTAAAATTATGTAGATTCTTTCGTTAAAACATATAACAGTGCAATTATAACATAACGGCTTAATTCTCATATGATAAGCTTAATATTATGCAATTAACCATCATTTAACCCTTAATATTATGCACTTTTTCATTCTAAACAATGAGGATGAGGTTCCACATTCATGGTTTAAAAAGATACTTCAAGTTGACCAAAGGTTAGCTAAAATATATAGTGAATATTTCTTTTTAGAAGAAATTCTTGATGAAGTTTAGTTAGAACTTAAACATACTACTAAAGATATACAATATATGGGCATTAGAAGTAAATTTAATAGAGAGTATCGTATGAAATGTGCTGAGATAGCATTTTTAGAATAGTATGCACAATACTTGGAAAAAGGAATAGGTTCATCAAATAGAATTCCTCAAACACCTATAATTGAAACATGAATTACATCATTTGAGGAAGAGCATGAATCTGCTATACCCACTCCTTTATTTGCAAAGGTAAAAAGACAAATATTGTTGTAGATCAAGAAAATGTTAAAGGTCTTTGAAAGGCAATAGCTATAGAAACTACTTTAGAAGAACTGAAACAGAAAACTTTTTTGGAACAAATGCATAAGAAAGTAGCAATGATTCAAGAAGAAGAACATTTGACTTGTTACAAAAGAAAAAGAGTTAGAAAAAATGAAATAGAAGAAAATTATTTTTGAGGAAACAAATCCAGTTGAAAAAGAAAAATCTGATGAGGATTTAATTCCAAAGGACAATGTATGTCTAGACATTGTGCCTTATATTGCACCTGACAAAATAATCAATTTAGAACACACTGAAACTAACAATGATAATGACACATTATTATCATTTTCTAGAAAACTGGAAAAGAAATCAAAGCAACAAATTAGTTCAAGTTTTTCTATAGAATCAAGCCCTGATGATAAGGAAATTGAACAATCAGAGCTTCAAGCAAATGAAATTGAACAAGTTATTGCAGAAGTGCTTGAAAATATTAGGGTAGTAAGTAGTTCAGAGGCTAGATTGTCTGGAATAGCAACTATTAAATAAGATAAGACTCTAGAAGAGCTTAAAGTTGATCAACCTATTTCAGAATCTATAGAAATAGAGTTTGAGAAATCACAACATATAGACATGGATATATCTATTGAAGAAAATGAAGATTTACAGATAGATACAAGGGCTCTTGAATTTGTGGTAACTTTTAACTTTGACCATTCTATAGAAACTGAACTTATGGATGTTGTGGATATTGAAAATGTTCCTTACATTGTTGAAGTTGAAGAATCAAGCTTACCTAAGAAACTTCAAGAAAATATTTTGATAGAGGAACAAAATGACATTCATTTTGAAGAAGAGATTCCTAAAGAAGAATTAAATTCTAAATGAAGGGTTCAAGTATTGCCTTTTGAACATAGGACCCAACACATTCAAGGTAATTCAATTTATTTTAGATCTAAGGAAGCATTACAGAAATACAATAGTTTGATTTAATGTCAAATTCTGCATGCTAAACCAATAAAGTTTAGAAGTTTAATGGAAATTAAAGATCTATTTGAGTTTCAAGGCTTAATACAATTCTTACCAGTTGGAATGAAATGGAAACAATATAAAGAGCTTATTACATCTTTTTATAGCAATCTGGTATAGAATGACAATCTATTGACAACTCAAATAACTCAACAATAGTTTACTTTATCTCCTAAATTAATTTTTGAAGTTTTGGGATTATGAAATGAAGGTGTTGTTGTTATTAATAGATTTGATATAGTTAGACAATTGGAATGAGACATTCAGTCTTTATCACAAATTCTAGATGTATATTCAGAAATGAGATTAATGGAAAATCTAAATGCGGAACCTAGGTTTATTGCAAATATTCTGCATTCAAATTTATTTCAGAGAGTTGGACATAATCTAGAAGTAAGCAGAATTTGTTTATATACACTTATGGCATACTAAATAGAATACAAATAAATTGGTTTGATGTTTTCATTTATCAACTACAGCATATGAGTTCAAAGTTATTTTTTAGTGATGTTGTATGTTGAATTCTTGCAAGCCAAATGAATTTATTTGACTAGCCCTTTAAAGTTAAAGGTATTAGAGCATTTAGAATAAAAGATTTGCAAAAATACCAGCAACAACAACCTCACTTTCCATGACAATAACAGTAAAATTATTCAGATCAAGTACAACAGCAATCCAAACTACCTCCTAACTTAGATGTAGTACTTAATGACATCAAAAATGATATTAGGCATCTAGGAGATAAGATTTGTAATGTCATAGGTGATATTATTAGGAGGCATAGATAAATGTATTGTCATTTGACTATTTACTTGTTTTCTGAATACAAAATATAATATTTGTATTTATTGATTGATTGTTTGAACAATAC
The DNA here is from genome assembly GCA_036874045.1 of Cymodocea nodosa. NCBI lineage: Eukaryota > Viridiplantae > Streptophyta > Magnoliopsida > Alismatales > Cymodoceaceae > Cymodocea > Cymodocea nodosa. The sequence goes on from JAZBRI010000011.1 coordinate 1,017,060, forward strand.
ATTTTACTATAAATATGTTTCAATTCTTATTCAAGTTTATAAATAATTTAGTTGTACATACTTGTCTCTCATTTTTATACTTTGTAATCATCTTTTTGATTAATGACAAAAAGGGGGAGATGATTATGAGTTTAAATGTATATGTTTAAAAGGGGGAGATGATTATGTGTTCGTTGAAATTTTTTTGAAAGTTTTACTTCTGAGAGATGATTTTTAAACGAACAACAGAAATAAGCTTAAGTGAACTTAAGTCAACAAACTTATTTGTTGAATTAAAATTTAACCCAATAGAGGTTCTTCGTTGAGTTAAACATATTTAATAATTGATTTAATATGATTTTGTCATCATTTAAAAGGGGAAGATTGTTGAGTATTATGTTTTGATGATGTATGCTAAATAAATGTAATCATATTTACTCAATTACTATTGTTTATGAAAGTAAATTAAGAACATCAATTAATATAGAAAAAGTTTACTGATATAAATACTTGTCTATAATGGATCTAACATTATGTTAAGTTAAATAACTAGTCGTTAAGTTATACTAACTTTTTATTTAACTAAACGTTAAGTTAACGTGTGTTTTTATTGTAAAGCATGATATGTTTTAAAGTTATATTTCTATATCATGTATAGTGCACATTAAGACAACTCATTGAGTTAGTGCTTTATTTGTAAAAAGGTCACATGAGAACTTGTTGAGTTATAGGCTTAAAGGTTAAAATAAATCACGTGAGAACTCATTGAGTTAGTGAACATAGTATTAAAGTAAAGAGACAAACTCGTTAAGTTAGTATTATGTAGGTGATGAATTTAGAGTTTATGAATGTAATAGTATATCACGTGAGTTGTACATGTTTAACTCGTTAAGTTAACATAACTACACATGTTGAGTTGCATTATTGAACATTAAGGCAATGCATTAGGTTAGCATTATAAACTTAAAGTTATTATTATTGTACGTGGTAAATACTTTATTATTTAAAACATTTATTTATTACTAGACAATTAAGTTATCAAAGGGCTTTTCAAAGACTTACAATTGTAACAATCTAATACTTAAACACTTTTCAAAGAGTTACCATCTAACCTTTTGAAACACAACTTAAGTCATGTAACATAATGGAGTTAGTTCGTTGAGTTAATTGTAACACCACGAAGCTGGTTCATTCAGTTAGCATAATACCACGGAGTTAGTTCATTGAGTTAGCTATAGTACATGTTGTTAGAACCTAATGGCTTACTAGAGGGGGTTGTTAGGACCCTAGTATTTTGATAATGCAAAACCTATGTGAGGAAACATATTGTATTTCACAGTTAAGTCAGTGCAGCATTAGATCAAAAGGCAAATAGAACAAATTCCATGCAGATAAACAGATGGAGAAGTTTCCAAATAATATTGCCTTAAAGTTACAAGAAAATCAGACAGTTACAGGTCCGTAGAGTAAGTTTAAAGCAGCAGCAATACTATCAGATAGAAAGATCATTTAAGTTTTCAGAGAGTTAGAAAGATAACTATCTGAAATTTCAAGAGAGTTTCGGTGAGTTATAGTTTAACTATCCGAAACTTAAGTTAGTGAATTTACCACGTGTAGAATTCCAAACAGATGCTCAAATGGGTTTTCGAAGAGTTAGAAAGATAACTATCCGAAATTTCAAAAGAGTTTCAGTGAGTTACAGTTTAACCATCTGAAACTTAAGTTATTGAATTTCCCACGTGCAGAATTCCAGAGAGTGGCTCAAATAAGTTTTCTAAGAGTTAGAAAAATAACTATCCAAAATCCTGAAGCATTTCGGTGAGTTACAGGGATAACCTTCCGAAACTTAAGTCAGCCCTTTATGCACATGCTAAATTAAAGCAATCGAAAAGTTGACAGAGTCAAACTATCCGACAAGTATATAACTATTCAATGAGTTACAGTTATAAGTATCCGATCAGATGACAGCTCACATTTAAATATTCTGGAATCCTACCTCGTAGTTAAGGTTAAGTGATCTTTTGGTGAGTTACAGATACTCTTCGGAGAGTTGCATAGTTAACTATCCGAAAGAACAGGAAAATCGGTATGATATCTTGAAAAGATTTTCTGAACGGTCACTTGCCGTATTGGGACTTGAGGCTAATCAAGTACAATAGAATACATCCGTTGGAAGAAAATATGATCATTGTACATATCAAGTATATATACAAGATACAGACAACAGATTTAGAGACCTTTTTGCTCATATACATACAGAGATACAGTATACATTGCAGATCAATTATTGATATAGAAGAAAGCTCAAATTTAGTTCAACAAAAAATCGATTGAAAGCTGGATTTACAAGAAGATTCTTAAAGCTCTCCATGTGCTGAAAGTCTGATCCAAGAAGGATCATTTGGTTCGTGGCTTCAACCTAAAAGCTACATTCAATTGTTGGTTTAAGTTTCAACCTGAAAACTCAAGAGGTTGGTTTTCTGGAGTTTATCCCTGAAAACTTCTGAGTGTTAGTTTTCTGGAGTTTATACCTGAAAACTTCTGTGTGGTTGGTTTTTGCTTCGACTTGAAAGCAAGTGTATGAGTGTTGAGACACTTAGTGAAGCCCAAGTGACCTTTAGGGGTGGACTAGCCGAGTTGGTGAACCACCTAAAATTCTCTTGTGTTTCTTACCTTTATTTCCGCTGTGCATGATATTTTTATCTGATTATTACTTGTGCAAACTGATTAATCAAATTAGTTAGTAAAGTGAAAAATAGGCATAAATTCACACTGTTCTCCATTCACCCCCCCTCTAGTGAAGCCATTCGTTTCTAACTAGGGCGTGAATGGTAAGATTTAATGATTTTTGAGAGATTTTAGGATTTAACAATGAATGACTAAATGTTAGTTTAATTTAGCAAGTGTAGGATCGTTGTATCACAAGAGGGGGGTTGAATTGTGTCTTTAGTAATTAAAAATTACTAGCGGATAAAACAAGAGCACAAAACACTTGTAAATAAAATTCTATTCTTTATAAACTTTAAAGAAAGAATTTACAATATCATTTCAGCTAAATTCCCTTCTTGACGATTTTGATATAGTAATGTCCGATATACAATTCAAATAGAAAATGAAGTCTTTATTCAAAACTAATTTCAAATTGTATAAAACTTGATCTTTATGCACGTAGCTCCTTTCCTTCTTTTGCCTCAGCTTCTGTATCTCTTCTTTCTAGTTGTCGAATTTCCAGACTTCTTGTGTTTGTAGCTCCTTTCTGAAATTGCTTGGAATTTCGAACTTCTTTTGATGTTGGAGAATTTTTCTAGATATGAATATTCATACTTGATTTTTCAGTTTGGGATCCGAATTGAATATTCAGACTTGGTTTTTGAGATTGGGATCCTCATTGTAATGTAGCTCATACTCTCTATTAATAATCGAACTATGACTTCACATTCAACATGTTCATCCACTTAATCCATAATCCACGTACTAATTTCAAATTCAAATCATCCACGATTTTCACTATCTTTTTGAATTTCCACTTTCTCCACTATCATTTTGAATTTCCACGATTTCCACTAGTAGATTTACCAAAACATTATTTTTCTGGAGTTTTGTAAAATATCTTCTAAGTCTTCATTTTATTCGAACACTTATCCTTTTAGTCCTGTAAAAACTCGAACACTTATCTGTAACTCTTTGAGTTTTTGCACCTACAAAACATGTGACTGAACATAGAAAACTTATCTGTTCGTTAGTAATTTTATAAAACTCGAATAGTTATCTATCCATGCGTATAAAAACTCAAACAGTAATCTGACTCTTCGATTTTCATTACCGAACGCACATGGAAAACACGTGACAACTTAAAACATTAAAAACACACGTGCAGATAACTTAATTATACGAGTTTTTAACATAACTCTTCGACTAAATCAAAATGTTAACTATCCGAAAGTTTAACTATCCAAAAATCTAACTATCCAAAAACTTTAACTATCTGAAAACTTTAACTATCTAAAAACTTTAACTATCCAAAAATTTTAACCATCCAAAAGTTAACTATCCAAAATTTTAAATGAAACTTTTCAATAACTTGTCAACATTTAATTACGTGACTATTATACTTAGAAAATATTATTTAGACTTATTTAAAAACTTTAATAAAGCATTTATCATCAAAAAAAATTCCTAATAGCAAGCATAAAATAATTTTTCTTAGTGCAAACACAAAGTAAATGAAGATAATGCACACAGGGATTTTAAGTGGTTCACCACTAATGGCTACTCTACCCCCAAGGGATACTTGGGCTTCACTAATCTTTCAAGACTTATAAACATTTGCTTTAAGGTCAAAGCAAGAACCAACCAATTGAACTGAGCTTTCTAGTCGTAGCTTCAACCAACCTATCTCTGAAGTTTTTAGTTGGCACACTTTAGTAAACCACTAGCTTGAGGAGATCAGAGTTTATTTGCATGGAGAGCTCTAGACTTGAGATTGTATTTGCTAAAGATTTGATCTTGAATATGTTCTACTATATTTGTGGAGCTTGGTGTATGGATATGTATATTCAAAAAGCTATCTAACTCTCTTGTTTGTTGTTTATATTTATAACATTAAGCATAACGATCATATTCACTTCTAACTTATGTATTCTACTGTACTTACTGAAATTGCAAGTATAAATATGGTAAGTTATCATTTAGGAAGGTTGTTAGGAATTTTGTTTTGATGATGAATGCTTTATTAAAGTTTATAAATAAGTCTAAATAATATTTTTTAAGTATAATAGTCATGTAATTAAATGTTGACTAGTTATCAGAAAGTTTCATTTAAAATTTTCGGATAGTTAACTTTCGGATAGTTAAAGTTTTTGGATAGTTAAGCTTTGATAGTTAAACTTTTGGATAGTTAACTTTCGGATAGTTAAAGTTTTTGGATAGTTAAGCTTTGATAGTTAAACTTTTGGATAGTTAACGTTTTGATTTAGTTGAAGAGTTATAAAAAAAAGTTGTATAGTTAAGTTATCTGCACGTGTATTTTTAATGTTTTAAGTTTTCATGTGTTTTCCACGTGCGCTTGGTAATGAAAATCAAAGAGTTAGATAACTGTTCGAGTTTTATAAAATGACTAACGAATAGATAAGTTTTTTTTGTTTAGTCACATGTTTTGTAGGTGCAAGAACTCAAAGAGTTACAGATAAGTGTTCAAGTTTTTACGAAACTGAAAGGATAAGTGTTCAACTAAAGTGATAACTTAAAAGATATTCTACAAATGTCCTGGACGATAAAGTTTCGGTGGATCGACAAGTGGAAATCGTGGAAATTCAAAATGATAGTGGAGATAGTGGAAATTCAAAATAAGAAGTGGACATAGTGGAAATTCAAAAAGACAGTGGAAATCGTGGATAAATTGAATTTAAAAATAGTACATGGATTATGGATTAAGTGGATGAACATGCTAAATGTAAAGTCATAGTTTGACTACTATAAATAGAGAGTACAAGCTGCATTACGATCATCCAAATCCCCAATCCCAATCTGAAAAACCAAGTCTGAATATTCAACTACATATCAAATTCAGAAAAAGTTCTCCAACATCAGAAGAAGTTTGGAACTCAAAGTAGTTTCAGAAAAGGAGCTGTAAATGTAAGAAATCTGGAAATTCGACAACTAGAGAAGAAGAGATACAGAAGCTAAGCAAAAAGAAGGAAAATGAACTACGTGCATAAAGATTAGGTTTTATACAATTCAAAATTAGCTTAGAATAAGGACTTCATTTTCTATTTGAATTGTATATTGGACTTTATCGTATCAAAACCGACAAAAAGGGAATTGAACTAAAAAGAAATTGTAAATTCTTTCTTTAAAGTTTATAAAGAATAGAATTTTATTTACGAGTGTTTTGTGCTCTTGTTTTATCCGTTGGTAATTTTTTAATTACTAAAGACACAATTCACCCCCTCTCTTGTGATACAATAAACCTATAACTAGTATCAGAGCTTAGTTAAAAGATTTTGATATAAAATTGATACCAATACAACTAGTATCAAAGCTTAGTTAAAAGCTTTTGATATAAAATTGATACCAATACAATTGGTATAAGAGCTTTCATTTCTCTATTTAGGAATCAGTTTTTCTTGTCATTTATTTAGGATCATCTGTTTAAATGGATAATACTGAGATTTTAGTTATGACTGAAGGACAGACTACTACTTGTCCTCCTATGTTTGAAGGTAGCAATTACAACTACTAGAAATATAGGATGAAAGTATTCTTTCAGTCAATTGATTTCAAATTATGGCATGTAATTAGCAATCCTATAGTGTTAGTTACATCTCCATATGATACTTGGACTTTTGATGAAAATGAGCAAATGACACTGAATGCTAAAGGTTTAAACATCTAGTTTTGTACTTTATCTCATGATCAATTTAATAAAATTTCTGCATATCAAACTACATATGAGATATGACATATATTAGAAGTTGCCAATGAAGGTGCTAACCAAGTCAAGGAATTTAAGATTAATATGTTAGTACATAAATATGAGCTTTTTAAAATGCATGAAAATAAATGTATCTCTGATATGTTTTCTTGTTTTCTTGAGATTGTAAATTCATTAAAATCTTTAAGCAAGGAATTCAAGGAAAAAGACTTGGTAAGAAAGATCCTTAGATCTTTAACTAAAATTGAGGCTCAAAAGACAACATCTATTGAAGAGTCCAAAGATTTAAATACATATACTCTCGATGATCTCATAGGTAATCTGACAACCTATGAACTACAACATTTAGATCTAAAAGGAAAGAATCCTAGAAGAGATCTAGCTTTCGAGGCTGATAAAGTCTTAAAAGATTCTAATGATGATTTACTATTGTTGACCAGAAAATTTAGAGATCTGTTGAAGAAATGCAGGAACTTCAGGTCAACAAAGGCATCTAGAGATATGGAGAAGAAGTCATTCATGAAGGACAAAATCATATGCTACAAGTGCAACAGGTCAGTTCACTTTCAAACTAATTGTCCTCTCAACAAAAATAAGAAGAATTCAAGGAGGAATTTCAGGAATAAGAAATTCAGAAAAAGAAAGGCACTTAAAGTGACATGGGGTGACTCTTCAACTTCACAAAGTGAAGAAACAAATGATTCAACATCAAGGAATGAATCCTCGTCAAGATTAGATTCAGAAGAAAATTTGGCAAATGTGTGCTTTATGGTGAATTCTAGTGAGGTATTTTTTGATCTAAATGCTAGTTATGATAATTTTGATAGATTACTTGTTGAATACAATAAACTAGCTAGAAAATATAAGAAAATAAAAATAGAAGGAAAGAACACTAGGGAAATACTAAATGAATTTGAAAATAAGATTAATTTTCTAAATTCTACGGTGAATAAATTTAATGAAGAAAATCAAAAGCATGCACAAGAAATTTTAAAGTTTACTGCAATAGAAAGAAAATTGCATGCTAATTGTGAAAATTTAATTGCTGATAAAAAGAAAATGATTTGTGAAGTTGAAAAAGTGAAACTGATTATTACTGATTTAAATTCAGAAATTGATATGTTAAAAATTAAGGTTTATGATCAAAAAGCTACCTTAAGAAAATGGAATAATAGTCAAACTATAACAAATGAACTTAGTAGTAAAATATCAAATGTAGAAAAACATGGTATTGGTTTACACGATGTATCTTCTGAAAATTATATATTGTATGTGTAGGATCGTATGGCTACACAAGAGGGGGGTGAATTGTGTTTTTCAATATTTTCTGAAATATAATTGAAACTTTAAAACTCAAAAACAAGTCGAGACATTATTTTCATAAAATCATTTTTATTCAAGGTTTCAATTACAATATACAATTCAATTCTCCTTAGAAATTGTAGATGCAATTATATCTCGATACCATGTATCATTTAAACAATTTCATAACTACAAATAGAGAAAACTAATTTACGGAATTTAAAACATTTCTCCCTCTTTGAGATCTTTCTTCTTCTTCTTTTTCTTCTTCAGCAATTCTTCAGTGACAAATATCTTGTCTTTCTCTACTTCACCGAATTTCTTTTCTTCTGATACTTTATATCTTTAGTGACATAAATAATACCTTTTTCTGCTTCACTGAATTTTCTTCCACTTGATACTTTAAATCTTCAGTGACATAAATAATACATTTTTCTGCTTCATTGAATTTTCTTCCACCTGATACTTTAAATCTTTAGTGACATAAATAATACCTTTTTCTGCTTCACTGAATTTTCTTCCACTTGAGAGATTTTCCTTGAAGAGGTATTTTTGATCCCTGAAAAAGATTTTTCTTTTGGTGTGTAGGGATAGTTTGATCCTTGAAAAGATTTTTCTTTTTGTGTACAAGGATTCATTTGATCAACGAGAATTCTATGCCTTTTATACTGTATCTTCATTCAATGCATATCCTTCACATTCAACCACTACCAATTTTCCACTTCTTCACATCTTTTCTTTTTCCTTCATCGAAATAAGCACATTCTGACCCACGTTTACATTTTGAATTTTCTTTAATCATTAGTCTTGGATCTCTGAAAAATTTCCTACAAAATAAACTTTCTCGTCCAAAAAATTTTCATCAAGTGTAATAAGAAGTCGTTACTTTAATGTTAACTAAACGAGTAACACAAGTATATATATATAACTTAATGTTTTCTAACTTAACGAGTTCATCATGTGCCATTTCACGTGACAAGTACTATAGCTAACTCAACAAACTAAGTCTGTGGTGTTACGCTAACTCAACAAACTAGCTTAACCTTTCTTTCGGAAGGTTAAACGATAACTCACCGAAAACAATTTAAGTTTTGGAAAGTTACGGTTGTAAGTTTTCGAAAAACTTTAACTCACCGATTCAACAATAAACAAATGTTTTTATAATAAGAATTTTACCACGTGCAAAAATAACAACTTAAGTTTATAACGCTAACCTAACGCATTGCCTTAGTGTTCAATATAGCAACTCAACGCGTTTAGTTATGTTAACTTAATGAGTTAAACATGTGCACCTCATGTGATACAATACAACATTCGTAACTTATAATTTCACCACGTGTATAACACTAACTTAATGAGTTCGTCTCTTCTTTTACTCACTAACTTAACGAGTTCTCACGTGACCTCTATATAAATAAAACTCTAACTTAACGAGTTGTCTAAACGTGTACTATTTATGATATAGAAGATATAACTTTAAAACATATCATGCTTTTCAATAAAAACACATGTTAACTTACCATTTAGTTAAATGAGAAATTAATGTAATGAAACGACTAGTTATTAACTTCAGATCCAATACAAACAAGTATTTATGTTAGTAAGCTTTTTCTATATTAATTGATGATTTTAATTTCTTTTCACAAGCAATAGTAATTGAGCAAATATGATTATTTTCATTCAGCACACATCATCAAAACAAAATACTCAACAATATGATAGTACTATTAAAAATAATGTCTTTATTTCTAGTAGTAAGAATAGTAAAAGAAAAATTATTCCGTGTGTGAATAAAAAGGGAGATAAATATCTGCAAATTGATAAAGTACAACACATAGATAGTAGCACATGATGCAAGAGTTCTAAAAGAAATTTTCAAAAAAATTAGGGTAAGTCATTTGAAAACATTAATATCTTTGAACAGTTTTCTTTATATTTGAAAAATATCAGATATTGGAATGAGCAATTAAATAATGTCAGAAATGAAAATTTCAACTATGTTTTACATAGAGATAAATGTTCTAATAATTACAACACTAAGAGTAATAAACACAGGAATAATTATCAAAAAATAAATAAGTTGAAGTTTAAAAATATTGATTATTTTGATATGACTCCTAAAATTCTTGGACCCACTTAGAAATGGGTTCCAAGAAATAAAATCTCTTCTTAACTATTCTACAAGTACACAAATCAAAATAGATAATGAATAGTGGAGCATCCAACTACATGACTAGAGATATATGATTACTTACAAAAGTAACAAAGACAAAGAATGGACAATCTACCTTTGGAAATAAAAGTAAAACAAAAATCCTTGGGTCTGGCAAGGTTTAGGTAACTGAAAAATGTTTTATAAATGATGTCTTATTAGTAGAAAACTTAGGTTTTAATTTATTAAGTGTTCCTGTCTTAATGAAATTTTACAAAGTGATTTTTGAAAATGATTCTTGTAAAATTATAAGCATACACAAAAACAAAATTTTATTTACTACATACAAGAAAGGATTTGTTTGTATTCTGAATTTGCCTTCTAATATTATTAAAGACAATGCTTGCTTGATTGCAAAATTTGATGAAGTCATTTTATAGCATAGAAGGTTAGGACACTCAAACTTAAAATTATTACAAAAGCTGTCTAAAACGAATCACACCTACTTGCTGTTAAACGAATTTTTCAATATCTATTAAGAACCATCAATGTCAGATTGTTTTACTTTAAACACAATTCTTTAAATTTAATAGGTAATAGTGATGTTGATTTTGCATGATATAGGTCTAAAAGAAAAAGCACTAGTGCCACTTGTCAATTATTAGGAAATTCTTTAGTGTCATGGTTTAGCAAAAAGCAAAATTGTGTAGCATTATCTACAATAGAAGTTGAATATATAACTGTTGTATTTTGCTGTGCTCAAATCCTATGGATCAGACAGACTTTAAAAGATTTTAACTTAACCTATAAACCAACTAAGATTTTCTGTGATAGTAGTTCTATAATAAGTTTGTCTAAAAATCTTGTTTTACACTCACGAGCTAAACATATAGAAGTTCGACATCATTTTCTAAGGGATAATGTGATAAAAGGAAAAATAGTATTAAATTTTGTTCCAACCACAGAACAATTAGTAGATCTATTTACAAAAACCTTAGATGAGAATACCTTTTCAAAATTACGATTAAAACTTGGTATCTGTAGGTTATCTAATGTTTAAATTGTCTTGTTCATTACATAATATTTTGATTTGTTATAAAGGAGTTTAGAATTGAATTTCTTTATATTAAAAAAAAAACTTAAAATATCTATTTTTAGAATTATTGTTTACTAGTAAAGAATTTATGAAATTCTAATTTTCATTGAAGTCAATTTATTTAAGAAAAATTAAAAAAAGGTTACTTAAGGAAAGCTGATTTAATTCAATATGAGTATCAACTATATTTTTGTTACTTATGAATATGCTATTATAGAGATTTTAACTGGAAAATACATAGAAAATATGTACTATTTATTAAAGGAAAGTTATTAACATACTATTAGAAAAATTAAATCTTACGGTTGCCTCTTATTCAATTTACTATCTTATTTTAATTTTTGGTTTGAAATTACTTGAGTAATTAAGTCTATTGGGGGATCTTAAACCCTAGTCACTTAAACCAACTAGTTTAGGATGTGCTGACTGAAAACTCATTATACAAGTAATTCAGATTCTAATTAAAAAAAAAAGGGGTTACTTATTCTCACTTATCATTGAGTCACTTAAGCAAGAGATTGTGATTATGAAAAAAGATGATATTTTGGGAGGTAATAAATATATATAAAAAAAAGGGGCAATGTACTCAAGCTTAGTTTATTTTACAAGTGTTATAATAATTCTGCCATAAGTTGTGCATATAATCTTTGTTATTTTTTTTATTACTATCTATTCTTTACACATAATGTAATGCATTTATTTTCTTAAGTTCGAGTACTCATTATTGAATTCTTTTAAGTTACCTGAAGGTATATCTCTATAAATTTTCTTTTGTAAACTGAATAAAATAAAAGTCAGAAAGTCTAAGTTATTAAAGCGACTACTTATTTTTGTATTTAATTTTTAAAAAAAAATGAAATTTTTTTTATAATGGGGCTTGGCAAACCACTTAAGTAAGCCATTTAAACTTAAATGAAAAATTTGGGGCTTGGCAACTGTTTAGAATGAAAAAGTGCATATTATTAACGGTTAAATGATGGTTAATTGCATAATATTTAGCTTATCCTATGAGAATTAAGCCATTATGTTATAATTGCACTATTATATGCTTTAATTAAAGAATCTGCTTAATTTTGGGGAATTAATGTTAATTTAGTACATTTTTGAACTGTCGGTAAGTTGTAGGCTATGAAATCCTTAAGTATCCGAAAATTCTGATATTTCAGACAGTTATGTTTAACATACTGAACATGTATCGGATAGTTATGTTTAAACTACCGAATAGTTATGTTTTAAAAGAATATTTTATTATTTCCTGAAGTACACGTGTCAAAACCATAATGCATGACTTTAGTGAACTTTCGACGAGTTATCTATAACTATCTGAAATTGTAGTTGAGCATTAGATAGTTATATGTGTAACTCTCTGAAATCTCCTTTTATTTATAAAATAGCTGATAACACGTGTCATGTTCTGGAAAAGTGACTTAAGTGGATTTTCGGTGAGTTAGCTGTAACTATCCGAAATGCATCTGAACATCGGATAGTTAGACCTATAACTCTCCAAAATGTTTCTTTTATTATTAAATTGCTGATGACACATGTCGAGATCTGGTAGATTTACTTAAGTTATATATCGGTGAGTTATTTGTAACTATCTGAAATGCATCTAGGCATCGGATAGTTAAGTTTGTAAGTATCCGAAATGCACCTGAGCATTGGATAGTAAAATTTATGCATGTGTTGAATTTAAATGCTTTAGTATATCACATGAGATGCACATGTTTAAATCGTTAAGTTAGCATAACTATACGCGTTGAGTTACATGAATACACACTAAGGTAACGCGTTATGTTAGCGGCTTATTTCTTTATTGCATGTGTTTTATAGTTAAATCAACGAGGTAATTCCATTGAGTTATCTGTAACTCCACGGACTATGTATTTTCTAATATACCACTGTAGTAGTTGTAGAAACAGGATAGTTGGAAGGAAAAACCACGATCACACGTATCACGCAGGAATTCACTCATCGAAGGGAGATGAAATCATCATCGTTGATATGAATGAAGGAAATCCAACCGACCATTCAAGTAGAAGTAGTTACCACTGAAGAAATATAAAAGAAAAAAAGAGAAAAAGAAGAAAGTGTGTGTGATCGATGGGTATGGCCAGTGTGTACAGAGGAGGAGCACTAAATTTTCTGCAGACAGCGTCGGCAATTCTCTGAAGTACCACACCAACCATTATCACCACCACATTATCACCACCACCATAATCACCAACCATCGTAGGTCTGTGAGGATACTTTCCTGATGTCGGGTCAATTCCGAGCCAAACACAGTACTTGACAACCACTGTGAGGAGTGATCGCGTCACGGGAAGGGAAGCCATTTTCACCAAGCACCGACTCATATTTCAAGAGATCATAAAGCTTCTAGCCTTGGCTTCGGGTTGATGCCTGTATGCTGAAGAGGAGATCATCTTGCAATTCTAGACTCACGATTCTATAGGGAGAGGAGACAGAATTGTAAGTGGTTTAATTTTTAGTGGTGTAATCACATCGTATGTAGTGACAGAAGTATTTATTGTCGACTGAGATTACTTTACATTTCACCTTTCGCCCATTTCCATGTTCATGTTAAAACAAAAATACCAAAAATAACTTATCTATGTTTGTATTTTGTATTTGAGTGTTGTATTGTTTGTGTTGTATCGTGATTAATGTTATCTTTGTCAGTGTTGTGATTGTTTTATGTTTGTTTTAGTTTTACAGTTTACTGAAATTGGTTCATTCAAAAGACTTAAAGATTTTAATGGTTACTGTTTGTGTTGAGTATTTTTGTTTTGATGATGTGTGTTGAATGAAAATAATCATATTTGCTCAATTACTATTGCTTGTGAAAAGAAATTAAAATCATCAATTTATACAGAAAAAGCTTACTGATATAAATACTTGTTTGTATTGGATCTGAAGTTAATAACTAGTCGTTTCGTTGCATTAATTTCTCATTTAGCTAAACGTTAAGTTAATGTGTGTTTTTATTGAAAAGCATGATATGTTTTAAAGTTATATCTTCTGTATCATGAATAGTGCACATTTACACAACTCATTAAGTTAGAGTTTTCTTCGTATAGAGGACACGTGAGAACTCGTTAAGTTAGAGGCTTAAAGGTTAAAATAGATCACGTGATAGCTCGTTAGGTTTGTGAGTAAAAGAAGTGACGAACTCGTTAAGTTAGTGTTATACACATGGTGAAATTATAAGTTACGAATGTTGTATTGTATCACGTGAGGTGCACATGTTTAACTCGTTAAGTTAACATAACTAAACGTGTTGAGTTGCTATATTGAACACTAAGGCAATGTGTTAGGTAAGTATTATAAACTTAAGTTGTTATTTTTGCACATGGTAAAATTCTTATTATAAAAATATTTGTTTATTACTGAATCAATGAGTTAAAGAGTTTTTCGGTGACTTACATCCATAACTATCCGAAACTTAAACTGTTTTCAGTGAGTTATCGTTTAACCTTCCAAAAGAAAGGCTAAGTTGGTTCGTTGAGTTAGCATAACACCACAGACTTAGTTCATTGAGTTAGCTACAATACTTGTCACATGAAATGGCACATGAGGAACTCGTTAAGTTAGAAACGTTAAGTTATATATATATACTTGTGTTACTCGTTTAGTTAACATTAAAGTAACGACTTCTTATTACACTGATGAAAAATTTTTGGACGAGAAAGTTTATTTTGTAGGAAATTTTTTAGAGATCCAGGACTAATGATTAAAGAAAATTTAAAATATAAACATGGGTTAGAACGTGTGTGTTTCGATGAAGGAAAAAGAAAAGACGTGGAGAAGTGGAAAACTGGTAGTGGTTAAACGTGAAGGATATGCATGAAATGAAGATACAATATAAAAGGCATAGAATTCTCGTTGTTCAAACTATCATTGCACACAAAACGAAAATCTTTTCAAGGATCAAACTATCCCTGCACACCAAAAGAAAAATCTTTTTCAGTCATCAAAAACACCTCTTTGGGAAAAATCTCTCAAGTGGAAGAAAATTTAGTGAAGCAGAAAAAGGTATTATTTATGTCACTGAAGATTTGAAGTATTAGAAGAAAGCAAATTTGGTGAAGCATAAAAAGACAAGATATTCGTCACTAAAGAATTGCTAAAGAAGAAAGAAGAAGAAGAAGAAGAAAGATCTCAAACAGGGAGAAATGTTTTAAATTCCGTAAATTAGTTTTCCTTGTTTGTAGTTATGAAATTGTTTAAATGATACATGGTATCGAAATATAATTGCATCTACAATTTCTGAGGAGAATTAAATTGTATATTGTAATTGAAACCTTGAATAAAAATGATTTTATGAAAACAATGTCTCGACTTGTTTTTGAGTTTTAAAGTTTTAATTATATTTCAGAAAATATTAAAAATACACAATTCACACCCCCTCTTGTGTAGCCATACGATCCTACAAGTGGTATTAGAGCTTTGTTAATAATCTTTGATATAAAATCAATACCAACTTATTAAATATCATTGCTTATTCTACCTTCCTTGTTTTTAAACAAACATTAATATCTGAGTATACGTTTAACTTCCTTGATTTAAGGCTCAAGTTGTTTTAAAGTTTTAGATTGTTTGAAATCAAATAGGTTGAAAAATCTAAGGTAATATGGCTACTGGAAATGGTAATTTTTCTTTATATGAAGGCCAAAATCTTAATCGTCCTCCTTTATTTGATGGAATACATTTTGAATATTGGAAATATAGGATGACTATTTTTCTTCAAAGTATAGATCATAAGTTGTGGTTCATGATTTCGAAACCATATACTCCGTTAACTACTCCTTATAATACTTGGACAATTACTGAAAAAGAAAATGAAACTCTGAATGCTAAGGGCATAAATATTTTATTTTGTGCATTGAGTTATGAAGAGTTCAATAAAGTGTCGACATATAAATCTGCTTATGAGGTGTGGCATGTATTAGAAGTTTTACATGAAGGTACTTCTCAAGTTAAAGAGACTAAAATAAACATGTTGTTTCATAAGTATGAACTCTTTAAGATGCATGAAGACGAAAGTATTTCTAAGATGTTTTCCAGATTTCTTGATATCATAAACTCTTTAAAATGTTTAGGAAATAGTTTCGAACAGAAGGATTTGGTGAAGAAAATTCTCAGATCTCTAAGTTCTAAATGGTCTCAGAAAGTAACATCAATTGAGGAATCACGAGATTTAAATGTTTATACTATGAATGAACTTATAGGAAATTTAACAGCTTATGAAGTTCAATTAAATGAATCATTGAGTCACAACAAACTAAAAATGAAGAAAGAAATAGCCTTCGAAATTAATTCAGATTCTGATATATCTACTGATTTTGATGAGGATTTGATTTTGCTGACTAGGAAATTCAAGAAAGCATGGAAAGCTAGGAAACATCAAAGGAACAAAAATGATAAACCCTCAACCTCAAAATCACTAAATGACAAGAATTCTTCATCCAGAAAGTATGTATGTTACAATTGTAAGAAACCTGGACATCTTTCTCTAGGTTGTCCTATGAGGATAAATGAAAAGCAAAGTAGGACAAATCAGAAGAAGACGGCTCAGAAAACTCAGAAAAAGTTTTACAAGAAAAAGGCTTTGAAGGTAACTTGGGATGACACGTCTAAAGAGTCTGAATCTGAGGAATTATCATCAAAATCTTTACATTCAGAAGGAGAACAAGAGTTAGAAGACGTTGCTCATGTGTACTTCATGGTAGATGAGTCTGAGGTAATATCTGATCTTGAAAGTCATTCAGATTTCAACTTTGATGAATTATTATGTGCTTATCATGCATTATTACAAAAACTTAAAGTATGTAAACTGGAAAATAAGAATATTAGAAAATCTTCATCCATTATGGAAAAAGAAAATTGTTTCCTGTCTACTACTTTAGAAAAGTTTAAATGTGATAATGAAAATCATGCTAGAGATTTGCAAAAGTTTAGATTTAATGAATGTATCTTGCATGAACAAATATAAAATATAAATGCTGAAAAATTAAAGATAGAATCTGAAATTGAAATGTTGATAAACAATATAAATGAACTTGAATTAGAGATAGATAAATTAAAACTGAGAGAGCAAGATTTAAATTCTACCATTGAGAAATGGAATTTAAGTCAAACTAAGTTAGACAAACTAACTAGTACCCCTACGGTGTCTTATAAATTTGGCTTAGGATTTGATTATCCTGAATATCCTAAATCTCAAGCCAATAAAGAATTTATTAATTGTAGTTCAAGTAAATCTAAGACTAAAATTTCTTTTATTATGAAACAAGGTAATAAATATGTAGAAGTAGGAACTTCAACGGATGAATCATGTGGTAATAATATAAATCAATGTGATTTGTCAAATTGTACTTCTAGCATGACTATTAATGTTTCTAAAAATCTTGTTTCTTGTTTTGGAAATTTAGTTTCTAATGTTTCTAAAATTTCAGACAATTGTAGTAAACTGAAAATTCAGAAACCTGAGCATGTAATTCAATACACTGGTATTAGACCAATTACTCATTCTACATGTGATAAAACCAAAAATTTTTGTGTAGAAAAAGATTTTGTATGTACGGAAAATGTTAATACAAGTACAAAATCTTGGTATGTACTTAAATGTATGAGCATGACCAAAATAAATTCACATCTGATAAAAATCTATTTGGTCTTGATTATACTACATCTGAAAACAAAAAGAATGATTGTAAAAACAATAATGCTATTGTGAGTATGAAGCTAATGATAAATCAATAGTACTTACAACTAATAAGAATATAAATGATAATGTTAAACTATTTTTAAACAAAAAGAAGAAATATGCGTTTAATGAACTTGGTCCCCAACAACATTGGGTACCAAGAAAAAGTTTTTCTTAATTTGTGTTGCAAGAGGAAACAACATCAAAATAGATCTTGGACAGTGGAGCGTCAAGTCACATGACCGAACAAAAAAGTCTATTACAAAATTTTACAAATACCATGAAAGGAAGTGTAACATTTGGAAATAAAAGCAAAGATAAAATCATAGGTATGGGCAATGTTCAAATAACTCCTACTTGTGTTATTTCGAATGTACTATATGTAGAAAACATAGGATTTAGTTTGCTGAGTGTCATAAAAGATAAAGGTATATTTTTAAATCAGGAAAAATATGCAGATGAAATGCTTAAGAAATTTAATTTTAATGATACAAGGATTCGAGGAACTCCTATGAGTACTACTTTAAAGTTAGATATTGATGACATAGGAAAATCTATAGATCAAAGAAAATATAGAAGTACGATTGGTTCTTTACTTTATTTGACTGCTAGTAGACCTAATATTATGTTTGTTGTATGTGTTTGTGCTAGATTTCAATCTAATTCTGAAGAATCACACTTAATTGCAATTAAAAGAATATTTAGATATATACAAGGAACTAAAAATTTCAGACTGTATTATTCTAAGGATAGTTCAATAGATCTTATAGGATATACTGATACTGATTATATAGGATCTAAATCTGATAGAAAGAGTACCAGTGGCACATGTCAATTATTGGAAAATAATTTGGTGTCATGGTTTAGTAAAAAGTAAAAATGTGTAGCACTTTCTACTACAAAAGCTGAATATGTTGTTGCTGCATTGTGTTGCACTCAAATTCTATGGATAAGGAAAACTTTAGAAGATTTTGGATTATCTTATGATACAACTGAGATTTATTGTGATAGTAGTTCTGCAATAAATCTTTCCAAAAATCCTGTATTACATTCAAGAGCAAAGCATATAGAGGTTAGACATCATTTTCTAAGAGATAACGTAATCAAAGGAAAAATTAAATTAGAATTTGTGCCTAGTAAAAATCAATTAGCTGATATATTTACAAAACCTCTAGACGAAAATATATTCTACAACATTAGATTAAATTTAAGTATTTGTAGGCTATGTGATGTGTAAAATGCTTAAACTCCACATAAAAAGATAAATATTATTGATGATGTTGTTCACCTCATGGATATTATATACTTATTATAAATATCTAAAGTAATATCTAAACTGCTGCTTAAGATACTATGTATTTATTGTAAAATCATAGTAGTATCTTATTGATTTTAAGTACTTTATCAATTTTAATGGTTTTTACGATTTTAAGTGGAAGTATAAATGAAAAACATTAAATACTTCTAACATTTTGAAATTTTGATTAAATGTTTTCTTTGAATCAAGGAAAATGCATATGATCATGCGTAAATTTGACTTAATTGATTAAACTTGTAGAATAAGTTATATGTAACTTATCTTAAACTGTTAATCAAAAGTATAAGCTTATTGAAACTGATTCATATTCTCAGTACAATCATAGAAGTAAAAATTGTATGAGATTTGTGTTTTATTGCATCTGTATTAATGGAATACATATATACTGTGCTTAAAATGAAAAGTGCTTACAAAGTGAAAATCTTTGAGAGTTTATTGATCAGTTTGATCACGAGCCTTTTGTACTTGAGCAGATAGATATGTAAGGATTGTTGTCCTAAAAAAGGATTCTTTAAATCTGGCAACCTAAGGTCCTGATCAGATCTGGGATTGTTGATTGAAAGCTCATTACACGGGTACATTAGAAAGCTCTTGTATGATTCAAGCTTTTCAAACTTACTTTTAAAGAAAATTATCAATATTTACTGTTTTGAAAAGAAAAAGTTGTTTCATTAATTACAGATATCTTTGAATCACATATAGTTTATACCAATATGACTACTGATTTATTGAATCAACATTAGTACTTTTGAAAACGTTTATTTGAGATACATTCTTTTGTTCTCCATGAATTAATCACATTAAGTTCAAAGTTGTGTTTTGATTCATATACAGTAAGAATTGATTCTAGAAATCATTTTTGATGATGTTAGGATAACGGAAGTCTTTGAAAAGAAAATTTAAAAGTATAGTTATACTTAACATCTATTGTCACTACAAGTATATTTTGTATTTTCATTGAATATATTTGAAGTATATTTGTAGGGGGAGGATTAACAATGTCGAAAATAGATTAATATAATTTAGAATACAAATCTTAGTTAATCTGAATTAATGTCCTCTTAAAATCTTGATGAAATAATTTAAAAAGACATAGATTTAAAGGACAAAATGTTCAAATAGTTTACAATGTTCTCAAGATAATGTTAAGTTTAGCATGTGTGTTGTTTTCGGAACGTTTCAGTTGGAAGCATCCGAAAATTGTTTTAAGTGTACTAATTGGAAGTTATGTTAGATAAGGTAATGTGTAAAACTGCCTCTAGACAGCGTTTTACTCGTTAGGTTAGTTAATTCAACGAGTTATACTTGAATATTTTGGGTACCTTGATTAAATAAACTTTATTCAATATTTATTTAATTTCTAAACTCGACTTCTCTTCATGTTGAGTTATACGCCTAAAAATCCTATTTAAACAGTTATTACACAGGCACTTAGGTTATTTGTAAACTTTGTCAAGAAAATCTTTCCCGCTTGTTGTTGTTATAACCTGCGACGATGGTCTCTAAGTTCTACAAAGGTCGTGGCAGAGGAAAAGGCAAAAGCAAAAGAGATGCAAAAGGAAAAGAAATAGAAAATGATGAAGTTCCACGTACTTGGTTCAAGAAAATATTTTGAGTGGACAAAAGGTTAGCAGAAATATATAGTGAATATTTCTTTCCTGAAGGTATACTGAATGAAGTTAGACAAGAACTTTAAAATACTGATGCAAATATTACATACATGGGTATTCGTAGTGAATTTGATAGAGAATACAGAATGAAGTGTGTTGAAATTGCATTTTTGGAATAGTATGCAAAATATTTGGAAAAAGGTGTAGGTTCATCAAATAGAACTCCTCAAACTCCTATAAATGGTACAAGACTACATTCATTTGAGGAAGTGCATGAATCAGCAATCCCTACCCCTTTATATTCAAAACAAGTAGAATCAAATATTGCTGTAGATCATAGAAAAGTTGAAGTTCTTCGAAAGGCAGTTGCAATAGAAAGTGCCCTTGAAGAAATAAAGTAGAAAACTTTTATGAAGCAATTTGAAAAGAAAATAGCAATACTTGAAGAGGAGAAACAGAAATATTATAGTAGAAGGAAAGTCAGAAAATTTATGTCTAAGGAAACAAAATCTGTTAAAAAGGAAAATCAGATGAAAATTTATTTCCAAGGGACAATGTATGTCTAGACATTGTACCTTATTGTGCATCTGATAAACTCATCAGTTCCGAATACACTAAAACTGATGAAGATAATGAGACTTTATTTTCCCTTGCTAGAAAGCTTGAGAAGAAATACAAGTCAAATATGAGCTCAAGTTTTTCTATTAGTACAAGTCCTGATGATGTAGAAATTGACAAATCAAAGCATCAGGCACCTGACATTGAACAAGTTATTGCAGATATAATTGACAATGTTGAAGTAGTAACTAGTTCACATGCTGAATTGTCTAGAGTAGCAGATATTGAAAATGTTAAGACTCCATAAGAGCTAAAAGTTAACCAATCTTCTACAGAATCTATAGAAGCAGAGTCTAAGAATTCACAGCATGATTCAATGGAATTATCTGTTGAACAAAATGAACAATTACAGACAGATACATTGGTTATAGAATTTATGGAAAAATTGAACTCTAGAGATTCTATAGAGACTGAACAGATGAATGTTGAGCATATTGACAATGTTCCTAACACTATTGAAGTTGAAGAATCAAGCTTACTTGAGCAGCTTCAAGATAATATTTTGGAAGAGGAACAACATGACATTCATTTTGAAGAAGAGGTTCCTGAAGATGAATTAAACTCTGAATCACGGCTTCAGGTATCACCTTCTTTGTGTACAATATTAAAAATTCAAGGTAATGCAATTCATTTTAGATCTGAAGAAGCATTATAGAAATACAATAATCTGATTATATGTTAGATTCTGCATGCTCGTCCAATAAAATTTAGAAATTTGATGGAAATAAGAGATCTGTTTGAGTTTCAAGGTCTCATTAAATTCTTGCCAGGAGGAATGAAATAGAAGCAATACACAGAGCTTATTGTAGCTTTTTATAGCAATCTGGTCAAGAATGGAAATTTTCTGAAAACTCAAATAAATGAACAGGAGTTTATATTGTCTCCTGAGTTAATTTTTGAAGTTATAGGATTGAAGAATGAAGGTGTTGTTGTTACAAACAGATTTGACATGATAAGACAACTGGAATGGAACATTCAGTCTTTATCAAAAATTCCAGATATATATTCTGAAATGAGATTAATGGAAATTCTGAATGTAGAGGTAAGCTTTATTACAAATATATTGCATGCAAATTTATTTCAAAGAGTTGGACACAATTTGGAAGTCAACAGAAGCTGTTTATATGCAACTTATGGCCTGTTGGATAGAATTCAAATAAATTGGTTTGATGTTTTTATGTATCAACTACAGCATATGAGTTCAGAGTTATTTTATGGTGATGCTATATGTAGAATCATTGCAAGCCAATTGACTTTATCCGACTGGCCCTTTGAAACTAAGGGCATGAGAGCATTTAGTGTCAAAGATTTGTAAAAAATTCCAGGCCATGCATAAACCTCAACGACAACAACAACCTGATACAGACCATATACAACAACAACAACAAAGTTATTCAGTTCAAGCAGAACAGCAAACCCAGCTACCTCCTAACTTCGATGTAGTGTTTAACGACATCAGAAATGATATTAGGCATTTAGGAGATAAAATATGTAATGCTATAAGTGATATACTTAGGAGGGGTCGATAACTGTTTTTGTTTGTTTCTGAATACAAAATGTAATGTTTGTATTACTTGTTTGATTCATTGAACAATACATTTTTCTGTAAATGTGTTCAATTATTATTGTTGTTTACAGAAAGAGTTGTTGTAATTCTCTTATATATATATATATTCTCTGTAATTATCTTTTTGATTAATGACTAAAAGGGGGAGAAATATTATAAAAAGATGATTATGATCTTAATTGCATATATATATTATAAAAGGAGATGCTATTTAAATGCTAAGGGCTTAAATATTTTATTTTGTGCATTGAGTTATGAACAGTTCAGTAAAGTGTCGGCATATAAATCTGCTTATAAGGTGTGGCATGCATTAGAAGTTTCACATCAAGGTACTTCTCAAGTTAAAGAGACTAAAATAAACATATTGATTCATAAGTATGAACTCTTTAAGATGCATGAAGACGAAAGTATTTTTGAGATGTTTTCCAGATTTCTTGATATCATAAACTCTTTAAAATTCTTAGGAAAGAATTTTGAACAAAAGGATTTGGTGAGGAAAATTCTCAGATCCCTATAATCTAAATGGTCTTAGAAAGTAACATCAATTGAGGAATCATGAGATTTAAATGTTTATACCATGAATGAACTTATAGGAAACATAATAGCTTATGAAGTTCAATTAAATGAATCACTGAGTCACAACAAACTAAAAATGAAGAAAGAAATAGCCTTCAAAATTAATTCAGATTTTGATATATCTACTGATTCTAACAAGGATTTGATTTTGCTGACTAGGAAATTGAAGAAAGCATGGAAAGCTAGGAAATAGCAAAGGAACAAAAATGATAAACCTTCAACATCAAAATCACTAAATGACAAGAATTCTTCATCTAGAAAGTATGTATGTTACAACTGTAAGAAACCTGGACATCTTTCTCCAGACTGTCCTATGAGGAAAAATGAAAAGCATAGTAGGACAAATCAGAAGAAGACGACTTAGAAAACTTAGAAAAAGTTTTACAAAAAAAAGGCTTTGAAGGTCACTTGGATGACACATCTGAAGAGTCTGAATCTGAGAAATTATCATCAAAATCTTCACATTCAGAAGGAGAACAAGAGTTAGAAGACGTTGCTCATTTGTGCTTCATGGCAGATGAGTCTGAGGTAATATCTGATCCTGAAAGTCATTCAGATTTCAACTTTGATGAATTATTATGTGCTTATCATGCATTATTACAAAAACCTAAAGTATACAAATTGGAAAATAAGAATATTAGAAAATCTTCATCCATTATGGAAAAAGAAAATTGTTTCCTGTTTACTACTTTAGAAAAGTTTAAATGTGATAATGAAAATCATGCTAGAGATTTGCAAAAATTTAGATTTAATGAATGTATCTTGCATGAACAAATACAGAATATAAATGATGAAAAATTAAAGATAGAATCTGAGAATGAAATGTTAAGGAAAAATATAAATGAAGTTGAATTAGAGATAGATAAATGAAAACTGAGAGTGCTAGATTTAAATTCTACCATTGAGAAATGGAATTTAAGTCAAACTTGTTAGGATCGATAGGCTCACCAGAGGGGGGATGAATGGTGAAAGTGTGTAGTTTTAAAATTCTTTTAATGTTGAATCGAATGATTCAACAAAAATGTAATGAGATGAAACTAATATAGTGCAAATCAACAGAGAAAAGAAACACACAGCAAATTTTTAGGTGGTTCACCAATTTGGCTAGTCCACCCCCAAGATTCACTTGGGCTTCACTAAGTGTTTCAACACTTACACACTTGCTTTCAAGTCAAAGCAAGAACCAACTACACAGAAGTTTTCAGGTAAAAACTTCAGTAAACCAACCTCTAGAGTTTTCAGGTCGAAACTTAAACCAACACTGTATGTAGCTTTCAAGTTGAAGCTAAGAACCAACAACTTTAAACCTTCAATCAAAGTTTTGGCACAAGAGCTTTTTCTATAGTAGATCATCTAAATATTCTAAAAACTCGAATAGTTATCTAACTCTCCGAAAGGAAAACTCGGATAGTTATCTAACTCTGCGACAAGTCCTTTAAGCTTCTGTTCTGTATTTCTGCACGGGGTTTATTGAATGACTTAACTTTCGGATAGTTATACCTGTAACTCTCCAAAAAGTCATTTAAGCTTCCGGATAGTTAACTCCTTAACTATCCAATCATTCAATCTCCTTAACTGCCTGATAAAATAACTCTCCGAAGGCTTTACAATTTCGGATAGTTATTCTTCTAACTGTCCGATAGTATTGCTGTTGTTTTAAACTTACTCTTCGAACCTATAACTGTTTGATTTTCCTATAAGTTTAAGACGGTATTATCTAGAAACTTCTCCATCTGTTCATCTGCATGAAATCTATTCTATCTGCCTTCTGATCTAATGCTGCACTGACTTAACTATGAAATACAATATGTTTCCTCACATAGGTTTTGCATTATCAAAATACTAGGGTCCTAACAATCTCCCCCTTTTTGATAATGACAAAAACCTTTACATCTATTTACATGTATTTCACTCCCTAGTGTATTACTATACAATCAGTCACAAAGAGAAAAATAAAACAGGAATTTATCAATACTATACTAACGAGTAGGGATTCCTCCCCTTGACTTTGAGCTGACTTCTCCCCCTATCTATGTGCTGAGTTTTTCTTCTCTTTTAATGATTCTCTTTTAGTGCTTGTTGGAAATACTGTAAGTGACCAAATTTCCAAATTCTTCTCCCCCTTTTTGTCATTATATAAAAAGGTGAGGACTGTAAAACTAAGTTTCTGTAAAAGCTGATATTGACTGTATCCTACACGAGAAGGTTAGTAGAAAAACAAGCTCCCAAATGGTGAGCTTAATGAAAAAAATATTTAAAGATCTTGTAAAGAACATATTCCTAGATTTCATCTAATACGATTAAAAGTTGATTCATTTAGAGGTTTGGTGAAAATATCTGCAAGTTGATTTTATGTTGGCATAAACTTAAGTGAAATGTTCCCTTTCTCCACATGATCTCTCAGAAAATGATATTTGATCTCGATATGTTTGGCACTGGAATGAAGTACTATATTCTTAGATAGACTGATTGCACTGCTGTTATCACAAAATATGATTGAATTCTAAATTTTCAGTCTGTAATCTGCTAGAGTTTGCTACATCCAAAGGATTTGTGCACAGCACAATCCAGCTGCAATATACTCAGCTTCAGTAGTAGATAAGGCTATACAATTTTGTTTCCTACTGAACCATGAGATTAAAGAACATCCAAGTAATTGACAAGTACCACTGGTGCTTTTTCTATCAGATCTACTGCCTGCATAATCTGCATCACTATAGCTTGTTAAAATCAAACTACTGTCAACCGAGTAGAACAATCCGAAATCTTTTGTTCCTTGTAGATATCTAAAAATCCTTTTGATTGATTTCAAATGTGATTCCTTTGGTGATGCTTGAAATCTTGCACACAAGCATACATTGAACATAATATCTGGCCTGCTAGGTGAAAGGTATAACAGGGATCCAATTATACCTCTATATTGCCTTTGATCCACTACAACACTTGAATCATCCATTTCTATTTTAATGCTTGAACTCATTGGAGTATTTGCAGATTTGATGTTTTCATAACCAAATTTCTTCAACATCTCTTTGCAGTATTTTTCTTGGTTGACAAATATACCATTATGCATTTGATGAATCTGTAATCCCAAGAAAAACTTCAATTCTCCCATCATGCTCATTTCAAATTTATTTTTCATTAAATTCTGAAATTCATGTCAGAGATCTTTTGAAGTGGCTCCAAAGACTATATCATCAACATATATTTGAACAATCAACATATGCACATCAAAAGTTTTGATAAACAAAGTGTTGTCCACTTTGCCAATAGAAAAATTATTTTCAGTTAAATTTTTTTTCAATTTCTCATACCAAGCTCTAGGTGCCTATTTCAAACCATATAGAGCCTTTCTTAGTTTGTAGACATGATCCAGCTTGAGTTCATCTTCAAATCTAGGAGGTTGTTTAACAAACACTTCTTCCGGAATTTCTCCATTTAAGAAGACACTTTTCTCATCCATTTGAAACAATCTTATCTTCATACTACTTGCAAAGGCAAGCAACATTCTGATAGCTTCAATCCTAGCTACAGGAGCAAAAGTTTCTTCATAGTCAATACCTTCCTGTTGATTGTAGTCTTGTGCAACTAATCAAGCTTTATTCCTAAGAATGTTACCTTCTTCATCTAATTTGTTTTTGAAAATCCATTTAGTTCCAATGATGGATTTTCTTGCAAGTTTTTCTATTAGTTCCCACACATTGTTTTTCTAGAACTAATTTAATTCTTCCTGCATAGCCATTGTCCAGTAGGTATCCTTACAAGCTTCATCTATTGATTTTGGCTCTATTTCTGACACAAATACACAAAATTTGCAGATATCTTGTGCTTTGCTTCTAGTTTGTACCCCTTTAGATATATTTCCAATAATTTGTTTCTCGGGATGATCAGATCTAAACTTCCAACTGTTATGATTCTAATATCTATGGTTGAAATTCTGGTCTGATACTTGTGAAATGGTATTCTACTTGCAGTTATCATCTTTAAAGTATTCATTTTCACTATCATTATTAATCTTCAGCTTTTGAAATTCTGTAATAGATCTTTATTAAACTGAACATTTATACTTTCCTCCACTTTTCTATCTTCAGCAAAATATACTCTGTAAGCTTTGCTTCTCAAGGAGTAACCAACAAGTATGGCAGGTTCAGACTTAGCATCAAACTTGTCTTTAGAATTCTTATAGTCAAACTTTGAACTCATATGCTGTAGTTGAGACATAAAAACATCAAACCAATTTATTTGAATTCTATTCAACAAGTTATAAGTTGCATATAAACAACTTCTACTGACTTCCATATTGTGTCCAACTCTCTGAAATAAATTTGCATGCAATATATTTGCAATAAACCTTGCCTCTACATTCAGATTTTCCATTAATCTCATTTCAGAATATACATCTAGAATTTTTGATAAAGACTGAATGTTCCATTTTAGTTGTCTAATCATGTCAAATCTGTTAGTAACAACAACACCTTCATTCTTTAATCCCAAAACTTCAAAAATTAATTCAAGAGACAATATAAACTCCTGTTGATGCATTTGAGTTTCTAGAAAATTTCCATTCTTGACCAGATTGCTATAAAAAGCTATAATAAGCTCTATGTATTGCTTCCATTTCGTTCCTACTGGCAAGAATTGAATGAGGCATTGAAACTCAAATAGATCTCTTATTTCCGTCAAATTTCTGAACTTTATTAGATGAGCATGCAGAATCTAACATGTAATCAAATTATTGTATTTTTGCAATGCTTCTTTAGATCTAAAATGAATTGAATTACCTTGAATTTGTAATACTGTACACAAAGAAGGTGATACCTGAAGCCGTGATTCAGAGTTTAAATCATCTTCAGGAACCTCTTCTTCAAAATGAATGTCATGTTGTTCCTCTTCCAAAATATTATCTTGAAGTTGCTTAGGTAAGCTTGATTCTTCAACTTCAACAGTGTTAGGAACATCTTCAATATGCTCAACATTCATCTGTTTAGTCTCTTTAGAATGATCAGAGTTCAATGTTTTCATAAATTCTACAACTAGTGTATCTGTCTGTAATTGTTCATTTTTTTCAACAAATATTTCCATTGATTCATGCTATGAATTCTCAGACTCTGCTTCTATAGATTCTGTAGAAGGCTGGTTAACTTTTAACTCTTCTGAAGTCTTAACATTTTCAATATCTGCTACTCTAGACACTTCAGCCTGTGAACTAGTTGTTAGGATCGATAGGCTCACTAGAGTGGGGGTGAATGGTGAAAGTGTGTAGTTTAAAAATTCTTTTAATGTTGAATTGAATGATTCAACAGAAATGTAATGAGATAAAACTAATATAATGCAAATCAATAGAGATAAGAAACACACAGCAAATTTTTTAGGTGGTTCACCAATTTGGCTAGTCCACCCCCAAGATTCACTTGGGCTTCACTAAGTGTTTCAACACTTACACACTTGCTTTTAGGTCAAAGCAAGAACCAACTACACAGAAGTTTTCAGGTCGAAACTTCAGTAAACCAACCTCTAGAGTTTTCAGGTCGAAACTAAAACCAACACTGTATGTAGCTTTCACGTTGAAGCCACGAACCAACAACTTTAATCCTTCAATCAGAGTTTTGGCGCATAGAGCTTTTTTTGCAGTAGATCATCTGAATATTCTTCACTGTTTGCAAACTTGAGTGTAATTGGAATTTGGAGTGTAGCTCACTGTATATCTCTCTTTTGTATATCCGTTGTCTGTATTTTGAATATATACTTGATATGTACAACAATCATATTTTCCTCCAACAGATGTATTCTACTGTACTTGATTAGGATCAAGTCCCAATACGGCAAGTGACCATTTAGAAAATCGTTTCAAGATATCTTACCGATTTTCCTATTCTTTCAAGTAGTTAGCTATGCAACTCTTCGAAGAGTAATTGTAACTCACCGAAAGATCACTTAACCTTTATTGCCAGGTAGGATTCCAAAATATTTAAATGTGAGCTGTCATCCAATCAGATACTTATAACTATAACTCACCGAACAGTTATATACTTGTCGGATAGTTTGACTCTGTCAACTTTCTAATTGCTTTAATTTAGCACGTGCATAAAGGGTTGACTTAAGTTTTGGAAGGTTATCCCTGTAACTCACCGAAATGCTTCAAGATTTCGGATAGTTATTTTTCTAACTCTCTAAAAACTTATTTGAGCCACTCTCTAGAATTCTGCACATGGGAAATTCAATGACTTAAGTTTCGGATGGTTAAACTGTAACTCACCGAAACTCTTTTGGAATTTTAGATAGTTATCTTTCTAACTCTCCGAAAACCCATTTGAGCATCTGTTTGGAATTTTGCACGTGGGAAATTTGCTGACTTAAGTTTCGGATAGTTAAACTGTAACTCACTAAAACTCTCTTGAAATTTCGGATAGTTATCTAACTCTCAGATTTTCCCTTTTAAGCTTTCAACTACCGGCTTCTCCATTTTGCACGTGCGTAATAAAATGACTTAAGTTCCGAAAAGTTATGCCTGTAACTTACCGAAAAACTCGAATAGTTATCTAACTCTCCGAAAAGAAAACTCGGATAGTTATCTAACTCTCCAACAAGTCCTTTAAGCTTCTGTTCTGTATTTCTGCACGTGGTTTATTGAATGACTTAACTTTCGGATAATTATACTTGTAACTCTCTGAAAAGTCCTTTAAGCTTCCGGATTGTTAACTCCTTAACTATCCGATCATTCAATCTCCTTAACTGTCTGATTAAATAACTCTCCGAAGGCTTTGTAAAATTCGGATAGTTATCCTTCTAGTTGTCCGATAGTCTTGCTGCTTTTTACTCTTCGAATACTTGAACTTGTAACTGTCCGATTTTGCTGTATCTTGAAAGTATTATCATCTGGAACCTTCTCGATCTGTTCATCTGCTTGGAATTTGTTCTAACAGCCTTCTGATCTAATGCAGTATAGACTTAACTGTGAAATACAATATGTTTCCTCACATAGGTTTTGCATTATCAAAATACTCGGGTTCTAACAATCTCCCCCTTTTTGATAATGACAAAAACCTTTACAATTATTTACATGTATTTCACTCCCTAGTGTATTTTTATACATTGAGTCACATAGAGAAGCATAAAACAGGAATTTATCAATACTTTACTGACGGGAAGGGATTCCTCCCCCTGACTTTGAGCAAACTTCTCCCCCTATCTGTGTGCTGAGTTTTTCTCTTTCAATTCTCGCTGGAAATACTGTAAGTGACCATATACTTGACAAATTTCCAAATTCTTCTCCCCCCTTTTGTCATTATATAAAAAGGTGAGGACTGTAAAACTAATATTGATTGTATCCTACACAAGTTGGTTAGCAGAAAACAAGCTCCCATATGGTGAGCTTGATGAAAGAAAAATATTTAAAGATCTTGTAAAGAACATATTCCTAGATTTCATCTAATATGATTAAAAGTTGACTCATTTAAAGGTTTGGTGAAAATATCTGCAAGTTGATTTTCTGTTGGCACAAACTTAAGTGAAATGTTCCCTTTCTCCACATGATCTCTCAGAAAATGATGTCTGATCTCGATAAGCTTGGCTCTGGAATGAAGTATTGTATTCTTAGATAGACTGATTGCACTGCTGTTGTCACAAAATATGATTGAATTCTGAATTTTCAGTCTGTAATCTGCTAGAGTTTGCTGCATCCAAAGGATTTGTGCACAGCACAATCTAGCTGCAATATACTTGGCTTCAGTAGTAGAAAAAGCTATACAATTTTGTTTCCTACTGAACCATGAGATTAAAGAACATCCAAGTAATTGACAAGTACCATTGGTGCTTTTTCTATCAGATCTGCTGCCTGCATAATTTGTATCACTATAGCTTGTTAAAATCAAACTACTATCAGCTGAGTAGAATAATCCGAAATCTTTTGTTCGTTGTAGATATCTGAAAATCCTTTTGACTGATTTCAAATGTGATTCCTTTGGTGATGCTTGAAATCTAGCACACAAGCATACACTGAACATAATATCTAGCCTGCTAGGTGAAAGGTATAACAAGGATCCAATCATACCTCTATATTGCCTTTGATCCACTACAACACTTGAATCATCCATTTCCATTTTAATGCTTGAACTCATTGGAGTATTTGTGGATTTGATGTTTCCATAACCAAATTTCTTCAACATCTCTTTGCAATATTTTTCTTGGTTGTCAAAGATACCATTATGCGCTTGATGAATCTGTAATCCCAAGAAAAACTTCAATTCTCCCATCATGCTTATTTCAAATTTATTTTTCATCAAATTCTAAAATTCATGACGGAGATCTTCTGAAGTGGCTCCAAAGACTATAACATCAACATCTATCTGTACAATCAACATATGCACATCAAAAGTTTTGATAAACAAAGTGCTATCCACTTTGCCTATAGAAAAATTGCTTTTAGTTAAAAAAATTTTCAATTTCTCATACCAAACTTTAGGTGCCTATTTCAAACCATATAGAGCCTTTCTCAGTTTCTAGACATGATCTAGCTTGAGTTCATCTTCAAATCCAGGAGGTTGTTTAACAAACACTTCTTCTTGAATTTCTCCATTTAAGAATGCACTTTTCACATTCATTTGAAACAATCTTATCTTCATACTACTTGCAAAGGCAAGCAACATTCTGATAGCTTCAATCCTAGCTACAAGAGCAAAAGTTTCTTCATAGTCAATACCTTCCTGCTGATTGTAGCCTTATGCAACTAATTGAGCTTTATTTCTGAGAATGTTACTCATTGCAAGTTTCATTTTTATGTGTCAAAAATACTACCCAAGTTAATCTAAAGAAATCATCAACAATAACAAAGGTATATTTTCGACCCCCAAGACTTGATACTTGAGAAGGACCAAACAAATCTAAATGTAGCAGTTCTAATGGCCTTTTGGTGGACACAACATTTTTACTGTGAAGAGTAGTTCTCTTCTGCTTCCCTAGCATACACTCACTACACACTCTATTTTCTTAAAAGTGAGTTTAGGTAGACCCCTAACAATATCACTCGTGGATAGCTTTCTGGTATTCTTCATACTGATGTGACCAAGTCTTCTATGCCACACCCAATCGTCTTCACCAGTTGCTACCAAACAGGAATTGCTTGCAGAATTTTCACATGGAAAGTTTAATGTATATATTGATCAATTTCTAATACTAGTAAATTTTGTTTCATTTGTGGTAGGATCAATAATGTAGCAGTTTTTAGCATTAAAAGAAACAATATAGCCTTTATCACATAATTGTCCTACACTTAACAAATTTTGTTTTAAACCATTTACATGCAAGACATTCTCAATTATACCATTTTCAGATGTAATATTTCCTATTGCAGTTATTTTACACTTTTCATTATTTCCAAACTTAACAGATCCTGAACGTAGGTTTTTAACTGAGTCAAGAAAGCTTTTCTTACTTGTCATGTGCTTTGAGCATCCACTGTCCACAATCCATTTAGTTGAACGTGCTTGAAACTCCTTGTCACCCTGCAAATCATACTGAAATTAAAGCTTTTGGTATCCAAATCTTCTTGGGTCCAATAGAGTTAGTCCTTAAAACATTAAATCTATTACCTCTTGGCAGCCACATATGACTTAATCTTTGTTTGATGGCAAACACAGTGGTGTCATCTCTATAAGATCGAATCACTCCACCACAATAAGGTATTTCTTGTGGTGTAGCATACCCTAGGCCATATTTATTCCCATTTGATCGTTGAGATCCTATTATTTTATTTAATCCTTTTTGTCCTTGAATAAATTTACATATAGTATATTTCAGATCTGATATAGTAGTTAATAGATTTTTATTTTCATCTTTTAATTCACAGTTATCACAACTATACTTATCTAAATTTGATTTTAGATTTCTATTTTCAACTATAGTTGATTCTAATTCAGCAAATGAATTTTCTAAGCAATGATTTAATCTTTTAATTTCTTTCTTAAAATTTCTACATTTCACATACAAATTATCTACAGTAGATAGAAGACTGTTTATGTCTAAATCATCATGCTCATTTTCTGAACTAGAGGAAGTAGAGCATACCTCTTGTGCTGCAAAACAAACATTGGCTGTAGCTTCTTCTTCAGAATTTGATGAACAGCTTGAAGAGCTACTGTCATCCCACGTAGCTTTGAGAGCCATCTTCTTTTTTTCCTTCAATCTCTTCTTCTTATCTCCTTGATCTTCTTCTGTCTGAAATGGACAGAAGGTCTGTATGTGCCCTTGCCTTTTACATTTGAAACATGTAGGGACCGTTCTTTTAGAAGAGCTGGACTTATTCTTTTTCTTCATAAACTTTCTAAAGTTCCTTGCCAACAACATGATCTCATCATCGTCTAAGCTTAGAACTTCCTCTATAGATGGAAATGCCATTTCCTTTTTCTTTTCAGCTTTCTTTTCAACAGCTCCTTCTTGCTCTTTCTAGTCCTTCATCTGAGCTTCGTGGGCCAGAAGATTGCCCAACAGTTCTCACGTGACCTATTTTAACCTTTAAGCCTCTAACTTAACGAGTTCTCATGTGACCTCTATACAAACAAAACTCTAACTTAACGAGTTGTCTAAACGTGCACTGTTCATGATATAGAAGATATAACATTAAAACATATCATGCTTTTCAATAAAAACACACGTTAACTTAACGTTTAGCTAAATGAGAAATTAATGCAATGAAACGACTAGATATTAACTTCAGATCCAATACAGACAAGTATTTATATCAATAAGATTTTTCTGTATTAATTGATGATTTTAATTTCTTTTCACAAGCAATAGTAATTGAGGAAATATGATTATTTTCATTCAGCACACATCATCAAAACAAAAATACTCAACAATCTCCCCCTTTTTTATGATGACAAAACCATATTAAATCAATTATGAAATATGTTTAACTCAATAAAGCACCTTCGTTGGGTTAACTTTTAATTCAACAAACTTGTTTGTTGACTTAAGTTCACTTAAGCTTATTTCTATTGTTTGTGTAAATTTTACCTCTCAGAACTAAAACTCTTAGATGTCAATAATTATATATGTATCAGTTTTCTAATTATCATCTGTCAGATTACAATAACCATTTAATAACATCTCCTTTTATAATATATATATGCAATTAAGATCATAATCATCTTTTTATAATATTTCTCCCCCTTTTTGTCAATAATCAAAAAGATAATTATAGAGAATATATATATGTATATAAGAGAATTACAACAACGATTTCTGTAAACAAGAATAATAATTGAACACATTTACAGAAAAATGTATTGTTCAATGAATCAAACAAGTAATACAAACATTACATTTTGTATTCAGAAACAAACAAAAACAGTTATCGACCCCTCCTAAGTATATCACTTATAGCATTACATATTTTATCTCCTACATGCCTAATATCATTTCTGATGTCGTTAAGCACTGCATCTAAGTCAGGAGGTAGCTGGGTTTGCTGTTCTACTTGAACTGAATAACTTTGTAGTTGTTGTTGTATATGGTCTGTATCAGGTTATTGTTGTTGTTGTCGTTGAGGTTTATGCATGGCCTGGAATTTTTGCAAATCTTTGACATTAAATGCTCTAATGCCTTTAGTTTCAAAGGGCTAGTCGGATAAATTCAATTGGCTTGCAATGAGTCTACATACAGCATCACCATAAAATAACTTTGAACTCATATGCTGTAGTTGAGAAGTGAAAACATCAAACCAATTGATTTGAATTCTATTCAGCAAGCTATAAGTTGCATATAAACAACTTCTACTGACTTCCATATTGTGTCCAACTCTCTGAAATAAATTTGCATGCAATATATTTGCAATAAACTTTGCCTCTACATTCAGATTTTCCATTAATCTCATTTCAGAATATACATCTGGAATTTTTGATAAAGACTGAATGTTCCATTCCAGTTGTCTTATTATGTCAAATCTGTTGGTAACAACAACACCTTCATTCTTTAATCCTAAAACTTCAAAAATTAACTCAGGAGACAATATAAACTCCTATTCATTTATTTGAGTTTTTAGAAAATTTCCATTCTTGACCAGATTGCTATAAAAAGCTATAATAAGCTCTATGTATTGCTTCCATTTCGTTCCTACTGGCAAGAATTTAATGAGGCCTTGAAACTCAAATAGATCTCTTATTTCCATCAAATTTCTGAATTTTATTGGACGAGCATGTAGAATCTAACATGTAATCAGATTATTGTATTTCTGCAATGCTTCTTCAGATCTAAAATGAATTGCATTACCTTGAATTTTTAATATTGTACACAAAGAAGGTGATACCTGAAGCTGTGATTCAGAGTTTAATTCATCTTCAAGAACCTCTTCTTCAAAATGAATGTCATGTTGTTCCTCTTCCAAAATATTATCTTGAAGCTGCTCAGGTAAGCTTGATTCTTCAACTTCAACAGTGTTAGGAACATTGTCAATATGCGCAACATTCATCTGTTTAGTCTCTATAGAATGTTCAGAGTACAATTTTTCCACAAATTCTACAGCTGGTGTATCTGTCTGTAATTGTTCATTTTGTTCAACAGATATTTCCATTGATTCATGCTATGAATTCTCAGACTCTGCTTCTATAGATTCTGTAGAAGGCTGGTTAACTTTTATCTCTTCTAGAGTCTTAACATTTTCAATATCTACTACTCCAAACAATTCAGCCTTTGAACTAGTTACTGCCTCAACATTGTCAATTATATCTGCAATAACTTGTTCAATGTCAGGTGCCTAATGCTCTGATTTGTCAATTTCTGCATCATCAGGACTTGTACTAATAGAAAAACTTGAGCTCATATTTGACTTGGATTTCTTCTCAAGTTTTCTAGCAAGGGAAAATAAAGTCTCATTATCTTCATCAATTTCAGTGTGTTCGGAACTGATGAGTTTATCAGATGCACAATAAGGTACAATGTCTAGACATATATTGTCCTTTGGAAATAAATTTTCATCTGATTTTCCTTTTTCAATAGACTTTGTTTCCTTAGACATAATTTTTCTGACTTTCCTTCTTCTATAACATTTTTGTTTCTCCTTTTCAAGTATTGCTATTTTCTTTTCAAATTGCTCCATAAAAGTTTTCCGCTTTAATGCTTCTAAGGCACTTTCTATTGCAACGACCTTTCGAAGACTGTCAACTTTTGTTTTGTCTACAATAATATCTGATTCTACTTGTTTTGAATATATAGGAGTAGGGATAGTTGATTCATGCTCTTCCTCAATGCATGTAGTCTTGTACCGTTTATAGGAGTTTGAGGAGTTCTATTTGATGAACCTACACCTTTTTCCAAATATTTTGCATACTGTTCCAAAAATGCAATCTCAGCACATTTCATTCTGTATTCTCTATCATATTTACTTCGAATACCCATGTATGTAATACTTGCATCAGTATGTTGAAGTTCTTGTCTAACTTCATCTAATATATCTTGAGAAAAGAAGTAATCTCTATAAAGTTCTTCTAACCTTTTGTCCACTCGAAATATTTTCTTGAACCAAGTACGTGGAACTTCATCATTCTCTATTTCTTTTCCTTTTGCATCTCTTCTGCTTTTGCCTTTTCCTTTGCCACGACCTTTGTAGAACTTGGAGACCATCGTCGCAGGTTTTAACAGCAACAAGCGGGAAAGATTTTCTTGACAAAGTTTACAAATAACCTAAGTCCCCGTGTAATAAGTGTTTAAATAGGGTTTTTAGGCGTATAACTCAACGTGAAGAGAAGTCGGGTTTAGAAATTAAATAAATATTGAATAAAGTTTATTCAATCAAGGTACCCGAAATATTCAAGTATAACTCGTTGAGTTAACCAACCTAACGAGTAAAACGCTGTCTAGAGGCAGTTTTACACGTTACCTTATCTAACATAACGTCTAGTTAGTACACTTAAACAAGTTTCGGATGCTTCCAATTGAAACCTTCCGAAAACAACACACATGCTAAACTTAACATTATCTTGAGAACATTGTGAACTATTTGAACATTTTGTCCTTTGAATCTAAAATAGTTTATTTGTCTTTTTAAATTATTTCATCAAGATTTTAAGAGGACATTAATTCAGATTAACTAAGATTTGTATTTTAAAATATATTAATCTGTTTTTGACATTTTTAATGCTCCCCCTACAAATATACTTCAAATACATTCAATGAAAATACAAAATATACTTGTAGTGACAATAGATGTTAAGTATAACTATACTTTTAAATTTTCTTTTCAAAGACTTCCGTTATCCTGACATCATCAAAAATGATTTCCAGAATCAATTCCTACTGTATATGAATCAAAACACAACTTTGAACTCAATGCGATTAATTCAAGGAGAATAAAAGAATGTATCTCAAATAAACGTTTTCAAAAGTACTAATGTTGATTCAATAAATCAGTAGTCATATTGGTAGAAACTATATGTGATTCAAAGATATCTGTAATTAATGAAACAACTTCTTCTTTTCAAGACAGTAAATATTGATAATTTTCTTTAAAAGTTAGTTTGAAAAGCTTGAATCATACAGGAGCTTTCTAATGTACCCGTGTAATGAGCTTTCAGTCAACAATCCCAGATCTGATCAGGACCTTAGGTTGCTAGATTTAAAGAATCTTTTTTTAGGACAACAATCCTTACATACCTATCTGCTCAAGTACAAAAGGCTCGTGATCAAACTGATCAATAAACTCTCAAAGAT
The DNA here is from genome assembly GCA_036874045.1 of Cymodocea nodosa. Lineage (NCBI taxonomy): Eukaryota > Viridiplantae > Streptophyta > Magnoliopsida > Alismatales > Cymodoceaceae > Cymodocea > Cymodocea nodosa. The sequence continues at coordinate 1,055,117 of JAZBRI010000011.1, forward strand.
TTTCACTTTGTAAGCACTTTTCATTTTAAGCATAGTATATATGTATTCCATTAATACAGATGCAATAAAACACAAATCTCATACAATTTTCACTTCTATGATTGTACTGAGAATATGAATCAGTTTCAATAAGCTTATACTTTTGATTAACAGTTTAAGATGAGTTACATATAACTTATTCTACAAGTTTAATCAATTAAGTCAAATTTATGCATGATTATATGCATTTTCCTTGATTCAAAGAAAACATTTAATCAAAATTTCAGAATGTCAGAAGTATTTAATGTTTTTCATTTACACTTCCACTTAAAATCGTAAAAACTATTAAAATTGATAAACTACTTAAAATCAATAAGATACTACTATGATTTTACAATAAATACATAGTATCTTAAGCAGCAGTTTAGATATTACTTTAGATATTTATAATAAGTATATAATATCTATGAGGTGAACAACATCATCAACAATATTTATCTTTTTTTATGTGGAGTTTTAGCATTTTACACATCACATAGTCTACAAATACCTAAATTTAATCTAATGTTTTACAAAGACTTCTTCATTAATTAAACCATTTAGAAATGCACTCTTTACATCCATTTTGATGTTGTTTGCTCCTGCAACACAAATTAAGAAAAACTTTTTCTTGGTACCCAATGTTGTTGAGCACCAAGTTCATTAAACGCATATTTCTTCTTTTTGTTTAAAAATAGTTTAACATTATCATTTATATTCTTATTAGTTGTAAGTACTATTGATTTATCATTAGCTTCATACTCACATATAGCATTATTACTTTTGCAATCATTCTTTTTGTTTTCAGATGTACTATAATCAAGACCAAACATATTTTTATCAGATGTTAATTTATTTTGGTCATGCTTATACATTTCTGTAAGTTCATACCAAGATTTTGTACTTGTATTAACACTTTTCGTACATACAAAATCTTTTTCTACACAAGAATTTTTTGTTTTATCACATGTAGAAAGAGTAATTGGTCTAATACCAGTGTATTGAATTACATGCTTAGGTTTCTGAATTTTCAGTTTACTACAATTGTCTGAAATTTTAGAAACATTAGAAATTGAATTTCCAGAACAAGAAACAAGATTTTTAGAAACATTTATAGTCATGTTAGAAGTACAATTTGACAAATCACATTGATTTATATTATTACTGCATGATTCATCCCTTGAAGTACCTACTTCTACATATTTATTATCTTGTTTCATAATAAAAGGAATTTTAGTCTTAGATTTACTTGAACTGCAACTAATAAATCCTTTATTGGTTTGAGATTCAGGATATTTAGGAAAATCAAATCCGAAGCCAAATTTATAAGACACCGTAGGGGTACTATTTAGTTTGTCTAACTTAGTTTGACTTAAATTCCATTTCTCAAAGGTAGAATTTAAATCTTGCTCTCTCAGTTTTAATTTTTCTATCTCTAATTCAAGTTCATTTATATTGTTTCTCAACATTTCATTTTCAGATTCTATCTTTAATTTTTCAACATTTATTTTCTGTATTTGTTCATGCAAGATACATTAATTAAATCTAAATTTTTGCAAATCTCTAGCATGATTTTCATTATCACATTTAAACTTTTCTAAAGTAGTAGACAGGAAACAATTTCTTCTTCCATAATGGATGAAGATTTTCTAATATTCTTATTTTCCAGTTTACATACTTTAAGTTTTTGTAATAATGCATGATAAGCACATAATAATTCATCAAAGTTGAAATCTGAATGACTTTCAAGATCAGATATTACCTCAGACTCATCTGCCATGAAGCACACATGAGCAACGTCTTCTAACTCTTGTTCTCCTTCTGAATGTGAAGATTTTGATGCTGATTCCTTAGATTCAGACTCTTCAGACGTGTCATCCCAAGTGACCTTCAAAGCCTTTTTATTGTAAAACTTTTTTTGAGTTTTCTAAGTCGTCTTCTTCTGATTTGTCCAACTTTGGTTATCATTTTTCCTCATAGGACAATCTGGAGAAAGATGTCCAGGTTTCTTACAGTTGTAACATACATACTTTCTGGATGAAGAATTCTTGTCATTCAATGATTTTGACGTTGAGGGTTTATCATTTTTGTTCCTTTGCTGTTTCCTAGCTTTCCATGCTTTCTTGAATTTCCTAGTCAGCAAAATCAAATCCTCGTCAGAATCAGTAGATATATCAGAATCTGAATTAATTTCGAAGGCTATTTCTTTCTTCATTTTTAGTTTGTTGTGACTCAGTGATTCATTTAATTGAACTTCATAAGCTGTTAAATTTCCTATAAGTTCATTCATGGTAAAAACATTTAAATCTCGTGATTCCTCAATTGATGTTACTTTCTGAGACCATTTAGAACTTAGGGATCTGAGAATTTTCCTCACCAAATCCTTCTGTTCAAAATTCTTTCCTAAACATTTTAAAGAGTTTATGATATCAAGAAATCTGGAAAACATCTCAGAAATATTTTCGTCTTCATGCATCTTAAAGAGTTCATACTTATGAATCAACAAGTTTATTTTAGTCTCTTTAACTTGAGAAGTACCTTGATGTGAAACTTCTAATGCATGTCACACCTCATAAGCAGATTTATATGGCGACACTTTACTGAACTGTTCATAACTCAATGCACAGAATAAAATATTTAAGCCCTTAGCATTCAGAGTTTCATTTTCTTTTTCAGTAATTGTCCAAGTATTATAAGGGGTAGTTAACAGAGTATATGGTTTAGAAATCATGAACCACAACTTATGATCTATACTTTGAAGAAAAATAGTCATCCTATATTTCCAATATTCAAAATGTATTCCATCAAATAAAGGAGGACGATTAAGATTTTAGCCTTCATATAAAGAAAAATTACCATTTACAGTAGCCATTTTACCTTAGATTTTTCAACCTATTTGATTTTAAACAGTCTAAAAACTTTAAAATAATTTGAGCTTTAAATCAAGAAAGTTAAATGTATGCTCAGATATTAATTTCTGTTTAAAAACAAGGAAGGTAGAATAAGCAATGATATTAAATAAGTTGGTATCGATTTTATATCAAAGATTATTAACAAAGCTCTAATACCACTTGTAGGATCGTATGGCTACAAAAGAGGGGGTTGAATTGTGTATCTTTAATATTTTATGAAATATAATTGAAACTTTAAAACTCAAAAACAAGTCGAGACATTATTTTCATAAAATCATTTTTATTCAAGGTTTCAATTACAATATACAATTCAATTCTCCTCAAAAATTGTAGATGCAATTATATTTCGATACCATGTATCATCTAAACAATTTCATAACTACAAACAGAGAAAACTAATTTGCGGAATTTAAAACTTTTCTCCCTGTTTGAGATCTTTCTTCTTCTTCTTTTTCTTCTTCAGCAATTCTTCAATGACGAATATCTTGTCTTTTCATGCTTCACCGAATTTGCTTTCTTCTGATACTTCAAATCTTCAGTGATGAAAATCTTACGTTGTTATGCTTCACTAAACTTTCTTCCACTTGAGAGATTTTCCCCGAGAAGGTGTTTTTGATCCCTAAAAAAGATTTTTCTTTTGGTGTGCAGGGATGGTTTGATCCTTGAAAAGATTTTTCATTTTGTGTGCAAGGATAAATTGATCAACGAGAATTCTATGCCTTTTCTACTGTATCTTCATTTCATGCATATCCTTCACGTTTAACCACTACCAGTTTTCCACTTCTCCACATCTTTTCTTTTTCCTTCATCAAAACACACACGTTCTAACCCACATTTATATTTCTAATTTTCTTTAATCATCAGTCTTGGATCTCTGAAAAATTTCCTACACAATAAACTTTCTCGTCCAAAAGTTTTTCATCAATGTAATAAGAAGTCCTTACTTTAATGTTAACTAAACAAGTAACACAAGTATATATATAACTTAACGTTTCTAACTTAACGAGTTCCTCATGTGCCATTTCACGTGACAAGTACTGTACCTAACTCAACAAACTAAGTCCGTGGTGTTATGCTATCTCAACAAACCATCTCCGTTGTGTTATGATAACTCAACGAACCATTTCCATTGTATTATGATAACTCAACGAACCAGTAATAAACAAATGTTTTTATAATAAGAATTTTACCACGTGCAAAAATAACAACTTAAGTTTATAACGCTAACCTAACGCGTTGCCTTAGTGTTCAATATAGCAACTCAACGCGTTTAGTTATGTTAACTTAACGAGTTAAACATGTGCACCTCACGTGATACAATACAACATTCGTAACTTATAATTTCACCACGTGTATAACACTAACTTAACGAGTTCGTCTCTTCTTTTACTCACTAACTTAACGAGTTATCACGTGACCTATTTTAACCTTTAAGCCTCTAACTTAACGAGTTCTCACGTGACCTCTATACAAACAAAACTCTAACTTAACGAGTTGTCTAAACGTGCACTGTTCATGAGACAGAATATATAACATTAAAACATATCATGCTTTTCAATAAAAACACACGTTAACTTATCGTTTAGCTAAATGAGAAATTAATGCAACGAAACGACTAGATATTAACTTCAGATCCAATACAAACAAGTATTTATATCAGTAAGCTTTTTCTATATTAATTGATGATTTTAATTTCTTTTCACAAGCAATAGTAATTGAGGAAATATGATTATTTTCATTCAGCACACATCATCAAAACAAAAATACTCAACACAAGATATCTTACCGATTTTCCTGTTCTTTCAAGTAGTTAGCTATGCAACTCTCCGAAGAGTAACTGTAACTCACCGAAGATCACTTAACCTTTACTGCCAGGTAGGATTCCAGAATATTTAAATGTGAGCTGTCTTCCAATCGGATACTTATAACTGTAACTCACCGAACAGTTATATACTTGTCAGATAGTTTGATTCTGTCAACTTTTCGATTTCTTTAATTTAGCACGTGCATAAAGGGCTAACTTAAGTTTCAGAAGGTTATCCCTATAACTCACCGAAATACTTTAGGATTTCGAATAGTTATTTTTCTAACTCTTCGAAGACTTATTTGAGCCTCTCTGGAATTCTACACGTGGGAAATTCAATGACTTAAGTTTCAGATGGTTAAATTGTAACTCACCGAAACTCTTTTGGAATTTCGGATAGTTATCTTTCTAACTCTTCGAAAACCCATTTGAGCATCTGTTTGGAATTCTGCATGTGGGAAATTTGCTGACTTAAGTTTCGGATAGTTAAACTGTAACTCACTGAAACTCTTTTGAAATTTCGGATAGTTATTTAACTCTCCGATTTTCCCTTTTAAGCTTTCAATTGTCGGCTTCTCCATTTTGCACATGCGTAATAAAATGACTTAAGTTCCAAAAAGTTATGCCTGTAACTTACCAAAAAACTCGAATAGTTATCTAACTCTCCGAAAAGAAAACTCGGATAGTTATCTAACTGTCCGACAAGTCCTTTAAGCTTCCATTCTGTATTTCTACACGTGGTTTATTGAATGACTTAACTTTCAGATAGTTATACCTGTAACTCTTCAAAAAGTCCTTTAAGCTTCCGAATAGTTAACTCCTTAACTATCCGATCATTTAATCTCATTAATTGTCTGATTAAATAACTTTCCGAAGGCTTTGTAAAATTTGGATAGTTATCCTTCTAACTGTCCGATAGTTTTGCTACTTTTTACTCTTCGGATACTTGAACCTGTAACCGTCTGATTTTGCTGTATCTTGAAAGTATTATCATCTGGAACCTTCTCGATCTATTCATCTGCTTGGAATTTGTTCTAACAGCCTTCTAATCTAATGCAGTACAGACTTAACTGTGAAATACAATATGTTTCCTCACATAGGTTTTGCATTATCAAAATACTCGGGTTCTAACACTAGTTACTACCTCAACATTGTCAATTATATCTGCAATAACTTGTTTAATGTCAGGTGCCTAATGCTCTGATTTGTCAATTTCTGCATCATCAGGACTTGTACTAATAGAAAAACTTGAGCTCATATTTGACTTGTATTTCTTCTCAAGCTTTCTAGCAAGGGAAAATAAAGTCTCATTATCTTCATCAGTTTCAGTGTGTTTGGAACTGATGAGTTTATCAGATGCACAATAAGGTACAATGTCTAGACATACATTGCCCTTTGGAAATAAATTTTCATCTGATTTTCCTTTTTCAATAGACTTTGTTTCCTTAGACATAATTTTTCTGAGTTTTCTTCTACTATAACAAGTGAATCTCTCTTCTTCAAGTATTGCTGTGTTCTTCTAAAATTTTTCCATAAAAGTTTTCTACTTTAATTCTTCTAAGGCACTCTTTATTGCTACGGCCTTTCGAAGACTGTCAACTTTTGTTTGTCTACAGTAATATTTGATTCTACTTGTTTTGAATATAGAGTAGGGATAGCTGATTCATGCTCTTCGTCAAATGCATGTAGTCTAGTACCGTTTATTGGTATTTGAGGAGTTCTAATTGAAGTACCTACACCTTTTTCCAAATATTTTGCATATTGTTCGAGAAATGCAATCTCAGCACATTTCATTCTCTATTCTCTATCAAATTTACTACGAATACCCATGTATGTATGTATGTAATATTTGCATCAGTATTTTGAAGTTCTTGACTAACTTCATTCAATATACCTTCAAGAAAGAAATATTCACTATAAATTTCTTCTAACCTTTTGTCCACTCGAAATATTTTCTTGAACCAAGTGTGTGGAACTTCATCATTCTCTATTTCTTTATCTTTTGCATCTTCTCTGCTTTTGCCTTTTCCTCTGCCACGACTTTTGCTTTTTTTTTTTTTTTTTTGAAAGTTAGTTTGAAAAGCTTGAATCATACAAGAGCTTTCTAATGTACCCGTGTAATGAGCTTTCAGTCAATAATCTCAGATCTGATCAGGACCTTAGGTTGCTAGATTTAAAGAATCCTTTTTCAAGACAACAATCCTTACATACCTATCTACTCAAGTACAAAAGGCTCATGATCAAACTGATCAATAAACTTTCAAAGATTTTCACTTTGTAAGCACTTTTCATTTTAAGCACAGTATATATGTATTCCATTAATACAGATGCAATAAAACACAAATCTCATAAAATTTTTACTTCTATGATTGCACTGAGAATATGAATCAGTTTCAATAAGCTTATACTTTTGATTAGCAGTTTAAGATGAGTTACATATAACTTATTCTTCAAGTTTAATCAATTAAGTCAAATTTATGCATGATCATATGCATTTTCCTTGATTCAAAGAAAAACATTTAATCAAAATTTTAGAATGTTAGAAGTATTTAATGTTTTTCATTTACACTTCCACTTAAAATCGTAAAAACCATTAAAATTGATAAACTACTTAAAATCAATAAAATACTACTATGATTTTACAATAATTACATAGTATCTTAAGCGACAGTTTAGTTATTACCTTAGATATATATGATAAGTATATAATATCTATGAGGTGAACAACATAATCAACAAAATTTATCTTTTTATGTGGAGTTTAAGCATTTTACACATAACATAGCCTACAAATACCTAAATTTAATCTAATGTTGCAGAATGTATTTTCGTCTAGAGGTTTTGTAAATATATCAACTAATTGATTTTTACTAGACACAAATTCTAATTTAATTTTTCCTTTAATTACGTTATCTCTTAGAAAATGATGTCTAACCTCTATATGTTTTGCTCTTGAATGTAATACAAGATTTTTGGAAAGATTTTGTTGAGTATTTTTGTTTTGATGATGTGTGCTGAATGAAAATAATCATATTTGCTCAATTACTATTGCTTATGAAAAGAAATTAAAATCATCAATTAATACAGAAAAAGCTTACTGATATAAATACTTGTCTGTATTAGATCTGAAGTTAATAACTAGTTGTTTCGTTACATTAATTTCTCATTTAGCTAAACATTAAGTTAACGTGTGTTTTTATTGAAAAGCATGATATGTTTTAAAGTTATATATTCTGTATCATGAACAGTGCATGTTTAGACAACTCGTTAAGTTAGATTTTTGTTTGTATAGAGGTCACGTGAGAACTCGTTAAGTTAGAGGTTTAAAGTTAAAATAGGTCACGTGATAACTCGTTAAGTTAGTGAGTAAAAGAAGAGACAAACTCGTTAAGTTAGTGTTATACACGTGGTGAAATTATTAGCTACGAATGTTGTATTGTATCACGTAAGGTGCACATGTTTAACTTGTTAAGTTAACATAACTAAACGCGTTGAGTTGCTATATTGAACACTAAGGCAACACGTTTGGTTAGCGTTATAAATTTAAGTTGTTATTTTTGCATGTGGTAAAATTCTTATTATAAAAGCATTTCTTTATTACTGAATCAGTGAGTTAAAGTTTTTCGGAGACTTACAGTCGTAACTATCTGAAACGTAACTTAAGTCATGTTTTCAGGTCTTGACACGTGTATCACTAGTTTTATAATTTAAAGAGAGTTTTTCGGTGACTTACATCTGCAACTATCCGAAACTTAAACTGCTTTCGGTGAGTTATCGTTTAACCTTCCGAAAGAAAGGTTAAGCTGGTTCGTTGAGTTAGCATAACACCACAGACTTAGTTCATTGAGTTAGCTACAGTACTTGTCACGTGAAATGGCATATGGTGAACTCGTTAAGTTAGAAACGTTAAGTTATATATATATATACTTGTGTTACTCGTTTAGTTAACATTAAAGTAACGACTTCTTATTACACTGATGAAAAATATTTGGACGAGAAAGTTTATTTTGCAGGAAATTTTTCAGAGATACAAGATTGATGATTAAAGAAAATTCAAAATATAAACGTGGGTTAGAACGTGTGTGTTTCGATGAAGGAAAAAACAAAGACGTGAATAAGTGGAAAACTGGTAGTGGTTAAACGTGAAGGATATGCATGAAATCAATATACAGTATAAAAGGCATAGAATTCTCGTAGATCAAACCATCTTTGCACAAAAAATGAAAAATCTTTTCAAGGATCAAACCATCCCTGCACACCAAAAGAAAAATCTTTTCAGGGATCAAAAACACCTCTTCGGGAAAAACCTCTCAAGTGGAAGAAGATTTAGTGAAGCATAAAAAGGTAAGATTTTCGTCATTGAAGATTTGAACTATCAAAAGAAAGCAAATTCAGTAAAGTATAAAAAGACAAGATATTCATCACTGAAGAATTACTGAAGAAGAAAGAAGAAGAAGAAGAAAGATCTCAAACAGGGAGAAATGTTTTAAATTCCACAAATTAGTTTTCTCTGTTTGTAGTTATAAAATTGTATAGATCAAACATGGTATCGAAATATAATTGCATCTACAATTTCTGAGGAGAATTGAATTGTATATTGTAATTGAAACCTTGAACAAAAATGATTTTATGAAAACAATGTCTCGACTTGTTTTTGAGTTTTAAAGTTTCAATTATATTTTAGAAAATATTAAAGATACACAATTCACCCCCCTCTTGTGTAGCCATACGATCCTACAAGTGGTATCAGAGCTTTGTTAATAATCTTTGATATAAAATCTATACCAACTTATTTAATATCATTGTTTATTCTACCTTCCTTGTTTTTAAACAAAAATTAATATCTGAGCATACGTTTAACTTTCTTGATTTAAAGCTCAAGTTGTTTTAAAGAATTTTAGACTGTTTAAAATCAAATAGGTTGAAAAATCTAAGGTAAAATGGCTACTGGAAATGGTAATTTTTCTTTATATGAAGGCTAAAATCTTAATCGTCCTCCTTTATTTGATGGAATACATTTTGAATATTGGAAATATAGGATGACTATTTTTCTTCAAAGTATAGATCATAAATTGTGGTTCGTGATTTCTAAACCATATACTCTGTTAACTACTCCTTATAATACTTGGACAATTACTGAAAAAGAAAATGAAACTCTGAATGCTAAGGGCTTAAATATTTTATTTTGTGCAATGAGTTATGAATAGTATAGTAAAGTGTCGGCATATAAATCTGCTTATGAGGTGTGGCATGCATTAGAAGTTTCACATGAAGGTACTTCTCAAGTTAAAGAGACTAAAATAAACTTGTTGATTCATAAGTATGAACTCTTTAAGATGAATGAAGACGAAAATATTTCTAAGATGTTTTCCAGATTTCTTGATATCATAAACTCTTTAAAATGTTTAGGAAAGAATTTTGAACAGAAGGATTTGGTGAGGAAAATTCTCAGATCCCTAAGTTCTAAATGGTCTCAAAAAATAACATCAATTGAGGAATCACGAGATTTAAATGTTTATACTATGAATGAACTTATAGGAAATTTAAATGAATTAAATTAATAAATTCATTTAATTTAAATTTCAGTTCAATTAAATGAATCATTGAGTCACAACAAACTAAAAATAAAGAAAGAAATAGCCTTCAAAATTAATTCAGATTCTGATATATCTACTGATTCTAACGAGGATTTGATTTTGCTGACTAGGAAATTCAAGAAAGCATGGAAAGATAGGAAACAGCAAAGGAACAAAAATGATAAACCCTCAATGTCAAAATCACTGAATGACAAGAATTCTTCATCTAGAAAGTATGTATGTTACAATTGTAAGAAACCTGGACATCTTTCTCCAGATTGTCCTATGAGGAAAAATGAAAAGTAAAGTAGGACAAATCAGAAGAAGACACCTCAGAAAACTCAGAAAAAGTTTTACAAGAAAAAGGCTTTGAAGGTCACTTGGGATGACACGTCTAAAGAGTCTGAATCTGAGGAATCAACATCAAAATCTTCACATTCAAAAGGAGAACAAGAGTTAGAAGACATTGCTCATGTGTGCTTCATGGCAGATGAGTCTGAGGTAATATCTGATCCTGAAAGTCATTCAGATTTCAACTTTGATGAATTATTCTGTGCTTATCAAGCATTATTACAAAAACTTAAAGTATTTAAACTGGAAAATAAGAATATTAGAAAATCTTCATCCATTATGGAAGAAGAAAATTGTTTCCTGTCTACTACTTTAGAAAAGTTTAAATGTGATAATGAAAATCATGCTAGAGATTTGCAAAAATTTAGATTTAATGAATGTATTTTGCATGAACAAATACAGAATATAAATGCTGAAAAATTAAAGATAGAATCTGAAAATGAAATGTTGAGAAACAATATAAATGAACTTGAATTAGAGATAGATAAATTAAAATTGAGAGAGCAAGATTTAAATTCTACCATTGAGAAATGGAATTTAAGTCAAACTAAGTTAGACAAACTAACTAGTACCCCTACGGTGTCTTATAAATTTGGCTTAGGATTTGATTATCCTGAATATCCTGAATCTCAAGCCAATAAAGGTTTTATTAATTGTAGTTCAAGTAAATCTAAGACTAAAATTCCTTTTATTATGAAACAATGTAATAAATATGTAGAAGTAGGTACTTCAAGGGATGAATCATGCAGTAATAATATAAATCAATGTGATTTGTCAAATTGTACTTCTAACATGACTATAAATGTTTCTAAAAATCTTGTTTCTTGTTCTGGAAATTCAATTTCTAATGGTTCTAAAATTTCAGACAATTGTAGTAAACTGAAATTTTAGAAACCTGAACATGTAATTCAATACACTGGTATTAGACCAATTACTCATTCTACATGTGATAAAACTAAAAATTCTTGTGTAGAAAAAGATTTTGTATGTACAGAAAATGTTAATACAAGTACAAAATCTTGGTATGAACTTACTGAAATGTATAAGCATGACCAAAATAAATTAACATCTGATAAAAATCTGTTTGGTCATGATTATAGTACATCTAAAAACAAAAAGAATGATTGTAAAAGTAATAATGCTATATCTGAGTATGAAGCTAATGATAAATTAATAGTACTTACAACTAATAAGAATATAAATGATAATGTTAAACTATTTTTAAACAAAAAGAAGAAATATGCGTTTAATGAACTTGGTCCTCAACAACATTGGGTACCAAGAAAAGTTTTTCTTAATTTGTGTTGCAGGAGGAAACAACATCAAAATGGATCTTGGACAATGAAGCGTTAAGTCACATGACCGAACAGAAAAGTCTACTACAAAATTTTACAAATACCATGAAAGGAAGTGTAACATTTGGAAACAAAAGCAAAGATAAAATCATAGGTATGGGAAATGTTCAAATAACTCCTACTTGTGTTATTTCGAATGTACTATATGTAGAAAACCTAGGATTTAATTTGCTAAATGTCATAAAACTAACTGAAAATGGATATTATGTAGTGTTTGAAGATAATGTATGCAAAATAATTGATTAAAATACAAATGAAATTAAGTTTATTGCTAAAAGAAAAGGTTCTGTATGTATTTTATCTTTACCTTCAGGTGTAGTTGATTTAAATTCATGTTTGTTAGTTGAAACTAGTGATGCATATCTATGGCATAGAAGGATTGGGCAGATAAATATGAAACTGTTACATAAACTATCTAGAAAACATTTAGTGAGAGGTTTACCAAAGATTAAATACTCAAAGGACTTTATGTGTGATGCATGTGAGTTAGGTAAACTTCATAAAAACTCTTTTAAATCCAAAACTGATATTTCAAGTAAGAGAGTCTTAGAAGTTATACATATGGATCTATTTGGACCAACAAGAATCATGAGTCTTGGTGGTAAACAATATGTATTTGTTTTAGTAGATGACTTCTCTAGATACACTTGGGTATATTTTCTAGCATCTAAGACAGAAGTTTTTGAAAAATTTAAAATGTTTTGCAATTTTGTTCAAAATGAGGAGAGTGTCTCTATTCAAAAACTTAGGAGTGATCATGGAACTGAATTTGATAATGATCAAATGGATAACTATTGTAATGAGCATGGCATTGATCACAGATTTTCTTTTCCAAGAGCACTGTGTCAAAATAGTGTTGTTGAGAGAAAGAATAGATCACTTCAAGAAATGGCCAAAACTATGTTGAATGAACATAAGTTACCTCAAAATCTTTGGGCTGAAGCAGTAAATACAGCTTGTTATGTTATTAACAGAAGTCATTTAAGACCTCATGTTAATAAAACTCCTTTTGAAATTATGTTTAATAGGGTTCCAAAAATTTCCTATATGAAACCATTTGGCTGCAAGTGTTTTATTCTGAAACCAGTTTCATCAGTTTTGTTTCTAAAGATCCACTTTGTACCTATTATGGACTAATTTTTTGGTGGAGAGACTAATTCCCAAACATCATTTCTGATGAATTGATTTAGTTCTTCTTGCATTGCCACAATCTAATTTTCATTAGATAATGCTTCTTGTATATTCCTTGGTTCCACCATAGAAACAAACATACACATACTATTTAAATTTACTAAAGCTCTAGTTTTAACTCCCTCATTTATTTTACCAATGACTTGAGTAATGGGATGTGATGAAGAATAACACCAATTTCTCCGATTTTCCTCAATATTCTCATCAACATCTGAAGGTACATCACTTTCATCATTAGTTTGATCATTTAAGTTCATATTTTTGATTTTCTCATATAAATCTTCAATCTCTCTATTGATCTCTAACTCTTTTGGAAGATTGATCAAATCATCATTATTAGTTTTAGATTGAGATTCTCTAAAAGAATTTTCATTGAAGCTTACATGGAGGGTTTCTTCAATAGTCCTAGAAGACTTGTTATATACTCTATAGGCTTTACTTGTTGTAGAGTAACCTACAAAAATTCCTTCATCCGATTTGACTTGAAATTTATCCCTCTTATCCTTAGTATTAAGAATAAAACACTTGCAGCCAAATGGTTTCATATAGGAAATTTTTGGAACCCTATTAAGCATAATTTCAAAAGGAGTTTTATTAACATGAGGTCTTAAATGACTTCTGTTAATAACATAACAAGCTGTATTTACTCCTTCAGCCCAAAGATTTTGAGTTAGCTTATGTTCGTTCAACATAGTTCTGGCCATTTCTTGAAGTGATCTATTCTTTCTCTCAACAACACCGTTTTGACACGGTGCTCTTGGAAAAGAAAATCTATGATCAATGCCATGCTCATTACAATAATTATCCATTTGATCATTATCAAATTCAGTTCCATGATCACTCCTAAGTTTTTAAATAGAGACACTTTGTTCATTTTGAACAAAATTGCAAAACATTTTAAACTTTTCAAAAACTTCTGTCTTAGATGCTAGAAAATATACCCAAGTGTATCTAGAGAAGTCATCTACTAAAACAAATACATACGGTTTACCACCAAGACTCATGATTCTTGTTGGTCCAAATGGATCCATATGTATAAGTTCTAAGACTCTCTTGCTTGAAATATCAGTATTGGATTTAAAAGAGTTTTTATGAAGTTTACCTAACTCACATGCATCACACATAAAGTCCTTTGAGTATTTAATCTTTGGTAAACCTCTCACTAAATGTTTTTTTGATAGTTTATGTAACAGTTTCATATTTATATGCCTAATCCTTCTATGCCACAGATATGCATCACTAGTTTTAGCTAGCAAACATGAATTTAAATCAACTACACCAGAAGGTAAAGATAAAATACATACAGAACCTTTTCTTTTAGCAATAAACTTAATTTCATTTGTATTTTTATCAATTATTTTGCATACATTATCTTCAAACACTACATAATATCCATTTTCAGTTAGTTTTATGACACTCAGCAAATTAAATCCTAGGTTTTCTATATATAGTACATTCGAAATAACACAAGTTAGAGTTATTTGAACATTGCCCATACCTATGATTTTATCTTTGTTTTTGTTTCCAAATGTTACACTTCCTTTCATGGTATTTGTAAAATTTTGTAGTAGACTTTTCTGTTCGGTCATGTGACTTAACGCTTCACTGTCCAAGATCCATTTTGTTGTTATTTCCTCCTGCAACACAAATTAAGAATAACTTTTTCTTGGTACCCAATGTTGTTGAGGACCAAGTTCAATAAATGCATATTTCTTCTTTTTGTTTAAAAATAGTCTAACATTATCATTTATATTCTTATTAGTTGTAAGTACTATTGATTTATCATTAGCTTCATACTCACATATAGCATTATTGCTTTTATAATCATTTTTTTGTTTTCTGATGTAGTATAACCAAGACCAAATCGATTTTTATCAGATGTTAATTTATTTTGGTCATGCTCATACATTTCAGTAAGTTCATACTAAGATTTTGTACTTGTATTTTAATTTTCAGTGCATACAAAATCTTTTTCTGCACAAAAATTTTCAGATTTATCACATGTAGAATGAGTAATTGGTCTAATACCAGTGTATTGAATTACATACTTAGGTTTTTGAATTTTCAGTTTACTACAATTGTTTGAAATTTTAGAAACATTAAAAACTTAATTTCTAGAACAAGAAACAAGATTTTTATAAACATTAATAGTCATGTTAGAAGTACAATTTGACAAATCACATTGATTTATATTATTACTACATGATTCATTCCTTGAAGTTCCTACTTCTACATATTTATTACCTTGTTTCATAATAAAAGGAATTTTAGTCTTAGATTTACTTGAACTACAACTACTAAATCCTTTATTGGCTTGAGATTCAGGATATTCAGGATAATCAAATCTTAAGCCAAATTTATAAGACACCACAGGGGTAATAGTTAGTTTGTCTAACTTAGTTTGACTAAAATTCCATTTCTCAATGGTAGAATTTAAATCTAGCACTCTAAGTTTTAATTTATCTATCTCTAATTCAACATCATTTATATTGTTTCTCAACATTTCATTCTCAGATTCTATCTTTAATTTTTCAGCATTTATATTCTATATTTTTTCATGCAAGATACATTCATTAGATCTAAATTTTTGCAAATCTCTAGCATGATTTTCATTATCACATTTAAACTTTTCTAAAGTAGTAGATAGGAAACAATTTTCTTCTTCCATAATGGACGAAGATTTTCTAATATTCTTCTTTTCCAGTTTACATACTTTAAGTTTTTTTAATAATGCATGATAAGCACATAATAATTCATCAAAGTTGAAATCTAAATAACTTTCAAGATCAGATATTACCTTAGACTCATCTGCCATGAAGCACACATGAGCAACATCTTCTAACTCTTGTTCTCCTTCTGAATGTGAAGATTTTGATGATAATTCCTTAGATTTAGACTCTTCAAACGTGTCATCCCAAGTGACCTTCAAAGCCTTTTTCTTGTAAAACTTTTTCTGAGTTTTCTGAGTCGTCTTCTTCTGATTTGTCCTACTTTGCTTTTCATTTTTCTAGAGAAAAATGTCTAGGTTTCTTACAATTGTAACATACATACTTTCTAGATGAAGAATTCTTGTCATTCAGTGATTTTGACATTGAGGGTTTATCATTTTTGTTCCTTTGCTGTTTCCTAGCTTTCCATGCTTTCTTGAATTTCCTAGTCAGCAAAATCAAATCCTCGTCAGAATCAGTAGATATATCAGAATCTGAATTAATTTCGAAGGCTATTTCTTTCTTCATTTTAGTTTGTTGTGACTCAGTGATTCATTTAATTGAACTTCATAAGTTGTTAAGCTTCCTATAAGTTCATTCATGGTAAAAACATTTAAATCTCGTGATTCCTCAATTGATGTTACTTTCTGAGACCATTTAGAACTTAGGGATCTGAGAATTTTCCTCACCAAATCCTTCTGTTCAAAATTCTTTCCTAAGCATTTTAAAGAGTTTATGATATCAAGAAGTCTAGAAAACATCTCAGAAATACTTTCGTCTTCATGCATCTTAAAGAGTTCGTACTTATGAATCAACAAGTTTATTTTAGTCTTTTTAACTTGAGAAGTACCTTGATGTGAAACTTCTAATGCATGCCACACCTCATAAGCAGATTTATATGCCGACACTTTACTAAACTGTTCATAACTCAATGCACAAAATAAAATATTTAAGCCCTTAGCATTCAGAGTTTCATTTTCTTTTTCAGTAATTATC
The DNA here is from genome assembly GCA_036874045.1 of Cymodocea nodosa. Classification (NCBI taxonomy): domain Eukaryota; kingdom Viridiplantae; phylum Streptophyta; class Magnoliopsida; order Alismatales; family Cymodoceaceae; genus Cymodocea; species Cymodocea nodosa. The sequence continues at coordinate 1,072,028 of JAZBRI010000011.1, forward strand.
CAAGTGTTATAAGGGGTAGTTAACAAAGTATATGGTTTAGAAATCATGAACCACAACTTATGATCTATACTTTGAAGAAAAACAGTCATCCTATATTTCCAATATTCAAAATGTATTCCATCAAATAAAGGAGGATGATTAAGATTTTGGCATTCATATAAAGAAAAATTACCACTTCCAGTTGCCATCTTACCATAGATTTTTCAACCTATTTGATTTTAAACAATCTAAAAACTTTAAAACTACTTGAGCCTTAAATCAAGAAAGTTAAACGTATACTTAGATATTAATTTCTGTTTAAAAACAAGGAAGGTAGAATAAGCAATGATATTAAATAAGTTGGTATCAATTTTATATCAAAGATTATTAACAAAGCTCTGATACCACTTGTAGGATCTTATGGCTACACAAGAAGGGGGTGAATTGTGTTTTTCAATATTTTCTGATATATAATTGAAACTTTAAAACTCAAAAACAAGTCGAGACATTATTTTCATAAAATCATTTTTATTTAAGGTTTCAATTACAATATACAATTCAATTCTCCTCAGAAATTGTAGATGCAATTATATCTTGATACCATGTATCATCTAAATAATTTCATAACTACAAACAGAAAAAACTAATTTGCGGAATTTAAAACATTTCTCCCTGTTTGAGATCTTTCTTCTTCTTTTTCTTCTTCAGCAATTCTTTAGTGACGAATATCTTGTCTTTCTCTGCTTCACCAAATTTGCTTTCTTCTGATACTTTAAATCTTCAATGACATAAATAATACATTTTTCTGCTTCACTGAATTTTCTTCCACTTGAGAGATTTTCCCTAAAGAGGTGTTTTTGATCTATAAAAAAGATTTTTCTTTTGGTGTGCAAGGATAGTTTGATCCTTGAAAAGATTTTTCTTTTTATGTTCAAGGATTGTTTGATCAACGAGAATTCTATGCCTTTTATACTATATCCTCATTTCATGCATATCCTCCACATTCAACCACTACCAGTTTTCCACTTCTTTACGTCTTTTCTTTTTCTTCATCGAAATACACACGTTCTAACCCACGTTTACATTTCGAATTTTCTTTAATCATTAGTACTAGATCTCTGAAAAATTTCCTGCAAAATAAACTTTCTCGTCCAAAAGAAATTTTCATCAAGTGTAATAAGAGGTCGTTACTTTAATGTTAACTAAACGAGTAACACAAGTATATATATATAACGTAACGTTTCTAACTTAACGAGTTCCTCATATGCCATTTCACATGACAAGTATTGTAGCTAACTCAACGAACTAAGTCTGTGGTGTTACGCTAACTCAACGAACCAACTTAACCTTTCTTTCGAAAGGTTAAACGATAACTCATCGAAAATAGTTTAAGTTTCAGATAGTTACGATTGTAACTCACCAAAAAACGCTTTTTACCATAAAACTAGTGAGACATGTGTCAAGACCTGAAAACATGACTTAAGTTACCTTTCAGATAGTTACAACTATAAGTCTCCGAAAAAATTTAACTCACCGATTCAGCAATAAACAAATATTTTTATAATAAGAATTTTACCATGTGCAAAAACAACTTAAGTTTATAACGCTAACCTAACGCATTACCTTAGTGTTCAATATAGCAACTCAATGTGTTTAGTTATGTTAACTTAACGAGTTAAACATGTGCACCTCACGTGATACAATACAACATTCGTAACTTATAATTTCACCACATGTATATTACTAACTTAACAAGTTCTCACGTGACCTATTTTAACCTTTAAGCCTCTAACTTAATGAATTCTCACGTGACCTCTATACAAACAAAACTCTAACTTAACGAGTTGTCTAAACATGCACTATTCATGATACAGAAGATATAACTTTAAAACATATCATGCTTTTCAATAAAAACACATGTTAACTTAACGTTTAGTTAAATAAGAAATTAATGCAACGAAACGACTAGTTATTCACTTCAGATCCAATACAAATAAGTATTTATGTTTGTAAGCTTTTTCTGTATTAATTGATGATTTTAATTTCTTTTCACAAGCAATAGTAATTGAGCAAATATGATTATTTTCATTCAACACACATCATCAAAACAAAATACTCAATAGTTAGTAGTACCGTAGAGTTATTACTTAACTCAACAAACTTAGTCTATTGAGTTATGACCTAACTCCATAGAGGTATATGTAAGTAGCTATGTTAATTTTATCTCTGCTAAATTTTGTTTATGTTATATAGAATCACAATAGATAGAATTGATGAAAATACTACTAGATGCACTAAGGGAAGTGTTGAGTAACTTATCAGCTAAAGATTTATGTAGATTGTGTTGTGTGTCAAAAGAAATTAAAGAATGTGTTTGTATTGTTGTGAAAAGTTAAATCATAAACTTGTTTATACAATGGTGCCAAAAACTTGTTTAATTTTTTTTTTTATGCTTATATCAATAATTACTTTTAGAAGAAAACAAACAACTCTTCACACAAATTAGATATTAAATCTAATTTAAATTTTAACTATAAGTGCACAATGTATATTATATTTGTGTGCAAGTACAGGCTGATCCCATAAAGATTGAGTAAGAATTGTGTACTGTTTCGATTTTTATATTGGAGTTTATATGTGTTCAGTTAAGCACTCCGTTGAGTTATAGTTAACACAATAGACTTAGTTTGTGGAGTTATGGTTAACTCAACAGACTAACCTCATGGACTTAAGTTAAGTCCACGAGCCTACCTTTCTAGTTAAATACTGCTATTTATAGAGAAATTCGGTCAACCATTGGGCAGTTCCACTGAATGTAAATAACATCAACAAAGCTCTTTAATGTTAGTTAATATTAGATTTATCATTAAGCAACACTAACATTCAGATATTTCAAATAGTAACCATTAAAATCTTCAAGTATTTGGAACGAATCAATTTCATTAAACAATAAAACTATTTTCTATTTTCTAAATCAAATAAACATAAAACATTCACAACACTAACAATGATAACATTAATCACGATTCAAAACAATCAATACAACACTTTAATACTAAATGTAAACACAGATAATTTGTTATTTTTGGTATTTTTGTTTTGATATGTTCCTGAAGATGAGCGAAATGTAAAAATCTCTATCGACAGTAAAAACTTCCGTCACTACATGCGACACGATTACACTACTGAAAACTTAATCACTTACAATCTTGCCTCCTCTTCCTATAGAATCGCGAATCAAGAATTGTAAGATGACCTCCTCTTCAATATACTGGCATTAACCCGAAACTAAGGCTAAAAGCTTTACGATCTCTTGAGATATGAGTCGGTGCTTGGTGAAAATGGCTTCCCTTCTCATGACGCGATCGCTCCTCATAGTGGTTGTCAGTCACTGTGTTTGGCTCAAAATCGACCCGACACTAGGAAAGTATCCTTACAGACCTCTGATGGTTGGTGATTTTGGTGGTGATGTGGAGCTTTAGGGAACTTCCAACACTTCCTATAGTTAGCGTAGTTCTCCACCTCTACATACACACTTTCTTCGTCTTTTTCCTCTTCTTTTATATTTCTTTCAATAGTAACTACTTCTGCTTAGATGATTAGTTGGATTTCCTTCATTCATATCAATGATGGTGATTTCTTCTTCATTCCACAAGTGAATTCCTGCATGATATGTGCAATCGTGGTTTTCTATTGAATTTCCTATTTCTACAACTACTATAGTGGCATATTAGAAAATAAGTGCTAGTAACTCGTAAATAACATTATGTTCTATATTTATACACGTCCATAAAGCAAATGAATCTCGTTGCAAGAATGTGTCTTGTAACATGCAATATGGTTCCTATTTTTATGGATGTGTGTTCCACTTTTAATTTCAAATTTCAGTAACCGCTAAACCCATGAAGTTTCGTTTGTGGCTAAAAGAATAACCGTTCAGCTTAATCCACGAACTAACCTTGTTGAGTTACAGTTAACTCAATGGACTAGCTTTAGTTACTGTTTCTAACTCAACGAACTAATCTCGTTGAGTTACAGCTAACTCAACGGACTAGCTTCGTCGCTTATTTTCTAACTCTATGGACTAACTTCATTGAGTTACAGTTAACTCAATGGAGTGACCTTATATTTTCTTATTGACCTCATGGAGTTAAGGTTAACTCAACGAACTTACTTCGTTGAGTTAACACTTAGCAAATTTTCCTAAAACTTACACCTCATATTAACTTCTATATATATATATTTTTCTCCTGCATTCTATCAACTTAATTAAAGTTAAATACATGTCATTAATGTAGTGTTCTAATGTAACTCATTTAACTCTAAACATTATATGCATATTTAACTTACAGTTCACTTCCTATTGTATATAATTTACATTTTACTTTTCAGCATGCAGATATATTCAGGCATTAACCAATTATCATGCATTTAACCATGTCGTTCATAAAATTTGTAAATCTTTTAAACAATCTTGCACATTGTTTAAACAGTTATATAATATTCAATACAATTCTCAATTATATCATTCATGCTCAAACACAAATTCAAAAACATCTGAAAAACATTCATTTATATGAATAGTTTACATTTACATATAGTCAGATATTTTTTTCAATACAAATATAAATAGATGAACAATACATTTACTCTTTTTTCCTAAGTTCATCTACTTCCTTCTAGAGATTTTCTAATTGTTGTTCTAATTGATTTATCCTCTCAACGACCCCTACAATGCCTCTAGAAGGTCCAGATACCTCAGCAGCAACATAATTTCTATATTCTTTCGCTGAAATGGTTCTTGATCTTATCCTTTTAGATGTCTATTTCGTGAAGTTAATACTGTCCACCATCAATAGTAGAATCAAAAAATGTTGTGGAGAAGCTCTAGTGTTATCTGTACATCAGCTTGCTCCATGTTAGAATTTAATTTTCCTTCTTCCTCTCTCAAGTTTGCATAAAAGCAGGGTACTAGATTTTCGTATACTGCATGCCCTTTCTACTGAAAAATAAATTGTAGTAGACCTTGGAACTCAAATAATTCTTTAATTTCCTACATACCATCCTAGTCTACTATATATAATATCATAACCCCTAATCTCTTTATATTTATTGTATGTTTCTTGACTCCAAAAGTGTAGTTCATTCAGAACTGTTGCTTTAATCTGGTTAGAAATTTGAATTTGTTGCTCTAGAGGGGTTTGTTCTTAAACTTCTTCTGCATTATGTCGAACTTGAATTTGCTGGAAATGATCTGGAGATTCCAACATCCTTGTTTCTACTTCTATCTATGGTGGAGAGCCGGTAGAACTCTCCACTCTTCTTTCTTGAATATGCTCAAAAATTTGCTGAAGAGTCTCTCCCTCTTCAATGGAATCTATCGAGATATTTCCTTCTTGTTCTATATGCTCTTGTTCGGCTTCTTGTTCAGTGTCTTCCCTTTCTTCTTCCTCCTGACTACCAATCTGCATTGTCACTGTTCTTTCTAATTCTATGGTAAATTAGGATGGAGTCACGGGCAAATCCGTTTCTACCCTAATTTCAATTTCTTCAGTTTGTACAGGCTGTAGACTAATTTCAGCCTGTTTTTCTTCTTCTCTTTGCTCTTGCTATTGCTACTCTTGCTCCTCCTCAGATTCGGATAGCAAGTCTACAAAAATGGGCTCTACAGGCCCTTCTGATATTTTAAGCTCAGTTTTAATCTCTACAGGAACTTTAGGCACTATTTCATTTCCTTTCCTTCTTCTAAGTAGCTGTGTTTGGTCTTCCTCTTCCTCCTCTAAAATTAAATCAACAAAAATAGGCTTTGCAAGCCCTCGAGCCACAGGTACTAGCTCTTCCTATTTTACTTTTTCTATAATTGCTGGTCTCAAAGGACCAACTTCAGTTTCCCTTGCAGCCGTTGATCTAGCTGCTTCCTGACGTTGCTCTACTTTAATTTTATACTAGGCCTTCAACTTATCTACGACCATTTTCTTGTAGAGTGCATCATATAGTAAATGCAATTTTACCACAGCCATATCCTTAGAATTTCCTTGGCTCTTACCAACTTTAACTAGCTTTGCAAATTCTCTCCATTCCTCTAACGTAGATGGCTCCAAAAATGCTGCTCTTTCGATCAGTCTTGGCAATGGAATGGATGATCTTGGCTATTGTTCCTTAGTAACTGGTCTTTCAGCAGCCGGCTCTACAGTTGCAGGTTCTTCAGCTGCTTTCCTCTGTTGCTCCCAGATTGCCCACCGGGCATGTCCACCAATATGTCGTACGAATCATAATTTGGACTTGCATCGGATCAATTCTAGGGACACTTCGTTATTTGGCCTAATTTTTCTTTTTCTGTTTACTACAACTTCTATTGCTACTTTTATCCTTATTTCCAACGAGATAAGTTCACTAACTTTGGTCTAGACTAAAGAATTTCTGGTCTAACCGACTCTTAATATTTCAACATTTTCAAATTTCAATCAAACCATTATATTCCTCGGTTGAATCAAAATTAAATACTCTTTTTTTTTTCTACCGCTTGAACTGATACTATGCTTCAGTAAAATAGACATTTTTACTTAATATATTATATAGATTTTTTTTTTATATGTTTCGGTCAGACCGATAGATCCTATCGGTTGAATAGCAACTATTTTTTTCTTTTAATATAGGTTTCGGTAAAACCAATAATATGCTTCGGTTGAATCGTGACTATGCTTAAATACCTTTTTTTTTTTTTTAAACACACTTAGATAATTTCTTACTAAATAAAGCTCGAGTAGTCCTGTACTCTTACTTCTTCTATAATTCCAAAGGAACATTTTGGAATCTTCAAAATAGGTCTAAGATAGGCTTGTGGAGTTAACTTAAGTCCACAAGTTTAGTTCGTTGAGTTAATCATAACTCCACAAACTAAGTCTATTGAGTTAACAGTAACTCAATGAAGTACTTAATTGAACACATACTAACTCTGACATAAAAATTAAAATAGTACACAATTCTTAATCTTTGTGAGATCGACCTGTACTTACACACAAATACAATATACACTTTGCAGTTGTAGTTAAAAATACAAATTAGACTTAATATCTAATTTGTATGAAAAGTTGTTTGTTTACTTCTAAAAGAATTTATTAATATAAGCATAAAAATAAATCAAACGAGTTTTCACAATATAAACAATCCTCTTCTAATTTCAAGTGACAAAAGGCTTGTATATGTCCTTGCCTTGCTTTTTGCATTTGAAGCATGTAGAGATCATGCTCTTTGAGGTGTTGGCTTTGTTGTTTTTCTTCATAAATTTTCTAATATTCCTTGCCAATAGTGATACCTCATCATCATTTGAGATTTGAAGCTCTTTAGTTGAAGGAAAGGCAATTTCCTTTTTCTTCTCAACTTTCTTTTTAGCAATTCCTTCCTATTCCTTCCAGTTTTTCATTTGAACCTTATGGGCCAATAGATTGTCTAATAATTCTTCCATAGAATAGGTATTGAGGTCTTTCGAATCTTGAATGGAAGTAGATTTTTGTTTACATTCTATAGTTAAGCTCCTTAGAATCTTTTGTACTTGTTCAAGCATAGAAAATTTCTTTCCCAAACCTCTAAGACTATTAACAATCTAAGTAAACCGCAAAAACATCTCAGTGATAGATTCATGTTCATTCATCTTAAATAATTCAAACTTTTTTAATAAAATACTAATTTTTGTATCCTTCACTTCGTTGGTACTTTCATGTGTAACTCAGAGTTTTCCTAGCCTCATGAGCAAATTTGTGTTTAGAATGAAAAAATGCATAATATTAGTGGTTAATGAATGGTTAATTACATGGTATTTAGCTTATCATATAAGAATTAAGCCATTATGTCATAATTATACAATTACATGCTTTAATTATAGAATATGCCTAATTTCAAGGAATTAGTGATTAATTAAAATAACATTTCTAAAAGATTGAAAAGCTAGTTTACATGTGATTTTATAGTATTAAACATGGTATGTTTTATTTTTTTTACATATTTGTATCATGTACAGTGCACAGTAACAACTCGTTAAGTTAATGTTCTTTTTGTAAAAAGATCACGTGACAACTTGTTGAGTACAAGTTTAAAAGGGTAAAAAGATCACGTGAGAACTCATTACGTTAGCCTTATGCACATGTTGAATTCAAAGTTTACTAATGTTATATTATGTCACGTGAGTTGCACATGTTTAACTCGTTAAGTTAACATAACTATATACGTTAAGTTGCTTAAATAAATACTAAGGTAATGCATTAGGTTAGCATTATAAACTTATAAGTTATTTTTTTATTGCATATGATACATATATTATTGTTTATATGTGCAAGTCCGTTGAGTTAAGCTTAACTCAATGAGGTTGGTCCGTTGAGTTATAGTTAAGTCAACAAAGTAAGTGTGTTGAGTTGCACTAACTCTATGGACTAGTTATTTTCTAATATTCAATTGTGAGTAGTTGTAGGAAATTCAAAGGAAACCACATTGCACGAATTATGTCATGATCTAAATTGTGGAATGAAAAAGTAATCACCATCATTGATTTGAAGGAAGGAAATCTAACTAGTCATTTAGGCGAAAGTAATTAATATTGAAAGAAATATAAAATGACAAGAGAAAGAATGAAGAGAGGGAGGGAGAACTGTGCTAACTATAGAAAATGTTAGTTGTTCCTTGAGCTCCCACCAATACCATCATCCACCATCTAATGGATGTTTATGAGAATACTTTCTATATGTCAGGTTGATTTCAAGCCAAACACCATGACTAACAACCACTATGAGTAGTGATCGCGTCACAGGAAGAGAAGTCATTTTCACGAAGCATCGATTCTATTAGGACCTAAAGGCTTACCAAAGGGGGGTGAATGGTAAGATTTAATGATTTTTAGTCGATTTCAAGACTTAACAATAGATAGTTGATTATCAGTTTATTTCAGTAAGCATAAAATGATCTTTCTAGTGAAAACACAAAGTAAATGAAGATAATGCACACAAGGATTTTAGGTGGTTTACCACTAATGGCTAGTCCACCCCCAAGGGATACTTGAGTTTCACTAATCTTTCAGAACTTACAAACACTTGCTTTAAGGTCAAAGCAAGAACCAACCAATCGATCTGAGCTTTCTAGTCATAGCTCCAACCAAACTATCTCTAAAGTTTTTAGTTGGGAAACTTTAGCAACTACTAGCTTGAAGAGATCAGAGTTTGTTCACGTAAAGAGCTCTTGACTTGAGTTTGTACTTTGCTAAGGATTTGATCTTGAATGTATTCTACTATTTCTATGGAGCTCAATGTATAGATGTGTATATTCTTTGTATTTTTCTTCTCTTGATTGCTATTTATATTTATAACAAGAAGCATAATGATCATATTCCTTTCTAATAGCTTCTTACTACTATACTTACTATCTTGGTAGGCCTAATTTTGGTAAGTTACAATTGAGTGAATAGTAACATTGTAACCTTTTGATAATTCTAAAATTTTAGATAGTTAGCCTCATAAATCTCTTAAAATATTATTGTAACTCTTCGAAAATTTGAACGAATCTTTCTACTGTATCACATGAGAACTTAAGTTACGCAAGTGTAGGACTTAAGTTTGGATAGTTATATTTGCAACTTTCTGATCCTTCTTATTTTTTGAGATATTTAGCTTTCCTAACTTACCGAAAAATCCTTTTAAGCTTCCAACTAAGTTTTTGAATTCTATACGTATGCATTTGAATAACTTAAGTTTCAAATAGTTAAATTTACGACCTTCTAAAACTTCTCATTTTTTAGATAGTTAGCTTTTCTAATTTCCTAAAAAATCCTTCTAAGCCTCTAATTGTTGTATGTTTAATTTCTACATGTGCATAATTATCTAACTTAACTTTTTGGATAGTTGTTCTAGTTAACTTTCCAATTTTCTTATATTTTCAGATAGTTAACTCTTTAACTCTCTGAAAACTCGAATAGTTGTCTTTCGTTGCTTCTAATTTTCACCATGTGTGTATTAATTGACTTAACTATTCGGATAGTTAGCTTTTCTAACTCTCCAATTTTCTTGAATTTTCAAATAGTTAGCTGCCCTAACTTTCCAAAGAATTCAAGCCTTTATCTAACATTTTGAAGACCTTCTTATTTTCGAATAGTTAGCCTTGTAAATTTTCGAAGAGCTCCCTTATTGTCTTTAAGTGGTCTTTCAGATACTTAAGGTGTTAACCTTCCAAAAATTTGCTTCTTCTAGATACCTAAGGTGTTAACCTTCAGAAAATCTACTTCTTCCGAATACTTAGGCTGATAACTAATTGATCCTTCTGATTTCATCTGTCAACTTTTAATGATTTGTTTGTGACTATTTGTAACTATTTATCTATTGATCTATGAAATACAAAAGATTATTCCTCACATTGATTTTGCATTATCAAAATCTAGAGGTCCTTTTAGATTCATCTTTCAAGAGACAATAAAGCTTCTAGCCTTGGTTTTGAGTTGATGTCGCTATGCTGAAGAGGAGATCAACTTACAAAAGTCTAGGTTTGCAATCTAATAGGGAGAGGAGCACTTGACAATAAGTGGTTAAGTTTTCAGTGGTGTAATTGCATCACATGTAGTGATGAAAGTTTTTCTTACTATCAATAGAGAATTTCACCTTTCACCATTCATTCATTTGAAGGAACAGAAACAAAAACAAAACTCTTTATTTGTGTTTTATACTTATTAAATCTATGTTGTATCATTTGTGTTTGTATTGTAAGTACTATTTAATGTTTTATGTTTATTAAAGTTCAGTTATAGAAAATCGTATTGTAATACAAATCTCTAAAATCTTGATTTAAGAATCTATTGTTTGATTTATTGAATGCTAGAATCAATAAATGATAAATGTAAAATGAATTAGCATTCAAGAGCTTAATTAATGTTGTTTGTAATATATAGAATCACCCAATGGATGGCCATATTCTACTGAAAACTACAATTCTAATTTAAAGTTACTTGAGAGCTTGTTTAGTTGAGTAAACATAATTCAATGAGGTAAGTTCATTGAGTTAACTATAAATCAACAAAGTGAGCATATTGTGCATATACATTATATCTTAGCTATGAAAATTTATTAAGCAATTTGCATGTAGAAATTTTATTGTACTATTCATTAGATAGTGCACAATAAATGGCATTCAACTCACAAGCATCCATTTGGATGAGTTTCTCATCCTCCTCTCTCTAGTTCATTTCATGACTGGTAGGAAGAGATGCTCCATGAACAACCATCTTTAGGAAGCACTCCATTTTATTTTTCTAATAATTATAATTGGATCCATCAAATAGAGGTGGTCTATGAATGTTCTGACCCTTAACAAATTGAGCCATAAATTCATATGGTTAAATCTTTGCAAGGATTAACCTTGCTTTAATACCAATAGTTGGGATCACATGGACTTACCAAAGTGGGGGTGAATGGTGAGTGTGTTATTTTTATAGCTAATTTGACTTAATTAAATACTTGTGAATGTGTATGTAATGTAAGTTATGATAGTTAATGTGGATCAGAATTAAAGTAAGAAATAAAAGCACATAAGTAAATTTTAGGTGGTTCACCACTAATGGCTAGTCCACCCCCAAGGCACAACTTAGGCTTCACAAAGTGACTAATCGCTTACAACCATTGCTTTCAAGTCAAAGCAAGAACCAACCTCTTAAGCTTTCAAGTTTAAGCTCAACAACTAACACCTTTGAGCTTTCAAGTCGAAGCTCAACAACTAATACCTTGTGAAATGTTTATGTCGAAGCTACGAACCAACACTTTGTTCTTCAATCAAAGATTTGGTGTAGAGAGCTTTTGGCACTTGAATTAGCTGAGAACTCTTTAATCTTTACATTAGTTGAATCTATAAGGATTCTGAATTTTCTTTGCAGCTCTTTTTGTATGTGTTGAGTATTTTATTTTGATGATGTGTGCTAAATGAATGTAATCATATTTACTTAATTACTATTATTTGTGAAAGTAAATTAAGAACATCAATTAATACAAAAAAAGTTTATTGATATAAATACTTGTCTGTAATGGATTAGAAATTATGATAAGTTAATAACTAGTCATTAAGTTATACTAATTTTTCATTTAACTAAACATTAAGTTAACATGTGTTTTTATTGAAAAGCATGATATGTTTTAAAGTTATATTTTTTGTATCATGTACAGTGCATGTTAAGACAACTCGTTGAGTTAATGCTTTATTTGTAAAATGGTCACATGAGAACTCATTGAGTTATAGGCTTAAAGGTTAAAATAAATCACATGAGAACTGGTTGAGTTAGTGTACAAAACGTTAAGATGAAGAGACAAACTCGTTAAGTTAGTATTATGCACGTGGTGAAATTAAAGTTTATGAATGTTATATTGTATCACATGAGTTGCACATGTTTAACTCGTTAAATTAATATAATTGCACGTGTTGAGTTGCTATATTGAACATTAAGGCAATGCATTAAGTTAGCGTTATAAACTTAAAGTTATTACTATTGCATGTGGTAAATACTTTATTGTTTAAAACATTTATTTATTACTAGATCGGTGAGTTATTAGAGGATTTTCGGATACTTGCAAGCATAACTATTCAAAACTAAAACTCATTTTGGATAGTTAGCATTTAACCTTCCGAAAGATAACCTAAATCACGTTTCCAGGTCACGACACGTGTCTCACTAGTTTTTATGGTAAAAAGGTATTTCGGATACTTTAAAAACTTAACTATCCGATACTTAAACGTTTTTCAGTGAGTTAGCATCTATCCTTCCGAAAGACAAGTTAAGCTAGTTCGTTGAGTTAGCTACAGTACTTGTCACATGATTTGTCACATGATGAACTCATTAAGTTAGATATGTTATGTTATAAATCTACTTGTTTTACTCGTTTAGTTAACATTAACACAATGACTTGTTATTACACTTGATGAAAAATTTTGGACGAGAAAGTTTATTTTGCAAGAAATTTTTCAAAGATCCAGGATTGATCATTAAAAAAAATTCAAGAGAAAAATGTGAGTCAAAACGTGTGTATTTCGATGAAGGAAAAAGAGAAGATGTGAAGAGTGGAAAACTGATTGTGGTTAAACGTGGAAGATATGCATGAAATGAAAATACAATATAAAAGGCATAGAATTTTCATTGATCAATTATCCCTACACACCAAACAAAATATATTTTCAAGGATCAAAACACCTCTCTAGGGAAAAGCTCTCAAATAGAAGAAAATTCGATAAAGTAGAGAAAGTCATATATATGTCACTAAAGAATTGAAGAATCAAAAGAAAGCAAATTCAGTGAAGTAGAGAAAGTTAGATATTAGTCAGTGAAGATTTGTAGAAGAAGAAGAAAAATCACAAACAAGGAGAAATGTTTTAAATTCTGTAAATTAGTTTTCTCTATTTGTAGTTGAAAATGTTTTATATGTCATTATTCATGCATATTATGATTATAATGTGAAAATATTGAAGATATTATGAGAAATTACATGTAATGCACTTTTAATGGTTATGCATCTTATTTAAGTTTAAATATGTTTAAATGCACAAATTGAACCACATGTTTTATACTTAATGTTTGGAAGCACATTTTGGTTATGCATTAGATAGTTATTTCTTTAGTTTATTTAGATAATTTTTAGTATGTCTAATGTTTGATTATTAATGTGATTTAAGTTATTTGGTTGCAAAGTAAAATCAAAAGGGATGGCATGGGCATTTTGGGAATTGAGGAAATAGCCAACTTCCAATGCCAACAACATTGGCCTCCTTTCTTCCACCTCAACCACGTTCTCTGGCCACTTCTATCAAGAAACTATCGGCCATCTCTCCTTCCTAACAAAAGCACAACCTATGACAACCAAAATACTCTCTCTCGATCTTTTCATTCCTCCCAGCCATAGCACAAAGAAGAAGACCTCCATGACTACAGTTTGAGTTTCCCACTGTCCTCCCATCTTCGATGACATCCTTGGTGCAAGGCAACGACATGGAGAAGGCACCCTTGTTGCAGATTCATGGAGTACCATTTCAACTAAGCTTCCTCCTCTCCCATGAAGAGCTCCCATTTTTGGTGATGTCCTTGGTGCAAAGCAACGACGTGGAGAAGTCTTGCACACCTGTGGGAAGAGGAGACACTATTGTAGTTGCTCATTTCTTGCAAGGAATGGACTGCAATTGGAAGTCATCTGATGGCACCAACATTACATTTTTGGATTCATGTGAAGCCTCTCTACTTCGCTGATGATCCTTGGTGGTGACAACCCAAGAGTAGCACGTGGAGAAGGCTTGGACAACATCTTCAATGAATTTTGGGAGTTTGTTGGCTAAGCTTCAGGTACCAATATGAGGAAGGAAGATTATTTATGTTTGCATACATTTTGGTTGTGTTTGCATGTTGTGATGTTATGTGTTTGTATGTGTGACTATGTATCTTATGCTTATGTGTGTTTTTATATTAATAGGATAGTTGTCAATGTTAGTGTCTTTATCTTAACGTTGATACTTTACTTTTCAAGTTTAATGAAATTTATATTTGAAAATAAATGAGCCTTATTAATACTATAAATACCTATACATAGGTTGTTCATGTATGTGACTAACTCAATTAATCCTTTTATTTTCATTTCATTTATTTTTAAAAATGTATAAAAATAAATTTTGATCATGTACATAGTGGTGAATGAATGTATTAGATGTGTTTTAGATGTAGATCCATGATAAAGAAGTAGTATAGTTCAATGTATGATTGGGTAGAAGTTTCTTTGGTATTCTTGTGCCCAAGTCTGTTGAGTTAACCATGTAGGATCGAATGACTACACAAGAGGAGGGTGAATTGTGTTTTTCAATATTTCCAAGAATAATTGAAACTTCAAAATTAAAAACAAGTCGAGACAATATTTTAATCAAATTATTTTATTTAAGGTTTCAATTACAATGTACAATTCAATTCTCCTTAGAAATTGTAGATGCAATTATATAACGATACCATGTTTTATTTAATCAATTTCATAACTACAAACAAAGAAAACTAATTTGCGGAATTTCAAATATTTCTCCTTGTTTGAGATTTTTCTTCTTCTTCTGATTCTTCAAATCTTCAGTGACATATATCTGACTTTCTCTTCTTCACTAAATTTTTTTCTATCTAAAAGCTTTTCCTCGGAGAGGTGTTTTGATCCCTGAAAATATATTTTGTTTGGTGTATAGGGATAATTAATCAAATGTTAACTAAACTAGTGAGACAAGTAGATTTATAACTTAATGTATCTGACTTAATGAGTTCATCATGTGCCAAATCATGTGACAAGTACTCTAGCTAACTTAATGAACTAAGTCCATGGTGTTATGCTAACTCAATGAACTAGCTTCGTGGAGTTACAGTTAACTCAACGAACCAGCTTAGCCTTTCTTTTAGAAGGTTAAATACTAACTCACTAAAAACAGTTTAAGTATTGGATAGTTAAGTTTTCTAAGTATCCAAAAATCCTGATAACTCACCGATCTAGTAATAAACAAATGTTTTTACAATAAGGCATTTACCACATGCAATAATAATAACTTTAAGTTTATAACACTAACCTAACACATTGCCTTAGTGTTCAATATAGCAACTCAACATGTGTAGTTATGTTAACTTAAGGAGTTAAACATGTGCAACTCACGTGATACAATATAACATTCGTAAACTTTAATTTCACCACGTGTATAATACTAACTTAACGAGTTCAATTCTTCATTTTAACCTTTTGCTCACTAACTTAACGAGTTCTCACATAACCTATTTTAACCTTTAAGCTTATAACTCAATGAGTTCTCACGTGACCTTTATACAAATAACACACTAACTTAACAAGTTATCTTAACATGCACTATACATGATACAGAAAATATAACTATAAAACATATCATGCTTTACAATAAAAACACACATTAACTTAGTGTTTAGTTAAATGAAAAGTTAGTATAACTTAATGACTAGTTATTTAACATAGTACAATTTCAGATCTATTGTAGATAAGTAGTTATATTAGTAAACTTTTTATGTATTAATTGATGTTCTAAATTTAATTACACAAACAATAGTAATTGAGTAAATATGATTACATTCATTTAACACACACCATCAAAACAAAATACTCAACAAACCATAACTCAATGAACAAGTCCATCAAGTTATGAATAGGGTCTATTGAGTTAAGTCCCAGGTCCATTGAGTTAAGTCCCAAGTCCATTGAGTTAGCCATAACTCAACAGACTTAGTTCGTTGAGTTAGAAATAATGAAATTTAACTCATTCGAAAGTCAAGTTTTAAGTGGAGTTTTTGAGTGATTCTTGATGCTATTTTGAATGGTTTTTCGTCTAGATTCATATTATAAAAGTTTTGGAATTTTTTAGAATTATTTATTTGTAGTTTTCAAATTTTGAAATCAGAGACACAATTGCCCTATTTTCTATTCTAGACGCTGGATTTTGTGCTTTAAAGAAGTATATGTTTCATGAGCTATACTTAATGAAATCTAGTTCTATAAAAGGAAATAGTTAGACTATTGACTTATCTTTCTAAAATTTTGATTTTGTTGGTTTTCATGAAGAATTCAAAGAGATATAATCTTTCTTCTAGCAGTGCACAATTCAATAATCACCTAGATTATTTTGCACTCTCTTGATAAGATTACTACTAGAAGCACGTCAGGAAACATTTTTCCCTGAAATCACTTTTGTTATTTTGTACCCTGCTAATCCTTCCTTCATTGTATTTTTAGTGAATTTATTATCTAGTAGGATGAAAGGACAAAGGTATAGAGTTAAGCTTAATTTCAGTGATTTTCGGGGAAGATAGTTTTAGTGATGCTTTTGTTTTCTTTGATCTCTCCTTATATTAATTGAATGATTTGAGTTTGCTTTACCTCTATTGTTGGTTTTCACTTGATAAGGACATATTAACCAATGAAAATGATTAGAATGCATATTTAGATGACATTGAGTTTCACTTTGCATTTCTTTGAATATCTTTTAAAAAATCTCAAAGGCTTAGGAACATTTGACTTTACAAGGTTTTGTGTTTTAAGTTAGACAAGTTCTCTGTGGATTGACCCATACTCGCATGCTATCTATGATAGGCACCGTGCGCTTGCAGTTATAAATTTTAAAACTAGGTTTTTATAATGTGATTATTGTAAATACCTTAAAGCCCATACATCGAGCAAGTAGTTAACTTTGGTGAGTTATTACTTTAGTACAAATTTACTTTATAGATCTTCATAGCACATAGTAGTAAGTTGTTAAGATACTTGACAAGTAAAATATTAACCTATACCTAAAACTTGTTGGTTTATTCTTAACTCTATGACTTTTACAATTAGTCTTTTGGTAGGTTGTCTTAATAAATTACCAAGAGTTTCAATTAACTAAGAAGGCTCTACTCTTTGGATACGAATGTTTAACATACCGATTAGTTTGGTAAGTTAATCTATAAGGTATCGACCAAGCTTCATAACTATTGAGAACTAAAAGTTAAGGATTTTCACACTAAGTCCATAGTTTTTCATTATCAAAATATTAACCTAAGTATTATGAACTATATTTGTACATCATCAAGGATAATTTTCCTAACAACTATCACTTATGTAATCAATAGAAGTCTTTTTGACCTATTAGGATTTAAAATTCTTGAGGAATCATGGACAAAAAAGAAGGTGAATCATTCTCATCTTAAAGTCTCTAGATGTGTTTCTTATGTGCACATGGCTAATGTAGGAAGAAACAAATATTGTAGGTTGATACTGCAAGCCAATATGCGAAGACAAAAACAAGTAGGATATGTGAGGTAACTCACCATCAAAGAAGAATGCTAGTGCCAACAACACCAAACAATTCTTCTACTAATTAATATTTTACAAAATTTTCAACAAAGGCTACATTCTTGTATTATAGATCTTATCTTACCAAGATTGAGTTTACCAATCCACTTCTACAACAGTATAGATTGCAATCCACCATTTTGTAACTTTGGTTCTTTATCAAGTTTTGATAAATAATCTTACATCAAAAAATATATTCATTTAAATTTTTAAATAAATTACCATATCTTCCATTATTTACTAACTTTGAACCCATTTGAATATGAATTTTTGAACCATTAGTAAATTATATTTCCCACTTTGACAATTTTTGTTTTCTACCTTAGATCTTTTATGAAGTTTTGGATCTAAAGCAAAAATGTCACATAGTGTATCCTACATAGGTTAAATGAAAAGTTTATTGTTACATATTACTTAATAAAATTTGGACAAATAAAAAATATTTAGACAAAAACATCAACATGGAGGGAATTACTTTGCCATTTGAAAATTTTGTTAACTTTTAAGGTTCCACGATAGTTTTAGTTCTAGTTCTATTATATATATGCTCATTATTTTTTATTAATCTTGTAAAAGGAACATTAAAATGTTCCTTAGTGTATCTTGACGAAAGCATAAACTTATGTTGCATAAAAGAAATGTAACAAGAAAATTACTTTCATTTCAATCCAATTATAGATAAAACGTAATTATATAGAAAATGATAAAAGATCATCGAACATCCTCTCCCTTTTAGTTCAATGTAAATAACTCCACCTATAGTTAAATTGTTTGAAAATTCATGTTATCTCTGTTGATATCTGATAGTTTCTCTTTTGGTTTCTATTTAAAATAAATTTTACATTTAAGATTTTAACACATAAAAAATAATTTGTAAAAAAAATATAATTTACCCATTTGGTATTAACTTTAACAACTTCGCTTAGAAGGATGTGATCTTCATTGAAATAAACACTTATCAAAGCGGTATGATAAATCGAGCAATTGAATACAACATATAATAAGACCAAATCTACGTTGATACACCCACGATCATTATTGATTTCTTAGTGGTTGTCATGTTAAATAGATTATCGAAGCATCGTGCAAACAAACACTGCACTACAATAATAACAATTAAAGAAAGGAAAAAGCATTAGCCGTTTCAGAAATTAGCATAAAAATTGGTCGAGTCCAATTGAAATGCTAACATTCTGGTTGCCATCTCGCACTATAAATACCCCTCCACCATTCACTATTATCAGCGGAAAAGGAAAGGTTCGATACTTTTCATTAAGTCAATATATCCGTTAGAATGACAAACTCCAAGACGATCTTTCTCGTGCTCATGGTTATGCTTTGCATAAGCATGACTATGGGCTCTCGTAGCTTGATTGGAGGTGGAGGACATGGGGGTGGGTCCGGAGGAGGAGGAGCTGCCAACGGTGGATCTAGTTGGGGAAGTGGAGGTGGAGTGGGAGTTGGAGGAGGATTTCTTGGCAATGGAAATTGGGTAGGAGGTCATGGTGGAGGTCGTGGAGGCGGTGGAGCAACTACAGAACCTGGAGTTGGTGGTTCTGGTTTCGGTGAAGGTATCGGAGAAGCTGAAGCACGTACTCCTTGAAAATGAGTTTCCTAAGTACGTTCGTCAATGAGAAAATGCGTAGTTCTTTTTAATAAAGTGCTACACGAATAGTGTAGCTTGTCTTTGTTTAATTTGCATAATAATGTCAAGACAATCATGTCAGAATGTTTATTTCGTTAAATGAATACCTTTCTGTTATTGTTTTTTCTTCAAAGATATTTGTTTGCTATAGTATTAAGCTCAATTTTATTTTTCTACATATTTGAGTAATTTGTTATAAACATAAAACAAAAACTGTAATCAACATTCGTTATGATGGTTTTTTGTTAAGTCTTTAATAAAGAAGATTTTATAGAAATCCAGCAATTTGTGGTTGCTTGTAGATGCGTGTATCGTCCTCAGAAAAACTTTCTCCTACAATTTTATTTTTTAATCTCCAATACTCTACTTATCAACTCCATTTTCGCATATTTGACCGTTTTCGCTAATCAATTTTTATTGTTTCCCTTTTATATCATTGGAATTATTACAATGATTTTCGGCCTTCAAACAATCCATCTACCGCACTACTTGCGCTTATTAAATTATGTTCATTTCTCTTGATTCGTGATCTTATTCATACACAGAGCGAACAAATTGAAAGTATCCTTACCTTGTAAATTTACATTACTTTGTAAAATCAGTCCCGCTCATGTCTCATGCGATTCGATAATCCTTCCAATCTCATTGTGTGGTTTTGTGGTGTGGATCGAGATTCATTGCTTAGTTTACCTTAAAGTTCCATCAATCTTAGATCTTGCACAACCATGTGAGTCACATGTGGTTTCCTTTGCAAACTCCAAAGACATTAATTTTATTTCTCTAACCAAAAACTTTTAAACTACCAAACAACTCTTGTATAGATTCTGTTGAGTATCATGTTTTGATGATGTATGTTAAACGAATGTAATCATATTTACTTAATTATTATTATTTGTAAAAGTCAATTAAGAACATCGATTAATACAGAAAAAATTTATTGATATAAATATTTATTTGTAATGTATCTAAAATTATGTTAAGTTAAATAATTAGTTGTTAAGTTAACTAACTTTCTATTTAACTAAACGTTAAGTTAATGTGTGTTTTTATTATAAAGCATGATTTATTTTAAAGTTATATTTCTGTATTATGTATAGTGCACGTTAAGACAACTCGTTGAGTTAGTACTTTATTTCTAAAAAGGTTACATGAGTACTTATTAAGTTATAGGCTTAAAGTTTAAAATAGGTCACGTGAGAACTCATTAAGTTAGTGAACAAAATGTTAAAGTAAAGAGATGAACTCATTAAGTTAGTATTATGCATATGGTGAATTTAAAGTTTATGAATGCTATATTGTATCATGTGAGTTGCACACGTTTAACTTGTTAAGTTAACATAAGTGCATACATTGAGTTGCTATATTGAATACTAAGGTAACGTGCTAAGTTATCATTATAAACTTAAAGTTATTATTATTGCATGTGGTAAATACTTTATTATTTAAAACATTTATTTATTACTAGTTCATTGAGTTATCAATAACACATCGAAGTTAATTCGTTGAGTTAACTGTAATACCACAAAGCTAGTTCATTGAGTTAGCGTAACACCATAGGCTTAGTTCATTGAGTTAGCTACAATATATGTCACGTGAATTAGCACATGATGAACTCGTTAAGTTAGATATGTTAAGTTATAAATATACTTTTTTTACTCGTTTAGTTAACATTAACACAACGACTTGTTATTGTATTTGATGAAAATTTTGGACAATAAAGTTTATTTTGCAAGAAATTTTCAAAGATCTAGGATTGATGATTAAAGAACATTTGAAAGGAAAACATGGATCAGAACGTGTGTATTTTGATGAAGGAAAAAGAAGATGTGAAGAGTAGAAAACTGATTGTGGTTAAACGTAGAAGATATGATGAAATGAAGATATAATATAAAAGTCATAGAATTCTCATTGATCAATTATCCTTGCACACTAAATGAAATATATTTTCAAGGATCAAAACACCTCTCTGAGAAAAAGCTCTTAGATAGAAGAAAATTCGGTGAAGTAGAGAAAGTTAAATTTATGTCATTGAAGTTTTAAAGAATCAGAACAAAGTAAATTCGGTGAGGCAGAGAAAGTTAGATATTTGTTACTGAAGAATTGCACAAGAAGAAGAAAACAAAGAAGAAGAAAATCTCAAACGGGAGAAATGTTTTAAATTCTACAAATTAGTTTTCTTTGTTTATGATTATGAAATTGATTAGATAAAACATGATATCATTTTAAATTTGCATCTACAATTTTTAAGGAGAATTGAATTGTATATTGTAATTGAAACCTTGAATAAAATGATTTGATTAAAATAGTGTCTCAACTTATTTTTAATTTAAAGTTTCAATTATATTTGAGATTGTTGAAAAACACAATTTACCCTCCTTTTTTGTAGCCATTTGATCTTACAAGTGATATCAGAGCTTGTTTTACCTTATTTTTAAATAGAAATAAATATCTGAGCATAAGTTGAACTTTGTTGATTTTAGGCTCTAAGTTGTTTTCTAAAGTTTTAAACTATTTAAAATTTTATAGGTTGAAAATTTTAAGTTAAAATGACTACTGGAAATGGTAATTTTTCTTTGTATGAATGCCAAAATCTTAATCGTCCTCTTTTATTTGATGGAATACATTTTGAATATTGGAAATATAGGATGACATTCTTTCTTCAAAGTATAGATCACAAACTATGGTTCATGATTTCTAAACCATATAATCTATTAGCTACTCCTTATAATACTTGGACAGTTATTAAAAAAGAAAATGAAACTCTAAATGCAAAAGACTTAAATATCTTATTTTGTGCATTGAGTTATGAATAGTTCAGTAAAGTGTTAACACATAAATTTGCTTATGAGCTGTGGCATGCATTAGAAGTTTCATATGAAAGTACTTCTCAAGTTAAAGAGATTAAAATTAATATGTTAATTCATAAGTATGAACTCTTTAAGATGCATGAAGTCGAAAGTATTTTGAGATGTTTTCTAGATTCCTAGATATCATAAATTCTTTAAAATGCTTAGAAAAGAACTTTGAACAAAAGGATTTAGTGAGAAAAATTCTCAAATCCCTAAGTTCTAAATGATCTCAGAAAGTGACATCAATTGAGGAATCACAAGATTTAAATGTTTATACTATAAATGAACTTATAGAAAATTTAACTGCTTATGAAGTTTAATTAAATGATTCACTAAGTCACAACAAATTAAAAATAAAGAAAGAAATAGCCTTCAAAATTAATTCAGATTCTGAAATATCCACTAATTCTAACGAGGATTTGATTTGCTAACTAGGAAACTCAAGAAAGCATGGAAAGCTAGGAGACAACAAAGAAATAAAAATGACAAACCCTCAACGTCAAAGTCACTGAATGAAAAGAATTCTTCATCCAGAAAGTATGTATGTTATAATTGCAAGAAACCTGGACATCTTTCTCCAAATTATCCTATAAGGAAAAATGAAAATAAAGTAAGACAAATTAGAAGAAGAAGGCTTAGAAAACATAGAAAAAAATTTACAAGAAAAAGGCTTTGAAGGTCACTTGAGATGACATGTTAGAAGAGTTTGAATCTAAGGAATCATCATCAAAATCTTCACATTTAGAAGAAAAACAAGAGTCAGAAGACGTTGCTCATGTGTGCTTCATGGTAGATGAGTCTAAGGTAATATCTGATCTTGAAAGTCATTCAGATTTTAACTTTGGTGAATTATTATATGCTTATCATGCATTATTGCATAAACTTAAAGCTTGTAAATTGGAAAATAAGAATATTAGAAACTCTTTGTCCATTATGGAAGAAGAAAATTGTTTTTTGTCTACTACTTTAGAAAAGTTTAAATGTGATAATGAAAATCATACTATAGATTTACATAAATTTAGATTTAATGAATGTGTCTTGCATGAACAAATATAGAATATAAATGCTAAAAAATTAAAGATAGAATCTTAAAATGAAGAATTGAGAAACAACATAAATGATCGTGAGATAGAGATTGATAAATTAAAAATGATAGAGCTAGAGTTAAATTCCACCATTGAGAAATGAAATTTAAGTCAAACTAAGTTAAACAAGCTAACTAGTACCTCTACAGTGTCATATAAATTTAACTTAGGATTTGATTATCTTGAATATCCTAAATATCAAGCCAATAAAGGATTTATTAGTTGTAGTTCAAGTAAATCTAAGACTAAAATTCCTTTTATTATGAAACAAGGTAATAATATGTAGAAGTAGGTACTTCAAGTGATGAATCATGTAATAATAATATAAATCAATGTGATTTATCTAAATATACTTCTAACATGACTATCAATGTTTCTAAAAATCTTGTTTCTTGTTTTGGAAATTTAGTTACTAATGTTTCTAAAATTTCAGACAATTGTAGTAAACTGGAAATTCAAAAACTTTAGCATAAAATTCAAAATAATAGTTTTAGACCAATTACTGGTTCTACATGTTCTTTATCTTAAAATTCTTGTGTAGAAAAAGATTTTGTATGTACTAAAAATTTAAATACAAGTACAAAATCTTGGTATGATCTTATTGAAATGTACGAGCATGACCAAAATAAATTAACATTTGATAAAAATCAATTTGATCTTGGTTATACTACATTTGAAAATAAAAAGAATGTTAATAAGAGCAATAATTCTATAAGTGAGTATGAAGCTAATGATAAATCAGTAGTACTTACAACAAATAAGAATATAAATGATCATGTTAGACTATTTCCAAACAAAAAGAAGAAATATGCCTTTAATGAATTTGGTCCTCAAAGACATTGGGTACCAAGAAACAATGCTTCTTAATTTGTTTTGTAGGAGAAAATAACATCAAAATGGATTTTGGATAGTGGAGGATCAAGTCACATGACTGGACAGAAAAGCTTATTGACAAATTTTACAAATACCAAGAAAGGAAGTGTAATATTTGGAAACAAAAGCAAGGATAAAATCATTGGTATGGGCAATGTTCAAATAACTCCTACTTGTGTTTTTTCGAACGTACTATATGTAGAAAACCTAGGATTTAATTTGCTGAGTGTTATAAAACTAATTGATAATGGATACTATGTACTGTTTAAAGATAATGTATGCAAAATTATTGATAAAATTATAGATAAACTTAAGTTTATTGCTAAAAGAAAATGTTCTATATGTATTTTATCTTTACCTTGTAATGCAGTTGATTTAAATTTATGTTTGCTAGTTGAAACTAGTGATGTATATCTTTGGTATAGAAGGATCGAACATATAAATATGAAATTGTTGCATAAATTATCTAGTAAAAATTTAGTGAGAGGTTTACCAAAGATTAAATACTCAAAGAATTTCATGTGGGATGCATGTGAGTTAGGTATACTTCATAAAAACTCTTTTAAGTCCAAAAATAATATATCAAGTAAGAGAGTTTTAGAACTTATATATATGGATCTATTTAGACCAACAAGAATCATGAGTCTTGGTGGTAAATGGTATGTATTTGTTTTAGTAGATGACTTCTCTAGATACACTTGGGTATAATTTTTTAGCATCTAAGACAAAAGTTTTTGAAAGGTTTAAAATGTTTTGCAATCTTGTTCAAAATGAATAAAGTATCTCTGTTCAAAACTTAGGAGTGATCATGGTATTGAATTTGGAAATGATCAAATGGATAACTACTGTAAAGATTATGGCACTAATCACAAATATTCTTTTACTATAGCACCTTCTCAAAATGGTGTTATTGAGAGAAAGAATAGATCACTTAAGGAAATTACTAGAACTATTGTTAGGAATTTTTTTTTGATGATATATGCTTTATTAAAGTTTTAAAATAAGTCTAAATAATATTCTCTAAGTATAATTGTCACGTAATTAAATGTTAACAGATTATCAAAAAGTTTCATTTTTATGTTGGATAAGTTAAAGTTTTACGAAGAGTTAGATTTTCGATAGTTAAACTTTTGGATAGTTAACGTTTCATTTTTGTCGAATAGTTTATGTTAAAAACTCATATAGTTAAGTTATCTACACGTGTGTTTTTAATGTTTTAAGTTACGTGTTTTCCATGTGCGTTCGGTAATGAAAATCGAATAGTTAGATAACTGTTCGAGTTTTTTTACGCATAGATAGATAAGTCTTTGAGTTTTATAAAATGACTAACGAATAGATAAGTTTGCCATGTTTAGTCATGTGTTTTGCAAGTGCAAAAACTTGAAGAATTACAGATAAGTATTCGAGTTTTTACAAGACTTAAAGGATAAGTGTTCGACTAAATCGAAGACTTAGAAGATATTCTACAAGACTCTAGGAAGATAAAGTTTTAGTGAATCTACGAGTGGAGATCGTGGAAATTCAAAATGATAGTGGAGAAAGTGGAAACTCAAAAAGATAGTAATTTAGATTAAAGAAAAAATTAGTACATGGATTATGGATTATGGATTAAGTGGATGAACATGTTGAACGTGAAGACATAGTTCGACTACAAATAGAGAGTACAAGCTACATTACAAACAAGGATCCCAATCTTAAAAACTAAATCTAAATATTCAATTTGGATCCCTAACTAAAAAGTTAAGTTTGAATATTCATATCCTGAAAAATTCTCCAACATTAGAAGAAGTTTGAAATTTCAAGCAATTTTAGAAAAGGAGCAGCAAACGTAAGAAGTCTGGAAATTCGAAAACTGGAGAAGAAGAGATACAGAAGTTGAGCAAAGAGAAGGAAAGAAGCTATGTGCATAAAGATCAAGTTTTATACAATTCAAAATTAGTTTTGAATAAGAACTTCATTTTTCTATTTGAATTGTATATCAGACATTACTATATCAAAACCTTCAAGAAGGGAATTGAGCTGAAAAGATATTGTAAATTCTGTCTTTAAAGTTTATAACGAATAGAATTTCATTTACGAGTGTTTTGTGCTCTTGTTTTATCTGCTGGTATTGTAATTACTAAAGACACAATTCACCCTCCCTTTTGTGATACAAATGATCCTACAACTGGTATCAAAGCATTCATCTTTGTTTGATTGTCTACACTCTGCTACATCTATTTAAAATGGATAATATTGAAATCTTAGTTATGACTGAAGGATAGACCACTAATCATCCTATCTTCGAAGGTAGCAATAATGGCTACTGGAAATATAGGATGAAAGTATTCTTTCAGTTAATTGATTTCAAACTATGGCATATAATTAGCAATCCTATAGTGTTAGTTACAACTCCATATGATACTTGGACTTTTGATGAAATGGAGCAAATGACACTAAATGCTAAAGGTTTAAACATCTTATTTTGTGCTTTATCTCATGATCAATTTAATAAAGTTTCTACATATCAAACTGCATATGAGAAATGGCATGCATTAGAAGTTGCCAACGAAGGTACTAACCAGGTCAAGGAATCTAAGATTAATATGTTAGTACATAAATATGAGCTTTTTAAAATGCACGAAAATGAATGTATCTCTGATATGTTTTCCCGTTTTCTTGAGATTGTAAATTCATTAAAATCTTTAGGCAAGAAATTTGAGGGAAAAGACTTGGTAAGAAAGATCCTTAGATCTTTAACTAAAATTTGGGCTCAAAAGACAACATTTATTGAAGAGTCCAAAGATTTAAATACATATACTTTCGATGATCTCATAGGAAATCTGACAACCTATGAAGTACAACATTTAGATCCAAAAGGGAAGATTCCTAGAAAGGATCTGACTTTTGAGGCTGATAAAGTCTTAGAAGTCACTAGTGATTCTAACGATGATTTACTATTGTTGACTAGAAAATTTAGAAATTTGTTGAAGAAAAGTAGGAACTTTAGGTTAGCAAAGACATTTGGAGATATGGAGAAGAAGTCATTCATGAAAGACAAAATCATATGCTACAAGTGTAATAGACCGGGTCACTTTCAAACTGATTGTCTACTCAACAAAGATAAGAAGAATTCAATGAGGAATTTTAGGAGTAAGAAATTCAAAAAGAGAATGGCACTTAAAGTGACATGGGATGACTCTTCAACTTCACAAAGTGAAGAAACAAAGTATTCAACATCAGATAATGAAGCCTCATCAACATCAGATTCAAAAGAAAATCTAGCAAACGTATGCTTCATGGAAAAATCCAGTGAGGTATCCTTTGATCAAAATGCTAGTTTTGATGGATTACTTGTTGAATACAATAAACTAGCTAGAAAATATAAGAAAGTAAAAATAGAAAGAAAGAACACTAGGAAAATGCTAGATGAATCTAAAGATAAGATTGATTTTCTAAACTCTATGTTAAATAAATTTAAAGAAGAAAATCAAAGGCATGCACAGGAAATTTTAAAGTTTACTGCAATAGAAAGAAAATTGCATGCTAATTGTGAAAATTTAATTGCTGGTAAGAAGAAAATGATTTGTGAAATTGAAAAACTGAAACTGACTATTACTGATTTAAATTCAGAAATTGATATGTTAAATATTAAGGTTTGCGATCAAAAGGCTATATTAAGTAAATGGAATAATAGTCAAACTATAACAAATGAACTTAGTAGTAAAATATCAAATGTAGAAAAACATGGTATTTGTTTACACGATGCATCTTCTGAAAATTATATATTACATGATGGTACTGCTAAAAATAATGTCATTATTTCCAGTACTAAGAATAGTAAGAGAAAAACTATTTTGTGTGTAATTAAAAAGGAAGATAAATATGTGCAAATTGATAAAATGCAGCATATAAATAATAGCACACGATGCAAGAATTTCAAAAGAAATTTTCAAAAAAAGACATTTGAGAATCTTAATATTTTTTATCAGTTTTCTTTATATTTAAAAAATATTGGATATTGGAATCAGCAATCAAACAATGTCAGAAATGAAAATTTCAACTCTAGTTTACATAGAGATAAATGTTCTGATGATTATAACACTAAGAGAAATAAACACAAGAATAATTATCAGAAAATAGATAAGTTGAAGTTTAAAAATATTGGTTATTTTGATATGACTCTCTCTAAAATTCTTGGACCCACTCAAAAATGGGTTCCAAGAGATAAAATCTCTTCTTGACTGTTTTGTAGGTACACAAATCAAAATGGATAATGGACAGTGGAGCATCCAGCCACATGACTAGAGATATACAATTACTTACAGAAGTAACAAAGACCAAGAATGGACAAGTTACCTTTGGAAATAAAAGCAAAACAAATATCCTTGGGTCTGGCAAGGTTCAGGTAACTGAAAAATGCTTTATAAATGATGTCTTATTAGTAGAAAACTTAGGTTTTAATTTATTGAGTGTTCCTGTTTTAATAAAGTTTTATAGAGTAATTTTTGAAAAAGGTTACTATAAAATTATGGACATGTCTACAAACAAAATTTTATTCACTGCAAACAAGAAATGATCCTTTTGTATTCTGAATTTGCCTTCTGATATTATTAAAGACAATGCTTGCTTAATTGCAAAATTAGATGAAGTTATTTTATGGCATAGAAGGCTAGGATACTCAAACTTAAAATTATAACAAAAGCTATTTAAAAAGAATCTAGTTAGAGGTTTACTTAGTATTAAGTACTCGAAAGAGTTTATGTGTGATGCATATCAACTAGGTAAATTACATAAAACATCCTTTAAAAGTTTAAATGAAATAACAAGCAAAAGAGTATTAGAACTAGTGCATCTGGATTTATTTGGACCTACTAGGACAACTAGTCTAGGAGGTAAACATTACGCTTTTGTACTAGTTGATGACTATTCTAGATTTACTTGGGTTTATTTTCTAGCTAATAAAACTGAAGTTGTTGAAATATTTAAGATATTCTATAATAAAGTTCAGAATGAGCAAAATGTTAAAATTCAAAAACTTAGGAGTGATTATGGTACAGAACTTGATAATGACAAATGGACACCTGTTTAGAATGAAAAAGTGCATATTATTAATGGTTAAATGATGATTAATTGCATAATATTTAGCTTATCATATGAGAATTAAGCCATTATGTTATAATTGCACTATTATATGCTTTAATTAAAGAATCTGCTTAATTTTGGGGAATTAATGTTAATTTAGTATATTTATGAACTGTCGGTAAGTTGTAGGCTGTGAAATTCTTAAGTATCCGAATTTTCTGATATTCTAGACAGTTATGTTAAACATACCGAACATATTTCGGACAGTTATGTTTAACAGACCGAACATGTCGGATAGTTATGTTGAAATTGCCGAATAGTTATGTTTTGAAAGAATATTTCATTATTTCTTGAAGTACATGTGTCGAAACCATAATGCATGACTTAAGTGAACTTTCGGTGAGTTATCTATAACTATCCGAAATTGTAGCTGGGCATCGGACAATTATATGTGTAACTCTCAGAAATCTCTTTTTATTTATAAAATAGCTGAGGACACGTGTCATGTTCTGGGAAAGTGACTTAAGTGGATTTTCGGTGAGTTATCTCTAAATATCCGAAATGCATCTGAGCATTGGATAGTTAGCTCTATAACTCTCTGAAATGTTTATTTTATGATTAAACTCCTGTTGAAACATGTCGAGATCTGGTAGATTTATTTAAGTTATATATCGGTGAGTTATCTGTAACTATCCGAAATGCATCTGAGCATCGGATAGTTAAGTTTATAACTATCTGAAATGCATCTGAGCATCGGATAGTTAAGTTTATAACTATTCGAAATGCATCTGAGCATCGAATAGTTAAGTTTATAACTATCCAAAATGCATCTGAGCATTAGATAGTTAAGTTTGTTAGTATCCAAAATGTACCTAAGCATCGGATAGTTAAATTTATGCATGTGTTTTATAGTTAAATCAACGAAGAAAGTCTGTTGAGTTATCTATAACTCCATGGACTATTTATTTTCTAATATGCTACTATAGCGGTTGCAGGAACAGACAGTTGGAAGAGAAAAACCACGTTTGCACGTAGCGCGTAGGGAGAAGAAATCATCGCCGTTGATACGAATGAAGGAAATCCAACTGACCATTCAAGTAGAAGCAGTTACTACTGAAGAAATATAAAAGAAAAGAAGAAAAAGAAGAAAGGTGTGTGATCAATGGACTGCTAGTGTGTACAGAGGAGGAGCACCGAGCTTTCTACAGGTAGTATCGGCAATTCTCCAAAGTACCACACCAACCATCATTACCACCACCACAATCATCAACCATCGGAGGTTTGTGAGAATACTTTCTTGATGTTAGGTTGATCCCGAGCCAAACATAGTGCCTGACAATCACTGTGAGGAGTGATCGCGTCGCGGGAAGGGAAGCCATTTTCACCAAGCGTCGACTCATATTTCAGGAGATCGTAAAGCTTTTAGCCTTGGCTTCGGGTTGATGCCTGTATGTTGAAGGGGAGATCATCTTGCAATTCTAGACTCGCAATTCTATAGAGAGAGGAGACAGGATTGTAAGTGGTTTAATTTTCAGTGGTGTAATCGCGTTGCAAGTAGTGACAGAAGTAATTACTATCGTGTGAGATTACTTTACATTTCACCTTTCACCCATTTCCATGTTCATATTAAAACAAAAATACCAAAAACAATTTATCTATGTTTGTATGTTGTATTTGAGTGTTGTATCGTGATTAATGTTATCTTTGTCAGTGTTGTGATTATTTTATGTTTGTTTTAGTTTACAGTTTACTGAAATTGGTTCGTTCAAAAGACTTAAAGATTTTAATGGTTACTGTTTGAATTATCTGAATGTTAGTATTGCAAAATGATAAATTCAATGTTTACTAACATTAAAAAGCTGAATTGATGTTATTTACAATCTGTGGAATCGCCCAATGGTTGGCCGAATTCCTCTGTAAATAGCAGTATTAAAAAGAAAAGACAGGCTCGTGGAGTTAACTTAAGTCCATAATGTCATTCCGTTGAGTTAGCCATAACTCAACAAACTTTATCCATTGAGTTAATTGTAATTCAATAGAGAGCTTATTGAAAAAGTGCATATTATTAACGTTTAGAATGAAAAAGTGCATATTATTAACGTTTAAATGATGGTTAATTGCATAATATTTAGCTTATCATATGAGAATTTAGCCATTATGTTATAATTGCACTGTTATATGCTTTAATTAAAGAATCTGCTTAATTTTGGGGAATTAATGTTAATTTAGTACATTTCTGAACTGTCGGTAAGTTGCAGGCTGTGAAATTCTTAAGTATCCGAATTTTCTGATATTTAGGACAGTTATGTTTAACATATTGAACATATTTTGGACAGTTATGTTTAACATACTGAACATGTCGGATAGTTATGTTTAAATTGCCGAATAGTTATGTTTTGAAAGAATATTTTATTATTTCCTGAAGTACACATGTTGAAACCATAATGCATGACTTAAGTGAACTTTCGGTGAGTTATCTCTAACTATCCGAAATTACAGCTGGGAATCGAACAGTTATATGTGTAACTCTCCGAAATCTCCTTTTATTTATAAAATAGCAGAGGACACGTGTCTTGTTCTAAGAAAGTGACTTAAGTGGATTTTCGGTAAGTTATCTATAACTATCCGAAATGCATCTAAGCATCAGATAGTTAGCTCTGTAACTCTCCAAAATGTGTATTTTATGATTAAACTACTACTGACACGTGTCGTGATCTGGTAGATTTATTTAAGTTATATATTGGTGAGTTATCTGTAACTATCTAAAATGAATCTATGCATTAGATAGTTAAGTTTGTAAGTATCCGAAATGCACCTAAGTATCGGATAGTTAAATTTATGCACGTGTTTTATAGTTAAATCAATGAAGAAAGTCCATTGAGTTATCTGTAACTCCACAGACTATTTATTTTCTAATATGCTACGGTAGCAGTTGCAGGAACAGACAGTTGGAAGAAAAAAACCACGTTTGCACGTAGTGCGCAGGGAGAAGAAATCATCGCCGTTGATACGAATGAAGGAAATCCAACCGACCATTCAAGCAGAAGCAGTTACTACTGAAGAAATATAAAAGAAAAGAAGAAAAAGAAGAAAGGGTGTGTGATCGATGGACGGCCAGTGTGTACAGAGGAGGAGCACCGAGCTTTCTGCAGGCAGTATCAGCAATTCTCCAAAGTACCACACCAACCATCGTTACCACCACCATAATCACCAACCATCGGAGGTCTGTGAGAATACTTTCTTGATGTCGGGTCGATTCCGACCCAAACACAATGCCTAACAATCACTACGATGAGTGATCGCGTTGCAAGAAGGGAAGCCATTTTCACCAAGCACCGACTCATATTTCAGGAGATCGTAAAGCTTTTAGCCTTGGCTTCGGGTTGATGCCTGTATGCTGAAAAGGAAATCATCTTGCAATTCTGGACTCACGATTCTATAGGGAGAGGAGATAGAATTGTAAGTGGTTTAATTTTCAGTGGTGTAATGGCGTTGCAAGTAGTGATGAAAGTATTTACTATTGAGTGAGATTACTTTATATTTCACCTTTCGCCCATTTCCATGTTCATATTAAAACAAAAATACCAAAAACAATTTATCTGTGTTTGTATGTTGTATTTGGGTGTTGTATTGTTTGTATTGTATCGTGATTAATGTTATCTTTATCAGTGTTGTGATTATTTTATGTTTGTTTTAGTTTTACAGTTTACTAAAGTTGGTTCGTTCAAAAGACTTAAAGATTTTAATGGTTACTGTTTGAATTATCTGAATGTTAGTATTGCTTAATGATAAATCCAATGTTTACTAACATTAAAAAGCTGAATTGATGTTATTTACAATCTGTGGAATCGCCCAATGGTTTGCTGAATTCCTCTATAAATAGCAGTATTAAAAAGAAAAGACAGGCTTGTGGAGTTAACTTAAGTCCATGAGGTTAGTCCGTTGAGTTAGCCATAACTCAACGAACTTTGTCCGTTGAGTTAACGGTAATTCAACGGAGAGCTTATTGAATATATAAATTTGATTGTTAACAAACGAACAGTTCTCAAGTTCTTCAGCAATTCCCTATGGGATCGACCTGTACTTGCACACTGATACAATAGACACTGTGCACTTGTAGTTAAAGTACAAATTGGAATTAATATCTAAATTGTATTAAAGGTTGTTTGTTTACTTCTAAAAAAGAATAGGCATAAAGATAAATTAAGTAAGTAAAAACAAGAGTAACAAATCCAAGTTTTTCTGGTGTAGTGTTGGGAAAACACAAACACCTTTTGTGAAGAATTAGGCATAGATCATAGGTACTCATTTCCAAGAGCTCCTTCACAAAATGAGATAGTAGAACGTAAAAACAGATCACTTCAGGAAATGTCCAGAACTATGTTAAATGAGAACAAGTTACCCCTATCTCTCTAGGCAGAAGCAGTTCATACAACATGCTATGTTATAAATAGAGTACATCTAAGACCAATTTTAGATAAAACTCCTTATGAGATATGGTATAACAGGGTTCCCAAAATAAGTTATTTAAAACCCTTTGGCTGTAAGTGTTTTATTTTAAACACTAAGGAACGAAGAGACAAATTTAGAGCCAAATCAGATGAGGGTATTTTTGTTGGTTATTCCATTAAAAGTAAGGCATATAGAGTTTATAACAAATCAATAAAAACCATTGAGGAAACCCTACATGTGAAATTTCATGAAAATTCTCATTTGGATGTTAGACATGTTGAAAACTTTGATTCAGAAATTCTCCTAGAAATGGTACCAAATGATGTTGACAGAGAAATTGAGAGATTATCTGACGGAATAAGAAATATAAACTTAAATGATGAAAATTTAGAAGAAAATAATGTCATACCTATAGAAAATATGGAACAACATAGAAATTGGCGTTATGCTTCATCTCATCCTATTGATCAGATAATAGGCGATCCTAATCAAGGAGTTAGGACTAGGTCATCAGTAGTCAACATTTGTGGTGCTTATTCATTTGTTTCTTTACTAGAACCTAAGAAAATTGAAGATGCCTTAGAAGATGAATTTTGGTATTTAGCTATGCAAGATGAGCTAAATCAATTTATAAGAAATGAGGTATGGGATCTAGTTCCACCACTTGAAAATCAGTCCATAATAGGAACAAGGTGGGTATTTAGAAACAAAGTAGATCAAGATGGACATATAGTTAAAAATTAAGCTAGATTAGTTGCTCAAGGTTACAAGCAAGAGGAAGGAATTGACTATGATGAAACATTTGCTCCTGTTGCTAGACTAGAATCAATACGAATTTTGTTAGCATATGCTTGTTATATGGATTTCAAATTATATCAAATGGATGTTAAGACTGCTTTTTTAAATGGATATATAAAACAAGAAGTTTATGTAAAACAACCTCCAGGTTTTGAAGATTCAAAACATCCTGAGTATGTTTATAAGCTTAAGAAGGCACTATATGGCCTTAAACAAGCCCCTAGGTCTTGGTATGAGAGATTATCTAAATTTCTTATGGAAAAAGGGTATTCTATGGGAAAGGCAGATCACACTCTTTTTATCAAGAAGATCGAAAAAGATATATTGGTAGTTCAAATCTATGTAGATGACATCATATTTAGAACAACAAATGATAAATTAGATGAGTCTTTTTCGAAAGATATGACTAATCAGTTTGAAATGAGTATGATGGGTGAACTATCATTTTTCTAGGCTTACAAATTAAGCAATTAGATCAGGGTACTTTTATTTCACAAGAAAAATATACTCAAGATTTATTAAAGAGGTTTGGTTTGGACAACACTAAAACAAAGAATACACCAATGAGTACTATCACCAAGTTGGATAAAGATGACTCTAGAAAAACTGTAGATGTAAAACAATATAGAAGTATGATTGGTTCATTACTTTATTTAACAGCTAGCCGACCAGATATTATGTTTAGTGTGTGTACTTGTGCTAGATATTAATCTAATCCTAAAGAATCACACCTACTTGCTGTTAAACGAATTTTTAAATATCTTTTAGGAACCATCAATTTCGGATTGTTTTACTTTAAACACAATTCTTTAAATTTAATAGGTTATAGTGATGCTAACTTCGTAGGATGTAAGTATGAAAGAAAAAGCACTAGTGGCACTTGTCAATTATTAGGAAATTCTTTAGTGTCATGGTTTAGCAAAAAGCAAAATTTTATAGCATTATCTACAATTGAAGCTGAATATATAGCTGCTGCACTTTGCTCTGCTCAAATCCTATGGATCAGACAAACTTTAAAAGATTTTAATTTAGACTATGAACCAACTAAGATTTTCTATGATAGTAGTTCTACAATAAGTTTGTCTAAAAATCATGTCTTACATTCACGAGCTAAACATATAGAAGTTCGACATCATTTTTTAAGGGATAATGTTATAAAAGCAAAAATAGTATTAAGTTTTGTTCCTACCACAGAACAATTAGCAAATCTATTTACAAAACCCTTAGATGAAAATACCTTTTCAAAATTAGGATTAGAACTTGGTATCTGTAGGTTATCTGATGTTTAAATTGTCCTATTCATTGCAAAACATTTTGGTTTGTTAAAAAGGTAGTTTTAGAATTTAATTTCTTTATTATTATTAAAAAAACAAAACAATATATCTATTTTCAAATTTTCGTTTTCTAGTAGTTAAGAATTTATGAAATTTTGATTTTTATTGAAGTCAATTTATTTAAGAAAAATTCAGAAAAGATTACTTAAGGATAGTTAATTTGATTTAATGTGAGTGCCAACTGTATTTTTGTTACTTATGTATATGCTATTATAGAGATTTTAACAGGAAAATACATAGACAGTATGTACTATTTATTAAAGGTAAGTTATTAACATTCTGTTAGAAAAATTATGTCTTGCGGTTGCCTCTAATTTAATTTGCTGTCTTGTTTTATTTCTTTTTTGTCTACAATTACTTGAGTAATTAAGTCCATTGGGGGATCTTAAACCCTAGTCACTTAAACCAACTGGTTTGAGATGTGTTGACTAAAAACTCATTTTGTAAATAATTTAGATTATATTAAAAATATATATATATTTACCTGTTCTCACTTATCATTGAGTAACTGGTTATCTTTCCCCTAAGTAAGGGATTGTGATCTCATAAAAAGATGATATTATGGGAGGTAATACATAAAGTATATATATATATGAATATAAACAAATATATATATAAAAAAAAAAGGGGTAATGTACTCAAGCTTAATTTATTTTCCAGATGTTATAGCAATCCTGCCATAATATGTGCATATAATCTTTGTTATTATCTACTCTTTACACATAATGTACGGTATTTATTTTCTTAAGTTTGTGTACTCATTATTGAATTCTTTTAAGTTCCTAAAGGTATATCTCTATGAATTATCTTTTGTAAACTAAATAAGATAAAAGCCAGAAAGTCTAAATTGTTAAATCTACTACTGTTAGGATCGATAGGCTCATCAGAGGGGGGGTGAATGGTGAAAGTGTGTATTTTTAAAATTCTTTTAATGTTTAATCGAATGATTCAACAAAAATGGAATGAGATGAAACTAATATAATGCAAATTAACAGAGATAAGAAACACATAGCAAATTTTTAGGTGGTTCACCAATTTGGCTAGTCCACCCCCAAGGTTCACTTGGGCTTCACTAAGTGTTTCAACACTTACACACTTGCTTTCAGGTCAAAGCAAGAACCAACTACACAGATGTTTTCAAGTAAAAACTTCAGTAAACCAACCTCTAGAGTTTTCAGGTCGAAACTCAAACCAACACTGTATGTAGCTTTCAGGTTGAAGCCACGAACCAACAGCTTTAAACCTTCAATCAGAGTTTTGGCGCAAGAGCTTTTTCTACAATGGATCTTCTGAATATTCTTCACTATTTGTAGACTTGAGTATCAATGGAATTAGAGTGTAGCTCACTGTATATCTCTACTGTATATCCATTGTCTATATTTTGAATATATACTTGATATGTACAATGATCATATTTTCCTCCAACGGATGTATTCTACTGTACTTGATTAGGATCAAGTCCCAATACGGCAAGTGACCGTTCAGAAAAAAACGTTTCAAGTCAACTTACCGATTTTCCTATTCTTTCGAATAATTAGCTATGCAACTCTCCGAAGAGTAACTATAACTCATCGAAAGATCACTTATCCTTTACTGCCAGGTAGGATTCCAGAATATTTAAATGTGAGCTGTTATCCAATCGGATACTTATAACTGTAACTCACTGAACAATTATATACTTGACTCTGTCAACTTTCCAATTTTAATTTAGCACGTGCATAAAAAGACTGACTTAAGTTTTGAAAGGTTATCCTGTAACTCACTGAAATTCTTCAAGATTACGGATAGTTATTTTTCTAACTCTCCGAAAACTTATTCAAGCCATTGTCTTGAATTCTACACGTGGGAAATTCAATGACTTAAGTTTCGGATGGTTAAACTATAACTCACCGAAACTCTTTTGAAATTTTGGATAGTTATCCTTCTAACTCTCCGAAAACCTATTTGAGCTTTCAACTACCGGCTTCTCCATTTTGCACGTGCGTAATAAAATGACTTAAGTTCCGAAAAGTTATGCCTGTAACTTACCGAAAAACTCGAATAGTTATCTAACTCTCCGAAAAGAAAACTCGGATAGTTATCTAACTCTCCGACAAGTCTTTTAAGCTTCCGTTCTGTATTTCTGCACGTGGTTTATTGAATGTCTTAACTTTCAGATAGTTATACCTGTAACTCTCTGAAAAGTCCATTAAGCTTCTGGATAGTTATCTCCTTAACTATCCGATCATTCAATTCCTTTAACTGTCTGATTAAATAACTCTCCGAAGGCTTTGTAAAATCGAATAGTTATTCTTTTAACTGTCCGATAGCATTGCAGCTGCTTTAAACTTGCTCTTCGAATACTTAGACCTGTAACTGTCCAATTTTGCTGAATCTTCTTGATCTGTTCATCTGGAACCTTCTTGATCTTTTCATCAATATGATCTAATGCAGTAAGACTTAACTGTGAAATACAATATGTTTCCTCACATAGGTTTTGCATTATCAAAATACTCGGGTACTAACAATCTCCCCCTTTTTGATAATGACAAAAACCTTTACAATTATTTACATGTATTTCACTCCCTAGTATATTTCTATACATTTAGTCACACAAAGAAACATAAAATAGGAATTTAACAAAACTATACTAACAAGGAGGGATTCCTCCCCCTAACTTTGAGCAGACTTCTCCCCCTATCTGTGTGCTAAGTTTTTCTCTTTTAATTCTTGCTGGAAATACTGTGAGTGACCATATACTTGACAAATGCTGTGAGTGACCATATACTTGACAAATTTCCAAATCCTTCTCCCCCTTTTTGTCATTATATAAAAAGGTGAGGACTGTAAAACTGATATAACCTACACGAGAAAGTTAGCAGAAAAATAAGCTCCCATATTGTGAGCTTGATGAATAAAATATTTAAAGATATTGTAAAGAACATATTCCTAGATTTCGTCTAATATGATTAAAAGTTGATTCATTTAAAGGTTTGGTGAAAATATCTGCAAGTTGATTTTCTGTTGGCACAAACTTAAGTGAAATGTTCCCTTTCTCCACATGATCTCTCAGAAAATGATGTCTGATCTCGATATGCTTGGCTCTGGAATGAAGTACCGTATTCTTAGATAGACTGATTGCACTGCTGTTATCACAAAATATGATTGAATTCTGAATTTTCAGTCTATAATCTGTTAGAGTTTGCTGCATCCAAAGGATTTGTGCACAACACAATCCAGCTACAATATACTTTGCTTCAGTAGTAGATAAAGCTATACAATTTTGTTTCCTACTGAACATTGAGATTAAAGAACATCCAAGTAATTGACAAGTACCACTGGTGCTTTTTCTATCTGATCTGCTCCCTGCATAATCGGCATCACTATAGCTTGTTAAAATTAAACTACAGTCAGCTAAGTAGAATAATTCGAAATCTTTTGTTCCTTGTAGATATCTGAAGATTCTTTTGACTGATTTCAAATGTGATTCCTTTGGTGATGCTTGAAATCTAGCACACAAGCATACACTAAACATAATATCTGGCCTGCTAGCTGAAAGGTATAACAGGGATCCAATCATACCTCTATATTGCCTTTGATCCACTACAACACTTGAATCATCCATTTCTATTTTAATGCTTGAGCTCATTGGAGTATTTGCGGATTTGATGTTTTCATAACCAAATTTCTTCAACATCTCTTTGTAGTATTTTTCTTGGTTGACAAAGATACCATTATGCATTTGATGAATCTGTAATCCAAAGAAAAACTTCAATTCTCCCATCATGCTCATTTCGAATTTATTTTTCATCAAATTCTGAAATTCATGACAGAGATCTTATGAAGTGGCTCCAAAGACTATATCATCAACATATATCTATACAATCAACATATGCACATCAAAAGTTTTGACAAACAAAGTGCTGTCCACTTTGCCTATAGAAAAATTGTTTTCAATTAAAAATCTTTTCAATTTCTCATACCAAGCTCTAGGTGCCTGTTTCAAACCATATAGAGCCTTTCTCAGTTTGTAGACATGATTCGGCTTGAGTTCATCTTCAAATCCAGGAGGTTGTTTAACAAACACTTCTTGAATTTCTCCATTTAAGAAGGCACTTTTCACATCCATTTGAAACAATCTTATCTTCATACTACTTGCAAAGGCAAGCAACATTCTGATAGCTTCAATCCTGGCTACAGGAGAAAAAGTTTCTTCATAGTCAATACCTTCCTGTTGATTGTAGCCTTGTGTAACTAATCGAGCTTTATTTCTGAGAATGTTACCATCTTCATCTAATTTGTTTTTAAAAATCTATTTAGTTCCAATGATGGATTTTCCTGCAGGTTTTTCTATTAGTTCCCATACATTGTTTTTCTGGAACTGATTTAATTCTTCCTGCATGGCCATTGTCCAGTAGGTATCCTTACAGGCTTCATCTATTGATTTTGGCTCTATTTCTGACAAAAATGCACAAAAATTATAGATATCTTGCGCTTTACTTCTAGTTTGTACTCCTTTGGATATATTTCCAATAATTTGTTCCATGGGATGATCAGATCTAAACTTCCAACTATTATAATTCTGATATCTAAGGTTGAGATTCTGGTCTAACACTTGTGAATTGGTATTCTGCTTGCTTTTATCATCTTCAAAGTATTCATTTTCACTATCATCATTAATCTTCAGCTTTTTGAAATTCTAGAACAGATCTTCATCAAACTGAACATTTATACTTTCCTCCACTCTTCTATCTTCAGCAAAATATACTCTGTAAGCTTTACTTCTTGAGGAGTAACCAACAAGTATGGCAGGTTCAGACTTAGCATCAAACTTGTCTTTAGCATTTCCTGTATTTAAGACAAAATATTTGCATCCAAATGTCTTAAAATAGCCCACATTTGGAGTTTTCTCGAACCAAATTTCAAAGGGTGTCTTATTCAATATGGATCTAATGTGAGTTCTGTTGGAAATGTGACAAGTAGTTCCTACAGCTTTTGCCTAGAGAAATTTAGGTAGATTCGTGGCATTTAACATAGTTCTAGCCATTTCTTGTAATGTCCTATTTTTTCTTTCCACAACTCCATTTTG
Source organism: Cymodocea nodosa (assembly GCA_036874045.1). Classification (NCBI taxonomy): domain Eukaryota; kingdom Viridiplantae; phylum Streptophyta; class Magnoliopsida; order Alismatales; family Cymodoceaceae; genus Cymodocea; species Cymodocea nodosa. Next base: position 1,113,045 of record JAZBRI010000011.1, read on the forward strand.
AGTAGGAGTTCTAGGACAAGAGAATTCATGCAAAATTCCAAATGAATTGCAGAGGTTTTCAAATTCATAGTTTTCAAATTCACCTCCATGATTACTTCTAATTTTCTTCATTGTTAGTTCCTTCTGATTTTGAACTCTTATGCAGAAATTCCTGAACTCATTGCAAGTTTAATTTTTATGTGTCAAAAATATTACCCAAGTTAATCTGGAGAAGTCATCAACAATAACAAAGGTATATTTTTGACCCCCAAGACTTGATACTTGAGTATTTTTGTTTTGATGATGTGTGCTGAATGAAAATAATCATATTTGCTCAATTACTATTGCTTGTGAAAAGAAATTAAAATCATCAATTAATACAGAAAAAGCTTACTGATATAAATACTTGTCTGTATTGGATCTTAAATTAATAACTAGTCGTTTCGTTGCATTAATTTCTCATTTAGCTAAACGTTAAGTTAACGTGTGTTTTTATTGAAAAGCATGATATGTTTTAAAGTTATATATTCTGTATCATGAACAGTGCACGTTTAGACAACTCGTTAAGTTAGAGTTTTGTTTGTATAGAGGTCACGTGAGAACTCGTTAAGTTAGAGGCTTAAAGGTTAAAATAGGTCACGTGATAACTCGTTAAATTAGTGAGTAAAAGAAGAGATGAACTCGTTAAGTTAGTGTTATACACGTGGTGAAATTATAAGTTACGAATGTTGTATTATATCACGTGAGGTGCACATGTTTAACTCGTTAAGTTAACATAACTAAACACGTTGAGTTGCTATATTGAACACTAAGACAACACGTTAGGTTAGCGTTATAAACTTAAGTTGTTATTTTTTGCACGTGGTAAAATTCTTATTATAAAAACATTTGTTTATTACTGGTTCGTTGAGATATCATAACACAACGGAAATGGTTTGTTGAGTTATCATAACACAACGGAGATGGTTCGTTGAGATAGCATAACACCACGGACTTAGTTCGTTGAGTTAGCTACAGTACTTGTCACGTGAAATGGCACATGAGGAACTCGTTAAGTTAGAAACGTTAAGTTATATATATACTTATGTTACTCGTTTAGTTAACATTAAAGTAACGACTTCTTATTACACTAATGAAAAACTTTAAAGTTATATCTAGTAACTCTCTAAAATACATCTGAGCATCAGATAGTTAGGTTTATAAGTATCCGAAAATATCTGAACTCCTTAAGTTAGAATTATGCATGTGTTGAATTGCATTGCTTTATTATGTCTCAGTTGAAACTCGAATAGTTATGTTTAACTCTTCGACTTTCACACCTATCCATCCGAGAAACTCGAACAGTTAACTTAATATTCTTATATTTTTTCTAAAAGACTTAATCTCTGACAATAACTATTCTTGTTTGTCATATAGTTATGTGCTTTACTGCTCACAAAACTCGAATAGTTATCATAAGTGTTCGAGTTTTGTCTCTTTTCACTTAGCTCGAAGTTATTTTCTTTATGCGAACAGTTATGCTAAGTATTCTGCTTTTGTCGGTTGTAAAACTCGTACAATTATTGTAAGCACTCGAGTTATTTATCAGTAACAGATCTTATATTTATGATTTCAATGATTGAATCTGTTTATCTATTTATAAACTCAAAGAGTTATAAATGTTTACTGACAACCTTTCATGTTTCTACCTTGGTAAAACCCTAGTTTCACAATCTTTACTTCCACTAAGTTCTACAGTGCACAGCGAAGATTAATCAACAATGTCAGGACATGGAAGAGGACGTGTTAGAATGACAAAAGTGCAGAAAAGAGAGCTGGAACTTCAGAAAATAGAAAGTGAAATTAGTGACATCTACTCAATGTATACTTTTACAAATGAAGTACTACATGAAATTAGAAAAGCTATTCAAGACAAGAAAAATTTCTGTTGGAAGTTTATTTGCAATTATGTTGAAACACAGTTTAGACTAAAATAGACTGAACTTTCCGCATTACAACTATGGAAACGAACTTTACAACCTAACCTTGCGGTTGTTACAAGTTCTGGACATATACTTGAAAAATCGGTACAGTCTATCATTTATTATGGAAAGAAATGGGGACCAATGATAGAAAATGCCAACAGGGAATTAGAATCTTTGTATTCCCAACATTATTTTCCCTCGGCTATTTTAGATGACATTCAACAATTTATTGATGAACAGAAAACTGCCATTTGGATAATGGGCCTTTGAAGAGAAGGACAAAAAGTTTATCAACTAAAAATGGTAGAGGTTGAGAGCTTAAAACTCTATATTCCATTATTACAACCTAGGCATCATGGTGAAGGACCATCAAGACCACAGATGCCTTTAACAGGAGAAATTAAGAAAATTTTAGAACCTCCTGAACAACTAGAAACACTGCAGACATATAGTCGGAAAAAGAAGAAGATATTAGAATATTTTGGACTGACTACAGGTATACAAGGCATATTGCAGCAAAGAGAAGAATCATTGAAAAATGGAAAACTATGTTCCATTGCAGATGCTGGACAGACGTTTGTGTTAGGAATCCCAACAGATGTAACAAATATCAGATTACACGCATACACTCTAAGGTATTGTGTCACATTAGTGCATAATATTTCTTTTCATACAATGGATAGTTTTTCACATCATGCTGCAAGCACACATTCTTTTCCTACGGAAAGAGAACATGTAGGAAATTTTAATGATACATATACAGATGATATCAATTTTGATGATATTTTTGATGACATAGACACTAAGTCTATGAATGTTGAAGATATTTCATCTGAAGAGGAATGTACAAATATTCTTCCTCTTACTGTATCTCAAATAGAAACTTTTGATTTTTGGTATAGTTGCTTATACTATAGTTTATACATGTGGTTATGTCTATTACAGTATATAGTATATTTGTTGATAAATGTATATAATCAACAACCTACAAAGTTACAAATCGAATATCACACTGCCAATGTCTCAAGTATAGAAATTTCAGAAATACAGAATGAATCTATTATAGAACATTCTTTCCTACAGAGACAGTTATTGTATAGATCAATCATAGACATAAATGTTGCTGATAGACAGATTAATATAGAGACTATTGCAACCAATATGTTTCAAGAAGATCAAATAGAAGAATTTCAGCAGATTATTGATACAACATTACTAGATATTTCAAACATTTATACTAGCTTTGATGGAAATTCCACTAGTTCTGAAAGATTTGAAAATTTAGATACTGTTGATAATGTTGAAACAAGTCCTAGATCAGAACATCATCACAGGAAAATACCTAATCCTGAATAGAGTTTAGATGAAAATACATTATTATGGTTCAAAAATAGTTCCTGCTATGAAAAATTTCAAACATATAAAACTTTTACAGTTTTATATTCAAGACCAGTTAAGTTTGAAGGGAAGGCACAAATACGAGAAATGTTTGAATTTCAAGGCTTGTTGACTCTACTTCCACAAAAGCCAAGCCATCTTGTTATACTAGAACTTATAAGTTGTTTTTACTCAAACTTAATAGTGGAAGAAGGTATTCCTATTTCCAATATATAAGACAATGACATATATTTAACTCCAGATTTACTTTATCAAGTACTTGGTCTAAAAAATGAAGGAGTTAAATTATCAAAAAGAAAATAGGTTCATCAATTAGGATGGGACATTAAAAGTTTAGCCAAAGATCCAACTACCAACAATCCAATGAGATTACTAAATGATTTAAATGGCCAAGCATGTTTTATTGCAAAAATACTGCATGCTTCATTGTTTCAGAGGTTTGGTCATGGTGTAGAAGTTGGCAGATGTTGTCTTTATGCTACATATGCATTAATTAACCATATGCAAGTGAACTGGTATGATATTTTTGTTTCTTATATCTTACATTTGCATAGTAAATTATTTTATGGTGATAGGATTTTGAGAATTGTGGCAAGTCAAATAGATATTATACCTTAGCCATAAAAGATTAAAGTCAAGATCTTTCTCTACAAAGGAACTACACAAATAGCAAGACGCAGATACACTTGTAATTCGACAACAACAACAACAACAATCAACATAATTTTCAGAACAACAATAGCAACATATAGATATAAATACAAGTATACATATAGATACGCATACAGGTATAAATACAGACATACATACTGAATTTTTACAGCAACCATCACAAGTTTCACAAAATGATTTAAATCAAGTAGTAATTGATTAGATAAATAGAGTAAGTACAAAAATTGCAAGGCAAATTTCAAATACTCTAATTAGTATTTTTTGAAGACAAAGAGGCTTGTGATTATACAAATTATGTATTACATGATTTATTTATTGTAATTTGTTACCAAATATATTATGTAAACTGTTTACTGCACTTAATGCTCACGTGATTGGTTTTCACAGTTTATGTTTAAACAATTTATGCTTAATCCATGAAAGTTATGCATGTTTAAAAATATCTTTTTGATTCATGTATACTTAGCAAGGTTTTTCTTCCTTACATTTACGTGGCTTAAATACTAAAGAAGGTGAAGATAGACTATTTACTTTTTTATAATGCCAAAAAGGGGGAGAAGATAGATTATTTGACTTATTAGGTTTTGACATCATCAAAAAGGGGGAGATTGTTAGGAATTTTGTTTTGATGATATATGCTTTATTAAAGTTTTTAAATAAGTCTTAATAATATTCTCTAAGTATAATTGTCACGTAATTAAATGTTAACAAATTATCGGAAAGTTTCATTTTTATGTTAGATAAGTTAAAGTTTTTTGAAGAGTTAGATTTTTGATAATTAAACTTTTGAATAGTTAATGTCACGTTTTTGTTGAATAGTTTATGTTAAAAACTCATATAATTAAGTTATCTACACGAGTGTTTTTAATGTTTTAAGTTGTCACGTGTTTTCCATGTGCATTCGATAATGAAAATTGAATAGTTAGATAACTGTTTGAGTTTTTATACGCATGGATAGATAAGTCTTCAAGTTTTATAAAATGATTAATGAACAGATAAGTTTGCTTTGTTTTGTTAAGAATTTTGTTTTGATGATATATGCTTTATTAAAGTTTTTAAATAAGTTTAAATAATATTCTCTAAGTATATTTCTCTAAGTATAATAGTTAACAGATTATCGAAAAGTTTCATTTTTATGTCGGATAAGTTAAAAATTTCCGAAGAGTAAGATTTTCGATAGTTAAACTTTCGAATAGTTAATGTTTTGTTTTTGTCGAATAGTTTATGTTAAAAACTCGTATAGTTAAGTTATCTGCACGTGTGTTTTTAATATTTTAAGTTGTCACGTGTTTTCCATGTGCGTTCGGTAATGAAAATCGAATAGTTAGATAACTGTTCGAGTTTTTATATGCATAGATAGATAATTGTTTGAGTTTTATAAAATGACTAATGAACATATAAGTTTTCCTTGTTCAGTCACGTGTTTTGTAAGTGCAAAAACTCGAAGAGTTATAGATAAGTGTTCGAGTTTTTACAAGACTTAAAGGATAAGTGTTCGACTAAATCGAAGACTTAGAAGATATTCTACAAGACTCCAGGAAGATAAAGTTTCGGTGAATCTATGAGTGGAGATCATAGAAATTCAAAATTATAGTGGAGAAAGTGGAAACACAAAAAGATAGTAATTTGGATTAAAGAAAAAATTAGTACGTGGATAATGGATTAAGTGGAGGAACATGCTAAACGTGAAAGACAACAGAGTTTGACTACTAATAAAGAGTACGAGCTACATTACAAAGGATCCCAATCCCAAAAACCAAGTCTGAATATCCAATTCGGATCCCTAACTGAAAAGTTAAGTTTGAATATTCATATTCTGAAAAATTCTCCAACATCAGAAGAAGTTCGAAATTCCAAGTAATTTCAGAAAAGGAGCTGCAAACATAAGAAGTCTGGAAATTCGACAACTAGAGAAGAAGAGATATAGAAGTTGAGCAATGAGAAGGAAAGAAGTTGTGTGCATAAAGATCAAGTTTTATACAATTCGAAATTAGTTTTGAATAAGAGCTTTATTTTTCTATTTGAATTGTATATCGAACATTACTATATCAAAACCGTCAAGAAGGGAATTGAGCTAAAAAGATATTGTAAATTCTGTCTTTACATAAAAAATAGAATTTCATTTACGAGTGTTTTGTGCTCTTGTTATATCCGCTAGTATTTTAATTACTAAAGGAACAATTCACCCCCCTCTTATGATACAGACGATCCTACAACTGGTATCAGAGCATATTATCTTTATTAAGAGCTTTTATTTCTATATTTAGGAATCGATTTTTTCCTATCATTTACCAAGGATCATCTGTTTAAAATGGATAATACTGAAATCTTAGTTATGACTAAGGGACAAACCACTAATCGTCCTCTTATGTCGAAGGTAGCAATTATGGCTATTGGAAATATAGGATGAAAGTATACTTTCAATCAATCGATTTCAAACTATGGCATATAATTAGCAATCCTATAGTGTTAGTTACAACTCCATATGATACTTGGACTTTTGATGAAAAGGAGCGAATGTCACTAAATGCTAAAAGTTTAAACATCTTGTTTTGTGCTTTATCTCATGATCAATTTAATAAAGTTTCTGCATATCAAACAGCATATGAGATATGGCATGCATTAGAAGTTGCCAACGAAGGTACTAACCAGGTCAAGGAATCTAAGATTAATATGTTAGTACATAAATATGAGCTTTCTAAAATGCACGAAAATGAATGTATCTCTGACATGTTTTCCCATTTTCTTGAGATTGTAAATTCATTAAAATCTTTAGGCAAGAAATTCGAGGAAAAAGACTTGGTAAGAAAGATCCTTAGATCTTTAACTAAAATTTGGGCTCAAAAGACAACATCTATTGAAGAGTCCAAAGATTTAAATACATATACTCTCGATGATCTCATAGGAAATCTGATAGCCTATGAAGTACAACATTTAGATCCAAAAGGGAAAAATCCTAGAAGGGATCTAACTTTTGAGGCTAATAAAGTCTCAGAAGTCATTAGTGATTGTAACGATGATTTACTGTTATTGACCAGAAAATTTAGAAATATGTTGAAGAAATGCAGAAACTTCAGGTCAGCAAAGACGTTTGGAGATATGGAGAAGAAGTCATTCACGAAAGACAAAATCATATGCTACAAGTGCAATAGACCGAGTCACTTTCAAATTGATTGTCCACTCAACAAAGATAAGAAGAATTTGAGGAGAAATTTTAGGAGTAAGAAATTCAGAAAGAGAAGGGCACTTAAAGTGACATGGGATGACTCTTCAGCTTCACAAAGTGAAGAAACAAAGGATTCAACATCAGATAATGAATCCTCATCAACATTAGATTCAGAAGAAAATCTGGCAAACATATTGTAGGATCGTATGGCTACACAAGAGGGGGGTGAATTGTGTATTTTTAATATTTTCTGAAATATAATTGAAACTTTAAAACTCAAAAACAAGTCGAGACATTGTTTTCATAAAATCATTTTTATTCAAGGTTTCAATTACAATATACAATTCAATTCTCTTCAGAAATTGTAGATGCAATTATATTTCCATACCATGTTTCATCTATACAATTTCATAACTACAAATAGAGAAAACTAATTTGCGGAATTTAAAATATTTCTCCCTGTTTGAGATCTTTCTTCTTCTTCTTCTTCTTTCTTCTTCAGCAACTCTTCAGTGACGAATATCCTTTTTTTTTATGCTTCACCAAATTTTCTTTCTTCTGATACTTCAAATCTTTAGTAACGAAAATCTTACCTTTTTATGCTTCACTGAATTTTCTTCCACTTGAGAGATTTTTCCCGAAGAGGTGTTTTTGATCCTTGAAAAAGATTTTCCTTTTGGTGTGCAGGGATGGTTTGATCCACGAGAATTCTATGCCTTTTATACTGTATATTCATTTCATGCATATCCTTCATGTTTAACCACTACCAGTTTTCCACTTCTTCACGTCTTTGCTTTTTCCTTCATCGAAACACACGTTCTAACCCACGTTTATATTTCAAATTTTCTTTAATCGTCAGTCTTAGATCTTTGAAAAATTTCCTGCAAAATAAACTTTCTCGTCCAAAAATTTTTCATCAGTGTAATAAGAAGTCGTTACTTTAATGTTAACTAAACAAGTAACACAAGTATATATATATATAACTTAACCTTTCTTTTGGAAGGTTAAACGATAACTCACCGAAAACAGCTTAAGTTTCAGATAGTTACAGATGTAAGTCACCGAAAAACTCTTTATATTATAAAACTAGTGATACACGTGTCAAGACCTAAAAACATGACTTAAGTTACCTTTCGGATAGTTACGACTGTAAGTCTCCGAAAAACTTTAACTTACCGATTCAATAATAAACAAATGATTTTATAATAAGAACTTTACCATGTGCAAAAATAACAACTTAAGTTTATAATGCTAACCTAATGCGTTGCCTTAGTGTTCAATATAGCAACTCAACGCGTTTAGTTATGTTAACTTAACGAGTTAAACATGTGCACCTCACGTGATAGAATACAACATTCGTAACTAATAATTTCACCACGTGTATAACACTAACTTAATGAGTTCGTCTCTTCTTTTACTCACTAACTTAACGAGTTATCATGTGACCTATTTTAACTTTAAGCCTCTAACTTAATGAGTTCTCACGTGACCTCTATACAAACAAAACTCTAACTTAACGAGTTGTCTAAACGTGCATTATTCATGATACAGAAGATATAACTTTAAAACATATCATGCTTTTCAATAAAAACACATGTTAACTTAACGTTTAGCTAAATGAGAAATTAATGCAACGAAATGACTAGTTATTAACTTCAGATCCAATATAGACAAGTATTTATATCAGTAAGCTTTTTCTCTATTAATTGATGATTTTAATTTCTTTTCACAAGCAATAGTAATTGAGCAAATATGATTATTTTCATTCAGCACACATCATCAAAACAAAAATACTCAATAATCTCCTCCTTTTTTATGATGACAAAACCATATTAAATCAATTATGAAATATGTTTAACTCAACAAAGCTCCTTCGTTGGGTTAACTTTTAATTCAACAAACTTGTTTGTTGACTTAAGTTCACTTAAGCTTATTTATATTGTTTGTGTAAATTTTACCTCTCAGAATTAAAACTCTTAGATGTCAATAATCATATAAGTATCAGTTTTCTAATTATCATCTGTGAGATTACAATAATCATTTAAATAGTATCTCCTTTTATAATATACATATGCAATTAAGATCATAATCATCTTTTTTATAATATTTCTCCCCCTTTTTGTCATTAATCAAAAAGATAATTACAGAGAATATAGATATATATATATAGGAGAATTACAACAACGATTTCTGTAAACAAAAATAATAATTGAACACATTTACAGAAAAATGTATTGTTCAATCAATTAGACAAGTAATACAAACATTACATTTTGTATTCAGAAACAAACAAAAACAGTTATCGACCCCTCCTATGTATATCACTTATAGCATTACATATTTTATCTCCTAGATGCCTAATATCATTTCTGATGTCGTTAAGCACTACATCTAAGTCAGGAGGTAGCTGGGTTTGCTGTTCTGCTTGAACTGAATAACTTTGTTATTGTTGTTGTATATGGTCTATATCAGGTTGTAGTTGTTGTTGTCGTTGAGGTTTATGTATGGCTTGGAATTTTTGCAAATCCTTGACACTAAATGCTCTCATGCCTTTAGTTTCAAAGGGCCAGTCGGATAAAGTCAATTGACTTGCAAGGATTCTACATACAGCATCACCATAAAATAACTTTGAACTCATAAGTTGTAGTTGAGACATAAAAACATCAAACCAATTTATTTGAATTCTATTCAACAGGCCATAAGTTGCATATAAACAGCTTCTGCTAACTTCCAAATTGTGTCCAACTCTTTGAAATAAATTTGCATGCAATATATTTGCAAAAAATCTTGCCTTTGCATTCAGATTTTCCATTAATCTCATTTCAGAATATACATCTGGAATTTTTGATAAAGACTGAATGTTCCATTCCAGTTGTCTTATAATGTCAAATCCGTTGGTAACAACAACACCTTCATTCTTTAATCCTAAAACTTCAAAAATTAACTTAGGAGACAATATAAACTCCTGTTCATTTATTTAAGTTTTCAGAAAATTTCCATTCTTGTCCAGATTGCTATAAAAACTGCAATAAGCTCTGTGTATTGCTTCCATTTCATTCCTACTGGAAAGAATTTAATGAGGCCTTGAAACTCAAATAGATCTCTTATTTCCATCAAATTTCTGAATTTTATTGTACGAGCATGCAGAATTTGACATGTAATCAGATTATTATATTTCTACAATGCTTCTTCAAATCTAAAATGAATTGCATTACCTTGAATTTTTAATATTGTACACAAAGAAGGTGATACCTGAATCCGTGATTCAGAGTTTAATTCATCTTTAGGAACCTCTTCTTCAAAATGAATGTCATGTTGTTCCTCTTCTAAAATATTATCTTGAAGCTGCTCAGGTAAGCTTGATTCTTCAGCTTCAATAGTGTTAGGAACATTGTCAATATGCTCAACATTCATCTATTTAGTCTCTATAGAATGTTCAGAGTTCAATTTTTCCACAAATTCTATAGTCGGTGTATCTGTCTGTAATTGTTCATTTTGTTCAACAGATAATTCCATTTATTCATGTTGTGAATTCTCAAACTCTGCTTCTATAGATTCCGTAGAAGGCTGGTTAACTTTTAGCTCTTCTGGAGTCTTAACAATTTCAATATCTGCTACTCTAGACAATTCAGCCTGTGAACTAGTTACTGCTTCAACATTGTCAATTATATATGCAATAACTTGTTCAATGTCAGGTGCCTCATGCTCTGATTTGTCAATTTCTACATCATCAGGATTTGTACTAATAGAAAAACTTGAGCTCATATTTGACTTGGATTTCTTCTTAAGCTTTCTAGCAAGGGAAAATAAAGTCTCATTATCTTCATCAATTTCAGTATGCTCAGAACTAATGAGTTTATCAGATGCACAATAAGGTACAATGTCTTGACATACATTGTCCTTTGGAAATAAATTTTCTTCTGATTTTCCTTTTTCAATAGACTTTGTTTCCTTAGACATAATTTTTCTGACTTTCCTTCTACTATAACATTTCTATTTCTCCTTTTCAAGTATTGCTGTTTTCTTTTCAAATTGCTCCATAAAAGTTTTCTGCTTTAATTCTTCTAAGGCACTTTCTATTGCAATGGCCTTTCGAAGACTGTCAACTTTTGTTTTGTCTACAGTAATATCTGATTCTACTTGTTTTGAATATAAAGGAGTAGGGATAGCTGATTCATGCTCTTCCTCAAATGCATGTAGTCTTGTACCATTTATAGGAGTTTGAGGAGTTCTATTTGATGAACCTACACCTTTTTCCAAATATTTTGCATACTATTCCAAAAATGCAATCTCAGCACATTTCATTCTGTATTCTCTATCAAATTTACTACGAATACCCATGTATGTAATATTTGCATCAGTATGTTGAAGTTCTTGTCTAACTTCATCTAATATACCTAGAGGAAAGAAGTAATCTCTATAAATTTCTGCTAACCTTTTGTCCACTCGAAATATTTTCTTGAACCAAGTACGTGGAACTTCATCATTCTCTATTTCTTTTCCTTTTGCATTTCTTCTGCTTTTTCCTTTTCCTTTGCCACGACCTTTGTAGAACTTGGAGACCATCGTCGTAGGTTGTAATAGCAACAAGCGGGAAAGATTTTCTTGACAAAGTTTACAAATAACCTAAGTGCTTGTGTAATAAGTGTTTAAATTGGGTTTTTAGGTGTATAACTCAACGTGAAGAGAAGTCGGGTTTAGAAATTAAATAAATATTGAATAAAGTTTATTCAATCAAGGTACCCAAAATATTCTAAGTATAACTCATTGAGTTAACTAACCTAACGAGTAAAACGCTGTCTTGATGCAGTTTTACACATTACCTTATCTAACATAACGTCTAGTTAGTACAATTTTCGGATGCTTCCAACTGAAACGTTCTGAAAACAACACTCATGTTAAACTTAACATTATCTTGAGAATATTGTAAACTATTTGAACTTTTTGTCCTTTGAATCTAAAATAGTTTATTTGTCTTTTTAAATTCTTTCATCAAGATTTTAAGAGGATAGTAATTCAGATTAACTAAAATTTGTATTCTAAATTATATTAATCTGTTTTCAATATTGTTAATCCTCCCCCTATAAATATACTTCAAATATATTCAATCAAAATACAAAATATACTTGTAGTGACAATAAATGTTAAGTATAACTATACTTTTAAATTTTCTTTTCAAAGACCTCCGTTATCCTAATATTATCAAAAAAAATGATTTCCAGAATCAATTCCTACTGTATATGAATCAAAACACAACTTTGAACTCAATGCGATTAATTCAAGGAGAATAAAAGAATGTATCTCAAATAAACATTTTCAAAAGTACTAATGTTGATTCAATAAATCAGTAGTCATATTGGTAGAAACTATATGCGATTCAAAGTTATCTATAATTAATGAAACAACTTCTTCTTTTCAAGACAGTAAATATTGATAATTTTCTTTAAAAGTTAGTTTGAAAAGCTTGAATCATACAGGAGCTTTCTAATGTACCCGTGTAATGAGCTTTCAGTCAACAATCCCATATCTGATCAGGACCTTAGGTTGCCAGATTTAAAGAATCATTTTTAGGACAACAATCCTTACATACCTATCTGCTCAAGTACAAAAGGCTCGTGATCAAACTGATCAATAAACTCTCAAAGATTTTCACTTTGTAAGCACTTTTCATTTTAAGCATATTATATATGTATTCCATTAATACAGATGCAATAAAACACAAATCTCATACAATTTTTACTTCTATGATTGTACTGAGAATATGAATCAGTTTCAATAAGCTTATACTTTTGATTAACAGTTTAAGATGAGTTACATATAACTTATTCTACAAGTTTAATCAATTAAGTCAAATTTATGCATGATCATATGCATTTTCCTTGATTCAAAGAAAACATTTAATCAAAATTTCAGAATGTTAGAAGTATTTAATGTTTTTCATTTACACTTCCACTTAAAATTGTAAAAACCATTAAAATTGATAAACTACTTTAAAATCAATAAGATACTACTATGATTTTACAATAAAGACATAGTATCTTAAGCAACAGTTTAGATATTACTTTAGATATTTATAATAAATATATATAATATCTATGAGGTGAAACAACATCATCAATAATATTTATCTTTTTATGTGGAGTTTAAGCATTTTACACATCACATAGCCTACAAATACCTAAATTTAGTCTAATGTTGCAGAATGTATTTTCATCTAGAGCTTTTGTAAATATATTTGCTAATTGATTTTTACTAGACACAAATTCTAATTTAATTTTTCCTTTAATTACGTTATCTCTTAGAAAATGATGTCTAACCTCTATATGCTTTGCTCTTGAATGTAATACAAGATTTTTGGAAAGATATATTGTAGAAGTACTATCACAATAAATCTCAGTTGTATCATAAGATAATCCAAAATCTTCTAAAGTTTGCCTTATCCACAGAATCTGAGTGCAACACAGTGCAGCAGCAATATATTCAGCTTCTGTAGTAGAAAGTGCTACACAGTTTTGCTTTTTACTAAACCATGACACGAAATTATTTCCCAATAATTGACATGTGCCACTAGTACTCTTTCTATCAGATTTAGATCCTGCGTAATCAGCATCAGTATATCCTATAAGATCTATCGAACTATCCTTAGAATAATATAGTCCGAAATTTTTAGTTCCTTGTATATATCTAAATATTCTTTTAACTACAATTAAGTGTGATTCCTTAGGATTAGATTGAAATCTAGCACAAACACACACAGCAAACATAATATTAGGTCTACTAGCAGTCAAATAAAGTAAAGAACCAATCATACTTCTATATTTTCTTTGATTTATAGATTTTCCTATGTCATCAATATCTAACTTTAAAGTAGTACTCATAGGAGTTCCTCGAATCCTTGTATCATTAAAATTAAATTTCTTAAGCATTTCATCTGCATATTTTTCCTAATTTAAAAATATACCTTTATCCATTTGTTTAATTTGAAGTCCTAGAAAATATGAAAGTTCTCCTATCATACTCATTTTAAACTGATTAGTCATCTCTTCAGAGAATATTTCTGTCAACTTATTAGAGGTTGCTCCAAAGATTATATCATCCACGTATATTTGAACAACAATTTGATCTTTACCATCTCGCTTAATAAATAAAGTATGATTCACTTTTCCCATGATATAGCCTTTTTCTATTAAAAAAGTAGACAATCTTTCATACCATGATCTAGGTGCTTACTTCAAACCATATAAGGCTTTCTTCAATTTATACACAAAGTCAGGATTTTTAATATCTTCAAATCCAGGTGGTTGTTTTACATAGACTTCTTCATTAATTAAACCATTTAGAAATGCACTCTTTACATCCATTTGATATAATTTAAAATCCATATAACAAGCATAGGCCAATAATATTCTAATACTTTCTAACCTAGCCACAAGAGCAAATGTTTCATCATAATCTAATCCTTCTTCCTGTGTATACCCTTGTGCAACTAATCTAACTTTATTCCTTATAACTTGACCAGTTTCGTTAGTTTTGTTTCTAAAGATCCACTTTGTACCTATTATGGACTGATTTTCTGGTGGAGAGACTAATTCCCATACATCATTTCTAATGAATTGATTTAGTTCTTCTTGCATTGCCACTATCCAATTTTCATCAGATAATGCTTCTTGTATATTCCTTGGTTCCACCATAGAAACAAACATACACATATTATTTAAATTTACTGAAGCTCTAGTTTTAACTCCCTCGTTAATAACACCAATGACTTGAGTAATGGGATGTGATGAAGAATAACGCTAATTTCTCTGATTTTCCTCAATATTCTCATCAACATCTAAAAGTCCATCACTTTCATCATTAGTTTGATCATTTAAGTTCATATTTTTTATTTTCTTAGATAAATCATCAATCTCTTTATTGATCTCTAACTCTTTTGGAAGATTGATCAAATCATCATTATCAGCTTTAGATTGAGATTCTCTAAGAGAATTTTCATTGAAGCTTACATGGAGGGTTTCTTCAATAGTCCTAGAAGTCTTGTTATATACTCTATAGGCTTTACTTCTAGTAGAGTAACCTACAAAAATTCCTTCATCCGATTTGGCCTGAAATTTATCCCTTTTATCCTTAGTATTAAGAATAAAACACTTGTAGCCAAATGGTTTCATATAGGAAATTTTTGGAACCCTATTAAACATAATTTCAAAAGGAGTTTTATTAACATGAGGTCTTAAATGACTTCTGTTAATAACATAACAAGCTGTATTTACTGCTTCAGCCCAAAGATTTTGAGGTAACTTATGTTCATTCAACATAGTTCTGGCCATTTCTTGAAGTGATCTATTCTTTCTCTCAACAACACCATTTTGACACGGTGCTCTTGGAAAAGAAAATCTGTGATCAATTCCATGCTCATTACAATAGTTATCTATTTGATCATTATCAAATTCAGTTCCATGATCACTCCTAAGTTTTTGAATAGAGACACTCTGCTCATTTTGAACAAAATTGCAAAACATTTTAAATTTTTCAAAAGCTTCTATCTTAGATGCTAGAAAATAAACCCAAGTGTATCTAGAGAAGTCATCTACTAAAACAAATACATACCATTTACCACCAAGACTCATGATTCTTGTTGGTACAAATAGATCCATATGTATAAGTTCTAAGACTCTCTTGCTTGAAATATCAGTTTTGGATTTAAAAGAGTTTTTATGAAGTTTACCTAACTCACATGCATCACACATAAAGTCCTTTGAGTATTTAATCTTTGGTAAACCTCTCACTAAATGTTTTCTAGATAGTTTATGTAACAGTTTCATATTTATATGCCCAATCCTTCTATGCCATAGATATGCATCACTAGTTTCAATTAGCAAACATGAATTTAAATCAACTACACCTGAAGGTAAAGATAAAATACATACAGAACCTTTTCTTTTAGCAATAAACTTAATTTCATCTTTATTTTTATCAATTATTTTGCATACTTTATCTTCAAACACTACATAATATCCATTTTCAGTTAGTTTTATGACACTCAGCAAATTAAATCCTAGGTTTTCTACATATAGTACATTCGAAATAACACAAGTAGGAGTTATTTGAACATTTCCCATACCTATGATTTTATCTTTGCTTTTGTTTCCAAATGTTACACTTCCTTCCATGGTATTTGTAAAATTTTGTAATATACTTTTTTCTCTGGTCATGTGACTTGACGCTCCACTGTCCAAGATCCATTTTGATGTTGTTTCCTCCTCAGACTCATCTGCCATGAAGCACACATGAGCAATGTCTTCTAACTCTTGTTCTCCTTCTGAATGTGAAGATTTTGATGCTGATTCCTCAAATTCTGACTCTTCAAACGTGTCATAACAAGTGACCTTCAAAGCCTTTTTCTTGTAAAACTTTTTTTAAGTTTTCTGAGCTGTCTTCTTCTGATTTGTCCTACTTTGCTTTTCATTTTTCCTCATAGGACAATCTGGAGAAAGATTTCCAGGTTTCTTACAGTTGTAACATACATACTTTCTGGATGAAGAATTCTTGTCATTTAGTGATTTTGACGTTGAGGGTTTATCATTTTTGTTCTTTTGCTGTTTCCTAGCTTTCCATGCTTTCTTGAATTTCCTAGTAAGCAAAATCAAATCCTCATCAAAATCAGTAGATATATCAGAATCTGAATTAATTTCGAAGGTTATTTCTTTCTTCATTTTTAGTTTATTGTGACTCAATGATTCATTTAATTGAACTTCATAAGTTGTTAAATTTCCTATAAGTTCATTCATAGTATAAACATTTAAATCTCGTGATTCCTCAATTGATGTTACTTTCTGAGACCATTTAGAACTTAGGGATCTGAGAATTTTCCTCACCAAATCCTTATGTTCAAAATTCTTTCCTAAACATTTTAAAGAGTTTATGATATCAAGAAATCTGGAAAACATCTTAGAAATATTTTCGTCTTCATGCATCTTAAAGAGTTCATACTTATGAATCAACATGTTTATTTTTGTCTCTTTAACTTGAGAAGTACCTTCATGTGAAACTTCTAATGCATGCCACACCTCATAAGCAGATTTATATGCCGACACTTTACTGAACTGTTCATAACTCAATGCACAAAATAAAATATTTAAGCCCTTAACATTCAGAGTTTCATTTTCTTTTTCAGTAATTGTCCATGTATTATAAGGAGTAGTTAACAAAGTATATGGTTTAGAAATCATGAACCACAATTTATGATCTATACTTTGAAGAAAAACAGTCATCCTATATTTCCAATATTCAAAATGTATTCCGTCAAATAAAGGAAGACGATTAAGATTTTGGCCTTCATATAAAGAAAAATTACCATTTCCAGTAGCCATTTTACCTTAGATTTTTCAACCTATTTGATTTTAAACAGTCTAAAAAAAACTTTAAAACAACTTGAGCCTTAAATCAAGATAGTTAAATGTATGCTTAGATATTAATTTCTATTTAAAAACAAGGAAGGTAGAATAAGCAATGATATTAAATAAGTTGGTATAGATTTTATATCAAAGATTATTAACAAAGCTCTGATCCACTTGTAGGATCGTATGGCTACACAAGAGGGGGGTGAATTGTGTATTTTTAATATTTTCTGAAATATAATTGAAACTTTAAAACTCAAAAACAAGTCGAGACATTGTTTTCATAAAATCATTTTTATTCAAGGTTTCAATTACAATATACAATTCAATTCTCTTCAAAAATTGTAGATGCAATTATATTTCCATACCTTGTTTCATCTATACAATTTCATAACTACAAACAGAGAAAACTAATTTGCGGAATTTAAAATATTTCTCCCTGTTTGAGATCTTTCTTCTTCTTCTTTCTTCTTCAGCAATTCTTTAGTGACAAATATCTTTTCTTTTTATGCTTCACTAAATTTGCTTTCTTCTGATACTTCAAATCTTCAGTGACGAAAATCTTACCTTTTTATGCTTCACGAAATTTTCTTCCACTTGAGAGATTTTTCCCGAAGAGGTGTTTTTGATCCCTGAAAAGATTTTTCTTTTGGTGTGCAGGGATGGTTTGATCCTTGAAAAGATTTTTTGTTTTGTGTGCAAAGATGGTTTGATCCATGAGAGTTCTATGCCTTTTATACTGTATATTCATTTCATGCATATCCTTCATGTTTAACCACTACCAGTTTTCCATTTCTTCACGTCTTTGTTTTTTCCTTCATCGAAACACACGTTCTAACCCACGTTTATATTTCAAATTTTCTTTAATCATTAGTCTTGGATCTCTGAAAAATTTCCTGCAAAATAAACTTTCTCGTCCAAAAATTTTTCATTAGTGTAATAAGAAGTCATTACTTTAATGTTAACTAAACGAGTAACACAAGTATATATATATATAACTTAACCTTTCTAAATTAACGAGTTCACCATGTGCCGTTTCACATGACAAGTATTGTAGTTAACTCAATGAACTAAGTCTGTGGTGTTATGCTAACTCAACGAACCAGCTTATCCTTTCTTTCGAAAGGTTAAACGATAGCTCATCGAAAATAGTTTAAGTTTCAGATAGTTACAGATGTAAGTCACCAAAAAACTCTCTTTATATTATAAAACTAGTGATACACGTGTCAAGACCTAAAAACATGACTTAAGTTACCTTTCAGATAGTTACCACTGTAAGTCTCCGAAAAACTTTAACTCACCGATTCAGTAATAAACAAATGTTTTTATAATAAGAATTTTACCACGTGCAAAAATAACAACTTAAGTTTATAACGCTAACCTAACGCGTTGCCTTAGTGTTCAATATAGCAACTCAACGCGTTTAGTTATGTTAACTTAACGAGTTAAACATGTGCACGTCACGTGATACAATACAACATTTGTAACTAATAATTTCACCACGTGTATAACACTAACTTAACGAGTTCGTCTCTTCTTTTACTCACTAACTTAACGAGTTATCACGTGACCTATTTTAACTTTAAGCCTCTAACTTAACGAGTTCTCACGTGACCTCTATACAAACAAAACTCTAACTTAACGAGTTGTCTAAACGTGCACTGTTCATGATACAGAAGATATAACTTTAAAACATATCATGCTTTTCAATAAAAACACACGTTAACTTAACATTTAGCTAAATGAGAAATTAATGCAACGAAACGACTAGTTATTAACTTCATATCCAATACAGACAAGTATTTATATCAGTAAGCTTTTTCTGTATTAATTGATGATTTTAATTTCTTTTCACAAGCAATAGTAATTAAGCAAATATGATTATTTTCATTCAGCACACATCATCAAAACAAAAATACTCAATACGTATGCTTTATGGAAAATTCTAGTGAGGTACACAAATCAAAATTGATAATGGACAGTGGAGCATCCAGCCACATGACTAGAGATATGTGATTACTTATAGAAATAACAAAGACCAAGAACAGACAAGTTACCTTTAGAAAAAAAAGCAAAACAAATATCCTTGGGTCTGGCAAGGTTCAAGTAACTGAGAAATGCTTTATAAATGATGTCTTATTAGTGGAAAACTTAGGTTTTAATTTATTGAGTGTTCTTGTTTTAATGAAGTTTTATAGAGTAATATTTGAAAAAGATTCATGTAAAATTATGGACATGTCTACAAATGAAGTTTTATTTACTACATATAAGAAAGGATCTGTTTGTATTCTGAATTTGCCTTCTGATATTATTAAAGACAGTGCTTGCTTAATTGCAAAATCAGATGAAGTTATTTTATGGCATAGAAGGCTTGGACACTCAAACTTAAAATTATTACAAAAGTTGTCTAAAAAGAATCTAGTTAGAGGTTTACCTAGTATTAAGTACTCAAAAGAGTTTATGTGTGATGCATGTCAACTAGGTAAATTACATAAAACATCATTTAAAAGTTTAAATGAAATAACAAGCAAAAGAGTATTAGAACTAGTGCATATGGATTTATTTGGACCTACTAGGACAACCAGTCTAGGAGGTAAACATTATGCTTTTGTACTAGTTGACTATTCTAGATTTACTTGGGTCTATTTTCTAGCTAATAAAACTGAAGTTTTTGAAATATTTAAGATATTTTGTAATAAAGTTCAGAATGAGCAAAATGTTAAAATTCAAAAACATAAGAGTGATCATGGTACAGAATTTGATAATGATCTGTTATGCGAAGAGAAGTGCGGAAAGGGAGAAGCTTGGACTCGTGGAGAAGAAAGAAGAAGACAAATGGGAAAGACGTGTGAAGCAAATGCAAAAACACCAAGGTTTAACGTGGTTCCCCAATTGGGTACGTCCATGGATGGAGCTCAACTGAATGATACTCTAGGTGATCACAAAGGGATACAAGATTCAGCCTTTCTCTAAGCACACGTTGGGGGTCTATTTATGACATTTGTGTACCCCCAAGTGGCTAAGGACAAAACTACCCCTATGTGTAACAAACTAATTCAAGACACATAATAACAATCTCCACCTTGCCTTGAATTTACAAACTCTACCTAGAACCAAAACAAATTTCCATCTTCAAAAGACTCGAATGGTCAACTATAAGCAAACACATTAAGTAAGTCTAAGCAATGCTTAAACTTGCTTTCAAGAATGCCTTTCGTAAACATATCGGTTGGATTGTCATGTGTGTTGATTTTCAAAATCTTCACGCTATCTTCTATTCTAAGAAAGTGATAACGGACATCAATGTGCTTTGTCCTATCATGAAACGCATTGTCCTTCGTTAAGCTAATGGCACTGAGACTGTCATAGAAAATTTCTACTTTATCATGTCGCAGACCAAAGTCTCCAAGTAACCCCTTCAGCCAAATACCTTCTTTTGCAGCTTCTGTCATTACCATATACTCAGCCTCTGTGGTGGATAAAGATATAGTAGGCTGTAGAGTAGATTTCCAACTAATAATGGAAACTGCCAATGTGAAGACATATCCTATTAAGGATCTACGTTGATCAACATCACCTGCAAAATTTGAATCAGAATATCTAGCTACACTACAGTTATGTTTAACACCATAAATCAGTCCTACATCAGACATGCCCTTCAAGTACCTAAAGATCCTTTTCACGGCCCAAATGTTTCAAGTACCTAAAGATCCTTACTACAACCATCTAACCTACCAAGCATACTGAGCTTCTGCATTCCCTTTAGGCCCAAATGTCCTAACCTGGAATGCCAAATAGCTGACATAGACTATTGATCACTTATTGTCGCAGCTATCGATTCAATGATAGGTTTGCCCTGAAGAATGTATAAAGGTTCATCCTTGATTCCCTTCATTACTACTAGGGAACCTTTCAAAATGTGAAGTTTACTTCCTCCACCTGAAAAACTGAAACCTTTCTAATCAAGAGCCATTAGCGAAATAAGGCTCTTGCCTAACCTTGGCACATGCCAAACATTCTCCAAGACTTTGATCGTCCCATCATGCATCCTGAATCTGATAGATTCAACACCTGTTCTATCACAAACATCATTATCTGCTAAAGTGACCTATCCACCATCTACCTCCTCATATGTATGGAAATATTCTCTATTGGGAGTCATATGATGTGATGCACCAAAATCTATAATCCAACTCTGATCGGAGTAGACACTACAGCATACAGTAAGGGAGAAATTAAAGTCAGACCTTGAGTCTCCATTTTCAGCAACTGTTGCATTTCCCTTAATCTTCAATTTATGGTAGTTTACCTTCCAATGCCCCTTTCCTTGCAATAATTGCAAGTGTCCTTGGAAATTCTACCTTTGGACTTACTTCTGCCTTTGCGCCTGTTGTCTCTTCTACTTTGCCGTCCTCTAGACTCTGAATGATGCACTATCAAACCTGATCCGCTAGCATCATTGCTACCATGTGTAGCCAAATATCTCAATTCTCGAGAATGAAGACTCGATCTTACCTCCTCCAAAGTAATAGAACCTTTGCCAACCACAAAAGATTGCACAAAATTCTCAAGGGAGAGAGGGAGAGATACCAATAAGATGAGAGTAGCATCCTCATCTTCCACAGTAACACCAATGTTCCTCAACTCCATGAGAATGGTGTTGAGCTGATCCAAATGTTGCTTCAATGGTGTACCTTCCTTCATTCTTAGAGAGAACAACCTTTGCTTCAACAACAGCTTATTCGTAAGAGACTTAGTCATATACAGAGATTCTAACTTATTCCAAAGACCCAAAGCTGTATTTTCATCTGCTACCTCAATAATTATCTCATCTGATAAACATAGCAGAATAGTCGAATGTGCCTTCTCCTCTTGCTGTTCAAATTCGGTAGACTTCTTATCTAGGGTTGTCTCCACATTTAAGGGAGTCCAAATACCCTGCTGTTTCAAAAGTGCTTTCATCTTAATCTGCCACAAACTAAAGTTCTTCTTGGCGTTGAACTTTTCAACTTTCAAGGCTCAAGATGCCATGACAATAGAACAACACAAACACAACAAGCAAATACCAAATAATTCGGACAACAAATAAGCACAAAATTTGTTATCCCAAAGCTGCAGATGAATCTTTCATTCAAAATATCCCAACTAACAAATGCAGCTACCAAATTCAAAAGATCACTCGCAAAGAATCCAAAACAAACAAAGATGAGCCAAGATCACACGTATTGTCTCAAAATTCCCAAGAACTTCAAAGAATTCCAAAGAACTTCAAAGAATTCCAAAGAACTGCTAAAGAATTCGAAAGAACTTCAAAGAATTCCAAAGAACTGCTAAAGAATTCCAAAGAATTGGCCACACTTAATCTACCAAAAAGGTCGAAAAAGAATTCCGCAAAATCACAGCAACAAACTTCAAAAGTTATGATAGGAATTCTTACTACTTGTTTTACCAACATGGAAACGACAGATGACCAAGTGCACATTGTCAGCTTCAAGATGGTAGACGTCGAATAAGAATTCCAACCACGGATGTTTTGTCATGAACATAGGTTGCGAACAAAGATCGTGTGAGCAAACCGTAAGTGCTAGCGTCGAACAAAGAATGCAAGCATTGATACGTGAATGCTAGCGTCTTGCAGAACGCGAGCAATCACGCACGGGCACTGGCGCAAGCAATGACGTAGAAAAATGCACGCAGGCGCTAGCGTTGGGCGAGGACGCGAGCGGCTGCGTGTGGGCGTTGGCGCAAACGAAGACGCAAGCGAATACGTGCGAGTGCAGGGGCAGGCAAAGACGCGGACGTTCACGTGGGCAAGAATGCGGGCGAATGCGCGTGGACAAGAATGCGGGCAAGAACGCGAACAAGAACGTGGGAGAATGCGCATGTTGGGCATGGGCGTCGAGCGTCGAGCGTTCGATGCAAGCGTTGGGCACGGGTGTCAAGCGTTGGGCGCAGGCGTCGGGCGCAGGCGTTGGCCAAGATCTTTCTTTTCTTCTTTCAAGCCTAATCCATAGCCAACTCCTCAAGCTTTGCTCTAATACCACTTGTTATGCGAAGAGAAGCGCGGAAAGGGAGAAGCTTGGACTCGTGGAGAAGAAAGAAGAAGACAAATGGGAAAGACGTGTGAAGCAAATGCAAAAACACCAAGGTTTAATGTGGTTCCCCAATTGGGTACGTCCACGGATGGAGCTCAACTGAATGATTCTCTAGGTGATCACAAAGGGATACAAGATTCAACCTTTCTCTAAGCACACGTTGGGGGTCTATTTATAACATTTCTGTACCCCCAAGTGGCTAAGGACAAAACTACCCCTATATGTAACAAACTAATTCAAGACACATAATAACATGATCAAATGGACACCTTTTGTGAAGAATTAGGCATAGATCATAGGTAATCATTTCCAAGAGCTCCTTCATAAAATGGGATAGTAGAATGTAAAAACAGATCACTTTAGGAAATGTCCAGAACCATGTTAAATGAGAATAAGTTACCACTATTTCTTTGGATAGAAGTAGTTCATATAACTTGCTATGTTATAAATAGAGTACATCTAAAACCAATTTTAGATAAAACTCCTTATGAGATATGGTATAACAGGGTTCCCAAAATAAGTTATTTAAAACGCTTTGGCTGTAAGTGTTTTATTTTAAACACTAAGGAACGCAGAGACAAATTTAGAACCAAATCAGATGAGGGTAATTTGTTGGTTATTCCATTAGAAGTAAAGCATATAGAGTTTATAATAAATCAACAAAAACCATTGAGGAAACCCTACATGTGAAATTTCATGAAAATTCTCATTTGGATTTAAGACATGATGAAAAATTTGATTCAGAAATTCTACTAGAAATGATATCAAATGATGTTAACAGAGAAATTGAGAGATTATCTGACGGAATAAGAAATATAAACTTAAATGATAAAAATTTAGAAGAAAATAATGTCATACCTATAGAAAATATGGAACAACATAGAAATTGGCGTTATACTTCATCTCATCCTATCGATCAAATAATAGGCGATCCTAATCAAGGAGTTAGGACTAGGTCATCAGTAGTCAACATTTGTAGTGCTTATTCATTTGTTTCTTTACTAGAACCTAAGAAAATTGAAGATGCCTTAGAAGATGAATTTTGGTATTTATCTATGCAAGATGAGCTAAATCAATTTATAAGAAATGAGGTATGGGATCTAGTTCCACCACCTGAAAATCAGTTATAATAGGAACAAGGTGGGTATTTAGAAACAAAATAGATCAAGATGGACATATAGTTAAAAATAAAGCTAGATTAATTGCTCAAGGTTACAAGCAAGAGGAAGGAATTGACTATGATGAAACATTTGCTCCTATTGCTAGACTAGAATCAATACAAATTTTGTTAGCATATGCTTGTTACATGGATTTCAAATTATATCAAATGTATGTTAAGACTGCTTTTTTAAATGGATATATGAAAGAAGAAGTGTATGTAAAATAACCTCTAGGTTTTGAAGATTCAAAACATCCTAAATATGTTTCTAAGCTTAAGAAGACACTATATGGCCTTAAACAAGCCCCTAGGTCTTGGTATGAAAGATTATCTAAATTTCATATGGAAAAAGGGTATTCTATGGGAAAGGCAGATCACACTCTTTTTATCAAGAAGATCGAAAAAGATATATTGGTAGTTCAAATCTATGCAGATGACATCATATTTAGAGCAACAAATGATAAATTAGTTAAGTCCTTTTCGAAAGACATGACTAATCAATTTGAAATGAGTATGATGGGTGAACTATCATTTTTCCTAGGCTTACAAATTAAGCAATTAGATCAAGGTACTTTTATTTCAAAAGAAAAATATACTCAAGATTTATTAAAGAGGTTTGGTTTAGACAACACTGAAACAAGGAATACACCAATAAGTATTATCACCAAGTTGGATAAAGATGACTCTGGAAAAACTGTAGATGTAAAACAATATAGAAGTATGATTGGTTCATTACTTTATTTAACAGCTAGCCGACCACATATTATGTTTAGTATGTGTATTTGTGCTAGATATCAATCTAATCCTAAGGAATCATACCTACTTGTTGTTAAACGAATTTTTAAATATCTACTAGGAACCATCAATTTCGGATTATTTTACTTTAAACACAGTTCTTTAAACTTAGTAGGTTATAGTGATTCTAATTTCGTAGGATGTAAGTCTGAAAGAAAAAGCACTAGTGGCACTTGTCAATTATTAGTAAATTCTTTAGTGTCATGGTTTAGCAAAAAGCAAAATTGTGTAGCATTATCTACAACTGAAGCTGAATATATAGCTGTTGCACTTTGCTGTGCTCAAATCCTGTGGATCAGACAAACTTTAAAAGATTTTAATTTAGACTATGAACCAACTAAGATTTTCTGTGATAGTAGTTTTGCAATAAGTTTGTCTAAAAATCCTATCTTACATTCACGAGCAAAACATATAGAAGTTCGACATCATTTTCTAAGGGATAATGTTATAAAAGAAAAAATAGTATTAAATTATGTTCCTACTACAGAACAATTAGCAGATCTATTTACAAAACCCTTAGATGAAAATACATTTTCAAAATTAGGATTATAACTTGGTATCTGTAGGTTATCTAATGTTTAAATTGTCCTATTCATTGCATTTTGGTTTGTTATAAAGGTAGTTTTAGAATTTAATGTTTGTATTATTTAAATAAAACAAAAAACAAAAAAAAAAACAAAATATCTATTTTCGAATTACAGTTTTCTAGTAGTTAAGAATTTATGAAATTTTGAGTTTTATTGAAGTCAATTTATTTAAGAAAAACTCAGAAAAGATTACTTAAGGAAAGTTAAATTGCTTCAATGTGAGTGCTAATTGTATTTTTGTTACTTATGTATATGCTATTATAGAGATTTTAACAGGAAAATACATAGACAGTATGCACTTTTTTTATTAAAGGAAACTTATTAACATTCTGTTAGAAAAATTAAGTCTTGCGGTTGCCTCTAATTTAATTTACTGTCTTGTTTTATTTCTTTTTTTTGTCTGCAATTACTTGAGTAATTAAGTCCGTTGGGGGATCTTAAACCCTAGTCACTTAAACCAACTAGTTTGGGATGTGCTGACTGAAAACTCATTTTTACAAGTAATTCAGATTATATTAAAAAAAAAATAAAAATTTACCTGTTCTCACTTGTCATTGAGTAACTAGTTATCTTTCCCCTAAGCAAGGGATTGTGATCACATAAAAAGATGATATTGTGGGAGGTAATACATAAAGTATATATATATATGAATATAGAAAAAAAAAAGGGACAATGTACTCAAGCTTAATTTATTTTCCAGGTGTTATAACAATCCTATCATAATTTGTCCATACAATCTTTGTTATTATCTACTATTTACACATAATGTACTATATTTATTGTCTTAAGTTTGTGTACTCATTATTGAATTCTTTTAAGTTCCTGAAGGTATATCTTTATGAATTATCTTTTGTAAATTGAATAAGATAAATGCCAAAAGGTCTAAATTGTTAAATCTACTACTTATTTCTGTATTTAATTCATTTTTAAAAAATATATAGAGAGAGAGAGAGACTCAAATCTATTTAAGGCTTAACATCCTTTTTAAGTAAGCTATTTGACCTTTTAAAGCCAAATCTACTTAGGGCTTGGAAACCCAGTTTAAGTACACCATAGATTCTTTAGACTACATTTGTGTAGGGGGAGTAATTTCTCATATAATAATTCAACTCTTATGAACTATTATATGTTTTCATGAAAGAATCTGCATAATTTCAGGAAATTAACAGTAATTCAGTACATTTTTGAACTATCGGTAAAATACAAGCTTTTTAATTCTTAAGTATCCGAATTTTCTGTGATTTCGGAAGACTATATTGTATGTATATCGGACAGTTATGTTTTAAACGTTCAATAGAATATTTTATTATTTCCTAAAGTACACATGTCAAAGCCTAAATGCATATCTTAAGTGAATGTTCGGTAAGTTATCTGGTCGCCGAAATGCATCTGAGCATCGGATAGTTAGGTTTATAAATATCTAAAAATATCTGAACACCTTAAGTTAGAATTATGCACGTGTTGAATTTCATTGCTTTATTATGTCTCAGTTGAAACTTGAACAGTTATGTTTAACTCTTCGACTTTCACACCTATCCATTCGAGAAACTCGAATAGTTAACTTAATATTCTTATATTTTTCTAAAAGACTTAATCTCTAACAATAACTATTCTTGTTTGTCGTATAGTTATGTGCTTTACTACTCACAAAACTCGAATAGTTATCATAAGTCTTCGAGTTTTCTCACTTTTCACTTAGCACGAAGTTATTTTCTTTACACGAACAGTTACGCTAAGTATTCTGCTTCTGTCAGTTGTAAAACTCGTATAGTTATTGTAAGCACTCGAGTTATTTATCAGTAACGGATCTTATATTTATGATTTCAATGATTGAATCTGTTTATCCATTTATAAACTCAAAGAGTTATAAATGTTTTACTAACAACCTTTCATGTTTCTACCTTGGTAAAACCCTAGCTTCACAATCTTTACTTCCACTAAGTTCTACAATGCATAGCGAAGATTAATCGACAATGTCAGGATGTGGAAGAGGACGTGGTAGAATGACAAAAGTGCAGAAAAGAGAGCTGGAACTTCAGAAAATAGAAAGTGAAATCAACGACATCTACTCAAGGCATACTTTTATAAATGAAGTACTACATGAAATTAGAAAATCTGTTCAAGACGAGAAAAATTTCTGTTGGAAGTTTATTCGCAATTATGCTGAAACACAATTTAGACTAAAACAAACTGAACTTTCCACATTACAATTATGGAAAAGAACTTTAGAACCTAACCCTGTAGTTGTTACAAGTTCTGGACATGTACTAGAAAAATCGGTACAGTCTATCACTTACTATGGATTGAAATGGGGACCAATGATAGAAAATGCAAATAGGGAATTAGAATCATTGTATTCCCAACACTATTTTCCCCCAGCTATTTTAGATGACATTCAATAGTGTATAGATGAACAGAAAACTGCCATTAGAAAAATGGGTCTTCAAAGTTAAGGACAAAGAGTTTATCAACTAAAAATGGCAGAGGTTGAGAGCTTAAAACTCTATATTCCATTATTACAATCTAGGCATCATGGTGAAGGACCATCAAGACCCCAGGTGCCTTTAACAAGAGAAATTAAGAAAATTTTAGAACCTCCTAAACAACTAGAAACACTACAGACATATAGTCGGAAAAAGACATTAGAATATTTTGGACTAACTACAGGTGTAGAAGACATAATGCAGCAAAAAGAAGAATCATTGAAAAATAGAGAACTATGTTCCATTGTAGAAGCTGGACAGACATTTGTGTCAGGAATCCCAGTAGATGTGACCAATATTGGATTACAAGCATATACTCTAAGGTATTGTGTCACATTAGTGCATAATGTATCTTTTAATATAATGGACAGTTTTTCACATCATGTTACAAACACACATTCTTTTCCTACGGACAGAGAACATGTAGGAAATTTTGATGATACATATACAGATGATATCAATTTTGATGATATTTTTGATGATATAGACACTAAGTCTATGAATATAGACGATATTTCATCTGAAGAGGAATGTACAAATATTTTTCCTCTAACTGTATCTTGGATAGAAAATTTTGATTTTTGGTATAGTTGCTTATACTATAGTTTATATATATGGTTATGTCTGTTACAATATATAATATACTTGTTGATAAATGTATATAATCAATAATATACAGTTACAAATTGAATATCACATTGCCTATGTCTCAAGAATAGAAATTTCAAAAATACAGGATGATTCTATTACACAGACAGATATAGAACATTCTTTCATATAGAGATAGTTGTTGTATAGATCAATTATAGACATACATGTTGCTGATAGACAGATTACTATAGATATTGTTGCTACTGAAATGTTTCTAGAAGATCAAACAGAAGAATTTTAGCAGATTATTGATACAATATTACTAGATATTTCAGACATTTATACTAGCTTTGATGGAAATTCCACTAGTTCTGAAAGATCTGAAAATTTAGATACTACTGATAATGTTGAAACAAGTCCTAGATCAGAACAACATGACAGGAAAATACCTAATCCTGAACAGAGTTGTAAAGTATCAATTTGTGCATTTTATATATGTTAATTCATGCATGTTAAGGATTATAAGTCATCATTATATATGTTCTTATGAAAGATTACATGAAAATCATATTTTTAGACATATGCATGAATTAGGATTAAATAGTTGATAATGTACAAATTTATCCTTTATCAATTAAACACCTAGTCAATAGCCCTTGTATTAGACATAATTCTTATAATTCTTCAATGTTTGACTTTATATACATTGTATGATTGCCAAATCACTTAAATATGATGTTAAACTAAAGAACATTAAGTAATTCATGTATGCACATGTGAAAAAGTTGTGGACCAAAACCTTCCTAATTTGGCAACTTTCCATATATGGCAACTCATGCATGCATGTATACTATATTTACATCATATGATTTATATTCAATGTATATGTGCATCCAACTTGGTTTTGAGTTTTATAGGTCAATAAATCATGAAATCAAGATGAATTAAAGAGGAAAAAACATGGGCCATTGGATGCAACTTATTGGAGATCAAGCTACAAAAGCCTAGACTATTTAAAGTGTTTGACTACTCAATTCTAGGCTATCTCCTCCTCTTCCAACATATTGCAGCCGGTGGTTCCAGCCATTCCAGCATCTCCATTTGGAAAGTCCCATCTTCCCCTTGATCTTGTACAAGCTCCCTTCAAGAATGGTGAGCTTTGGCGTCTTCCACTCCTCATAGAAGACACCTTCTCTTCAATTCAGACGGCCATACGTTAGGATCTCCTTGGGCGTTCATCTTGGTGGATTGGGAGGCTCGTGTGACTGATTTGGAGTGGAGCAAAATGTTAGGATCTTCAGGGTTGAGTCATCGGAAGCACCATTCTTAGATATGGAAGCCAAAGTTGTGGGTCTTGGAGGCAAGATCTTGAGGACGTGCACCACTCTTCTTCAAGGCAACCTTAGATGCTTCACTTGGACGTACTACAGGTGGTGACAACCCTGTGGAGCATTGATTTCAAGGACTTTGGGGAGTCATTGCTTGAAGAAACGTGGAGGATTAAAAGGTATGATGGAAAGGAGAGATCCTCATACTAGTTTTCATGTTTTACAATTTTATATGTATGAGTATAGTTTGAGTATGTGGAAGAACGAAATTCTATACATAAATCTTTGTTTCAAATGTTCTAAATTAAAGATTATATATTTTTTTGATGTTAATTGATATAAGAATTGAGTTCATATCATATGTCTTGTGTGAATGATTGTGATGGTGTAAATTGTAAAGGCAGTTTTCCGTTTCTTAGATGGCCAGAATGTTAGTAGCTTTTCTTCAAACTGTATGCACTTGTTCGTCATCTCTAAATTCCGTTTTTTTGTTTCTTTTTGTAAGTATAATGAGTGTAGAACAAGTTTACAAAGTTTTAGAATTTTTTAGAATGTTTTTTGAAGCTTTTCGATTTTATTTTGTGAAGGTATCAGCAGTTTTGAGTCTCTATTGAGTGCTAGTTTTGAGCTCAATGCCTATGTTGTGCTTGCATCGTGTATTTTGTGGAATTCAGTTCTGTAAATTTTCCTTGTTAGTGTAATGGATCTACTTTCAAGGCACACTTATTTCGTAGCATTTCATGAATATTTGACAGAGATTTGATTTTTGAACTGAAGGTGCGTTTTTGGAAAGTTTCCATAACCGTCTGCACCCATTTCTTAAATAAGATATTTCCAATGTTTTAAGTTGAGTTAATCTACGAAATCACTATCATTTTAAAGATATTCTGAGGATCTTTCAAACCATTATTTATTCTGGATTTTTAAACGTTCAAGTTGGAAGTTATTAGAGTTAAAATCGAGCATAAATTCTGTGATTTCCGGATTAATACTCAATGATTTCTTAAATATCTTATCATAACTAATTGGATTTTGGGGTAATCTTATAAACTTTAATTGTGCTACGAATTTTGTATATTAATATTAAGTAATTAGAGTTTAATTATGAGTTAGTTTAATGTGGATATTTAATCAGATAATCATTTTAATAAAATTATTTAAGACAAACTCCTTGTGGATTTGACTCGTACTTGCACATACTTATTACAATGGGCACCGTGCGCTTGTGGTTATAAATGTAAAATTTGCGCTTTTGCTTTTAATTTAATAACACATAAAAGTGTAACAAGAGTTTAGATGAAAATACATTATTACGGTTCAGAAATAGTTCCTGTTATGACAAATTTCAAACATATAAAACTTTTACAGTTTTATATTCAAGACTAGTTAAGTTTGAAGGGATGGCACAAATACGAGAAATGTTTGAATTTCAAGGCTTGCTGACTCTACTTCTACAACAGCCAGGCCATCTTGTTATACCAGAACTTATCAGTTGTTTTTACTCAAACTTAACAGTAGAAGAAGGTATTCCTATTTCCAATATACAAGACAATGACATATATTTAACTCCAGGTTCACTTTATCAAATACTTGGTCTGAAAAATGAAGGAGTTAAATTATCAGAAAGAAAACTGGTTTATCAATTGGGATGAGACATTAAAGGTTTAGCCAAAGATCCAACTACCAACAAACCATTGAGATTACTAAATGACTTAAATGGCCAAGTACGTTTTATTGCAAAAATATTGCATGCTTCATTGTTTCAAAGGTTTGGTCATGGTGTAGAAGTTGGCTGAAGCGTTGACTTCCAACTAACTACAAAATCTACAATAGTAAAAACATATCCTATTAGGGATCTTCTTTGATCAACATCCCCTGCAAAGTCTGAATCTGAATATCCTACTATTGTGCAGCTATTCTTCATGCCATATATCAAGCCTATATCAAATGTTCCCTTCAGATATCTGAAAATTCTCTTCAAAGCTTGCTAGTGATCCTTACCAGGATTCACCATAAATCTGCTAACCACAATGAGTGGATAAGTAAGATCTGGTCTAGTGCACACCATAGCATACATTAGACTTCCAATAGCTTGTGAATATGGAGCATTCTTCATATAGTCTATCTCAGACTTAGACTGTGGCGCCATAGCAAAAGAAAGATGCAAATTCTTGTCATAGGAAGTACTAATGGCTTTGTTAGAATCCATCTTAAACTTGTGCAAAATCTTCTCTATGTAACTACGTTGATGGAGAAACAACTTTCCAACATCTCTGTCCCTATGTATCTCTATCCCAAGAATCTTTCCAATTGCACCCAAATCTTTCATATCAAACTCTGACTTTAGAGTTACCTTCAGCTCTTGAGTAACATGTACATCTTGAGCTGCAATCAAGATGTCATCAACATATAATAACAGATTTACGTGTGTATTATCATTCAGCTTTCTAACATACACACATGAGTCATAAGAGCTACAAATAAAACCAACTTTGGTAATAAAGGTGTCAAACCTTTTATACCACTATCTAGGAGATTGTCTCAGTCCATACAAGGACTTCTTCAACTTGCACACTAGATCTAATTTCCCCTGTTCCACAAACCCAATTGGTTGATCCATCCAAATCTCCTCATCAAGATCACCATGCAAGAAGGCCGTTTTCACATCGAACTATTCCAATTCTAAATTCTTTGCTGCAACAATTGCCAAAAGAACTCTAATGGAGTGTTTGACTATAGGTGCAAAGACATCATTGAAATCAACGCCTTCTTGCTGAGAGTATCCTTTTGCCACAAGTCTGGCCTTATATTGAATTCCTTGGTTGCCCTAAGTTCCAACCTTCTTCTTTAGCACCCATTTGCAATCAATAATATTTTTGCCCTAAGAGTGCTTCACTAGGTCCCACGTCTAGTTCTTTTGAAGAGACTAAAACTCTTCCTACATAGAAGTAATCTAATGAGTAGCATTAGAGCTCCTCAAGGCAACCTTATAGTTGGGAGGATTTGCATCTTCCTCCACCTCATTTGCTACCTGTAAAGCATAGGCAATCATGTTGCTATATCCATACCTTGAAGGGGTTGTATGTCCCTTCTAGGTTGATCTCTAGCAACACATCTTTGCTCAGTTTCTTTCGAAACAGGAACCTTATGATGACTAGCTGCTTCTGAAGGCTGACTTCTACTTGTACTAGGTTGGCCCCTATCAATAGGTTGTTGTATCTCAAACTCCATATCTTATGTATCATTAGGTATCTCTGAATCATCAACATCATCCTTTCTCAACATGAGATGCTTTTCATCAAATGTGACATCACGACTGTATATCACCTTTTTGGATGATGTGTCATAGACTATATATCCTTTTACACCATTGCCATAGTCTACAAAGATACCTTTCTTTGCTCTTGGCTCTAACTTATCATGATGAACGTGATAGTAAGCAGGACATCCAAATATCCTGATCTTTGAATAATTTACAATATGTCCTGACCAAACCTCAAATGGAATCTTATCACCAATGGCACTAGATGGTGATCTATTGATAAGATAAGAAGCAATGCTAACTGCTTCTGCCTAGAAAATTTTTCCCAAACCAGCATGAGAGAGCATGGATCTAGGTCTTTTCAAAAGAGTTTGGTTGAGGCATTCAACCACTCCATTTTATTGTAGGGTACCTCTAACCGTATGATGCCTGGTAATTCCAACATCCTTGCAAAACTCATCAAATTCAGCAAAAAAAAATTCTAAACCCTTATTTGTTCTTACATATTTTACCTTTCTATCTAGCTAATTCTCTACCATAGCCTTCCACTGCTTGAAGTTCTTGAAGGATTCATTTTTGTGTTTCATAATAAACACCCAATTCATACGTGAGAAATCATCAACAATTGATAGAAAATACCTTGAACCTACTAGTGAGGCTTGTTGGGATGGACCCAAACAATCAAGATGGACATAATCCAAGGTTCTTCTAGTGGTGTGCTTCCCTGTGCCAAACTATACATGCTTCTGCTTCCCAAAGATGCAATGTTCACATAAGTCTATGTTGACAAACTTGTGTCCCTCTAATCTACTCAAACTACTAAGTGTCTGCATTCCCCTCTGTCCTAGATGACCCATCCTTGAGTGCCAAATAGTAGAGATAGATTGTTGATCATCACTTGTAGTTGTAGTAGTTGAACCAATGACAGGAGAACCCTGCAGGATGTATAAAGGTCCTTCCTTGACCCCTTTCATCACAATCATGGAGCCTTTCAGGACATGAAGCTTACCTCCTCCACTTGAATATCTAAATCCCTTTGAGTTAAGAGCCATCAAAGAGATTAGACTTTTGCCTAACTTAGGCACATGCCAAACATCCTCTAGAATCTTCACTATACCATCATGCATCTTGAATTTGATAGACCCAATGCGAGCTCTATTGCAAGCATCATCATTTGCTAATGTCACCTCCCCACCATCAACCTGCTAGTAGGTATAAAAGTATTCTCTGTTGGGAGTCATGTGATGTGACGCACTTGAGTCCATGATCCATGCTTGATCTGAGTAGCATTACAAGAAACTGTCAAAGAGAAATCACCTTCAGTTGCTTAATCTTCCTTTTCTACCACTGCTACACTACCCTTTGCCTTTAACTTTGGGTAATTGACTTTCCAGTGTCCCTTGTCTTTACAATAGTTGCAGGTGTCCTTAGAGTACTTTCCCCTAGATTTGCTTCTACCTCTCTGTTTGTGATCCTATTCTGACGACCCCTAAACTCTATTTGATGCACTGATAAACCTGATCCACTTGCATCACTACTACCATGAGTAACCATATGCCTCAATTCTCTAAAATGCAAACTTGATCTTGTTAGGACCCTAGTATTTTGATAATGCAAAACCTATGTGAGGAAACATATTGTATTTCATAGTTAAGTTAGTGCAGCATTAGATCAGAAGGCAGATAGAACAAATTCCATGCAGATGAATAGATGGAGAAGTTTCCAGATGATACTGCCTTAAAGTTACAAGAAAATTGGACAGTTACAGGTCCAAAGAGTAAAACAGCAGCAAGTCTATCGAACAATTAGAATGATAACTATCCGATTTTACAAAGCCTTTAGAGAGTTATTTAATCAGATTGTTAAGGGGATTGAATGATCGGATATTTAAGGAGTTAACTATCCGGAAGCTTAAAGGACTTGTCGAAGAGTTACAAGTATAACTATTCGAAAGTTAAGTCATTCAATAAATCACGTGTAGAAATATAGAACGGAAGCTTAAAAGACTTGTCGGAGTGTTAGATAACTATCCGAGTTTTCTTTTCGAAGAGTTAGATAACTATTCGAGTTTTTGGTAAGTTACAGGCATAACTTTTCGGAACTTAAGTCATTTTATTACACTCATGCAAAATGCAAAAGCCGGCAGTTGAAAGCTTAAAAGGGAAAATCAGAGAGTTAGAAAGATAACTATCTGAAATTTCAAGAGAGTTTCGATGGGTTATAGTTTAACTATCTGAAACTTAAGTCATTGAATTTCCCACGTGTAGAATTCCAAACAAATGCTCAAATGGGTTTTTGGAGAGTTAGAAAGATAACTATCCAAAATTTCAAAAGA
Organism: Cymodocea nodosa; assembly: GCA_036874045.1. NCBI lineage: Eukaryota > Viridiplantae > Streptophyta > Magnoliopsida > Alismatales > Cymodoceaceae > Cymodocea > Cymodocea nodosa. The sequence continues at coordinate 1,149,256 of JAZBRI010000011.1, forward strand.
GTTTTGGTGAGTTACAGTTTAACCATTCAAAACTTAAGTCATTGAATTTCCCACGTGCAGAATTCTAGAAAGAAGTGCAAATAAGTTTTCGGAGAGTTAGAAAGATAACTATTCGAAATCCTAAAGCGTTTTGGTGAGTTACAGGGATAACCATCCGAAACTTAAGTCAGCCTTTATGCACGTGTTAAATTAAAGCAATTAGAAAGTTAACAGAGACAAACTATCCGACAAGTACATAACTGTTCGATGAGTTACAGTTATAAGTATCCGATTGAATGGTAGCTCACATTTAATATTCTGGAATCCTACCTAGCAGTAAAGGTTAAGTGATCTTTCGGTGAGTTACAGATACTCTTCAGAGAGTTGCACAGCTAACTATCCGAAAGGATAGAAAAATCAGTAAGATATCTTGAAACGATTTTCTAAACGGTAACTTACCATATTGGGACTTGAGTCTAATCAAGTATAGTAGAATACAACCATTGGAAGAAAATATGATCGTTGTACATATCAGGTATATATACAAGATACAGACAACGGATTTAGATAGCTTTTGCTCATATACATACAGAGATACAGTATACATTGCAGATCAATTACTGATATAAATGAAAGCTCAAATTCAGTTCAATAAAGAATCGATTGAAAGCTGGATTTACAAGAAGATTCTTAAAGCTCTCCATGTGTTGAAAGTTTGATCCAAGAAGGATCATTTGGTTCGTGGCTTCAACCTGAAAGCTACATTCAGTTGTTGGTTTGAGTTTCGACCTGAAAACTCAAGAGGTTGGTTTTCTGGAGTTTATACTTGAAAACTTCTATGTGGTTGGTTCTTGCTTCGACCTGAAAGCAAGTGTGTAAGTGTTGAGACACTTAGTGATGCCCAAGTGACCTTTGGGGGTGGACTAGCCAAGTTGGTGAACCACCTAAAATTCTCTTGTGTTTCTTACCTTTATTTCTACTATGCATGATATTTTTATCTAATTATTACTTATGCAAACTAATTAATCAAATTAGTTAGTAAAGTGAAAAATAGGCATAAATTCACACTGTTATCTATTCACCCCCCCTCTAGTGAAGCCATTCATTTCTAACAATTGGTATCAGAGCCAGGTTGATCTCTTTTTATAGATTTAACCATCTGAGATCATGGCATCTTTTCACAGAGAGGGTCAGAACATCCATCGTCCTCCCCTATTTGATGGTATTAATTATAATTATTGGAAAAACAGGATGGAATGTTTCCTCAGAAGCTCAGATGTGAGTTTATGGAAAATGATTGTTCTAGGAACACCTATTCCACCTAGTCATGAGGATGACTGGATTGAGGAGGATGAGAGATTCATTCAAATGGATGCTCGAGGGCTGAATTTTATTTACTGTGCCTTATCTACTAAACAATATAATAAAGTTTCAGCTTGTAAATCTGCTCACGAGGCTTGGAACACTCTTCAAATAACCTTTGAAGGAACCAACCAAGTGAAAAACACTAAAATAAGCATTTTACTTAGAAAGCTTGAATTATTTAAAATGCTTGATGATGAAACTATCACTGATATGTTTTCAAGATTCACTAAGATTATTAATGGCTTAAGAGGTTTGGGAAATGAATTTTCTATCCATGAACAGGTATAGAAAATCCTTAGAAGCTTAACTGTGGAATGGAAGCAAAAGTCCACATCGATACAAGATTCCAAAGACCTCAACAAATACTTAGTAGAGGATCTAATGGGCAACCTGCTGGCCCATGAAGTTCAAATGAAGGAATGGAAAGTTGACGAAGGTAGTGGTAAAAAGAAAACTAAAACAAAGAAAGAACTAGCCTTTCCATCAACACAGGAACTCCAAAGCTTGGATGATGATGAAGTTGTGCTATTGGCTAGAAAATTCAAAAAATGGATGAAGAAAAAGAATCATGCTAGCACATCAAAAAGTAATGCACCAATATGCTTTAAATGCAAGAAGCAGGGACATATACAACCTGATTGTCCACTGCAACAACAAGAAGAAAAAGAAATGAAGAAGAAGAAGAGGAGCTACAAAAAGAAAATTGCATTGAAGGTTGCTTGGGATGACAGTAGTTCTTCTAGTAGCTCATCTAGTTCAGATGAAGAGGTACCAGTAAACGTGTGCTATACAGCACAAGAGGTATGTTCCACTTCATCTCAAAGTGATTCTGATGTAGACAATGATAATCTAGATGTAAATATTCTTTTGTCTACTGTTGACAGTTTATATGTTAAATGCAAAAAGTATAAAAAGGAAATTAAGCATTTAACTGCATGCTTAGAAGAAGCACATACTAAACATGAAAATTTGCATGCTGAAGATACAAAATGCAATAATGAAATTGATAAATGAAAATGAAAATTTGAAATTAGAAATCATTGATCTGAAAAATTCTATGCATAAATTTACCAATGGACAGAAAAGATTAGATCAAATCATTGGTTCACAAAGATATGGCTCAAATAGATTTGGCCTAGGGTATGCTATTCCACAGGAAATACCCTACTATGGTGGTCTTATTCGATCTTATAGAGATGGTACAATAGTGTTTGCCATCAAAAGAAGATCTAGTTCAATGTGGCTGCCAAAAGGCAATAAACTAAATATTGTTAGGACTACCACTTATGGACCCAAGAAAGTATGCGTACCAAAATCTATTGCTGTTTGAATTGCAGGATTATATGGTTTAGGGGGAGTAGTTGATCTATAGCTCCAAAACAGTTATGACAGTAAAAATTTGGTATTACAAGAGGCACCATAAATTGGTAGAAAGTGCTCACTTAGACTGAGTGGAAATTGTGCCTAAAATCTTGATGCTCAAGGAGAGCAAAATCTGCAACAACCAAACTACAGTCACAAATTGCTCTCTACATATGTTTTGAAGGAATCTATTGAGGAGAGAGTTTAAGAAGCTAAACAGTTGGTAATCGGAAGGCAATCAGTTAAGAATCAGTTATGATATTCTGAAATTAACAATTGGCATCAAAAGTAGCATCAATGATTGAATCATGCTCTTTAAAGGAAACAAGGCTTGCACGAGCCAAGTTGAATGACTACAAATGCAGGGAAATCAGATTCATCAAAGGACAACCAAAATCTGCAGTAGATAGATTACAATCTTCAAATTATCTTCTATAAATAAAAGAACCACTTGAAACAAATATCCAAGAGAAGATAAACGAATTGGAGTCAAAAGCAAATTGATTGAAAATCTTTTATGATATTTTTGATTAACAATTGGTATTTAGTTCAATTGGTATCATATATGACATTCATTTTGCAGAACAGGTGCAACAAATTTGTCTTCAAGAAAAAACATATAAGTAGGGGGAGAACCTACTATATGAAGAGAATTCAGAATGTTACTTGAGTACAAAATAAAAGTGTATAAAGAGGGCATGCATATAGGGGGAGAGCCTATAGCTTGCTATTATAAATCAGAGAACCTCCATACAGATAGGGGGAGAGCATGTGGCAGAAATTAAAAATATTAACTGCATATTTATAAATTGCTACATTAACTATTGGCATTTCACTATTTTTAGTTTTTACAAATGATGTAGTAATTACATGAAAACAAAGGAAGAAATATCACAAATCAGGAGAGCAATTACTGACTTCTCAGATGATAGAATGTCAATAACTAGCATTAGACAAGGATTAAGGAAATTGACACTTCAATTGATACTATGCTCTAATAAGAAAGAAGAAAAGCAGCACAAATCAAAGGAAAAGAAGAAAATAGACTGCAATGATGAAAATATCTCAACAATTGAGATCTACACATCAATAGTCTACATTTGATGGAAAATCAAAAATTAGTATTTGAAGATATTGATGCATTTGATTCTTTTCACAACTTGATATGTGACAGGATTACAGAGATCAGAAAATTGGTATATCATCAGATACAAATTTAATGATAAAAAGGGGAGAAGAAAATTCAGTAAAGAAAATTGTGGAACTTCTTTTATCTAATGACAAAAAGGGGGAGAAGAATATAGAAAATTACATAGAAGGCAGGGGGAGCATTCCCAACACACAGACAAGGCGAGAATTTAACTTTATTGTATTATATTCATTGTAAATCTTTGCTTTACTTAGTTTCTGTGTGATTGAATGTATAGAAACAATCTAGGGAGTGAAATACATGTAATTTAATGTAAAGGTTTTTGTCATTATCAAAAAGGGGGAGATTGTTAGGACCCTAGTATTTTGATAATGCAAAACCTATGTGAGGAAACATATTGTATTTCATAGTTAAGTCAGTGTAGCATTAGATCGGAAGGCAGATAGAACAAATTCCATGCAGATGAACAGATGGAGAAGTTTCCAGATGATACTGCCTTAAAGTTACAGGAAAATCAAATAGTTACAGGTCCAAAGAGTAAAACAGCAGCAAGTCTATCGGATAGTTAGAAGGATAACTATCCGATTTTACAAAGCCTTCGAAGAGTTATTTAATCAGACAGTTAAGTGGATTGAATGATCGGATAGTTAAGGAGTTAACTATCTGGAAGCTTAAAGGACTTGTCGGAGAGTTACAGGTATAACTATCCAAAAGTTAAGTCATTCAATAAATCACGTGCAGAAATATAGAACGGAAGCTTAAAAGACTTGTCAGAGAGTTAGATAACTATTCGAGTTTTCTTTTCGGAGAGTTAGATAACTATTCGAGTTTTTGGTAAGTTATAGGCATAACTTTCTAGAACTTAAGTCATTTTATTATGCACGTGCAAAATGGAGAAGCCGGCAATTGAAAGTTTAAAAGGGAAAATCGGAGAGTTAGAAAGAAAACTATCTGAAATTTCAAGAGAGTTTCGGTGAGTTACAGTTTAACTATCCGAAACTTAAGTCATTGAATTTCCCACGTGTAGAATTCCAGACAGATGCTCAAATGGGTTTTCAGAGAGTTAGAAAGATAACTATCCGAAATTTCAAAAGAGTTTTGGTGAGTTATAGTTTAACCATCCGAAACTTAAGTCATTGAATTTCCCACGTGTAGAATTCCAGAAAGAAGTGCAAATAAGTTTTCAGAGAGTTAGAAAGATAACTATCCAAAATCCTAAAGCGTTTCGGTGAGTTATAGGGATAACCATTTGAAACTTAAGTCGACACACTGTTTTCATAAAATCATTTTTATTCAAGGTTTCAATTACAATATACAATTCAATTCTCCTTAGAAATTGTAGATGCAATTATATTTCGATACCATGTTTCATTTATACAATTTCATAACTACAAACAGAGAAAACTAATTTACGGAATTTAAAACATTTCTCCCTATTTAAGATCTTTCTTCTTCTTCTTTTTCTTCTTCAGCAATTCTTCAGTGACGAATATCTTATCTTTCTCTACTTCACCAAATTTTCTTTCTTCTGATACTTTAAATCTTTAGTGATGTAAACCTCACCTTTTTCTTCTTCACTGAATTTTCTTTCACTTAAGAGCTTTTCCCTGAATAGTGTTTTTGATCCCTGAAAAGATTTTTCTTTTGGTGTGCAGGGATAATTTGATCAACAAGAATTCTATGCCTTTTATATTGTATGTTAATTTCATGCATATCCTCCACGTTTAATCACTACCAGTTTTCCACTACTTCACATCTTTACTTTTTCCTTCATCGAAACACACATGTTTTGACCCACGTTTACATTTTGAATTTTCTTTAATCACCAATCTTGGATCTCTAAAAAATTTCCTGCAAAATAAACTTTCTCTTCCAAAATTTTTCATCAAGTGTAATAAAAAGTCGTTACTTTAATGTTAACTAAACGAGTAACACAAGTAGATATTAACTTAACGTTTCTAACTTAACAAGTTCCTCATGTGCCATTTCACGTGACAAGTAATGTAGCTAAATCAACGAACTAAGTCCATGGTGTTACACTAACTTAATGAACCATCTCCATTGTGTTATGATAACTCAACGAACCATCTCCATTATGTTACAAATAACTCAATGAACTAGTAATAAATAAATGTTTTTATAATAAGAATTTTACCACGTGCAAAAATAACAACTTAAGTTTATAACGCTAACCTAACGCGTTGCCTTAGTGTTCAATATAGCAACTCAATGCGTTTAGTTATGTTAACTTAACGAGTTAAACATGTGCACCTCACGTGATACAATATAACATTCGTAACTTATAATTTCACCACGTGTACAACACTAACTTAACGAGTTCGTCTCTTCTTTTACACACTAACTCAACGAGTTCTCACGTGACCTATTTTAACCTTTAAGCCTCTAACTCAACGAGTTCTCACGTGCCTCTATACAAATAACACTCTAACTTAACAAGTTGTCTAAACGTGCACTGTTCATGATACAGAAGATATAACTTTAAAACATGTCATGCTTTTCAATAAAAAACACACGTTAACTTAACGTTTAGTTACATGAGAAATTAATGGAATGAAACGACTAGTTATTTAATAGTATAATTTTAGATCCAATACAAACAAGTATTTATATCAGTAAGCTTTTTCTGTATTAATTGATGTTTTTAATTTCTTTTCACAAGCAATAGTAATTGAGCAAATATGATTATTTTCATTCAGCACGCATCATCAAAACAAAATACTTAACACACAAATTCAACAGCTGGTGTATCTGTTAGAAATTGTTCATTTTGTTCAACAAATATTGCCATTAATACATGTTGTGAATTCTCAAACTTTGTTTCTATAGATTTTGAAAAAGGATGGTTGACATTTAGCTCTTCTGGAGTCTTAACTTTTTCAATATCCATTACTCCAGACAATTCAACCTGTGAACTAGTTACTACCTTAACATTATCAATTATATCTGCAATAACTTCTTCAATGTCAGGTGCATGATGCTCTAATTTGTCAATTTCTACATCATCAAGACTTGTACTAATAGAAAAACATCAACTCATATTTGACTTGGATTTCTTCTCAAGTTTTCTAGCTAGAGAAAATAAAGTCTCATTATCTTCATCAGTTTCTGTATGCTCGGAACTGATGAGTTTATCAGATGCACTAAAAGGTACAATGTCTAGACATACATTGCCTTTAGGAAATAAATGCTCATCTGATTTTCCTTTTTCAGTAAACTTTGTTTCCTTAGACATAATTTTTCTGATTTTCCTTCTATAAAATTTCTTTTTCTCCTCGTCAAGTATTACTGTTTTCTTTTCAAATTGCTCCATAAAAGTTTTCTACTTTAATTCTTCAAAGGCACTTTCTATTGCTATAGCCTTTTGAAGACTTTCGACTTTTTCTTTATCTACAACAATATTTGATTCTACTTCTTTTGAATACAAAGGAGTAGGGATAGCTGATTCATGCTCTTCCTCAAATGCATGTAGTCTTGTACCGTTTATAGGTATTTGAGGAATTCTAGTTGATGTACCTACACCATTTTCCAAATATTTTGCATATTATTCTAAAAATGCAATTTCAACACATTTCATACAGTATTCTCTATCATATTTACTTCAAATCCCCATGTACTTAATACTGGCATCTGTATTTTGAAGTTCTTGTCTAACTTCATCTAGTATTTCTTTAGAAAATAAATAATCACTATAAATTTCTGCTAACCTTTTGTCAACTTGCAAAATTTTCTTAAACCAAGCACGTGAAACTTCCTCATGCTCTTTAGCATTTCCTTTATCTCCTCTGCTTTTGCCTTTTCCTCTGCCACGACCCTTGTAGAACTTGGAGACCATCATCACAAGTTGTAACAGGAACAAGCGGAAAACATTTTCAGACAAAGTTTACGAATAACTTAAGTGCCCATGTAATAAGTGTTTAAATAGGGTTTTTAGGTGAATAACTCAACGTGTATAAGTCAGGTTTGGATTTCAAATGAGTATTGAATATAGTTTACTCAATCAAGGTACCCAAAAAAATTCAAGTATAACTCATTGAGTTAACTAACCTAACGAGTAAAATGCTATCTAGAGGCAATTTTACACGTTACCTTACATAACATAACGTTCAATTAGTACACAAAAAAAATTTTCAGATGCTTCCAACTGAAACGTTCCGAACACACCACATAAGCTATACCTTAACATTTTCTTGAGAACATTGTAAACTATTCTAACATTCCTATCCTTTGAATCTAAAATAGTTTGTTTGTCTTTTTAAATTATCTCATCAAGATTTTAAGAGGATTTTAATTCAGATTAACCAAGATTTTTATTCTGAATTATATTAATCTGTTTTGGACATTGTTAATCCTCTCCCTACAAATATACTTCTTATATATTCAATAACATACAAAATATACTTGTATAACAATAGATGTTAAGTATAACTAGACTTTTAAATTTTCTTTGCATAAACTTCTGTTATCTAGAATTCATCAAAAATGATTTCCAGAATCAATTCCTACTGTATATGAATCAAAACACAACTTTGAACTCAATATGATTAATTCAAGGAGAATAAAAGAATGTATCTCAAATAAACTTTATCAAAAGTACTAATGTTGATTCAATAAATCAGTAGTCATATTTGTAGAAACTATATTCGATTCAAAGATATCTCTAATTAATGAAACAACTTTTTCTTTTCAAAACAATAAATATTGATAATTTTCTTTAAAAGTTAGTTTGAAAAGCTTGAATCATACAAGAGCTTTCTAATGTACCCATGAAATGAGCTTTCAGTCAAAAATCCCAGATCTGATCAGGACCTTAGGTTGCTAGATTTAAAGAATCCTTTTTCAGGACAACAATCCTTACATACCTATCAGATCAAGTACAAAAGGCTCGTGATCAAGCTAATCAATAAACTCTCAAAGATTTTCACTTTGTAAGCACTTTTCATTTTAAGCACAGTATATATGTATTCCATTATATAGATGAAATAAAACACAAATCTCATACAATTTTTACATCTATGATTTTACTGAAAATATGAATCAGTTTCAATAAGCTCATACTTTTGATTTACAGTTTAAGATGATTTACATATAACTTATTCTACAAGTTTAATCAATCAAGTCAAATTTATGCATGATCATATGCACTTTCCTCGATTCAAAGAAAACACTTAATCAAAATTTCAGAATTTCATAAGTATTTAATGATTTTCATTTACACTTCCACTTAAAATCGTGAAAACCATTAAAATTGTTAACCCACTTAAAATCAATAAGATACTACTATGATTTTACAATAAATACATAGTTTCTTAAGCAACAGTTTAGATATTACTTAGATATTTATGATAAATATATAATATCTATGAGGTGAACAACATCATCAATAATATTTATCTTTTTGTGGAGTTTAAGCATTTTACACATCACATAGCCTACAAATACCCAAATTTAATCTTATGTTGTAGAATGTATTTTCGTTTAGAGGTTTTGTAAATATATCAGCTAATTGATTTTTAATAGATACAAATTCTAATATAATTTTTCCTTTAATTATGTTATCTCTTAGAAAATGATGTCTAACCTCTATATGCTTTGCTCTTTAATGTAATATAGGATTTTTGAAAAGATTTATTAGAGAACTACTATCACAATAAATCTCAGTTACATCATAAGATAATCCAAAATCTTCTAAAGTTTGCCTTATCCACAGAATCTGAGTGCAACATAGTGCAGTAGTAACATATTCAGCTTCTGTAGTAGAAAGTGCTACACAGTTTTGCTTTCTACTAAACCGTGACACCAAATTCTTTCCTAATAAGTGACATGTGCCACTGGTACTCTTCCTATTAGATTTAGATCCTGCATAATCAGCATCAGTATATCCTATAAGATCTATTGAACTATCCTTAGAATAATACAGTTTGAAATTTTTAGTTCCTTATATATATCTAAATATTCTTTTAACTGCAATTGAGTGTGATTCTTTAGGATTAGATTGAAATCTAGCAGAAACACACACAGCAAACATAATATCAGGTTTACTAGCAGTCAAATAAAGTAAAGAACCAATCATACTTCTGTATTTTCTTTGATCTACTGATTTTCCTATGTCATCAATATCTAACTTTAAAGAAGTACTCATAGGAGTTCTTCGAATCCTTGTATCATTAAAATTAAATTTCTTAAGCATTTCATCTGCATATTTTTCCTGATTTAAAAATATACCTTTATCCATTTGCTTAATTTGAAGTCCTCGAAAATATGAAAGTTCTCCTATCATACTCATTTCAAGCTAACTAGTCATCTCTTCAGAAAATATTTTTATTAGTTTATTAGAAGTTGCTCCAAAGATTATATCATCCACATATATTTGAACAACAATTTGATATTTACCATCTCTCTTGATAAATAGAGTATGATCTACTTTTCCCATGATATAACCTTGTTCTAATAAAAAAGTAGATAATCTTTCATACCATGATCTAGGTGCTTGCTTTAAACCATATAAGGCTTTCTTCAATTTATACACAAAGTTAGGATTTTTAATATCTTCAAATCCGAGTGGTTGTTTTACATAGACTTCTTCATTAACCCATTTAGAAATGCACTCTTTACATCCATTTGATATAATTTAAAATCCATATAACAAGCATAGGCCAATAATATTCTAATACTTTCTAACCTAGCCACAGGAGCAAATGTTTCATTATAATCTAGTCCTTCTTCCTATGTATACACTTGTGCAACTAATCTAGCTTTGTTCCTTATAATTTGACCAGTTTCATTAGTTTTGTTTCTAAAGATCCACTTTGTACCTATTATGGACTAATTTTCTAGTGGAGAGACTAATTCCCAAACATCATTTTTGATGAATTGATTTAGTTCTTCTTGCATTGCCACTATCCAATTTTCATCAGATAATGCTTCTACTATATTCCTTGGTTCTACCATAGAAACAAACATACACATACTACTTAAATTTAAACTTATTGAAGCTCTAGTTTTAACTCCCTCATTAATATTACCAATGACTTGAGTAATGGGATGTGATGAAGAACAACGCCAATTTCTTTAATTTTCCTCAATATTCTCATCAACATGTGAAGGTCCATCACTTTTATCATTAGTTTGATCATTTAAGTTCATATTTTTGATTTTCTCAAATAAATCTTCAATCTCTCTATTTATCTCTAACTCTTTTGGGAAATTGATCATATCATCATTATCAACTTTAAATTGAGATTCTCTAAGAGAATTTTCATTGAAGCTTACATGGAGGATTTCTTCAATAGTCCTAGAAGTCTTGTTGTATACTCTATAGGATTTACTTCTAGTAAAGTAACCTACAAAAATTCCTTCATCTGCTTTGGCTTGAAATTTATCCCTTTTATCCTTAGTATTAAGAATAAAACACTTGCAGCCAAATGGTTTCATATAGGAAATTTTTGGAACCCTATTAAACATAATTTCATAAGGAGTTTTATTAACATGAGGTCTTAAGTGACTTCTATTAATAACATAACAAGTTGTATTCACTATTTCAGCCCAAAGATTTTGAGGTAACTTATGATCATTCAACATAGTTCTGACCATTTCTTGAAGTGATCTATTCTTTCTCTCAACAACACCATTTTGAGATGATGCTCTTGGAAAAGAAAATCTGTGATCAATGCCATGCTCATTACAATAAGTATCTATTTGATCATTATCAAATTCCATACCATGATCACTCCTAAGTTTTTGAATAGAGACATTTTGTTCATTTTGAACAAAATTGCAAAACATTTTAAACTTTTCAAAAACTTCTGTCTTAGATGCTAGAAAATATACCCAAGTGTATCTAGAGAAGTCATCTACTAAACAAATACATACCGTTTACCACCAAGACTCATGATTCTTATTGGTCCAAATAGATCCATATGTATAAGTTCTAAGACTCTCTTGCTTGAAATATCAGTTTTGGATTTAAAAGAGTTTTTGTGAAGTTTACCTAACTCACATGCATCACACATAAAGTCCTTTGAGTATTTAATCTTTGGTAAACCTCTCACTAAATGTTTTCTAGATAGTTTATGTAACAGTTTTATATTTATATGCCCAATCCTTCTATGCCATAGATATGCATCACTAGTTTCAGCTAGCAAACCTAAATTTAAATCAACTGCACTAGAAGGTAAAGATAAAATACATAGAGAACCTTTTCTTTTAGCAATAACCTTAATTTCATTTGTATTTTTATCAATAATTTTGCATACAATATCTTCAAACACTACATAATATCCATTCTCAGTTAGTTTTATAACACTCAACAAATTAAATCCTAGGTTTTTTACATATAGTACATTCGAAATAACACAAGTCGAAGTTATTTGAACATTGCCCATACCTATGATTTTATCCTTGCTTTTGATTCCAAATGTTACACTTCCATTCATGGTATTTGTAAAATTTTGTAGTAGACTTTTCTGTCCAATCATGTGACTTGACGCTCCATTGCCCAAGATCCATTTAGATGTTGTTTCCTCCTGCAAAACAAATTAAGAAAAACTTTTTCTTGGTACCCAATGTTGTTAAGGACAAAGTTAATTAAATGCATATTTCTTCTTTTGGTTTAAAAAGAGTTTAACATTATCATTTACATTCTTATTAGTTGTAAGTACTATTGACTTATCATTAGCATCATACTTACTTATAGCATTATTGCTCTTATAATCATTTTTTTTGTTTTCAGATGTAGTATAATTAAGACCAAACCGATTTTTATCAGATGTTAATTTATTTTGGTCATGCTCATACATTTTAGTAAGTTCATACCAAGATTTTGTACTTGTATTTGAATTTTCAGACAAAATCTTTTTCTGCACAAGAATTTTCAGATAAAGAACATGTAGAATGAGTAATTAGTCTAACACTAGTGTTTTGAATTACATGCTCGAGTTTCTGAATTTTCAGTTTACTACAATTGTTTGAAATTTTAGAAGCATTAGAAACTAAATTTCTAGAACAAGAAACAAGATTTTTAGAAACATTAATAGTCATGTTAGAAGTACATTTAGACAAATCACATTGATTTTTATTATTACTACATGATTCATCCCTTGAATTATCTACTTCTAAATATTTATTACTTTGTTTCATGATAAAAGGAATTTTAGTCTTAGATTTACTAGAACTGCAACTAATAAATCCTTTATTGGCTTGAGATTCAGGATATTTAGGATAATCAAATCCTAAGCCAAATTTATATGACACCGTAGGGGTATCAGTTAGTTTGTCTAACTTAGTTTGACTTAAATTCCATTTCTCAATGGTAGAATTTAAATGTAGCTTTCTCATTTTTAATTTATCAAATCTCTAATTTGAGATCATTTATATTTTTTTTGAGCACTTCATTTTCAGATTCTATCTTTAATTTTTCAACATTTGTATTCTGTATTTGTTCATGCAAGACACATTCATTAAATCTAAATTTATGCAAATCTCTAGCATGATTTTCATTATCACATTTAAACTTTTCTAAAGTAGTAGACAGGAAACAATTTTCTTCTTCCACAATGGATAAAGAGTTTCTAATATTCTTATTTTCTAGTTTACAAACTTTAAGTTTTTGTAATAACGCATAATAAGCACATAATAATTCATCAAAGTTGAAATCTGAATAACTTTCAGGATCAGATATTACCTCAGACTCATCTGCTATGAAGCACACATGAGCAACGTCTTCTAACTCTGATTCTCCTTCTGAATGTGAAGATTTTGATGATGATTCCTCAGATTCAGACTCTTCAGACGTGTCATCCCAAGTGACCTTCAAAGCCTTTTTCTTGTAAAACTTTTTCTAAGTTTTCTAAGCCGTCTTCTTCTGATTTGTCCTACTATGCTTTTCATTTTTCCTTATAGGACAATCTAGAGAAAGATGTCCAGGTTTCTTACAGTAGTAACATACATACTTTCTGGATGAAGAATTCTTGTCATTCAGTGATTTTGACATTAAGGGTTTATCATTTTTGTTCCTTTGCTGTTTCCTAGCTTTCCATGCTTTCTTGAATTTCCTAGTTAGCAAAATCAAATCCTCGTCAGAATCAGTAGATATATCAGAATCTAAATTAATTTCAAAGGCTATTTCTTTCTTCATTTTTAGTTTGTTTTGACTCAACGATTCATTTAATTTAACTTCATAAGCAATTAAGTTTCCTATAAGTTCATTCATGGTATAAACATTTAAATCTTGTGATTCCTCAATTGATGTTACTTTCTGAGACCATTTAGAACTTAGGGATCTGAGAATTTTCCTCACCAAATCCTTTTGTTTAAAATTCTTTCCTAAGCATTTTAAAGAGTTTATGATATCAAGAAATCTAGAAAACATCTCAGAAATACTTTCGTCTTCATGCATCTTAAGGAGTTCATACTTATGAATCAACATGTTTATCTTAGTCTCTTTAACTTGAGAAGTACCTTCATGTGAAACTTCTAATGCATGCCACACGTCATAAGCAGGTTTATATGCTGACACTTTATTGAACTATTCATAACTCAATGCACAAAATAAAATATTTAAGCCCTTAGCATTCAGAGTTTCATTTTCTTTTTCAGTAATTGTCCAAGTATTATAAGGAGTAGATAACAGAGTATATGGTTTGGAAATCATGAACCACAACTTATGATCTATACTTTGAAGGAAAACTGTCATCCTATATTTCCAATATTCAAAATGTATTCCATCAAATAAAAGAAGACGATTAAGATTTTGGCCTTCATATAAAGAAAAATTACCATTTCTAGTAGCCATCTTACCTTAGATTTTTCAACCTATTTGATTTTAAACATTCTAAAACATTAAAACAACTTGAGCCTTAAATCAAAAAAGTTAAATTTATGCTCAGATATTAATTTCTGTTTAAAAACAAGGAAGGCAGAATAAGCAATGATATTAAATAAGTTGGTATCGATTTTATATCAAAGATTATTAACAAAGCTCTAATACCACTTGTAGGATCGTATGGCTACACAAGAGGGGGTGAATTGTGTTTTTCAACATTTTTGATTATAATTGAAACTTTAAAACTCAAAAACAAGTCGAGACACTATTTTCATAAAATCATTTTTATTCAAGGTTTCAATTACAATATACAATTCAATTCTCCCCAGAAATTGTAGATGCAATTATATATTGATACCATGTTTCATCTATACAATTTCATAACTACAAACAGAGAAAACTAATTTACGGAATTTAAAACATTTCTCCCTATTTGAGATTTTTTTTCTTCTTCTTCTTTTTCTTCTTCAACAATTCTTTAGTGACGAATATCTTGTCTTTCTTTGCTTCACCGAATTTTCCTTCTATTGATACTTCAGATCTTCAGTGACATAAATCTTACCTTTTCTACTTCACTGAACTTTCTTCCACCTGATACTTCAAATCTTCAGTGACATATATCTTACCTTTTTCTACTTCATTGAACTTTTTTCCACCTGAGAGTTTTTCCCCGAAGAGGTGTTTTTGATATTTGAAAAGATTTTTCGTTTGATGTGTAGGGATAGTTTGATCAACAAGAATTTTATGCCTTTTATACTGTATATTCATTTTATGCATATCCTCCACGTTTAATCACTACCAGTTTTCCACTTCTTCACATCTTTTCTTTTTCCTTCATCGAAATACACACGTTCTGACCCACGTTTATATTTTGAATTTTCTTTAATTATCAATCCTAGATCTTTGAAAAATTTCCTGCAAAATAAACTTTCTCTTCCAAAATTTTTCATCTAGTGTAATAAGAAGTCGTTACTTTAATGTTAACTAAGCGAGTAACGTAAGTAGATATTAACTTAACGTTTCTAACTTAACGAGTTCCTCATGTGCCAATCCACGTGACAAGTACTATAGCTAACTCAACGAACAAAGTTTGTGGTGTTACGATAACTCAACGAACCATCTCCGTTGTGTTATAGATAACTCAATGAACTAGTAATAAACAAATATTTTTATAATAAGAATTTTACCATGTACAAAAATAACAACTTAGGTTTTTAACGCTAACCTAATGCGTTGCCTTAGTGTTCAATACAGCAACTCAACGCGTTTAGTTATGTTAACTTAACGAGTTAAACATGTGCACCTCACGTGATACAATATAACATTCGTAACTTATAATTTCACCACATGTACAACACTAACTTAACGAGTTCGTCTCTTCTTTTACTCACTAACTCAACGAGTTCTCACGTGACCTATTTTAACCTTTAAGCCTCTAACTTAACGAGTTCTCATGTGATCTCTATACAAACAAAACTCTAACTTAACGAGTTGTCTAAACGTGCACTATTCATGATACAGAAAATATAACTTTAAAACATATCATGCTTTTCAATAAAAACACACGTTAACTTAACATTTTGTTAAATGAGAAATTAATGCAACGAAACGACTAGTTATTAACTTAGTATAATTTCAGATCCAATACAGACAAGTATTTGTCTTAGTAACCTTTTCTGTATTAATTGATAATTTTAATTTCTTTTCACAAGTAATAGTAATTGAGCAAATATGATTATTTTCATTTAGCACACATCATCAAAACAAAATACTCAACAGAAGGAATCTACTTAATTTCAAGGAATTAACGTTAATTAAATGTATTTCTGAACTATTGGTGAATTATAAGCTTTGAAATTCCTAAGTATCTAAATTTTTTGTTATTTCAAAGAGTTATAT
Source organism: Cymodocea nodosa (assembly GCA_036874045.1). Lineage (NCBI taxonomy): Eukaryota > Viridiplantae > Streptophyta > Magnoliopsida > Alismatales > Cymodoceaceae > Cymodocea > Cymodocea nodosa. The sequence continues at coordinate 1,165,851 of JAZBRI010000011.1, forward strand.
TGCATGTACCGGACAGTTATGTTTTTAACGATAGAAGAATATTTTATTATTTCCTGGAGTACATGTGTTGAAACATCAATGCATGATTTAAGTGAATTTTCGATAAGTTATCTGTTAAGTATCCAAAATGCATCTAAGCATTAGATAGTTAGGGTTTGTAAGTATCCGAAATATCTGAACTTGTTATTTCTTTATTGCACGTGTTTTATAGTTAAATCAACAAAGTAAGTCCGTTGAGTTATCTGTAACTCCACGGACCATCTATTTTCTAATATGCCACTGTAGCAGTTGTAGAAATAGGACATTCGAAGGAAAACCACGATTACACGTATCATGTAGGAATTCACTCATGGAATGAAGAAGCAATCACCATCGTTGATATGAATAAAGAAAATCCAACTGATCATCTAAGCAGAAGTAGTTACTACAGAAAGAAATATAAAAGAAGAGGAGAAAGACGAAGAAAGTGTGAGTGTAGAGGTGGAGAACCGTGCTAACTGCAGGAAGCGTTGGAAGTTCCCTGAAGCTCCACACCACTACCAAAATCACCAACCATCAGAGGTCTGTGAGGATACTTCCCTAATGTCAGGTCGATTCTGAGCCAAACATGATGATTGATAACCACTGTGAGGAGTGAATCGCGTTGTGGGAAGGGAAGCCATTTTCACCAAGCACCGACTTATATCTCAGGAGATCGTAAAGCTTGTAGCCTTGGTTTCAGGTTGATGCTAATATGCTAAAGAGGAGGTCATCTTACAATTCTTGATTCGCGATTCTATAAGGAGAGGAGGCAAGATTGTAAGTATTAAGTTTTCAGTGGTGTAATCGCGTCGCATGTAGTGACAAAAGTTTTTATTATCGATAGAGATTTTTACATTTCACCTTTCATTCATCTTCAGGAACATATCAAAACAAAAATACCAAAAACAACAAATTATCTGTATTTACATTTAGTATTACAATGTTGTATTGTTTGTTTTGTATCATGATTAATGTTATCATTGTCAGTATTGTAAATGTTTTATGCTTGTTTGATTCAGAAAATAGAAAATAGTTTTATTGTTTACTGAAATTGATTCGTTCCAGATACCTAAAGATTTTAATGGTTACTGTTTGAAATATCTAAATGTTAGTATTGCTTAATGATAAATCTAATATTAACTAACATTAAAGAGCTTAATTGATGTTATTTACATTTTATGGAACCGCCCAATGGTTGGTTGAATTTCTCTATAAATAGTAGTATTTAACTGTAAATGTAGGCTCGTGGAGTTAACTTAAGTCCATGAGGTTAGTCCATTGAGTTAACCATAACTCCACGAACTAAGCCCGTTGTGTTAACTATAACTCAACAGAGTGCTTAACTGAACACATATAAACTCCAATATAAAAAATATAGAAACAGTACATAATTCTTACTCAATCTTTATGGGATCGACCTATACTTGCACACAAATACAATATACACTATGCACTTGCAGTTAAAAATACAAATTGGATTTAATATCTAATTTGTGTGAAAGGTTGTTTGTTTACATCTAAAAGTAATTATTGATATAAGCATAAAAACAAATCAAACAAGTTTTTTGGCACCGCTGTATAAATAAGTTTATGATTTAACTTTTCACAACAGTACAAGTTTTCTAGCGCTGTTGCTTGGGATTGAGAAGCTAAGCAACTGTGAGTGTTGTTTTGTTTTAATAGTAGAGCGGGTGTTGTGTGTTTTATTTTATAATTGAGAATATGGCATTTGCTTATGCTCAAAGATTTCTAAAACCTGTAGTTAGCATATGTGAATTCTACAATTTAGAAGGTCATGACATCTCTAATTGTTTGAAACTAAGACAATTGTAGATGGTTAGATCACATAACAACAAGTGAATTATATTCAATATAATAGAGCTGAGTATGAGAATCCTATAGTTTACCCAACTAATGGTTAGTTTAGAATGTGTAATATGTTAAGAGACAAGGAAGTTTGAGATAGGTATGACAGACTAGAGCGTAGCTTAGAGCAAAACATGGACAAACTGGAACAATACATGTGTCAGCAACAAGAAGTCAACCAATTAAACTATAGGGAAGAATATATAGAACTTAAAATTGATATCATATATGAAATTGGAAAAACCATAATGAAAATCGATCAAAAATTAAATGCAATGAGATTAGATGACTTGGAAAGAAAACTAAAAGCATTGGATGAATTTACAATGACATTACAAGTTATACAACAGGAAAACATAAATGAAAACTTTAATGTTATAGATTTGCATAATTTGCAAGATATACAGACAAAAGAAAATACCAATGCAATAGAATTTAAAAAATGCAATTTAAAACTAAAAATAGTTGAAGATCATAATCACGAAAATGAAATACAAGAACATCATGAAAGTAATGAAAATCTGGAAGATGTATGTATAACATTAAGATCTAGAACTAATATACCACCAAGAATTCAAAAAGAAAATAATATGAAGATGGATAAGAACAAAATTCAAAATGATAATGAGAATGTAATATCTAAAAATTTAGAAATCAATGAAGACAAAATTGAATTTGAAAATGAGACTAAACATGATCAAACAAATGAAATGAGAGATAAAGAATCTTGTAAATCACAATCATTAGCACCCTATCCTGAAAGATTACAACAAACACTTCCTAAAAACAAGAAAAAATTAGAGAAATTTTTGAAAAAGTACAACTTAACATTCCTTTGTTAGACTTATTGCAGAAAATGCCACATTGTGCTAAATTTCTTAAGGATTGGTGTACTAAGAAAAGAGAGCGAAAAGTTTTAAGGAAAGTCTTTTTAGCTTAGCAAAGTAGTTCCTTATTTCTACCACAAATTCCTAAAAAGTTATCTGATCCTGGAATCCCTGTTATATCATGCACCATAGGAAATACTATTCTAGAAAGAACCTTAATAGACCTAGGTGCAAGTATAAATGTTATATCGAGTGATATATTTGCATCCTTAGGATTAGAAGGCTTAATCCCTACTAGGATTGTTATTCAATTAGTTGATAGAAGTATAAGATACCCTAGAGAAAAAATAGAGGATGTCTTAATTAAAATCAAAAACTTTATATATCCTTTTGATATTGTGATTTTGGATTCCCAACAAATTAAGCATCAAAATCATGATACATCTTTAATTTTGGGAAGTCCATTCTTGGCAACATAGGGGCTTTTATAAATTGTAAAACTGGAGTAATGAAATTAGCATATGGTACTAAGGATACTCAATTAAACATTTTCAAACCAAAAAAGTTTAAGGAGTTAGAAATGTCCTTACATACTATAGACTTTTTAGAGGATGAAGGAGATATGCTAGATGATGTGATTGAAGAAGAATTAAATAGGCAACTAAACTCTCAAACTTTAGAAGTAAGTGAAAGCATAAATTTAGAAGGAGATCAAGAAGAGATTAATATTGAAAATGAAAATGTTCAATTAGAAGCTCAAGCTTCTAATGGTTAACATTTAGATTTAAAGCTTTTACCTCCTGAATTAACTTATATATTTCTAGAAGAAAAACGAACTAAAAACTATATTTAGAAGTCCAATCATTATTGCTTCAGATTTAAAAGAGGATCAAATTGCTAAATTAAAAGATGTACTAAAAACTTATAAAGAGGCAATAGGATGGACTATGACTGATATAAAAGGGTTAAGTGCAACTTTATGCTGTCACCACATATATTTAGAAGAGAATGCTAAACCAGTTAGAATTCTTGAGAGGAGATTAAATCCAAACCTTAAAGAAGTAGTCAGGAAAGAAATAGTGAAATGGTTAGATAATGACATAATTTATTCGATTTCTAATAACTCATAGGTTAGTCTAATCCATGTAGTTCCTAAGAAATCAGGATTAACAGTTATTAGGAATGAAAGTCAGGACTTGATACCTATTAGAATTCAATTAGGCTGGAGAGTATGTATAGACTATAGAAAGCTAAATGCTATGACTAGGAAAGATCATTTTCCTTTACCTTTTATAGATCAAATGCTAAAGAAATTAGCAGGGCAAGAATATTTTTGTTTCCTAGATAGGTATTCAGGATATAACCAAGTTCCAATAGCATTAGAGGATCAAGAGAAAACAACTTTCACCTATCCTAATGGAACTTATGCTTTTAAGAGAATGCCATTCGGATTATGCAATGCATCAACTGTTAGAACCCGAGTATTTTGATAATGCAAAACCTATGTGAGGAAACATATTGTATTTCACAGTTAAGTCTGTACAACATTAGATCAGAAGGCAGATAGAACAAATTCCATGCAGATGAACAGATGGAGAAGTTTCCAGATGATACTGCCTTAAAGTTACAAGAAAATCGAACAGTTACAGGTCCAAAGAGTAAAACAGGATCAAGTCTAATGGATAGTTAAAAGGATAACTATCCGATTTTACAAAGCCTTCGGAGAGTTATTTAATCAGACAGTTAAGGGGATTGAATGATCAGATAGTTAAGGAGTTAACTATTCGGAAGCTTAAAGGACTTTTCGGAGAGTTATAGGTATAACTATCCGAAAGTTAAGTCATTCAATAAACCACGTGTAGAAATACAGAACAGAAGCTTAAAGGACTTGTCGGAGAGTTAGATAACTATCTGAGTTTTCTTTTCGGAGAGTTAGATAACTTTTCGAGTTTTTTGGTAAGTTACAGGCATAACTTTCCGGAACTTAAGTCATTTTATTACGCACGTGCAAAATGGAGAAGTCGGTAGTTGAAAGCTTAAAAGGGAAAATTGGAGAGTTAGAAAGATAACTATCCAAAATTTCAAGAGAGTTTTGGTGAGTTACAGTTTAACTATCCGAAACTTAAGTCATTGAATTTCCCACATGTAGAATTCCAAACAGATGCTCAAATGGATTTTCGAAGAGTTAGAAAGATAACTATCCGAAATTTCAAAAGAGTTTCAGTGAGTTATAGTTTAACCATCTGAAACTTAAGTCACTGAATTTCCCACATGCAGAATTCCAAAAAGAAGTGCAAATATGTTTTCGGAGAGTTAGAAAGATAATTATCTGAAATCCTAAAGTGTTTCGGTGGGTTACAGGGATAACCATTCGAAACATAGGTCAGCCTTTATGCACGTGCTAAATTAAAGCAATCGGAAAGTTAATAGAGGCAAACTATCCGATAAGTATATAACTGTTTGGTGAGTTACAGTTATAAGTATCCGATTGGATGACAGCTCACATTTAAATATTCTGGAATCCTACCTGGCAGCAAAGGTTAAGTGATCTTTCGATGAGTTACAGATACTCTTTGGAGAGTTGCATAGCTAACTATCCGAAAGGATAGGAAAATTGGTAAGATATCTTGAAACGATTTTCTAAACGGTAACTTACCGTATTGGGACTTGAATCTACTCAAGTACAGTAGAATACATCTATTGGAGGAAAATATGATCGTTGTACATATCAGGTATATATACAAAATACAGACAACAGATATACACAAAGCTACACTCCAATTCCATTTTACACTCAAGTCTGCAAACAGTGAAGCATATTCTAAAGATCTACTGCAGAAAAAGCTCTGTGCGCCAAAACTCTGATTGAAGGATTAAAGTTGTAGGTTCGTAGTTTCAACCTAAAAGCTACATATAGTGTTGGTTTGAGTTTCGACCTGAAAGCTCTAGTGGTTGGTTTACTGAAGTTTATACCTGAAAATTTCTGTGTAGTTGGTTCTTGCTTTGACTTGAAAGCAAGTGTGTAAGTGTTGAAACACTTAGTGAAGCCCAAGTAAATCTTGGGGGTGGACTAGCCAAATTGGTGAACCACCTAAAAATTTGCTGTTTGTTTCTTGTCTCTGTTGATTTGCATTCGCTTAGTTTCATCTCATTACATTTCTGTTGAATCATTCGAGAATTTTAAAACTACACACTTTCACCATTCACCCCCCCTATGGTGAGCCTATCGATCTTAACAATTGGTATCAGAGCAAGGTTAATCCTTCATAAGATTTAACCATTTGGATTTATGGCTCAATTTATTGAGGGACAAAACATCCACAAACCTCCTCTATTCGATGGTTCCAATTATCACTATTGGAAGAATAGAATGGAGTGCTTCCTTAGGAGTTCAGATGTTAAACTCTAGAAGACTGTTGTTCTTGGAACTACACTTCCAACTAGTGATGTTACGAACTAGTCTGAGGAGGATGAGAAAATCATCCAGTTGGATGCTAGAGGGCTGAATGCCATTTATTGTGCACTAACTGCTGATCAATATAATAAGGTATCTGCATGTAAGTCTGCTCATGAGGCTTGGAAAATCCTTCAAGTTACTCATGAAGGTACAAGCCAAGTCAAGGATACAAAAATCAATATTCTTTTGAGAAAACTAGAACTGTTTAAAATGAATGATAATGAAAACATAATTGAAATGTTTTCTAGATTTACTAAAATCATTAACAGTCTGAAAGGCTTGGGAAAGGAGTTCTCTTCATGTAAACAAGTACAGAAAATCCTAAGGAGCTTAATTGTTGAGTGGAAACAGAAGTCCACATCTATTCAAGATTCCAAGGATCTCAACAATTACACAGTTGAAGAACTATTGGGCAATCTTCTGGCCCATGAAGGACTGGAAAGAGCAAGAAGGAGCTGTTGAAAAGAAAGCTGAAAAGAAAAAGGAAATGACATTTCCATCTACAGAGGAAGCTCTAAGCTCAAACGATGATGAGATCATGTTGTTGGCTAGGAACTTTAGAAAGTTTATGAAGAAAAAGAATAAGTCCAACTCTTCTAAAAGAACGGTCCCTACATGTTTCAAATGTAAAAGGCAAGGGAACATACAAACCTTCTGTCAATTTCAGACAGAAGAGGATCAAGGAGATAAGAAGAAGAGATTAAAGGACAAAAAGAAGATGGCTCTCAAAGCTACGTGGGATGACAGTAGCTCTTCAAGCTATTCATTAGATTCTGAAGAAGCTGTAGCCAATGTTTGTTTTGCAGCACAAGAGGTATGCTCTACTTCTTCTAGTTCAGAAAATGAGCATGATGATTTAGACATAAACAACCTTCTATCTACTGTAGATAATTTATATGTGAAGTGTAGAGATTTTAAGAAAGAAATTAAAAGATTAAACCATTGCTTAGAAAATTCATTTGCTGAATTAGAATCAACTATAATTTAAAATAGAAATCTAAAATCAAATTTAGAAAAGTTTAGTTGTGATGACTGTGAATTAAAAGATGAAAATAAAAATCTATTAACTACTATAACATATTTAAAAGATACTATATGTAAATTTACTCAAGGACAAAAAAGATTAAATAAAATAATAGGATCTCAACAATCAAATGAGAATAAATATGGCCTAGGGTATGCTACACCACAGGAAATACCTTATTATGGTGGAGTGATTTGATCTTATAGAGATGGCACCACTGTGTTTGCCATCAAACGAAGAGTAGGCCATATGTGGCTGCCAAGAGGCAATAGATTTAATGTTTTAAGGACTAACTCTACTGGACCCAAAAAGATTTGGGTACCAAAAGCTTTAATTTCAGTATGATTTACAGGATGATAAAGAGTTTCAAGCACGTTCAACTAAATGGATTGTGGACAGTGGATGCTCAAAGCACATGACAGGTAAGAAAAGCTTTCTTGACTCAATTAAAAACTTATGTTCAGGATCTGTTAAGTTTGGAAATAATGAAAAGTGTAAAATAACTACAATAGGAAATATTACATCTGAAAATAGTATAATTGAGAATGTCTTGCATGTAAATGGATTAAAACAAAATTTGTTAAGTGTAGGACAATTATGTGATAAAGGCTATACTGTTTCTTTTAATGCTAAAAACTACTACATTATTGATCTTGCCATAAATGAAACAAAATTTATTGGTATTAGAAATTGCTCAATATATACATTAAACTTTCCATGTGAAAATTCTACAAGCAATTCCTGTTTAGTAGCAACTGGTGAAGACGATTGGGTGTGGCATAGAAGACTTGGTCACATTAGTATGAAGAATATTAGAAAGCTATCCACGGGTGATCTTGTTAGGGGTCTGCCTAAACTCACTTTTAAGAAGGATAGAGTGTGCAGTGAGTGTATGCTAGGGAAGCAGAAGAGAACTACTCTTCACAACAAAAATGTTGTTTCCACCAAAAGGCCATTAGAACTGCTACATCTAGATTTGTTTGGTCCTTCTCATGTATCAAGTCTTGGGGGTTGAAAATATACCTTTATTATTGTTGATGATTTCTCCAGATTAACTTGGGTAATATTTTTGACACATAATGTTAGGTATTTAATTTTTATGATATATGCTTTATTAACGTATTTAAATAAGTCTACATAATATTCTCTAAGTATATTTCTCTAAGTATAATAGTTAATAGATTATCGGAAAGTTTCATTTTTATGTCGGATAAATTAAAGATTTACGAAGAGCTAGATTTGCAATAGTTAAACTTTTGGATAGTTAACGTTTCATTTTTGTTGAATACTTTATGTTAAAAACTTGTATAGTTAAGTTATCTGCACGTGTGTTTTTAATGTTTTAAGTTGTCACGTGTTTTCCATGTGCGTTCGGTAATGAAAAATCAAATAGTTAGATAACTGTTCGAGTTTTTATACAAATGGATAGATAACTGTTCGAGTTTTATAAAAGGACTAACGAACAGATAAGTTTCCTTGTTTAGTCACGTATTTTGCAGGTGCAAGAACTCGAAGAGTTAAAGGATAAGTATTCAAGTTTTGACAGGAGTTAAAAGATAAATGTTCGACTAAATCGAAGACTTAGAAGATATTCTACAAGACTCCAGGAAGATAAAGTTTCAATTAATCTATGAGTGGAAATCATGGAAACTCAAAATGTTAGTGAAGAAAGTAGAAATTTAAATAGAAAGTAACTTGGATTAAAGAGAAAATTAGTACGTGAATTATGAATTATGGATCAAGTAGATGAATATGTTGAACGTGAAAGACAACAAAGTTCGACTACTAATAGAGAGTACGAGCTACATTACAATAGAGGATCCCAATCTCAAAAACCAAGTCTGAATATTCAATCTGGATCCTTAACTGAAAAGTTAAGTTTGAATATTCATATTCTGAAAAGTTCTCCAACATCAGAAGAAGTTCGAAATTCCAAGCAATTTTAGAAAAGGAGCTGCAAACGCAAGAAGTCTGGAAATTCGATAACTGGAGAAGAAGAGATACAAAAGCTGAGTAAAGATAAAGAAAAGAGCTGTGTGCATAAAGATCAGGTTTTATATAATTCAAAATTAATTTTGAAAAAGAGCTTTGTTTTCCTATTTTAATTGTATATCAAAAATTACTGTATCAAAATCGTCAAGAAGGGAATTGAGCTGAAAAGATATTGTAAATTCTATCTTGAAATAAAAGAATAGAATTTCATTTACGAGTGTTTTGTGCTCTTGTTTTATCCGCTAGTTTAATTACTAAAGACACAATTCACCCCCCCTCTTGTGATACAAACGATCCTACAATTGGTATCAAAGCAATTAAACTGTTTAAAATATCTGAAAGCCTTCATTTCTCTATTTAGGAATTAGTTTTTCCTGTCATTTACTTCGGATCATCTGTTTAAAATGGATAATTCTTAAATCTTAGTTATGACTGAAGGACAGACCACTAATCGTCCTCCTATGTTCGAAGGTAGCAATTATGGCTACTAGAAATATAGGATGAAAGTATTCTTTCAGTCAATCGATTTCAAATTATGACATATAATTAGCAATCCTATAGTGTTAGTTACGACTCCATATGATACTTGGACTTTTGATGAAAAGGAGCGAATTACACTAAATGCTAAAGGTTTAAACAGCTTGTTTTGTGCTTTATCTCATGATCAATTTAATAAAGTTTCTGCATATCAAACTGCATATGAGATATGGCATGCATTAGAAGTCACCAACGAAGGTATTAATCAGGTCAAGGAATCTAAGATCAATAAGTTAGTACATAAATATGAGCTTTTAAAATGCACGAAAATGAATGTATCTCTGACATGTTTTTCCATTTTCTTGAGATTGTAAATTCATTAAAATCTTTAGGCAAGAAATTTGAGGAAAAAGACTTGGTAAGAAAGATCCTTAGATCTTTAACTAAAATTTGGGCTCAAAAGACAACATCTATTGAAGAGTCCAAAGACTTAAATACATATACTCTCGATGATCTCATAGGAAATCTAACAGCCTATGAAGTACAACATTTAGATCCAAAAGGGAAAAATCCTAGAAGGGATCTAGCTTTTGAGGTTGATAAAGTCTTAGAAGTCACTAGTGATTCTAACGATGATTTATTGTTGTTGACTAGAAAATTTAGAAATCTGTTGAAGAAACGCAAGAACTTCAGGTCAGCAAAGACATCTGGAGATATGGAGAAGAAGTCATTCCCGAAAGACAAAAGTACATGCTACAAGTGCAACAGGTCGGGTCACTTTCAAACTGATTGTCCTCTCAACAAAGATAAGAAGAATTCGAGGAGGAATTTCAGGAATAAGAAATTCAGAAAGACAAGGGCGCTTAAAGTGACATGGGATGACTCTTCAGCTTCACAAAGTGAAGAAAAAAAGGATTCAACATCAGACAATGAATCCTCATCAACATCAGATTCAGAAGAAAATCTAGCAAATGTATGCTTTATGGCAAAATCCAATGAGGTATCTTCTGATCAAAATGCTAATTTTGATAGTTTTGATGGATTACTTGTTGAATACAATAGACTGGCCAGAAAATATAAGAAAGTCAAAATAGACAAAAATGATACTAGGAAAATGCTAGATGAATCTGAAAATAAGATTGATTTTTTGAACTCTACGTTGAATAAATTTAAAGAAGAAAATCAAAGGCATGCACAGGAAATTTTAAAGTTCACTGCTATAGAAAGAAAATTGCATGCTGATTGTGAAAATTTAATTGCTGATAAGAAAAAAATGATCTATGAAATTGAAAAATTGGAATTGACTATTACTGATTTAAATTCAGAAATTGACGTGTTAAAGATTAAAGTCTGCGATCAAAAGGCTATATTAAGTAAATGGAATAATAGTCAAACTTTAACAAATGAACTTAGTAGTAAAATATCAAATGTAGAAAAACATGGTATTGGTTTACACGATGCATCTTCTGAAAATTATATATTGCATGATGGTACTACTAAAAATAATGTCTTTATTTCCAGTACTAAGAATAGTAAGAGAAAAACTATTCCGTGTGTAATCAAAAAGGGAGAAAAATATGTGCAAATTGATGAAATGTAGCATATAAATGATAGCGCACGATGCAAGAATTTCAAAAGAAATCTTCAGAAGAATCAAGCTAAGACATTTGAGAATTTTAATATTCTTGATCAATTTTCTTCATATTTAAAGAATATTGGATATTGGAAATCAAATAATGTCAAAAATGAAAATTTCAACTTTGGTTTACATGGAGATAAATGTTCTGATAATTATAACACTAAGAGAAAGAAATGCAAAAATAATTATTAGAAAATAGATAAGTTGAAGTCTAAAAATATGGATTATTTTGATATGACTCTCTCTAAAATTCTTGGACCCACTCAAAAATGAGTTCCAAGAGATAAAATCTCTTTTTGACTGTTTTGTAGGTACACAAATCAAAATGGATAATGGATAGTGGAGCATCCAACCACATGATTAGAGATATATGATTATTTACAGAAATAACAAAGACAAAGAACAAACAAGTTACCTTTGGAAATAAAAGCAAAACAAATATCTTTGGGTCTAGCAAGGTTCAGGTAGCTGAGAAATGTTTTATAAATGATGTCTTATTAGTTGAAAACTTAGGTTTTAATTTATTGAGTGTTCCTGTTTTAATGAAGATTTACAGAGTAATTTTTGAAAAAGATTCCTGTAAAATTATGGACATGACTACAAATGAAATTTTATTCACTGCATACAAGAAAGGATCTGTTTGTATTCTAAATTTGCCTTCTGATATTATTAAAGACAATGCTTGCTTAATTGCAAAATCGGATGAAGTCATTTTATGACATAGAAGGCTAGGACACTCAAACTTAAAATTATTACAAAAGTTGTCTAAAAAGAATCTAGTTAGAGGTTTACCTAGTATTAAGTACTCGAAAGAGTTTATGTGTGATGCGTGTCAACTAGGTAAATTACATAAAACATCCTTTAAAAGCTTAAATGAAATAACAAGTAAAAGAGTATTAGAATTAGTGCATATGGATTTATTTGGACCTACTAGAATAACAAGTCTAGGAGGTAAACATTATGCTTTTGTACTAGTTGATGACTATTCTAGATTTACTTGGGTCTATTTTCTAGCTAATAAAACTGAAGTTTTTGAAATATTTAAGATATTCTGTAATAAAGTTCAGAATGAGCAAAATGTTAAAATTCAAAAACTTAGGAGTGATCATGGTACAGAATTTGATAATGATCAAATGGACACCTTTTGTGAAGAATTAGGCATAGATCATAGGTACTCATTTCCAAGAGCTCCTTCACAAAATGGGATAGTAGAACATAAGAATAGATCACTTCAGGAAATGTCTAGAACCATGTTAAATGAAAATAAGTTACCCCTTTTTCTCTAGGCAGAAGCAGTTCATACAGCATGCTATGTTATAAATAGAGTACATCTAAGACCAATTTTAAATAAAACTCCTTATGAGATATAGTATAACAGGGTTCCCAAAATAAGTTATTTAAAACCCTTTGGCTGTAAGTGTTTTATTTTAAACACTAAGGAACAAAGAGACAAATTTAAAGCCAAATCAGATGAAGGGATTTTTGTTGATTATTCCATTAGATGTAAAGCATATAGAGTTTATAATAAATCAACAAAAACCATTGAGGAAACCCTACATGTGAAATTTCATGAAAATTCTCATTTGGATTTAAGACATGCTGAAAACTTTGATTCAAAAATTCTCCTAGAAATAATACCAAATTATGTTGACAGAGAAATTGATAGATTATCTGACGGAATAAGAAATCTAAGTTTGAATGATGAAAATTTAGAAGAAAATAATGTCATACTTATAGAAAATATGGAACAACATAGAAATTGACATTATGCTTCATCTCATCCTATCGATTAGATAATAGGCGATTCTAATCAAGGAGTTGGGACTAGGTCATTAGTAGTCAACATTTGTGGTGCTTATTCATTTGTTTCTTTACTAGAACCTAAGAAAATTGAAGATGCCTTAGAAGATGAATTTTGGTATTTAGCTATGCAAGATGAGCTAAATCAATTTATAAGAAATGAGGTATGGGATCTAGTTCCACCACCTGAAAATCAATCCATAATAGGAACAAGGTGGGTATTTAGAAACAAAGTAGATCAAGATGGACATATAGCTAAAAATAAAGCTAGATTAGTTGCTCAAGGTTACAAGCAAGAGGAAGGAATTGACTATGATGAAACATTTGCTTCTATTGCTAGACTAGAATCAATACAAATTTTGTTAGCATATGCTTGTTATATGGATTTCAAATTATATCAAATGGATGTTAAGACTACTTTTTTAAATGGATATATAAAAGAAGAAGTGTATGTAAAACAACCTCCAGGTTTTGAAGATTCAAAACATCTTGAGTATGTTTACAAGCTTAACAAGGCACTATATGGCCTTAAACAAGCTCCTAGGTCTTGGTATGAAAGATTATCTAAATTTCTTATGGAAAAAGGGTATTCTATGGGAAAGGTAGATCACACTCTTTTTATCAAGAAGATCGAAAAAGATATATTAGTAGTTCAAATCTATGTAGATGACATCATATTTGGAGCAACAAATGATAAATTAGTTGAGTCCTTTTCAAAAGACATGACTAATCAATTTGAAATGAGTATGATGGGTGAACTATCATTTTTCCTAGGCTTACAAATTAAGCAATTAGATCAGGGTACTTTTATTTCACAAGAAAAATATACTCAAGATTTATTAAAGAGGTTTGGTTTAGACAACACTAAAACAAAGAATACACCAATGAGTACTATCACCAAGTTGGATAAAGATAACTCTAGAAAAGCTGTAGATGTAAAACAATATAGAAGTATGATTGGTTCATTACTCTATTTAACAGCTAGCCGACCAGATATTACGTTTAGTGTGTGTACTTGTGCTAGATATCAACCAAATCCTAAGGAATCACACCTACTTGTTGTTAAACGAATTTTTAAATATCTATTAGGAACCATCAATTTTGGACTATTTTACTTTAAACACAGTTATTTAAACTTAGTAGGTTATAGTGATGCTGATTTTGCAGGATGTAAGTCTGAAAGAAAAAGCACTAGTGGCACTTGTCAATTGTTAGGTAATTCCTTAGTGTCATGGTTTAGCAAAAAGCAAAATTATGTAGCATTATCTACAACTGAAGCTGAATATATAGCTGCTGCACTTTGCTGTGCTCAAATCCTGTGGATCAGATAAACCTTAAAAGATTTTAATTTAGACTATGAACCAACTAAGATTTTCTGTGATAGTAGTCTACAATAAGTTTATCTAAAAATCCTATCTTACATTCACGATCAAAACATATAGAAGTTCGACATCATTTTCTAAGGGATAATGTTATAAAAGGAAAAATAGTATTAAATTTTGTTCCTACCACAGAACAATTAGCAGATCTATTTACAAAACCCTTAGATGAAAATACATTCTCAAAATTACGATTAGAACTTGGTATCTATAGGTTATCTAATATTTAAATGGTCATGTTCATTGTATTTTGGTTTGTTATAAGGTAGTTTTAGAATTTAAATGTCTTTATTATTAAAAAAATAATAATAATAAAAAACAAAACAAAACAACATATCTATTTTCGAATTACAGTTTTCTGGAAGTTAAGAATTTATGAAATTTTGATTTTTATTGAAGTCAATTTATTTAAGAAAAATTCAGAAAAGATTACTTAAGGAAAAGTTAAATTGATTCAATGTGGGTGCCAACTATATTTTTGTTACTTATGTATATGCTATTATAGAGATTTTAATAGGAAAATACATAGAAAGCATGCACTTTTTATTAAATGAAAGTTATTAACATTTTGTTAGAAAAATTAAGTCTTGCGGTTGCCTCTAATTTAATTTACTGTCTTGTTTTATTTTTGTTTATTTTTTGTCTGTAATTACTTGAGTAATTAAGTTCGTTGGGGGATCTTAAACCCTAGTCACTTAAATCAACTGGTTTGGGATGTGCTGATTGAAAACTCATTTTGTAAGTAATTCAGATTATATTTAAAAGAAAAAAAAAAAATTACCTGTTCTCACTTGTCATTGAGTAATTGGTTATCTTTCTCCTAAGCAAAGGATTATGATCATGTAAAAAGATGATATTGTGGGAGGTAATACATAAAATATATATATATGAATATAAAAAAAAAAGAAAAAAGAAAAAAAAGGGGGCAATGTACTCAAGCTTAATTTATCTTTCAAGGTGTTATAACAATCCTGGCAAAATCTGTGCATATAATCCTTGTTATTTTTGTTATTATCTACTCTTTACACATAATGTACGATATTTATTTGTCTTAAGTTGTGTACTCATTATTGAAATCTTTTAAGTTTCTGTAGGTATATCTCTATGAATTATCTTTTGTAAATTGAATAAGATAAAAGCCAGAAAGTCTAAATTGTTAACTCTACTACTTATTTCTGTATTTCATAGAAATTAAAAAAAAAAGAAAAAAGAGAGACTCAAATCTATTTAAGGCTTAGCATCCTCTTTAAGTAAGCTATTTGACCTTTTCAAGCCAACTCTACTTAGGGCTTGGCAACCCAGATTAAGTACGCCATAGATTCTTTACACTACATTTATGTAGGGAGAGCAATTTCTCGTATAATAATTCATCACTTTTGAACTATTATATGTTTTTCATGAAAGAATCTGCATAATTTCAGGAAATACACCTTAATTAAGTACATTTCTAAACTATCGGTGACTTGCAGGTATTTTAATTCTTAAGTATCCGAATTTTCTATTGTTTCAGCAAGTTATATTACAAGTATCGGATAGTTGTGTTTTAAAACGTTCAATAAACTATTTTATTATTTCCTGAAGTACACGTGTCGTGATTTGGATGATTGACTTAAGTTATCTTTCGGAAGGTTATCTATAACTCTCCGAAAAGCGCCTGAGCATCAGATAGTTGGGTTTATAAGTCTCCGAAACTTTCTAAACACCTTAAGTTAAAATTGTGCACGTGTTGAATTTCTCTACTTTATAATGTCTCAGTCGAAACTCGAACAGTTATGTTTAAATCTTCGACTTTTCACACTTATTCCTTTAAGAAACTCGAACAGTTATCATAAGTCTTTGAGTTTTCTCACTTTTTCACTTAGCCTGAAGTTATTTTCTTTATATGAACAGTTACGCTAAGTATTCTACAATTGTTGGTTGTAAAACTTGTACAGTTATTGCAAGCACTCGAGTTATTTATCGGTAACGGATCTTATATTTATGATTTCAATGATTGAATCCGTTTATCCGTTTCTAAACTGGAAGAGTTATGAATGTTTTCCTAACAACCTTTCGTGTTTCTACCTTGGTAAAACCCTAGCTTCACAATCTTTCCTTCCACTAAGCTCTACAGTGCAAAGTGAAGATTAATCAACAATGTCAGGATGTGGAAGAGGACGTGGTAGAATGACCAAAGTGCAGAAAAGAGAGTTGGAACTTCAGAAAATGTAGAATGAAATCAACGATATTTACTTTAGGTACACTTTTTCAAACAAAGTACTACACGAAATCAGAAAAGCTGTTCAAGATGAGAAAAATTTCTATTGGAAATTTATTCGAAATTATGTTGAAACACAGTTTTGACTAAAACAGACTGAACTTTCCGCATTGCATTTATGGAAAAGAAATTTACAACCTAACCCTGCGATTGTAAGTTCTGGACATGTACTAGAGACATCGATACAGTCTATCACTTATTATGGAAAGAAGTGGGGACCAATGATCGAAAATGCAAACAGGGAATTACAATCCTTATATTCCCAACATTATTTTCCCCTAGCTGTTTTAGATGATATTAAACAGTATATCGATGAATAGAAAACTGCCATTAGCAAAATGGGCCTTCGAAGTGAAGGACAAAGAGTTTATCAACTCAAAATGGCAGAGGTGGAGAGCTTAAAACTCTATATTGCATTATTACCACCTAGGCATCATGGTGAAGGGCCATCAAGACAACAGGTGCCTTTAACAAGAGAAATTAAGACAATTTTAGAACCTCCTGAACAACCTGAAACACTACAGACATATAGTCGGACAAAGAAAAAGACAATTAAATATTTTGGACTAACTACAGGTGTACAAGGAATATTACAACAAAAAGAAGAATCAGTAAAAAATGGAAAACTATGCTCCATTGTAGAAGCTGGACAAACATTTTTGTCAGGAATCCCAGCAGATGTGACAAATATTGGCTTACAAGCATATACTCTAAGGTATTGTGTCACATTAGTGCATAATGTATCTTTTAATAAACTAGACAGTTTTTCACACAATGCTACAAGCACACATTGTTTTCCTACGGAAAGTGAGAATGTAGGAAATTTTGATGATATATATACAGATGATATCAAATTTGATGATATTATTGATGACATAGACACTGAGTCTATGAATTTTGAAGATATTTCATCTGAAGAGGAATGTACAGATATTCTTCCTCTTACTGTATCTCGAACAGACACTTTTGAATTTTGGTATAGTTGCTTATACTACACTTTATATGTATGGTTATGTCTGTTACAATATATCGTATACTTGTTGATAAATGTATATAATCAACAACATACATAGTTACAAATAGAATATGATACTACCAATGTCTCACATATACAAATTTCAAAAATACAGGATGATTCTATTCCACAAACACATATAGAACATTCTTTCATACAGAGATAGTTGTATAGATCACATATAGATATACAGGTTGCTGATATACAGATTGTTACAGAGACTGTTGCTACTGTAATGTTTCCAGAAGAACAAACAGAAGAAATTCAACAGATTATTGATATGACAATAACAGATATTTCAGACATTTATACTAGTTTTGATAGAAATTCCACCAGTTTTGAAAGATCTGACAATATAGATGCTGCTGATAATATTGAAACAAGTCCCAAATCAAAACATCATGATAGGAAAATACCTAATCTTGAACAGAGTTTAAATGCAAATACACTATTATGGTTCAGAAATAATTCCTGTTATGATAAATTTCAGACATATAAAACTTTTACAGTTTTATATTCAAGACCAGTTAAGTTTGAAGGGATGGCACACATACATGAACTGTTTGAATTTCAAGGCTTGTTGACTCTACTTCCACAACAACCAGGCCATCTTGCTATACCCGAACTTCTTAGTTGTTTTTACTCAAACTTAATAGTGGAAGAAGGTATTCCTGTTTCTAATATACAAGAAAATGACATATATTTAACTCCAGATTTACTTCAACAGGTACTTGGTCTGAAAAATGGAGTTAAATTATCACAAAGAAAACAGGTTTATCGATTGGGATGGGACATTACAAGTTTAGCCAAAGATCCAACTACCAACAAACCATTGACATTACTAAATGATTTAAATGGCCAAACACGTTTTATTGCAAAAATATTGCATGCTACATTGTTTCAGAGGTTTGGTCATGGGGTAGAAGTTGGCAGATGTTGTCTTTATGCTACATACGCATTAATCAACCATATACAGGTGAACTGGTATGATATTTTTGTTTCTCATATCTTACATTTGCAGAGTAAATTATTTTATGGTGATACAATTTTGAGAATTGTGGCAAGTCAAATAGATATTACACCTTGGCCACAGAAAAGATTAAAGTCACGATCTTTCTCTGCAAAGGAACTCCAAAAATACCAAGCGGCAGATACATCTATCCTCAAACAACAACAACAACAGGTTCAGCAAACACAACAACAATCCGTAGAATTTATAGAAACATAGCAACATACAGATATACAACAAGATATACATACAGATATACAACAAGGTATACATAGAGAAATACATACAGGTATAGATACAAACATACATACTGAATTTTTACAGCAACCATCACAAGTTTCTCAAAATGATTTAGATCAGGCATTACTTAATCAAATAAATAAAGTTAGTACAGATATTGCAAAGAAAATTTCAGATACCCTGATTGATATTTTTCGAAGACAAAGCGGCTTGTGATTATACAAATTATGTATTACATGATTTATTTTTTGTAATTTGTAGCCAAAACCATTATGTAAACTGTTTACTGATTTTAATGTTACGTGATTATTTTTCATAGTTTATGATATTAAACAGTTTTTGCTTAATCCATAAATCCTATGTATGGTTGACACTATCATTTTGATTAATATATACTTAGTAAGATATCCTTCCTTACATTTATAAAACTTAACTTCCTAAAGGGGGAGAAAATAGTTTGTTTACTTTTTTATAATGCCAAAAAGGGGGAGATATAAATTATGTGACTTATTAGGTTTTGACATCATCAAAAAGGGGGAGATTGTTAGGTTTTTAATTTTGATGATGTATGCTTTATTAACGTATTTAAATAAGTCTACATAATATTCTCTAAGTATATTTCTCTAAGTATAATAGTTAACAGATTATCGGAAAGTTTCATTTTTATGTCGGATAAATTAAAGATTTTCGAAGAGCTAGATTTGCAATAGTTAAACTTTTAGATAGATAATGTTTCATTTTTGTCGAATACTTTATGTTAAAAACTCATATAGTTAAGTTATCCGCATGTGTGTTTTTAATGTTTTAAGTTGTCACGTGTTTTCCTTGTGCGTTCGGTAATGAAAAATCGAATAGTTAGATAACTGTTTGAGTTTTTATACGTATAGATAGATAACTGTTCGAGTTTTATAAAAGGACTAACGAACAGATAAGTTTTCTTGTTTAGTCACGTGTTTTGCAGGTGCAAGAACTCGAAGAGTTAAAGGATAAGTGTTAGAGTTTTGACAAGAGTTAAAGGATAAATGTTTGACTAAATCGAAGACTTAGAAGATATTCTACAAGACTCTAGGAAGATAAAGTTTCGGTGAATCTACGAGTGGAGATCGTGGAAACTCAAAATGTTAGTGAAGAAAGTAGAAATTTAAATAGAAAGTAATTTGGATTAAAGAGAAAATTAGTACGTGGATTATGGATTATGAATTGTGGATCAAGTGGATGAACATGCTGAACGTGAAAGACAACAGAGTTCAACTACTAATAGAGAGTGCGAGCTACATTACAACAGAGGATCTCAATCTCAAAAAAAAAAAACCAAGTCTAAATATTCAATCTGGATCCCTAACTAAAAAGTTAAGTTTGAATATTCATATTCTGAAAAGTTCTCCAACATCAGAAGAAGTTCGAAATTCCAAGCAATTTTAGAAAAGGAGCTGCAAACGCAAGAAGTCTGGAAATTTGACAACTAGAGAAGAAGAGATACAGAAGCTGAGTAAAGACAAAGAAAAGAGTTGTGTGCATAAAGATCAGGTTTTATACAATTCAAAATTAGTTTTGAAAAAGAGCTTTGTTTTCCTATTTGAATTGTATATCAAAAATTACTGTATCAAAATCGTCAAGAAGTGAATTGAGCTGAAAAGATATTGTAAATTCTGTCTTGAAATAAAAGAATAGAATTTCATTTACGAGTGTTTTGTGCTCTTGTTTTATCTGCTAGTTTAATTACTAAAGACACAATTCACCCCCCCTCTTGTGATAAAAACGATCCTAAACATAAAAATGAAACTTGTAATGAGTTCAGGAATTTCTGCATAAGAGTTCAGAATCAGAAGGAACTAATAGTGAAGAAAATTAGAAGTGATCATGGAAAGGAATTTGAAATCTATGAATTTGAAAACCTTTGCAATTCATTTGGAATTCTGCATGAATTCTCTTATCCTAGAACTCCTACTCAAAATGGAGTTGTGGAAAGGAAAAATAGGACATTACAAGAAATGGTTAGAACTATGTTAAATGTCACGGATCTACCTAAATTTCTCTAGGCAGAAGTTGTAGGAATAGCTTGTCACATTTCCAACAAAACTCACATTAGATCCATATTGAATAAGACACCCTTTGAAATTTGGTTCGATAAAACTCCAAATGTTGGCTATTTGAAGACATTTGGATGCAAATGTTTTGTCTTAAATACAGGAAATGCTAAAGACAAGTTTAACGCTAAGTTTGAACCTGCCATACTTGTTGGTTACTCCTCAAGAAGAAAAGCTTACAGAGTATATTTTGCTGAAGATAGAAGAGTGGAGGAAAGTATAAATGTTCAGTTTGATGAAGATTTGATCCAGAATTTCAAGAAGTTGAAGATTAAATATGATAGTGAAAGTGAATACTTTGAAGATGATAACTGCAAGCAAAAACTCAAATCACAAGTGTTAGACCAGAATCTCCACAATAGAGATCAGAATCTTGACAGTTAGAAGTTTAGATCTGATCATCCCGAGGAACAAATTATTGGAAATATATCTAAAGGGGTACAAACTAGGAGCAAAGCACAAGATATTTGCAATTTTTGTGCATTTGTGTCAGAAATAGAGCCAAAATCAATAGATGAAGCATGTAAGGATGCCTACTAGACTATGGCTATGCAAGAAGAATTAAATCAGTTTCAGAAAAACAATGTTTGGGAACTAGTAGAAAAACCTGCAGGAAAATCCATCATTGGAACTAAATGGATTTTCAAAAACAAATTAGATGAAGAAGGTAATATTCTCAAAAATAAAGCTCGATTAGTTGCTCAATGCTACAATCAGCAGAAAGGTATTGACTATGAAGAAACTTTTGCTCCCGTAGCCAGAATTGAAGCTATCAGAATGTTGCTTGCTTTTGCAAGTAGTATGAAGATAAGATTGTTTCAAATGGATGTGAAAAGTGCCTTCTTAAATGGAGAAATTCAGGAAGAAGTGTTTGTCAAACAACCTCCTGGATTTGAAGATGAATTTAAGCCGAATCATGTCTTCATACTAAGAAAGGCTCTTTATGGTCTGAAACAGGCACCCAAAGTATGGTATGAGAAATTGAAAAAGTTTTTAACTGGAAACAATTTTTCTATAGGCAAAGTGGACAACACTTTGTTTATCAAAACTTTTGATGAGCATATGTTGATTGTACAAATATATGTTGATGATATAGTCTTTGGAGCCACTTTAGAAGATCTATGTCATGAATTTTAGAATTTGATGAAAAATAAATTCAAAATGAGCATGATGGGAGAATTGAAGTTTTTCTTGGGATTACAGATTCATCAAGTGCATAATGGTATCTTTGTCAACCAAGAAAAATACTGCAAAGAGATGTTGAAGAAATTTGGTTATGAAAACATCAAATCTGCAAATATTCCAATGAGTTCAAGCATTAAAATAGAAATGGATGATTCAAGTGTTGTAGTGGATCTAAGGCAATATAGAGGTATGATTGGATCCCTGTTATACCTTTTAGCCAGCAGGCCAGATATTATGTTCAGTGTATGCTTGTGTGCTAGATTTCAAGCATAACCAAAGGAATCACATTTGAAATCAGTCAAAAGGATTTTCAGATATCTACAAGGAACAAAAGATTTCAGATTATTCTACTCAGCTGACAGTAGTTTGATTTTAACAAGCTATAGTGATGCAGATTATGCAGGCAGCAAATCTGATTGAAAAAGCAATAGTGGTACTTGCCAATTACTTGGATGTTCTTTAATCTCATGGTTTAGTAGGAAACAAAATTGTATAGCTTTATCTACTACTGAAGCCGAGTATATTGCAGCTGGATTGTGCTATGCACAAATCCTTTGGATGCAGCAAACTCTAGTAGATTACATATTGAAAATTCAGAATTCAATCATATTTTGTGATAACAGCAGTGCAATCAGTCTATCTAAGAATACAGTACTTCATTCCAGAGCCAAGCATATCGAGATTAGACATCATTTTTTGAGAGATCATGTGGAGAAAGGGAACATTTCACTTAAGTTTGTGCCAACAGAAAATCAACTTGCAGATATTTTCACCAAACCTTTAAATGAATCAACTTTTAATCACATTAGACGAAATCTAGGAATATGTTCTTTACAAGATCTTGAAATATTTTTTTCATCAAGCTCACCATATGGGAGCTTGTTTTCTGCTAACCTACTCGTGTAGGATATAGTCAATATCTGTTTTACAGAAAATCAATTTTACAGTCCTCACCTTTTTATATAATGACAAAAAGGGGGGGAAGAATTTGGAAATTTGTCAAGTATATGGTCACTTACAGTATTTCCAGCAAGAATTGAAAGAGAATTATTAAAAGGAGAAGAAAAACTCAGCACACAAATAGGGGGAGAAGTCTGCTCAAAGTCAGGGGGAGGAATCCCTCCTCGTTAGTGTAATTTTGATAAATTCCTATTTTATGTTTCTCTATGTGACTGAATGTATAGAAATACACTAGGGAGTGAAATACATGTAAATAATTGTAAAGGTTTTTGTCATTATCAAAAAGGGCGAGATTGTTAGAACCCGAGTATTTTGATAATGCAAAACTATGTGAGGAAATATATTGTATTTCATAGTTAAGTCTGTATAGCATTAGATCAGAAGGCAGATAGAACAAATTCCATGCAGATGAACAGATGGAGAAGTTTCCAGATGATACTACCTTAAAGTTACAGGAAAATCGAACAGTTACAGGTCCAAAGAGTAAAACAGCATCAAGTCTATCGGACTGTTAGAAGGATAACTATCCAATT
The DNA here is from genome assembly GCA_036874045.1 of Cymodocea nodosa. Lineage (NCBI taxonomy): Eukaryota > Viridiplantae > Streptophyta > Magnoliopsida > Alismatales > Cymodoceaceae > Cymodocea > Cymodocea nodosa. The sequence goes on from JAZBRI010000011.1 coordinate 1,189,619, forward strand.
TTACAAAGCCTTTGGAGAGTTATTTAATTAGACAGTTAAGGGGATTGAATGATCAAATAGTTAAGGAGTTAACTATCCGGAAGCTTAAAGGACTTTTCGGAGAGTTACAGGTATAACTATCTGAAAGTTAAGTCATTCAATAAACCACGTGCAGAAATACAAAACGGAGGCTTAAAGGACTTGTCGGAGAGTTAGATAACTATCCGAGTTTTCTTTTCGAAGAGTTAGATAACTATTTGAGTTTTTCGGTAAGTTACAAGCATAACTTTCCAGAACTTAAGTCATTTTATTACGCACGTGCAAAATGGAGAAGTCGGTAGTTGAAAGCTTAAAAGGGAAAATCGGAGAGTTAGAAAGATAACTATTCGAAATTTCAAGAGAGTTTCGGTGAGTTACAGTTTAACTATTCGAAACTTAAGTCACTGAATTTCCCACGTGTAGAATTCCAAAAAGAAGTGCAAATAAGTTTTCGGAGAGTTAGAAAGATAACTATCTGAAATCCTAAAGCGTTTCGGTGAGTTAGAGGGATAACCATCCGAAACTTAAGTTAGCCTTTATGCACGTGCTGAATTAAAGCAATCGAAAAGTTAACAGAGACAAACTATCCGACAAGTATATAACTGTTCGGTGAGTTACAGTTATAAGTATCTGATTGGATGACAGCTCACATTTAAATATTCTGGAATCCTACTTAGTAGTAAAGGTTAAGTGATCTTTCGGTGAGTTACAGATACTCTTTAGAGAGTTGCATAACTATCCAAAAGGATAGGAAAATCAGTAAGATATCTTGAAATGATTTTCTAAACGGTAACTTACCATATTGGGACTTGAATCTACTCAAGTACAGTAGAATACATCTGTTGGAGGAAAATATGATCGTTGTACATATTAGGTATATATACAAAATACAGACAACGGATATATGCAGAGCTACACTCCAATTCCATTTTACACTCAAGTCTACAAACAGTGAAGCATATTCTAAAGATCTACTGCAGAAAAAGCTCTGTGCGCCAAAACTCTGATTGAAGGATTAAAGTTGTAGGTTCATAGTTTCAACTTGAAAGCTACATACAGTGTTGGTTTGAGTTTTGACCTGAAAACTCTAGAGGTTGGTTTACTAAAGTTTATACCTAAAAACTTTTGTGTAGTTGGTTCTTGCTTTGACCTGAAAGTAAGTGTGTAAGTGTTGAAACACTTAGTGAAGCCCAAGTAAATCTTGGGGGTGGACTAGCCAAATTGGTGAACCACCTAAAAATTTGCTGTGTGTTTCTTGTCTTTGCTGATTTGCATTCTCTTAGTTTCATCTCATTACATTTCTGTTGAATCATTCGATTCAACATCAAAAGAATTTTAAAACTACACACTTTCACCATTCACCCCCCCTCTAGTGAGCCTATCGATCTTAACATGAACCACCTTTCAAAGGTGTATGTAGGGCATATTCACTAGAATGACTAAAGATTTTTTAGAAATATTTATGGATGATTTTACTGTATATGGAACTTCATATGAAGTGTGTTTAAACAATTTAGACCAAGTATTAAAATGCTGTGTGGAAAAATGTCTAGTTCTAAATTGAGAAAATTGTCATTTCATGGTTAAACAAGGAATAGTCTTGGGACATGTTGTTTCAAAGAAAGAGTTGGAAGTAGATAGCTAAAATAGAAGTAATTTCTAATCTACCAGAACCTAAATCAGTAAAAGAAATTAGATCATTTCTAGGACATGTAGGATTTTATAGAAGATTTATTAAAGATTTTAGCAAAATAGCTAGACCTTTAACTAAAAGAAGTAGTTAGGAAGGAAATAGTGAAATGGTTAGATAATGTTATAATTTATCCAATTTTTGATAGCTCATGGGTTAATCCAATCCATGTAGTTCCTAGGAAATTAGGATTAATAGTTATTAGGAATGAAAGTGATGACTTGATACCAACTAGAATTCAATCAGGTTGGAGAGTGTGTATAGACTATAGAAAGCTGAATGTTGTGACTAGGAAAGATCATTTTCCCTTACCTTTCATAGATCAAATGCTAGAGAAATTAGCAAGGCAAGAATATCTATTGAGTATTTTGTTTTGATGATGTGTGCTGAATGAAAGTAATCATATTTGCTCAATTACTATTGCTTGTGAAAAGAAATTAAAAACATCAATTAATACAGAAAAAGCTTACTGATATAAATACTTGTTTGTATTGGATCTGAAATTATACTGTTAAATAACTAGTCGTTTCATTGCATTAATTTCTCATTTAACTAAACGTTAAGTTAACGTGTGTTTTTATTAAAAAGCATGATATGTTTTAAAGTTATATCTTTTGTATCATGAACAGTGCATGTTTAAAAAACTCGTTAAGTTAAAGTGTTATTTTTATAGAGGTCACGTGAGAACTCGTTGAGTTAGAGGCTTAAAGGTTAAAATAGGACATGTGAGAACTCGTTCAGTTAGTGAGTAAAAGAAGAGACGAACTCGTTAAGTTAGTGTTGTACATGTGGTGAAATTATAAGTTATGAATGTTATATTGTATCACGTGAGGTGCACATGTTTAACTCGTTAAGTTAGCATAACTAAACGTGTTGAGTTGCTATATTGAACACTAAGGCAACGCGTTAGGTTAGCGTTATAAAACTTAAGTTGTTAGTTTTGCACGTGGTAAAATTCTTATTATAAAAACATTTATTTATTACTGGTTCGTTGAATTATCTGTAACACAACGGAGATGGTTCATTGAGTTATCGTAACACCACGAAGCTGGTTCGTTGAGTTAGCGTAACACCACAGACTTTGTTCGTTGAGTTAGCTATAGTACTTGTCACGTGAATTGGCACATAAGGAACTCGTTAAGTTAGAAACGTTAAGTTAATATCTACTTGTGTTACTCGTTTAGTTAACATTAAAGTAACGACTTCTTATTACACTTGATGAAGATTTTTGGACGAGAAAGTTTATTTTACAGGAAATTTTTCAGAGATCTAGGATTGGTGGTTAAAGAAAATTTGAAATGTAAACGTGGGTCAGAATGTGTGTATTTCAATGAAAGAAAAAAAAAAGACGTGAAAAAGTGGAAAATTGATAGTGATTAAACGTGGAGGATATGCATGAAATGAAGATACAATATAAAAGGCATAGAGTTCTCGTTGATCAAATTATCCCTGCACATCAAACGAAAAATCTTTTCAGGGATCAAACTATCCCTACACATCAAATGAAAAAGCTTTTCAGGGATCAAACTATCCTTGCACACCAAATGAAAAATCTTTTCAGGGATCAAAAACACTCTTCGGGGAAAAGCTCCTAGGAGGAAGAAAATTCAGTGAAGCAGAAAAGGTCAAATTTATGTCACTGAAGATCTAGAGTATCAATAGAAAGCAAATTCGGTGAAGTAGAGAACAACAAAATATTCATCATTGAAGAATTGCTGAAGAAGATAAAGAAGAAGAAGAAGAAGAAAGATCTCAAACAGGGAGAAATGTTTTAAATTCCAAAAATTAGTTTTCTCTATTTGTAGTTATGAAATTGTATAGATGAAGCATGGTATTGATATATAATTGCATCTACAATTTTAGAGGTGAATTGAATTGTATATTGTAATTGAAACCTTGAATAGAAATGATTTTATGAAAACAGTGTCTCGACTTGTTTTTAAGTTTTGAAGTTTCAATTATAATCGGAAAAAGTTGAAAAACACAATTCACCCCCCTCTTGTGTAGCCATACGGTCCTACAATATTTTTGTTTCCTAGACGAGTATTTAGGATATAACTAAGTTCTAGTAGCATTAGACGATCAAGAGAAAATAACTTTCACATGTCCTAATGGAACTTATGCTTTTAAGAGAATGCCATTTGGATTATGCAATGCGCTAGCCACCTTTCAAAGGTGTATGCAGGGCATATTCACTAGAATGATTGAAGATTTTTTAGAAATATTTATGGATGATTTTGCTATTTATGGAACTTCATATGAAGTGTGTTTAAATAATTTAGACCAAGTATTAAAACGCTGTGTGGAAAAAAGTTTGGTTCTAAATTGGGAAAAATGTCACTTCATGGTTAAACAAGGAATACTCTTGGGACATGTTTCAAAGAAAAGGTTGGAAGTAGATAAAGCTAAAATAGAAGTAATTTCTAGTCTACTAGAACCTAAATTAGTAAAAGATATTAGATCATTTCTAGGACATGCAGGATTTTATAGAAGATTTATTAAAGATTTTAGCAAAATAGCTAGACCTTTAACGAATCTATTAAAAGATGTCCCATTTAACTTTGATAAAAATTGCAAAGAAGCATTTTTCAAGCTTAAAACTAGCTTAATTTCAACTCCTATAATACAAGCACCTGATTGGAGCCATCCATTTGAATTAATGTGTGATGCATCTGATTTTACTGTAGGAGAAGTGTTGGGATAGAAGATAGAAAAATCTTCTAGAGTGATTCATTATGCAAACAAAACTTTAAATGATGCTCAAGTTAATTATACAACTACTGAAAAAGAGCTATTAGCTGTTGTGTTTGCCTTAGAAAAATTTAGATCATATCTGATTGGAGCTAAAGTAGTAGTATACACGAATCATTCAACTTTAAAACACCTAATAGCAAAGAAAGAGACTAAACCTAGATTGATCCGATGGATATTATTATTACAAGAATTTGATCTAGAAATTAAAGATAAAAAAGGTTGTGAGAATGTAGTAGTAGATCATTTATCAAGATTACAAATAGAAAAATCAAATATTGAAATTAAGGATAATTTTCTTGATGAACAATTAATGGCCATCAACACAATGCCTTGGTATGTAGACATAGTTAATTACTTAGTTACTGGTTTAACACCTAAGGATTGGAATAGATAGCATAAGAAATTGTTCTTTTAAAGAGTAAAATATTACTATTGGGAAGACCCATACTTATTTAAGAAATGTCCTAATTTGGTTTTAAGGAGGTGTATTCTTGAAACTGAATATTCGAGCATATTGTCTTTCTGCCATGACCAAGCATGTGGAGGGAATTTTGGTTCTGGGAAAACTACTACCAAAATTCTACAATATAGATTTTACTGGCCAACACTATTTAAAGATACTCATAAATATTGTTTAAATTGTTTAAGATGTCAACAAATAGGAAGAATATCAAAGAGGAATATGATGCCTTTGAACCCTACTATTAAGGTTGAAGTCTTTGATGTGTGGGGAATAGATTTTATGGGTCTATTTCCTATGTCTAATCAATTTAATTATATATTGTTGGGGGTGGATTATGTATCTAAATGGATAGAAGCTATTCCTACAAAAACTAATGACAACAAAGTGGTAACACAGTTTATAAGAACTAATATAATTGCTAGATTCGGAATACCTAAAGCTATTATTAGTGATAGAGGAACTCATTTCTGTAATAGAAGTTTTGAAGCCTTAATGAAGAAATATGGAGTAAATCACAAAATTGCAACATCATATCATCTGCAAACAAGTGGACAAGTAGAAAGTGCAAATAAACAAATTAAATTAATCTTAGAAAAAGTAGTAAATCCTACTAGAATAGATTAGGCCAATAGATTAATAGATGCACTTTGGGCTTATAGAACTACTTATAAGACAAGCTTAGGTATGTCACCTTTTAGACTAGTATATGGAAAAAGTTGCCATTTATTAGATGAAATTGAACATAAAGCTTATTGGACATTAAAAACTCTGGACACTAATTTAAATCAAGCTGCTAAAAATAGGAAAATGCAATTGATTGAATTAGAAGAATTTAGGAATGAAGCTTATTCGAAAACTATAAGAGAAAAAGAGAAACTGAAGTTTTAGCATGACAAGAAAATTATTCCAAAAACTTTTGAAATAGGACAAGAAGTATATCTTTACATGATTAGACTCCATAACCATCCAGGAAAATTAAGATATAGATGGGCAGAACCTTACATAATTTGAAATATTTATTCCTATGGATCTATTGAAATTGAAAATCCTAAAAATCAGAATATATTTAAAGTAAATGGACAAGGGCTTAGACCTATTCTGAAGATTCCAAAAAGTTCCTTTGAAATTATAGAAGAAGTAAGAGTAGATGACTACTCAAGCTTTACTTAGTAAGAAATTATCTAAGTAGTAAAAATAAAAAAACTTATTTAAACATAGTCATGGTTCAATCGAAAGAAATTATTGGTTTTACTAAAACATATATTAAAAGAAAAAATTGTTGCAGTTCAACCGATGATCCATCAGTCTAACCAAAACATGAAAACATAAAAAAATCTATATATTATATTAAGTAAAAATGTTGGTTTTACCGAAGCATAGTATCGGTTCAACTGGTAGAGAAAATAAATAAATAAATAAAATATTTAATTTTAGTTCAACCAAGGAATATAACGGTTTGACCGAAATTTTAAAATGTTGAAAAATTAAGAGTCAGTTAGACTGGAAATTCTTTAGTCTTGACCGAAGTAAAAATTATTATTTTAAGTATTTTTATTAGTTATAACTTTACGGGAAGTCTGTTGAGTTATACTTAACTCAATGAACTTACTCCGTTGAGTCTAGGATAAGTTAACGAACTTTCCCTGTTGAGTTAACTATAATTCAACAGAGTACTGTAGTTAAGTCCACAGACTTAGTCCTTGGAGTTAATCGTAACTCCATGGAGAGGTAAGTGAGAGAGCGGGAGTTTGCACGGGAAAATGACCCGGTTACTTGCCTAAAACTTAGGGTATATTTATACTAAAACTTAGGATTTGGGAGCATTATTCGTAGAATCATTTAGAACTTAGAACGGTAGAGATCAGAGCGATTCTATTTCATTCCGTCACACCACGAAGACAAGATGACGCTAGAGTTCTAAGAGGAAATAGACACCACTTGATTTCTTAGAGAATTAGAAGAATGACATACGAGACAAAAGATTAGGAACACGACAAGGGAAAAAGAACTCTAAAAGGTAGAATCTGACATCTTCTACTAGAGGAAAGTTTTAGTAGATTTAGATATTACCATACTTTAGATTGTGGAAACGAGGATTAAAGTAGCAACAGAAGTTGTTGTGAACAGAGAAAAGAAAATCAGGCCAAACAAAGAAGTTGCTGTAGAATTGATCCGGTGCAAGTCTAGATTATGGTTCGTGCGACATATTGGTGGACATGCCTAGTGGGCAATCTGGGAGCAACAGAGGAAAGCACAGGAAGAGCCTGTAGCTACAAAGCCGGCTGTTGAAAAACTAGTTATTGAGGAACAACAGCCAGGACCATCCATTCCACTACTATGACTGATAGAAAGAGCAGCATTTTTGGGGCCATCGACGCTAGAGGAATGGAAAGAATTTGCAGAGCTTGTCAAAGTTGCCAAGAGCCAAGGAAATTTTGAGGATATGGTTGTGGCAAAATCGCATTTACTATATGATGCACTCTGCAAGAAAAAGGTTGCAGATAAGTTGAAGGCCTAGTATAAAATTAAAGTAGAGTAGCATTAGGAAGTAGCTCAATTAATGGCTGCAAAAGAAACTAGAGCTTATCCTTTGAGACCAATAATTATAGAAAGAGTAAAATAGGAAGAGCTAGTACCTATGGCTCGAGGGCCTGTAGAGCCTATTTCTATGGATTTAATCTCAAAGGAGGAAGAGGAAGACCAAGCACAACTATTTAGAAGAAGGAAAGGAAAAGAGATAGTGCTTGAAGCTCCTATAGAGATTAAACCTGAGCCTAAAATATTAGAAAGGTTTGCAGAGCCCATTTTTGTAGACCTGCTATTTGAATCTGAGGAGCAAGAGCAGCAACAACAAGAGCAAAGAGAAGAAGAAAAATAGGCTGAAATTAGTTTGCAACTTGTACAAACAGAAGAAACTGAAATTAGGGTAGAAGCTTATTTGCCCGTGACTCCATCCCAATCTGCCACAGAATCAGAAAGAACAATGACAATGTAGATTGGTAGTTAGGAAGAAGAAGAAAGGGAAGACACTAAATAAGAAGCTAAATATAAGCCTATGGAACAAGAAGGAAATATCTCGATAGATTCCACTAAACAGGGAGAGACTCTTCAACAAATTTTTGAGAGGATTCAAGAAAGAAGAGTGGAGAGTTCTGTCAGCTCTCCACCATAGAAAGAAGTAGAAACAAAAATGTAGGAATCTCTAGATCATTTCCAACAAATTCATGTTTAGCACATTGAAGAAGTTCAAGAACAAACCCCTCTAGAGCAACAAATTCAAATTCCTAACCCGGTTGAAGCAACAGTTTTGAATGAAGTACACTTTTGGAGTCAGGAAGCATACAATAAATATCAAGAGATTAGGGGTTATGATATTATATATAGTAGACTAGTAAACTAGGATGGCATGCAAGAAATTAAAGAATTATTCGAGTTCTAGGGTCTACTAAAATTTATTTCTCAATAGAAAGGGCATGCAGTATATGAAAATCTAGTGCCTTGCTTTTATGCAAACTTGAGAGAGGAAGAAGGAAAGTTAATTTCCAACGTGGAGCAAGCTAATGTACATATAACACCAAAGCTTCTCCACAACATTTTTGAATTAAAAAATGAAGGGATAGAAATTCTGGAAAACACAATTGCAATTGAGTGGACAAAACAGGAAATAAAGGATTGTTTAGCTATCAATCCTAGTGTGCCATTATTAAACAGATTGAAGCACTTAAATGGTAAAGCACACATGGTAGCTAACATTTTAATTAAAAATGTCTACCAACGACAAGGCCACGATATTGAACTAAGTCAGTTTGTTAAATGGGCCACATATGCAGTTGTGAACAAAATTCAAATTAATTGGTTTGTAGTTTTTATCTCCAAGTTGAGAGTAGCAAAGAAGAAATTATTTTATGGAGATCTGATTCCACTGCTGATGGTGGACAATATTGACTTCACGAGATGGACATCTAAAAGGATAAGATCAAGAACCATTTCATTGAAAGAATATAGAAATTATAATGCTACTGTTGAGATTGTTGGACCTTCTAGAGGCATTACAGGGGTTGTTGAACGGATAAATCAATTAGAGCAACAACTAGAAAAACTCCAAAAGGAAGTAGATGAACTTAGGAAAAAGGACTAATTATATTGTTCGTCTACTTATATTTGTGTTGAAAAAATATCTGACCAAATGTAAATGTAACTATTTATATAAATGAATGTTTGAATTTCAAATGTTTTTGAATTCATGTTTGAGAATGAATGATATAATTGAAAACTGTATTGAATATTATATAATTATTTAAAGATGTGCAAGACTGTTTAAAAGATTTACAAATTTTATGAATGACATGATTAAATGCATGATAATTGGTTAATGCTTGAATATATCTGTATGCTAAAAAGTAAAATGTAAATTCTACATAACAGGAAATGAACTATAAGTTAAATATGCATATAATGTTCAAATTTAAATGAGTTACATTAGAACGTTGCATTAATGACACGTATTTAACTTTAATTAAGTTGATAGAATGTAGGAGAAAAATATATATATATATAGAAGTTAATACGAGGAGTAAGTTTTAGAAAAATTGCTAAGTGTTAACTCAACGAAGTAAGTCTGTTGAGTTAACCTTAACTCCACGAGGTCAATAATAAAATATACGGTCACTCCGTTGAGTTAACTATAACTTAATGAAGTTAGTTCATGAAGTTAGCAAATAGGCGACGAAGCTAGTCCATTGAGTTAGCTATAACTCAACGAGATTAGTTCATTGAGTTAGAAACAATAACGAAGGCTAGTCCGTTGAGTTAATTGTAACTCAACGAGGTTAGTTCATGGATTAAGCTGAATTGTTATTCTTTTAGCCACAAACAAAACGTTGTGGGTTTAGCGGTTACTAAAATTTGAAATTAGAAGTGGAACATGTATCCATAAAAATAAGAACCATACTACACGTTACAAGAGACGTTCTTGCAATGAGATTTATTTGCCTTATGGACGTGCATTATAAATATAGAAAAAAATGTTATTTATGAGATACCAGCACTTGAGGAAGAAAAGAAAATTCGTTGGGGAACTAGAAGGAGAAGTAGCTTATTCAACTTCATCCGTAACAACTATTTACTGAAAACAAAGCATCAGACTGGTATGTAATTAATCTTCTGCTATTTTACTTTATGTTAAGAGTTTATGAGTACATGGATTCATTCTCCTAGCACTAAATGATTAGTAAGAACACCTACATAGGATTATTCAACAAAGAGGCGTACTAAAATATTTTTTGAATTGGACTTTAACAAAATCCTTAGGGGTGTAGCTAACCTTTCTTTAAAAGAGAACGAAGATATGACTGCTCTAGTAGAAAAACCATTAGGGGAAATTTTGTATCCTAAATTAGTTGATGAACCTTCATGTATTTGATTGCCAAACTTTAAGGGAGATAGGTTTGAACTGAAATCTAATTATATTAGTCAATTGCCACACTTTCATGGATTAGAAAGAGAAGATGCCTATTACTTCCTTAGAGAATTTAATGAAGTTTGTTAAATGATGAAAATGCCGAACATGAGTATTGATGCTACTAAACATAGATATATTCCTTTTGCTTTAAAAGACACAGCTAAGAGATGGTTATATACTCTATCCCCTGATTCAATTTCTACATGGACTGAATTTTACTATGTTTTTCTAGAAAAATATTATCCAACACATCAAACGATTAAAAAGAAAAAGAAAATATTAATGTGTAGCCAGAAATAGGGAGAATCATTCGGGAAATATTTTGAAAGATTTAAAGATTTACTAACTCAATGTCCACATCATGCAATGAGTAAAACACAATTAATAGGTATAATTTATGAAGGCATAGATGTTTGAACAAAATCTTTATTAGAATCTACTTGTCAAAATGGATTTTTAAAACTATGTAGTGAAGAAGCATGGGCATATTTAGAAAACTTTGCAAAAAAAACTGCATAGTGGGAAAACTCGGCTGAAGCTATTACAGATAAAAGAATATTGTCAAGGGTAATGCATGAAATAGATTCAAGCACTATGCTTGAAGTTAAATTAACTGAATTTACAAAGAAAATAGAAGAGTTATCATTAAATAAAAAACTAGTAGAAAATAATGCAAACGTTAATGACTTAAATATTATTTATGCTAGAAACTAGAAAGATAACTTTGGAAATTCTTATAACCTTAATTGGAGAAATCAACTGAATCTATCTTGGAGAAATAACAATTTCTAGGCAGGAGAAAATATAAATGATAAGAATATAAGTTATAAAGCATTAATTAACAACATACATGTAATACTTAATGGATATATATATCTAGTCATAGATATATCAGTTGCATTTAGATCTGATTTATACATAGTAAGCATAGATAGTTATCATAATGACTTTATAGAAATATTGCCTATACCGAGTGATATAGCTAAACCACCGTCTACAGAATTTGATAAAATTCAATTAGGAATGTGGTATAATGAATATGATGATCCTACTTTATGTCTGATAAGATGGTGGGATGAATTGATGAAATTTCAAATATGGATTATGAATGACCTAAATGAATGGAAGTGGGAAGAGGAATATATTGAAATATATGTAGAAATAGAAATAGCTACATTATCTTGGAACAGAAAAGGATGCCTTTCTATATTTCATTTCATTAATGGAAATACACTTATATTTAGTATTTGTTAGGTATTTAATTTTGATGATATATGCTTTATTAACATTTTTAAATAAGTCTACATAATATTCTCTAAGTATATTTCTCTAAGTATAATAGTTAACAGATTATCGGAAAGTTTCATTTTATGTCGGATAAGTTAAAGATTTCCGAAGAGTTATATTTTCGATAGTTAAACTTTCGAATAGTTAACATTTCATTCTTGTCGAATAGTTTATGTTAAAAACTCGTATAGTTAAGTTATTTGCACGTGTGTTTTTAATGTTTTAAGTTGTCATGTGTTTTCCATGTGCATTCGGTAATGAAAATCGAATAGTTAGATAACTGTTCGAGTTTTTATATGCATGGATAGATAACTGTTCGAGTTTTATAAAATGACTAACGAACATATAAGTTTTCCTTGTTCAATCACGTGTTTTGCAGGTGCAAAAACTTGAAGAGTTATAGATAAGTGTTTAGTTTTTACAAGACTTAAAAGATAAGTGTTTGACTAAATCGAAGACATAGAAGATATTCTACAAGACTCCAGGAAGATAAAGTTTCGGTGAATCTACGAGTGGAGATCGTGGAAATTCAAAATTATAGTGGAGAAAGTGGAAACACAAAAAGATAGTAATTTGGATTAAAGAAAAAAATTAGTACGTGGATTATGGATTAAGTGGATGAACATGCTGAACATGAAAGACAACAGAGTTCGACTACTAATAGAGAGTACGAGCTACATTACAAAAGAGGATCCCAATCTTAAAAACCAAGTCTAAATATTCAATCCAGATCCTTAACTGAAAAGTTAAGTTTGAATATTCATATTCTAAAAAATTCTTCAACATCAAAAGAAGTTCGAAATTCCAAGCAATTTCAGAAAATGAGTTGCAAACGTAAGAAGTCTGGAAATTCGACAATTGGAAAAGAAGAGATACAGAAGATGAGCAAAAAGAAGGAAAGAAGCTGTGTGCATAAAGATCAGGTTTTATACAATTTGAAATTAGTTTTGAATAAGAGCTTTATTTTTCTATTTGAATTCTATATCAAACATTACTGTATCAAAACCATTAAGAAGGGAATTGAGCTGAAAAGATATTGTAAATTTTGTCTTTACATAAAGAATAGAATTTCATTTACAAGTGTTTTGTGCTCTTGTTATATCTGCTAGTATTTTAATTACTAAAGACACAATTCAACCCCCCTCTTGTGATACAAACGATCCTACAACTGGTATTAGAGCATATTATCTTTATTAAGAGCTTTTATTTCTATATTTAGGAATCAGTTTTTCTTATCATTTACTTAGGATCATTGTATGGGTTTTCCCAGCACTACACTAGAAAAACTTGGATTTGTTACTTCTATTTTTACTTAGTTAATTGATCTTTATGCCTATTCTTTCTTTTAGAAGTAAACAAACAACCTTTAATACAATCTTTATTTCTATATTATCCTCGTGGACTTAAGTTAACTCCACGAGCTTGTCTCTTCTTTATAATACTGCTATTTACAGAGGAATTTGACCAACCATTGGGCGATTCCACAGATTGTAAATAACATCAATTAAGCTTTTTAATGCTAGTTAACATTGGATTTATTATTAAGCAATACTAACATTCAGATGATTCAAACAGTAACCATTAAAATCTTTAAGTCTTTTGTATGAACCAATTTCAATAAACTGTAAAATTAAAACTAACATAAAACAATCACAAAACTGATATAGATAACATTAATCACGATACAACACAAACAATACAACACTCAAATACAACATACAAACAAAGATAAATTGTTTTTGGTATTTTTGTTTTGATGTGAACATGGAAATGGGCGAAAGGTGAAATGTAAAGTAATCTCACTTGACAGTAAATACTTCCAACACTACTTGCAACGCGATTACACCATTGAAACTTAAACCACTTACAATTCTGTCTCCTCTCCCTATAGAATCGTGAGTCCAAAATTGCAAGATGATCTCCTCTTCAGCATACAGGCATCAACCCAAAGCCAAGGCTAAAAGCTTTACGATCTCCTGAAATATGAGTCGGCGCTTGGTGAAAATGTCTTCCCTTCCCGTGATGCGATCACTCCTCACAGTAGTTGTCAAGCATTGTGTTTGGCTCGGAATCGACCTGACATCAGGCAAGTATCCTCATAGACCTCCGATGATTGGTGATTATGGTGGTGATGATGGTGATAATGATGGTTGGTGTGGTACTTCAGAGAATTGCGACGCCGATCCTCCTCTACACCACTGGCCATCCATCGATCACACATCGATCACCCTTTCTTCTTTTTTTCTTCTTTTCTTTTATATTTCTTTAGTAGTAACTGCTTCTGCTTGAATAATCGGTTGGATTTCCTTCCTTCAGATCAACGGCGATGCTTCCTTCTCCCTACGTGATTGAATTCCTGTGTGATACGTGCAAACGTGGTTTTTCCTTCCAACTGTCTGTTCCTGCAACCGCTACAGTGGCATTTTGGAAAATAACTATAAAATACATGCATTAAAGAAATAAGCCGCTAACATAACACGTTACCTTAGTGTATATTCATGTAACTCAATGCATGCAGTTATGATAACTTAACGAGTTAAACATGTGCATCTCACGTGATATTCTAAAGCATTTAAATTCAACACGTGCATAAATTTAACTCTCCGATGCTCAGATGCTCAGATGCATTTCGTAGTTACAATTAAGTCACCGATATATAACTTACATAAATCTACTAGATCTCGACACGTGTCAGCAGTAGTTTAATCATAAAAAGACATTTCAGAGAGTTAGAGGTCTAACTATCTGATGCTTAGATGCATTTTCAGATAGTTACAGCTAACTCATCGAAAATCCACTTAAGTCACTTACCCAGAACATGACACGTGTCCTCAGATATTTTATAAATAACAAGAGATTTCGGAGAGTTACAGGGATAACTATCCGATGCCCAGCTGCAATTTTCGATAGTTATAGATAACTCATCGGAAGTTCACTTAAGACATTCATTCTGGTTTCGACATGTGTACATCTGGAAATAATAAAATATTCTCTCAAAACATAACTGTTCGACAATTTAAACATAAGTATCTGATACATATTCAGTTTGTTAAACATAACTGTCTGAAATATCAAGAAATTTGGATACTTAAGAATTTCACAACCTGCAACGTACCGATAGTTCATAAATGTACTAAATTAACATTAATTTCCCAAAATTAAGCAGATTCTTCAATTAAAGCATATAACAATGCAATTATAACATAATGGCTTAATTCTCATATGATAAGCTAAATATTATGTAATTAATCATCATTTAACCGTTAATAATATGCACTTTTTCATTCTAAACACTTCCCCCATACCTAAATTTTGCTAGTCCCTTAGCAAACTAAGATCTAATTAATTGGTCTTTCAAAAAGTGCTAGAATTAATTCTTCCCCTTTTGTTTTTTTCTTCTGTTCAGCATAAAAATATATTCTGTATGTTTCAGTAATCAACTTGCAAAGATATTTAGAATATATGTAAATTACATACGAAGTATATCATCTTCATATAGGTGTTAATTATATTATCGTTTGTTCTTCTTTTCATCATCTGTCATCTTGAATTTTCCAATAAGTTTTCTAGAAGAAATTTCAACAACATACAAATCAAAGTACAATCCAATTCAATCTGATTAAGACAAATAGAATAAAGAATTGTATTTCCATTAAACAACTTCAAAAATCAATTCCAGATTCATATTTCAGCAATTCTAGATAACAGAAAATATACTTGATTCATAAGATATCTGTATTTCACAAAACACTTGTATCTTTTTAGAACATTATATATATATAATTTTTTTTTGTACTTTAAAAGTTAATTTGACAAGCTTGAATCATACAAGAGCTTTCTAATGTACCCATGCAACGAGCTTTCAGTAAACAATCCCAAATCTGATTAGGATCTTAGGTTGCAAAATTTCAAGAGTCTTTTCTCAGGTCAACAATCCTTACATACCTATCTGCTCAAGTACAAAAGGCTCGTGATCAAACAAGTCAATAAACTCTCAATAATTTTTCTTCATTCATTTTTTTTTCTCTTTTTTTTAAAAAAATAAAATAAAATAAAATAAAATGCACACACAAAATAAAGCATTAATCACATACTGTATATGCACGTATTTCATTAATACAGATGCAGTAAAATACCAATCTCATATAATCCTGCTTCTATCATTTACTAAAAATATGAATCCATAACAATAAGCTCATACTTTATCTGTAGTTTAATAAGATCTAGACATAAATCATTCTACAAGTTCAATCATTCAAAGTGAATGTATCTTTCATCATATGTGTTTCATTTAATCTAGAATTCACATCTCAGCTCCTTCAGGACTTTAGATAATTTTCTGATTAAGCATTAAATATTCTGATTTCCTTTAAAATCGTGAAACTGTTAAACACATGAAATTCAGAAAAAAAACATAAGATACTATATCTAGATTTACATAAATAATAAATTCTATAGCCTTCTAAATATAACATTCAAGCAGTTTATAAAAATTTTATAGTCTCAATTATCGGATAGTTACAGCAAGTTCATAAAAATTTTCAATTTCCTCAAAACTTTGCAGTAACATTTTAATTCCTTTAATTAACAAACTTACATGGCTGTTACTTTAATTACCTCCCCCCCATACCGACATTTTGCATTGTCCTCAATGTAAAAGATTTGACAATAAATACAGTAATTGTAGCAAGCATGAATAAAGTTTTGTTTGATTTAAAATTCAGGATAAGTAATTGGTTACATACCTTGTTCCATTTGTATCTCCTTCTGCATATTCTGATTTTTGATTCTGAAAAACTTTTCATTCCCAGATAAACATAGAATATAAAACAAAATAACATTTAACAGATACTAATAAATCAGTGTCTTGTGTGGAACCTAGGCTCCTATGCCTTTAGTGGCTCACATGCAAGCCAGTTGGTTTCCCAGAACAGATACCAACAAATTGGATTGATATTTTGTTTTGTTTTGTTTTGTTTTTTTTTATAAAATGAACATGAAAAACTTCAAAATTCCTTTTTTTTTAAAAAAAACTAAATGCAGAATACACAACATTAAACACACAAAATCATAGCTTAAGAACATGATTGAAAAGTAGAAACAAATGGAATAAATGTATCAGTCCAAGCAAACTTTTTAGGCATAGTTCTTCTTGCTATTAATTCTGTTTTAATGCAATTCTTGTTCCTTCTTAATTTGTAAACATGCAATATATTATAAATTCCAAATACGAGTGTATTACCATTAATGATATGTAATGCAGAAAGGGATCCTTTTTGGTTCCAGGGTAATGTAGCAGTTTCTATTTCTACATCTATTTCAATATACTCCTCTTCCCACTTCCATTCATTCATGTCTTCCATAACCCATATTTGAAATTTCATCAGTTCATCCCACTATCTTATCAGACATAAAGTAGGATCATCTTCTTCATTATACCACATTCCTATTTGAATTTCGTTAAATTCTGCAGATGGTGGTTTAGCTATTTCACTCGGTATAGGTAAAATTTCTATATAATCATCATAACTGTCTATGCTCACTATGTATAAATCAGATCCATATGCTAATGATATCTCCGTGACTAAATAGATATATCCATCAAGTATGACATGTGTTTGGTTAATTAATGATTTCTGTCCTAGATATATTATAATGTTTTCATTCCAAGATCTGTTCAGAAAATTATATACACTTAAGCGTAAATCTTCACCCCAATTTCCTGTAGGTCTCCAATAATATAATTTTTAGGAATTGCATAATTTTTATTAGAAAATATTAAAGCTGACCCACAATTTTCAGTTGGTGCTTCAAATATATTAGGTCTTCCTATATTCCATTCTTCTCCTGTTATAGGATTTCTTATCAAAATATCAGGTAATGATAAACTTGCATACCTTGGTCTCGTCTTGTATATGATTAATCCTTCATCTATCCCCATAATATGACTCATTCCTTCTAATGCATTGGGTGGAATTCTAGTAGTTTCTTCCATAGCCAGATATTCATGGGTATTTGAACTACGATTAAATGAGCTCCATATGAATCCATCTCTAATCTTAGTCATTTTTACAGCTTGTAGTCCCTGAAAATATTTTTCTTCAATACAATCTTTAATTTCCTTTGATACACAACACAACCTGCACAGATCTTTAGCTGACAAGTTACTTAGTACTTCCCTTAGTGCATCCAACGGTAATTGCATTAATTCCATTTGTCGATTCAGTCTGAAGCTTTCCATTCTATAAATATTTGTTGTCGGATGAAGGTTGAATCAGCTGCTTCTCCTTCTAGGTCCTCCAACGCTTTCTCCTTTCTTTTGAAAGTGCTGGTAACTCGTAAATAACATTCTGTTTCATATATATACTACGCATCCATAAAGTAAATAAATCTCATTGCAAGAACGTGGCTTGCAACGTGTATCGTGGTTCCTATTTTTATGGGTACGTGTACCACTACTAATTTCAAATTTTGGTAACCGCTAAACCAACGAAGTTTCGTTCATGGTTAAGAGAATAACCGTTCTGCTTAATCCACAAACTAACCTTGTTGAGTTACAGATTACTCAACAGAATACAGTCGGTTACTATTGCTAACTCCACGGACTAACTTCGTTGAGTTACAGATAACTCAATGGAGTGACCTTATATTATATTACTGACCTCGTGGAGTTACGGTTAACTCAACGAACTTACTTTGTTGAGTTAACACTTGGCAACTTCTAAGTTTCACTCTCGTAAGTTTTCTATTCTGTTTTTTTTCTTTGTCATTCTGCTAACTATAATAAAGTTAAATCTATGTCATTAATGCCTCATTTTGATTAAAATACATTTAAATCTGAATATTATATAAAGATTTAACTTGCAGGTCATTTTATGTTATGCAGAATTTACATTTTACCTTATAACATGTAGAAATTTTTAAGTAGTTATCCTGTCATTCAGCAAATTATAAATCTGTTATATATTCATTCATAAAGTTCCACAAATTACATAATATTCAATAAATTCCATTCATTTCACATCCAAACACGTATGAAAATTGCATCTGAAAAATTATATTCATTAATATGAATCAATTACATTACAAGTACATCATACAATTTCATACAATTTTACACAAGTAGACGAACAATACAATTTAATCTCTATGCCTAAGTTCATCTACTTCCTTTTGGAGTTTTTCTAATTGCTGCTCTAATTGATTTATCCTCTCTACTACTCCTGCAATTCCTCCAGCATAGGCTACATTTGAACATTCTCTTTAGATTCCTAGATTTTTGCTTTTGCTTCTATCTATGGTGGTGAGCCGGTAGAACTCTCCACTCTGTCTTAAATTTTTTCCATAAGTTGCTGAAGAGTTTCTTGCTCTTCAATGGAATCTGTGAAATTATTTTTGTCCAAATGGCTTCTTTCATCCTCTTCATTTTCTACTGTTCTAGATTCTAAATGATTTGTTGGATAATGCCCCCAAAACCCTAGGTTTTAGTTTACATAAGCCCTAAGTTTAGGCAGGTAATCAGGTCATTTCTCGAACCAACTATTACTATTTTATCCACGGTCTTAGCTATAGTACTCCGTTGAGTTACAGTTAATACAACGGAATAAGCTCGTTGACTAACTTAAGACTCAACGAAGTAAGCTTGTTGAGTTAAGTGTAACTCAACGGACTCCTCGTACAAGGAAATATAATAATAAAAATATTACAGAGAATAGTTTTTCTACTCTTTTTTATCGGTTTAATCGATACTATGCTTCGGTTAGACCTAAATATTTTTTATTTTTTATTATTTTTCTTTCGGTTGAACCGATGCTATGTTTCGGTAAAACCAATATATCTTTCTAAAAATTAATATACAATTTTTTTACCGGTTTAACCGATACTATGCTTCGGTTAGAGCTAAATATTTTTTATTTTTTTTATTTTTCTTTCGGTTGAACCGATACTATGTTTCGATAAAACCATTATTTTTTTTTGAAAATTAATATACAATTTTTTTTTTAATGTTCCGATCATACTGATGGATCCAATCGGTTGAACCGCAACTATTTTTAATGTTTTTTTTTTTTATATATATAAACATAAAAATTGATTTTTACTAAGTAAAGCTCTAGTAGTCCTCTACTCTGATTTCTTCTATAATTCCAAAGGAGCTTTTTGGTGTTTTTAGAATAAGTTTAAGTCTTTTTCCATTTACTTTAAATATATTCTGATTTTTAGGATTTTCAATTTCAATAGCTCCATAAGGATAAACATTTTGAACTATGTAAGGTCCTGCCCATCTAGATCTTAATTTTCCTAGATGGTTATGGAGTCTAGCCATATAAAGATATACTTCTTGTCCTATTTCAAAGCTTTTAGGAATAATTTTTCTATCATGCCAGAATTTAATTTTCTCTTTTTCTCTTACAGTACTCGAATAAGCTTCATTTCTAAATTCTTCTAATTCAATTAGTTGCATTTTCCTATTTTCAGCAGCTTGATTTAAATTAGTGTTCAGAGTTTTTAATGCCCAATAAGCTTTATGTTCTATTTCAGCAGGTAAATGACAACTTTTTCCATATACTAGCCTAAAAGGTGACATACCTAAGCTCGTTTTATAAGTAGTTCTATAAGCCCAAAGTGCATCTATCAATCTATTAGCCCAATCTGTTATAGTAGGATTTACTACTTTTTCCAAGATTAATTTAATTTGTTTGTTTGCACTTTCTACTTGTCCACTTGTTTGCAGATGATATGATGTTGCAATTTTGTGGTTCACCCCATACTTCTTCATTAAGGCTTCAAAACTTCTATTACAGAAATGAGTTCCTCTATCACTGATAATAGCTTTAGGTATTCCAAATCTAGCAAATATATTTGTTCTTATAAATTGTATTACCACTTTGTTATCATTAGTTTTTGTAGGAATAGCTTCTATCCATTTAGATACATAATCCACCCCCAACAATATGTAATTAAATTGATTAAACATAGGAAATAGACCAATAAAATCTATTCCCCACACATCAAAGATTTCAACCTCAACAATAGGATTAAGAGGCATCATATTCCTCTTTGATATTTTTCTTATTTGTTGACATCTTAAACAACTTAAGCAATATTTATGAGCATCTTTGAATAGTGTTGGCTAATAAAACCCATATTGCAGAATTTTTGCAGTAGTTTTCCCTGAACCAAAATGTCCTCCACAAGCTTGGTCATGACAGAAAGACAATATGCTTGAATATTCAGTTTCTGGAACACACCTTCTTAAAACCAGATCAGGACATTTCTTAAATAAGTATGGGTCTTCCCAATAGTAATATTTTACTCTTGAGAAAAACAATTTCTTATCCTGTCTATTCCAATCCTTAGGTGTTAAACCAGTAACTAAGTAATTAACTATGTCTGCATACCAAGGCATTGTGTTGATGGCCATTAATTGTTCATCAGGAAAGTATCATTAATTTCAATATTTGATTTTTCTATTTGTAATCTTGATAAATGATCTGCTACTACATTCTCACAACCTTTTTTATCTTTAATTTCTAGATCAAATTCTTGCAATAATAATATCCATCGGATCAATCTAGGTTTAGTTTCTTTTTTCTTTATTAGATGTTTTAAAGCTGAATGATCTGTGTATACTATTACTTTAGCTCCAATCAGATATGATCTAAACTTTTCTAAAGCAAACACAACAACTAATAATTCTTTTTTAGTAGTTGTGTAATTAACTTGAGCATCATTTAAGGTTTTGCTTGCATAATGAATCACTCTAGGAGATTTTTCTATCTTCTGTCCTAACACTGCACCTACAGCAAAATCAGAAGCATCGCACATTAATTCAAATGGATGGTTACAATTAGGTGATTGAATTATAGGAGTTGAAATTAAGCTAGTCTTAAGTTTGAAAAATGCTTCCTTGCAATTTTTATCAAAGTTAAATGGAACATCTTTTAATAGATTAGTTAAAGGTCTAGCTATCTTGCTAAAGTCTTTAATAAATCTTCTATAAAAACCAGCATGTCCTAGAAATGATCTAATATCTTTTACTAATTTAGGTTCTAGTAGATTAGAAATTACTTCTATTTTAGCTTTATATACTTCCAACCCTTTTTTAGAAACAACATGCCCTAAGACTATTCCTTGTTTAACCATGAAGTGACATTTTTCCCAATTTAAAACCAGATTTTTTTCCACACAGCGTTTTAATATTTGGTCTAAATTGCTTAAACACACTTCATATGAGTTGTCATATACAGTAAAATCATCCATAAATATTTCTAAAAAATCTTCAGTCATTCCAGTAAATATGCCTTGCACACACCTTTGAAAGGTAGCTGGTGCATTGCATAATCCAAATGGCATTCTTTTAAAAGCATAAGTTCCATTAAGACAGGTGAAAGTTGTTTTCTCTTGATCCTTTAATGCTACTAGAATTTGATTATACCCTGAATACCCGTCTAGGAAACAAAAATATTCTTGCCCTGCTAATCTTTTCAGCATTTGATCTATAAAAGGTAAGGGAAAATGATCTTTCCTAGTCACAGCATTCAGCTTTCTATAGTCTATACATACTCTCCGGCCTGATTGAATTCTAGTAGGTATCAAGTCTTGACTTTCATTCCTAATAACTGTTAATCCTGATTTCTTGGGAACTACATGGATTGGACTAACCCACGAGCTATCAGAAATCGGATATATTATATCATTATCTAACCATTTAACTATTTCCTTCCTGACTACTTCCTTAAGGTTTGGATTTAATCTCCTCTCAGGAATTCTAACAGGTTTAGCATTCTCTTCTAAATATATGTGGTGACAGCATAAAGTTGAACTTAACCCTTTTATATCAGTCATAGTCCATCCTATTACTTCTTTATAACTTTTTACTACATCTTTTAATCAACATCAGCATATCCTATAAGATCTATTGAACTATCCCTAGAATAATACAGTCTGAAATTTTTAATTCATTGTATATATCTAAATATTCTTTTAACTGCAATTGAGTGTGATTCTTTAGGATTAGATTGAAATCTAGCACAAACACACACAACAAAAATAATATCAGGTCTACTAGTAGTCAAATAAAGTAAAGAACCAATCATACTTCTATATTTTCTTTGATCTATTGATTTTCCTATGTCATCAATATCTAACTTTAGACAAGTACTCATAGGAGTTCCTCGAATCCTTGTATCATTAAAATTAAATTTCTTAAGCATTTCATCTACATATTTTTCTTGATTTAAAAATATACCTTTATCCATTCGCTTAATTTGAAGTCCTAGAAAATATGAAAGTTCTCCTATCATACTCATTTCAAACTGACTAGTCATCTCTTTAGAAAATATTTTTATCAGTTTATCAGAAGTTGCTCCAAAGATTATATCATCCACATATATTTAAACAACAATATGTTCTTTACCATCTCTCTTGATAAATAGAGTATGATCTACTTTTCCCATGATATAACCTTGTTCTATTAAAAAAGTAGATAATCTTTCATACCATGATCTAGGTGCTTGCTTCAAACCATATAAGGCTTTCTTTAATTTATACACAAAGTCAGGATTTTTAATATCTTCAAATCCAGGTGGTTGTTTTACATAGACTTCTTCATTAATTAAACCATTTAGAAATGCACTCTTTACATCCATTTGATATAATTTAAATTCCATATAACAAGCATTGGCCAATAATATTCTAATATTTTCTAACCTAGCCACAAGAGCAAATGTTTCATCATAATGTAATCTTTCTTCCTGTGTATACCCTTGTGCAACTAATCTAGCTTTATTCCTTATAACTTGACCAGTTTCATTAATTTTGTTTCTAAAGATCCACTTTATACCAATTATGGACTGATTTTTTGGTGGAGAGACTAATTCCCATACATCATTTCTGATGAATTGATTTAGTTCTTGCATTGCCACTATCCAATTTTCATCAGATAATGCTTCTTGTACATTCATTGGTTTCACCATAGAAACAAACATACACATACTATTTAAATTTACTAAAGCTCTAGTTTTAACTCCCTCATTAATATTACCAATGACTTGAGTAATGGGATGTGATGAAGAATAACGCCAATATCTCTGATTTTCCTCAATATTCTCATCAACAACTGAAGGTACATCACTTTCATCATTAGTTTGATCATTTAAGTTCATATTTTTTATTTTCTCAGATAAATCATCAATCTCTCTATTGATCTCTAACTCTTTTGGAAGATTGACCAAATCATCATTATCAGCTTTAGATTGAGATTTTCTAAAAGAATTTTCATTGAAGCTTACATGGAGGGTCTCTTCAATAGTCCTAGAAGTCTTGTTATATATTCTATAGGCTTTACTTCTAGTAGAGTAACCTACAAAAATTCCTTCATCTACTTTGGCTTAAAATTTATCCCTGTTATCCTTAGTACTAAGAATAAAACACTTGCACCCAAATGGTTTCATATAGGAAATTTTTGGAACCCTATTAAACATAATTTTATTAACACGAGGTCTTAAGTGACTTCTATTAATAACATAATAAGTTGTATTCATTGCTTCAACCCAAAGATTTTGAGGTAACTTATGTTCATTTAACATAGTTCTAGCCATTTCTTGAAGTGATCTATTCTTTCTCTCAACAACACCATTTTGAGACGGTGCTCTTGGAAAAGAAAATATGTGATCAATGCCATGATCTATACCATAATTATCCATTTGATCATTATCAAATTCCGTACCATGATCACTCCTAAGTTTTTGAATAGAGACACTTTGTTCATTTTGAACAAAATTGCAAAACATTTTAAATTTTTCAAAAACTTTTGTCTTAGATGCTAGAAAATATACCCAAGTGTATTTAGAGAAATCATCTACTAAAACAAATACATACCGTTTACCACCAAGACTCATGATTTTTGTTGGTCCAAATAGATCCATATGTATAAGTTCTAAGACTCTCTTGCTTGAAATATCAGTTTTGGATGTAAAAGAGTTTTTGTGAAGTTTACCTAACTCACATGCATCACACATAAAGTCTTTTGAGTATTTAATCTTTGGTAAACCTCTTACTAAATGTTTTCTAGATAGTTTATGTAACAGTTTCATGTTTATATGCCCAATCCTTCTATGCCATAGATATGCATCACTAGTTTCAACTAGCAAACATGAATTTAAATCAACTGCATCAGAAGGTAAAGATAAAATGCATACAGAACCTTTTCTTTTAGTAATAAACTTAATTTCATCTGTATTTTTATCAATAATTTTGCATACATTATCTTCAAATACTACATAATATGCATTCTCAGTTAGTTTTATAACACTTAACAAATTAAATCCTAGGTTTTCTACATATAGTACATTCGAAATAACACAAGTTAGAGTTATTTGAACATTGCCCATACCTATGATTTTATCATTACTTTTGTTTCCAAATGTTACACTTCCTTTCATGGTATTTGTAAAATTTTGCAGTAGACTTTTCTGTCTAGTCATGTGACTTGACGCTTCACTGTCTAAGATCCATTTTGATGTTGTTTCCTCCTGCAAAACAAATTAAGAAAAACTTTTTCTTGGTACCCAATGTTGTTGAGGACCAAGTTCATTAAACGCATATTTCTTCTTTTTGTTTAAAAATAGTTTAACATTATCATTTACATTCTTATTAGTTGTAAGTACTATTGACTTATCATTAATATCATACTTACTTATAGCATTATTGCTCTTATAATCAATCATTCTTTTTGTTTTTAGATGTTGTATAACCAAGACCAAACTGATTTTTATCAGATGTTAATTTATTTTGGTCATGCTCATACATTTCAGTAAGTTCATACTAAGATTTTGTACTTGTATTTGAATTTTCAATACATACAAAATCTTTTTCTACACAAGAATTTTCAGATTTATCACATGTAGAATGAGTAATTGGTCTAACACTAGTGTTTTGAATTACATGCTCGGATTTCTGAATTTTCAGTTTACTACAATTGTCTGTAATTTTAGAGACATTAGAAACCGAATTTCCAGAACAAGAAACAAGATTTTTAGAAACATTAATAGTCATGTTAGATGTACATTTAGACAAATCACATTGATTTATATTATTACTGCATGATTCATCCTATGAATTACCTACTTCCACGTATCTATTACCTTGTTTCATGGTAAAAGGAATTTTAGTCTTAGATTTACTTGAACTGCAACTAATAAATCCTTTATTGGCTTGAGATTCAGGATATTCAAGATAATCAAATTCTAAGCGAAATTTATATGACATTGCAGGGGTACTAGTTAGTTTGTTTAACTTAGTTTGACTTAAATTCTATTTCTCAATGGTAGAATTTAAATCTAGCTCTCTCATTTTTAATTAATCAATCTCTAATTCGAGATCATTTATATTTTTTCTGAACACTTCAATTTTAAATTCTATCTTTAATTTTTCAACATTTATATTCTATATTTGTTCATGCAAAACACATTCATTAAATCTAAATTTATGGAAATCTCTAGCATGATTTTCATTATCACATTTAAACTTTTATAAAGTAGTAGACAGGAAACAATTTTCTTCTTCCATAATGGATAAAGAGTTTTTGATATTCTTATTTTCCAGTTTACAAACTTTAAGTTTTTGTAATAATGCATGGTAAGCACATAATAATTCATCAAAGTTAAAATTTGAATAACTTTCTAGTTTACAAACTTTAAGTTTTTGTAATAATGCATGATAAGCACATAATAATTCATCAAAGTTAAAATTTGAATAACTTTCAGAATCAGATATTACCTCAAACTCATCTGCCATGAAGCACACATGAGCAATGTCTTTTAACTCTGGTTCTCCTTTTGAATGTGAAGATTTTGATGATGATTCCTCAAATTCAGACTCTTCAGATGTGTCATCCCAAGTGACCTTCAAAGCCCTTTTCTTGTAAAACTTTTTCTAAGTTTTCTGAGTCATCTTCTTTTGATTTGTCCTACTATACTTTTCATTTTTCCTTATAGGACAATCTGGAGAAAGATGTCCAGGTTTCTTACAATTGTAACATACTTACTTTCTAGATGAAGAATTCTTATAATTTAGTGATTTTGTTGTTGAGGGTTTATCATTTTTGTTCCATTGTTGTTTCATAGCTTTCTATGCTTTCTTGAATTTCCTAGTTAGTAAGATCAAATCCTCGTCAAAATCAGTAGATATATCAAAATCTGAATTAATTTCGATGGCTATTTCTTTCTTCATTTTTAGTTTATTTTGACTCAATGATTCATTTAATTTAACTTCATAAGCAGTTAAGTTTTCTATAAGTTCGTTCATGGTATAAACATTTAAATCTCGTGATTCCTCAATTGATGTTACTTTTTGAGACCATTTAGAACTTAGGGATCTGAGAATTTTCCTCACCAAATTCTTCTGTTAAAAATTCTTTCCTAAGCATTTTAAAGAGTTTATGATATCAAGAAATCTGGAAAACTTCTCAAAAATACTTTCGTCTTCATGCATCTTAAAGAGTTCATACTTATGAATTAACATGTTTATCTTAGTCTCTTTAACCTGAGAAGTACCTTCATGTGAAACTTCTAATGCATGCCACACCTCATAAGTAGATTTATATGCCGAAACTTTACTGAACTGTTCATAACTGAATGCACAAAATAAAATATTTAAGCCCTTAGCATTTAGAGTTTCATTTTCTTTTTCAGTAATTGTCCAAGTATTATAAGGGGTAGATAATGAAGTATACGGTTTACAAATCGTGAACCACAACTTATGATCTATACTTTGAAGAAAAACTGTCATTCTATATTTCCAATATCCAAAATGTATTTCATCAAATAAAGGAGGACGATTAAGATTTTGGCCTTCATACAAAGAAAAATTACCATTTCCAATAGCCATCTTACCTTAGATTTTTCAACCTATTTGATTTTAAACAGTTTAAAACTTTAAAACAACTTGAGCCTTAAATCAAGAAAGTTAAACGTATGCTCAAATATTAATTTCTATTTAAAAACAAGGAAGGCAGAATAAGCAATGATATTAAATAAGTTGGTATCAATTTTATATCAAAGATTATTAACAAAGCTTTGATACCACTTGTAAGATCGTATGGCTACACAAGAGGGGGGTGAATTGTGTTTTTCAACATTTTCGAATATAATTGAAACTTTAAAACTAAAAAACAAGTTGAGACACTATTTTCATAAAATCATTTTTATTCAAAGTTTCAATTACAATATACAATTCAATTCTCCTCAAAAATTGTAGATGCAATTATATATCGATACCATTTTTCATCTATACAATTTCATAACTACAAATAGAGAAAACTAATTTGCAAAATTTAAAACATTTCTCCCTGTTTGAGATCTTTCTTCTTCTTCTTCTTCTCCTTTTTCTTCTTCAACAATTCTTCAGTGACGAATATCTTGTCTTTCTCTACTTCACCGAATTTGCTTTCTTTTGATACTTTAAATCTTTAGTGACATAAATCTGATCTTTTTTGCTTCACTAAATTTTCTTCCATCTGATACTTCAAATCTTCAATGACATATATCTTACCTTTTTATGCTTCACTGAATTTTCTTCCTTTTGAGAGCTTTTCCCCGAAAAGGTATTTTTGATCCCTGAAAAGATTTTTCTTTTCCTGTGCAAGGATAATTGATCAACGAGAATTCTATGCCTTTTATACTATATCTTCATTCCATGAATATCCTTCACATTTAATCACTATCAGTCTTCCACTTCTTCATGTCTTTTCTTTTTCCTTCATCAAAATACACACGTTTTGACTCATGTTTACATTTCGAATTTTCTTTAATTATCAATCCTAGATCTCTGAAAAATTTCCTGGAAAATACACTTTCTCTTTAAAACTTTTTCATCAAGTATAATAAGAAGTCGTTACTTTAATGTTAACTAAATGAGTAACACAAGTATATATATATATAACTTAACATTTCTAACTTAACGAGTTCCTTATATGCCAATTCACGTGACAAGTACTGTAGCTAACTCAACGAACTATCTTCGTGGTGTTACAGATAACTCAACAAACTATCTCTGTTGTATTACGATAACTCAACGAACCAGTAATAAACAAATGTTTTTATAATAAGAATTTTACCACGTGTAAAAATAACAACTTAAGTTTATAACGCTAACCTAATGCGTTGCCTTAGTATTCATTATAGCAACTCAACGCGTTTAGTTATGTTAACTTAACGAGTTAAACATGTGCACCTTACATGATACAATATAGCATTCGTAACTTATAATTTCACCACGTGTACAATACTAACTTAACGAATTCATCTTTTCTTTTACTCACTAACTTAACGAGTTCTCACGTGACCTATTTTAACCTTTAAGCCTCTAACTTAACGAGTTCTCACGTGATCTCTATACAAACAAAACTTTAACTTAACGAGTTGTCTAAACGTGCACTGTTCATGATACAGAAAATATAACTTTAAAACATATCATGCTTTTCAATAAAAACACATGTTAACTTAACATTTAGTTAAATGAGAAATTAATGCAACGAAATGACTAGTTGTTAACTTAGTATAATTTTAGATCCAATACAAACAAGTATTTATATCTATAAGCTTTTTCTATATTAATTGATGACTTTAATTTCTTTTCACAAGCAATAGTAATTGAGCAAATATGATTATTTTTCATTCAACACACATCATCAAAACAAAATACTCCAATAGATCCTAATTAGATCTGAGATTGTTGA
This sequence comes from Cymodocea nodosa, assembly GCA_036874045.1. Classification (NCBI taxonomy): domain Eukaryota; kingdom Viridiplantae; phylum Streptophyta; class Magnoliopsida; order Alismatales; family Cymodoceaceae; genus Cymodocea; species Cymodocea nodosa. The sequence continues at coordinate 1,219,029 of JAZBRI010000011.1, forward strand.
TTGAAAGCTCGATACATGGGTACATTAGAAAGATCTTATATGATTCAAGCATTTCAAATTAACTTTTAAAGTACAAATATGCATATACTATGCTGAAAAGATAAAAGTGTTTTGTGAAATACAGATATCTTTTGAATTTAGTATATTTTCTGTTATCTATGATTACTGAAGTATGAATCTATATTAGACTTTTGAAATTGTTTATTTGATATACAATTCATTATTCTTCTTATTTTAATCATATTAAGTTGAATTGTGTTTTGATTCATATGTAGTTGAAATTTATTCTAGAAATCATATTGAAAAATTCAGGATAACAGATGTTTGAAAAGAAAAAAAATGATAATATAATTACCACCTATGTGATGCTAATATATTTTGTATGTAATTTACATATGTTTTAAAAATATTTACAAGTTGGAGAGGAGAAAACAATGTTGAAATAGATTATTGAAAAATATAGAATATCTTTATATTAATCTAATCTATGTATTTTGAAGATACAAAATGAAGAATTAGTTCTAGCACTTTAGAAAGACCAACTAGTTAGATCTTAGTAGTTTGCTAAGGAACTAGCAAAAGTTAAGTATGGGGGAAGTGTTTAGAATGAAAAAGTACATAATATTAACGATTAAATAATGGTTAATTGCATAATATTTAGCTTATCATAAGAGAATTAAGCCATTATGTTATAATTGCACTAATATATGCTTTAATGAAAGAATCTGCATAATGTTTGGGTTTTCCCAACATTACACTAGAAAAACTTGGATTTGTTACTTCTATTTTTACTTAGTTAATTTATCTTTATGCCTATTCTTTCTTTTAGAAGTAAACAAACAACCTTTAATACAATTTAGATATTAATTCCAATTTGTACTTTAATTGCAAGTGCACAGTGTCTATTGTATCAGTGTGCAAGTACAGGTCGATCCCACAGGGAATTGCTGACGAATTTAAGAATTGTTTGATTGTTAACAATTAAAATTTATATTCAATAAGCACTCCGTTGAGTTACAATTAACTCAACGGACCAAGTTCGTTGAGTTATGGCTAACTCAATGGACTATCCTCGTGGACCTAAGTTAACTCCACGAGCCTGTCTCTTCTTTATAATACTGTTATTTACAGAGGAATTCGGCCAACCATTAGGCGATTCCACAGATTGTAAATAACATCAATTAAGCTTTTTAATGCTAGTTAACATTGGATTTTTCATTAAGCAATACTAACATTCAGATGATTCAAATAGTAACCATTAAAATCTTTAAGTCTTTTGTACGAATCAATTTCAGTAAACTGTAAAATTAAAACTAACATAAAACAATCACAAAACTGATACAGATAACATTAAGCACGATACAACACAAACAATATAACACTCAAATACAACATACAAACAAAGATAAATTGTTTTTGGTATTTTTGTTTTGATGTGAACATGGAAATGGGTGAAAAGTGAAATGTAAAGTAATCTCACTTGACATTAAATAATTCCGACACTACTTGCAACGCGATTACACCACTAAAAATTAAACCACTTACAATTCTGTCTCCTCTCCCTATAGAATCGTGAGTCCAGAATTGCAAGATGATCTCCTCTTCAGCATACAGACATCAACCTAAAGCCAAGGCTAAAAGCTTTACGATCTCCTAAAATATGAGTCAGCGCTTGGTGAAAATGTCTTCCCTTCCCGCGACGCGATCACTCCTCGCAGTGGTTGTCAAGCACTATGTTTGGCTCGGAATCGACCCGACATCAGGCAAGTATCCTCACAGACCTCCGATGATTGGTGATTATGGTGGTGATGATGGTGATAACGATGGTTGGTGTGGTACTTCAGAGAATTGCGACGCCGATCCTCCTCTACACCACTAGCCGTCCATCGATCACATATCGATCACCCTTTCTTCTTTTTTTCTTCTTTTCTTTTATATTTCTTCAGTAGTAACTGCTTCTGCTTGAATGATCGGTTGGATTTCCTTCCTTCAGATCAACGGCGATGCTTCCTTCTCCCGACGCGATTGAATTCCTACGTGATATGTGCAAACGTGGTTTTTCCTTTCAACTGTCTATTCCTGCAACCACTACAGTGGCATTTTGGAAAATAACTATAAAATACATGCAATAAAGAAATAAGCCGCTAACCTAACGCGTTACCTTAGTGTATATTCATGTAACTCAACGCGTGCAGTTATGCTAACTTAACGAGTTAAACATGTGCATCTCACGTGATATTCTAAAGCATTTAAATTCAACACGTGCATAAATCTAACTATCCGATGCTTAGATGCATTTCGGATAGTTACAATTAACTCACCGATATATAACTTAAGTAAATCTACCAGATCTCGACACGTGTTAGTAGCAGTTTAATCAAAAAAAGAGATTTCAGAGAGTTACAGGTCTAACTATCCGATGCTCAGATGCATTTTCGGATAGTTACAGCTAACTCACCGAAAATCCACTTAAGTCACTTACCCAAAACATGACACGTGTCCTCAGCTATTTTATAAATAACAATAGATTTCGGAGAGTTACAAGGATAACTATTCGATGCCCAGCTGCAATTTTGGATAGTTATAGATAACTCACCGAAAGTTCACTTAAGACATTCATTCTGGTTTCGACATGTGTACATTTGGAAATAATAAAATATTCTCTCAAAACATAACTGTTCGGCAATTTAAACATAACTATCCGATACATATTCGGTCCATTAAACATAACTGTCTGAATTTGTTCGGTATGTTAAACATAACTGTCTAAAATATCAGAAAATTTGGATACTTAAGAATTTCACAGCCTGCTACTTATCGACAGTTCATAAATGTACTAAATTAACATTAATTCCCCAAAATTAAGAAGATTCTTCAATTAAAGCATATAATAGTACAATTATAACATAATGGCTTAATTCTCATATGATAAGCTAAATATTATGCAATTAACCATCATTTAACCGTTAATAATATGTAGTTTTTCATTCTAAACACATAATTTCAAGGAATTAGCGTTAATTAAGTATATTTCTAAACTGTTAGTGAATTACAAGCTTTTTCATTCTTAAGTATTCGAATTTTCTATTATTTCAGAGAGTTATATTTCATATACTAGATAGTTACATTTTAAAATTAAACCACTTACAATTCTGTCTCCTCTCCTTATAGAATCGCGAGTCCAGAATTGCAAGATGATCTCCTCTTCAGCATACAGGCATCAACCCGAAGCCAAGGCTAAAAGCTTTACGATCTTCTGAAATATGAGTCAACGCTTGGTGAAAATGTCTTCCCTTCCCACGACATGATCACTCCTCACAATGGTTGTCAGGCATTGTGTTTGGCTCGGAATCGACCCGACATCAGGCAAATATCCTCACAGACCTCCGATGGTTGGTGATTATGGTGTTGATGATGGTGGTGATGGTGGTTGGTGTGGTACTTCAAAGATTTGCGACGTCGATCCTCCTCTGCACACACTGTCCGTCTATCGATCACCCATCGATCACACCCTCTTCTTTTTTTCTTCTTTTCTTTTATATTTCTTCAGTAGTAACTGCATCTGCTTGAATGATCGGTTGGATTTCCTTCATTCAGATCAACGGCGATGCTTCCTTCTCCTGCGCGATACGTGCAAACATGGTTTTTCCTTCCAACTGTCCTGTTTCTACAACCGCTACAGTGACATATTAGAAAATATATAGTCTATGGAGTTACAGATAACTCAACAGACTTTCTTTGTTGATTTAACTATAAAACACGTGCATAAATTTAACTATCCGATGCTCAGGTGCATTTCGGATACTTATAAACTTAACTATCCGATGCTCAAATGCATTTCAGATAGTTACAATTAACTCACCGATATATAGCTTAAGTAAATCTACCAGATCTCGACGCATGTCAGCAGCAGTTTAATCATAAAATAACATTTCGAAGAGTTACAGGTCTAACTATCCGATGCTCAGATGCATTTCGGATAGTTATAGCTAACTCACCGAAAATCCACTTAAGTCACTTACCTAGAACATGACACGTATCCTTAGCTATTTTATAAATAAAAAGAGATTTTGGAGAGTTACAAGGATAACTATCCGAAGCTCAGCTGCAATTTCGGATAGTTATAGATAACTCACCGAAAGTTCACTTAAGTCATTCATTCTGGTTTCGACATGCGTACTTTAGGAAATAATAAAATATTCTCTCAAAACATAACTGTTCGGCAATTTAAACATAACTATCCGATACATATTCGGTATGTTAAACATAACTATCCGAAATATCAGAAAATTCGGATACTTAAAAATTTCACAGCTTGCAACTTACCGATAGTTCATAAATGTACTAAATTAACATTAATTCCCCAAAATTAAGTAGATTCTTCAATTAAAGCATATAACAGTGCAATTATAACATAATGGCTTAATTCTCATATGATAAGCTAAATATTATGCAATTAACCATCATTTAACCGTTAATAATATGCACTTTTTCATTCTAAACACTTCCCCCATACCTAAATTTTGCTAGTCCCTTAGCAAACTAAGATCTAATTAATTGGTTTTTAAAAGTGCTAGAATTAATTCTTCCCCTTTTGTTTTTTCTTCTGTTTAGCATAAAAATATATTCTGTATGTTTCAGTAATCAACCTGCAAAGATATTTAGAATATATGTAAATTACATACAAAGTATATCATCTTCATATAGGTGTTAATTATATTATCGTTTGTTCTTCTTTTCATCATCTATCATCCTGAATTTTCCAATAAGATTTCTAGAAGAAATTTCAACAACATATGAATCAAAGTACAATCCAATTCAATCTGATTAAGACAAGTAGAATAAAGAATTGTATTTCCATTAAACAACTTCAAAAGTCAATTCCAGATTCATATTTCAGCAATTCTAGATAATAGAAAATATACTCGATTCATAAGATATCTGTATTTCACAAAACACTTGTATCTTTTCAGAACAGTATATGTTTTTTTTTTTTTTTTTTGTACATTAAAAGTTAATTTGACAAGCTTGAATCATACAAGAGCTTTCTAATGTACCCATGTAATGAGCTTTCAGTCAACAATCCCAGATCTGATTAGGATCTTAGGTTGCCAGATTTCAAGAGTCCTTTTTCAGATCAACAATCCTTACATACCTATCTGCTCAAGTACAAAAGGCTTGTGATCAAACAAGTCAATAAACTCTCAAAAAATTTTCTTCTTCTTTTTTTTTTTTTTTAAAATAAAATGCACACACAAAACAAAGCATTAATCACATACTGTATATGCAAGTATTTCATTAACACAAATGCAGTAAAACACCAATCTCATATAATCCTGCTTCTATCATTTACTAAAAATATGAATACATAACAATAAGCTCATACTTTATCTGTAGTTTAATAAGATCTACACATAAATCATTCTACAAGTTCAATCAGTCAAAGTAAATGTATCTTTCATCATGTGTTTCATTTAATCTAGAATTCACATCTCAGCTCTTCCAGGACATCAGATAATTTTCTGATTAAGCATTAAGTATTCGGATTTCATTTTAAAATCGTGAAACTATTAAACTCATGAAATTCAGAAAAAACATAAGATACTATATCTAGATTTACATAAATAATAAATTCTATAGCATCTTCTTTAGCCTTCTAAATATAACATTCAAGCAGTTTATAAAAATTTTACAATCTCAATTATTAGATAGTTATAGCAAGTTCATAAAAATTTTCAATTTCCTCAAAACTTTGCAGTACCATTTTAATTCCTTTAATTAACAAACTTACATGGCTGTTACTTTAATTACCTCCCCCCCATACCAACATTTTTCATTATCCTCAATGTAAAAGATTTGACAATAAATATAGTAATTGTAGCAGGCATGAATAAAGTTTTGTTTGATTTAAAAGTCAGGATAAGTAATTGGTTGCATACCTTGTTCCATTTGTATCTCCTTCTGCATATTCCGATTTTTGATTCTGAAAAACTTTTCATTCCGAGATAAACACAGAATATAAAACAAAATAACATTTAACAGATATTAATAAATCAGTGTCTTGTGTGGAACCCATACTCCTATGCCTTTGGTGGCTCACAAGCAAGCTAGTTGGTTTCTCAGAACAGATACCAACAAACTGGATTGATATTTTGTTTTATTTGTTTTTTTTTTTATAAAATGAACATGAAAATTTCAAAATTCCTTTTTTTTTCTTTCTAAAAATAAATGCAGAATACACAACGTTAAACACACAAAATCACAGCTTAAGAACATAATTGAAAAGTAGAAACAAATGGAATAAATGTATTAGTCCAAGCAAACTTTTTAAGCATAGTTTTTCTTGCTATTAATTCTGTTTTAATGCAGTTCTTGTTCCTTCTTAATTTGTAAACATGCAATATATTATAAATTCCAAATACAAGTGTATTACCATTAATGATATGTAATGCAGAAAGGGATCCTTTTTGGTTTTAGGGTAATGTAGTAGTTTCTATTTCTACATCTATTTCAATATACTCCTCTTCCCACTTCCATTCATTCATGTCTTCCATAATCCATATTTGAAATTTCATCAGTTCATCCCACCATCTTATCAGACATAAAGTAGGATCATATTCTTCATTATACCACATTCCTATTTGAATTTCATTAAACTCTGCAGATGGTGGTTTAGCTATTTCACTCGGTATAGGTAAAATTTCTATATAATCATCATAACTGTCTATGCTCACTATGTATAAATCAGATCTATATGCTAATGATATCTCCGTGACTAAATAGATATATCCATCAAGTATGACATGTGTTTGGTTAATTAATGATTTCTATCCTAGATATATAATAATGTTTTCATTCCAAGATCTGTTCAGAAAATTATACACACTTAAGTGTAAATCTTCACCCCAATTTCCTGTAGGTCTCCAATAATATAATTTTTCAAGAATTGCAGAATTTTTATCAGAAAATATTAAAGCTTACAGTTAGTGCTTCAAATCTATTAGGTCTTCCTATATTCCATTCTTCTCTTGTTATAGGATTTCGTATCAAAACATCAGGTCATATTAAACTTGCATACCTTGGTCTCGTCTTGTACATGATTAATCCTTCATCTATCCCCATAATATAATTTATTCCTTCTAATGCATTGGGTGGAATTCTAGTAGTTTCTTCCATAGCCAAATATTCATGGGTATTTGAACTACGATTAAATGACCTCCATATGAATCCTTCTCTAATCTTAGTCATTTTTGCAGCTTGTAGTCCCTGAAAATATTTTTCTTCAATACAGTCTTTAATTTCCTTTGATACACAACACAGCTTGCACAGATATTTAGCTGACAAGTTACTTAGTACTTCACTTAGTGCATCCAACGGTAATTGCATCAATTCCATTTGTCGATTCTGTAAAACACAAACAAAAATTTAGTAGAGATAAAAATTAACATAACTACTGCATACCCTCATGGAGTTAAGGCATAACTCAACAGACTAAGTTCGTTGAGTTAAAAATTAACTCTACAATACTATTAACTAAAAATAAAACATATATACATATAGATAGTTGCTTCAGAAATGCTGCTTCATTCAGCTACCCTCCCAGAAGAGGTATCAATTTCATTAACCGTTCTATTCACAGGATTAGGTATAGTTTGTATTGGCAATCCTCTAGTAGGTCTAACTTCCATTGGTTCCTTTTGTCTAAGTGATATATTTCTATTCTGATTTTGAATTGCAGCATTTCCAAATATAAATTCTAGACAATTGTTTACTTGTTGGATTATCTTTTCTAATTTCTCAATTCTAGCTCCTTGTTCAATTAATACTTCATAACTTATGTTCTTCTCATTTATATTTTCTCCTCCTTGAAAATTGTTGTTTCTCCAAGATAAATTCGGGTGATTTCTCCAATTAGGATTATAAGAATTTCCTAAGTTATCTCTCTGGTTTCTAGCATAAATAATATCTAAGTCATTTATGTTTGTATTCTTTTCTGCTAGCTTTTGATTTAATGATAACTCTTCTATTTTCTTTGTTAATTCATTTAATTTCACCTCAAGTATACTATTGGAATCTATTTCATGCATTCCTCTTGGCAATATTCTTTTATCTACAATAGCTTCAGCCGAATTTTCCCATTGTGCAGTTCTTTTTGCAAAATTTTCTAAATATGCCCATGCTTCTTCACTACATAATTTTAAAAATCTATTTTGACAAGTAGATTCTAATAAAGATTTCGTTGAAACATCTATGCCTTCATAAATTATACCTATTAATTGTGTTTTACTCATTGCATGATGTGGACATTGAGTTAGTAAATCTTTAAATCTTTCAAAATATTTCCAGAAGGATTCACCTTGTTTTTGGCTACACATTAATATTTCTTTCTTCTTTTTAATCGTTTGATGTGTTGGACAATATTTTTCCAAAAAAATAGAGCAAAATTCAGTCCACGTAGAAATTGAATCAGGCGATAGAGTATATAACCATCTCTTAACTGTATCTTTTAAAGAAAAAGGGATATATCTAAGTTTAATAGCATCTATACTCATGTTCGACATTTTCATCATTTGACAAACTTCGTTAAATTCTCTAAGGAAATAATAGGCATCCTCTCTTTCTAATCCATGAAAATGTGGCAATTGACTAATATAATTAGATTTCAATTCAAACCTAACTCCCTCAAAGTTTAGCAATCGAATACATGAAGGTTCATCAATTAATTCAGGATACAGAATTTCTCCTAATGGTTTTTCTACTAGAGCAGCCATCTCTACGTTCTCTTTTAAAGAAAGGTTAGCTACACCCCAAAGAATTTCGTTAAAGTTCAATTCAGAAAATTTTTCAGTACTCCTCTGTAATGAAAATTCCTAAGTAGGTGTTCTTACTAATCGTTTAGTGCTTAGAGAATGAGTCCATGTGCTCATAAATAAATAGCAGAAGATTAATTACATACAAGTCTGAAGCTTTCCATTCTATAAATATTTGTTGTTGGATGAAGTTGAATCAACTACTTCTCCTTCCAGTTCCTCCAATGCCTTCTCCTTTCTTTTAAAAGTGCTGGTAACTCGTAAATAACATTCTGTTTCATATATATACTGCGCATCCATAAAGTGAATAAATCTCGTTGCAAAAACGTGTCTTGCAACGTGCATCGTGGTTCCTGTTTTTATGGGTACGTGTACCACTACTAATTTCAAATTTTGGTAACCGCTAAACCGACGAAGCTTCGTTCGTAGTTAAAAGAATAACCGTTCTGCTTAATCCACGAACTAACCTCGTTGAGTTATAGAAAACTCAATAGAATACAGTCGATTACTGTTGCTAACTCCACGGACTAACCTCGTTGAGTTATTGATAACTCAACAGGGTGACCTTATATTATATTACTGACCTCGTAGAGTTACGGTTAACTCAACGGACTTACTTCGTTGAGTTAACACTTAGCAACTTCTAAGTTTTACTCTTGTAAGTTCCTCTCTGCTCTTTTTTTTTTTTTTTTCTTCTTCATTCTGCTAACTGTAATAAAGTTAAATCTATGCCATTAATGCCTCATTTTGATTAAAATACATTTAAATCTGAACATTATATAAAGATTTAACTTGCAGGTCATTTTATGTTATGCAAAATTTACATTTTACCTTATAACATGCAGAAATTTTTAAGCGGTTATCCTATCATTCAGCAAATTGTAAATTTGTTACATATTCATTCATAAAGTTCCACAAATTACATAATATTCAATAAATTCCATTCATTTTACATCCAAACACGTATGAAAATTGCATCTAAAAAATTATATTCATTAATATGAATCAATTACATTACAAGTACATCATACAATTTCATACAATTTTACACAAGTAGACGAACAATACAATTTAATCTCTATGCCTAAGTTCATCTACTTCCTTTTGGAGTTTTTCTAATTGCTACTCTAATTGATTTATCCTCTCTACTACTCCTGCAATTCCTCCAAAAGGTACAGCTAGTTCTGCAGCTACAAAATTTTTGTATTCTTTCACTGAAATGGTTCTAGATCTGATCCTTTTTGATGTCCATTTACTGAAATCGATACAGTCCACCATCAGTAGTGGAATCAAATCTCCATAAAATAATTTCTTCTTCACTTTTTCAGCTTGGAGATAAAAACTACAGACCAATTTATTAGGATCTTATTTACAACTGCATATGTGGCCCATTTGACAAATTGACTTAATTCTATGTCATGGCCCTATCTTTGATAGACATTCTTAATCAGAATGTTAGCTACCATGTGTGCTTTACCATTTAAATGCTTCAATCTGTTTAATAATGGCACACCAAGATTGATAGCTAAACAATCCTTAATTTGCTGTTCAGTCCATTCAACTACAATTGTATCTTCCAAAATTATTATTCCTTCATTTTTTAAACCAAATATGTTGTGGAGAAGCTCTGGTGTTATCTGTACATCAGCTTCCTCCATGTTTGAAATTAATCCTTTTTCTCTTTCTCTCAGATTTGCATAGAAACAGGGCACTAAATTTTCATATAATGCATGCCCTCTTTCTTGAGATATAAATTGCAGTAGACCTTGGAATTCAAATAGATCTTTGATTTCTTGCATTCCATCCCAATTTACGGGTCTACTGTAAATAATATCGTAACCCCTTATTTCTTGATATTTAGTATAAGCTTCCTGACTACTAAAGTGTACTTCATTCAAAATTGTTGTTTCAGTCAGGTTAGGAAGGTGACTTTGTTGCTCTAGAGGGGTTTGTACTTGATCTTCCTCTAGCATAGGTTGCATTTGAACATTCTATCCAGATTCCTGAATTTTGCTTTTGCTTCTATCTGTGGTGGTTAGCCAGTAGAACTCTCCACTTTGTCTTGAATTCTTTCCATAATTTGCTGAAGAGTTTCTTGCTCTTCAGTGGAATATGTGAAATTATTTTTGTCCAAATGGCTTCTTTCAGCCTCTTCATTTTCTACTCTTTCTTCTTCCTCCTGACTACCAATCTGTTCTGTTACTGTTCTTTCTGATTCTGTAACAGATTGGGATGGAGTCACGGGCAATTCAGTTTCTGCCCTAATTTCTGTTTCTTCTTGTACAGGCTGCAGACTAATTTCAGCCTGATTTTTTTCTTTTCTTTGCTCCTCCTTAGAATTGGATAGTAGGTTAATAAAAATCTGCTCCATAGGCCCTGTAAAAATTGGTACTTCAGATTTAATTTCTTCATATTCACGCACTTTTTCTTTTCCTTTCTTTTTTCTGATTAGTTGTGCTTGTTCTTCCTCTTCTTCTTTTGAAATTAAATCTACAAAAATAGGCTCTACAAGCCTTCGAGCCACAGGTACTGGCTCTTCCTGTTTAATTCTTCCAATAATTGCTGGTCTCGAAGGACCAGCTTCATCTCCTTTTGCAGCAGGTTTGGCAGCAGTTCTGGCAGTAGCTTCGTGATGCTGTTCCACTTTGATTTTATATTGGGCTTTCAACTTTTCTACAGCCCTCTTTTGTACAGTGCATCAAACACCAGGTGTGCTTTAGCCACTACCAAATCTTCTGATTCTCCTTGGTTCTTCCCAACTTGAACCAGTTCTGCAAATTCTCTTATTTCTTCTTTAGTCGAAGGCCCCATCATTTCTACTCGTGCCAATGGCTTAAATGGTGGAACTGAAGGTCCAGGTTGCTGCTCCTCAGGAACAGGTCTTTTAGTAGTTGGTTCCTCCCGTTCTTCAATTGCCTCTTCTTCATTTTCTTTCCTTTCTTGCTCCTAGATCGCCCATTTAGCTCGTCTACAGATTCGTCTTTTGAACTAGAGTCAGGACTTACGTTGGATTAATTCTAGGGAAACTTCATTACTTGGCCTTATTTGTCTTTCTTTGCTAACTACAATTTCAATTGCTACTCTGATACGTGTCTCCATTATATGGGGTATTTGTATACCCATATTTACTAAATCTCTTCTAAACTTGAAAAGTTCTGATTCTACCTCTATAGCTCTTTCTCTCTTGTTGTATTTCTGATCTTCTACCGCGTGTGCTACTCTTATGATTCCTTCAAAAATTATGATGTATCAACAGCTCTTCCCAGAATTCAGGCGTCATCTTCCTCATCGTGGAGTTACACAATAGCATGGAATCACTCTAATTTCTACTGTTCTAGATTTTAAATGATTTGCCGGATAATGCCCCCAAAACCCTAGGTTTTAGTTTAAATAAGCCCTAAGTTTAGGCGGGTAATCGGGTCATTTCCTGAACCAACTATTACTATTTTATTTGAGGTCTTAGCTATAGTACTCCGTTGAGTTACAGTTAACTCAACGGAATAAGCTCGTTGACTAACTCAAGACTCAACGGAGTAAGCTCATTGAGTTAAGCGTAACTCAACGGACTTCTCGTACAAGCAAATATAATAAAAATATTATAGAGAATAGTTTTTCTATTTTTCTACCGGTTTAACCGATACTATGTTTCGGTCAGACCTAAATATTTTTTATTTTTTTATTTTTCTTTCGATTGAACCGATACTACGTTTCGGTAAAACCAATATTTTTTCTTGAAAATTAATATACAATTTTTTTAATGTTCCGGTCATATCGATGGATCCAGTCGGTTGAACTGCAACTATTTTTATGTTTTATATATATATTTAATGTTTTATATATATATATATATATAAAAACATAAAAACTGATTTCTTACTAAGTAAAGCTCGAGTAGTCCTCTACTCTGACTTCTATAATTCCAAAGGAGCTTTTTGGTGTTTTCAGAATAGGTTTAAGTCTTTGTCCATTTACTTTAAATATATTCTGATTTTTAGGATTTTCAATTTCAATAGCTCCATAAGGATAAACATTTCGAACTATGTAAGGTCCTACCCATCTAGATCTTAATTTTCCTAGATAGTTATGGAGTCTAGCCATATAAAGATATACTTCTTGTCCTATTTCAAAGCTTTTAGGAATAATTTTTCTATCATGCCAGACTTTAATTTTCTCTTTTTCTCTTACAATACTCAAATAAGCTTCATTTCTAAATTCTTCTAATTCAATTAGTTGCATTTTCCTATTTTCAGCAGCTTGATTTAAATTAGTGTTTAGAGTTTTTAATGCCCAATAAGCTTTATGTTCTATTTCAGCAGGTAAATGACAACTTTTTCCATATACTAGCCTAAAAGGTGACATACCTAAGCTCGTTTTATAAGCAGTTCTATAAGCCCAAAGTGCATCTATCAATCTATTAGCCCAATCTGTTCTAGTAGGATTTACTACTTTTTCCAAGATTAATTTAATTTGTTTGTTTGCACTTTCTACTTGTCCACTTGTTTGCGGATGATATGATGTTGCAATTTTGTGGTTTACTCCATACTTCTTCATTAAGGCTTCAAAACTTCTATTACAGAAATGAGTTCCTCTATCACTGATAATAGCTTTAGGTATTCCAAATTTGGCAAATATATTTGTTCTTATAAATTGTATTACCACTTTGTTATCATTAGTTTTTGTAGGAATAGCTTCTATCCATTTAGATACATAATCCACCCCCAACAATATGTAATTAAATTGATTAGACATAGGAAATGGACCCATAAAATCTATTCCCCACACATCAAAGATTTCATCCTCAACAATAAGATTAAGAGGCATCATATTCCTCTTTGATATTCTTCCTATTTGTTGACATCTTAAACAACTTAAGCAATATTTATGAGCATCTTTGAATAGTGTTGGCCAATAAAACCCACATTGCAGAATTTTTGCAGCAGTTTTCCCTAAACCAAAATGTCCTCCAGAAGCTTGGTCATGACAAAAAGACAATATGCTCGAATATTCAGTATCTAGAACACACCTCCTTAAAACCAGATCAGGACATTTCTTAAATAAGTATGGGTCTTCCCAATAGTAATATTTTACTCTTGAGAAAAACAATTTCTTATCCTGTCTATTCCAATCCTTAGGTGTTAAACCAGTAGCTAAGCAATTAACTATGTCTACATACCAAGGCATTGTGTTGATGGTCATTAATTGTTCATCAGGAAAATTATCCTTAATTTCAATATCTGATTTTTCTATTTGTAATCTTGATAAATGATCTGCTACTACATTCTCACAACCTTTTTTATCTTTAATTTCTAGATCAAATTCTTGCAATAATAATATCCATCGGATCAATCTAGGTTTAATTTCTTTTTTCTTTATTAGATGTTTTAGAGCTAAATGATTCATGTATACTATTACTTTAGCTCCAATCAGATATGATCTAAACTTTTCTAAAGCGAACACAACTGCTAATAATTCTTTTTCCGTAATTGTGTAATTAACTTGAGCATCATTTAAGGTTTTACTTACATAATGAATCACTCTAGGAGATTTTTTTATCTTCTGTCCTAACACTACTCCTACGGCAAAATCAGAAGCATCGCACATTAATTCAAATGGATGGTTCCAATTAGGTGCTTGAATTATAGGAGTTTAAATTAAGCTAGTCTTAAGTCTGAAAAATGCTTCCTTGCAATTTTTATCAAAGTTAAATGGAACATCTTTTAATAGATTAGTTAAAGGTCTAACTATCTTGCTAAAGTCTTTAATAAATCTTCTATAAAAACTAGCATGTCCTAGAAATGATCTAATATCTTTTACTGATTTAGGTTCTGATAGATTAGAAATTACTTCTATTTTAGCTTTATCTACTTCCAACCCTTTTTTAAAAACAACATACCCTAAGACTATTCCTTATTTAACCATGAAGTGACATTTTTCCCAATTTAAAACTAGATTTTTTTCCACATAGTGTTTTAATATTTGGTCTAAATTGCTTAAACACACTTCATATGAGTTGCCATATACAATAAAATCATCCATAAATATTTCTAAAAAATCTTCAGTCATTCCAGTAAATATGCCCTGCACACACCTTTGAAAGGTAGCTGGCGCATTGCATAATCCGAATGGCATTCTTTTAAAAGCATAAGTTCCATTAGGACAGGTGAAAGTTGTTTTCTCTTGATCCTCTAATGCTACTTGAATTTGATTATACTCTGAATACCCGTCTAGGAAACAAAAATATTCTTGCCCTACTAATCTTTCTAGCATTTGATCTATAAAAGGTAAGGGAAAACGATCTTTCCTAGTCACAGTATTCAGCTTTCTATAGTCTATACATACTCTCTAGCCTGATTTAATTCTAGTAGGTATCAAGTCTTGACTTTCATTCTTAATAACTGTTAATCTTGATTTCTTGGGAACTACATGGATTGGACTAACCCACGAGCTATCATAAATTGGATAAATTATATCATTATCTAACCATTTAACTATTTCCTTCCTAACTACTTCTTTAAGGTTTGGATTTAATCTCCTCTCAGAAATTCTAACAGGTTTAGCATTCTCTTCTAAATATATGTGGTGATAGCATAAAGTTGAACTTAACCCTTTTATATCAGTCATAGTCCATCCTATTGCTTCTTTATAACTTTTTACTACATCTTTTAATTTAGCTATTTGATCCTCTTTTAAATCTGAAGCAATAATGATTGGACAGGTTCGTTTATCTTCTAGAAGTACATAGGTTAATTCAGGAGGTAAAGGTTTTAATTCTAAATGCTGCCCATCAGAAGCTAGAGCTCCTAATTGAACATCATCATTTTTTAAATTAATTTCTTCCCAATCTCCTTCTATATTTATGCTTTCACTTTCTTCTAAAGTTTCAGAATTAATTTACCTATTTAATTCTTCTTGAATCACATCATCTAACATATCTCCTTCATCCTCTAAAAAGTCTACGGTATGTAAGGACATTTCTAACTCCTCAAACCTTTCTGGTTTGAAAATATTTAATTGAGTATCCTCATTACCATATGCTAACTTCATTACTCCAGTTTTACAATTTATAACAACCCCTGATGTTGCTAAAAATGGCCTTCCCAAAATTAAAGATGTATCACTATTTTTATGCTTAATTTGTTGCGAATCCAAAATTACAATATCAATAGGATATATAAAATTCTTGATTTTAATTAAGACATTCTTTATTTTTCCTCTAGGGTATCTTATACTTCTATCAGCTAATTGAATAACCATACTAGTAGGAGTTAAGCCTTCTAATCCTAAGGATGCAAATATATCACTTGGCATAACATTTATATCTGCACCTAAGTCTATTAAGGTTCTTTCTAGAATGGTATTTCCTATGGTGCATTATATAACAGGGATTCCAGGATCAGATAACCTTTTAGGAATTTGTGGCAGAAATAGAGAACTACTTTGCTCAGCTAAAAAAACCTTTCTAAGAACTTTTCGCTCTCTTTTCTTAGTACACCAATCCTTCAGAAATTTAGCACAAGGTGGCATATTTTGTAATAAATCTAACAAAGGAATGTTAACTTGTACTTTTTCAAAAATTTCACTAATTTTTTCTTATTTTTCTGGAATTGTTTGTTGTAATCTTTCAAGATAGGGTGTTAAAGATTTTGATTTCAAAGACTCTTTTTCTTTTAGTTGATTTGTTTGATCATTTTTAGCTTCAATCGTAGATTCAGATTGTTCTTCAGTGATTTCTAGATTTTCAGCTATTACATTTTCATTATCATTTTGATTTTTACTCTTGTCCACCTTCATATCATTTTCATTTTGAGTTCTTGGTGGTATATCAGTTCCAGATCTTAATGTTAGACATACATCTTCTAGATTTTCATTACTTTCATAATGTTTTTGTATATCATTTTCGTGATTATGATCTTCAATTGTTTTTAGTTTTAAAGTGCATTCTTTAAATTCTCTTGCATTAGTGTTTTCTGTTTGTTGTATATTTTGCAAGTTATGCAGGTTTATAACATTATAATTTTCATTGTCCTATTGCATAACTTGTATTTTCATTGCACTTTTATCTAATGCTTTTAATTTTGTTTCCAGATCATCTAATTTCATTGCATTCAATTTTTGATCAATTTTCTTTATGGTTTTTTCAGTTTCGTAAATTATATCCTTTTTAGGTTCTGAATATGCTTCCTTATAGTTTAACTGGTTGACTTCTTGTTGTTGACACAAAGTATTCCAGTTTGTCCAGATTTTGCTCTATACTATGCTCCAATCTGTCATAGCTATCCTAAACTTCAGTGTCTCTCATCATATTACACATTCTATACTAATCATCAATTGGGTAAACTATAGGATTCTCATACTCAGCTCTATTATATTGAGGATAATTCATTTGTTGTTCATGGGATCTAACAATCTGTAAATGTTTCAATTTCAAACAATCAGAAATGTCATGTCCTTCAGAATTGCAGAATTCACATATGCTAATTACAGGTTTCAGAAATCTTTGAGCATAAGTGTATGCCATATTCTCAATTACAGAAGAAAACACACAACTCTGGCTATTAAAATGAAACAGCTTTAACAGTTACTTATATTAATTCAATTCAATTCCCCAGCAACGGTGCCATAAAACTTGTTTGTGTTTTCCCAGCACTACACTAGAAAAACTTGGATTTGTTACTTCTGTTTTACTTAGTTAATTTATCTTTATGTCTATTCTTACTTTTAGAAGTAAACAAACAACCTTTAATACAATTTAGATATTAATTCCAATTTGTACTTTAACTGTAAGTGCACAGTGTCTCTTGTATCAGTGTGCAAGTACAGGTCGATCCCATAGGGAATTGCTGACGAATTTAAGAACTGTTTGATTGTTAACAATTCAAATTTATATTCAATAAGCACTCCATTGAATTACAGTTAACTCAATGGATAAAGTTCGTTGAGTTATGGCTAACTCAACGGACTATCCTCGTGGACTTAAGTTAACTCCACGAGCCTGTCTCTTCTTTATAATATTGCTATTTACAGAGGAATTCAACCAACCATTGGGCGATTCCACACATTGTAAATAACATCAATTAAGCTTTTTAATGCTAGTTAACATTGGATTTATCATTAAGCAATACTAACATTCAGGTAATTCAAATAGTAACCATTAAAATCTTTAAGTCTTTTATACGAACCAATTTCAGTAAACTGTAAAATTAAAACTAACATAAAACAATCACAAAACTGATACAGATAACATCAGTCACGATACAACATTCAAATACAACATACAAACAAAGATAAATTGTTTTTGGTATTTTGTTTTGATGTGAACATGGAAATGGGTGAAAGGTGAAATGTAAAGTAATCTCACTTGATAGTAAATACTTCCGACACTACTTGCAACGCAATTACACCACTAAAAATTAAACCACTTACAATTTTATCTCCTCTCCCTATAGAATCGCAAGTCCAGAATTGCAAGATGATCTCCTCTTCAGCATACAGGCATCAACCCGAAGCTAAGGCTAAAAGCTTTATAATCTCCTGAAATATGAGTCGACGCTTGGTGAAAATGGCTTCCCTTCCCGCGATGCGGTCATTCCTCATAGTGGTTGTCAAGTATTGTGTATGGCTCGGAATTGACCCGACATCAGGCAAGTATCCTCACAAACCTCCAATGGTTGGTGATTATGGTGGTGATGATGGTGGTGATGGTGATTGGTGTGGTACTTCAGAGAATTGTGACGCCGATCCTCCTCTGCACACACTGTCCATCCATCGATCACTCATCGATCACCCATCGATCACACCCTCTTCTTTTTTTCTTCTTTTCTTTTATATTTCTTCAGTAGTAACTGCTTCTGCTTGAATGATCGGTTGGATTTCCTTCATTCAGATCAACGGCGATGCTTCCTTCTCTTGCACGATACGTGCAAACGTGGTTTTTCCTTCCAACTGTCCTATTTCTACAACTACTACAGTTACATATTAGAAAATATATAGTCCGTGGAGTTACAGATAACTCAACGGACTTTCTTAGTTGATTTAACTATAAAATACGTGCATAAATTTAACTATCCAATGCTCAAGTGCATTTCGGATACTTATAAGCTTAACTATCCGATGCTCAGATGCATTTTGGATAGTTACAATTAACTCACAGATATATAACTTAAGTAAATCTACCAGATCTCGACACATGTCAGCAGCAGTTTAATCATAAAATAACATTTCGGAGAGTTACAGGTCTAACTATCCGATGTTCAGATGTATTTCGGATAGTTACAGCTAACTCACCGAAAATCCACTTAAGTCACTTACCTAGAACATGACACGTGTCCTTAGCTATTTTATAAATAAAAAGAGATTTCGGAGAGTTACAGGGATAACTATCCGATGCTCAACTGCAATTTCAGATAGTTATAGATAACTCACCGAAAGTTCACTTAAGTCATTCATTCTGGTTTCGACACGTGTACTTTAGGAAATAATAAAATATTCTCTCAAAACATAACTGTTCGGCAATTTAAACATAACTATCTGATACATATTCGGTCTGTTAAACATAACTGTCCGAATTTGTTCGGTATGTTAAACATAACTGTCCGAAATATCAGAAAATTCGGATACTTAAGAATTTCACAATCTGCAACTTACCGACAGTTCATAAATGTACTAAATTAACATTAATTCCCCAAAATTAAGTAGATTCTTCAATTAAAGCATATAACAGTGCAATTATAACATAATGGCTTAATTCTCATATGATAAGCTAAATATTATGCAATTAATAATATGCACTTCTTCATTCTAAACACTTCCCTAAGTGTCTCAACACTTACACACTTGCTTTCAGGTCAAAGCAAGAACCAACCACACAGAAGTTTTCAAGTATAAACTCTAGAAAACCAACACTCTGAAGTTTTTAGGTATAAACTCTAGAAAACCAACACTTAGAAGTTTTCAGGTATAAACTCTAGAAAACCAACCTTTTGAGTTTTTAGGTCGAAACTCAAATGAACAATTGAATGTAGCTTTCTGGTTGAAGCCACGAACCAAATGATCCTTCTTGGATCAGATTTTCAACACATGGAGCGCTTTAAGAATCTTCTTGTAAATCCAGCTTTCAATCGATTCTTTGTTGAACTGAATTTGAGCTTTCATCTATATCAGTAATTAATCTGCAATGTATACTGTATCTCTGTATGTATATGAGCAAAAGGTATCTAAATCCGTTATCTATATCTTGTATATATACCTGATATGTACAACGATCATATTTTCTTCCAACGGATGTATTCTACTATACTTGATTAGACTCGAGTCCCAATACGGTAAGTTACCGTTCAAAAAATCATTTCAAGATATCTTACCGATTTTCCTATCCTTCCAGATAGTTAGCTATGCAACTCTCCGAAGAGTATTTGTAACTCACTGAAAGATCACTTAACCTTTACTGCTAGGTAGGATTCCAGAATGTTAAATGTGAGTTGCCATTCAATCGGATACTTATAACTGTAACTCATCGAATAGTTATGTACTTGTTGGATAGTTTGTCTTTGTTAACTTTTTGATTGCTTTAATTTAACACGTGCATAAAGGCTGACTTAAGTTTCGGATGGTTATCCCTATAACTCACCGAAATGCTTTAGGATTTCGGATAGTTGTCTTTCTAATTCTCCGAAAACTTATTTGCACTTCTTTCTGGAATTCTACACGTGGGAAATTCAATGACTTAAGTTTCGGATGGTTAAACTGTAACTCACCAAAACTCTTTTGAAATTTTGGATAGTTATCTTTCTAACTCTCTGAAAACCCATTTGAGCATCTGTTTGGAATTCTGCACGTGGGAAATTCAATTACTTAAGTTTTGAATAGTTAAACTATAATTCACCGAAACTCTCTTGAAATTTCGAATAGTTATCTTTGTAACTCTCTGATTTTCCCTTTTAAGCTTTCAACTGCCGGCTTCTCCATTTTGCACGTGCATAATAAAATGACTTAAGTTCCGAAAAGTTATGCCTGTAACTTACCGAAAACTCAAATAGTTATCTAACTCTCCGAAAAGAAAACTCGGATAGTTATCTAACTCTCCGACAAGTTTTTTAAGCTTCCGTTCTGTATTTCTGCACGTGATTTACTGAATGACTTAACTTTTGGATAGTTATACCTGTAACTCTGTAACTCTCCGACAAGTCCTTTAAGCTTCCAGATAGTTAACTCCTTAACTATCCGATCATTCAATCCCCTTAACTGTCTGATTAAATAACTCTCCGAAGGCTTTGTAAAATCGGATAGTTATCCTTCTAACTGTCCGATAAACTTGCTGTTGTTTTACTCTTTGGACCTATAACTGTCCGATTTTCCTGTAACTTTAAGGCAGTATCATCTGGAAACTTCTCCATCTATTCATTTGCATGGAATTTGTTCTATCTGCCTTTTGATCTAATGCTGCACTGACTTAACTGTGAAATACAATATGTTTCCTCACATAGGTTTTGCATTATCAAAATATTAGGGTCCTAACAATCTCCCCCTTTTTGATAATGACAAAAACCTTTACATTAAATTACATGTATTTCACTCCCTAGATTGTTGCTCTACATTCAATTACACAGAAACTAAGTAAAGCAAAGATTTACAATGAATATAATACAATAAAGTTAAATTCTCACCTTGTCTATGTGTTGGGAATGCTCCCCCTACCTTCTATGTAATTTTCTATATTCTTCTCCCCCTTTTTGTCATTAGATAAAAGGAGTTCCACAATTTTCTTTTGCTGACTTTTCTTCTCCCCTTTTTGTCATTAAATTTGTATATGATGATATACCAATTTTCTGATCTCTGTAATCCCGTCAGATATCAAGTTGTGAAAAGAATCAAATGCATCAATATCTTCAAATACCAATTTTTGATTGTCCATCAAATGTAGACTGTTGATGTGTAGATCTCAATTGTTGAGATATTTTCATCATTGCAATCTATTTTCTTCTTTTCCTTTGATTTGTGCTGCTTTTCTTCTTTCTTATTCGAGCACAGTATCAATTGAAGTGTCAATTTCCTTAATCCTTGTCTGATGCCAGTTATTGACATTCTATCATCTGAGAAGTCAGTAATTGCTCTCCTGATTTGTGATATTTCTTCCTTTGTTTACATGTAATTACTACATCATCTGTAAAAACTGAAAATAGTGAAATGCCAATAGTTAATGTAGCAATTTATAAATATGCAGTTAATATTTGTAATTTCTGCCACATGCTCTCCCCCTATCTGTATGGAGGTTCTTTGATTTATAATAGCAAGCTATAGGCTCTCCCCCTATATGCATGCCCTCTTTATACACTTTTATTTTGTACTGAAGTAACATTCTGAATTCTCTTCATATAGTAGGTTCTCCCCCTACTTATATGTTTTTCCTTGAAGACAAATTTATTGCACCTGTTCTGCAAAATGAATGTCATATATGATACCAATTGAACTAAATACCAATTCTTAATCAAAAATATCATAAAAGATTTTCAATCAATTTGCTTCTGACTCCAATTCGTTTATCTTCTCTTAGATATTTGTTTCAAGTGGTTCTTCTATTTGCAGAATATAATTTGAAGAGTGTAATCTGTCTACTACAAATTTTGGTTGTCCTTTGATGAATCTGATTTCCCTGCATTTGTAGTCATTCAACTTGGCTCGTGCAAGCCTTGTTTCTTTTAAAGAACATGATTCAATCATTGATGCTACTTTTGATGATAATTGTTAATTTCAGAATATCATAACTAATTCTTAACTGATTGCCTTCTGAATACCAACTGTTTAGCTTCTTAAACTCTCTCTTCAATAGATTCCTTCAAAACATATGCATAGAGCAATTTGTGATTGTAATTTGGTTGCTGCAGATTTTGCTCTCCTTGAGCATTAAGATTTTAGGCACAATTTCCACTCAATCTAAGTGAGCACTTTCTACCAATTTATGGTGCCTCTTGTAATACCAAATTTTTATTGTCATAACTAGTTTGGAGCTATAGATCAACTACTCCCCCTAAACCATATAATCCTACAATTCAAATAGAAATAGATTTTGGTACCCATACTTTCTTGGGTCCATAAGTGTTAGTCCTGACAATATTTAGTTTATTGCCTTTTGGCAGCCACATTGAACTAGAACTTCTTTTGATGGCAAACACTATTGTACCATCTCTATAAGATCGGATAACACCACCACAGTAGGGTATTTCCTATGGAGTAGCATACCCTAAGCCAAATCTATTTGAGCCATGTCTTTGTGAACCAATGATTTGATCTAATCTTTTCTGTCAATTGGTAAATTTATGCACAGAATTTTTCAGATTAGTGATTTCTGATTTCAAATTTTCATTTTCATTTATCAATTTATCATTATTGCATTTTGTATCTTTAGCATGAAAATTTTCATGTTTAGTATGTGCTTCTTCTAAGCATGTAGTTCAATGCTTAATTTCCTTTTTGTACTTTTTTCATTTAACATATAAACTGTCAATAGTAGACAAAAGAATATTTACATCTAGATTATCATTGTCTACATCAGAATCACTTTGAGATGAAGTGGAACATACCTCTTGTGCTGTATAGCACACGTTTACTGGTACCTCTTCATCTGAACTAGATGAGCTACTAGAAGAACCACTGTCATCCCAAGCAGCCTTCAATGCCATTTTCTTTTTTTAGCTCCTCTTCTTCTTCTTCATTTCTTTTTCTTCTTCTTGTTGCAGTGGACAATCAGGTTGTATATGTCCCTCCTTCTTGCATTTAAAGCATATTGGTGCATTGCTTTTTGATGTGCTAGCATGATTCTTTTTCTTCATCCATTTTTTGAATTTTCTAGCCAATAGCACAACTTCATCATCATCTAAGATTTGGAGTTCCTGTGTTGATGGAAAGGCTAGTTCTTTCTTTGTTTTAGTTTTCTTTTTACCACTACCTTCGTCAACTTTCCATTCCTTCATTTGAACTTCATGGGCCAACAGGTTGCCCATTAGATCCTCTATTGAGTATTTGTTGAGGTCTTTGGAATCTTGTATCGATGTGGACTTTTGCTTCCATTCCATAGTTAAGCTTCTGAGGATTTTCTATATCTGTTCACGGACAGAAAATTCCTTTCCCAAACCTCTTAAGCCATTAATAATCTTAGTGAATCTTGAAAACATATCAGTGATAGTTTCATCATCAAGCATTTTAAATAATTCAAGCTTTCTGAGTAAAATGCTTATTTTAGTGTCTTTCACTTGGCTGGTTCCTTCAAAGGTTATTTGAAGAGTGTTCCAAGCCTCGTGAGCAGATTTACAAGCTAAAACTTTATTATATTGTTCAGTAGATAAGGCACAATAAATAATATTCAGCCCTCGAGCATCCATTTGGATGATTCTCTCATCCTCCTCAATCTAGTCATTCTCATGACTAGGTGAAATAGGTTTTCCTAGAACAACCATTTTCCATAAACTCACATCTAAGCTTCGGAGGAAACATTCCATCTTGTTTTTCCAGTAATTATAATTAATACCATCAAACAGGGGAGGATGATGAATGTTCTGACCCTCTTTGTGAAAAGATTCCATGATCTCAGATGGTTAAATCTATAAAAAGAGATCAACTTGGCTCTGATACCAATTGTTAGGAACAAATGGCTTCACTAGAGGGGGTGAATAGAGAACAGTGTAAATTTATGCCTATTTTTCACTTTACTAACTAATTTGATTAATCAGTTTGCACAAGTAATAATCAGATAAAAATATCATGCACAATGGAAATAAAGGTAAGAAACACAAGAGAATTTTAGGTGGTTCACTAACTCGGCTAGTCCACCCCCAAGGGTCACTTGGGCTTCACTAAGTGTCTCAACACTTTTTTTTTTTTTTTTTTATATAATATCTATCCTTTACATTCATTAGGGGATAGTCCTGCTAAAAAAGGTGTCTCAACACTTACATACTTGCTTTTAGGTCGAAGCAAGAACCAACCATACAGAAGTTTTCAGGTATAAACTCCAGAAAATCAACACTTAGAAGTTTTCAAGTATAAACTCCAAAAAAACCAACCTCTTGAGTTTTCAGGTCGAAACTCAAACCAACAACTGAATGTAGCTTTAAGGTTGAAGCCATGAACCAAATGATCATTCTTGGATCAGACTTTCAACACATGGAGAGCTTTAAGAATCTTCTTGTAAATCTAGCTTTCAATCGATTCTTTGTTGAACTGAATTTGAGCTTTCATCTATATCAGTAATTGATCTACAATGTATACTGTATCTCTGAATGTGTATGAGAAAAAGCTATCTAAATCCGTTGTCTGTATCTTGTATATATACCTGATATGTACAACGATCATATTTTCTTCCAACGGATGTATTCTACTGTACTTGATTAGACTCAAGTCCCAATATGGTAAGTTATCGTTCAGAAAATCGTTTCAAGATATCTTACTGATTTTCTTATCCTTTTGGATAGTTAACTATGCAACTCTCCGAAGAGTATCTGTAACTCACCAAAAGATCACTTAACCTTTACTACTAGGTAGGATTCCAGAATATTAAATGTGAGCTGCCATTCAATCAGATACTTATAACTGTAACTCACCAAACAGTTATGTACTTGTCGGATAGTTTGTCTCTGTTAACTTTCTGATTGCTTTAATTCAACACGTGCATAAAGGCTGACTTAAGTTTCGGATGGTTATCCCTGTAACTCACCGAAACGCTTTAGGATTTCGAATAGTTATCTTTCTAACTCTTCGAAAACTTATTTGCACTTCTTTCTGGAATTCTGCACGTGGGAAATTCAATGACTTAAGTTTCAGATGGTTAAATTGTAACTCACCGAAACTCTTTTGAAATTTCGGATAGTTATCTTTCTAACTCTTCGAAACCCATTTGAGCATCTGTTTGGAATTCTGCACGTGGGAAATTCAATGACTTAAGTTTCGGATAGTTAAACTATAACTCATCGAAACTCTCTTGAAATTTCGGATAGATATCTTTCTAACTCTCTGATTTTCCCTTTTAAGCTTTCAACTGCTGGCTTCTACATTTTGCATGTGCGTTATAAAATGACTTAAGTTCCAGAAAGTTATGCTTGTAACTTACCAAAAACTCGAATAGTTATCTAACTCTCCGAAAAGAAAACTTGGATAGTTATCTAACTCTCCGACAAGTCTTTTAAGCTTCCGTTCTGTATTTCTGCACGTGATTTATTGAATGACTTAACTTTCGGATAGTTATACCTGTAACTCTCCAACAAGTCCTTTAAGCTTCCGGATAGTTAACTCCTTAACTATCTGATCATTCAATCTCTTAACAGTCTGATTAAATAACTCTCTGAAGGCTTTATAAAATCGGATAGTTATCCTTCTAACTGTCCGATAGACTTGTTGCTGTTTTACTCTTTGGACTTGTAACTGTCCGATTTTCCTGTAACTTTAAGGCAGTATCATCTAGAAACTTTTCCATTTGTTCATCTGCATGGAATTTGTTCTATCTACCTTCTGATCTAATGCTGCACTGACTTAACTATGAAATACAATATGTTTTCTCACATAAGTTTTGCATTATCAAAATACTAGGGTCCTAACAAGATCAAGTTTGCATTTTAGAGAATTGAAGCATATGGTTACTCATGGTAGTAGTGATGCAAGTGGATCAGGTTTATTAGTGCATCAAAAAGAGTTTAGGGGTCATTAGAATAAGATCACAAACAAAGAGGTAGAAGCAAATCTAGGGGAAAGTACTCTAAGGACACCTGCAACTATTGTAAAGACAAGGGACACTGGAAGGTCAATTACCCAAAGTTAAAGGCAAAGGGTAGTGTAGTAGTGGTAGAAAAGGAAGATTAAGCATCTGAAGGTGATTTCTCTTTGACAGTTTCTTGTAATGCTTACTCAAATCAGGCATGGATCATGAACTCAAGTGTGTCACATCACATGACTCCCAACAGAGAATACTTTTATACCTACCACAGGTTGATGGTGGGGAGGTGACATTAGCAAATGATGATGTTTGCAATAGAGCTCACATTGGGTCTATCAAATTCAAGATGCATGATGGTATAGTGAAGATTCTAGAGGATGTTTGGCATGTGCCTAAGGCAAAAGTCTAATCTCTTTGATGGCTCTTAACTCAAAGGGATTTAGATATTCAAGTGGAGGAGGCAAGCTTCATGTCCTGAAAGGCTCCATGATTGTGATGAAAGGGGTCAAGGAAGGACCTTTATACATCCTACAGGGTTCTCCTATCATTGGTTCAATTGCTACAAGTGATGATCAACAATCTATCTCTACTATTTGGCACTCAAGGATGGGTCATCTAGGACAGAGGGGAATGCAGACACTTAGTAGTTTGAGTAGATTAGAGGGACACAAGTTTGTCAACATAGACTTATGTGAACATTGCATCTTTGGGAAGCAGAAGCATGTACAGTTTGGCACAGGGAAGCACACCACTAGAAGAACCTTGGATTATGTCCATGTTGATTGTTGGGGTCCATCCCAACAGTCCTCACTAGTAGGTTCAAGGTATTTTCTATCAATTGTTGATGATTTTTCACGTATGAATTGGGTGTTTATTATGAAACACAAAAATGAATCCTTCAAGAACTTCAAGCAGTGGAAGGCTATGGTAGATAAATAGCTAGATAGAAAGGTAAAATATCTAAGAACAAATAAGGGTTTAGAATTTTGTTTTGCTGAATTTGATGAGTTTTGCAAGGATGTTGGAATTACCAAGCATCATATGGTTAGAGGCACCCCACAACAAAATGGAGTGGCTAAATGCCTCAACCGAACTCTTTTGAAAAGACCTAGATCCATGCTCTCTCATGCTGGTTTGGGAAAAATTTTCTGGGCAGAAGTAGTTAGCATTGTTTCTTATCTTATCAATAGATCACCATCTAGTGCCATTGGTGATAAGATTCCATATGAGGTTTGGTCAGTACATGTTGTAAATTATTCAAAGATCAGGATATTTGGATGTCCTACTTACTATCACGTTCATCATGATAAGTTAGAGCCAAGAGCAAAGAAAGGTATCTTTGTAGACTATGGTATTGGTGTAAAAGGATATATAGTCTATGACACATCATCCAAAAAGGTGATATACAGTCGTGATGTCACATTTGATGAAAAGCATCTCATGTTGAGAAAGGATGATGTTGATGATTCAAAGATACCCAATGATACATAACATATGGAGTTTGAGATACAACAACCTATTGATAGGGGCCAGCCTAGTACAAGTACAAGTCAGCCTTCAGAAGCAGCTAGTCATCATAAGGTTCCTGTTTCGAAAGAAACTGAGTGGAGATGTGTTGCTAGAGATCAACCTAGAAGGGATATACAACCCCTTCAAGGTATGGATATAGCAACATGATTGCCTATGCTTTACAGGTAGTAAATGAGGTGGAGGAAGATGCAAATCCTCCCAACTATAAGGTTGCCTTGAGGAGCTCTAATGCTACTCATTAGATTACTTCTATGCAGGAAGAGTTTTAGTCTCTTCAAAAGAACCAAACGTGGGACCTAGTGAAGCACTCTTAGGGCAAAAATATTGTTGGTTGCAAATGGGTGCTAAAGAAGAAGGTTGGAACTTAGGGCAACCAAGGAATTCAATATAAGGCTAGACTTGTGGCAAAAGGATACTCTCAGCAAGAAGGCGTTGATTTCAATGATGTCTTTGCACTTGTAGTCAAACACTCCATTAGAGTTCTTTTGGCAATTATTGCAGCAAAGAATTTAGAATTGGAATAGTTAGATGTGAAAATGGACTTCTTGCATGGTGATCTTGATGAGGAGATTTGGATGGATCAACCAACTGGGTTTGTGGAACAGGGGAAATTAGATCTAGTGTGCAAGTTGAAGAAGTCCTTGTATGGACTGAGACAATCTCCTAGATAGTGGTATAAAAGGTTTGACACCTTTATTACCAAAGTTGGTTTTATTTGTAGCTCTTATGACTCATGTGTGTATGTTAGAAAGTTGAATGATAATACACACGTAAATCTGTTATTATATGTTGATGACATCTTGATTGCAACTCAAGATGTACATGTTACTCAAGAGCTGAAGGTAACTCTGAAGTCAGAGTTTGATATGAAAGATTTGGGTGCAGTTGGAAAGATTCTTGGTATAGAGATACACAGGGACAGAGATGTTGGAAAGTTGTTTCTCCATCAACGCAGTTACATAGAGAAGATTTTGCACAAGTTCAAGATGGCTTCTAACAAAGCCATTAGTACTTCCTATGACAAGAATCTGCATCTTTCTTCTGCTATGGTGCCATAGTCTCAGTTTGAGATAGACTATATGAAGAATGTTCCATATTCACAAGCTATTGGAAGTCTAATGTATGCTATGGTGTGCACTAGACCAGATCTTACTTATCCACTCATTGTGGTTAGCAAATTTATGGTGAATCCTGGTAAGGATCACTAGCAAGCTTTGAAGAGAATTTTCAGATATCTGAGGGGAACATCTTATATAGGCTTGATATATGGCATGAAGAATAGCTGCACAATAGTAGGATATTCAGATTCAGACTTTGTAGGGGATGTTGATCAAAGAAGATCCCTAATAGGATATGTTTTTACTATTGCAGATTTTGTAGTTAGTTGGAAGTCAACACTTCAGCCAATAGTATCTCTATCTACTACAGAGGTAGAATACATGGCTATGATAGAAGCGGCAAAGGAAGGAATTTGGCTCAAAGGTCTACTGGCAGACTTTGGTTTGCACTATCATAAAGCAAACAATTTCTGTGACAATCTTAGTGCTATTTGTTTGGCTAAGGACAATGTGTTTCATGATCGTAAAAAACACATTGACACTAGGTATCATTTCCTTCAATCAGAAAACACAATCAAAGTTTTGAAGATCAACACCAAAGAAAATCCAGCTGATATGTTCACAAAGGGAGTCATTGAGATCAAGTTCAAGCATTGTTTGGACTTGCTCAATGTTTATGCATATGCTTGACCCTTTAGGGGTGTTTTGGATGGGGAGTTTTGCTGTAGGTGGAGGATGTATTCAAGACAAGGTGGAGATTTGTTGAAATATGTCTTGAATTAGTATAGGGGCATTTTGATCCTTTTTGTATTTGACCCCTCATAGCTATATAAGCTTATGGGTCTTAGGGCTTATTTCGAAGCCTCATTTTGTATCCTTCAAAGGATAGTGGAACTCTCTCCCTCTCCCATCTCGTGGACGTACCTGCAAGGGGAACCACGTTAAATCTGGTGTCTTGTGTGCTTGTTTCTATCTCTTCTACTTCCTCATTCGCATAACATGTACATATTATGGACTGATTTTCTAGTGGAGATACTAATTCCCAAAAATCATTTCTTATGAATTGATTTAGTTCATATTGTATTGCCACTATCCAATTTTCATCAGATAATGCTTCCTTTATATTCTTTGGTTCCACCATAGAAACATACACATACTATTCAAATTTATTAAAGCTCTAGTTTTAACTCCCTCATTAATATTACCAATGACTTGAGTGATGATGAGGAGTAATGCCAATTTCTATGATTTTCCTCAATATTCTCATCAACATCTGAAAGTTCATCACGTTGATCATTAGTTTGATAATTTAAGTTCATATTTTTTATTTTCTTAGATAAATCTTCAATTTCTCTATTAATCTCTAATTCTTTTAGGAAATTGATCATATCATTATTATCAGCTTTAGATTTTGATTCTCTAAAAGAATTTTCATTGAAGCTCACATGAAGGGTTTCTTTAATGGTTCTAGAAGTCTTATTATAAACTTTATAAACTTTACTTCTAGTAGAGTAACCCACAAAAATTCCTTCATCTACTTTGGCTTGAAATTTATCTCTTTTATCGTTAGTGTTAAGAATAAAACACTTATAGGCAAATGGTTTCATATAGGAAATTTTTGGAACCCTATCATACATAATTTCAAAAGGAGTTTTATTAACAAGAGGTCTTAAATGACTTCTGTTAATAATATAACAAGTTATATTAACTGCTTCAACCCAAAGATTTTGAGGTAAATTATGTTCATTTAGCATAGTTGTAGGATCGTCTGTATTACATGAGGGGGGGTGAATTGTGTCTTTAGTAATTAAAATACCAACGAATAAAACAAGAGCACAAAACATTTGTAAATGAAATTCTATTCTTTATAAACTTTAAAGATAGAATTTACATTATTTTTTCAGCTCAATTCCCTTCTTGAAGGTTTTGATACAATAATGTCTGATATACAATTCAAATAGAAAAATGAAGTTCTTATTCAAAACTAAATTCGAATTGTATAAAACTTGATCTTTATGCACACAACTTTTTTCCTTCTCTTTGCTCAGCTTTTGTATCTCTTCTTCTCTAGTTGTTGAATTTCCAGACTTCTTACGTTTGCTGCTCCTTTTTTGAAATTGCTTGAAATTTCGAACTTCTTCTGATGTTGGAGAATTTTTCAGGATATGAATATTCAAACTTAACTTTTCAGTTAGGGATCCAGATTGAATATTCTGACTTGGTTTTTGAGATTGGAATCCTTGTTTGTAATGTAGCTCGTACTCTCTATTTGTAGTCGAACTATGTCTTCATGTTCAGCATGTTCATCCACTTAATCCATAATCCATGTACTAATTTTTTCTTTAATCCAAATTACTATCTTTTTGAGTTTCCACTTTCTCCACAATCTCCACTATCATTTTGAATTTCCATGATCTCCACTCGTAGATTCACTGAAACTTTATCTTCTTGGAGTCTTGTAGAATATCTTCTAAGTCTTCGATTTAGTCGAACACTTATCCTTTAAGTCTTGTAAAAACTCGAACACTTATTTGTAACTCTTCGAGTTTTTGCACCTGCAAACACACATGACTAAACATGTAGGATCGTTTGTATCACAAGAGGGGGGGTGAATTGTGTCTTTAGTAATTAAAATACTAGTGGATATAACAAGAGCACAAAACACTTATAAATGAAATTCTATTCTTTATGTAAAGATAAAATTTACAATATCTTTTCAGCTCAATTCCCTTCTTGACGGTTTTGATACAGTAATGTTCGATATACAATTCAAATAGAAAAATAAAGCTCTTATTCAAAACTAATTTTGAATTGTATAAAACCTGATCTTTATGCACACAACTTCTTTCCTTCTCTTTGCTCAACTTCTATATCTCTTCTTCTCCAGTTGTCGAATTTCCAGACTTCTTATGTTTGCATCTTCTTTTCTGAAATTGCTTGGAATTTCGAACTTCTTCTGATGTTGGAGAATTTTTCAGAATATGAATATTCAAACTTAACTTTTCAGTTAGGGATCTGGATTGAATATTTAGACTTGGTTTTTGAGATTGGGATCCTCTGTTGTAATGTAGCTCGTACTCTCTATTAGTAGTCGAACTCTGTTGTCTTTCACGTTCAGCATGTTCATCCACTTAATCCATAATCCACATACTAATCTTTTCTTTAATCCAAATTACTATCTTTTTGTGTTTCCACTTTCTCCACTATAATTTTGAATTTCCAGGATCTCCACTCGTAGATTCACCGAAACTTTATCTTCCTAGAGTCTTGTAGAATATCTTCTAAGTCTTCGATTTAGTCGAACACTTATCCTTTAAGTCTTGTAAAAACTCGAACACTTATCTATAACTCTTTGAGTTTTTGCACTTGCAAAACACGTGACTGAACAAGGAAAACTTATATGTTTGTTAGTCATTTTATAAAACTTGAATAGTTATCTATCCATGCGTATAAAAACTCAAACAATTATTTAACTATTCAATTTTCATTTTTGAATGCACATGGAAAACACGTGACAACTTAAAACATTAAAAATGCACATGCAGATAACTTAACTATACGAGTTTTTAACATAAACTATTCGACAAAAATGAAACGTTAAATCTGAAAGTTTAACTATTGAAAATCTAACTTCGGAAATCTTTAACTTATCTGACATAAAAATGAAACTTTCCGATAATCTGTTAACTATTATACTTAGAGAATATTATTTAGACTTATTTAAAAACTTTAATAAAGCATATATCATCAAAACAAAATTCTTAACAATCTCCCCCTTTTTGATGATGTCAAAACTTAATAAGTCAAAAATAATCTATCTCTTTTCCCCCTTTTTGGTATTATAAAAAAGTAAATAAAATGTAAGTAAGAAAAAGATTCTAAGTACATATCATTCAAAAAGATATTTTTAAACATGCATAATTGTCATGGATTAAGCATAAACTATTTAAATATAAATTGAAAAATAATCACATGAGTATTAAATGCAGTAAATAGTTTACATAATATTTTTGGTAACAAATTACAATACATAAATCATGTAATACATAATTTGTATAATCACAAGCCTCTTTGTCTTCGAAAAATACTGATCAGAGTGTTTGAAATTTGCTTTGCAATTTCTGTACTTACTCTGTTTATCTGATCAATTACTACTTGATCTAAATCATTTTGTGAAACCTGTGATGGTTGTTGTAAAAATTCAGAATGGATGCCTATATTTATACCTGTATTTGTATTTGTTTGTATACCTGTATTTATATCTGTATGTTGCTGTTGGTCTGAAAATTGTGTTGATTGTTGCTGTTGCTGTTGGGACTGTGTTTGCCGATCCTGTTGTTGTTGTTGTTGTCGGACTATAGGTGTATCTGCTTCCTGGTATTTTTGGAGTTCCTTTGCAGAGAAAGATCTTGACTTTAATCTTTTCTATGGCCAAGGTGTAATATCTATTTGACTTGCCACAATTCTCAAAATCGTATCACCATAAAATAATTTACTCTACAAATGTAAGATATGAGAAATAAAAATATCATACCAGTTAACCTGTATATGGTTAATTAATGCATATGTAGCATAAAGACAACATCTGCCAACTTCTGCACCATGACCAAACCTTTGAAACAATGAAGCATGCAATATTTTTGCAATAAAACGTACTTGGCCATTTAAGTCATTTAGTAATCTCAATGGTTTGTTGGCAGTTGGATCTTTGGCTAAACCTTTAATGTCTCATCCCAATTGATAAACTAGTTTTCTTTCTGATAATTTAACTCCTTCATTTTTCAGACCAAGTATTTGATAAAGTGAACCTGGAGTTAAATATATGTCATTGTCTTGTATATTGGAAATAGGAATACCTTCTTCCACTGTTAAGTTTAAGTAAAAACAACTGATAAGTTCTAGTATAACAAGATGGCCTGGCTGTTGTGGAAGTAGAGTCAACAAGCCTTGAAATTCAAACATTTCTCGTATTTGTGCCATCCCTTCAAACTTAACTAGTCTTGAATATAAAACTGTAAAAGTTTTATATGTTTGAAATTTGTCATAACAAGAACTATTTCTGAACCATAATAATGTATTTTCGTTTAAACTCTTGTTACGCTTTTATGTGTTATTAAATTAAAAGCAAAAGCGCAAATTTTACATTTATAACCACAAGCGCACGGTGCCCATTGTAATAAGCATGTGCAAGTACGAGTCGAATCCACAAGGAATTTGTCTTAAATAATTTTATTAAAATGATTATTTGATTAAATATACACATTAAACTAACTCATAATTAAACTCTAATTACTTAATATTAATATACAAAATTCGTAGCACAATTAAAGTTTATAAGATTACCCCAAAATCCAATTAGTTATGATAAGATATTTAAGAAATCATTGAGTATTAATCCGGAAATCACAGAATTTATGCTCGATTTTAACTCTAATAACTTCCAACTTGAACGTTTAAAAATTCGGAATAAATAATGGTTGGAAAGATCCTCAGAATATCTTTAAAATGGCAGTGATTTCGTGGATTAACTCAACTTAAATCGCTGGCAATATCTTATTTAAGAAATGGGAGCAGACGGTTATGGAAACTTTCCAAAAATGCACCTTCAGTTCAAAAATCAAATCTCCGTCAAATCTTCATGAAATGCTACGAAATATGCACGCCTTGAAAGTAGATCCGTTATACTAACAAGGAAAATTTACAGAACTGAATTCCACGAAATACACGATGCAAGCACAACACAGGCGTCGAGCTCAAAACTAGCACTCAATAGAGACTCAAAACTGCTGATACCTTCACAAAATAAAATTGAAAAGCTTCAAAAAACATTCTAAAAAATTCTAAAACTTTGTAAACTTGTTCTACACATTATACTTACAAAAAGAAACAAAAAATAGAATTTAGAGATGACGAACAAGTGCATACAGTTTAAAGAAAAGCTACTAACATTCTGGCCATCTAAGAAACGGAAAACTGCCTTCACAATTTACACCATCACAATCATTCACACGAAACATATGATATGAACTCAATTCTTATATCAATTAACATCAAAAAAATATATAATCTTTAATTTAGAACATTTGAAACAAAGATTTATGCATAGAATTTCGTTCTTCCACATACTCAAACTATACTCATACATATAAAATTGTAAAACATGAAAACTAGTATGAGGATCTCTCCTTTCCATCATACCTTTTATTCCTCCATGTTTCTTCAAGCAATGACTCCCCAAAGTCCTTGAAATCGATGCTCCATAGGGTTGTCACCACCTGTAGCACGTCCAAGTGAAGCTTCTAAGGTTGCCTTGAAGAAGAGTGGTGCACGTCCTCAAGATCTTGCCTCCAAGACCCACAACTTTGGCTTCCACATCTAAGAATGGTGCTTCCGATGACTCAACCCTGAAGATCCTAACCTTTTGCTCCACTCCAAATCAGTCACACAAGCCTCCCAATCCACCAAGATGAACGCCTAAGGAGATCCTAACGTATGGCCGTCTGAATTGAAGAGAAGGTGTCTTCTATGAGGAGTGGAAGACGCCAAAGCTCACCATTCTTGAAGGGAGCTTGTACAAGATCAAGGGGAAGATGGGACTTTCCAAATGGAGATGTTGGAATGGCTGGAACCACCGGCTGCAATATGTTGGAAGAGGAGGAGATAGCCTAGAATTAAGTAGTCAAACACTTTAAATAGTCTAGGCTTTTGTAGCTTGATCTCCAATAAGTTGCATCCAATGGCCCATGTTTTTTCCTCTTTAATTCATCTTGATTTCATGATTTATTGACCTATAAAACTCAAAACCAAGTTGGATGCACATATACATTGAATATAAATCATATGATGTAAATATAGTATACATGCATGCATGAGTTGCCATATATGGAAAGTTGCCAAATTAGGAAGGTTTTGGTCCACAACTTTTTCACATGTGCATACATGAATTACTTAAAGTTCTTTAGTTTAACATCATATTTAAGTGATTTGGCAATCATACAATGTATATAAAGTCATACATTGAAGAATTATAAGAATTATGTCTAATACAAGGGCTATTGACTAGGTGTTTAATTGATAAAGGATAAATTTGTACATTATCAACTATTTAATCCCTAATTCATGCATATGTCTAAAAATATGATTTTCATGTAATCTTTCATAAGAACATATATAATGATGATTTATAATCTTTAACATGCATGAATTAACATATATAAAATGCACAAATTGATACTTTACAACTCTGTTCAGGATTAGGTATTTTCCTATCATGATGTTTTGATCTGGGACTTGTTTCAACATTATCAGCAGTATCTAAATTTTCAGATCTTTCAAAACTAGTGGAATTTCCATCAAAGCTAGTATAAATGTCTGAAATATCTAGTAATGTTGTATCAATAATCTGTTGAAATTCTTCTGTTTGATCTTCTGGAAACATTTCAGTAGCAACAATATCTATAGTAATCTGTCTATCAGCAACATGTATGTCTATAATTGATCTATACAACAACTGTCTCTGTATGAAAGAATGTTCTATATCTGTCTGTGTAATAGAATCATCCTATATTTTTGAAATTTCTATTCTTGAGACATAGGCAGTGTGATATTCAATTTGTAACTATGTATGTTGTTGATTATATACATTTATCAACAAGTATATTATATATTGTAATAGACATAACCATATGTATAAACTATAGTATAAGCAACTATACAAAAAATCAAAATTTCCTATCGAAGATACAGTTAGAGGAAAAATATTTATACATTCCTCTTCAGATGAAATATCGTCTATATTCATAGACTTAGTGTCTATATCATCAAAAATATCATCAAAATTGATATCATCTATATATGTATCATCAAAATTTCCTACATGTTCTCTGTCCGTAGGAAAAGAACGTGTGCTTGTAGCATGATGTGAAAAACTGTCCATTATATTAAAAGATACATTATGCACTAATGTGACACAATACCTTAGAGTATATGTCTGTAGTGTTTCTGGTTGTTTAAGAGGTTCTAAAATTTTCTTAATTTCTCCTGTTAAAAGCGCCTAGGGTCTTGATGGTCCTTCACCATGATGCCTAGGTTGTAATAATGGAATATAGAGTTTTAAGCTTTCAACCTCTACCATTTTTAGTTGATAAACTCTTTGTCCTTCACTTCGAAGGCCCATTTTCCTAATGGCAGTTTTCTGTTCATCTATACACTATTGAATGCCATCTAAAACAGCTGGGGGAAAATAGTGTTGGGAATACAAAGATTCTAATTCCCTGTTTGCATTTTCTATCATTGGTCCCCATTTCAATCCATAGTAAGTGATAGACTGTACCGATTTTTCTAGTACATGTCTAGAACTTGTAACAACTGCAGGGTTAGGTTGTAAAGTTCTTTTCCATAATTGTAATGCAGAAAGTTCAGTCTGTTTTAGTCTAAATTGTGTTTCAGCATAATTGCGAATAAACTTCCAACAGAAATTTTTCTCGTCTTGAACAGATTTTCTAATTTCATGTAGTACTTCATTTGTAAAAGTATACCTTGAGTAGATGTCGTTGATTTCACTTTCTATTTTCCGAAGTTCCAGCTCTCTTTTCTGCACTTTTGTCATTCTACCATGTCCTCTTCCACGTCCTGACATTGTCGATTAATCTTCACTATGCATTGTAGAACTTAGTGAAAGTAAAGATTGTGAAGCTAGGGTTTTACCAAGGTAGAAACATGAAAGGTTGTTAGTAAAACATTTATAACTCTTTGAGTTTATAAACGGATAAACAGATTCAATCATTGAAATCATAAATATAAGATCCGTTACTGATAAATAACTCAAGTGCTTACAATAACTGTACGAGTTTTACAACTGACAAAAGCAGAATACTTAGCGTAACTGTTCGTGTAAAGAAAATAACTTCGGGCTAAGTGAAAAGTGAGAAAACTCGAAGACTTATGATAACTATTCGAGTTTTGTGAGCAGTAAAGCAAATAACTATACGACAAACAAGAATAGTTATTATTAAAGATTAAGTCTTTTAGAAAAATATAAGAATATTAAGTTAACTATTCGAGTTTCTCGAATGGATAGGTGTGAAAGTCGAAGAGTCAAACATAACTGTCCGAGTTTCAACTGAGACATAATAAAACAATGAAATTCAACACGTGCATAATTCTAACTTAAGGTGTTCAGATATTTTCAGATACTTATAAACCTAACTATCCGATGCTTAGATGCATTTCGGAGAGTTACTAAATAACTTACCGAACATTCACTTAAGATATGCATTTAGGCTTTGACACGTGTACTTTAGGAAATAATAAAATATTCTATTGAACGTTTAAAACATAACTGTCCGATATACATACAATATAGTCTTCCGAAATCACAGAAAATTTGGATACTTAAGAATTAAAAAGCTTGTATTTTACCGACAGTTCAGAAATGTACTGAATTACTGTTAATTTCCTGAAATTATGCAGATTCTTTCATGAAAACATATAATAGTTCATAAGAGTTGAATTATTATATGAGAAATTGATCCCCCTACACAAATGTAGTCTAAAGAATCTATGGTGTACT
The DNA here is from genome assembly GCA_036874045.1 of Cymodocea nodosa. Taxonomy (NCBI): domain Eukaryota; kingdom Viridiplantae; phylum Streptophyta; class Magnoliopsida; order Alismatales; family Cymodoceaceae; genus Cymodocea; species Cymodocea nodosa. Next base: position 1,257,696 of record JAZBRI010000011.1, read on the forward strand.
TAAATTGGGTTTCCAAGCCCTAAGTAGATTTGGCTTTAAAAGGTCAAATAGCTTACTTAAAAAGGATGTTAAGCCTTAAATAGATTTGAGTCTCTCTCTCTCTATATATATATTTTTTAAAAATAAATTAAATATAGAAATAAGTAGTAGATTTAACAATTTAGACTTTCTGGCTTTTATCTTATTCAGTTTACAAAAGATAATTCATAAAGATATACCTTCAGGAACTTAAAAGAATTCAATAATGAGTACACAAACTTAAGACAATAAATACAGTACATTATGTGTAAATAGTAGATAATAACAAAGATTGTATGGACAGATTATGGCAGAATTGTTATAACACCTAGAAAATAAATTAAGCTTGAGTACATTGCCCTTTTTTTTTTTATATATTCATATATATATATACTTTCTGTATTACCTCCCACAATATCATCTTTTTATGTGATCACAATCCCTTGCTTAGGGGAAAGATAACCAGTTACTCAATGACAAGTGAGAACAGGTAAATTTTTTTTTTTTAATATAATCTGAATTACTTGTAAAAATGAGTTTTCAGTCATCACATCCCAAACTAGTTGGTTTAAGTGACTAGGGTTTAATATCCCCCAACAAACTTAATTACTCAAATAATTGCAGATAAAAAAAAGAAATAAAACAAGATAGTAAATTAAATTAGAGGCAACCACAAGACTTAATTTTTCTAACAGAATGTTAATAACTTTCCTTTAATAAAAAAAGTGCATACTGTCTATGTATTTTCTTGTTAAAATCTCTATAATGGCATATACATAAGTGACAAAAATATAGTTGGCACTCACATTGAAGCAATTTAACTTTCCTTAAGTAATCTTTTCTGAATTTTTCTTAAATAAACTGACTTCAATAAAACTCAGAATTTCATAAATTCTTAACTACTAGAAAATTGTAATTCGAAAATAGATATTTTGTTTTTTTTTTGTTTTTTTGTTTATTTAAATAATACAGACATTAAATTCTAAAACTACCTTTATAACAAACCAAAATGCAATGAACAGAACAATTTAAACATCAGATAACCTATAGATACCAAGTTCTAATCCTAATTTTGAAAATGTATTTTCATCTAAGGGTTTTGTAAATAGATCTACTAATTGTTCTATAGTAGGAACAAAATTTAATACTATTTTTTCTTTTATAACATTATCCCTTAGAAAATGATGTCGAACTTTTATATGTTTTGCTCGTGAATGTAAGATAGGATTTTTAGACAAACTTATTGCAAAACTACTATCACAGAAAATCTTAGTTGGTTTATAGTCTAAATTAAAATCTTTTAAAGTTTGTCTGATCCACAGGATTTGAGCACAGCAAAGTGTAGTAGCTATATATTTAGCTTCAGTTGTAGATAATGCTACACAATTTTGCTTTTTGCTAAACCATGACACTAAAGAATTTACTAATAATTGACAAGTGCCACTAGTGCTTTTTCTTCTAGACTTACATCCTACGAAATCAGAATCACTATAACCTACTAAGTTTAAAGAACTGTGTTTAAAGTAAAACAATCCGAAATTGATGGTTCCTAGTAGATATTTAAAAATTCGTTTAACAGCTAGTAGGTGTGATTCCTTAGGATTAGATTGATATCTAGCACAAGTACATGCACTAAACATAATATGTGGTCGGCTAGCTATTAAATAAAGTAATGAACCAATCATACTTCTATATTGTTTTATATCTATAGTTTTTCTAGAGTCATCTTTATCCAACTTGATGATAGTACTCATTAGTGTATTCCTTATTTTAGTGTTGTCTAAACCAAACCTCTTTAATAAATCTTGAGTATATTTTTCTTTTGAAATAAAAGTACCTTGATCTAATTACTTAATTTGTAAGCCTAGGAAAAATGATAGTTTACCCATCATACTCATTTCAAATTGATTAGTCATGTCTTTCGAAAAGGACTCAACTAATTTATCATTTGTTGCTCTAAATATGATGTCATCTGCATAGATTTGAACTACTAATATATCTTTTTCGATCTTCTTGATAAAAAGAGTGTGATATACCTTTCCCATAGAATACCCTTTTTCCATATGAAATTTAGATAATCTTTCATACCAAGACCTAGGGGCTTGTTTAAGGCCATATAGTGCCTTCTTAAGCTTAGAAACATATTCAGGATGTTTTGAATCTTCAAAACCTAGAGGTTATTTTACATATACTTCTTCTTTCATATATCCATTTAAAAAAGCAGTCTTAACATCCATTTGATATAATTTGAAATTCATGTAACAAGCATATGCTAACAAAATTTGTATTGATTCTAGTCTAGCAATAGGAGCAAATGTTTCATCATAGTCAATTCCTTCCTCTTGCTTGTAACCTTGAGCAATTAATCTAGCTTTATTTTTAACTATATGTCCATCTTGATCTATTTTGTTTCTAAATACCCACTTTGTTCCAATTATAGACTGATTTTCAAGTGGTGGAACTAGATCCCATACCTCATTTCTTATAAATTGATTTAGCTCATCTTGCATAGCTAAATACCAAAATTCATCTTCTAAGGCATATTCAATTTTCTTAGGTTCTAGTAAAGAAACAAATGAATAAGCACCACAAATGTTGACTACTGATGACCTAGTCCTTACTCCTTCATTAGGATCGCCTATTATCTGATCGATAGGATGAGATGAAGCATAATGCCAATTTCTATGTTGTTCCATATTTTCTATAGGTATGACATTATTTTCTTCTAAATTTTTATCATTTAAGTTTATATTTCTTATTCCGTCAGATAATCTCTCAATTTCTCTGTCAACATCATTTGATATCATTTCTAGGAGAATTTCTGAATCAAAGTTTTCAGCATGTCTTAAATCCAAATGAGAATTTTCATGAAATTTCACATGTAGGGTTTCCTCAATGGTTTTTGCTGATTTATTATAAACTCTATATGCTTTACTTCTAATGGAATAACCAACAAAAATACCCTCATCTGATTTGGCTTTAAATTTGTCTCTTCGTTCCTTAGTGTTAAAAATAAAACACTTACACCCAAAGGGTTTTAAATAACTTATTTTGGGAACCCTGTTATACCATATCTCATAAGGAGTTTTATCTAAAATTGGTCTTAGATGTAGTCTATTTATAACATAGCAAGTTGTATAAACTACTTCTGTCCAAAGAAATAGTGGTAACTTATTTTCATTTAACATGGTTCTGGACATTTCCTAAAGTGATCTGTTTTTACATTCTACTATCCCATTTTGTGAAGGAGCTCTTGGAAATGATTACCTATGATCTATGCCTAATTCTTCACAAAAGGTGTCCATTTGATCATGTTATTATGTGTCTTGAATTAGTTTGTTACACATAGGGGTAGTTTTATCCTTAGCCACTTGGGGGTACACAAATGTTATAAATAGACCTGCAACGTGTGCTTAGAGAAAGGTTGAATCTTGTATCCCTTTGTGATCACCTAGAGAATCATTCAGTTGAGCTCCATTCGTGGACGTACCCAATTGGGGAACCACGTTAAACCTTGGTGTTTTTGCATTTGCTTCACACGTCTTTCCCATTTGTCTTCTTCTTTCTTCTCCATGAGTCCAAGCTTCTCCCTTTCCGCACTTCTCTTCGCATAACAAGTGGTATTAGAGCGAAGCTTGAGAAGTTGGCTGTGGATTAGGCTTGAAAGAAGAAAAGAAAGATCTTGGCCAACGCATGAGCCGACGCCCATGCTCGCGCCCAACGCCCGCGCCTGACGCCCTCGCCCAACGCTTGACGCCCGTGCCCAACGCCCGCGCCCGATGCCTGCGCCCGATGCCCGACGCCTGCGCCCAACGCCCGCACCTGATGCCCGCGCCTGATGCTTGATGCCCGCGCCCAACGCGCGCATTCGCCTGTGTTCTTGCCTACGCCAACGTCCGCGTGCATTGGCCCGCATTCTTGCCCGCATGATCGTCCGCGTCTCCGCCCGCGCCAGTGTCTGCGCGCATTCGCCCACGTTCTTACCTGCGTGAACGACCGTGTCTCTGCCTGTGCCTGCACCTGCGCGTATTCGCTTGCATCTTCGTTCGCGCTAGTGCCCACACGCAACCGCTCGCATCCTTGCCCGACGCTAGTGCTTGCGTGCATTTTTCTACGTCATTGCTTGCGCTAGCGCCCGTGCGTGATTGCTCGCATTCTGCAGGACGCCAGCATTCACGTATCAATGCTTGCGTTCCTTGTTCGACGCTAGCGCTTGCGGTTTGCTCACGCGATCTTTGTTTGCAACCTATGTTCGTGACAAAGCATCCGTGGTTGGAATTCTTGTTCGACGTCTGCGATCTTGAAGCTGACAACGTGCACTTGGTCATTTGTCGTTTCCACGTTAGTGAAACGAGTAGTAAGAATTCCTATCATAACTTTTGAAGTTTGTTGTTGTGATTTTGCGGAATTCTTTTTCGGCCTTTTTGGTAGATCAAGTGTGGCCAGTTCTTTGGAATTTTTTATTAGTTCTTTGGAATTCTTTGAAGTTCTTTAAAGTTCTTTGGAATTCTTTGAAGTTCTTTGGGAATTTTGAGACAATATGTGTGATCTTGGCTCATCTTTGTTTGTTTTGGATTCTTTGTGAGTGATCTTTTGAATTTGGTAGATGCATTTGTTAGTTGGGATATTTTGAATGAAAGATTCATCTGCAGCTTTGGGATAACAAATTTTGTACTTATTTGTTGTCTGAATTATTTGGTATTTGCTTGCTGTGTTTGTGTTGTTCTACTGTCATGGCATCTTCAGCCTTGAAAGTTGAAAAGTTCAATGCCAAGAACAACTTTAGTTTGTGGCAGATTAAGATGAAAGCACTTTTGAAACAGCAGGGTATTTGGACTCCCTTAAATGTGGAGACAACCCTAGATAAGAAGTCTACCGAATTTGAACAGTAAGAGGAGAAGGCACATTCGACTATTCTACTATGTTTATCAGATGAGATAATCATTGAGGTAGCAGATGAAAATATAGCTTTGGGTCTTTGGAATAAGTTAGAATCTCTGTATATGACTAAGTCTCTTACAAATAAGTTGTTGTTGAAGCAAAGGCTGTTCTCTCTAAGAATGAAGGAAGGTACACCATTGAAGCAACATTTGGATCAGCTCAACACCATTCTCATGGAGTTGAGGAACATTGGTGTTACTGTGGAAGATGAGGATGCTGCTCTCATCTTATTGGTATCTCTCCCTCTCTCCTTTGAGAATTTTGTGCAATCTTTTGTGGTTGGCAAAGATTCTATTACTTTGGAGGAGGTAAGATCGAGTCTTCATTCTCGAGAATTGAGACATTTGGCTACACATGGTAGCAATGATGCTAGCGGATCAAGTTTGGCAGTGCATCATTCAGAGTCTAGAGGATGGCAGAGTAGAAGGGACAATAGGCGTAGAGGCAGAAGTAAGTCCAAAGGTAGAATTTCCAAGGACACTTGCAATTATTGCAAGGAAAAGGGGCATTGGAAGGTAAGCTGCCCTAAATTGAAGATTAAGGGAAATGCAACAGTCGTTGAAAATGGAGACTCAGGGTTTGACTGTAATTTCTCCCTTATTGTATGTTGTGGTGTCTACTCCGATCAGAGTTGGATTATAGATTCTGGTGCATCACATCATATGACTCCCAACAGAGAATATTTCCATACATATGAGAAGGTAGATGGTGGACAGGTCACTATAGCAAATAATGATGTTTGTGACAGAACAGGTGTTGGATCTGTCAGATTCAGGATGCATGATGGGATGATCAAAGTCTTAGAGAATGTTTGGCATGTGCCAAGGTTAGGCAAGAGCTTTATTTCGCTAATGGCTCTTGATCAGAAAGGTTTCAGTTTTTTAGGTGGAGGAGGTAAACTTCACATTTTGAAAGGTTCCCTAGTAGTAATGAAGGGAATCAAGGATGAACCTTTATACATTCTTCAGGGCAAACCTATCATTGGATCGGTAGCTGTGACAATAAGTGATCACCAGTCTATGTTAGCTATTTGGCATTCCAGGTTAGGACATTTGGGCCTAAAGGGAATGTAGAAGCTCAATATGCTTGGCAGGTTAGATAGTCATATCTTTACAGATATTGATTTATGCAGGCATTGTATCTATGGGAAACTGAAACGTGTTTCCTTTGGAAGAGCAGAACATTCTATCAAGGGAAAGTTGGATTATGTCCATTCAGATTGTTGGGGACCGTCTCAACAACTCTCTTTAGCAGGTTCTAAGTATTTTCTCTCCATTGTTGATGACTTTAGTCATATGACTTGGATTTTCATTATGAAACATAAGAGTGAAGCCTTCAAGAACTTTAAACAATGGAAGGCTATTATTGAAAACCAAGTAGGGAGGAAAGTAAAATACTTGAGAACACACAATGGTTTAGAATTTTGCTCAAATGAATTTGACATTTTTTGTATAAATGCAAGCATAACTAGGCATTATACTGTCAGGGGAACTCCACAACAGAATGGAGTTACAGAATGTCTTAATAGGACGTTGTTGGAGAGAGCTAGGTGTATGCTCTCTCATGCTGGGTTGGAAAAATGTTTTTGGGCTGAAGCTGTTAACACAGCCTCCTATTTGGTGAATAGGTCGCCATCCAATGCAATTGGCGACAAGATCCCTTATGAGGTATGGATGGATAAAGCAGCTAACTATTCCAAATTGAAAGTATTTGGATGTCCTGCGTATTACCATGTGAATCATGGTAAATTGGAGCCGCGTGCCAAGGAAGGCATATTTGTGGGATATGGAATGGGAGTAAAAGGATATAGGATATATGATAAAGAAACAAGAAAGGTCATTCATAGTAGGGATGTTACCTTTGATGAGGTTTCTTTGATGCACAAGAAAGAAAACCTAACTATTTTGAATCCACCTAGTACTCCTGAGTAGGTGGAGCTTGATTTGAATCAACCGTTGATATCTGATCAGTCTGTTCCTGTTGATACAGATCAACATTTGATTTTAGAAGAAGATCGATGAGATGAATTTGTTGAGGACACACGTTCAAGGTGTGTTGCTAGAGATTGTCCTAGGAGGGATGTTCACCCTCCATAGAGGTATGGCTACAATAATATGGTCGCTTTTGCCCTACAGGTAGCTGGTGAGGTAGAGGATGCTGACCCACCTAGTTTTGATGCTACCGTTAGCGGACCAAAAGCCGTACATTGGTTGGGAGCTATGCAAGAAGAACTACAATCTTTGAATAAGAATAGGACTTGGGAGTTGGTAAAACGTCCCAAGGACAGGAATATTGTTGGTTGCAAATGGGTGTTCAAAAAGAAATCAGGAACACAAGGCAACCTTGGAATACATTATAAGGCAAGATTGGTAGTAAAAGGGTTTTCACAAAAGGAGGGTGTGGACTTCAATGAAGTTTTTGCTCTAGTAGTTAGACACACCTCCATTCGAGTCCTTTTAGCAATTGTTGTAGTAAAGGATTTAGAACTTGAACAGTTGGATGTGAAAACAGCTTTCTTGCATGGTGATTTAGATGAGGACTTCTGGATGGAACAACCAACAGGTTTTGCAGAAAGAGGTAGATCAGACCTCATTTGTAAGCTGTAGAAATCTTTGTATGAGTTGAAACAATCTCCCAAGCAGTGGTATAAAAGATTTGATTCTTTTATCACTGATGTTGGTTTTGTTAGAAGTAGTTTTGATTCATGTGTCTAAATTAAACAAATTAAAGAAGAATTTGTTTACTTACTCTTGTATGTGGATGACATTTTGATTGCAGCCAAAGATGTCAATGAAATACAGGTTTTGAAAGACACATTGAAATCTGAATTTGTAATGAAGAATTTAGGACCGGTAGGTAAAATCCTTGGGATGGAGATTTATCGTGATAGGAACATCGGAAGATTATTTCTCCATCAACACAGTTATGTTCTAAAGATTTTGAGCAGGTTTGGCATGGCTTCAAGCAAGGCCATCAGAACGCCCTATGATAGGAACCTGCGATTATTAGTTGCTATGGCACCTCAAACGCCATCTGAAAAAGAGTACATGAAGAAAGTTCTATATTCACAGGCAGTTGGTAGTCTTATGTATGCCATGGTTTGTACTCGTCCGAATCTTGCTTACCCTCTTAGTGTTGTAAGCAAGTTTATGTCAAATCTAGGGAAGAGTCATTGGTAGGCCGTGAAAGGGATCTTTAGGTACTTGAAAGGCATGTCTGATGTAGGACTGATTTATGGTGTTAAACATAACTGTAGTGTAGCTGGATATTCTGATTCAGATTTTGCAAGTGATGTTGATCAGCATAGATCCTTAACAGGATATGTCTTCACGTTGGCAGATTCCATTATTAGTTGGAAATCTACTCTACAGCCTACTGTATCTTTATCCACCACAGAGGCTGAGTATATGGCGATGACAGAAGCTGCAAAAGAAGGTATTTGGCTGAAGGGGTTACTTGGAGACTTTGGTCTGCGATATGATAAAGCAGAAATTTTTTGTGACAGTCTCAGTGCCATTAGCTTAATGAAAGACAATGTGTTTCATGACAATACAAAACACATTGATGTTCGTTATCACTTTCTTAGAACAGAAGATCGCGTGAAGATTTTGAAGATCAACACACATGACAATCCAACCGATATGTTTACGAAAGGCGTTCTTGAAAGCAAGTTTAAGTATTGCTTAGACTTACTTAATGTGTTTGCTAATAGTTGACCCTTCGGATCTTTTGAAGATGGAAATTTGTTTTGGTTCTAGGTGGAGTTTGTAAATTCAAGGCAAGGTGGAGATTGTTATTATGTGTCTTGAATTAGTTTGTTACACATAGGGGTAGTTTTGTCCTTAGCCACTTGGGGGTACACAAATGTTATAAATAGACCCCCAATGTGTGCTTAGAGAAGAGGTTGAATCTTGTATCCCTTCGTGATCACCTAGAGAATCATTTAGTTGAGCTCCATCCGTGGACGTACCCAATTGGGGAACCACGTTAAACCTTGGTGTTTTTGCCTTTGCTTCACACGTCTTTCCCATTTGTCTTCTTCTTTCTTCTCCACAAGTCCAAGCTTCTCCCTTTCCGCGCTTCTCTTCACATAACAGAAGCATATTTAGAACCCAAAACTGATATCATTTACAAAACTGAAAAAACCATAATGAAAATTGAATGTGATGAGATTAGATGATTTAAAAAGAAAACTAAAAGCATTGGATGAGTATACAATGAAATTACAAGTTATGCAACAGGACAACACAAATGAAAATTCTAATGTTATAGATTTGCATAGTTTGCAAGGCATACAAACAAAAGAAAATACCAATGCAAGAGAATTTAAAGAGTGTAATTTAAGACTAAAAACAATTGAAGATCATAATCACGAAAATGATATACAAGAACATCAAGAAAGTAATGAAAATCTAGAAGATGTATGTATAACATTAAGATCTGGAACTAATATACCATCAAGAATTCAAAACAAAATGATATACAAGAACATCAAGAAAGTAATGAAAATTTGGAAGATGTATGTATAACACTAAGATCTAGAACTAATATACCATCAAGAATTCAAAACAAAAATAATATGAAGGTGGATAAGAACAAAAACCAAAATGATAATGAAAATGTAATATTTGAAAATATAGATCAAATGATCAAACAAATCAAATGAAAGAAGAAGAATCGTTTAAATCACGATTATTAGCACCCTATCCTAAAAGATTACAACAAACATTTCCTAAAAAACAAGAAAAAATTAGAGAAATTTTTGAAAAAGTACAAGTTAACATTCCTTTGTTAGATTTATTGCAGAAAATGCCACATTGTGCTAAATTTCTTAAGGATTGGTGTATTAGGAAAAGAGAGAGAAAAGTTTTAAGGAAAGTCTTTTTAGTTGAGCAAAGTAGTTCCCTATTTCTGCCACAAATTCCTCAAAAGTTATCTGATCCTAGAATCTCTATTATATCATGCACCATAGGAAATACCATTCTAGAAAGAACCTTAATAGACTTAGGTGCATGTATAAATGTTATGCTAAGTGATATATTTGCATCCTTAGGATTAGAAGGCTTAATCCCTACTAGGACTGCTATTCAATTAGCTGATAGAAGTATAAGATACCCTAGAGGAAAAATAGAGGATGTCTTAATTAAAATCAAAAACTTCATATATCCTATTGATATTGCAATTTTGGATTCCCAACAAATTAAGCATAAAAATAGTGATACATCTTTAATTTTGGAAAGACCATTTTTAGCAACATCAGGGGCTGTTATTAATTGTAAAAATAGAGTAATGAAGTTAGCATATGGTAATGAGGATACTCAACTAAATATTTTCAAACTAGAAAAGTTTGAGGAGTTAGAAATGTCCTTACATACTATAGACTTTTTAGAGGATGAAGGAGATATGCTAGATGATGTGATTCAAGAAGAGTTAAATAGGCAACTCAATTCTGAAACTTTAGAGGAAAGTGAAAGCATAAATATAGAAGGAGATTAGGAAGAAAATAATTTAGAAAATGATGATGTTCAATTAGGAGCTCTAGCTTCTGATGGGTAGCAATTAGAATTAAAACATTTACCTCCTAAATTAACCTATATATTTCTGGAAGAAAAACGAACTTGTCTAATCATTATTGCTTTAGATTTAAAAGAGGATCAAATTGCTAAATTAAAAGATGTAGTCAAAACTTATAAAGAGGCAATAGGATGGACTATGACTAATATAAAAGGGTTAAGTGCAACTTTATGCTGTCACCACATATATTTAGAAGAGAATACTAAACCTGTTAGAATTCCTGAGATGAGATTAAATCCAAACCTTAAAGAAGTTGTCAGGAAGGAAATAGTTAAATGGTTAGATAATAACATAATTTATCTTATTTCTAATAGCTCATGGGTTAGTCTAATCCATGTAGTTCCCAAGAAATCAGGATTAACAGTTATTAGGAATGAAAGTCAAGACTTGATACCTACTAAAATTCAATCAAGCTAGAGAGTGTATAGATTATAGAAAGATGAATGCAATGACTAGGAAAGATCATTTTCCCTTACCTTTCATAGATCAAATGCTAGAAAAATTACCAGGGCAAGAATATTTTTGTTTCTTAGATGAGTATTCAGGATATAACCAAGTCCCAATAGCATTAGAGGATCAAGAGAAAACTACTTTCACCTGTCCTAATGGAACTTATGCTTTTAAGAGAATGCCATACAGACTATGCAATGCATGAGCCACCTTTTAAAGGTGTATGCAGGGCATATTCACTAGAATGACTGAAGTTTTTTTAGAAACATTTATGGATGATTTTACTGTTTATGGAGCTTCATATGAATGTGTTTAAACAATTTAGACCAAGTATTAAAATGCTGTGTGGAAAAAAATCTGGTTTTGAATTGGGAAAAATGTCACTTGATGGTTAAACAAGGAATAGTCTTAGGACATGTTGTTTCAAAGAAAGGGTTGGAAGTAGATAAAGCTAAAATAGAAGTAATTTCTAATCTACCAGAACCTAAATCAATAAAAGATATTAGATCATTTCTAGGACATGCTGGATTTTATAGAAGATTTATTAAAGATTTTAGCAAAATAGCTAGACCTTTAACCAATCTATTAAAAGATGTCTCATTCAATTTTGATAAAAATTGCAAAGAAGCATTTTTCAAGCTTAAAACTAGCTTAATTTCAACTCCTATAATTCAAGCACTTGATTGGAGCCATCCATTTGAATTAATGTGCGATGCATCTGATTTTGCTATAAGAGCAGTGTTGGGACAAAAGATAGAAAAATCTCCTAGAGTGATTCATTATGCAAGCAAAACCTTAAATGATGCCCAAATTAATTATACAACTATTGAAAAAGAACTGTTAGTTGTTGTGTTTGCCTTAGAAAAGTTTAGATCATATCTGATTGGAGTTAAAGTGATAGTATACATGGATCATTCAACTTTAAAACATCTAATAGAAAAAAAAGAGACCAAACCGAGATTGATCCGGTGGATATTATTATTACAAGAATTTGATCTAAAAATTAAAGATAAAAAAGGTTGTGAGAATGTAGTAGCAGATCATTTATCAATATTACAAATAGAAAAATGAAATATTGATGAACAATTAATGACCATCAACAGAATGCCTTAGTATGTAGACATAGTTAATTACTTAGTTACTAGTTTAACACCTAAAGATTGGAATAGACAGGATAAGAAATTGTTCTTTTCAAGAGTAAAATATTACTATTGGGAAGACCTATACTTATTTAAGAAATGTCCTTATCTAGTTTTGAGGTGTGTTCTAGAAATTGAATATTAGAGCATATTGTCTTTCTACCATGACCAAGCATGTGGAGAGCATTTTAGTTCAGGGAAAACTACTACTAAAATTCTGCAATGTGGATTTTATTGGCCAACACTATTCAAAGATGCTCATAAATATTGCTTAAGTTGTTTAAAATGTCAACAAATAGGAAGAATATCAAAGAGGAATATGCTGCCTCTTAATTCTATTGTTGAGGTTGAAATCTTTGATATGTGGGGAATAGATTTTATGGGTCCATTTCCTATGTCTAATCAATTTAATTATACATTGTTGGGGGTGGATTATGTATTTAAATGGATAGAAGCTATTCCTACAAAAACTAATGACAACAAAGTGGTAATACAATTTATAAGAACAAATATATTTGCTAGATTTAGGATACCTAAAGCTATTATCAGTGATAGAGGAACTCATTTCTATAATAGAAGTTTTGAAGCCTTAATGAAGAAATATGGAGTAAACCATAAAATTGCAACATCATATCATCCGCAAACTAGTGGACAAGTAGAAAGTGAAAACAAACAAATTAAGTTAATCTTAGAAAAAGTAGTAAATTCTACTAGAATAGATTGGGCTAAGAGATTGATAGATGCACTTTGGGCTTATAGAATTGCTTATAAGACAAGCTTAGGTATGTCACCCTTTAGGCTAGTATATAGAAAAAGTTGTCATTTACTAGTAGAAATTGAACATAAAGCTTATTGGGCATTAAAAACTCTCAACATTAATTTAAATCAAGCTGCTGAAAATAAGAAAATCCAATTGATTGAATTAGAAGAATTTAGGAATGAAGCTTATTCAAAAACTATAAGAGAAAAAGAGAAAATGAAGTTCTGGCATGATAGGAAAATTATTCCAAAAACCTTTGAAATAGGACAAGAAGTATATCTTTACGTGATTAGACTCCATAACCATCCAGGAAAATTAAGATCTAGATGGGCAGGACCTTACATAGTTCGAAATATTTATCCTTATGGAGTTATTGAAATTGAAAATCCTAAGAATAAGAATATATTTAAAGTAAATGGACAAAGACTTAGGCCTATTTTGAAAATACCAAAAAGTTCCTTTGGAATTATAAAAGAAGTAAAAGTAGAGGATTACTTGAGCTTCACTTAGTAAGAAATTTTTTGAGTATAAAAAAAAAAAAAGAGAAAAATTGTTGCGGTTTAACCGACTAGATCCATCGGTCTGACCGAAACACAAAAATATAAAAGAAAAAGGATATATATTATATTTTGTTTAATGTCGGTGTTACCGAAGTACAGTATTGGTTCAACCGATAGAAATATATATATATATATAAATATGTAATTTAGGTTCAACCGTGGAATATAATGGTTAGACTGGAAAATTTTAAAGTGTAGAAAAAGTAAGATCGGCTAGACTGAAAATTCTTCGTTCTTGACCGAAGTAAAAATTATTATTATATACATTTTTTTATTAGATATAACTTTATGGGAAGTCTGTTGAGTTACGCATAACTCAACGAACTTACTCCGTTGAGTCTAGGATAAGTTAACGAACTTACTCTGTTGAGTTAACTCTAACTCAATGGAGTACTATAGTTAAGTCCACGGACTAAGTCCGTGGAGTTAACCGTAATTCCACAAATGAGAGAGCGAGAGTTTTGCATGAGAAGTGACCCGATTACCTGCCTAAATTGAGGGCTTATTTATACTAAACTTAGGGTTTAGGGGCATTATCCACAGAATCATTTAGAACTTAGAACAATAAAGATTAGAGTGATTCTGTTCCGTTGTGTAACTCCACGATGAGGAAGATGACACCTAAGTTCTGGGAAAATGTAGTAGACACGTCAGAATTTCTCAAAGATATAGAGGAATGGCACACGAGGTAGAAAATCAGGAATACGATGAGAGAAAAAAAGCTACAAAAGGTAGAATCTGACCTTTTCTATTGAAGGAAAGAGTTAGTAGGTTTGGGTATACAAATCCCTCAGATAATGGAAACTAGAATCAAAGTTGCTACAGAAATTGTTGTAAGCAGAGAAAGAAAAATCAAGCCAAATAACAAAGTTGCCTTAGAACTAATCCAACGTAAGTCCCGACTATGGTTCAAAAGGAACGTTGTTGGTTGTGCAAGGGGAGAAATTAGACGATAGCAACAAAGGAAGGAAACTGTAGAACAAGAGGAATCGACTGCTGAAAGACCTATTCCTAAGGAATAACAGTCAAGACCTTTAGTTCCACCACCAAGGCCGTTGGAACAAGCAGCAATTTTGGGGCCTTCTACTAAAGAAGAAAGAAGAGAATTTCAAGAACTGGTTCAAATAGGAAAAGACCAAGGAGAATTAGAAGAATTGGTAGTAGCTATAGCACATCTAGTGTTTGATGCATGGTGCAAAAAGAGAGCTACAGAAAAGTTGAAAGCCCAATATAAATTCAAAGTGGAATAGCATCGTGAAGCTATTGCTAGACTTATTGCAAAAGGAGATGAAGCTAGTCCTTCGAGACCAGAAATTATGGGAAGAGTTAAACAAGAAGAGCTAGTACCTGTGGCTCAAAGGCCTACAGAGCCCATTTTTGTAGATTTAATCTCAGATGAAAAAGAAGAAGACCAGGCACAATTAATTAGAAGAAGGAAAGGAAAAGAGATAGTGCTTGAATATCAAGAGGAGATTAAATCTGAAATACCAAGTTTAGTAGGGCCTATAGAGCCAATTTTTGTAAACCTGCTATCCGATTCTAAAGAGGAGCAGGAGCAGCAATAGCAGCAATAGCAAAAAGAAGAAGAAAATCAGGCTGAAACTAGTCTACAGCCTATATAAGAAGAAGAAACAGAAATTAGGGTAGAAGCTGATTTGCTAGTAACTCCATCCCAATCTACCACAGAATCAGAAAGAATAGTGACATTGCAGATTAGTAGTCAGGAGGAAGAAGAAAAAGAACAAGAAGCTGAACAATTACATATGGAAAGAGATGACTCGACAGATTCTGCTGAAGAGCAAAGAACTCTTCAGCAAATTTTGGACGGTATTCAAGACAAAGTGGAGAGTTCTGTCGACTCACCACCATAGAAAAAAGTAGAAGCAAAAATGCTGAAATCTATGGAGCATTTTTAGCAAGTTCAAGTTCAGCTTATGGAAGAGGAAGTTCAAGAACAAATCCCTTTAGTGCAACAAATTCACATTCTTGACCCGACTGAAACAATAGTTTTAAATGAAGTACAATTTTGGAGTTAGGAAGCTTATAAAAAATACCAAGAGATAAGGGGTTGTGATATCATTTATAGTAGACCAGTAAATTGGGACGGAATGCAAGAAATCAAAGATTTATTTGAGTTCCAAGGTTTACTGCAATTTATTTCTCAAGAAAGAGGACATGTAGTATACGAAAATCTTGTCCCTTGCTTTTATGCAAACTTAGGGGAAGGAGAAAGTGGATTAATTTCCAACGTGGAGCAAGCTGATGTACAGATAACACTAGAGCTTCTCCACAACATTTTAGGATTGAAGAATGAAGGACTAGAAATTATGGAAAGCACAACTGTAGTTGAGTGGACAAAACAGACCATAAAGGATTATTTAGCTATCAATCCTAGTGTGCCATTATTAAATAGACTGAAGTAGTGTTTGGGCTTGTTAACTTCCGTTTGTAACTTAGTTAATTTATCTTTATGCTTATTAGTAATTCCTTTTTAGAAGTTGACAAACAATCTGTTATGCCGAGAGGTCACACAAAACAAGACATCCAAGGATGCATGGAGAAGTGATTCACGTGGAAGGGAGATGAGCGAGTGGAGAATTAGAAGAACAACAACAAATATACATGGTTCCCCAACACAGGTACGTCTACGGGTGATCGATCCTTACTTGTTGTATGGTTGTTGGTACAAGAAGGGAGGAAGACGTGAAAGCTAGGGATTTTGGCATCCCTCTCTTGGTCGGCCATCATTCCCCTTTATACAAGTTAGGAGCAACAATGGGTAATACCCAAAAGACAAGTTTGCCCCTTCACAAAATATCAAATAAATACAACCATATACAATAACAAATACATATACATGATGGAAGACACAAGCATCACAAATCTCCACCTTGTCTTTCATCAATCTTCATCACGATCAAGTGATAGATCACCAAGACCCAATGTGGGTCAACAGTAGCAATAGATGTTAAGTAAGTCCAAGCAATGCTTGAACTTGCTCTCCACAATGCCCTTTGTAAACATATCAGTCGGGTTGTCCTTTGTGTTGACTTTCATAATCTTTATCCTGTCTTCATTCCTAAGGAAGTGATATTTAACATCAATATGTTTAGTTCTATCATGAAAGACATTATCTTTGGAGAGACAAATAGCGCCAAGACTATCACAAAAGATATTAGCTTTATCAATGCGCCAACCAAAATCTCCAAGTAAACCTTTCAACCAGATCTCTTCCTTTGCAGCTTCTATCATAGCCACATATTTAGCCTCAATTGTAGACAAAGATACAGTAGGCTGAAGAGTTGATTTCCAACTCACAATAGAACCTACAAATGTAAAGACATAACTAGATAATGATCTCCTTTTGTCAACATCTCCCGCATAGTCTGAATCTGTATAACCAGCCATAGTACAACCCTGATCTGCTATATACATTAAGCCAATGCTTGGAGTTCCTTTCAAATATCTGAATATCCTTTTTACTGCTCTCCAATGTTCCTTGCCCGGATTGGACATGAACCTACTAACAACATTCAAAGGATATGCCAAATCAGGCCTAGTGCATACCATAACATACATAAGGCTTCCAACTGCCTAAGCATAAGGAACTCGCTGCATATCAAGCTTTTTAAATTCAATTTGAGGACACATAGCATATGACAATTTAACATTTCTATCATAAGGCGTGCTAATGGCTTTGCATGAAGCCATACCAAATCTGCTAAGGATCTTTCCAATATACTTCTATTGATTTAAAAATAGCTTACCAGAATTTCTTTCACGCCTAATCTCCATTCCAAGATTCTGCCAGCTGGACCAAGATCCTTCATATCAAATTCTGATTTCAAAGTGTCCTTCAGCTCCTGTATCACTTCAATATTCTTCGCAGCTATGAGAATATCATCAACATATAATAACAAATAAACATGTGTATTCTTATCAAGAGTTTTAACATACACACATGAATCATAGTTGCTACGTCTTAAAACCAACTTTAACTATAAATGCATCAAACCTCTTGTACCATTGGCGTGGTGATTGTTTAAGTCCATATAAGGACTTATTTAATTTGCACACCCAATCAGATTTACCTTTCACCACAAACCCTGTTGGTTGTTCCATCCAAATATTTTCTTCTAACTCACCATGCAAGAAAGCAGTCTTTACATCTAGCTGTTCCAACTCTAGATTCTGCACTGTAGCAATAGATAACAAGATTCTAATAGATGTATGACGTACAACAAGAGCAAATACCTCATTGAAGTCAATTTCTTCTTGCTGTGAATAACCTTTGGCGACTAATCTTGCCTTGTGCTGCACACCTACATTGCCTTGAGTCCCAATCTTCTTCTTGTAGACCAATTTGCAGCCAACAATATTTGTGTTCTTTGGATGTTTCACTAGTTCCCAAGTCTTGTTCTTATGGAGAGGTTGGAGTTCCTCCTCCATAGTAGTCATCCAAAGACTAGCTTCTGAATTTTTTTATTACAGCTTCATATGTAGGTGGATCAATAGAATCCTCCACCTCAACTACTACCTGTAAGGCAAAAGCAACCAAACTATCGTAGCCATATCTACTAGGAGGTCTAACATCCCTTCTAGGACAATCTTTGCCAATGGTTCTTGGTGGTGGTTGCTCCACCTCTTCCTCCTCAACTTCATTTTCTTGAGTTTCAGATGAGTTTTCTCTATTTTCAACCTGATCAGTGTTAGGCGGCTGCTGTGCGTCATCTAACTCCATCTGTTCAAGAATGGTGTGCTCAGTTTTTGGTGATGTACCTGCCAATCTATCAGTTGCCTGCAAAAGAGAATTCTCATCAAAAGTAACATCACGACTATATATTACTTTGTGAGATTCAATATCATATATCTTGTATCCCTTTACAGCAACACCATAGCCAACAAATATGCCTTTCTTTGCACGTGGTTCCTGCTTACCATTATTCACATGATAATAAGCTAGACACCCAAAAACTCTGAGCTTTGAATAACTAGCAGATCTTTTCAGCCATACCTCAAGAGGTATCTTCCCATTTAAGGCACTAGAAGGGGACCTGTTCACTAGATAGGAAGTTGTGTTAACAGCTTCTGCCCAAAATTTCTTGCTCAAACCTGCATGAGACAGCATACAACATGCCTTTTCTAGGAGTGTTTTATTCAATCTTTCAGCCACTCCATTTTGCTGAGGGGTATATCTAACTGTGTTGGGCCATGTAATGCCTTCATCTCTACAAAAATTATCAAATTCTTGAGAACAAAACTCAAGACCATTATCAGTTCTAAGATATTTTACCTTTCTGTCTGTTTGGTTTTCTACCTGCTTCTTCCAATGCTTGAAGCTAGTAAAAGCTTCACTTTTGTGTGTCAAAAAGAAAACTCAGTTCATTCTTGAATGATAATCAATGATAGAAAGAAAATATCTAGAACCTGCAATAGAAGGCTGGCGTGAAGGTCCCTAACAATCAGCATGAATATAATCAAGAACTCCCTTGGAGTTGTGCTGACTGCGTGCAAATGACACTCTTTTCTATTTACCAAAAACACAATGCTTGCACATTTCAATGCAAGTAACTTTGTGTCCATCAAACTTGCCCAAACTACTCAATTTTTGCATTCCTTTCTGCCCTAAATGACCCATCCTTGAGTGCCACATGACAGAAAGATCCTACTGACCAGATATAGTTGATGTAGCTGTGCCAACAATTGGAGTACCCTGTAGAATTTATAAGGGACCAGATTTGGTTCCTTTCATAACAACCAAAGAACCTTTCAGTATAGTGATTTTCCCCTCACCACCTGTATATCTGTAACCCTTAGAATCAAGGGCCATCAACAAGATCAAACTTTTTCCAAGCTTTGGGACGTGCCAAACATCCTCCAGAATTCTAATTGTGCCAACATGCAGTTTAAACTTTATAGCGCCCACACCAACTATAGAACACACATCATCATTAGCCAAGCTCACTTGACCACCCTCCACCTGCTCGTAGGTGTCAAAATACTCCCTAGTAGGAGTCATATGATATGAAGCTCCTAAGTCCATAATCCACTGATCATCTAAATAGGCACTACAACAAACTGTAAGAGAGAAGTCATCACTTGATGCAGAATTGGTTTCTGCCACTACAGCCTTTCCTTTGTTTATCAACTTGGGACAATGTGATTTCCAATGTCCTTTCTCCTTACAGTAATTGCAAGTATCCCTAGAATATTTTCCCTTTGACTTGCTTCTGCTTCTATTTTTCCCTCCACATTGTCTCTAGCTTCTTCCTCTATTCTCTTACTATTGAGCTGAGAGGCCAACACCACTTGCCTCATTTCTTCCTTGCACCATGTGCTTGAGCTCCCTAGAATGAAGATTGGACCTCACCTCTTCTAGTGTAACTGAATCTCTTCCAACTACACAGGATTGAACAAAATTGTCATAACTCAATGGAAGTGAACAAAGCAAGATAAGAGCGGCATCTTCATCTTCTATGATCACTCCAATATTCTTGAGTTCCATCAGAATAGCATTTAGCTGATCTAAATGCTGCTTGAGAGGTACACCTTACTTCATCTTTAAAGAGAATAGTCTTTGCTTTAACAACAACTTATTTGTTAAAGACTTAGTCATATACAATGACTCAAGTTTTTGCCAAAGACCTGACGAGGTAGATTCATCTGCAACTTCTATTATAACTTCATTAGACAAACACAACAAGATGGTGGAGTGAGCTTTCTTCTCCTGCAATTCAAATTCTGGCAAATTTCTGTTCAAAGTGGTTTCCTTATTCAAAGGAGCCCAAATACCTTGTTGCTTTAGAAGTGCTTTCATCTTAATTTGCCATAAGCTGAAGCTATTCATACCATCAAACTTTTCTATCTTCAACCCCGAAGTATTCATAATTTTCAAATCAACAAACAACCAACAATACACACAGTATATAGTCTAATTTCAACAAACACAATTCTACGGCAAGATACACAATGGCAAGCAATATTTCGACAACAATATGCTACTGAAAAACTACTGATTTCAATGAAATGCAATCAGCCACAAGCCAAGCACAATACTCAGCATAAAACAATAGCAAATACTCGCACAAATCAAGCACAAATATCACAATCACAAAATGCCCAAAATCCCACAATCAAGAGTCACTTGTCTAGAAAACTATTGTGCCCTAGGTAGACGCCTCCTATTGTATCTCTCTGAATACGAAACTTCTGACCACGAAATTTTAGAGGTAGGAAGTTTAGGAAGCTTTCAACACGTCCTCAAAATTTGAGATGGAACAGAGCATGAACGAGGAAGGCACACGAGTTGGCGTCGGAGTGTGTAGACTAGCGCCAGCGACGACGGCAGTTGCGGTAATGCAGAAATCTCTTGCGGAAATGGCTTGAACCTTAATGAAACTCTTCAAAACTTCAGATGCACGTTCGGAGATATCCAACCAGCTTTGATACCAATTGTTATGTCGAGAGGTCACACAAAAATAGGACATCCAAGGATGCGTGGAGAAGAGATTCACATGGAAGGGAGATGAGCGAGTGGAGAATCAGAAGAACAACAGCAAATATACGTGGTTCCCCAACATGGGTATGTCCATGGGTGATCGATCCTTGCTTGCTGTATGGTTGCTGGTACAAGAAGGGAGGAAGACGTGAAAGCTAGGGATTTTGGCATCCCTCTCTTGGTCGGCCATCATTCCCTTTTATACAAGTTAGGAGCAACAATGGGTAATACCCAAAAGACAAGTTTGCCCCTTTACAAAATATCAAATAAATACAACCATATACATTGACAAATACATATACATGATGGAAGACACAAGCATCACACAATCTTTCACACAAATTAGATATTAATTTGAATTCGTATTTTAACTACAAGTGCACAATGTACATTGTATTTGTGTGCAAGTACAAGTCGATCCCATAGAGAATTAAGGTAGAACTGTGTACTGTTCCATTTTTAATAATGAAATTTATATATTCAGTAAGCACTCCGTTGAGTTATAGCTAACTCAACGGACTAACCTCGTGGAATTGAAGTAACTCAACGAAGCTATCTATCCAATTTAATATTGCTTTTTACAGAGGAATTCAGCCAACCATTGGGCGGTTCCACAGATTGTAAATAACATCAATTAAGCTCTATAATGCTAGTTAATATTAGATTTATCATTCAACAACACTAACATTCAGATATTTCAAACAGTAACCATTAAAATCTTTAAGTATCAGGAACGATTCAATTCAGTAAACTGTAAAACTATTTTCTATTTTCTAAATTAAACAAACATGAAACATTCAAAACACTAACAATGATAACATCAATCACTATACAAAACAAATAATACAACACTCAAATACTAACTATAAACATAGATAAGTTGTTTTTGGTATTTTTGTTTTGATATGATCATGGAAATGGGCGAAAGGTGAAATGTAAAAGTAATCTCTATTGATAGTAAAAACTTTCGTTACTACATGCGACGCGATTACACCACTGAAAACTTAATCACTTACAATTCTGCCTCCTCTCCCTATAGAATCACAAGTCTAGAATTGCAAGATGATCTCCTCTTTAGCATATTGGCATTAACCTGAAACCAATCTAAGAGATAACGTAATTAAAGGAAAAATTAAATTAGAATTTGTGTCTAGTAAAAATCAATTAGCTGATATATTTACAAAACCTCTAGATGAAAATACATTCTGCAACATTAGATTAAATTTAGGTATTTGTAGGCTATGTGATGTGTAAAATGCTTAAACTCCACATAAAAAGATAAATATTATTGATGATGTTGTTCACCTCATAGATATTATATACCTATTATAAATATCTAAAGTAATATCTAAACTACTGCTTAAGATACTATGTATTTATTGTAAAATCATAGTAGTATCTTATTGATTTTAAGTAGTTTATCAATTTTAATGGTTTTTACGATTTTAAGTGGAAGTGTAACTGAAAAACATTAAATACTTCTGACATTCTAAAATTTTGATTAAATGTTTTCTTTGAATCAAGGAAAATGCATATGATCATGCATAAATTTAACTTAATTAATTAAACTTTTAGAATAAGTTATATGTAACTCATCTTAAACTGTTAATCAAAAGTATAAGCTTATTGAAACTGATTCATATTCTCAGTTCAATCATAGAAGTAAAAATTGTATGAGATTTGTGTTTTATTGCATCTGTATTAATGGAATACATATATACTGTGCTTAAAATGAAAAGTGCTTACAAAGTGAAAATCTTTGAGAGTTTATTGATCAATTTGATCACGAGCCTTTTGTACTTGAGTAGATAGGTATGTAAGGATTGTTGTCTTGAAAAAGGATTCTTTAAATTTGGCAACCTAAGGTTCTAATCAAATCTGGGATTGTTGACTGAAAGCTTATTACATGAGTACATTAGAAAGCTCTTGTATGATTCAAGCTTTTCAAACTAACTTTTAAAGAAAATTATTAATATTTATTGTTTTGAAAAGAAAAAGTCGTTTCATTAATTACAGATATCTTTGAATCGCATATAGTTTCTACCAATATGACTACTGATTTATTGAATCAACATTAGTACTTTTGAAAATGTTTATTTGAGATACATTCTTTTATTCTCCTTGAATTAATCACATTGAGTTCAAAGTTGTGTTTTGATTCATATACAATAGGAATTGATTCTGGAAATCATTTTTGATGATGTTAGGATAACAGAGGTCTCTGAAAAGAAAATTTAAAAGTACAGTTATACTTAACATCTATTGTCACTACAAGTATATTTTGTATTTTGATTGAATATATTTGAAGTATATTTGTAGGGGGAGGATTAACAATGTCAAAAATAGATTAATATAATTTGGAATACAAATCTTAGTTAATCTGAATTAATGTCCTCTTAAAATCTTGATGAAATAATTTAAAAAGACAAGTAAACTATTTTAGATTCAAAGGACAAAATGTTCAAATAGTTTACAATGTTCTTGAGATAATGTTAAGTTTAGCATGTGTGTTGTTTTCAGAATGTTTCAGTTGGAAGCATCTGAAAATTGTTTTAAGTGTACTAACTAGACGTTATGTTAGATAAGGTAACATGTAAAACTGCCTTTAGACAGCGTTTTACTCGTTAGGTTAGTTAACTCAACGAGTTATACTTGAATATTTCGGGTACCTTGATTGAATAAACTTTATTCAATATTTATTTAATTTCTAAACCCAACTTCTCTTCACGTTGAGTTATACACCTAAAAACCCTATTTAAACACTTATTACACGGGCACTTAGGTTATTTGTAAACTTTGTCAAGAAAATCTTTCCCGCTTGTTGTTGTTACAACCTACGACGATGGTCTCCAAGTTCTACAAAGGTTGTGGTAGAGGAAAAGGAAAAAGTAGAAGAGATGCAAAAGGAAAAGAAATACAGAATGATGAAGCTTCACGTACTTGGTTCAAGAAAATATTTCGAGTGGACAAAAGGTTAGCAGAAATTTATAGAGATTACTTCTTTCCTCAGGGTATATTGGATGAAGTTAGACAAGAACTTCAACATACTAATGCAAATATTACATACATGGGTATTCGTAGTAAATTTGATAGAGAATACAGAATGAAATGTACTAAGATTGCATTTTTGGAATAGTATGCAAAATAATTGGAAAAAGGTGTAGGTTCATCACATAGAACTCCTCAAACTCCTATAAACGGTACAAGACTACATGCATTTGAGGAAGAGCATGAATCAGCTATCCCTACTCCTTTATATTCAAAACAAGTAGAATCAGATATTGCTGTAGACAAAACAAAAGTTGATAGTCTTCGAAAGGCCGTTGCAATAGAAAGTGCCTTAGAAGAATTAAAGCAGAAAACTTTTATGGAGCAATTTGAAAACAAAATAGCAATACTTGAAAAGGAGAAATAGAAATGTTATAGAAGAAGGAAATTTAGAAAGATTATGTCTAAGGAAACAAAGTCTATTGAAAAAGGAAAATCAAATGAAAATTTATTTCCAAAGGACAATGTATGTCTAGACATTGTACCTTATTGTGCATCTGATAAACTCATCAGTTCCGAACACACTGAAACTGATGAAGATAATGAGACTTTATTTTCCCTTGCTAGAAAGCTTGAGAAGAAATACAAGTCAAATATGAGCTCAAGTTTTTCTATTAGTACAAGTCCCGATGATGTAGAAATTGACAAATCAGAGCATCAGGCACCTCACATTGAACAAGTTATTGCAGATATAATTGACAATGTTGAAGCAGTAACTAGTTCACAGGCTGAATTGTCTGGAGTAGCAGATATTGAAAATGTTAAGACTCCAAAAGAGCTAAAAGTTAACCAGCCTTCTACAGAATCTATAGAAGTAGAGTCTGAGAATTCACAACATGAATCAATGGAATTATCTGTTGAACAAAATGAACAATTACAGACAGATACACCGATTGTAGAATTTGTGGAAAAATTGAACTCTAAACATTCTATAGAGACTGAACAGATGAATGTTGAGCATATTGACAATGTTCCTAACACTGTTGAAGCTGAAGAATCAAGCTTACCTGAGCAGCTTCAAGATAATATTTTGGAAGATGAACAACATGACATTCATTTTGAAGAAGAGGTTCTTGAAGATGAATTAAACTCTAAATCACGGCTTTAGGTATCACCTTCTTTGTGTACAATATTAAACATTCAAGGTAATGCAATTCATTTTAGATCTGAAGAAGCATTGTGGAAATACAATAATCTGATTACATGTCAGATTCTGCATGCTCGTCCAATAAAATTCAGAAATTTGATGGAAATAAGAGATCTATTTGAGTTTCAAGGCCTCATTAAATTCTTGCCAGTAGGAACGAAATTGAAGCAATACATAGAGCTTATTGCAGCTTTTTATAGCAATCTGGTAAAGAATAGAAATTTTCTGAAAATTCAAATAAATGAATAGGAGTTTATATTATCTCCTAAGTTAATTTTTAAAGTTTTAGGATTAAAGAATGAATGTGTTGTTGTTACCAACAGATTTGACATGATAAGACAACTAGAATGGAACATTCAATCTTTATCAAAAATTCCAGATGTATATTCTGAAATGAGATTAATGGAAATTCTAAATGCAAAGGCAATATTTATTGCAAATATATTGCATGCAAATTTATTTCAAAGAGTTGGACACAATTTGCAAGTCAGCAGAAGTTGTTTATATGCAACTTATGGCCTACTGAATAGAATTCAAATAAATTGGTTTGATGTTTTTATGTCTCAACTACAGCATATGAGTTCAAAGTTATTTTATGGTGATGCTGTATGTAGAATCCTTGCAAGCCAATTGACTTTATCCAACTGGCCCTCTAAAACAAAATGTAATGTTTGTATTACTTGTTTGATTTATTGAACAATACATTTTTCTGTAAATTTGTTCAATTATTATTCTTGTTTACAGAAAGAGTTGTTGTAATTCTCTTATATATATATATATTCTCTGTAATTGTCTTTTTGATTAATGACAAAAAGGGAGAGAAATATTATAAAAAGATGATTATGATCTTAATTGCATATATATATTATAAAAGGAGATGCTATTTAAATGGTTATTGTAATCTGATAGATGATAATTAGAAAACTGATACTTATATAATTATTGACATTTGAGAGTTTTAGTTCTGAGAGGTGATAGTTACACAAACAATAGAAATAAGCTTAAGTGAACTTAAGTCAACAAACTTGTTTGTTGAATGAAAAGTTAACCCAACGAAGGTGCTTTATTGAGTTAAATATATTTCATACTTGATTTAATATGATTTTGTCATCATCAAAAAGGGGGAGATTGTTGAGTATTTTTGTTTTGATGATGTGTGCTGAATGAAAATAATCATATTTGCTTAATTACTATTGCTTGTGAAAAGAAATTAAAATCATCAATTTATACAGAAAAAGCTTACTGATATAAATACTTGTCTGTATTGGATCTGAAGTTAATAACTAGTCGTTTCGTTGCATTAATTTCTCATTTAGCTAAACGTTAAGTTAACGTGTGTTTTTATTGAAAACATGATATGTTTTAAAGTTATATCTTCTGTATCATGAACAGTGCACGTTTAGACAACTCGTTAAGTTAGAGTTTTGTTTGTATAGAGGTTAGGTGAGAACTCGTTAAGTTAGAGGCTTAAAGGTTAAAATAGGTCACATGATAACTCGTTAAGTTAATGAGTAAAAGAAGAGACGAACTCGTTAAGTTAGTGTTATACATGTGGAGAAATTATAAGTTATGAATGTTGTATTATATCACGTGAGGTGCACATGTTTAACTCGTTAAGTTAACATAACTAAACGTGTTGAGTTGCTATATTGAACACTAAGGCAACGCGTTAGGTTAGCGTTATAAACTTAAGTTGTTATTTTTGCACATGGTAAAATTCTTATTATAAAAACATTTGTTTATTACTGAATCGGTGAGTTAAAGTTTTTTTTGGAGACTTACAGTTGTAACTATCCGAAAGGTAACTTAAGTCATGTTTTCAGGTCTTGACACATGTCTCACTAGTTTTATAATATAAAGAGTTTTTTCGGTGACTTACATCTGTAACTATCCAAAACTTAAACTATTTTCGGTGAGTTATCGTTTAACCTTCCGAAAGAAATGTTAAGCTGGTTCGTTGAGTTAGCATAAACCACGGACTTAGTTCGTTGAGTTAGCTACAATACTTGTCACGTGAAATGGCACATGAGGAACTCGTTAAGTTATATATATATACTTGTGTTACTCGTTTAGTTAACATTAAAGTAACGACTTTTTATTACACTGATGAAAAATTTTTTGGACGAGAAAGTTTATTTTGCAAGAAATTTTTCAGAGATCGAGAACTGATGATTAATGAAAATTTGAAATATAAACGTGGGTTAGAACGTGTGTTTCGATGAAGGAAAAAGAAAAGATGTGGAGAAGTGAAAAACTGGTAGTGGTTAAACGTGAAGGATATGTATGAAATGAATATACAGTATAAATGGCATAGAATTCTCATTGATCAAACCATCCTTGCACACAAAACAAAAAATCTTTTCAAGGATCAAACCATCCC
The DNA here is from genome assembly GCA_036874045.1 of Cymodocea nodosa. Taxonomy (NCBI): domain Eukaryota; kingdom Viridiplantae; phylum Streptophyta; class Magnoliopsida; order Alismatales; family Cymodoceaceae; genus Cymodocea; species Cymodocea nodosa. Next base: position 1,285,211 of record JAZBRI010000011.1, read on the forward strand.
TACACACCAAAAGAAAAATCTTTATCAAGTATCAAAAACACCTCTTCGGGCAAAATCTCTCAAGTGGAAGAAAATTTAGTGAAGCAAAAAAGGCTAAATTTATGTCGCTGAAGATTTGAAGTATCAAGTGAAAGCAAATTCGGTGAAGTAGAGAAAGACAAGATATTCGTCACTGAAGAATTGCTGAAGAAGAAAAGAAGAAGAAAAAAGATCTCAAACAGGGAGAAATGTTTTAAATTCCGTAAATTAGTTTTCTCTGTTTGTAGTTATGAAATTGTTTAGATGATACATGGTATCGAAATATAATTGCATCTACAATTTCTGAGGAGAATTGAATTGTATATTGTAATTGAAACCTTGAATAAAAATGATTTTATGAAAACAATGTCTTGACTTGTTTTTGAGTTTTAAAGTTTCAATTATATTTCAGAAAATATTAAAAATACACAATTCACCCCTTCTTGTGTAGCCATACGATCCTACAACAGGGCACTAAATTTTCATAAACTACATGCCCTTTCTCTTTTGAAATCAAGTTTAGTAGGCCTTGGCATTCGAATAATTCCTTAATCTCCTCCATTTTGGTCCAATCTACTAGCCTATTGTAAATAATATCATACCTCTTTATCTTTTGATACTTGTTGTATGCTTCCTAACTCCAAAAGTGAACTTCATTTAGAATAGTCACTTTAGACGGGTCAGGAATTTGGATTTGTTGCTCTAGAGGGGTTTGTTCTTCAATTTCTTCTTGAAGTTGCTGAGCTTGTTGTTGTATTTCTAGCTGAAAATAATTCAAAGATTCTTGCTCTTCTACTCTGAATTGTTGTGGAGAGCCTACAGAACTTTCCACATTTTTATCTTGAATTTTCTCCATAAGTTGCTGAAGAGTTTCATTTTCTTTAAACGAATCTGTCGAATCCTTTTCTTCTTGTTCAACTTCCTACTCAACTTCTTCTCTTTCTTCTTCCTCTTGACTACCAATCTGCATTGTTACTATGGTAGATTGGGATGGAGTCATAGGCATAGTATTTTCTGCCCTAACTTCAATTTCTAATTCCTCAGGCTATAGACAAATTTCAGCTTGTTTTTCTTGTTTTCTTTGCTCCTACTCTTTTTCTTTAGATTCCGATAATAAATCCACAAAAATGGGCTCTTTATGCCCTACTGTAGACATTATAGGTTTAGGTTTAATTTTTGCTTGAGCTTCTGGCACTATCTCCTTTCGTTTTCTTCTTCTTAACAGTTGTGCCTAATCTTCTTCTTCTTCTCCTTCTTCAAATAACAGGTCAACTAAAATGGGCTCTTGTCTTGGTTGTAAAAGGTTAAATCAAAAACTTGCTTGATTTTTTTTATGCCTATATTAATAAATTCTCTTAGAAGTAAACAAACAACCTTTCACACAAATTAGATATGAAGTCCAATTTGTATTTTAAACTGCAAGTGCACAGTGTATATTGTATTTGTGTGCAAGTATAGGTCAATCCCATAGAGATTGAGTAAGAATTGTGTACTGCTCTGATTTTTATATTGGAATTTATGTGTTTAGTAAAGTACTCCGTTGAGTTACAATTAACCCAACGAGCTTAGTTCTTGGAGTTATAGTTAACTCAACAGACTAACCTCATAGACTTAAGTTAACTCCATGAGCCTATTTTCCAGTTAAATATTGTTATTTACAGAGGAATTTGGCCAACCATTGGGTGACTCCACAAAATGTAAATAACATCAATGAAGCTCTTTAATGTTAGTTAATATTAGATTTGTCATTAAGCAACACTAACATTCAGATATTTCAAACAGTAACCATTAAATTCTTTAAGTATTTGGGACAATTCAATTTCAGTAAACTGTAAAACTATTTTCTATTTTTAGAATCAAACAAACATAAAACATTCAAAATACTGACAATGATAATATTAATCACGATACAAAGTAAACAATACAACACTTTAATACTAAATGTAAACACATATAATTTGTTCTTTTTGGTATTTTTGTTTTGATATGTTCTTGAAGATGAGCAAAAGGTGAAATGTAAAAATCTCTATTGGTAGTAAAAACTTCTGTCACTACATGCGACATGATTACACTATTGAAAACTTAATCACTTACAATCTTGCCTCCTCTCCCTATAGAATCGTGAATCAAGAATTGCAAGATGATCTCCTCTTCAACATACTAGCATTAACTCAAAACCAAAGCTAGAAGCTTTACGATCTTTTGAGATATGAGTCGGTGCTTGGTGAAAATGGCTTCCCTTCTTGTGACACGATCACTCCTCACAATGGTTGTTAGTCACTGTGTTTGGCTCGGAATCGACCCAACATCCGAAAAGTATCCTCATAGACCTCCGATGGTTGGTGTTGTTGGTGGTTTTGGTGGTGGTGTGGAGCTTCAGGGAACTACCGACGCTTCCTATAGTTAGCACGGTTCTCCTCCTACACACACACACTTTTCCTCTTTCACCTCTTCTTTTATATTTCTTTCAGTAGTAACTGCTTCTACTTAAATGTTTGGTTGGATTTCCTTCATTCATATCAATGATGGTGATTTCCTCTTCATTCCACGAGTGAATTTCTACATGATACATGCAATCGTGGTTTTCCTTCAAATTTCCTATTTTTGCAACTGCTATAGTGGCATATTAGAAAATAAATGGTCCGTAGAGTTAGTGTAACTCAACAGATTTACTTCATTGATTTAACTATAAAACACATGCAATAACGCATTTAAATTCAACACGTGCATAACTCTAACTTAACGAGTTCAGACATTTCAGATACTTACAAACTATCCAATGCTTAGATGCATTTCGGATAGTTAACAAATAACTTACGGAATACTCACTTAAGTCATGCATTAATGTTACAACATGTGAACTCTAGGAAACAATAAAATATTCTTTAAGCATTTAAAACATAACTATCTAGTACATGCAATATAACTCTTCGAAATAATAGAAAATTCAAAGACATAAGAATTTCAAAGCCTGTAACTTACCGACAGTTTAGAAATGTACTTAATTAACGTTAATTTCCTGAAATTATGCAGATTCTTTCATTAAAGCATATAATAGTGCCATTATAACATAATGGTGTAATTCTCATATGATAAGCTAAATATTATGTAATTAACCATCATTTAACCGTTAATATTATGCACTTTTTCATTCTGAACACTTTCCCTCATACTTAAATTTTGCTAGTCCCTTAGCAAACTACTAAGATCTAACTAGTTGGTCTTTCTAAAGAGTTAGAACTAATTCTTCATTCATTGTTTTTTCTTTAGAATACATAAATTAGATTAACGTAAAGATATTCTTTATTAATTCTGTAATCTAATTTAACATTGTTTTCTCCTCCTCAACCTACAAATATATTTAAAACATATGTAAATTACATAAAAAATATATTAGCCTCACATAAGTGGTCATTATATTATCATTTTTTCTCAAACATCTATCATCCTAAATTTCCCAATATGATTTCTAGAATAAATTTCAACTACATACACATCAAAACACAATCCAACTCAATATGATTAAAACAAGAAGAATAATGAATTGTATCTCAAATAAACAACCTCAAAAGTCTAATCTAGATTCATACTTCAGCAATCTTAGATAACAGAAAATATACTTGATTCAAAAGATATCTGTATTTCACAAAACACTTTTATCTTTTCAGAATAGTATGCATATTTGTACTTTAAAAGTTAATTTGAAAAGCTTGAATCATACAAGAGCTTTCTAGTGTACCCATGTATTAAGCTTTTAGTCAACAATCCTAGATCTGATCAGGATCTTAGGTTGCTAGATTTAAAAAGTCCTTTTTCAGGTTAACAATCCTTACATACCTATCTGCTCAAGTACAAAAGGCTCATGATCAAACAAGTCAATAAACTCTCAAAGTTTTTCTTTTTTTTTTCTTTTTCTTTTCAACACAGTATATATACGTATTTCATTAATATAGATACTATAAAACACAAATCTCATATAATCCTGCTTCTATAATTTACTGAAAACATGAATCCATATCGATAAGCTCATACTTTTGCTATAGTTTAATAAGATTTACACATAAATCATTCTACAAGTTTAATCAATCAAATTGAATGTATCATTGATCATATGCATCTCATTTAATCCAAAAATTAACATTTTAGCTCTTTTAGGATTTCAAATCATTTACTGAGTTTCAGTTAAGTATTCTGATTTCTTTTAAAATTGTGAAACTATTAAACTCATAAAAATTAGCAAAAACATAAAATACTATATCTAGATTTGTATAGTAGTAAAATTTGTAGCATCTTATATAAAATTCTAAATATAACATTCAAATAGTTACAGTGTTGGTTTTTGTAGAGTTTCAATTATTGGATAGTTATAGGAAATTGTAGTTAGTTACAGCAAATTCATAAAAAAAATTTCAATTTCCACAGAATTTTTGCAGTACCATCTTAGTTCCTCTAATTAACAAAATTACTTGGCTTTAATCTAATTACCTTCCCCCCATACCTACATTTTGCATTGTCCTCAATGTAAAAGATTTTATAGTAAATATAGTAAATACTAGCAAATGAATATTGTTTTGTTGATTTAGCACCTAACTCAACGAACTTAATTCGTTGAGTTAATGAATAACTCCACAAACTGAGTTTAAATGTAAATTCAAGCTAAGTAATTAATTACATACCTTGCTCTTTTGTATCTCTTTCAATATCTTTCGACTTTTGATTTTGAAAAGCTTTTCATTCACAAATAAAAGTAAAATATATAACAAAATAACAAAACATAAATTGTTAAATTAGTGTCTTGTGTGGAATCTAGTCTCCTATGCCTTTGGTGGCTCACAAGCAAGTTAGTTAGTTTCCTAGAACAGATATCAACAAATTGGATTGATATTTGATTTGTTTTTTTTTCTTTTCTGAACATAAATGTAGAATACACACAACATTAAAAGTACAAAATCACAGTTTAAGAACATGATTGAAAAGTTGTGACAAATGGAATAAACGTGTCAGTCCAAGCAAACTTTTTAGGCATAATTCTCCTTGCTATTAATTATGTTTTAATGTAGTCTACTCTCTTTTTTAACTTGTAAACTTGTAGTATGTTATCAATACTAAATATAAGTGTATTACCATTAATAAATTGAAATGTAGAAAGGGATCATTTTTTGTTCCAATATAATGTAGTTGTTTCTATTTCTACTATTATTTCAATATATTCCTCTTCTCATCTCCATTCATTTAGGTCTTTCATAATCCATATTTGAAATTTCATTAGTTCATCCCGCCATCTTATCAAACATAAAGTAGGATCGTCATATTTATTATACCACATTCCTAATTGAATTTTATCATGTTTCGTAGATGGTGGTTCAGCTATATCATTAGGTATATGCAATATTTCTATAAAGTCATCATCAGTATCTATGCTTATTATGTATAAATCAGATCTAAATACAACCGATATATCTGTGATTAGATATATATATCCATCAAGTATGACATGTATGTTGTTAATTAATGTTTTCTGTCCTAGATATATCCTAGTATTTTCAATCCAAGATCTATTTAGAAAATTATATACACTTAAACATAAATCTTCATCCCAATTTCCAGTTGGTCTCTAGTAATACAATTTTTCAGGAATGGTCAAATTTTTATCAGAAAAGATTAATGCTAACCCACAATTTTAAGTTGATACTTCAAATCTATTAGGCCTTCCTATATTCCATTCTTCTCTAGTGATAGGATTTCTAATCCAAATATCAGGTAACAGAATTGCATACATTGGTTTGGTTCTGTAAATAATTAATCTTTCATCTATCCCCATAATATGATCTATTCCTTCTAATGTATTGGGTGAAATTCCAGTAGTTTCTTCTATATTTAGATATTCATAGTTAATTGAACTATGATTAAATGACTTCTATAAAAATCCATCTCTAATATTAGTCATTTTTGTAGCCTGTAGTCCATGAAAATATTTTCCTCTAACACATTCTTTAATTTCCTTTAACACACAACACAATCTACACAGATCTTTAGCTGATAGGTTACTTAGTACTTCCCTTAGTGCATCTAGTGGTAATTTCATCTATTGTGATTCTGTAAAAACAAAATTTAGTAGAGATAAAATTAACATAGCTACTTACTTACCCTTGTGGAGTTAGGTCATAACTCAACGAACTAAGTTCATTGAGTTAAGTAATAACTCTACGATATTACTAACTATAATTAAACTTACACATTTTTTCTTTTAATATTTTTCTATTTACTATATTATACATAATTATTTCAGTGTACTGCTTCATTTAGTTTCCCTCCCAAAGGAGGTATCAATTTTATTAACAATTCTATTGATAGGGTTAGGCACTACTTGCATTGGCAATCCTCTAGTAGGTCTAACCTCTATTAATTCCTTCTATCTAAGGGGTATATTTCTATTCATATTATGATTCTGAATGACAACATTTTCAAATACAAGATCTAGACGATTGTTTAATTGTTGAATTATCTTTTCTAACTTCTCTATTCTAGATCCTTTTCAATTAATGCTTCATAACTTATATTTTTGTCATTTATATTTTCTCCTCCTTGGAAATTGTTATTTCTCCAAGATAGGTTCGGGTGATTTTTCCAATTAGGGTTATAAGAATTTCCAAAGTTATCTTTCTGCTTTCTAGCATAAATAATATCTAAGTCATTAATATTTGCATTCTTTTCTGCTAGTTTTTGATTTAATGATATGGCTACTCTAGTAGAAAAACCATTAGGGGAAATTTTGTATCCTGAATTAGTTGATGAACCTTCATGTATTCGATTGTCAAACTTTGAGGGAGATAGGTTTGAATTGAAATCTAATTATATTAGTCAATTACCACACTTTCATGGATTAGAAAGAGAAGATGCCTATTACACCCTTAAGGATTTCGCTAAAGTCCAACTTAGAAAATATTTCAGTATGCCTCTATGTTGAATAATCCTATGTAGGTGTTCTTACTAATCATTTAGTGCTAGGAGAACGAATCCATGTACTCATAAACTCTTAACATAAAGTAAAATAGTAGAAAATTAATTACATACCAGATTGATGCTTTGTTTTCAGTAAGTAGTTGTTGACAGAAGAAGTTGAATCAGCTACTTCTCTTTCTAGTTACCTAATGAATTTTCTTTTCTTTCCTTAAGTGTTGATAACTTGTAAATAACATTTTGTTCTATATTTATAATGCACATCCATAAGGTAAATGAATCTCATTGCAAGAATGTGTATTGTATGTTAGGAACGTATGGCTTCACTAGAGGGGGGGTGAATGGTGATCAGTGTGTAATTAAAACTTTTTACTAACTTTTCTAACTAATTTGATTAATTAGTTTGCACAAGTACTAAACAAAAATACCAAGCATGCACAGCGAAAATAAAAGTAAGAAACACAAGGGAATTTTAAGCGGTTCACCAACTTGGCTAGTCCACCCTCAAGGATCACTTGGGCTTCATTGAGTGTCTCAACACTTACAACACACTTGCTTTTAGGTTGAAGCAAGAACCAACAACTTGAGCTTTCAGGTCATAGCTCTAACCAACACTCAGAAGTTTTCAGATATAAACTCCAAAAAACCAACACTTAGAAGTTTTCAAGTATAAACTCTAGAAAACCAACCTCTTGAGTTTTTAGGTCGAAACTCAAACCAACAAATGAATGAAGCTTTAAGGTTGAAGCTATGAACCAAATGATCATTCTTGGATCAGACTTTTAGTACTTGGAGAGCTTTAAGAATCTTCTTGTATATCTAGCTTTCAATTAATTCTATGTAGTAGTTAATTTGAATTGAGCTTTCTTCTGTAATAGTAATTGATCTACAATGTAAACTATATCTTTGTATGTGATTGTATTTGTTATCTCACTTCATAGCTCTACTGAATATTGAATGATCTGTCTGTATTTATGCTTGAACTACCAATGATCATATTTTCACTTCAACAGATTTATTCTATTGTACTTGCTAAGAAATCAAACCTAAATATGGTAAGTTACCATTTGGAAAGGTGTTTTAAGATAACCTTCCAATTTTCTCAAGCTTTCGGATAGTTATCTGTGTAACTTTCTGAAGGATAGTCGTAACTCACCGAAGATCCACTTAAGTTCTTTTGGTCTAAGTCACGTGAGAATTTAAGTCATATACGTGAAGTATTTAAAGTTCAGATACTTGCAATTGTAACTCACCGAAATTCTCTTGACTATCGGATAGTTAGCTACAGTAACTCTCTAATTTTCTTCTTCTAAGCTTCTAACAACTGTCTTCTCATTTCTGCATGTGCATAATAGGATAACTTAAGTTTTGGATGATTATAACTGTAACTCACCGAAACTCTTCAAATTTTGGATAGTTAGCTACAGTAACTTTCTGATTCTTCTTTTAAGCTTCTAGTTGGATTTCTGCACGTGGGAAATTTAATGACATAAGTTTCGGATAGTTAGCTACAGTAACTCTCCGATTCTTCTTATTTTTCGGATAGTTAACTTTCTAACTCTCCGATTTTCCATAGAGCCACCTTTCAAACTCTCCAATTGAATTCCTGCTACTTTAAACTACCTATTGAGTATTTTTATTTTGATGATGTGTGCTGAATGAAAATAATCATATTTGCTCAATTACTATTGCTTGTGAAAAAAAATTAAAATCATCAATTAATACAGAAAAAGCTTACTGATATAAATACTTGTCTGTATTGGATCTGAAGTTAATAACTAGTCGTTTCGTTGCATTAATTTCACATTTAACTAAACGTTAAGTTAACGTGTGTTTTTATTGAAAAGCATGATATGTTTTAATGTTATATCTTATGTATCATGAACAGTGCACGTTTAGACAACTCGTTAAGTTAGAGTTTTGTTTGTATAGAGGTCACGTGAGAACTCATTAAGTTAGAGGCTTAAAGGTTAAAATAGGTCACGTGATAACTTGCTAAGTTAGTGAGTAAAAGAAGAGACGAACTCGTTAAGTTAGTGTTATACACGTAGTGAAATTATAAGTTATGAATGTTGTATTGTATCACGTGAGGTGCACATGTTTAACTCGTTAAGTTAACATAACTAAACGCGTTGAGTTGCTATATTGAATACTAAGGCAACGCGTTAGGTTAGCGTTATAAACTTAAGTTGTTATTTTTGCACATGGTAAAATTTTTATTATAAAAACATTTGTTTATTACTGAATCGGTGAGTTAAAGTTTTTCGGAGACTTATAGTTGTAACTATCTGAAAGGTAACTTAAGTCATGTTTTCAGGTCTTGACACGTATCTCACTAGTTTTATAATATAAAGAGTTTTTTCGGTGACTTACATCTGTAACTATCCGAAACTTAAACTGTTTTCGGTGAGTTATCATTTAACCTTCCGAAAGAAAGGTTAAGCTGGTTCGTTGAGTTAGCATAACACCACATACTTAGTTCGTTGAGTTAGCTACAATACTTGTCACGTAAAATGACACATGGTGAACTCGTTAAGTAAGAAACGTTAAGTTATATATATATACTTGTGTTACTCATTTAGTTAACATTAAAGTAATGACTTCTTATTACACTAATGAAAAATTTTTGGACGAGAAAGTCTATTTTTTAGGAAATTTTTCAGAGATCCAGGACTGATGATTAAAGAAAATTTGAAATATAAACGTGGGTTAGAATGTGTGTGTTTCGATGAAGGAAAAAGAAAAGACGTGGAGAAGTGGAAAACTGGTAGTGGTTAAACATGAAGGATATGCATGAAATGAAGATACAGTATAAAAGGCATAGAATTCTCGTTGATCAAATTATCCTTGCACACAAAATGAAAAATCTTTTCAAAGATCAAACCATCCCTGCACACCAAAAGAAAAATCTTTTTCAGGGATCAAAAACACCTCTTCGGGAAAATCTCTCAAGTGGAAGAAAATTTAGTGAAGCATAAAAGGTAAGATTTTCGTCACTGAAGATTTGAAGTATTAAAAGAAAGAAAATTCGGTGAAGCATAAAAAGACAAGATATTCGACATTGAAGAATTGCTGAAGAAAAAAGAAGAAGAAGAAAAAGAAAGATTGCAAACAAGGAGAAATGTTTTAAATTCCGCAAATTAGTTTTCTCTGTTTGTAGTTATGAAATTGTATAGATGAAACATGGTATCGAAATATAATTGCATCTACAATTTCTGAGGAGAATTGAATTGTATATTGTAATTGAAACCTTGAATAAAAATGATTTTATGAAAACAATGTCTCGACTTGTTTTTGAGTTTTAAAGTTTCAATTATATTTCAGAAAATATTAAAAATACACAATTCACCTGCCTCTTGTGTAGCCATACGATCCTACAAGTGGTATCAGAGCTTGGTTAATAATCTTTGATATAAAATCGATACCAACTTATTTAATATCATTGCTTATTCTACCTTCCTTGTTTTTAAACAGAAATTAATATCTAAGCATACGTTTAACTTTCTTAATTTAAGGCTCAAGTTATTTTAAAGTTTTCATACTGTTTAAAATCAAATAGGTTGAAAAATCTAAGGTAAAATGGCTACTGGAAATGGTAATTTTTCTTTATATGAAGGCCAAAATCTTAATCGTCCTCCTTTATTTGATGGAATACATTTTGAATATTGGAAAGATAGGATGACTATTTTTCTTCAAAGTATAGATCATAAATTGTAGTTCATGATTTCTAAACCATACACTCCGTTAACTACTCCTTATAATACTTGGACAATTATTGAAAAAGAAAATGAAACTCTAAATGCTAAGGGCTTAAATATTTTATTTTGTGCATTGAGTTATGAACAGTTCAGTAAAGTGTCAGCATATAAATTTGCTTATGAGGTGTGGTATGCATTAGAAGTTTCACATGAAGGTACTTCTCAAGTTAAAGAGACAAAAATAAGCATGTTGATTCATAAGTATGAACTCTTTAAGATGCATGATGACGAAAATATTTCTAAGATGTTTTCCAGATTTCTTGATATCATAAACACTTGTAAATGAAATTCTATTCTTTTATTTCAAGACAGAATTTACAATATCTTTTTAGCTCAATTCCCTTCTTGACGGTTTTGATATAGTAATTTTTTGATATACAATTCAAATAGGAAAACAAAGCTCTTTTTCAAAACTAATTTTGAATTGTATAAAACTTGATCTGCATGCACACAGCTCTTTTCTTTCTCTTTGCTCAGCTTCTGTATCTCTTCTTCTCCAGTTGTTGAATTTTCAGATTTCTTGCGTTTGCAGCTCCTTTTCTAAAATTGCTTAGAATTTCGAACTTCTTCTGATGTTGGAGAACTTTTTAGAATATGAATATTCAAACTTAACTTTTCAGTTAGGGATCCAGATTGAATATTCAGACTTGGTTTTTGAGATTAGGATCCCCTGTTGTAATGTAGCTCGTACTCTCTATTAGTAGTCGAACTTTGTTGTCTTTCACGTTCAGTATGTTCATCCACTTGATCCACAATCCATAATCCATAATCTACATACTAATTTTCTCTTTAATCCAAATTACTTTCTATTTAAATTTCCACTTTCTTCACTAACAATTTGAGTTTCCACGATCTCCACTCGTAGATTCACCGAAACTTTATCTTCCTAGAGTCTTGTAGAATATCTTCTAAGTCTTCGATTTAGTCGAACATTTATCCTTTAACTCCTGTCAAAACTCGAACACTTATCCTCTAACTCTTTGAGTTTTTGCACCTGCAAAACACGTGACAAAACAAGGAAACTTATCTGTTCGTTAGTCCTTTTATAAAACTCGAACAGTTATCTATCCATGCGTATAAAAACTCGAACAGTTATCTAACTATTCGATTTTTCATTACTGAACGCACATGGAAAACATGTGACAACTTAAAACATTAAAAACACACGTGCAGATAACTTAACTATACGAGTTTTTAACATAAAGTAGTCGACAAAAACGAAATGTTAACTATCCGAAAGTTTAACTATTGCAAATCTAGCTCTTCGGAAATATTTAATTTATCCGACATAAAAATGAAACTTTCCAATAATCTGTTAACTATTATACTTAGAGAAATATACTTAGAGAATATTATGTAGACTTATTTAAATACGTTAATAAAGCATATATCATCAAAATTAAATACCTAACAAATTGCTCTCTTGATTTGTGGTATTTCTTTCATTATCTTATTTATTTACTACATCATCTGTAAAAACTAAAAAATAGTGAAATGCCAAGAGTTAATGTAGCAATTTATAAATATGTAGTTAATATTTGTAGTTGCTACCACAAGCTCTCCCCCTATCTGTATGGAGGTTGTCTGATTTTTAATAGCAAGCTATAGGCTCTCCCCCTATATGCGTGCCCTCTTTATATACTTTCTTTTTGCACTGAAGTAGCATTCTAAATTCCCTTCATATAGTAGGTTCTCCCCCTACTTATATGCTTTTCCTTGAAGATAGATTTGTTGCACCTGTTTTGCAAAATGACATATATGATACCAACTGAACTAGGTACCAATTGTTAGCCAAAAACATCATAAACATTTTTCAATAATTTAGCTTTTGATTACTATTCATTTATCTTCTCTTAGATCTTTATTTCAAGAGGTTCTTTCAATTTGCAGAAGATGATTTGAAGACTGTAATCTGGCTACTGTAGGCCTTGCTTCCTTTAACGAACATGAATCAATCATTGATGCCACTTGTTAATTTCAGAATATCATAACTGATTCTTAACTGATTACCCTCTAATTACCAATTGTTTGGCTTCTTAAAAATTTCTCTTCACGAGATTCTACTTTTCTGACATAACTTGTTTCTAACTGTTGCAAATTTTGCTCTCCTTGAGTATCAAGAATTTAGGTACAATTTCCACTCAGTCTATGTGAGTACTTTTTACCAATTTATGGTGCCTCCTACAATACCAAATAGTTGCTCTCATAATTGATTTTCAAATGTTCAGCCTTTTCTAATTAATCATTCCATTGATCTTCAGACATTGGTCATTTGCAAATAATAATTTGAAACTGTAAATTAGCTACTCCTATTGAATAATTCAATTCTGCAATTCAAATAGATATAGATTTTGGTACCCATACTTTCTTGGGTCCATAGGTGTTAGTCCTAACAATATTTAATTTATTACCTTTTGGCAGCCACATTGATCCATATCTTCTGTTGATGGCAAACACTATTGGACCATCTCTGTAAGATCGGATAACACCACCACAGTAGGATATTTCTTGTGGAGTAGCATACCCTAGGCCAAATCTATTTAAACTATATCTTTGAGAACCAATGATTTGATCTAATCCTTTCTGTCAATTAGTAAATTTATGCACAATATTTTTCATATCAATAATTTCATATTTCAATTCATCATTATTGCATTTTCTATCTTGAACATGTAGATTTTCAAGTTCAGTATGTGCTTCATCTAAACATGCAATTAAATGCTTAATTTCCTTTTTATAATTTTTGCATCTAACATATAAACTATCAACAGTAGACAAAAGAATGTTTACATCTAGATTATTATTGTCTACATCAGAATCACTTTGAGATGAAGTGGAACATACCTCTTGTGCTGTATAGCACACGTTTACTGGTACCTCTTCATCTGAGCTAGATGAGCTACTAGAAGAACTACTATCATCCCAAGTAGCCTTCAGTGCCATTTTCTTTTTGTAGCTCCTCTTCTTCTTCTTCATTTCTTTTTCTTTTTCTAGTTGCAGTGGACAATCAGGTTGTATATGTCCCTGCTTCTTGCATTTAAAGCATATTGGAGCATTGCTTTTTGATGTGCTGGCTTGGTTCTTTTTCTTCATCCATTTTCTGAATTTTCTAGCCAATAGCACAACTTCATCTTCATCCGAGCTTTGAAGTTCTTAAGTTGATGGAAAGGCTAGTTCTTTCTTTGTTTCTATTTTCTTTCTAGCACTTCCTTCCTCATCTTTCCATTCTTTCCTTTGAACTTCATGGGCTAGTAGATTGCCCATCAGATCCTCTACTAAGTATTTGTTGGGGTCTTTCAAATCTTATATTGATGTGGACTTTTGCTTCCATTCCACAGTTAAACTTCTAAGGATTTTTTGCACCTGTTCACGGACAGAAAATTCCTTTCCCAAACCTCTTATGCCATTAATAATCTCAGTGAATCTAGCAAGCATATCAGTAATTGATTCATCATCAAGCATTTTAAATAATTCAAGCTTTCTAAGTAAAATGCTGATTTTTGTGTCTTTCACTTGGCTGGTTCCTTCAAAGGTTATTTGAAGAGTGTTCCAAGCCTCGTGAGCAGATTTACAAGCTGAAATTTTATTATATTGTTCAATAGATAAGGCATAGTAAATAATATTCAACCCTCGAGCATCCATTTGGATGATTCTCTCATCCTCCTCAGTCCAATCTGTAGGATCGTATGGCTACACAAGAGGGGGGTGAATTGTGTTTATCAACATTTTTAAATATAATTGAAACTTTAAAACTCAAAAATAAGTCGAGACACTGTTTTCATAAAATCAGTTTTATTCAGGGTTTCAATTACAATATACAGTTCAATTCTCCTCAGAAATTGTAAATGCAATTATATATCGATACCATGTTTCATCTATACAATTTCATAACTACAAATAGAGAAAACTAATTTGCGGAATTTAAAACATTTCTCCTTGTTTGAGATCTTTCTTCTTCTTCTTCTCCTTTTTCTTCTTCATCAATTCTTCAATGACGAATATCTTGTCTTTCTCTACTTCACCGAATTTGCTTTCTATTGATACTTTAAATCTTCAGTGACGTAAATCTAACATTTTCTGCTTCACTAAATTTTCTTCCATTTAATACCTCAAATCTTTAGTGACATATATCTTACCTTTTTATGCTTCACTAAATTTTCTTCCTTCTAAGAGCTTTTCCCCGAAGAGGTGTTTTTGATCCTTGAAAAGATTTTTCTTTTGGTGTGCAGGGATAACTGATCAACGAGAATTTTATGCCTTTTATACTATATCTTCATTTCATGCATATCCTCCACGTTTAATCACTATCAGTCTTTCACTTCTTCACGTCTTTTCTTTTTCCTTCATCAAAATACACACATTCTGACCCACACTTACATTTCGAATTTTCTTTAATTATCAATTCTAGATCTCTGAAAAATTTCCTACAAAATACACTTTCTCTTCCAAAATTTTTCATCAAGTATAATAAGAAGTCGTTACTTTAATGTTAACTAAACGAGTAACACAAGTATATATATATATAACTTAACGTTTCTAACTTAACAAGTTCCTCATGTGCCAACTCATGTGACAAGTACTGTAGCTAACTCAACGAACTAGCTCTATGGTGTTACGCTAATTCAACGAACCATCTCCATTGTGTTACAGATAACTCAGCGAACTATCTCCGTTGTGTTACGATAACTCAATGAACTAGTAATAAACAAATGTTTTTATAATAAGAATTTTACCACGTGCAAAAATAACAACTTAAGTTTATAACACGTTGCCTTAGTGTTCAATATAGCAACTCAACGCGTTTAGTTATGTTAACTTAACGAGTTAAACATGTGCACCTCACGTGATCTCTATACGAACAAAACTCTAACTTATTGAGTTGTCTAAACGTGCACTGTTCATAATACAGAAAATATAACTTTAAAACATATCATACTTTTCAATAAAAACACACGTTAACTTAACGTTTAGTTAAATGAGAAATTAATGCAACAAAACGACTAGTTATTAACTTAGTATAATTTCAGATCCAATACAGACAAGTATTTATATCAGTAAGCTTTTTCTGTATTAATTGATGATTTTAATTTCTTTTCACAAGCAATAGTAATTGAGCAAGTATGATTATTTTTCATTCAGCACACATCATCAAAACAAAATACTCAAGAATCTCCCCCTTTTTGATGATGACAAAACCATATTAAACCAATTTTAAAATATATTTAACTCAACAAAGCACCTTTGTTGGGTTAACTTTTAATTCAACAAACAAGTTTGTTGACTTAAGTTCACTCAAGCTTATTTCTATTGTTTGTGTAAATTTCACCTCTCAGAAATAAAATTTTCAGATGTCAATAATTATATAAGTATCCTTTCAGATTTTAGAAACCACATAATTTTCTTTCAGATTACATTATCATCTGTCATATTATAATAACCATAAATATCATCTCCCTTTATACTATATGCAATTAAATCATAATCATCTTTTTTCTTTTATAACATTTCTCCCCCTTTTTGTCATTAATCAAAAAGATAATTACACAGAATATATAGTAAGAGATATATTTACAACAATGCTTTCTGTAAACAATAATAAGAATAGTAAACATTTACAAAAAAATGTATTGTTCAATGAATCAAACAATGAATACAAACATTACATTTTGTATTCAGATACAAGCAAACAAGCAGTTATCTATTCCTCCTAAGTATATCACTTATAGCATTATAGATTTTATCTCCTAGATGCCTAATATTATTTCTAATGTAGTTAAGTACATCATCTAGGTCAGGAGGTAGTTGGGGTTGCTATTTTGCTAGAACTGAATAACTTTGTTGTTGTATATGGTCTGTACAATCAAGTTGTTGTTGTTGTCGTTAAGGTTTATGCATGGTCTGGAATTTTTGCAAATCTTTTATACTAAAAGATCTCATGCCTTTAGTTTCAGAGGGCCAGTCCGATAAATTCAATTGGCTTGAAAGGATTCTACATACAACATCACCATAAAATAACTTTGAACTCATATGCTGTAGTTGAGAAGTAAAAACATCAAACCAATTGATTTGAATTTTATTCAGTAGACCATAACTTGCATATAAATAGCTTCTGTTGACTTCCATATTGTGTCCAACTCTCTGAAATAAATTGGCATGCAATATATTTGCAATAAACCTTGCCCCTGCATTTAATTTTCCATTAATCTCATTTCAGTATATACATCTGGAATTTTTGATAAAGACTGAATGTTCCATTCTAGTTGTCTAATCATGTCAAATCTATTTGTAACAACACCTTCATTCTTTAATCCCAAAACTTCAAAAATTAATTTAGGAGACAATATTAACTCCTGTTTATTTATTTGAGTTTTCAATATATTTTCATTCTTGACCAGATTGCTATAAAAAGCTGCAATAAGCTCTGTGTATTACTTCCATTTCATTCCAACTGGCAAGAATTGAATGAGGCCTTGATACTCAAATAAATCTCTCATATCAATCAAATTTCTGAATTTTATTAGTCTAGCATGCAGAATCTAACATGTAATCAGATTATTGTATTTCTGCAATGCTTCCTCAGATCTAAAATGAATTGAATTACCTTGAATTTGTAATACTGTACACAAAGAAGGTGATACCTGAAGTCATGATTCAGAGTTTAATTCATCTTCAAGAACTTCTTCGTCAAAATGAATGTCATGTTGTTCCTCTGTGAAAATATTTTCTTAAAGCTGCTTATGTACACTTGATTCTTCAGCTTCAACAATGTAAGGAACATTTTCAATATCTGCCACATTCATTTGTTCAGTTTCTATAGAAAATACATAGTTCAAATTTTGCACAAATTCATTAGTCTGTGTATCTGTTTGTAATTTTTCAATTTCTGCAACAAATAGTTCCATTTGTACATGCTGTGAATTCTCAGACTCTGCTTCTATAGATTCTGAAGAAGGCTGGTTGACATTTAGCTCTTCTGAAGTCTTAACTTTTTCAATATCTGCTACTCCAAACAATTCAATCTTAGAACTAGTTACTACCTCAACATTGTCAATTATACCTACAATAACTTGTTCAATGTCAATTGCTTGATGCTCTAATTTTCAATTTCTACATCATCAAGACTTGTACTAATAGAAAAACTTGAGCTCATATTTGACTTGCATTTCTTCTCAAGTTTTCTAGTAAGAGAAAATAAAGTCTCATTATCATTATCAGTTTTAGTATGCTCAGAACTGATGAGTTTATCAGATGCATTATAAGGTACAATGGCTAGATATACATTGTCCTTTGGAAATAAATGTTCATCTGATTGTCCTTGTCCAATAGACTTTGTTTCTGTAGACATAATTTTTCTAACTTTTCTTCTTCTATAATATTTCTATTTCTCTTCTGCAAGTATTGCTGTTTTCTTTTCAAATTGCTCTAGAAAAGTTTTCTGCTTTAATTCTTCAAAGGCACTTTCTATTGCTATAGCCTTTTGAAGACTGTTAACTTTTCTTTTATCTACAGCAATATGTGATTCTACTTGTTTTGAATATAAAGGAGTAGGGATAGTTGATTCATGCTCTTCCTTAAATGCATGTAGTCTTGTACCATTTATAGGTATTTGAGGAATTCTAGTTGATGTACCTACTCCTTTTTCCAAATATTTTGCATATTATTTGAGAAATGCAATTTTAGCACATTTCATTCTGTATTCTCTATCAAATTTACTACGAATACCCATGTATGTAATATTTTCATCAGTATGTTGAAGCTCTTATCTAACTTCATCTAGTATACCTTGAGGAAAGAAGTAATCTCTATAAATTTCTACTAACATTTTATCCACTTAAAGTATTTTCTTGAACCAAGTGCGTGGAACTTCATCATTATCGATTTCTTTTCCATTTGCATCTCCTCTGCTTTTACCTTTTCCTTTGCCATGACCTTTGTAGAACTTGGAGACCATCGTCGTAGGTTGTAATAGTAACAAGCAGGAAAGATTTGCAGACTAAGGTTTACGAATAATCTAAGTACCCGTGTAATAAGTGTTTAAATACGGATTTTAGATGAATAACTCAACGTGTATAAGTCGGGTTTGGATTTCAAATGAGTATTGAATATAGTTTATTCAATTAAGGTACTCGAAAAATTCTAGTGTAACTCATTGAGTTAACTAACCTAACAAGTAAAACACTGTCTAGAGGTAGTTTTACATGTTACCTTATGTAACATAACGTTTAGTTAGTACACTTAACAAAAAAAAAGTTTTAGATGCTTTCAATTGAAACCTTCCGAAGACAACACACATGCTACACTTAACATTATCTTGAGAACATTGTAAACTATTCTAACATTTTCTTCTTATGAATCTAAAATAGTTTGTTTGTCTTTTTAAATTGTTTCATCAAGATCTTAAGAGGACTTGAATTCAGATTAACCAAGATTTGTATTCTGAATTATATTAATCTATTTTGGACATTGTTAATCCTCCCCCTACAAATATACTTCTTATATATTCAATAACATACAAAATATACTTGTATAACAATAGATGTTAAGTATAACTATAGTTTTAAATTTTCTTTCCAGAAACTTCCGTTATCTTGAATTCATCAAAAAAGATTTCCAGAATCAATTCGTACTGTATATGAATCAAAACACAACTTTGAACTCAATATGATTAATTCAAGGAGAATAAAAGAATGTATCTCAAATAAACATTTTCAAAAGTACTAATTTTGATTCAATAAATCAGTAATCATATTGGTAGAAACTATATTCGATTCAAAGATATCTGTAATTAATGAAACACCTTTTTTTATTTTTTTCAAAATAGTAAATATTGATAATTTTCTTTAAAAGTTAGTTTGAAAAGCTTGAATCATACAAGAGCTTTCTAATGTACCCATGAAATGAGCTTTCAGTCAACAATCCTAGATTTAAAGAATCCTTTTTCAGGACAACAATCCTTACATACCTATCTGCTCAAGTACAAAAGTCTGGTGATCAAACTGATATATAAACTCTCAAAGATTTTCACTTTGTAAGCACTTTTCATTTTAAGCACAGTATATATGTATTCCATTAATACAGATGTAATAAAACACAAATCTCATACAATTTTTACTTCTATGATTTTACTGAAAATATGAATCAGTTTCAATAAGCTTATACTTTTGATTAACAGTTTAAGATGAGTTACATATAAATTATTCTACAAGTTTAATCAATCAAGTCAAATTCATGCATGATCATATGCACTTTCCTTGATTCAAAGAAAAACACTTAATCAAAATTTCAGAATTTCAGAAGTATTTAATGTTTTTCATTTACACTTCCAATTAAAATCGTGAAAACCATTAAAATTGATAACTTACTTAAAATCAATAAGATACTATAATGATTTTACAATAAATACATGGTATCTTAAGTAGCAGTTTAGATATTTATGATAAGTATATAATATCTATGAGGTGAACAACATCATCAATAATATTTATCTTTTTGTGGAGTTTAAGCATTTTACACATCACATAGCCTACAAATACCCAAATTTAATCTTATGTTGCAGAATGTATTTTCGTCTAGAGGTTTTGTAAATATATCAGCTAATTGATTTTTACTAGACACAAATTCTAATTTAATTTTTCCTTTAATTACATTATCTCTTAGAAAATGATGTCTAACCTCTATATGCTTTACTCTAGAATGTAATACAAGATTTTTGGATAGATTTATTGTAGAACTACTATCACAATAAATCTCAGTTGTATCATAAGATAATCCAAAATCTTCTAAAGTTTGCCTTATCCACATAATCTAAGTGCAACACAATGCAGCAGTAACATATTCAGCTTTTGTAGTAGAAAGTGCTACACAATTTTGCTTTTTGCTAAACCATGACACCAAATTATTTCCCAATAATTGACATGTGCCACTGGTACTCTTTCTATCAGATTTATATCCTACATAATCAACATCAGTATATCCTATAAGATCTATTGAACTATCCTTAGAATAATATAGTCTGAAATTTTTAGTTCCTTGTATATATCTAAATATTCTTTTAACTGCAATTGAGTGTGATTCTTTAGGATTAGATTAAAATCTAGCACAAACACACATAGCAAACATAATATCAGGTCTACTAGCAGTCAAATAAAGTAAAGAACTAATCATACTTCTGTACTTTCTTTGATCTATTGATTTTCCTATGTCATCAATATCTAACTTTAAAGAAGTACTCATAGGAGTTCCTCGAATCCTTGTATCATTAAAATTAAATTTCTTAAGCATTTCATTTGCATATTTTTTCTGATTTAAAAATATACCTTTATCCATTTGCTTAATTTGAAGTCCTAGAAAATATGAAAGTTCTCCCATCATACTCATTTCAAATTGTCTAGTCATCTCTTCAGAAAATAATTTTATCAGTTTATTAGAGGTTGCTCTAAAGATTATATCATCCACATATATTTGAACAACAATCTGATCTTTACCATCTCTTTTGATAAATAGAGTATGATCCACTTTTCCCATGATATAACCTTGTTCTATTAAAAAGTAGATAATCTTTCATACCATGATCTAGGTGCTTACTTCAAACCATATAAGGCTTTCTTCAATTTATACACAAAGTCAGGATTTTTAATATCTTCAAATCCAGGTGGTTGTTTTACATAGACTTCTTCATTAATTAAACCATTTAGAAATGCAATCTTTACATCCATTTCATATAATTTAAAATCCATATAACAAGCATAGGCCAATAATATTCTAATACTTTCTAACCTAGCCACAAGAGCAAATGTTTCATCATAATCTAGTCATTCTTCCTATGTATACCCTTGTGCAACTAATCTAGCATTGTTTCTTATAACTTGACTAGTTTTATTAGTTTTGTTTCTAAAGATCCACTTTGTACCAATTATGGACTGATTTTCTAATGGAGAGACTAATTCCCAAACATCATTTCTAATGAATTGATTTAGTTCTTCTTGCATTGCCACTATCCAATTTTCATCAAATAATGCTTATTCTATATTCCTTGGTTCCACCAAAGAAACAAACATACACATACTATTTAAATTTACTAAAGCTCTAGTTTTAACTACCTCATTAATATTACTATAGGATCGTATGGTATTTAAAATGAAAAAGTGCATATTATTAACGGTTAAATGATGGTTAATTGCATAATATTTAGCTTATCATATAAGAATTAAGCCATTCCGTTATAATTGCACTGTTATATGCTTTAATTGAAGAATCTGCTTAATTTTGGGGAATTACTGTTAATTTAGTACATTTCTGAACTATCAATAAGTTGTAGGTTGTGAAATTCTTAAGTATCCGAATTTTCTGATATTACGGACAGTTATGTTTAACATACCAGACATATTTCGGACAGTCATGTTTAACAGACTGAACATATCAGATAGTTATGTTTAAATTGCTAAACAGTTATGTTTTGAGAGAATATTTTATTATTTCCTAAAGTACACGTGTCGAAACCATAATGAATGACTTAAGTGAACTTTCGGTGAGTTATCTATAACTATCCGAAATTGCAGTTGGGCATCGGATAGTTATCCCTGTAACTCTTCGAAATCTCTTTTTATTTATAAAATAGCTGAGGACACATGTCATGTTCTGGGAAAGTGACTTAAGTGGATTTTCGGTGAGTTATCTCTAACTATCCGTAATGCATCTAAGCATCGGATAGTTAGCTCCGTAACTCTTTGAAATGTTATTTTATGATTAAACTACTGTTGACGCGTATCGAGATCTGGTAGATTTTCTTAAGTTATATATCGATGAGTTATATGTAACTATCTGAAATGCATTTGAGCATCAGATAGTTGAGTTTATAAGTATCCGAAATGCACCTAAGCATTGGATAGTTAAATTTATGCACGTGTTTTATAGTTAAATCAACGAAGAAAGTCTATTGAGTTATCTATAACTCCAAGGACTATACATATTTTCTAATATGCCACTGTAGCGGTTGCAGAAATAGGACAGTTGGAAGAATAACCACATTTGCACGTATCACGTAGGGAAAGAAATCATCGCCGTTGATATGAATGAAGGAAATCCAATCGACCATTCAAGTAGAAGCAGTTACTATTGAAGAAATATAAAAGAAAAGAAGAAAAAGAAGAAAGGTGTGTAATCGATGGGCGGACAATGTGTGCAAAGGAGGATCAGCATCGCAATTCTCTGAAGTGCCACACCAACCATCATCATCACCACCATAATCACCAACTATCGGAGGTCTGTGAGGATACTTGCTTGATGTCATGTCAATTCCGAGCCAAACACAGTGCTTGACAACCACTGTGAGGAGTGATCACGTCGCAAGAAGGGAAGCCATTTTCACCAAGCGCCGACTCATATTTCAGGAGGTCATAAAGCTTTTATCCTTGGCTTTGGGTTGATTCCTGTATGCTGAAGAGGAGATCATCTTGCAATTCTGGACTTGCGATTCTATAGGGAGAGGAGATAGAATTGTAAGTGGTTTAATTTTCAATGGTGTAATCGCGTTGCAAGTAGTGTCGAAAGTATTTACTGTCAAGTGAGATTACTTTACATTTCACCTTTCGCCCATTTCCATGTTCATATTAAAACAAAAATACCAAAAACAATTTATCTATGTTTGTATGTTGTATTGTTTGTGTTGTATCGTGATTAATGTTATCTTTGTTAGTGTTGAGATTGTTTTATGTTGTTTTAGTTTTACAGTTTACTGAAATTGGTTCGTTCAAAAGACTTAAAGATTTTAATGGTTACTGTTTGAATTATCTGAATGTTAGTACTGCTTAATGATAAATCCAATGTTAACTAACATTAAAGAGCTTAATTGATGTTATTTACAATCTGTGGAATCGCCTAATGGTTGATCGAATTCCTTAGTAAATAGTAGTATTAAAAAGAAAAAAGACAAGCTCATAGAGTTAACTTAAGTCCACGAGGTTAGTCTGTTGAGTTAGCCATAACTGAACGAACTTAGTCCATTGAGTTAACTGTAATTCAACGGAGAGCTTATTGAATATATAAATTTGATTGTTAACGAATGAACAATTCTCAAGTTCTTCAGCAATTCCCTATGAGATCGACCTGTACTTGCACACTGATACAATAGACACTGTGCACTTGCAATTAAAGTACAAATTGGAATTAATATCTAAATTGTTTTAAAGGTTGTTTGTTTACTTTTAAAAGAAAGAATAGGCATAAAGATAAATTAACTAAGTAAAAACAGAAGTAACAAATCCAAGTTTTTCTAGTGTAGTGCTGGGAAAACGCAAACAAGTTTTATGGCGTCATTGCCGGGGAATTGAATTGAGTTGAATTGAATTGAACTGAATTGAATAGAATTGAATTAATATAAGCAACTATTAGAGCTGTTTCGTTTTAATAGCTAGAGTTGTGTGTTTTCTTCTGTAATTGAGAATATGGCATATGCTTATGCTCAAAGATTTCTGAAACCTGTAATTAGCATATGTGAATTCTACAATTCTGAAGGACACGACATTTCTAACTATTTGAAACTGAGACGTTTACAGATGGTTAGATCCCATGAACAATAAATGAATTATCCTCAATATAATAGAGCCGAGTATGAGAATCCTATAGTTTACCCAACTGATGGTCAGTATAGAATGTGTAATATGTTGAGAGACACTAAAGTTTGGGATAGGTATGACAGACTAGAGCATAGTATAGAGAAAAATCTGGACAAACTGGAATACTTTATGTGTCAACAACAAGAAGTCAACCAATTAAATTATAAGGAAGCATATTCAGAACCTAAAAGGGATATTAGTTATCGTGCCTTTAATCTTGTCATTCAGCAAATTGCATAATGTTCAAACAGTTGTTTAATATTCAAGATAGTTCATCTAGTACATCATTCTCAAACACAAATAAAAAAAACATCTAATAAACATACATTCATTTATATGAATAGTGTATATTACAATCAGTCAGATATTTTTCATACAAATATATACAATTACAAGTAGACGAACAATACAATTTTAATCTTTTCTCCTAAGTTCATCTACTTCCTTCTAGACCTTTTCTAATTGTTGCTCTAATTGGTTAATCCTTTCTACAGCTCCTATAATTCCTCTAGAAGGTTCAACAATCTTTGCAGCTACATAATTTCTGTATTCTTTCATTGAAATAGTTCTTGATCTGATCTTTTTAGATGCACATTTCGTGAAATCGATACAATCCACCATCAATAGTGGAATCAGATCTCCATAAAATAATTTCTTCTTCACTATTCTCAGCTTGGAGATAAAAGCTACAGACCAATTTATTTGAACTCTATTCACAACTGCATATGTGGCCCACTTGACAAATTGACTCAGTTTTATATCATGGCGTTGTCGTTGGTAGACATTCTTAATTAAAATGTTAGCTATCATGTGTGTTTTACCATTTAACTGCTTTAGTCTATTTAGCACACCAGGATTGATAGCTAAACAATCCTTTATGGTCTGTTTTGTCCACTTGACTGTAGTTGTGTCTTCCAGAATTTTTAGTCCTTCATTTTTCAATCCTAGAATGTTGTGGAGAAGCTTTGGTGTTATTTGTACATCAGCTTCCTCCACGTTGGAAATTAATCCTCCTTCTCCTTCTCTTAAGTTTGCATAAAAGCAGGGCACTAGATTCTCATATACTACATGCCCTCTTTCTTGAGAAATAAACTTCAGTAGACCTTGGAATTAAAATAATTCTTTGATTTCTTGCATTCCATCCCAATTTACTGGTCCACTGTAAATGATATTATAACCCCTAATCTCTTGGTATTTGTCATAAGCTTCCTGACTCCAAAAGTGTACTTCATTTAGAATTGTTGTTTCAGTTGGGTCAGGAATGTGAATTTGTTGCTCTAGAGGGGTTTGTTCTTGAACTTTCTCTTCCATACACTAAACGTGAACTTGTTGAAAATACTCTAAGGATTCCTAAATATTTGCTTCTGCTTTTGTCTGTGGTGGTGAGCTGGCAGAACTCTCCACTCTGTCTTGAATTCTTTCCATAAATTGCTGAAGAGTTTCTTGCTCTTTAGTGGAATTTGCAAAGTCATTTCTTTCCATAGGGACTTGTTTAGCTTCTTGTTCAGTTTCTGTTCTTTCTTCTTCCTCCTGACTACCAATCTGCATTGTCACTATTTTTTCTGATTCTGTGGCAGATTGGGATGGAGTTACAAGCAAATCAACTTCTACCCTAATTTCTGTTTCTTCTTCTTGTACAAGCTACAGACTAGTTTCAACCTATTTTTCTTCTTCTCTTTGCTCTTGCTGTTGCTCCTACTCCTCCTTAGAATCGGATAGCAGGTTTACAAAAATCAGCTCTACAGGCCCTCTTGAGATTGGTATTTCAGATTTAATCTCCTCGTGATATTCAAACACTATCTCTTTTCCTTTCCTTTTTCTAATTAATTGTGTCTGGTCTTTCTCTTCCTCGTCCGAAATTAAATTCCCAAAAATAGGCTCTACAGGCCTTTGAGCCATAGGTACTAGCTCTTCCTATTTAACTCTTTCCATAATTACTGGTCTCGAAGGACCAGCTTCATCTCCTTTCGTAGCAGGTCTGGCAGTAACTTCACGATGCTATTCCACTGTGATTTTATATTGGGCTTTCAGCTTTTCTGCAGCCCTCTTTTTGCACCGTGCATCAAACACCAGATGTGCTATAGCTATTGCCAATTCTTCTAGTTCTCCTAGGAACTCGTTGCATATCAAGTTTTTCAGATTCAATTTGAGGACACATAGTAGATGACAATTTAACATTTCTATCATAAGGCATGCTAATGGCTTTGCATGAAGCCATACCAAATCTGCTAAGGATCTTTTCAATATACTTCTGTTGATTTAAAAACAGCTTACCAGAATTTCTTTCACACCTAATCTCCATTCCAAGAATTCTGCTAGCTAGATCAAGATCCTTCATATCAAATTCGGATTTCAAGGTGTCCTTTAGCTTCTATATAACTTTAATATTCTTTGCAGCTATAAGAATATCATCAACATACAATAACAAATAAACATGTGTATTCTTATCAAGAGTTTTAACATATACACATGAATCATAGTTGCTACGTCTAAAACCAACTTTAACTATAAAGGCATCAAACCTCTTGTACCATTGGCGTGGTGATTGTTTAAGTCCATACAAGGACTTATTTAATTTGCACACCCAATCAGATTTATTTTTCACCACAAACCCTATTGGTTGTTCCATTCAAATATTTTCTTCTAACTCACCATGCAAGATGGCTGTCTTTACATCTAACTGTTCCAACTCTAGATTCTGTGTTGTAGTAATAGATAACAAAATTCTAATAGATGTATGACGTACAACAGGAGCAAATACCTCATTCAACTCAACTCTTTCTTGCTGTAAATAACCTTTGGCTACTAATCTTGCCTTGTGCTGCACATCTACATTTCCTTGAGTCCCAATCTTCTTCTTGTAGACCCATTTGCAACCAACAATATTTGTGTTCTTTGGATGTTTTACTAGTTCCCAAGTCTTATTCTTATGGAGAGATTGGAGTTCCTCCTCCATAGCAGACATCCAAAGACCAGCTTCTGAATCATTCATTGTAGCTTCATATGTAGGTGGATCAATAGAATCCTCCACCTCAACTGCTACCTGTAAGGCAAAAGCAACCAAACTGTCATAGCCATATCTACTTGGAGGTCTAACGTCCCATCTAGGACGATCTTTGCCAATGGTTCTTGGTGGTGGTTGCTCCACCTCTTCCTCCTCCACTTCAACTTCCTGAGTTTCAGATGAGTTTTCTCTATTTTCAACCTAATCAGTGATAGGCAGCTGCTGTGCGTCATATAACTCCATCTATTCAGGAATGGTGTGCTCAGTTTTTGGTGATGTACCTGCCAGTCTATTAGTTTCTGCAAAAGGGAATTCTCATCAAAAGTAACATCACGGCTATATATTACTTTGTGAGAATCAATATCATATATCCTGTATCCTTTTACACCAACACCGTAGCCCACAAATGTCTTTCTTTGCTCGTGGTTCCAACTTGCCATTATTCACATGATAGTAAGCTAGACACCCAAAAATTCTAAGCTTTGAATAACTAGCAGATCTTTTTAGCCATACCTTAAGATGTATCTTCCCATCTAAGGCACTAGAAGGGGACCTGTTCACCAGATAGGAAGTTGTGTTAATAGCTTCTGCCCAAAATTTCTTGCTAAAACCTACATGAGACAACATACAACATGCCTTTTCTAGGAGTGTTCTGTTCAATCTTTCAACCACTCCATTTTGCTGAGGGGTATACCTAATAGTGTTATGCCATGTAATGCCTTCATCTCTACAAAAATTATCAAATTCTTGAGAACAAAACTCAAGACCATTATCAGTTCTAAGATATTTTACCTTTCTGTCTGTTTGGTTTTCTACTTGCTTCTTCCAATGCTTGAAGCTAGAAAAAGCTTCACTTTTGTGTGTCAAAAAGAAAACCCAGTTCATCCTTGAATGACAGTCAATGATAGAAAGAAAATATCTAGAACCTGCGATAGAAGGCTGACGTGAAGGCCCCCAACAATCAGCATGAATATAATCAAGAACTCCCTTGGAGCTGTGTTGACTGTGTGCAAATGACACTCTTTTCTGTTTGCCAAAAATACAATGCTTGCACATGTCAATACAAGCAACCTTGTGTCCATCAAACTTGCCCAGACTACTCAATTTCTGCACTCCTTTCTGCCCCAAATGACCCATCCTTGAATGTCACATGACAGAAAAATCCTACTGACCAGATATAGCTGATGTAGCTGTGCTAACAATTGGAGTACCCTGCAGAATGTATAAGGGACCAGATTTGGTTCCTTTCATAACAACCAAAGAGCCTTTCAGTATACTAATTTTCCCCTCACCACCTGTATATCTATAATCCTTAGAATCAAGGGCCATCAACGAGATCAAACTTTTTCCAAGCTTTGGGACATGCCAAACGTCCTCTAGAATTCTAACTGTGCCATCATGTAGTTTAAATTTTATAGTGCCCACACCAACTCTAGAACACACATCATCATTGGCCAAGGTCACTTGACCACCCTCCACCTACTCGTAGGTGTCAAAATACTCCCTAGTAGAAGTTATATGATGTGAAGCTCCTGAGTCCATAATCCACTAATCGTCAGAATAGGCACTACAACAAATTGTAAGAGAGAAGTCATCACCTGACACAAAACTGGTTTCTGCCACTGTAGCCTTTCCTTTGTTCATCAACTTGGGACAATGTGATTTCCAATGCCCTTTCTCCTTACAGTAATTGCAAGTATCCCTATAGTACTTGCCCTTCGACTTGCTTCTACTTCTATTTTTCCCTCCACCTTGTCTCTGGCTTCTTCCTCTATTCTCTTGTTGCTGAGCTGAGAGGTCAACACCACTTGCCTCGTTTCTACCTTGCACCATGTGCTTGAGCTCCTTGGAATGAAGGTTGGACCTCACCTCTTCCAGTGTAATTGAATCTCTTCCAACTACATAAGACTGAACAAAATTTTCATAACTCAACGAAAGTGAGCAAAGCAAGATAAGAGTTGCATCTTCATCTTCTATGATCACTCCAATATTCTTGAGTTCCATCAAAATAGCATTTAGCTGATCTAAATGCTGCTTGAGAGGTACACCTTCGTTCATCTTTAAAGAGAACAGTATTTGCTTTAACAACAATTTATTTGTTAAAGACTTAGTCATATACAAAGACTCAAGTTTCTACCAAAGACCTGAAGAGGTAGATTCATCTACTACTTCTATTATAACTTCATTAGACAAACACAACAAGATGGTGGAGTGAGCTTTCTCCTCTTACAATTCAAATTCTAGCTAATTTCTGTTCAGAGTGGTTTCCTTATTCAAAGGAGCCCAAATACCTTGTTGCTTTAGAAGTGCTTTCATCTTAATTTGCCATAAGCTGAAGTTATTCTTACCATCAAACTTTTCTATCTTCAACCCTGAAGTTTCATTTTTTCAAATCAACAAACAACCAGCAATACACATAATAGTCTGATTTCAACAAACACAATTTTACGGCAAGGTACACAATGGCAAGTAATATTTCGACAACAATATGCTACTGAAACTACTGATTTCAACGAAATGCAATCAGTCACAAGCCAAGCACAATACTTAGCACAAAATAGTAGCAAATACTTGCACAAAACAAGCACAAACACCACAATCACAAAATGCCCAAAATTCGACAATCAAGAATCACACGTCTAGAAAACTACTATGCCCTAGCCTGACGCCTCTTACTGTATCTCTCTGGATACGAAACTTCAGACCACAAAATTTTAAAGGTAGGAATTTCAGGAGGCTTACAACACGTCCTCAAAATTTGGGATAGAATGGAGCACGGATGTGGAAGGCGCACGAGTTAACATCAGAACGTGTAGACTAGCATCGGCGACGACAGCAGGTGTGGCAACGGTGGCGTCTCTTGCGGAAGTAGCTTGATCCTTGTTGAAACTCTTCAAAACTTCAAATGCAAGTTCGGAGATGCCCAACCTGGCTCTGATACCAGTTGTTATGCCGAGAGGTCACACAAAAACTAAACATCCAAGGGTGCATGGAGAAGAGATTCACGAGGAAGGGAGATGTACCTGTGGAGAATCAGAAGAACAACAACAAATATACGTGATTCCCCAAGATGGGTATGTCCATGGGTGATCAATCTATCGTTCTTTGCTTGCTATATGGTTGCTGGTACAAATGAGGAGGAAGATAAGAGAGCTAGGGATTTGGCATCGCCTTCTTGGTCGGCCATCATTCCTCTTTATACAAGTTAGGGGCAACGATGGGTAATACCCAAAAAAGACAAGTTTGCCCCTTTACAAATTATCAAAGAAATACAACCATATACAATGACAAATACATATACATGATGGAAGATACAAACATCACAATTTGAATTTGAAATTAGTATGTGAGATTATGGATTATGGATTAAGTGGATGAACATACTGAATGTGAAGTCATAGTTCGACTACTATAAATACATGGTACGAGTTACATTACAATCATCTCAATCTAAAATACCAAATATGAGTATTCAAAGTATTCAAGTTAGAATATTCAAAACCAGAAAAATTCTCCAACATCAGAAGAAGTTTGAATTCCAAGCAATTTTAGAAAAGGAGCTGTAATGCAAGAAGTCTAGGAAATTCGACAATTGGAGAAGAAGAGATACTGAAGTTGAGCAAAAGGAAGGAAAATAAGTTATGTGCATAAAGATCAGGTTTTATACAATTGAAATTAGTTCAGAATAAGGATTTTATTTTCTCTTTGAATTGTATTTTGAACTTTATTTTATAAAAACCGACAAGTAGGGAATTGTGCTGAAAAGTGATTGTAAATTCTTTCTTTAAGTTAATAAAGACTAGAATTTCATTTGTGAGTGTTTTTGTGCTCTTGTTTTATTTGCTAGTAATTTTTTAATTGCTAAAGACACAATTCATCCCCCCTCTTGTGATACTATGATCCTACAATTGGTATAAGAGCATTCATTTTTCTATTTAGGAATTGGTTTTTCTTGTCATTCATTTAGGATCATCTATTTTAATGGATAATATTGAAATTTTGATTATGAGTGAAGGATAGACCATTACTCATCCTCCTATGTTTAAAGGTAGCAATTATGTCTACTAGAAATATAGGATGAAAGTATTCTTTTAGTCAATTGATTTCAAATTATGGAATGTTATTAGCAATCCTATAGTATTAGTTATAACTCCATATGATACTTGAACTTTTGATGAAAAGGAGTGAATAACATTGAATGCTAAAGGTTTAAACATCTTATTTTGTACTTTATCTCATGATTAATTTAATAAAGTTTCTGCATATCAAACTACATATAAGATTTGGCATGCATTAGAA
Source organism: Cymodocea nodosa (assembly GCA_036874045.1). NCBI lineage: Eukaryota > Viridiplantae > Streptophyta > Magnoliopsida > Alismatales > Cymodoceaceae > Cymodocea > Cymodocea nodosa. Next base: position 1,316,863 of record JAZBRI010000011.1, read on the forward strand.
GTTGCCAACGAAGGTACTAACCAAGTTAAGGAATCCAAGATTAATATGTTAGTACATAATGAGCTTTTTAAGATGCACGAAAATGAATGTATCTCTAACATATTTTCCTATTTTCTTGAGATTGTAAATTCATTAAAATCTTTAGGCAAGAAATTTGAGGAAAAAGACTTGGTAAGAAAGATCCTTAGATCTTTAACTAAAATTTGGGCTCAAAAGACAACATCTATTGAAGAGTCCAAAGATTTAACTACATATATTCTAGATGATCTCATAGGCAATTTGATAGCCTATGAAGTATAACATTTAGATCCAAAAGGGAAGAATCTTATAAGGGATTTGGCTTTATGGCTGATAAAGTCTCAAAAGTCATTAGTGATTTTGATGATGATTTACTTTTGTTGACTAGAAAATTTAGAAATTTGTTGAAGAAACACAAGAACTTCAGGTTAACAAAGACATCTAGAGATATGGAGAAGAAGTCATTCATGAAGGACAAAATCCTATGCTACACAATAGGCCAGGTCATTTTCAAATTAATTATCCTCTCAACAAAACTAAGAAGAATTCAAGGAGGAATTTCAGGAATAAGAAATTTAAAAAGAAAAGGACACTTAAAGTTACATGGGATGACTCTTCTACTTCTCAAAGTGAAGAAACAAAGGATTCAACATCAGATAATGAATCCTCATCAAGATCAAATTCAAAAGAAAATCTAACAAACATGTGCTTTATGGCAAATTCTAGTGAGGTATCTTCTTATCCTAATGCTAGTTATGATAGTTTTGATAGATTACTTATCGAATATAATAAACTAGCTAGAAAATATAAGAAAGTAAAAATAGAAGGAAAGAATACTTGGGAAATGCTAGATGAATTTGAAAATAAAATTGATTTTCTAAATTTTACATTGAATAAATTTAAAAAAGAAAATCAAAAGCATGCATAGGAAATTTTAAAGTTTACTACAATAGAAAGAGACTTGCATACTTATTGTGAAAATTTAATTACTAATAAAAAGAAAATGATTTGTGAAGTTGAAAAACTGAAACTGACTATTACTAATTTAAATTCAGAAATTGATATGTTAAAAATTAAGGTTTGTGATTAAAAAGCCACCTTAAATAAATGGAATAATAGTCAGAAAATAACAAATGAACTTAGTAGTAAAATATCAAATGTAGAAAAACATGGTATTGGTTTACACGATGCATCTTCTAAAAATTATATTTTACATGATAGTATTGCTAAAAATAATGCTTTTATTTCTAGTACTAAGAATAGTAGAAGAAAAACTATTCTATGTATAATTAGAAAAAGAGATAAATATGTCCAAGTAGATAAAATACAACACATAGATAATAGCATACAATGCAAGAGCCCTAAAAGAAATTTTTAGAAAAATCAAGTTAAGTCATTTGAAAATTTTAATATTCTTGATCAATTTTCTTCGTATTTGAAAAATATTAGATATTGGAATCAGTAATTAAATAATGTTAGAAATAAAAATTTCAACTCTGTTATACATAAAGATAAATGTTTTGATAATTATAACACTAAGAGTAATAAACGTAGGAATAATTATTAGAAAATAAATAAGTTGAAATTTAAAAGTATTGATTATTGTGGTATGACTCCCTCTAAAATTCTTGGACCCACTCAAAAATGGGTGCCAAGAAATAAAATCTCTTCTTAACTATTTTGTAGGTGCACAAATCAAAATGGATAATAGATAGTGGAGTATCTAGCCACATGACTAGAGATATATAATTACTTATAGGAGTAACAAAGACTAAGAACAGACAAGTTACCTTTGGAAATAAAAGTAAAACAAAAATCCTTGGGTCTGGAAAGATTCAAGTAATTGAAAAGTATTTTATAAATGATGTCTTATTAGTAGAAAACTTAGGTTTTAATTTACTAAGTGTTCATGTCTTAATGAAATTTTACAAAGTGATTTTTGAAAAAGATTCTTGTAAAATTATGGACATGCATGCAAATGAAATTTTGTTTACTACATACAAGAAATGATCTATTTGTATTTTGAATTTGCCTTCTGATATTGTTAAAGATAATGCTTGCTTAATTGCAAAATTAGATGAAGTCATTTTATGGTATAGAAGGTTAGGTCACTCAAACCTAAGGTTATTACAAAAGCTATCTAAAAAGAATCTAGTTAGAGGTTTACCTAGTATTAATTACTCGAAAGAGTTTATGTGTGATGCATGTCAATTAGGTAAACTACATAAAACATCCTTTAGAAGTTTAAATGAAATAATAAGCAAAAGAGTATTAGAACTAGTGCATATGAATTTATTTGGACCTACCAAGACAACCAGTCTAAGAGGTAAATATTATGATTTTGTACTAGTTGATGATTATTCTAGGTTTACTTGTGTTTATTTTCTAGCTAATAAAACTGAAGTTTTTGAAATATTTAAAGTATTTTGTAATAAAGTTCAAAATGAGCAGAATGTTACAATTCAAAAACTTAGGAGTGATCATAGTATAGAATTTGATAACGATCAAATGGACACGTTTGGTGAAGAATTAGGCATAGATCATAGGTATTCATTTCCAAGAGCTCCTTCACAAAATGGGATAGTAGAACGTAAAAATAGATCACTTCAGGAAATGTTTAGAACCATGTTAAATGAAAATAAGTCACCCTTATTTCTCTAGGCAAAAGCAGTTTATACAACATGTTATGTTATAAATAGGGTATATTTAATACCCATTTTGGATAAAACTATTTATGAGATATGGTATAATAGGGTTCCCAAAATCAATTATTTAAAGCTTTTTGGTTGTAAGTGTTTTATTTTAAACACTAAGGAACATAGAGATAAATTTAGAGCCAAATCAGACGAGGGTATTTTTGTTAGTTATTCCATTAGAAGTAAAGCATATAGAGTATATAATAAATCAACAAAAACCATTGAGGAAACCCTACATGTAAAATTTCATGAAAATTCTCATTTGAATTATAGACATGCTGAAAATATTGATTCAGAAATTCTCCTAAAAGAATCAAATGATGTTGATAGAGAAATTATCTGACAAATTAAGAAATCTAAACTTGAATGATGAAGACTTAGAAGAAAATAATGTCATGCCTATAGGAAATGTGGGACAACATAGAAATTGGCATTGTGCTTCATCTCATCCTATTGATCAAATAATAGGCGATCTTAATCAAGAAGTTAGGACTAGGTCATCAGTAGTTAACATTTGTAGTGCTTATTCATTTGTTTCTTTACTAAAACCTAAGAAAACTGAAGATGCCTTAGAAGATGAATTTTGGTATTTAACTATGTGTTTGGGTTTTCTCAGCACTACATTAGAAAAACCTGGATTTGTTACTTCTATTTTTACTTAGTTAATTTATCTTTATGCCTATTCTTTCTTTTAGAAGTAAACAAACAACTTTTAATACAATTTAGATATTAATTCCAATTTGTACTTTAACTGCAAGTGCACAGTGTCTATTGTATCAGTGTGCAAGTACAGGTCGATCCCACAGGGAATTGCTGACAAATTTAAGAAATTTTTGATTGTGAATAATTCAAATTTATATTCAATAAGCACTCCGTTGAGTTACAGTTAACTGAACGGACTAAGTTCGTTGAGTTATGGCTAACTCAACGGACTATCCTCGTGGACTTAAGTTAACTCCATGAGCCTGTCTCTTCTTTATAATACTGCTATTTACAGAGGAATTCGGCCAACCATTGGGCGATTCCATAGATTCTAAATAACATTAATTAAGCTTTTTAATGCTAGTTAACATTGGATTTATCATTAAGCAATGCTAACATTCAGATGATTCAAACAGTAACCATTAAAATCTTAAAGTTTTTTTGTACGAACCAATTTCAGTAAACTGTAAAATTAAAACTAACATAAAACAATCATAAAACTGATACAGATAACATTAATCACGATACAACACAAACAATACAAGACTCAAATACAACATACAAACAAAGATAAATTGTTTTTGATATTTTTGTTTTGATGTGAACATGGAAATAGGCGAAAGGTGAAATGTAAAGTAATCTCACTTAACAATAAATACTTCCGACACTACTTGCAACGCGATTACACCACTAAAAATTAAACCACTTACAATTCTGTCTTCTCTCCCTATAGAATCGCGAGTGCAGAATTGCAAGATGATCTCCTCTTCAGCATATAGGCATCAACCCGAAGCCAAGGCTAAAAGCTTTACAATCTCCTGAAATATGAGTTGGCGCTTGGTGAAAATGTCTTCCCTTCCCGCAATGTGATCACTCCTGACAGTGGTTGTCAGGCACTGTGTTTGGCTCGGAATCGACCTGACATCAGGCAAGTATCCTCACAGACCTCCAATGATTGGTGATTATGGTGGTGATAACGATGGTTGGTGTGATACTTCGGAGAATCGCCGATATTGTCTATAGAAAGCTTGGTGCTCTTCCTCTGTATACATTGGCCGTCCATCGATCACACTTTCTTCTTTTTTTCTTCTTTTCTTTTATATTTCTTCAGTAGTAATTGCTTCTGCTTGAATGATCGGTTGGATTTCCTTCCTTCAGATCAACGACGATGCTTCCTTCTCCATGCGCGATTGAATTCCTGTGTGATACGTGCAAACGTGGTTTTTCCTTCCAACTGTCTATTCCTACAACCGCTACAGTGGCATTTTAGAAAATAACTATAAAATACATGCAATAAAGAAATAAGCCGCTAACCTAACGCGTTACCTTAGTGTATACTCATGTAACTCAACTCGTACAGTTATGCTAACTTAACGAGTTATAACTTAAGTAAATCTACTAGATCTCAACACGTGTCAGCAGCAGTTTAAACATAAAATAACAATTCGGAGAGTTACAAGTATAACTATCCGATGCTTAGATGCATTTTCGGATAGTTACAGCTAACTCACCGAAAATTCACTTAAGACATTCATTCTGGTTTCGACACGTGTACATCTGGAAATAATAAAATATTCTCTCTAAACATAACAGTTCGGCAATTTAAACATAACTATCTGATACATATTCGGTCTGTTAAACATAACTGTCCGAATTTGTTCGGTATGTTAAACATAACTATCTGAAATATCAGAAAATTCAGATACTTAAGAATTTCACGGCCTACAACTTACCGACAGTTCATAAATGTACTAAATTAACATTAATTCCCCAAAATTAAGCAGATTCTTCAATTAAAGCATATAACAGTGCAATTATAACATAATGGCTTAATTCTCATATGATAAGCTAAATATTATGCAATTAACCATCATTTAACCATTAATAATATGCACTTTTTCATTCTAAACACTATGCTAGATGAGCTAAATGAGGTATGGGATCTAGTTTCACCCTTTGAAAATCAGTCTATAATAGGAACAAGGTGGGTATTTAGAAACAAAGTAGATCAGGAAGGACATATAGTTAAAAATAAAGCTAAGTTAGTTGCTCAAGGTTACAAGCAAGAGTAAGGAATTGACTATGATAAAACATTTGCTCCTATTACTAGACTAGAGTCGATACGAATTTTGTCAGCATATGCTTGTTACATGGATTTCAAATTATATTAAATGGATGTTAAGACTACTTTTTTAAATGGATATATAAAAGAAGAAGTTTATGTAAAACAACCTCTAGGTTTTGAAGATTCAAAACATCCTAAGTATGTTTACAAGCTTAATAAGGCACTATATGGCCTTAAATAAGCTCCTAGTGAAAGGACCTCTAGATTTTGATAATGCAAAAATCAATGTGAGGAATAATCTTTTGTATTTCATAGATTAATAGATAAATAGTTACAAACAGTTATAAATAGATCATTCAAAGTTGATAGATGAAATTAGAAGGATAGGTCAGTTATCAGCTTAAGTATCTAGAATGTTGCAAATTTTCGGAAGGTTAACACCTTAAGTATTTGAAAGACCACTTAAAGACAATAAGAGAGCTCTTTGGAAAGTTACAAGGTTAACTATCCGAAAATAAGAAGGTCTTCGAAATGTTAGATAAAGGCTTGAATTCTTTAGAAAGTTAGGGTAGGTAACTATTCAAAAATCCAAGAAAATCAAAGAGCTAGAAAAGCTAACTATCTGAATAGTTAAGTCTTCACATTAAACCTGATGAAACATTTTGGAAGAGAAAGTTTATTTTGCAAGAAATTTTTCAAAGATCCAAGATTAATGATTAAAGAAAATTCGAAATGTAAACATGGGTCAGAACGTGTGTATTTCAATGAAGGAAAAAGAAAAGACGTGAAGAAGTGAAAAACTAGTAGTGATTAAACGTGGAGGATATGCATGAAATGAAGATACAGTATAAAAGGCATAGAATTCTTGTTGATCATTTATCCCTGCACACCAAAAGAAAAATCTTTTCAGGGATCAAAAACACCTCTTTGGGGAAAAGCTCTTAGGTGGAAGAAAATTCAGTGAAGCATAAAAAGGTAAGATATATGTCACTAAAGATTTGAAGTATCAGATGGAAGAAAATTCAGTGAAGCAGAAAAAGGTAAGATATATGTCACTGAAGATTTAAAATATCAGAAGAAAGCAAATTCGATGAAGCAGAGAAAGACAAGATATTTGTCACTGAAGAATTGTTGAAGAAGAAAGAGAAGAAGAAGAAGAAAGATCTCAAACAGGGAGAAATGTTTTAAATTTCGTAAATTAGTTTTCTCTATTTGTAGTTATGAAATTGTATAGATGAAACATGATATCGATGTATAATTGCATCTACAATTTCTGAGGAGAATTGAATTGTATATTGTAATTAAAACCTTGAATAAAAATGATTTTATGAAAATAGTGTCTCAACTTGTTTTTGAGTTTTAAAGTTTCAATTATATTCAAAAATGTTGAAAAACACAATTCACCCCCCTCTTGTGTAGCCATATGATCCTACAAGTGGTATTAGAGCTTTGTTAATAATCTTTGATATAAAATCGATACCAACTTATTTCATATCATTGCTTATTCTACCTTCCTTGCTTTTAAATAGAAATTAATATCTGAGCATACGTTTAACTTTCTTGATATAAGGCTCAAATTGTTTTATCATTTTAGACTATTTAAAGTCAAATAGGTTGAAAAATCTAAGGTAAGATGACTAGCTACTCAAATTTTTCTTTGTATGAAGGCCAAAATCTTAATCATCCTCCTTTATTTGATAGAATACATTTTGAATATTGGAAATATAGGATGACAGTTTTTCTTCAAAGTATAGGTCATAAGTTGTGGTTCATGATTTCTAAACCATATACTCCATTATCTACCTCTTAGAATACTTGGACAATTACTAAAAAAGAAAATGAAACTCTGAATGCTAAGGGCTTAAATATTTTATTTTGTGCATTGAGTTATGAACAGTTCAGTAAAGTGTCGGCATATAAATCTGCTTATAAGGTGTGGCATGCATTAGAAGTTTCACATGAAGGTACTTCTCAAGTTAAAGAGACTAAGATAAACATGTTCATTCATAAGTATGAACTCTTTAAGATGCATGAAGACAAAAGTATTTCTAAGATGTTTTCCAGATTTCTTGATATCATAAACTCTTTAAAATGCTTAGGAAAGAATTTTGAACAGAAAGATTTGGTGAGGAAAATTCTTAGATCCCTAAGTTCTAAATGATCTCAAAAAGTAACATCAATTGAGGAATCATGAGATTTAAATGTTTATACTATGAATGAACTTATAGGAAACTTAACTGCGTATGAAGTTCAATTAAATGAATCATTGAATCAAAACAAACTAAAAATGAAGAAAGAAATAGCCTTCGAAATTAATTCAGATTTTGATATATCTATTGATTCGGATGAGGATTTGATCTTGCTGACTAAGAAATTCAAGAAAGCATGGAAAGCTAGGAAACAACAAAGGAACAAAGATGATAAACCCTCAATATCAAAATCACTAAATGACAAGAATTATTCATCCAGAAAGTATGTATGTTACAATTGTAAGAAACCTCGACATCTTTCTCCAGATTGTCCTATAAGGAAAAATGAAAAGTATAGTATGACAAATCAAAAGAAGACAGCTCAGAAAACTCAAAAAAAATTTTATAAGAAAAAGACTTTAAAGGTCACTTGGGATGACATGTCAGAAGAGTCTAAATTTAAGGAATCATCATCAAAATCTTCACATTCAGAAGGAGAACTAGAGTTAGCAGACGTTACTCATGTGTGCTTCATGGCAGATGAGTCTAAGGTAATATCTGATCCTGAAAGTTATTCAGATTTTAACTTTGATGAATTATTATGTGCTTATCATGCATTATTACAAAAACTTAAAGTTTGTAAACTAGAAAATAAGAATATCAGAAACTCTTTGTCCATTGTGGAAGAAGAAAATTGTTTCCTGTCTACTACTTTAGAAAAGTTTAAATGTGATAATGAAAATCATGCTAGAGATTTGCATAAATTTAGATTTTGTGTCTTGCATGAACAAATACAGAATACAAATGCTGAAAAATTAAAGATAGAATCTAAAAATGAAGTGTTGAGAAAAAATATAAATGATCTCGAGTTAGAGATTGATAAATTAAAAATGAGAGAGCTAGATATAAATTCTACCTTTGAGAAATAGAATTTAAGTAAAATTAAGTTAGATAAACTAACTAGTACCCCTACGGTGTCATATAAATTTGGCTTAGGATTTGATTATCCTGAATCTCAAGCCAATAAAGGATTTATTAGTTGCAATTCAAGTAAATCTAAGACTAAAATTCCTTTTATCATGAAACAAGGTAATAAATATGTAGAAGTAGGTAATTCAAGGGATGAATCATGTAGTAATAATATAAACCAATGTGATTTGTCTAAATGTACTTCTAACATGACTATTAATGTTTCTAAAAATCTTATTTCTTGTTCTGGAAATTCAGTTTCTAATGTTTCTAAAATTTTAGACAATTTAAGTAAACTGAAAATTCAGAAACCCGAGCATGTAATTCAAAACACTGGTGTTAGACCAATTACTCATTCTACATGTGATAAATCTAAAAATTCTTGTGTAGAAAAAGATTTTGTATGTACTGAAAATTCAAATACAAGTACAAAATCTTGGTACAAACTTACTGAAATGTATGAGCATGACCAAAATAAATTAACATCTCATAAAAATCAGCTTGGTCTTGGTTATACTACATCTGAAAATAAAAAGAATGATTATAAGAGCAATAATGTTATAAGTAAGTATGATGCTAATGATAAGTCTATAGTACTTACAACTAATAAGAATGTAAACGATAATATTAAACTATTATTAAACAAAAAGAAGAAATATGCGTTTAATGAACTTGGTCCTCAACAACATTGGGTACCAAGAAAAAGTTTTTCTTAATTTGTTTTGCAAGAGGAAACAATATCAAAATGGATCTTGGACAGTGGAGCATCAAGTCACATGACCAGACAAAAAAGTCTACTACAAAATTTTACGAATACCATGAAAAGAAGTGTAACATTTGGAAACAAAAGCAAAGATAAAATTATAGGTATAAGTAATGTTAAAATAACTATAACTTGTGTTATTTCGAATGTATTATATGTAGAAAACCTAGGATTTAATTTGCTGAGTGTTATAAAACTAACTAAGAATGGATACTATGTAGTGTTTAAAGATAATGTATGCAAAATTATTGATAAAAATATAGATGAAATTAAGTTTATTGCTAAAAGAAAAGGTTTTGTATGTATTTTATCTTTACCTTCTGGTGTAGTTGATTTAAATTCATGTTCGCTAGCTGAAACTAGTGATGCATATCTGTGGCATAGAAGGATTGGGCATATAAATACGACATTGTTACATAAACTATCTAGAAAACATTTAGTGAGAGGTTTACCAAAGATTAAATACTCAAAGGACTTTATGTGTGATGCATGTGAGTTAGGTAAACTTCATAAAAACTCTTTTAAATCCAAAACTAATATTTCAAGTAAGAGAGTCTTAGAATTTATACATATGGATCTATTTGGACCAACAAGAATCATGAGTCTTGGTGGTAAATGGTATGTATTTGTTTTAATAGATGACTTCTCTAGATACACTTGGGTATATTTTCTAGCATCTAAGATAGAAGTTTTTGAAAAGTTTAAAATGTTTTGCAATCTTGTTCAAAATGAACAAAGTGGCTCTATTCAAAAACTTAGGAGTGATCATGGTACTGAATTTGATAATGATCAGATGAATAATTACTGTGTAGATCATGGCATTGATCATAGATTTTCTTTTCCAAGAGCATCGTCTCAAAATGGTGTTGTTGAGAGAAAGAATAGATCACTTTAGAAAATGGCCAAAACTATGTTGAATGAACATAAGTTACCTCAAAATCTTTGGGCTGAAGTAGTAAATACAGCTTGTTATGTCATTAACAGAAGTCACTTAAGACCTCGTGTTAATAAAACTCCTTTTGAAATTATGTTTAATATGGTTCCAAAAATTTCCTATATGAAACCATTTGGTTGCAAGTGTTTTATTCTTAATACTAAGAATAAAAGGGATAAATTTCAAGCCAAAGTGGATGAAGGAATTTTTGTAGGTTACTCTACTAGAAGTAAAGCCTATAGAGTATATAACAAGACTTCTAGAACTATTGAAGAAACCCTCTATGTAAGTTTCAATGAAAATTCTTTTAGAGAATCTCAATCTAAAGCTGATAATGATGATTTGATCAATTTCCCAAAAGAGTTAGAGATCAATAGAGAGATTGAAGATTTATCTGAGAAAATCAAAAATATGAACTTAGATGATCAAACTAATGATAAAAGTGATGGACTTTCAAATGTTGATGAGAATATTAAGGAAAATCAGAGAAATTAGCGTTATTCTTCATCACATCCCGTTACTCAAGTCATTAGTAATATTAATGAGGGAGTTAAAACTAAAGCTTCAGTAAATTTAAGTAGTATGTGTATGTTTGTTTCTGTGGTGGAACCAAGGAATATAGAAGAAGCATTATCTGATGAAAATTGGATAGTGGCAATGGAAGAAGAACTAAATCAGTTCATTAGAAATGATGTTTGGGAATTAGTCTCTCCACTAGAAAATCAATCCATAATAGGTACAAAATGGATCTTTAGAAAAGAAACAAAACAAATTAAACTAGTCAAGTTATAAGAAACAAAGCTAGATTAGTTGCACAAGGGTATACATAGGAAGGACTAGATTATGATGTAACATTTGCTCCTATGGCTAGGTTAGAAAGTATTAGAATATTATTGGCCTATGCTTGTTATATGGATTTTAAATTATATCAAATGGATGCAAAGAGTGCATTTCTAAATGGTTTAATTAATGAAGAAGTCTATGTAAAACAACCACCTGGATTTGAAGATATTAAAAATCCTGACTTTATGTATAAATTGAAGAAAGCCTTATATGGTTTGAAGCAAGCACCTAGATCGTGGTATGAAAGATTATCTACTTTTTTTAATAGAACAATGTTATATCATGGGAAAAGCGGATCATACTCTATTTATCAAAAGAGATGGTAAAGATCAAATTGTTGTTTAGTTAAATGTGGATGATATAATCTTTGGAGCAACCTCTAATAAACTAATAAAAATATTTTCTTAAGAGATGACTAGTCAATTTGAAATAAGTATGATAGGAGAACTTTCATATTTTCTAGGACTTCAAATTAAGCAAATGGATAAAGGTATATTTTTAAATTAAGAAAAATATGCAGATGAAATGCTTAAGAAATTTAATTTTAATGATACAAGGATTCAAGGAACTCCTATAAGTACTTCTTTAAAGTTAGATATTGATGACATAGGAAAATCAATAGATCAAAGAAAATACAGAAGTATGATTGGTTCTTTACTTTATTTGACAATCAATAGATCTGATAGTATGTTTGTTGTGTGTGCTTGTACTAGATTTCAATCTAATCCTTAAGAATCACACTCAAGTATTGTTAAAAGAATATTTAGATATATACAAGGAACTAAAAATTTTGGACTGTATTATTCTAAGGATATAGATCTTATAGGATATACTGATGCTGATTATGTAGGATCTAAATCTGATAGAAAGATTACTAGTGGCATATGTCAATTATTGGGAAATAATTTGGTGTCATGGTTTAATAAAAAGTAAAATTGTGTAGCACTTTCTACTACAAAAGCTAAATATGTTGCTGCTACACTATGTTGCACTCAGATTTGTTAGGGCAAGTAGTACAGGTGTGGAGTATGCCATAAGAAGTCCAGGTTCAATCGGAAGCTTGTTAACAGTAAGTATCTGGCATATTTATATTTTTAGTAGGTTATTAGAGCTAAGTATTCGAAAATAAAGTTTCAGTTGGAGGCTTTGAGCTAACTATCTGAAAGTCAGAAGATTTCGGAGGGTTACTGGCTGTAACCATTCGAAATGACTTAAAGGACACTTAAGTGGACGTTTAGATAGTTATGAAGCTAAGTATCCGAAAGTCAGACACTTAAGTAGATCTTAAGATAGTTAAGAAGCCAAGTATCCAAAAAGCAAAGACTTAAGTGGATCTTCGGATAATTAGGTAGTAACTATCCGAAAATCATAAGTTTTGGGAAGGTTAACGACAAAACCTTCTGAAATGACTGAAGAGACACATAAGTGAGTTTTCGGATAGTTAAGACAGTAACTATCTGAAAGACATGCAGTTTTCTGAGAGTTAATGATAGAACCTTTTGAAAGGATAGAGAGAGAGAAGTAAGTGGGTTTTCGGATAGTTAAGTCTGTAATTGTTTGAAATACCAAATCTCTTTGGACAGTTAGCCTGCTACAGTACCGCCTATTAGAAAGAAGAAAATCTTCGGATAGTTAAGTCTGTAACTATCTGAAATGTTGCAGATTTCGGAAAGATAAGAAGATAAGGCTCCGAAATTGAGAGTCCTTTCTCCGAAGCATTATTTCTCTACTATAATGGCTTGTATGTAATTAAAGGTTTATAAACCCTAAGTTGGGTAGTATATAAACCTTTATGATGTTGTAAAACATTGCAGTTGATTGTGCCGAAGCTCATAGAAGAAACCTCAACTCTCTATGGACATAGGCTGTTGCTGAACCACATAAATCCTATGTCTTCATCGTGTTATTTCTTCTTTTACTCTTCACTCCTAGTTTCGGTGAGTTTAGAGCTGACTATTTTTGTATCGTGCCATAGAAAGTTAACTGAATGATCCATCCAAACTACAACAACTGGTATTAGAGCGAAGGTTCTTCAGTTTAAACAGAATGGCAAACGATAGAAAGCTCAGGATCGAGAAGTTTGATGGCAAAGATTTTGGATACTGGAGATCTCAGATTGAAGACTATTTGTATCAGAAGGATGTTCATCAACCTCTATTCAGAAGAAAACCAGAGAAGATGGATCAAGAAGAGTGGGAGTTACTAGACATAAAAGCTCTAGGTCTCGTCAGGTTGTCACTAACAAGGAATGTTCATTCTAATGTTGCCAAGGAGAAAACAACGGCTGACTTGATGAAAGCTTTGTCCAACATGTATGAGAAGCCATCAACTGCCAATAAGGTATTTCTCATGTGTAGATTATTTAATCTGAAAATGCATGAAAGTGGAAATGTAATAGACCATGTTAATAAGCTAAATATTATCTTGAATCAACTGCATTCAGTAGATATAGTATTTGATGATGAAGTTAGGGCCTTGATTTTATTATCCTCATTACTAGAAAGTTGGTCTCCTAACGTGACTAGTGTAAGCAGTTCACTAGGTCATGAGAAGCTCAAGATGAGTGAAATCCGAGATTTAATTTTGAGTGAGGACATTCGCAGGAAAAGTAAATTATCAGCTTCAACTTCTGCCCTTAGTGTTGAAATTAGAGGGAGAAGTAAATCAAAACATTTTAAATCCAAAGGAAGGTCAAAATCTAGAGGTACCAGTAAAGTGAGATCAGATATCAAATGCTGAAACTACAATCAATGGGGGCACTTCAATTCATATTGTAAGGCTCCCAAGAAAGACAACAGAGGGAAGGAATTAGGAGCAGTTGCAAATGTTGTCTCCTACGATTCAGATGATGCCCTAGTATGTTGTGTAGACAGTTCAATTGACTCATCGGTACTGGACTCAGGAGCTTCATTCCACACTACCTACAGGAAGGATTTGTTGCACAGTTATCATGCAACTCCTGTGAAAAAGGTGTACCTAGCTAACAACACAAGTCTGGATGTGTTGGGAATAGGAGAGGTACACATAAAAACAAAGCAAGGGATATGAAAATTGCAAGAAGTCTGATATGTACTTAATCTTGCAAAGCAATTAATTTTCATAAGTTTCCTAGACAATGATGGTTATCAGATTGCCTTTGGTGCAGGCAAGTGGAAGGTAACCAAAGGTGCAAGAATTGTTGCCTCAGGATAGAGGACTGGCACCTTATATCTAACATCAGATCAAGATGACTCTATTGCAGTAGTTAGTGATACTGAAGACACTAACTTATGGCATAAAAGACTAGGACACCTCAATGAGAATGGACTGAAAGTTTTAGTGGTAGATGGGAAAATCCCTAAGCTGAAGAATGTCGATTAAGAGATATGTGAGGACTACATTGAGGGAAAGCAGAAGAAAGTCAGCTTTGCCAAGACTTCTCATGATCCTAAGTCATAGAAATTGGAACTGGTTCACACGAATGTGTGGGGGCCTGCCCCTATCAATTCTTTAGGAGGTGCTCTCTATTATGTCACCTTCATTGATGACAGTACAAGGAAGGTATGGGTTTATTTTCTAAAATAGAAGTCTAAAGTTTTCCAAGTCTTCAAGAAATGGAAGGCAGAAGTGGAAAATCAGAGTGGAAGAAAAATCAAATCCATCAGGTCAGATAATGGAGGAGAATATGATAGCCATGAATTTAAAGTTTATTGTGATGAGCAAGGGATTAGAAGACAGAGGACTGTAGTTGGAACTCCATAACAAAATAGAGTTGCTGAAAGGATGAACAAGACCTTGAATGAACGGGCAAGATGCATGAAACTACATGGAGGCTTTCCCAAAACATTCTAGGCAGAAGCTGTCAATACAGCTGCCTATCTAATAAATAGAAGACCATCTGTCCCAATGGGGCTTAAGAATCCTGAAGAGTTGTGGACAAGGAAAGAGGTCAACTATGCTCACTTGAAAGTCTTTGGATCCAAGTCATTTGTCCACTTGAATAGCGATAAAAGAGACAAGTTGGATTCAAAATCACAGAAATGTTATTTCATTGGCTATGGTAAGGATTATTTTGGTTACAGATTCTAGGTAGAAGAAACCAAGAAAATAATCTGTGCAAAAGATGTCATATTCATTGAATCCAAGATGTACAAGCATAGAGAAAGTGCAGATGAACAATAGTCAGAGCTTCAGTCTGAAAGTACTGCTGAGATCAGTCTAGATAATAATGCTGAACAACCTCAGAAGGAACCTGTAAAAGAAATTCAGCTTCCAAAGGCTGAACATCAAGAACATCTAGATGATCAAGAAGATGAAGTTGTCACTAGACAACTTAGAAGATTTGGAAGAGTTTCCAGATGACTTGAAAGGTATGTACCATCATTCAATTATCAATTATTGACAAATGATGGTGAACCTGAAACATATCAAGAAGCAATCTGTGCAAGTGATGCACACAAATGGGAGTTAGCAATGAAAGAAGAAATGAGATCCCTAGAGAAGAATAATACTTGGGAGCTAACTTCATTGCCAAAAGAAAAGAAAATCCTAGGAAACAAGTGGGTGTTCAGTGTAGGATCGTTTGTATCACAAGAGGGGGGGTGAATTGTGTCTTTAGTAATTAAACTAGTGGATAAAACACGAGCACAAAACACTCGTAAATGAAATTCTATTCTTCTATTTCAAGACAGAATTTACAATATCTTTTCAGCTCAATACCCTTCTTGACGGTTTTGATAGAGTAATTTTTTGATATACAATTCAAATAGGAAAACAAAGCTCTTTTTCAAAACTAATTTTGAATTGTATAAAACCTGATCTTTATGCACACAGCTCTTTTCTTTCTCTTTGCTTAGCTTCTGTATCTCTTCTTCTCTAGTTGTCGAATTTCTAGACTTCTTGCGTTTGCAGCTCCGTTTCTAAAATTGCTTGGAATTTCAAACTTCTTCTGATGTTGGAGAACTTTTCAGAATATGAATATTCAAACTTAACTTTTTAGTTAGGGATCCAGATTGAATATTCAGACTTGGTTTTTGAGATTGGGATCCTTCGTTGCAATGTAGCTCGTACTCTCTATTAGTAGTCGAACTTTGTTGTCTTTCACATTCAGCATGTTCATCCACTTGATCCACAATCCATAATCCACGTATTAATTTTCTCTTTAATCCAAATTACTTTCTATTTAAATTTCCACTTTCTTCACTAACAATTTGAGTTTCCACGATCTCCACTCGTAGATTCACTGAAACTTTATCTTCCTAGAGTCTTGTAGAATATCTTCTAAGTCTTCGATTTAGTCGAACATTTATCCTTTAACTCCTGTCAAAACTCGAACACATATCCTTTAACTCTTCGAGTTTTTGCACCTGCAAAACACATGACTAAACAAGGAAACTTATCTGTTCATTAGTCTTTTTATAAAACTCAAACAGTTATCTATCCATGCGTACAAAACTCAAACAGTTATCTAACTATTCGATTTTTCATTATCGAACGCACATGGAAAACATGTGACAACTTAAAACATTAAAAACACACATGCAGATAACTTAACTATACGAGTTTTTAACATAAAGTATTTGACAAAAACGAAACGTTAACTATCTGAAAGTTTAACTATTGCAAATCTAGCTCTTCGGAAATCTTTAATTTATCCAACATAAAAATGAAACTTTCCGATAATCTATTAACTATTATACTTAGAGAAATATACTTAGAGAATATTATGTAGACTTATTAAAATACGTTAATAAAGCATATATCATCAAAATTAAATACCTAACAATCTCTCCCTTTTTGATGATGTCAAAACCTAATAAGTCACATAATTTATATCTCCCCCTTTTTGGCATTATAAAAAAGTAAACAAACTATTTTCTCCCCCTTTAGGAAGTTAAGTTTTATAAATGTAAGGAAGGATATCTTACTAAGTATATATTAATCAAAACGATAATGTCAACCATACGTAGGATTTATGGATTAAGCAAAAACTGTTTAATATCATAAATTGTGAAAAATAATCACATAACATTAAAATCAATAAACAGTTTACATAATGGTTTTGGTTACAAATTACAAAAAATAAATCATGTAATACATAATTTGTATAATCACAAGCCTCTTTGTCTTCGAAAAATGTCAATCAGAGTATCTTAAATTTTCTTTGCAATATCTATACTAACTCTGTTTATTTGATCAAGTAATGCCTGATCTAAATCATTTTGAGAAACTTGTGATGGTTGCTGTAAAAATTCAATATGTATGTCTGTATCTATACCTGTATGTATTTCTCTGTGCATACCTTGTTGTATATCTGTATGTTGCTGTGTTTTTGTAAATTCTGTGGATTATTGCTGTGTTTGCCGAACCTGTTGTTGTTGTTGTCTGAGGATAGGTGTATTTGCCGCTTGGTATTTTTGGATTTCCTTTGCAAAAAAAGATCGTGACTTTAATCTTTTCTATGGCCAAAGTGTAATATCTATTTGACTTGCCACAATTCTCAAAATTGTATCACCATAAAATAATTTACTCTACAAATGTAAGATATGAGAAACAAAAATATCATACCAGTTCACCTGTATATGGTTGATTAATGCGTATGTAGCATAAAGACAACATCTGTCAACTTCTACCCCATGACCAAACCTCTGAAACAATGTAGCATGCAATATTTTTGCAATAAAATGTGCTTGGCCATTTAAGTCATTTAGTAATGTCAATGGTTTGTTGGCAGTTGGATCTTTGGCTAAACTTGTAATGTCCCATCCCAATCGATAAACCTGTTTTCTTTCTGATAATTTAACTCCTTCATTTTTCAAACCAAGTACCTGATGAAGTAAATTTGGAGTTAAATATATGTCATTTTCTTGTATACTAGAAATAGGAATACCTTCTTCCACTATTAAGTTTGAGTAAAAACAACTAAGAAGTTCGGGTATAGCAAGATGGCCTAGCTGTTGTGGAAGTAGAGTCAACGAGCCTTGAAATTCAAACAATTCACGTATGTGTGCCATCCCTTCAAACTTAACTGGTCTTGAATATAAAATTGTAAAAGTTTTATATGTTTGAAATTTGTCATAACAGGAATTATTTTTGAACCATAATAGTGTATTTGCATTTAAACTCTATTCAGGATTAGGTATTTTCTTGTCATGATGTTCTTATCTGGGACTTATTTCAATATCATCAGTAGCATCTATATTGTCAGATCTTTCAGAACTAGTGGAATTTCTATCAAAACTAGTATAAATGTCTGAAATATCTGTTAATGTCATATCAATAATCTGCTGAATTTCTTCTGTTTGTTCTTTTGGAAACATTTGAGTAGCAATAGTCTCTGTAACAATCAGTATATCAGCAACCTGTATATCTATATGTGATCTATACAACTGTCTCTGTATGAAAGAATGTTCTATATCTGTCTATGGAATAGAATCGTCTTGTATTTCTGAAATTTGTATATGTGAGACATTGGTAGTATCATATTCTATTTGTAACTGTGTATGTTATTGATTATATACATTTATCAACAAGTATACGATATATTGTAACAGACATAACCATACATATAAAGTGTAGTATAAGCAACTGTACCAAAATTCAAAAGTCTCTGTTCGAGATACAATAAGAGGAATAATATTTGTACATTCCTTTTCAGATGAAATATCTTCAAAATTCATAGACTCAGTGTCTATGTCATCAATAATATCATCAAATTTGATATCATCTGTATATATATCATCAAAATTTCCTACATTCTCACTTTCCGTAGGAAAAGAATGTGTGCTTGCAGCATTGTGTGAAAAACTGTCCATTGTATTAAAAGATACATTATGCACTAATGTGACACAATACCTTAGAGTATATGCTTGTAAGCTAATATTTGTCACATCTACTGGGATTCCTAACAAAAATGTCTATCCAGCTTCTGCAATGGAGCATAGTTTTCCATTTTTCATTGATTCTTCTTTTTGCTGCAATATTTCTTGTACACCTATAGTTAGTCCAAAATATTCAATTGTCTTTTTCTTTGTCCAACTATATGTCTGTAGTGTTTCAGGTTGTTCAGGAGGTTCTAAAATTGTCTTAATTTCTCCTGTTAAAGGCACCTGTTGTCTTGATGGTCCTTCACCATGATGCCTAGGTGGTAATAATGGAATATAGAGTTTTAAGCTCTCCACCTCTGCCATTTTGAGTTGATAAACTCTTTGTCCTTCACTTCGAAGGCCCATTTTGCTAATGGCAGTTTTCTGTTCATCGATATACTGTTTAATATCATCTAAAACAGCTAGGGGAAAATAATGTTGGGAATACAAGGATTGTAATTCCCTGTTTGCATTTTTGATCATTGGTCCCCACTTCTTTCCATAATAAGTGATAGATTGTATCGATGTCTCTAGTACTTGTCCAGAACTTACAACCGTAGGGTTAGGTTGTAAATTTCTTTTCCATAAATGCAATGCAGAAAGTTCAGTCTGTTTTAGTCTAAACTGTGTTTCAGCATAATTTCGAATAAATTTCCAACAGAAATTTTTCTCATCTTGAACAGCTTTTCTTATTTCATGTAGTATTTCATTTGAAAAAGTGTACCTTGAATAGATGTCGTTGATTTCATTCTGCATTTTCTGAAGTTCCAGCTCTCTTTTCTGCACTTTGGTAATTCTATCACGTCCTCTTCCACGTCCTGACATTGTTGATTAATCTTTGCTTTGCACTATAGAACTTAGTGGAAGGAAAGATTGTGAAGCTAGGGTTTTACCAAGGTAGAAACACGAAAGGTTGTTAGGAAAACATTCATAACTCTCCGAGTTTAGAAACAGATAAACGGATTCAATCATTGAAATCATAAATATAAGATCTGTTACCAATAAATAACTCGAGTGCTTGCAATAACTGTACAAGTTTTACAACCAACAATTGCAGAATACTTAGCGTAACTGTGCATATAAAGAAAATAACTTCAGGCTAAGTGAAAAAGTGAGAAAACTCGAAGACTTATGATAACTGTTCAAGTTTCTCGAAGGAATAGGTGTGAAAAGTCGAAGATTTAAACATAACTATTCGAGTTTCGACTGAGACATTATAAAGCAAAGAAATTCAACACATGCACAATTTTAACTTAAGGTGTTTAGAAAGTTTCAGAGACTTATAAACCTAACTATCAGATGCTTAGGCGCATTTCGGAGAGTTACAGATAACCTTCCGAAAGATAACTTAAGTCAATCGTCCAGATCACGACACATGTACTTAAGTAGTTTTATAATAAAGAGATGTTTCAGATAGTTACAAATCTAACTTTCCGATGCCCAAATGCATTTCAGAGAGTTACAGATAACTTACCGAAAATCCACTTAAGTCATGCATTATGGTTTCGACACGTGTACTTCAGGAAATAATAAAATAGTCTATTGAACGTTTTAAAACACAAATGTCTGATACTTGTAATATAACTTGCCAAAACAATAGAAAATTTAGATACTTAAGAATTAAAATACCTGCAAGTCACTGATAGTTTAGAAATGTACTTAATTAAGGTGTATTTCCTGAAATTGTGCAGATTCTTTCATGAAAACATATAATAGTTCAAAAGTTATGAATTATTATACGAGAAATTGCTCCCCCTACATAAATGTAGTGTAAAGAATCTATGGCGTACTTAATCTGGGTTGCCAAGCCCTAAGTAGAGTTGGCTTAAAAAGGTCAAATAGCTTACTTAAAGAGGATGCTAAGCCTTAAATAGATTTGAGTCTCTCCTTCTTCTTCTTTTTTTAATTTGAAGGAAATACAGAAATAAGTAGTAGACTTTCTGGCTTTTATCTTATTCAGTTTACAAAAGATAATTCATAGAGATATACCTATAGAAACTTAAAAGATTTCAATAATGCGTACACAACTTAAGATAAATAAATATCGTACATTATGTGTAAAGAGTAGATAATAACAAAAATAACAAGGATTATAAGCACAGATTATGTCAGGATTGTTATAACACCTTGAAAGATAAATTAAGCTTGAGTACATTGCCCCCTTTTTTTCTTCTTTTTTTTATATTCATATATATATATATTTTATGTATTACCTCCCACAATATCATCTTTTTACATGATCACAATCCCTTGCTTAGGGGAAAGATAACCAGTTACTCAATGACAAGTGAGAACAAGTAAATTTTTTTTTTTTTTAAATATAATCTGAATTACTTGCAAAATGAGTTTTCAGTCAGCACATCCCAAACTAGTTGGTTTAAGTGACTAGGGTTTAAGATCCCCCAACAGACTTAATTACTCAAGTAATTACAGACAAAAAATAAACAAAAATAAAACAAGACAGTAAATTAAATTAGAGTCAACCGCAAGACTTAATTTTTCTAATAGAATGTTAATAACTTTCCTTTAATAAAAAGTACATACTTTCTATGTATTTTCCTGTTAAAATCTCTGTAATAGCATATACATAAGTAACAAAAATATAGTTGGCACTCACATTGAATCAATTTAACTTTTCCTTAAGTAATCTTTTCTGAATTTTTCTTAAATAAATTGACTTCAATAAAAATCAAAATTTCATAAATTCTTAACTACTAGAAAACTGTAATTCGAAAATAGATATGTTGTTTTTTTTTTTTTTAATAATAAAGACATTTAAATTCTAAAACTACCTTATAACAAACCAAAATACAATGAACAGGACCATTAAATATCAAATAACCTACAGATACCAAGTTCTAATCGTAATTTTGAGAATGTATTTTCATCTAAGGGTTTTGTAAATAGATCTGCTAATTGTTCTGTGGTAGGAACAAAATTTAATACTATTTTTCCTTTTATAACATTATCCCTTAGAAAATGATGTCGAACTTCTATATGTTTTGCTCATGAATGTAAGACAGGATTTTTAGATAAACTTATTGCAGAACTACTATCATAGAAAATCTTAGTTGGTTCATAGTCTAAATTAAAATCTTTTAAGGTTTGTCTGATCTTCAGGATTTGAGCACCGCAAAGTGTAGCAGCTATATATTCAGCTTCAGTTGTAGATAATGCTACACAATTTTGCTTTTTGCTAAACCATGACACTAAAGAATTACCTAACAATTGACAAGTGCCATTGGTGCTTTTTCTTTCAGACTTACATCCTGCGAAATCAACATCACTATAACCTACTAAGTTTAAAGAATAGTGTTTAAAGTAAAACAATCTGAAATTAATGGTTCCTAATAGATATTTAAAAATTCGTTTAACAGCAAGTAGGTGTGATTCCTTAGGATTTGATTGATATCTAGCATAAGTACACACACTAAACATAATATCTGGTCGGCTAGTTGTTAAATAGAGTAATGAACCAATCATACTTCTATATTATTTTACATCTACAGTTTTTCCAAAGTCATCTTTATCCAACTTGGTGATAGTACTCATTGGTGTATTCTTTGTTTTAGTGTCATCTAAACCAAACCTCTTTAATAAATCTTGAGTATATTTTTCTTGTGAAATAAAAGTACCCTGATTAATTGCTTAATTTGTAAGCCTAGGAAAAATGATAGTTCACCCATCATACTCATTTCAAATTGATTAGTCATGTCTTTCAAAAAGGACTCAACTAATTTATCATTTGTTGCTCCAAATATGATGTCATCTACATAGATTTGAACTACTAATATATCTTTTTCGATCTTATTGAAAAAAAGAGTGTGATCTGCCTTTCCCATAGAATACCCTTTTTCCATAAGAAATTTAGATAATCTTTCATACCAAGACCTAGGAGCTTGTTTAAGGCCATATAGTGCCTTCTTAAGCTTGTAAACATACTCAGGATGTTTTGAATCTTCAAAACCTGGAGGTTGTTTTACATACACTTCTTCTTTTATATATCCATTTAAAAAAGCAGTCTTAACATCCATTTGATATAATTTGAAATCCATATAACAAGCATATGCTAACAAAATTCATATTGATTCTAGTCTAGCAACAAGAGCAAATGTTTCATCATAATCAATTCCTTCCTCTTGCTTGTAACCTTGAGCAACTAATCTAGCTTTATTTTTAACTATATGTCCATCTTGATCTACTTTGTTTCTAAATACCCACCTTGTTCCTATTATGGATTGATTTTCAAGTGGTGGAACTAGATCCCATACCTCATTTCTTATAAATTGATTTAGCTCATCTTGCATAGTTAAATACCAAAATTCATCTTCTAAGGCATCTTCAATTATCTTAGGTTCTATTAAAGAAACAAATGAATAAGCACCACAAATGTTGACTACTGATGACCTAGTCTTGACTCCTTGAATAGGATCGCCTATTATCTGATCAATAGGATGAGATGAAGTATAACGCCAATTTCTATGTTGTTCCATATTTTCTATAGGTATGACATTATTTTCTTCTAAATTTTCATCATTCAAACTTAGATTTCTTATTTCATCAGATAATCTATCAATTTCTCTATCAACATCATTTGGTACTATTTCTAAGAGAATTTTTGAATCAAAGTTTTCAGCATGTCTTAAATCCAAATGATAATTTTCATGAAATTTCACATGTAGGGTTTCCTCAATGGTTTTTGTTGATTTATTATAAACTCTATATGCTTTACTTCTAATGAAATAACCAACAAAAATCCCTTCATTTGATTTGGCTTTAAATTTGTCTCTTCGTTCCTTAGTGTTTACAATAAAACACTTACAACCAAAGGGTTTTAAATAACTTATTTTGGGAACCCTATTATACCATATCTCATAAGGAGTTTTATCTAAAATTAGTCTTAGATGTACTCTATTTATAACATAGCATGCTGTATGAACTGCTTCTACACAAAGAAAAAGGGGTAGCTTATTCTCATTTAACATGGTTCTGGACATTTCCTGAAGTGATCTATTCTTACGTTCTACTATCCCATTTTGTGAAGGAGTTCTTGGAAATGAGTACCTATGATCTATGCCTAATTCTTCACAAAAGGTGTCCATTTGTTCATTATCAAATTCTGTACTATGATCACTCCTAAGTTTTTGAATTTTAACATTTTGCTCATTCTGAACTTTATTATAGAATATCTTAAATATTTCAAAAACTTCAATTTTATTAGCTAGAAAATAGACCCAAGTAAATCTAGAATAGTCATCAACTAGTACAAAAGCATAATGTTTACCTCCTAGACTGGTTGTTCTAGTAGGTCCAAATAAATCCATATGCACTAGTTCTAATACTCTTTTGCTTGTTATTTCATTTAAGCTTTTAAAGGATGTTTTATGTAATTTACCTAGTTGACACACATCACACATAAACTCTTTCAAGTACTTAATACTAGGTAAACCTCTAACTAGATTCTTTTTAGACAGCTTTTGTAATAATTTTAAGTTTGAGTGTCCTAGCCTTCTATGCCATAAAATGACTTCATCCGATTTTGCAATTAAGCAAGCATTGTCTTTAATAATATCAGAAGGCAAATTTAGAATACAAACAGATCCTTTGTTGTATGTAGTGAATAAAATTTCATTTGTAGTCATGTCCATAATTTTATAGGAATCATTTTCAAAAATTACTTTGTAAATCTTCATTAAAACAAGAACACTCAATAAATTAAAACCTAAGTTTTCAACTAATAAGACATCATTTATAAAACATTTCTCAGTTACTTGAACCTTTCCAGACCCAAGGATATTTGTTTTGCTTTTATTTTCAAAGGTAACTTGTCCGTTCTTGGTCTTTGTTATTTCTGTAAGTAATCGTATATCTCCAGTCATGTGGTTGGATGCTCCACGGTCCATTATCCATTTTGATTTGTGTACCTACAAAATAGTCAAAAAGAGATTTTATCTCTTGGAACCCATTTTTGAGTGGGTCCAAGAATTTTAGAGAGAGTCATATCAAAATAATCCATATTTTTAGACTTCAACTTATCTATTTTCTGATAATTATTTTTGCATTTCTTTCTCTTAGTGTTATAATTATCAGAACATTTATCTCCATGTAAACCAAAGTTGAAATTTTCATTTCTAACATTATTTGATTTCCAATATCCGATATTCTTTAAATATGAAGAAAATTGATCAAGAATATCAAAAATTCTCAAATGTCTTAGCTTGATTCTTCTGAGGATTTCTTTTGAAATTCTTGCATCGTGTGCTATCATTTATATGCTGCATTTCATCAATTTACACATATTTTTCTCCCTTTTTGATTACACACGGAATAGTTTTTCTCTTACTATTCTTAGTACTAGAAATAAAGACATTATTTTTGGTAGTACCATCATGCAATATATAATTTTCAGAAGATTTATTGTGCAAACCAATACCATGTTTTTATACATTTGATATTTTACTACTGAGTTCATTTGTTAAAGTTTGACTATTATTCCATTTACTTAATATAGCCATTTGATCGCAGACTTTAATCTTTAACACATCAATTTCTGAATTTAAATCAGTAATAGTCAGTTCCAGTTTTTCAATTTCACAGATCATTTTTTTATTATCAGCAATTAAATTTTCACAATCAACATGCAATTTTCTTTCTATAGTAGTGAACTTTAAAATTTCCTGTGCATGCCTTTGATTTTCTTCTTTAAATTTATTCAACGTAGAGTTCAGAAAATCAATCTTTTCTAGATTCATCTAGCATTTTCCTAGTGTCCTTTCTTTCTATTTTGACTTTCTTATATTTTCTGGCCAGTCTATTGTATTCAACAAGTAATCCATCAAAACTATCAAAATTAGCATTTTGATCAGAGGATACCTCATTGGATTTTTCCATAAAGCATACATTTGCCAGATTTTCTTTTAAATCTGATGTTGATGAGGATTCATTGTCTGATGTTGAATCCTTTGTTTCTTCACTTTGTGAAGCTGAAGAGTCATCCCATGTCACTTTAAGCGCCCTTCTCTTTCTGAATTTCTTATTCCTGAAATTCCTCCTCGAATTCTTCTTATCTTTGTTGAGAGGACAATCAGTTTGAAAGTGACCTGGCCTGTTGCACTTGTAGCATATACTTTTGTCTTTCGTGAATGACTTCTTCTCCATATCTCTAGATGTCTTTGGTGACCTAAAGTTCCTGCATTTCTTCAACAGATTTCTAAATTTTCTAGTCAACAACAATAAATCATCGTTAGAATCACTAGTGACTTTTGAGACTTTATCAGCCTCAAAAGCCAGATCCCTTCTAGGATTTTTCCCTTTTGGATCTAAATGTTGTACTTCATAGGCTGTTAGATTTCCTATGAGATCATTGAGAGTATATGCATTTAAGTCTTTGGACTCTTCAATAGATGTTGTCTTTTGAGCCCAAATTTTAGTTAAAGATCTAAGGATCTTTCTTACCAAGTCAACAAAACATGAAAACATGTCAGAGATACATTCATTTTCGTGCATTTTAAAAACTCATATTTATGTACTAACATATTGATCTTAGATTCCTTGACCAGATTAGTACCTTCGTTGGCAACTAATAATGCATGCCATATCTCATATGCAGTTTGATATGCAGAAACTTTATTAAATTGATCATGAGATAAAGCACAAAACAAGATGTTTAAACCTTTAGCATTCAATGTCATTCGCTCCTTTTCATCAAAAGTCCAAGTATCATATGGAGTCGTAACTAACACTATAGGATTGCTAATTATATGCCATAAATTGAAATCGATTGACTGAAAGAATACTTTCATCCTATATTTCTAGTAGCCATAATTGCTACCTTCGAACATAGGAGGACAATTAGTGGTCTATCCTTCAGTCATAACTAAGATTTCAGAATTTTCCATTTTAAACAGATGATCCGAAGTAAATGATAGGAAAAACCAATTCTTAAATAGAGAAATGAAGGCTTTTCGGTTGCTTTAAACAATTTAATTGCTCTGATACTAGTTGTAGGACCGTCTGTATCATAAGAGGGGGGTTGAATTGTGACTTTAGTAATTAAACTAGCAGATAAAACAAGAGCACAAAACACTTGTAAATGAAATTCTATTCTTTTATTTCAAGACAGAATTTACAATATCTTTTCAGCTCAATTCCCTTCTTGATGGTTTTGATACAGTAATTTTTTGATATACAATTCAAATAGGAAAACAAAGCTCTTTTTCAAAACTAATTTTGAATTGTATAAAATCTGATCTTTATGCACACAACTCTTTTCTTTCTCTTTGCTCAACTTTTGTATCTCTTCTTCTCCAGTTGTTGAATTTCCAGACTTCTTGCGTTTGCAGCTCCTTTTCTAAAATTGCTCAGAATTTTGAACTTCTTCTGATGTTGGAGAACTTTTCAGAATATGAATATTCAAACTTAACTTTTTAGTTAGGGATCTAGATTGAATATTCAGACTTGGTTTTTGAGATTGGGATCCTCCGTTGTAATGTAGCTCGTACTCTCTATTAGTAGTTGAACTTTGTTGTCTTTCACGTTCAGCATGTTCATCCACTTGATCCACAATCCATAATCCACGTACTAATTTTCTCTTTAATCCAAATTACTTTCTATTTAAATTTCCACTTTCTTCACTAACAATTGGAGTTTCCATGATCTCCACTCATAGATTCACTGAAACTTTATCTTCTTGGAGTCTTGTAGAATATCTTCTAAGTCTTCAATTTAGTCGAACATTTATCCTTTAACTCCTATCAAAACTCGAACAAGGGTATACACAGGAAGAAGGATTAGATTATCATGAAACATTTGCTCTTGTGGCTAGGTTAGAAAGTATTAGAATATTATTGGCCTATGCTTGTTATATGGATTTTAAATTATATCAAATGGATGTAAAGAGTGCATTTCTAAATGGTTTAATTAATGAAGAAGTCTATGTAAAACAACCACCTGGATTTGAAGATATTAAATATCCTGACTTTGTGTATAAATTGAAGAAAGCCTTATATGGTTTGAAGCAAGCACCTAGATCATGGTATGAAAGATTGTCTACTTTTTTAATAGAAAAAGGCTATATCATGGGAAAAGTGGATCATACTCTATTTATTAAGAGAGATGGTAAAGATCAGATTGTTGTTCAAATATACGTGGATGATATAATCTTTGGAGCAACCTCTGATAAGTTGATAGAAATATTCTTTGAAGAGATGACTAATCAGTTTGAAATGAGTATGATAGGAGAACTTTCATATTTTCTAGGACTTCAAATTAAACAAATGGATAAAGGTATATTTTTAAATCAGGAAAAATATGTAGATGAAATGCTTAAGAAATTTAATTTTAATGATACAAGGATTCAAGGAACTCCTATGAGTACTACTTTAAAGTTAGATATTGATGACATAGGAAAATCTATAGATCAAAGAAAATACAGAAGTATGATTGGTTCTTTACTTTATTTGACTACTAGTAGACCTGATATTATGTTTGATGTGTGTGTTTGTGCTAGATTTCAATCTAATCCTAAGGAATCACACTTAATTGCAGTTAAAAGAATATTTAGATATGTACAAGGAACTAAAAATTTCAGACTATATTATTCGAAGGATAGTTCAATAGATCTTATAGGATATACTAATGCTGATTATGTAGGATCTAAATCTGATAGAAAGAGTACTAGTGGCACATGTCAATTATTGGGAAATAATTTGGTGTCATGGTTTAGTAAAAAGCAAAACTGTGTAGCACTTTCTACTACAGAAGCTGAATATGTTGCTGCTGCACTGTGTTGCACTCAGATTCTGTGGATAAGGCAAAGTTTAGAAGATTTTGGATTATCTTATGATACAACTGAGATTTATTGTGATAGTAGTTCTACAATAAATCTTTCCAAAAATCCTGTATTACATTCAAGAGCAAAGCATATAGAGGTTAGACATCATTTCTAAGAGATAATGTAATTAAAGGAAAAATTAAATTAGAATTTGTGTCTAGTAAAAATCAATTAGCTGATATATTTACAAAACCTCTAAACGAAAATACATTCTACAACATTAGATTAAATTTAGGTATTTGTAGGCCATGTGATGTGTAAAATGCTTAAACTCCACATAAAAAGATAAATATTATTGATGATGTTGTTCACCTCATAGATATTATAGACTTATTATAAATATCTAAAGTAATATCTAAACTACTACTTAAGATACTATTTATTTATTGTAAAATCATAGTAGTATCTTATTGATTTTAAAGTAGTTTATCAATTTTAATGGTTTTTAAAATTTTAAGTGGAAGTGTAAATGAAAAACATTAAATACTTCTGACATTCTAAAATTTTGATTAAATGTTTTCTTTGAATCAAGGAAAATGCATATGATCATGCATAAATTTGACTTAATTGATTAAACTTGTAGAATAAGTTATATGTAGCTCATCTTAAACTGTTAATCAAACGTATAAGCATATTGAAACTAATTCATATTCTCAGTACAATCATAGAAGTAAAAATTGTATGAGATTTGTGTTTTATTGCATCTGTATTAATGGAATACATATATACTATGCTTAAAATGAAAAGTGCTTACAAAGTGAAAATCATTGAGAGTTTATTAATCAGTTTGATCATGAGCCTTTTGTACTTGAGCAGATAGGTATGTAAGGATTGTTGTCCTGAAAAAGGATTCTTTAAATCTGACAACCTAAGGTCCTGATCAGATCTGGGATTGTTAACTGAAAGCTCATTACACGGGTACATTAGAAAGCTCTTGTATGATTCAAGCTTTTCAAACTAACTTTTAAAGAAAATTATCAATATTTACTGTTTTGAAAGGAAAAAGTAGTTTCATTAATTACAGATATCTTTGAATCGTATATAGTTTATACCAATATGACTACTGATTTATTGAATCAACATTAGTACTTTTGAAAATGTTTATTTGAGATACATTCTTTTATTCTCCTTGAATTAATCACATTGAGTTCAAAGTTGTGTTTTGATTCAAATATAGTAGGAATTGATTCTTGAAATCATTTTTGATGATGTCAGGATAACGGAAGTCTTTGAAAAGAAAATTTAAAAGTATAGTTATACTTAACATCTATTGTCACTACAAGTATATTTTGTATTTTGATTGAATATATTTGAAGTATATTTGTAGGGGCAGGATTAACAAAGTCAAAAACAGATTTATATAATTTTGAATACAAATCTTAGTTAATCTGAATTAATGTCCTCTTAAAATCTTGATGAAATAATTTAATAAGACAAATAAACTATTTTAGATTCAAAGGACAAAATGTTCAAATAGTTTACAATGTTCTCAAGATAATGTTAAGTTTAGCATGTGTGTTGTTTTCGGAACGTTTCAGTTGGAAGCATCCGAAAATTGTTGTGTACTAACTAGACGTTATGTTAGATAAGGTAACGTGTAAAACTGCCTCTAGACAGCGTTTTACTCGTTAGGTTAGTTAACTCAACGAGTTATACTTGAATATTTCAGGTACCTTGATTGAATAAACTTTATTCAATATTTATTTAATTTCTAAACCCGACTTCTCTTCACGTTGAGTTATATGCCTAAAAACCCTATTTAAACACTTATTACATGAGCACTTAGGTTATTTGTATACTTTGTCAAGAAAATCTTTCCCGCTTGTTGCTGTTACAACCTGCGACGATGGTCTCCAAGTTCTACAAAGGTCGTGGTAGAGGAAAAGGCAAAAGCAGAAGAGATGCAAAAAGAAAAGAAATAGAGAATGATGAAGTTCCACGTACTTGGTTCAAGAAAATATTTCAAATGGACAAAAGGTTAGTAGAACTTTATAGAGATTACTTCTTTCCTCAGGGTATATTAGATGAAGTTAGACAAGAACTTCAACATACTGATGCAAATATTACATACATGGGTATTTGTAGTAAATTTGATAGAGAATATAGAATGAAATGTGCTGAGATTGCATTTTTGGAATAGTAGGCAAAATATTTGGAAAAAGGTGTAGGTTCATCAAATAGAACTCCTCAAACTCCTATAAATGGTACAAGACTACATGCATTTGAGGAAGAGCATGAATCGGCTATCCCTACTCCTTTATATTCAAAACAAGTAGAATCGGATATTGCTGTAGACAAAACAAAAGTTGACAGTCTTCGAAAGGCCATTGCAATAGAAAGTGCCTTAGAAGAATTAAAGCAGAAAACTTTTATGGAGCAATTTGAAAAGAAAACAGCAATACTTGAAAAGGAGAAACAAAAATGTTATAGAAGAAGGAAAGTCAGAAAAATTATGTCTAAGGAAACAAAGTCTATTGAAAAAGGAAAATCAGATGAAAATTTATTTCCAAAGGATAATGTATGTCTAGACATTGTACCTTATTGTGCATCTGATAAACTCATCAGTTCCGCACACACTGAAACTGATGAAGATAATGAGACTTTATTTTCCCTTGCTAGAAAACTTGAGAAGAAATCCAAGTCAAATATGAGCTTAAGTTTTTCTATTAGTACAAGTCTTGATGATGCAGAAATTGACAAATCAAAGCATCAAGCACTTGACATTAAACAAGTTATTGCAAATATAATTGACAATGTTGAAGTAGTAACTAGTTCAAAGGCTGAATTATCTGGAGTAGCAGATATTGAAATTGTTAAGACTCCAGAAGAGCTAAAAGTTAACCAGCCTTCTATGGAATCTATAGAAGTAGAGTTTGAGAATTCACGGCATGAATCAATGGAATTATCTGTTGAACAAAATGAACAATTACAGACAGATACACCGGTTGTAGAATTTGTGGAAAAATTGTACTCTGAACATTCTATAGAGACTGAACAAATGAATGTTGAGCATATTGACAATGTTCCTAACACTATAGAAGCTAAAGAATCAAGCTTACCTGAGTAGCTTCAAGATAATATTTTGGAAGAGGAACAACATGACATTTATTTTGAAGAAGAAGTTCCTGAAGATGAATTAAACTTTGAATCACGGCTTCAGGTATCGCCTTCTTTGTGTACAATATTAAAAATTCAAGGTAATGCAATTCATTTTAGATCTGAATAAGCATTGCAGAAATACAATAATCTGATTACATGTCAGATTCTGCATGCTCGTCCAATAAAATTTAGAAATTTGATGAAAATAAGAGATCTGTTTGAGTTTCAAGGCCTCATTAAATTCTTGCCAGTAGGAACAAAATGGAAGCAATACATAGAGCTTATTGCAGCTTTTTATAGTAATCTAGACAAGAATGGAAATTTTCTGAAAACTCAAATAAATGAACAGGAGTTTATATTGTCTCCTGAGTTAATTTTTGAAGTTTTAGGATTAAAGAATGAAGGTGTTGTTGTTACCAACAGATTTGACATAATAAGACAACTGGAATGGAACATTCAGTCTTTATCAAAAATTCCAGATGTATATTCTGAAATGAGATTAATGGAAAATCTGAATGTAGAGGCAAGATTTATTGCAAATATATTGCATGCAAATTTATTTCAGAGAGTTGGACATAATTTGGAAGTCAGCAGAAGCTGTTTATATGCAACTTATGGCCTGCTGAATAGAATTCAAATAAATTGGTTTGATGTTTTTATGTCTCAACTACAACATATGAGTTCAAAGTTATTTTATGGTGATGCTTTATGTAGAATCCTTGCAAGCCAATTGACTTTATCTGACTGGCCCTCTGAAACTAAAGGCATGAGAGCATTTAGTGTCAAAGATTTGCAAAAGTTCCAGGCCATGTATAAACCTCAACGACAACAGCAACTGATACAGACCATATACAACAACAACAACAAAGTTATTCAGTTCAAGCAGAATAGCAAACCCAGCTACCTCCTGACTTAGATGCAGTGCTTAACAACATCAGAAATGATATTAGACATCTAGGAGATAAAATATGTAATGCTATAAGTGATATACTTAGGAGGGGTCGATAACTGTTTTTTTTCTAAATACAAAATGTAATGTTTGTATTACTTGTTTGATTGATTGAACAATACATTTTTCTGTAAATGTGTTCAATTATTATTCTTGTTTACAGAAAGAGTTGTTGTAATTATATCTCTTATATATATATATATATTCTCTGTAATTATCTTTTTGATTAATGACAAAAAGGGGGAGAAATATTATAAAAAGATGATTATGATCTTAATTGCATATATATATTATAAAAGGAGATACTATTTAAATGGTTATTGTAATTTGACAGATGATAATTAGAAAACTGATACTTATATAATTATTGACATCTAAAAGTTTTAGTTCTAAGAGGTAAAATTTACACAAACAATAGAAATAAGCTTAAGTGAACTTAAGTCAACAAACTTGTTTGTTGAATTAAAAGTTAACCCAATGAAGGTGCTTTGTTGAGTTAAACATATTTCATAATTGATTTAATATGGTTTTGTCATCATCAAAAAGGGGGAGATTGTTGAGTATTTTTGTTTTGATGATGTGTGTTGAATGAAAATAATCATATTTGCTCAATTACTATTGCTTATGAAAAGAAATTAAAATCATCAATTAATACAGAAAAAGGTTACTAATATAAATACCTGTCTGTATTGGATCTGAAGTTAATAACTAATCATTTCGTTGCATTAATTTCTCATTTAGCTAAACGTTAAGTTAACGTGTGTTTTTTTATTGAAAAGCATGATATGTTTTAATGTTATATTTTCTGTATCATGAACAGTGCACGTTTAAACAACTCGTTAAGTTAGAGTTTTGTTTGTATAGAGGTCACGTGAGAACTCGTTAAGTTAGGGGCTTAAAGGTTAAAATAGGTCACGTGATAACTCATTAAGTTAGTGAGTAAAAGAAGAGACGAACTCGTTAAGTTAGTGTTATACACGGTGAAATTATAAGTTGCGAATGTTGTATTGTATCACGTGAGGTGCACATGTTTAACTCGTTAAGTTAACATAACTAAACGCGTTGAGTTGCTATATTGAACACTAAGGCAACGCGTTAGGTTAGAGTTATAAACTTAAGTTGTTATTTTTGCACGTGGTAAAATTCTTATTATAAAAACATTTGTTTATCACTGAATCAGTGAGTTAAAGTTTTTTTCGGAGACTTACAGTCGTAACTATCCGAAAGGTAACTTAAGTCATGTTTTCAGGTCTTGACA
This sequence comes from Cymodocea nodosa, assembly GCA_036874045.1. NCBI lineage: Eukaryota > Viridiplantae > Streptophyta > Magnoliopsida > Alismatales > Cymodoceaceae > Cymodocea > Cymodocea nodosa. Next base: position 1,351,024 of record JAZBRI010000011.1, read on the forward strand.
CGTGTCTCACTAGTTTTATAATATAAAGAGTTTTTCGGTGACTTACAGTCGTAACTATCCGAAACTTAAACTATTTTCGGTGAGTTATTGTTTAACCTTCCTAAAGAAAGGTTAAGCTGGTTCGTTGAGTTAGCATAACACCACGGACTTAGTTCGTTGAGTTAGCTATAGTACTTGTCACGTGAAATGGCACATGGTGAACTCGTTAAGTTAGAAACGTTAAGTTATATATATATACTTGTGTTACTCGTTTAGTTAACATTAAAGTAATGACTTCTTATTACATTGATGAAAAAATTTTGGACAAGAAAGTTTATTTTGCAGGAAATTTTTTAGAGATCTCGGATTGATGATTAAAGAAAATTTGAAATATAAACGTGAGTTAGAACGTGTGTGTTTCGATGAAGGAAAAAGAAAAGACGTGGAGAAGTGGAAAACTGGTAGTGGTTAAACGTGAAGGATATGCATGAAATGAAGATACAGTATAAAAGGCATAGAATTCTCGTTGATCAATTTATCCTTGCACACAAAACGAAAAATCTTTTCAATGATCAAACCATCCCTGCACACCAAAAGAAAAATCTTTTTCAGGGATCAAAAACACCTCTTCGGGAAAAATCTCTCAAGTGGAAGAAAATTCAGTGAAGCATAAAAAGGTAAGATTTTCGTCACTAAAGATTTGAAGTATCAGAAGAAAGCAAATCTAGTGAAGCATAAAAAGACAAGATATTCATCACCGAAGAATTGCTGAAGAAAAAAAGAAGAAGAAGAAGAAGAAGAAAGATCGCAAACAGGGAGAAATGTTTTAAATTCTGCAAATTAGTTTTCTCTGTTTGTAGTTATGAAATTGTATAGATGAAACATGGTATCGAAATATAATTGCATCTACAATTTCTGAGGAGAATTGAATTGTATATTGTAATTGAAACCTTGAATAAAAATGATTTTATGAAAACAATGTCTCAACTTGTTTTTGAGTTTTAAAGTTTCAATTATATTTCAGAAAATATTAAAAATGCACAATTCACCCCCCTCTTGTGTAGCCATATGATCCTACACACATCTTAGCGCTTTCAGGACTTCAAATAATTTACTGATTTTTCATTAAGCATTCTGATTTCACTTTAAAATTGTGAAACTGTTAAACTCATGAAATTCAGAAAAAACATAAAATACTATATCTAGATTTGCTTAAATAGTAAATTCTATAGCATCTTATATAACCTTCTAAATATAACATTCAAGCTGTTACAGTTTATAAAAATTTTACAGTCTCAATTATCGGATAGTTACAGCAAGTTCATAAAAAATAATTTCAAATTCCACAAACTTTTCAGTACCATTTTAATTCCTTTAGTTAATAACTTATATGGTTGTTACTTTAATTCCTCCCCCCCCATACCTACATTTTGCATTGTCCTCAATGTAAAAGATTTGACAATAAAGACAATAATTGTAGCAGGCATGAATACAGTTTCATTGATTTAACACCTAACTCAACGAATGAGTTTAAATCTAAATTCAGGATAAGTAATCAGTTACATACCTTATTTCGTTTGTATCTCCTTCTACATATTTCAATTTTTGATTCTTAAAAACTTTTCATTCACAGATAAAAGTAGAATATATAACAAAATAACATTTAACAGATATTGATAAATCATTATCTTGTGTGGAACCTAGGCTCCTATGCCTTTGGTGGCTCACAAGCAAGCCAGTTTGTTTCCCAAAACAGATACCAACAAACTAGATTGATATTTTGTTTTTGTTTCTTTATAAAATAAACTAAAACTAAAATTTTTCTAAAAGTAAATGCAAAAAACACACAACATTAACAACACAAAATCACAGCTTAAGAACATGATTGGAAAGTAGAAACAAATAGAATAAACGTGTTAGTCCAAGCAAACTTTTTAGGCATAATTCTTCTTGCTATTAATTCTGTTTTAATACAGTTCGTGTTCCTTCTTAATTTGTAAACTTGCAATATATTATCAATGCTAAATACAAGTGTATTACCATTAATGAAATAAAATGCAGAAAGGGATCCTTTTCAGTTCCAGGGTAATGTAGTAGTTTCTATTTCTACATCTATTTCAATATACTCCTCTTCCCACTTCCATTCATTTATGTCTTTCATAATCCATATTTGAAATTTCATCAATTCATCCCACCATCTTATCAGACATAATGTAGGATCATCATATTCATTATACCACATCCCTATTTGAATTTTTTCAAATTCTACTGATGGTGGTTTAGCTATATCACTCAGTATAGGTAATATTTCTATAAAATCATCATCATAACTATCTATGCTTACTATGTATAAATCAGATCTAAATGCAACTGATATATCTGTGACTAGATATATATATCCATCAAGTATGACATGCATGCTATTAATTAATGATTTCTGTCCTAGATATATCATAGTGTTTTTATTCCAAGATCTATTTAGAAAATTATACACACTTAAGCATAAATCTTCATCCCAATTTCCTATAGGTCTCCAATAATATAATTTTTCAGGAATGGTTGAATTTTTATCAGAAAATATTAAAGCCGACCCATAATTTACAGTTGGTACTTCATATCTATTAGGTCTTCCTATATTCCATTCTTCTCTTGTTATAGGATTTCTTATCAAAATATCAGGTAATAGACTTGCATACCTTGGTCTGGTTCTGTATATGATTAATCCTTCATCCATCCCCATAATATGATCTATTCCTTCTAATGTATTGGGTGGAATTCAAGTAGTTTCTTCCATATTTAGATATTCATGGGTAATTGAACTACGATTAAATGACTTCCATATGAATCCATCTCTAGTCGTTGTCATTTTTGTAGCTTGTAGTCCCTGAAAATATTTTTCTCTAACACAGTCTTTAATTTCCTTTGATATACAACACAGCCTGCACAAATCTTTAGCTGACAAGTTACTCAATACTTCCCTTAGTGCATCCAATGGTAATTGCATCAATTCCATTTGTTGATTCTATATAACACAAACAAAAATTTAGCAGAGACAAAAATTAACATAACTACTGCATACCCTCGTGGAGTTAGGGCATAACTCAACGGACTAAGTTCGTTGAGTTAAGGACTAACTCTACGATACTATTAATTATAAACTTATATATATATATATATATACTTCAGTTATATTGCTTCATTCAGCTATCCTCCTAGAAGAGGTATCAATTTCATTAACAGTTCTATTGACAAGATTAGGTATTGCTTGCATTAGCAATCCTCCGGTAGGTCTAACTTCTATTGATTCCTTCTGTCTAAGGGGTATATTTCTATTCTGATTTTGAATTGCAGCATTTCCAAATAAAAAATCTAGATGATTGTTTAATTGTTGGATTATCTTTTCTAATTTCTCTATTCTAGATCCTTGTTCTAGTAATGTTTCATAACTTATATTCTTCTCATTTACATTTTCTCCTCCCTGGAAATTGTTGTTTCTCCAAGATAAATTCGGGTGATTTCTCCAATTAGGATTATAAGAATTTCCAAAGTTATCTTTCTGATTTCTAGCATAAATAATATCTAGATCATTAATGTTTGCATTCTTTTCTGCTAGCTTTTGATTTAATGATAACTCCTCTATTTTCTTTGTTAATTCAGTTAATTTCACCTCAAGCATAGTACTTGAATCTATTTCAGGCATTCCTCTTGGCAATATTCTTTTATCTACAATAGCTTTAGCCGAATTTTCCCACTATGCAGTTCTTTTTGCAAAGTTTTCTAAATATGCCCATGCTTCTGCACTACATAGTTTCAGAAATCCATTCTAACAAGTAGATTCTAATAAAGATTTTGTTGAAACATCTATGCCTTCATAAATTATACCTATTAATTGTGCTTTACTCATTACATGATGTGGACATTGAGTTAGTAAATCTTTAAATCTTTCAAAATATTTCCAAAATGATTCACCCTATTTTTGACTACACATTAATATTTCTTTTTTCTTTTTAATTGTTTGATGTGTTGCATAATATTTTTCCAGAAAAATAGAGCAAAATTCAGTCCATGCAGAAATTGAATAAGGCGACAGAGTATATAACCATCTCTTAGCTGTGTCTTTTAAAACAAAAGGGATATATCTAAGTTTAATAGCATCTATACTCATGTTTGACATTTTCATCATTTGACAAACTTCGTTAAATTCTCTTAGGAAATAATAGGCATCCTCTCTTTCTAATCCATGAAAATGTGGCAATTGACTAATATAATTAGATTTCAGTTCAAACCTATCTCCCTCAAAGTTTGGTAATTGAATACATGAAGGTTCATCCACTAATTCCGGATACAGAATTTCTCCTAATGGTTTTTCTACTGGAGTAGTCATTTCTACGTTCTCTTTTAAAGAAAGGTTAGCTACACCCCAAAGAATTTCGTTAAAGTCCAATTCAAAAAATGTTTCAATGTGCCTTTGTGTTGAATATCCTTGGGTAGGTGTTCTTACTAATCGATTAGTGCTCAGAGAACGAGTCCATGTGCTCATAAATAAATAGCAGAAGATTAATTACATACGAGTCTGAAGCTTTCCATTCAGTAAATATTTGTTGATGGATGAAGTCGAATCAGTTGCTTCTCCTTCCAGTTTCCCAATGCATTTTCCTTTCTTTTAACAGTGTTGGTAACTCGTAAATAACATTCTGTTTTATATATATAATGCACATCCATAAAGTGAATAAATCTCGTTGCAAAAACGTGTCTTGCAACGTGCAGCGTGGTTCATGTTTTTATGGGTACATGTACCACTATTAATTTCAAATTTTGGTAACTGCTAAACCTACGAAGTTTCGTTCGTGGTTAGGAGAATAACCATTCTACTTAATCCACAAACTAACATCATTGAGTTACAGATAACTCAACGGAACAATGTCGGTTATTGTTGCTAACTCCACGGACTAACTTTGTTGAGTTACAGATAACTCAACAGAGTGACCTTATATTATATTATTGACCTCGTGGAGTTAAGGTTAACTCAACGGACTTACTTCGTTGAGTTAACACTTAGTAACTTCTAGGTTTACTCCTCGTAAGTACCTCTCTATTTTTTTTTCTGCATTCTGCTTACTAAAATAAAGTTAAATGTATGTCATTAATGCATCATTCTAATCAAAATTCGTTTAAATCTGAACATTATATAAATATTTAACTTGCAAGTCATTTTATGTCATGCAGAATTTACATTTTACCTTGCAACATGCAGATATTTTCTAGATTCTATTTTTTTTTTTAATCCTGTCATTCAGCAAATTGTAAATCTGTTAAACATTCATTCATAATATTCCACAAATTATATAACATTCAATATAGTCCATTCATTTCATATTCAAAACACACATGAAAAGTATATCTGAAAATTTATATTCATTCATATGAATCAATTTACATTACAATCAAATCAGACATTTTTCATACAATTATACACAAGTAGACGAACAATACAATTTAGTCTCTATTCCTAAGTTCATCTAGTTCCTTCTGGAGTTTTTCTAATTGTTGCTCTAATTGATTAATCCTCTCTACAGCTCTTGTAATGCCTCCAAAAGGTACAACAATCTTTGTAGCTACAAAATTTCTATATTCTTTCACTAAAATGGTTCTTGATCTAATCCTTTTTAATGCCCATTTAGTGAAATCGATACAGTCCACCATTAGTAGTGGAATCAAATCTCCATAAAACAATTTTTTCTTTATTGTTCTAAGCTTGGAGATAAAAACTGCAGACCAATTTATTGGAATTCTATTTACAACTACAAACGTGGCCCATTTGACAAATTGACTCGGTTCTATGTCATGGCCTTGTCATTGATAGACATTCTTAATCAAAATGTTGGCTATCATGTGTGCTTTACCATTTAAATGCTTCAGTCTATTTAATAAAGGCACACCAAGATTGATAGCCAAACTGTCCTTGATTTCCTATTCTATCTATTCAACGGTAGTTGTACTTTCCAAAATTTCCTGTCCTTCATTCTTTAATCCAAAAATGTTGTGGAGAAGCTCTGGTGTTATCTGTACATTAGCTTCCTCCACGTTAGAAATTAATTTTCCTTCTTCTTTTCTTAAATTTGCATAAAAGCAGGGCACTATATTCTCATATATCGCATGCCCTCTTTCTTGAGAAATAAAATTCAGTAGCCCTTGGAATTCAAATAATTCTTTGATTTCTTACATTCCATCCCAATTTACTGGTCTACTGTATATAATATCATAACCCCTAATTTCTTCATATTTATTATAAGCTTCCTGACTCCAAAAATGTACTTCATTTAAAATTGTTGTTTCAGTCAGGTCAGGAATGTGACTTTATTGTTCTAGAGGGGTTTGTTCTTGATCTTCCTCTTCCATGTGCTGAACTTGAACATGTTTTGCAGATTCCTCAATTTTTGCTTCTGCTTTTGTCTGTGGTGGTGAGTCGGCAGAACTCTCCACTCTGTCTTGAATTCTTTCCATAAATTGTTGAAGAGTTTCTTGCTCTTTAGTGGAATCTGCAAAGTCATTTTTGTCCAAATGGCTTCGTTTAGCTTCTTCTTCATTTTCTGTTCTTTCTTCTTCCTCCTAACTACCAATCTGCTCTATCACTATTCTTTCTGATTCTGTGGCAGATTGAGATGGAGTCATGGGCAATTCAGTTTCTACCCTAATTTCTGTTTCTTCTTCTTATACAAGCTGTAGACTAATTTCAACCTGATTTTCTTCTTTTCTTTGCTCCTGCTGCTGCTGCTGCTCCTCTTCAGAATTGGATAGCAGGTTTATAAAAATTGGCTCCACAGGCCTTGTTGATATTGGTGCTTCAGATTTAATCTCCTTTTGACACTTAAGCACTATCTCTTTTCCTTTCCTTCGTTTAATTAATTGTGCCTAGTCTTCCTCTTCTTCTTTTGAGATTGAATCTAAAAACAAAGGCTCTACACACCTTTGAGCCACAGGTACTGGCTCTTCTTGTTTAATTCTTTCAATAATTGCTGGTCTCAAGGGACCAACTTCAGCTTCTTTTGTAGCAAATCTGACAGCAGTTCTAGTAGTAGCTTCTTGATGTTGTTACACTTTAATTTTATATTGGCCTTTCAACTTTTCTACAGCCCTCCTCTTGCGTAGTGCATCAAACATCAGATGTGCTTTGGCTACTACTAAATCTTCTGGTTCTCCTTGGTTTTTCCCAACTTGAACCAGTCCTTGAAATTCTTTTAATTCTTCTTCAGTCGAAGGCTCCAACATTGTTGGCCTGAATGGTGGAACTAAAGGTCCTGGCTACTGTTCCTCAGGAATAGTTCTTTCAGTAGCCTGCTCCTCTTGTTCTTCCTCTACTTGTTGCTGTCACCTTATTGCACTCGTTGCATGACCAGCAATGCGCTTTTTGAACCATAATCTGGCTTTGCGTTGGATTAGTTCTAGGGCTACTTCATTATTCGGCCTAATTTTTCTTTCTTTGCTTAAAGCAATTTCTGTTGCTACTTTTATTTTTGTTTCTACTATTTGGGGTATTTGTATACCCAAATCAACCAAAAATTTCCTCAAGTTGAAAAGTTCTGATTCTACCTTTTGTAGCTCTTTTTCTCTTGTTGTATTCCAAATCTTCTACCACGTGTGTCATTCCTCTAACTCTTTTAAAAACTATGTTGTGTTCACTACATCTTCCCAGAACTCAAGTGTCATCTTCCTCATCGTGGAGTTACACAACGGCACGAAATCACTCTGATCTTTACTGTTCTAAATTCTAAATGGTTTGCCGGATAATGCCCCTAAAATCCTAGGTTTTAGTTTAAATAAGTCCTAAGTTTAGGTGGGTAATCGAGTCATTTCCCAAACCAACTATTGCTCTCTCATTCGTGGTCTAAGCTATAGTACTTCGTTGAGTTACAGTTAACTCAACAGAATAAGCTCGTTGACTAACTCAAGACTCAACAGAGTAAGCTCGTTGAGTTAAGCGTAACTCAACGAACTTCTCGTACAGATAGATATAATAATAAAAAAAATACTTAAGATAATAGTTTTTTTCTATTTTTATCGGTTTAATCGATACTACGTTTCGGTCATACCGAATTTTTTTATTAAAAATTAATATAGATGTTTTTTATGTTTCGGTCATATCGATGGATCTAGTTGGTTGAACAGTAACGATTTTTTTTTATATACTTTATAAATTATTATTATTTTTATATATATATGAAAATAAAAACTAATTTCTTAATAAGTAAAGCTCGAGTAGTCCTCTACTCTGACTTCTTCTATAATTTCAAAAGAACTTTTTCATATTTTTAAAATAGGTCTAAGTCTTTGTCCATTTACTTTAAAGATATTTTGATTTTTAGGATTTTCAATCTCAATAGCTCCATAGGGATAAATATTTCAAACTATGTAAGTTCCTGCCCATCTAAATCTTAATTTTCCTAGATGGTTATGGAGTCTAGCCATATACAGATATACTTCTTGTCCTATTTCAAAGCTTTTTGGAATAATTTTCCTATCATGCTAGAATTTCATTTTCTCTTACAATCTTCGAATAAGCTTCATTTCTAAATTCTTCTAATTCAGTTAGTTGCATTTTTCTATTTTCAGAAGCTTGATTTAAATTAGTGTTTAGAGTTTTTAATGCCCAATAAGCTTTATGTTTTATTTTAGTAGGTAAATGACAACTTTTTCCATATACTAGCCTAAAAGGTGACATACCTAAGCTTGTCTTATAAGCAGTTCTATAAGCCCAAAGTGCATCTATCAATCTATTCTAGTAGGATTTACTACTTTTTCTAAGATTAAATTAATTTGTTTATTAGCACTTTCTACTTGTCCACTTGTTTGCAGATGATATGATGTTGCAATTTTGTGGTTTACTCCATATTTCTTCATTAAAACTTCAAAACTTCTATTATAGAAATGAGTTCCTCCATCATTGATAATAGCTTTAGGTATTCCAAATCTAGCAAATATATTGGTTCTTATAAATTGTATTACCACTTTGTTGTCATTAGTTTTTATAGAAATAACTTCTATCCATTTAGATACATAATCCACCCCCAACAATATGTAATTAAATTGATTAGACATAGGAAATGGACCCATAAAATCTATTCCCCACACATCAAAGATTTCAACCTCAACAATAGGATTAAGAGGCATCATATTCCTCTTTGATATTTTTCCTATTTGTTGACATCTTAAACACCTTAAGCAATATTTATGAGCATCTTTGAATAGTGTTGGCCAACAAAATCCACATTGCAAAATTTTTGCAGCAGTTTTCCCTAAGCTAAAATGCCCTCCACACGCTTGGTCATGACAAAAAGACAATATGCTCTAATATTCAATTTCTGGAACACACCTCCTTAGAACTAAATCAAGACATTTCTTAAATAAGTATGGGTGTTCCCAATAGTAATATTTTACTCTTGAGAAGAACAATTTCTTATCTTGTCTATTCCAATCCTTAGGTGTTAAACCAGTAACTAAGTAATTAACTATGTCTACATACCAAGGCATTGTGTTGATGGTCATTAATTGTTCATCAGGAAAATTATCCTTAATTTCAATATTTGATTTTTCTATTTGTAATCTTGATAAATGATCTGCTACTACATTCTCACAACCTTTTTTATCTTTAATTTCTAGATCAAATTCTTGTAATAATAATATCCATCGGATCAATCTAGGCTTAGTTTCTTCTTTTTTTATTAGGTGTTTTAAAGCTACATGATCCATGTATACTATTACTTTAGCTTCAATCAGATATGATCTAAACTTTTCTAAGGCAAACACAATAGCTAATAGTTCTTTTTCAGTAGTTATGTAATTAACTTGAGCATCATTTAAGGTTTTGCTTGCATAATGAATCACTCTAGGAGATTTTTCTATCTTCTGTCCCAACACTACTCCTACAGCAAAATTAGATGCATCGCACATTAATTCAAATGGATGGCTTCAATTAGGTGCTTGAATAATAAAGGTTGAAAGTAAGCTAGTTTTAAGTCTAAAAAATGCTTCCTTACAATTTTTATCAAAGTTGAATGGGACATCTTTTAGTAGATTAGTTAAAGGTCTAGCTATTTTGCTAAAGTCTTTAATAAATCTTCTATACAAACCAGCATGTCCTAGAAATGATCTAATATCTTTTACTGATTTAGGTTCTGGTAGATTACAAATTACTTCTATTTTAGCTTTATCTACTTCCAACCCTTTCTTTGAAACAACATGCCCTAAGACTATTCCTTGTTTAACCATGAAGTGACATTTTTTCCAATTTAAAACCAGATTCTTTTCCACACAGTGTTTTAATATTTGGTCTAAATTGCTTAAACAAACTTCATACAAGTTGCCATATACAATAAAATCATCCATAAATATTTCTAAAAAATCTTTAGTCATTCCAGTAAATATGCCTTGCATACACCTTTGAAAGGTAGTTGGTGCATTGCATAATCCGAATGGCATTCTCTTAAAAGCATAAGTTCCATTAGGATAGGTGAAAGTTGTTTTCTCTTGATCCTCTAATGCCACTGGAATTTGATTATAACCTGAATACCCGTCTAGGAAACAAAAATATTCTTGCCTTGCTAATCTTTCCAACATTTGATCTATAAAAGGTAAGGGAAAATGATCTTTCCTAGTCACAGCATTCAACTTTCTATAGTCTATACATACTCTCTAGCCTGATTGAATTTTAGTAGGTATCAAGTTTTGACTTTCATTCATAATAACTGTTAATTCTGATTTCTTGGGAACTACATGGATTGGGCTAACCCACGACCTATCAAAAATCGGATAAATTATGTCATTATCTAACAATTTCACTATTTCCTTCCTTACTACTTCTTTAAGATTTGGATTTAATCTACTCTCAAGAATTCTAACAGGTTTAGCATTCTCTTCTAAATATATGTGGTGATAGTATAAAGTTGAACTTAACCCTTTTATATCAGTCATAGTCCATCCTATTGCTTCTTTATAACTTTTCACTACATCTTTTAATTTAGCTATTTATCCTCTTTTAAATCTAAAGCAATAATGATTAGACAGGTTCGTTTCTCTTCTAGAAATATATAGGTTAATTCAGGAGGTAATGGTTTTAATTCTAAATGTTGCCCATCAGAAGCAAGAGCTCCTAATTGAACATCATCATTTTCTAAATTAATTTCTTCCAGATCTCCTTCTATATTTATGCTTTCACTTTCCTCTAAAGTTTCAGAATTAATTTGCCTATTTAATTCTTCTTGAATCACATCATCTAACATATCTCCTTCATCCTCTAAAAAGTCTTTGGTATGTAAGGACATTTCTAACTCCTCAAACCTCTTTGGTTTGAAAATATTTAATTAAGTATCCTCATTACCATATGCTAACTTCATTTCTCCAATTTTACAATTTATAACAGCCCCTGATGTTGCTAAAAATGGCCTTCCCAAAATTAAAGATGTATCACTATTTTTATGCTTAATTTGTTGGGAATCCAAAATTACAATATCAATAGGATATATAAAGTTTTTTATTTTTATTAAGACATCCTCTATTTTTCCTCTAGGGTATCTTATACTTCTATCAGCTAATTGAATAACTGTACTAGTAGGAGTTAAGCCTTCTAATCCTAAGGATGCAAATATATCACTTGGCATAACATTTATACCTGCACCTAAGTCTATTAAGGTTCTTTCTAGAATGGTATTTCCTATGGTGCATGATATAACAGGGATTCCAGGATCAGATAACTTTTTAAGAATTTTGGGCAAAAATAGGGAACTACTTTGCTCAGCTAAAAAGACATTTCTAAGAACTTTTCACTCTCTTTTCTTAGTACACGAATCCTTCAAAAATTTAGCACAAGGTGGCATTTTTTGCAATAGATCTAACAAAGGAATGTTAACTTGTACTTTTTCAAAAATTTCTCTGATTTTTTCTTATTTTTCAGGTATTGTTTGTTGTAATCTTTCAGGATAGGGTGCTAAAGATTGTGATTTAAAAGATTCTTTTTCTTTCGTTTGATTTGTTTGATCATTTTTAGCCTCATTAGCAGATTCAAATTGTTCTTCAGTGATTTCTAGATTTTCAACTATTATATTTTCATTATCATTTTTATTTTTACTCTTATCCACCTTCATATTTTCATTTTAAGTTCTTGGTGGTATATCAGTTCTAGATCTTAATGTTACACATACATCTTCCAAATTTTCGTTACTCTGATGATGTTTTTGTATATCATTTTCATGATTATGATCTTCAATTGTTTTTAGTTTTAAAGTGCATTCTTTAAATTCTCTTGCATTAATATTTTCTATTTGTTGTATATTTTGCAAATTATGCAGATCTGTAACATTATAATTTTCATTGTCCCGTTGCATAACTTGTATTTTCATTGTATATTTGTCTAATGCTTTTAATTTTCTTTCCCGATCATCTAATCTCAATGCATTCAATTTTTGATCAATTTTCATTATGGTTTTTTTAGTTTCGTAAATTATATCCATTTTAAGTTCTGAATATGCTTCCTTATAGTTTAATTGATTGACTTCTTGTTGTTGACACATAAAGTATTCTAGTTTGTCCAGGTTTTGCTCTATACTACGCTCTAGTCTGTCATACCTATCCCAAACTTCCATGTCTCTCAACATATTACACATTCTATACTGACCATCAGTTGGGTAAACTATAGGATTCTCACACTCGGCTCTATTATATTGAGGATAATTCATTTGTTGTTCATGGGATCTAGCCATCTGCAAACGTCTTAGTTTCAAACATTTAGAAATGTCGTGACCTTCAAAATTGTAGAATTCACATATCCTAACTATAGGTTTCAAAAATCTTTGAGCATAAGCATATGCCATATTCTCAATTACAGAAGAAAACACACAACACTCTAGCTATTAAAACAAAATAACTCTAACAGTTGCTTATATTAATTCCCCAGCAACGGCACCATAAAACTTTTTTGGTTTGTTAGGAATGAATGGCTTCACTAGAGGGGGGTGAATGGAGAATAGTGTGAATTTATGCCTATTTTTCACTTTACTAACTAATTTGATTAATCAGTTTGCACAAGTAATAATCAAATAAAAATATCATGCACAGCGGAAATAAAGGTAAGAAACACAAGAGAATTTTAGGTGGTTCACGAACTCGGCTAGTCCACCCCTAAGGGTCACTTGGGCTTCACTAAGTGTCTCAACACTTATACACTTGCTTTTAGGTCGAAGCAAGAACCGACCACACAGAAGTTTTCAGTTATAAACTCCAGAAAACCAACCTCTTGAGTTTTCAGGTCAAAACTCAAACCAACAACTGAATGTAGCTTTTAAGTTGAAGCCACGAACCAAATGATCCTTCTTGGATCAGACTTTCAACACATGGAGAGTTTTAAGAATCTTCTTGTAAATCTAACTTTCAATCGATTCTTTGTTGAACTAAATTTGAGCTTTCTTCTATATCAGTAATTGATCTGCAATGTATATTGTATCTCTGTATGTATATGAGCAAAAAGCTATCTAAATCCGTTGTTTGTATCTTGTATATATACCTGATATGTACAACGATCATATTTTCTTCCAACGGATGTATTCTGCTATACTTACTAAATAATCAGACCTAAATATGGTAAGTTACCATTTTGTCTGATATTCAGTAAATAACCTTCCGAAAATCTTAGGCTTTCGAATGGTTATAAAAATAACTTACCGAAAAGTATCCATAACTTGCCGATTCATCACTCATGTTCTATTCTCTGAGTCACGTGAGGATTTTAAGTTGCTCACGTGTAAAGTTAAGTGTTCAGAGTCTTGTATTTAACTTACCAAAAGAGCTCCTGATTTTCAGATAGTTAACTACTGTAACTTACCGAACTTTCATTTAAGCCTCTAACAACTGTTCCTTCAAAACTGCACGTGCATAAAAACATAACTTAAGTTTTAGATAGTTAAGCCATAACTCACCGAAATTCTCTTGAGATTTTGGATAGTTATCTTTCTAACTCTCTAAAAAACCCATCTGAACATCTATCTGGAATTCTACACATGGGAAAATCATTAACTTAAGTTTCGGATAGTTAAACCATAACTCACCGAAATTCTCTTAAGATTTTGAATAGTTATCTTTCTAACTCTCCGAAAACTTAAATGATCTTCTTTCTAGAATTCTGCACGTGGCAATTTCATAACTTAAGTTTTGGATAGTTAAACTGTAACTTATCGAAACTCTCTTTGAAATTTCGGATAGTTAACTAACTCTCTGATTTTTCTCTTTTAATCTTTGAACTTCCGACATCACCATTTTGCACGTGCATAATAAAATGACTTAAGTTCTAGAAAGTTAAGCCTGTAACTTACCAAAAAACTCGAATAGTTATCTAACTCTCCGAAAAGAAAACTTAGATAGTTATCTAACTCTCAAATAAGTCCTTTAAGCTTCCGTTCTATATTTCTGCATGTGATTTATTGAATGACTTAACTTTCAAATAGTTATACTTGTAACTCTCCGAAAAGTCCTTTAAGCTTCCAGATAGTTAACTCTTTAACTATCCGATCATTCAATCAACTTAACTGTCTGATATAATAACTCTCCGAAGGCTTTGTAAAATTCAGATAGTTATCCTTCTAATTGTCCAATAGTCTTGCTTCTATTTTAAACTTACTCTTCAGACCTGTAACTGTTCGATTTTCCTGTAAGTTTAAGGCAGTATTATCTGGAAACTTCTCCATCTATTCATCTGCATGGAATTTGTTCTATCTACCTTCTGATCTAATGCTGCACTGACTTAACTGTGAAATACAATATGTTTCCTCACATAGGTTTTGCATTATCAAAATACTAGGGTCCTAACATGGTTACCTAGCATGACACTAGAAAACTTGTTTGGATCTCCAGCAACGCATTAGAAAAACATTGATTTGATAACTTCTGTTTTTACTTAGTTAATTTAACTTTATGCCTATTCCTTTTTTAGAAATAAACAAACAACCTTTCTCACAAATTAGATATTAATTCAAATTTGTATTTTAACTGCAAGTGCACAGTGTCTATTGTATTAGTGTGCAAGTACAGGTCGATCCCATAGGGAATTGCTTAAGAATTAAGAACTGTTCCGTTTTTAATAATCAAATTTATATATTCAATAAGCCCTTCGTTGAATTACAGTTAACTCAACGGACAAAGTTTGTTGAGTTATGGCTAACTCAACGGACTAACCTCGTGGACTTAAGTTAACTCCACAAGCCTGCATTTCCTATTTAATACTGCTATTTACAGAGGAATTCAGCCAACCATTAGGCAATTCCACAGATTGTAAATGACATCAATTAAGCTATTTAATGTTAGTAAATACTAGATTTATCATTAGGCAATACTAACATTCAGACAATTCAAACAGTAACCATTAAAATATTTAAGTCTTTTGAACGAACCAATTTCAGTAAACTATAAAACTAAAACAAACATAAAACAATCACAACACTGACAAAGATAACATTAATCACGATACAACGCAAACAATACAACACTCAAATACAAAATACAAACACAGATAAGTTGTTTTTGGTATTTTTGTTTTAATATGAGCATGGAAATGGGCAAAAGGTGAAATGTAAAGTAATCTCAGTCGACAGTAAATACTTCCGTTACTACATGCGACGCGATTACACCACTGAAAATTAAACCACTTACAATTTTGTCTCCTCTCCCTATATAATCGTAAGTCCAGAATTACAAGATAATCTCCTCTTCAGCATACAAGCATCAACCCAAAGCCAAGGCTAGAAGCTTTACGATCTCCTGAGATATGAGTCGGCACTTGGTGAAAATGGCTTCCCTTCCTATGACGTAATCACTCCTCACAGTAGTTGTGAGGCACTGTGTTTGGCTCGAAATCGACCCAACATCAGGAAAGTATCCTCACAAACCTCCGATGGTTGGTGATTATGGTGGTGGTGATGATGGTTGGTGTGGTACTTTAGAGAATTGCCGACGCTACCTGCAGAGAGCTCGGTGCTCCTCCTCTGTACACATTGGCCATACCCATCGATCACACCCCTTTCTTTTTCTTTTTTTTCTTTTATATTTCTTCAATGGTAACTACTTCTGCTTGAATGGTCGATTGGATTTCCTTCATTCATATCAACGACGATGATTTCTTCTCCCTGTGCGATACGTGCGATCGTGGTTTTTCCTTCCAACTGTCTTGTTTCTACAACCGTTACAATGGCATATTAGAAAATAAATAGTCTGTGGAGTTACAGATAACTCAACAGACTTACCTTGTTGATTTAACTATAAAACACATGCATAAATTTAACTATCTGATGCTCAGGTGCATTTCGGATAGTTACAAACTTAACTATTCGATGCCCAGATGCATTTCGGATAGTTACAAACTTAACTATCTAATGCTCAGATGCATTTTGGATAGTTACAAACTTAACTATCTGATGCCCAGATGCATTTCGGATAGTTACAAACTTAACTATCCGATGCTCAGATGCATTTTGGATAGTTACAGATAACTCACCGATATATAACTTAAGTTAATCTTCCAAATCACGACACATGTCATTAGTAGTTTAATAATAAAAGAAACATTTCGAAGAGTTACAGGTATAACTATTCGATGCTCAGATGCATTTCGGATAGTTATAGATAACTCACTGAAAGTTCACTTAAGTCATGCATTGTGGTTTTGACACGTGTACTTCAGGAAATAATAAAATATTCTTTTAAAACATAACTGTTCGGTAATTTAAACATAACTCTTTGGTACATTAAACATAACTGTTCGGTACGTTAAACATAACTATCCAAAATATTAGAAAATTTGGATACTTAAGAATTTCACAACCTACAATTTACCGACAGTTCAGAAATGTACTAAATTAACATTAATTCCCCAAAATTAAGTAGATTCTTTAATTAAAGCATATTACAATGCAATTATAACATAATGGCTTAATTCTCATATGATAAGCTAAATATTATGCAATTAACCATTATTTAACCATTAATAATATGCACTTTTTCATTCTGAAGAGTATGCAATTCTTTTACCTGATATTTTGATTAGAAATCCTCTCACAAGAGAAGAATGGAATATAGGAAGGCCCAATAGATATAAAGTACCAACTAAAAATTGTGGGTCATCTTTAATATTTTCTGATAATAATTTGACCATTCCTGAAAAATTATATTATTGGAGACCTATTGGAAATTGGGATGAAGATTTATGCTTAAGTGTGTATAATTTTCTAGATAGATCTTGGACTGAAAACAATATGATATATCTAGGATAGAAATCATTAATTAACAACATGCATGTCATACTTGATAGATATATATATTTAGTCATAGATATATCAGTTGCATTTAGATCTGATTTGTACATAGTAAGTATAGATAGTTATGATGATTTTATAGAAATATTACCTATACCAAGTGATATAGCTAAACCACCATCTGCAGAATATGATAAAATTCAATTAGGAATGTGGTATAATGAATATGATGATCCTACTTTATGTCTAATAAGATGGTGGGATGAATTGAAGAAATTTTAAATATGGATTATAAAAGACCTAAATGAATGGAAGTGGGAAGAGGAATATATTGAAATAGATGTAGAAATAGAAACAGCTACACTATATTGGAACAGAAGAGAATCTCTTTCTGCATTTCATTTCATTAATGGAAATACACTTGTATTTAGTATTGATAACATACTGCAAGTTTACAAATTAAAAAGGAAAATAGACTACATTAAAAAAGAATTAATAGCAAGAAGAATTATGCCAAAAAAGTTTGCTTGGACTAACATGTTTATTCCATTTGTTACTACTTTTCAATCATGTTCTTAAAGTATGATTCTGTGTTTTTAATGTTGTGTGTAGTCTGCATTTATTTTTAGAAAAACCAAAAAACAAAAATATCAATCTAGTTTATTGGTATCTATTTTGGGAAACCAACTGGCTTGCTTGTGAGCCACCAAAGGCATAGGAGACTAGGTTCCACACAAGACACTGATTAAAAAATTATGTTTTGTTGTTATATATTCTGCTTTTAATTGTGAATGAAAAGTTTTTCAGAAAAAAAAAAAGGCACGGAAGATATTGAAGGAGATACAAAAGAACAAGGTATGTGATTAATTACTTATCCTAAATTTACATTTAAACTCAGTTCGTGGAGTTATTCATTAACTCAATGAATTAAGTTCGTTGAGTTAGGTGCTAAGTCAACGAAACAATATTCATGCCTACTGCAATTACTGTATTTACTGAAAAATCTTTTACATTGAGGACAATGCAAAATGTAGGTATGGGGGGGAGGTAATTAAAGTAACAGCCATGTAAATTTTGTTAGTAGAAGAATTAAAATAGAATTGCAAAATTTTTAAAGAACTATAACTGCTGAAATGTTATATTTATAATCTAATATAAGATGCTACCAATTTTACTACTCATACAAATCTAGATATAGTATCTTATGTTTTTGCTGAAATTTATGAGTTTAACAATTTCACGATTTTAAAAAAGAAATCAAAATGTTTAACTGAAACTCAGTAAATTATTTGAAATCCTGAAATAGTTGAAATGCTGATTTTTGAATTAAAGGAAATACATATGATCAATGATACATTTAATTTGATTGATTAAACTTGTAGAATGATTTATATGTAGATCTTATTAAATTACAAAAAAAGTATGAGCTTATTGATATAGATTCATATTTTCAGTAAATAATAAGAGTAGGAATATACGAGATTTGTGTTTTATTGCATCTATATTAATGAAATACGTACATATACTAAAGAAAAGAAAAAAAAAATTGAGAGTTTATGGACTTGTTTGATCACAAGCCTTTTATACTTAAGTAGATAGGTATGTAATGATTGTTGACCTGAAAAATGACTCTTTAAATCTGGCAACCTAAGATCCTGATCAGATCTGAGATTGTTGACAGAAAGCTCGATACATGGGTACACTAGAAAGCTCTTGTATGATTCAAGCTTGTCAAATTAACTTTTGAAAGTACAAATATGCATATACTGTTTTGAAAAGATACAAGTGTTTTGTGAAATAAAGATATCTTTTGAATCGAGTATATTTTCTGTTATCTAAAATTGTTGAAGTATGAATTTAGATTTGACTTTTGAAGTTGTTTATTTGAGATACAATTCTTTATTCTACTTGTCTAAATCATATTGAATTAGATTGTGTTTTGATTTGAATGTACTTGAAATTTATTCTGGAAATCATATTGGAAAATTCAGGATGACAGATGCTGAAAAGAAAAAAATGATAATATAATTAACACCTAAGTGATGCTAATATATTTTGTATGAAATTTACATATATTCTAAATATATTTGTAGGTTGAAGAGGAGAAAACAAAGTTAAAACAGATTACTGAAGCATACAAAATATATATATAGTAATATAATTTATTATTCTGAAGAAGAGCGAAATGAAGAATTAAGTCTAGCACTTTAGAAAGACTAATTAGTTAAATCTTAGTTTGCTAAGGGACTAGCAAGATTTAAGTATGAGGGTAGTGTTTAGAATGAAAAAGTGCATAATAAATGGTTAATGCTTTAAGGTTTAAGTAAGAACCAACCAACCATTCACTTGAGCTTCCTTGTCGAAGCTTCAATCAATCCTTTCTCTGAAGTTTTGATCTGTGTACTTCAGTAAACACTAGCTTGTGAGCAACAGAGTTGAGCGCGTGATGAGCTTCTAAAATTCAGTCTGTAAATGTTGAAGATGATTTGATCTTTAAAGCTTTTCTTCTGTTGAGCTTGGTGTAAGTATGTATATGAGCAAAAAGCTATCTAAATCCATTGTCTGTATCTTGTATAAATACCACACATGTGTAACGATCATATTTTCTTCCAACGGATGTATTCTACTGTACTTGATTAGACTTCAATCCCAAATACGGTAAGTTACCATTCAGAAAGTTATTTCAAGATGTCCTTCCGATTTTGTTAACCTTTCAGATAGTTAGTTGTGTAACTCCCTAAAGAATATCTGTAACTCACTAAAAGATCACTTAAAACTTTCTGCCATGTAGGATTCCAGAATATATACTGTGAGCTGTCATTCAATTGAATACTTATAACTGTAACTTACCGAACAGTTATTTAACTATCGGATAGTTGGCTACAATAACCCTTTGTTAACTTTTCGATTGCTTTAATTTAGCACGTGCATAAAAGACTGACTTAAGTTTCGAATGGTTATCCCTATAACTCACCGAAACGCTTCAGGATTTCAGATAGTTATCTTTCTAGCTCTCCGAAAACTTATTTGAGCTTCTCTCTAGAATTCTGCACGTGGGAAATTCAATGACTTAAGTTTCAGATAGTTAAACTGCAACTCACCGAAACTCTTTTTGAGATTTCAGATAGTTATCTAACTCTCTAATTTTTCCTTTAAGCTTTTGACTACCGGCTTCTCCATTCTACACGTGCGTAATAAGATGACTTAAGTTCTAGAAAGTTATACTTGTAACTCTCTAAAAAACTTGAATAGTTATCTAACTCTCCGAAAGAAAACTCGGATAGTTATCTAACTCTCCGAAAGAGTCCTTTAAGATTCTGTTTTGTATTTATACACGTGGTTAATTGAATGACTTAAGTTTCGGATAGTTAGCCTTTCTAACTTTTTGATTTTCCTTTTTCTTTCAGATAGTTAACTCCATAACTCTACGATCATTCAACTAACTTAATTGTCTAATTAAATAACTCTCTGAAGGCTTTGTAAAATCGGGTAGTTATCCTTCTAACTGTCCGATGGACTTGCTACTATTTTACTCTTTGTACCTGTAACTGTCCAATTTTCCTATAACTTTAAGGCAGTATCATTTGGAACCTTCTCCATTTGTTCGTCTGCATGGAATTTGTTCTATCTGCCTTCTGATCTAATGCTGCACTAACTTAACTGTGAAATACAATATGTTTCCTCACATAGGTTTTGCATTATTAAAATACTAGGATCCTAACAATCTCCCCCTTTTTGATAATGACAAAATCCTTTACATTAAATTACATGTATTTCACTCTCTAGAATGTTGCTATACATTCAATCACATAGAAACTAAGTAAAGCAAAAAATTACAATGAATATAATACAATGAAGTTAATTTCTCGCCTTGTTTGTGTGCTGGGAAAGCTCCCCCTGCCTTCTATGTAATTTTCTATATTCCTCTCCTCCCTTTTGTCATTAGATAAAAGGAGTTCCATAATTTTCTTTTGCTGAATTTTCTTCTCCCCTTTTTGTCATTAAATTTGTATCTGATGATATACCAATTTTCTGATCTCTATAATCCTGTCAGATATCAAGTTGTGAAAAGAATCAAATGCATCAATATCTTCAAATACCAATTTTTGATTTTCCATCAAATGTAGACCGTTAGTGTGTAGATCTCAATTGTTAAGATATTTTCATCATTGCAGTCTATTTCTTCTTTTCCTTTGATGTTGTGTTGCTTTTCTTCTTTCTTATTCGAGCATAATATCAATTGAAGTGTCAATTTCCTTAATCCTTATCTAATGCCAGTTGTTGACATTCTATCATCTGAGAAGTCAGTAATTGCTCTCCTGATTTGTGATATTTCTTCCTTTGTTTTCATGTAATTACTACATCATCTGTAAAAACTGAAAATAGTGAAATGCCAATAGTTAATGTAGCAATTTATAAATATGCAGTTAATATTTGTAATTTCTACCACATGCACTCCCCTTATCTGTATGGAGGTTCTCTGATTTATAATAGCAAGCTATAGACTCTCCCCCTATATGCATGCCCCCTTTATATACTTTCTTTTTGCACTAACACAGCATTCTGAATTTCCTTCATATAGTAGGTTCTCCCCATACTTATATGCTTTTCCTTGTAGACAAATTTGCTGCACCTGTTCTGCAAAATGACATATAGAATACCAATTGAACTAGGTATCAATTGTTAATCAAAAACATCATAAATGATTCTCAATCATTTAGCTTCTGATTCCAATCCGTTTCTCTTCTCTTAGATCTCTATTTCAAGAGATTCTTTCAATTTGCAGAAGATAATTTGAAGACTGTAATCTGTCTGCTGCAAATTTTGGTTGTCCTATGATAAATCTGATTTGTATACATTCATCCTGGCTCATGCAGATCTTATTTCCTTTAAAGAACAGAATTCAATCAATGATACCACTTTGATACTACTTGTTCATTTCAGAATATCATAGCTGATTCTTAACTGATTATCAACTGTTTGGCTTCTTAAAAAAAATTTCTCTTCACGAGATTCTGCTTATTCTGATAACACTTGTTTCTAACTATTGCACATTTTGCACTCCTTGAGCATTAAGATTTTAGGCACGATTTTCACTCAGTCTAAGTGAGCACTTTCTACCAATTTATGGTACCTCTTGTAATACCAAATTTTTACTATTATAACTGGTTTGGAGCTATAGATCAACTACTCCCCCTAAATAATATAATCCTGCAATTCAAACAGAAAGAGATTTTGGTACCCATACTTTCTTGGGTCCATAAATGTTACTCCTTACAATATTTAGTTTATTGCCTTTTGGCAGCCACATTGAACTAGATCTTCTTTTGATGGAAAACACTGTTGTACCATCTCTATAAGATCGGATAACACCATTACGGTAGGGTATTTCCTATGGAGTAGCATGCCCTATGCCAAGTTTATTAGAACTGTATCTTTGAGAACCAATGATTTAATCTAATCCTTTTTGTCCATTGGTAAATTTATGCACATTATTTTTCAGATCAGTGATTTAAGATTTCAATTTTTCATTTTCATTTTTCAGTTCATCATTATAGCATTTCCTATCTTCAACATGTAGATTTTCAAGTTTAGTATGTGCTTCTTTTAAACATGTAGTTAAATGCTTAATTTCCTTTTTATACTTTTTGCATTTAACATATAAACTGTCAACAGTAGACAAAAGAATATTTACATCTAGATTATCATTGTTTACATCAGAATCACTTTGAGATAAAGTGGAACATACCTCTTGTGCTATATAGCACACGTTTACTGGTACCTCTTCATCTGAACTGGATGAGCTACTAGAAGAACTACTGTCATCTCAAGTAGCCTTCAATGCCATTTTCTTTTTGTAGCTCCTCTTCTTCTTCTTCATTTCTTTTTCTTCTTCTTGTTGCAATGGACAATCAAGTTGTATATGTCTTTGCTTCTTACATTTAAAGCATATTGGTGCATTGCTTTTTGATGTGCTGGCTTGGTTCTTTTTCTACATCCATTTTCTAAACTTTCTAGCCAATAGCACAACTTCATGATCATCCGAGCTTTGAAGTTCCTGTGTTAATGGAAAGGCTAGTTCTTTCTTTGTTTCAGTTTTCTTTTTACCACTACCTTCCTCAACTTTCCATTCCTTCATTTGAACTTCATGGGCCAGCAGGTTGCCTATTAGATCCTCTACTAAGTATTTGTTGAGGTCTTTGGAATCTTGTATCAATGTGGACTTTTGCTTCCATTCCATAGTTAAGCTTCTGAGGATTTTCTATACCTATTCACGGATAGAAAATTCCTTTCCCAAACCTCTTAAGCCATTAATAATCTCAATGAATCTTGAAAACATATCAGTGATAGTTTCATCATCAAGCATTTTAAATAATTCAAGCTTTTTGAGTAAAATGCTTATTTTAGTGTCTTTCACTTGGTTGGTTCCTTCAAAGGTTATTTGAAGAGTGTTCCAAGCCTCGTGAGCAGATTTACAAGCTACAACTTTATTATATTGTTCAGCAGGTAAGGCACAGTAAATAATATTTAGCCCTTGAGCATCCATTTGGATGATTCTCTCATCCTCCTCAGTTCAATCATCCTCATGACTAGGTGGAATAAGTGTTCCTAGAACAACCATTTTCCATAAACTCACATCTAAGCCTTTGAGGAAACATTCCATCCTGTTTTTCTAGTAATTATTGTTAGAACCCGAGTATTTTGATAATGCAAAACCTATGTGAGGTAACATATTGTATTTCACAGTTAAGTTAGTGCAGCATTAGATCAGAAAGCAGAAAGAACAGATTCCATGTAGATGAACAGATGGAGAAATTTCTAGATAATATTGTCCTAAACTTACAGGAAAATCGGACAGTTACAGGTCTGAAAAGTAAGTTTAAAACAGCAGCAAAACTATCAGACAGTTAGAAGAATAACTATCCGAAATTGTAAAGCCTTCGGAGAGTTACTTGATCAGACAATTAAGGGGATTAAATGATTGGATAGTTAACTCCTTAACTATCCAAAAGATTAAAGGACTTTTTGGAGAGTTACAGGTATAACTATCCGAAAGTTAAGTCATTCAATAAACCACGTGTAGAAATACAGAATGGAAGGACTTGTTAGAGAGTTAGATAACTATCTGAGTTTTCTTTTCGGAGAGTTAGATAACTATTCGAGTTTTTCGGTAAGTTACAGGCATAACTTTCCGGAACTTAAGTCATTTTATTACGCACGTGCAAAATGGAGAAGCCAACAGTTGCAAGCTTAAAGGGGAAAATCGGAGAGTTAGAAAGATAACTATCCAAAATTTCAAAAGAGTTTCGGTGAGTTACAGTTTAACCATTCAAAACTTAAGTCATTGAATTTCCCACGTGCAGAATTCTAAAGAGTGGCTCATATAAGTTTTTGGAGAGTTAGTAAAATAACTATCCGAAATCTTGAAGCATTTTGGTGAGTTACAAGGATAACCTTTCGAAACTTAAGTCAGCCCTTTATGCACGTGCTAAATTAATGCAATTGACAAGTATATAATTGTTCGGTAAGTTACAGTTATAAGTATCCGATTGGATGACAGCTCACATTTAAATATTCTGGAATCCTACCTGGTAGAAAAGGTTAAGTGATCTTTCGGTGAGTTACAGAAATTCTTCGGAGAGTTACATAGCTAACTATCCGAAAGAATAGGAAAATCAATAAGATATCTTGAAACGATTTTCTGAACGGTCACTTGCCGTATTGAGACTTGAGGCTAATCAAGTACAGTAGAATACATCCGTTGGAGAGAAATATGATCGTTGTACATATCAGGTATATATACAAAATACAAACAACGGAGATACTTAGAGAGCTATACTCCAAATTCCATTTACACTCAAGTCTGCAAATAGTGAAGCATATTCCAAAGATCTACTGTAGAAAAAGCTCTATGTGCAAAACTCTGATTGAAGGATTAAAGTTGTTGGTTCGTAGTTTCAACCTAAAAGCTACATACAGTGTTGGTTTGAGTTTCGACCTGAAAACTCTAGAGGTTGGTTTACTGAAGTTTTTACCTAAAAACTTCTGTGTAGTTGGTTCTTGCTTTGACCTGAAAGCAAGTGTGTAAGTGTTGAAACACTTAGTGAAGCCCAAGTGAATCTTGGGGGTGGACTAGCCAATTTGGTGAACCACCTAAAAATTTGCTGTGTGTTTCTTATCTTTGCTGATTTGCATTCTCTTAGTTTTAGTTCATTACATTTCTATTGAATCATTCGATTCAACATCAAAAGAATTTTAAAACTACACATGATCACCATTCACCCCCCCTCTAGAGTCTATCGATCCTAACAATTATAATTAATACTATCAAACAAGGGAGGACGATAGATGTTCTGACCCTCTTTGTGAAAAGATGCCATGATCTCAGATGGTTAAATCTATAAAAAAAGAGATCAACCTACTCTGATACCAATTGTTAGGAACAAATGGCTTCACTAGAGGGGGGGGTGAATGGATAATAGTGTAAATTTAAGCCTATTTTTCACTTTACTACCTATTTTGATTAATCAGTTTGCACAAGTAATAATCAAATAAATATATCATGCACACCGGAAATAAATGTAAGAAACATAAGAGAATTTTAGGTGGTTCACCAACTCGACTAGTCCACCCCCAAGGGTCACTTGGGCTTCACTTAATGTCTCAACACTTACACACTTGCAAACTTACAATCACTTGCTTTAAGGCTAAAGCAAGAACCAACCAACCATTCACTTGAGCTTCCTTGTCAAAGCTTCAATCAATCCTTTCTCTGAAGTTTTGATCCGTGTACTTCAGTAAACACTAACTTGTGAGCAACAGAGTTGAGTGCGTGATGAGCTTCTGAAATTCAGTCTGTAAATGTTGAAGATGATTTGATCTCTAAAGCTTTTCTTCTGTTGACATTGGTGTAAGTATGTTTATGAGCAAAAAGCTATCTAAATTTGTTGTCTGTATCCTGTATATATACCACACATGTGTAACGATCATATTTTCTTCCAACAGATGTATTCTACTGTACTTTATTAGACTTCAGTCCCAAATATGGTAAGTTACTGTTTAGAAAGTTATTTCAAGATGTCCTTCCGATTTTCTTAACCTTTCGAATAGTTAGTTGTGTAACTCACCGAAAGATCACTTAAAACTTTCTACCATGTAGGATTCCAGAATATATATTGTGAGTTGTCATTCAATCGGATACTTATAACTATAACTTACTGAACAACTATTTAATTGTCGGATAGTTGGCTACAGTAACCCTCTGTTAACTTTCTGATTGCTTTAATTCAGCACGTGCATAAAATACTGACTTAAGTTTCGGATGGTTATCCCTGTAACTCACCAAAACGCTTCAAGATTTCAGATAGTTATCTTTCTAACTCTCCGAAAACTTATTTGTGCTTCTCTCTAGAATCCTGCACATGGAAAATTCAGATAGTTAAATTGTAACTCACCGAAACTCTCTTTGAGATTTCAGATAGTTATCTAACTCTTCGATTTTTCCTTTAAGCTTTTGACTACCGGCTTCTCCATTCTGCATGTGTGTAATAAGATGACTTAAGTTTTGGAAAGTTATACCTATAACTCTCCGAAAAACTCAAATAGTTATCTAACTCTCCGAAAGAGTCCTTTAAGATTCTGTTTTGTATTTCTGCACGTGGTTAATTAAATGACTTAAGTTTCGAATAGTTAGCCTTTCTAACTTTCCGATTTTCCTTTTTCTTTCGGATAGTTAACTCCATAACTCTCCGATCATTCAACCAACTTAATTGTCTGATTAAATAACTCTCCGAAGGCTTTGTAAAATCGGATAGTTATCCTTCTAACTGTTCGATGGACTTGCTGCTGTTTTACTCTTTGGACCTGTAACTGTCCAATTTTCCTATAACTTTAAGGCAGTATCATCTAGAATCTTCTCCATCTGTTCATCTACATGGAATTTGTTCTATCAGCCTTCTGATCTAATGTTGCACTGACTTAACTGTGAAATACAATATGTTTCCCCATATAGGTTTTGCATTATCAAAATACTAGGGTCCTAACATATATAAATTTCATTATTAAAATTGGAACAGTACATAGTTCTTCCTCAATTCTCTATGGGATCGACCTGTACTTGCACACAAATACAATGTACATTGTGCACTAGCAGTTAAAATACAAATTGGAATTAATATCTAATTTGTGTGAAAGATTGTTTGTTGACTTCCAAAAAGGAATTACTAATAAGCATAAAGATAAATTAACTAAGTTACAAATAGAAGTCAACAAGCCCAAACAATATGAATGAAGGAAATCTAACCGATCATCTAAGTAGAAGCAATTACCACTAAAGAAATATAAAAGAAAAAGAGAAAAGAAGAAGAAAGGGTGGTCAGTGTGTGTGGAGGAGGACAAACCAAGCTATTTGCAGGCAGCGTAGGAAGTTCCCTGAAGTACCACACCAACCACCACAACCACAACCATCACACCATAATCACCAACCATCGGAGGTCTGTGAGGATACTTTCTTGATGTCGGGTTGATTTCGAGCCAAACACAATGCCTAACATCCATTGTAAGGAGTGACCGTGACGCGAGAAGGGAAGCTGTTTTCACCAAGCACTGACTCATATCTCAAGAGATCGTAAAACTTCTAGCCTTGGTTTCTGGTTGATGCCAGTATGCTAAAGAGGAGATCATCTTGTAATTCTGGACTCGTGATTCTATAGGGAGAGGAGGCAGAATTGTAAGTGATTAAGTTTTCAATGGTGTAATCGCGTCGCATGTAGTGACAGAAGCTTTTCTTTACTGTCAATAGAGATTATTTTTTACATTTCACCTTTCGCCCATTTCTACGATTATATGAAAACAAAAATACCAAAAACAACTTATCTGTGTTTATAGTTAGTATTTGAGTGTTGTATTGTTTGTTTGGTATCATGATTGATGTTATCATTGTTAGAGTTTTGAATGTTTCGTGTTTGTTTAATTTAGAAAATAGAAAATAGTTTTACAGTTTACTGAATTGAATCGTTCTTGATACTTAAAGATTTTAATGGTTACTGTTTGAAATATCTGAATGTTAGTGTTGTTGAATGATAAATCTAATATTAACTAGCATTATAGAGCTTAATTGATGTTATTTACAATCTGTGGAACTGCCCAAGGGTTGGCCAAATTCCTCTGTAAATAGTAGTATTAAACTAGATAAATAGCTTACTCAATATATAAATATCATTATTAAAAATGGAACAGTACACAGTTCTACCTTAATTCTCTATGAGATCGACCTGTACTTGCACACAAATACAATGTACATTGTGCACTTGCAATTAAAATACAAATTGGAATTAATATCTAATTTATGTGAAAGATTGTTTGTTGACTTCTAAAAAGGAATTACTAATAAGCATAAAGATAAATTAACTAAGTTACAAACGGAAGTTAACAATCCCAAACAATATGAATGAAGGAAATCTAACCGATCATCTAAGCAGAAGCAGTTACCATTAAAGAAATATAAAAGAAAAAAAGAAAAGAAGAAGAAAGGGTGGTCAATGTGTGTGGAGGAGGACAAACCAAGCTATTTGTAGGCAGCGTAGGAAGTTCCTTGAAGTACCACACCAACCACCACAACCACAACCATCACACCATAATCACCAACCATCGGAGGTCTGTGAGGATACTTTCTTGATGTCGAGTCGATTTTGAGCCAAACATAGTGCCTAACAACCACTATGAGGAGTGATCGCGTCGCGAGAAGGGAAGCTGTTTTCACTAAGCACCGACTCATATCTCAAGAGATCGTAAAGCTTAGCCTTGGTTTCAGGTTGATGCCAGTATGCTAAAGAGGAGATCATCTTGCAATTCTGGACTCACGATTCTATAAGGATAGGAGGCAGAATTGTAAGTGATTAAGTTTTCAGTGGTGTAATCGCATCGCATGTAGTGACAGAAGTTTTTCTTTACTGTTAATAGAGATTATTTTTTACATTTCACCTTTCGCCCATTTCTACGATTATATCAAAAGAAAAATACCAAAACAACTTATCTGTGTTTATAGTTAGTATTTGAGTGTTGTATTGTTTGTTTGGTATCGTGATTGATGTTATCATTGTTAGAGTTTTGAATGTTTCGTGTTTGTTTAATTTAGAAAATAGAAAATAGTTTTATAGTTTACTGAATTGAATCATTCCTGATACTTAAAGATTTTAATGGTTACTATTTGAAATATCTGAATGTTAGTGTTGTTGAATGATAAATCTAATATTAACTAGCATTATAGAGCTTAATTGATGTTATTTACAATCTGTGGAACTACCCAAGGGTTGGCCGAATTCCTTTGTAAATAGTAGTATTAAACTAGATAGATAGCTTCGTTGAGTTACTTCAATTTCACGAAGTTAGTCCGTTGAGTTAGTTATAAGTCAAAGGAGTGCTTACTGAATTCATTATTAAAAATGGAACAATACACAATTCTAGCTCAATTCTTTGTGGGATCAACCTGTACTTGCACACAAATACAATGTACACTGTGCACTTGCAGTTAAAATAGAAATTGGAATTAATATCTAATTTGTGTGAAAGATTGTTTGTTGACTTCTAAAAAGGAATTACTGATAAGCATAAAGATAAATTAACTAAGTTACAAACAGAAGTTAACAAGCCCAAACAGCTTGATATGTTTTAAAGTTATATTTTCTGTATCATGAACAGTGCACGTTTAGATAACTCGTTAAGTTAGAGTTTTGTTCATATAGAGGTCATGTGAGAACTCATTAAGTTAGAGGCTTAAAGGTTAAAATAGGTCACGTGAGAACTCGTTAAGTTAGTGAGTAAAAGAAGAGACGAACTCGTTAAGTTAGTGTTGTACACGTGGTGAAATTATAAGTTACGAATGTTATATTTATCACGTGAGGTGCACATGTTTAACTCGTTAAGTTAACATAACTAAGTGCGTTGAGTTGCTATATTGAACACTAAGGCAACGTGTTAGGTTAGCGTTATAAACTTAAGTTGTTATTTTTGCACGTGGTAAAATTCTTATTATAAAAACATTTGTTTATTACTAGTTCATTGAGTTATCTGTAACACAATAGAGATGGTTCATTGAGTTAGCGTTACACTACGGTGATAGTTCGTTGAGTTAGCTACAGTACTTGTCACGTGAGTTGGCACATGAATAACTCATTAAGTTAGAAACATTAAGTTTTATATCTATTTGTGTTACTCATTTAGTTAACATTAAAGTAATGACTTCTTATTATACTTGATGAAAAATTTTGGAAGAGAAAGTTTATTTTACAGGAAATTTTTTAGAGATCCAAGATTAATGATTAAAGAAAATTCAAAATGTAAATGTGGGTCAGAACGTGTGCATTTCGATGAAGGAAAAAGAAAAGACGTGAAGAAGTGGAAAACTGGTTGTGATTAAACGTGGAGGATATACATGAAATGAAGATATAGTATAAAAGGCATAGAATTCTCGTTGATCAGTTTTCCCTTCACACTAAAAGAAAAATCTTTTTAGGGATCAAAAACACCTCTTCGAGGAAAAGCTCTCAAGTGGAAGAAAATTCAGTAAAGCATAAAAAGGTAAGATATATGTCACTAAAGATTTGAAGTATCAGATGGAAGAAAATTCAGTGAAGCAGAAAAAGGTAAGATATATGTCACTGAAGATTTAAAATATCAGAAGAAAGCAAATTCGATGAAGTAGAGAAAGACAAGATATTCGTTACTGAAGAATTACTAAAGAAGAAAGAGAAGAAGAAGAAGAAAGATCTCAAACAGGGAGAAATATTTTAAATTCCGCAAATTAGTTTTCTCTGTTTGTAGTTATGAAATTGTATAGATGAAACATGGTATTGATATATAATTGCATCTACAATTTCTAAGGAGAATTGAATTGTATATTGTAATTGAAACCTTGAATAAAAATGATTTTATGAAAACAGTGTCTCAACTTGTTTTTGAGTTTTAAAGTTTCAATTATATTCGAAAATGTTGAAAAACACAATTCACCCCCCTCTTGTGTAGCTGTATGATCCTACACCCTAGAAGGGAATTCTCTAATTGTGAGTAGGTACAAAAGATCCTAAGAAGTCTGATAGTGGAATGAAAACAGAAGTCTACTTCCATACAAGACTCAAAGGATTTGAACAATTATTCAATAGAAGATTCGTTGGGAAATATTCTTGCTCATGAAGTCCAAATGAAAGAATTGAAAGAAGAAGAGGGAGCCATTGATAGAAAAATTGAGAAGAAGAAAGAATTGGCTTTTCCCTCAATAGAAGAGCAATTAAGCTCAGATGAAGATGAAGTTCTACCGCTAGCCACGAACTTTAGAAAGATAATAAGACAAGGTGGCAAAGGTAGCTCCTCAAGATCAAAAGTCCCCACATGCTACAAGTGCAAGGAATTAGGACACATTCAACTTTACTGTCCTTTCTAGAAGGAAGAGGATAAACAAAAATGGAGGAAGAAGAACAAAAAGAAAATGGCATTGAAAGCCACATGGGATGATAGCAGCTCATCCAGCAGCTCATCAGATTCAGAGCAAGATGTCTTTGCAAATGTATGCTTTGCTGCATGTTTAGAATGAAAAAGTGCATAATATTAACAGTTAAATGATGGTTAATTGCATAATATTTAGCTTATCATATAAGAATTAAGCCATTATGTTATAATTGCACTGTTATATGCTTTAATGCAAGAATTTGCATAATTTCAGGGAATTAATGTTAATTAGGTATATTTTTGAACTATCGGTAAGTTGCAACTTCGATATTCCTAAGTATCTGAATTTTCCGTTATTTCGGTGAGTTATATTGCATGTACCAAACAGTTATGTTTTTAACAATAGAAGAATATTTTATTATTTCTTAGAGTACACGTGTTGAAACCATAATGCATGACTTAAGTGAATGTTCGATAAGTTATCTAGTAACTATCTGAAATGCATCTGAGCATCGAATAGTTAGATTTTTAAGTATCTGAAATAGCTTTTTATCATAAAACTACTTGAGGACACATGTCGCGTTCTAGAAACTTGACTTAAGTTATCTTTCAGAAGGTTAGGTGCTAACTATCTGAAATGCATATAAGTTTCAGATAATTAAGGTTTGTAAGTATCTGAAACATCTAAACTAGTTATTTCTTTATTGCACGTATTTTATAGTTAAATCAACGAAGTAAGTCCATTGAGTTATCTATAACTCCACAAACCATTTATTTTCTAATATGTCATTGTAGTAGTTGTAGAAATAGGACATTCGAAGGAAAATCATGATTACACGTATCACGCAGGAATTCACTTGTGGAATGAAGAAGAAATCACCATCATTAATATGAACGAAGGAAATCCAACCAATCATCTAAGCAGAAGCAGTTACTACAGAAAAAAATATAAAAGAAGAGAAAGACGAAGAAAGTGTGTGTGTAGAGGTGGAGAACCACACTAACTACAGGAAGCGTCGGAAGTTCCTTGAAGCTCCACACCACCACCAAAATCACCAACCATCGGAGGTTTGTAAGGATACCTTCTTGATGTCGGGTTGATTCCAAGCCAAATATGGTGACTAACAACCACTATGAGGAGTGATCGCATTGTGGGAAGGGAAGTCATTTTCACCAAGCACCGACTCATATCTCAGGAGATCATAAAGCTTCTAGCCTTGGTTTCGGGTTGATGCCAATATGCTGAAGAGGAGATCATCTTACAATTTTGGATTCATGATTCTATAGGGAGAGGAGGCAAGATTATAAGTGATTAAGTTTTCAGTGGTGTAATCGCATCGCTTGTAGTGATAGAAGTTTTTACTGTCAATAGAGATTTTTACATTTCACCTTTTATTCATCTTCAGGAACATATCAAAACAAAAATACCAAAAACAACAAATTATCTATGTTTACATTTAGTATTAGAGTGTTGTATTGTTTGTTTTGTATCGTGATTAATGTTATCATTGTTAGTATTATGAATGTTTTATGTTTGTTTGATTTAGAAAATAGAAAATAGTTTTATTGTTTACTGAAATTGATTTGTTCCAAATACTTAAAGATTTTAATGGTTACTGTTTGAAATATCTGAATGTTAGTGTTGCTTAATGATAAATCTAATATTAACTAACATTAAAGAGCTTAGTTGATGTTATTTACATTCTATGGAACCGCCCAATGGTTGGTTGAATTCCTTTGTAAATAACAGTATTTAACTGGAAAGATAAGCTTGCGGAGTTAACTTAAGTCCATGAGGTTAGTCCGTTGAGTTAGCCATAACTCCACGAACTATGTCTGTTGTGTTAACCTTAACTCAACGGAGTGCTTAACTGAACACATATAAACTCCAATATAAAAATCGAAACAGTACACAATTCTTACTCAATCTTTGTGGGATCGACCTGTACTTGCACACAAATACAATATACATTGTGCACTCGCAGTTAAAATACAAATTAGAATTAATATCTAATTTGTGTGAAATGTTGTTTATTTACTTCTAAAAGTAATTATTGATATAAGCATAAAAGCAAATTAAACAAGTCTTCTGGTGCCGCTAAACAAATAGAAGTTCACAAATCAATACACTACACAAGAGGTATGCTCTACATCTCCTCATTATTCAAAAAATGAAAATAATGACGTAGATGTAGATAGTCTTCTTTGTACAATAGATAGTTTATATGTAAAAAGTAAAAACAATAAGAAAGAAATTAAAAGTATGAATTCTTGTTTAGAAGATGCATGTACAGAATTAGAAAAAGCCCTAGTTGATAATAGGGAATTAAAAACAAAATTTGATAACTATAGTTGTAAAAATTTTGATTTGAAAGAAGAAAACAAAAACTTATTATCTAAAATTGCTGATTTGGAAAACATTGTATGTAAGTTCACAAGAGGAGAAAGTAGTCTAAATAAAATTCTCAAATCTCAAAGAATAAGAATGAATAAATTTGGCCTAAGGTATTTGTGAACATTCGAAAAATCAGGGATGACCCAAATGCCCACGAATGACATTAACACCCCACCATCATGAACCTAAAAGGAGTCCACATTGGTGAAGAAGGAGTCACCACCTAATCCATTAAAGGGAGACTAGGAAAACTTGCACTATTGATCTCTTGTGTATCAAGAGATCAATAAGAAAAGCCCCCAAGACTTTAGGCAAGTCTCTCGGGTACAAGTAGGGAAGGTGTGAGGCACCCTACTCACCTAACTGAAGCCAACCTCTCTAGAGGGTCGTGCAAATGTCCTATCAAGCTCTAAAGCACGAAACAAGAGATTATAGGACAATTGAAAGGTTTCCCCTTAGAAACCATAGGCCCATAAGGCTTATGTAAAGACTACAGGTCCTTAGTAAAAGTAGGGGAAAAAATCAAAAGTCAAGTTGACTTTGACTTTGATCGATCAAAGTCAACCATGTGACTTTGACCAAGGTCAACTTAGTTGACCGAATCTGCTAGGGGTGACCTATGTGTGGGATCACTCAAAAGATCTATCTAAACACAAGTCTGGAAAGAGTAGAAACCTTAGGCTTAAAAGGCCTAAGTAAAGGCAAAAGCATTTGGGGTTGACTTTTTATAAAAGTCAACCAAGGGTAGAAAGGTCATGTAGAAAATATGCATGACAAGCCCTAGATATCAAAGTCATGGACTTGACATCTCCCCTTGGGGAACCACAAATCAATATTATGGTCGAGCTGCCTTGAGGGGTAAAAAGGTCCAAGGTAAAATTGTCCTTAAGGGCTTTTATACAAAATGTACAAAGGGAAATTGTTTAGAATGAAAAAGTGCATATTATTAACGGTTAAATGATGGTTAATTGCATAATATTTAGCTTATCATATAAGAATTAAGCCATTATGTTATAATTGCACTGTTATATGCTTTAATTTGGGGAAATTAATGTTAATTTAGTACATTTATGAACTGTTGGTAATTTGCAGGCTATGAAATTCTTAAGTATCCGAATATTCTGATATTTCGGACAGTTATGTTTAACATATCGAATAAATTCAGACAATTATGTTTAACAGACCGAATATGTATCGGATAGTTATGTTTAAATTGCTGAGCAGTTATGTTTTGAGAGAATATTTTATTATTTCCTGAAGTACACGTGTCGAAACCATAATGAATGACTTAAGTGAACTTTCAGTGAGTTATCTATAACTATTCGAAATTGCAGCTAGGCATCGGATAGTTATCCCTGTAACTCTCCAAAATCTCTTTTTATTTATAAAATAGCTAAGGACACGTGTCATGTTTTTGGAAATTGACTTAAGTGGATTTTCGGTGAGTTAGCTGTAACTACCCGAAATGCATCTAAGCATCGGATAGTTAGACCTGTAACTTTCCAAAATGTTATTTTTATGATTAAACTACTGCTGACACATGTTGAGATCTGGTAGATTTACTTAAGTTATATATCGATGAGTTATTTATAACTATCCGAAATGCACCTGAGCATTAGATAGTTAATTTTATAAGTATCCGAAATGCACCTAAGCATCGGATAGTTAAATTTATGCACGTGTCTTATAGTTAAATCAACGAAGAAAGTCCGTTGAGTTATATATAACTCCACGGACTATATATTTTCTAATATGCCACTGTAGCGGTTGTAGGAACAGACAGTTGGAAGAGAAAAACCACGTTTGCATGTATCACACAGGAATTCAATCGCACAGGGAGAAGAAAGCATCGCCGTTGATACGAATGAAGGAAATCCAACCGACCATTCAAGCAGAAGCAGTTACTACTGAAGAAATATAAAAGAAAAGAAAAAAAAGAAGAAGTGTGTGATTGATGGGTGGACAGTGTGTGCAGAGGAGGATCGACATCACAATTCTCTGAAGTACCACACCAACCATCATCATCACCATCATCACCACCATAATCACCAACCATCAGAGGTCTGTGAGGATACTTGCCTGATGTCGGGTCAATTCCGAGCCAAACACAGTGCTTGACAACCACTGTGAGGAGTGATCGCGTCGTGGGAAGGGAAGCCATTTTCACCAAGCGCCAACTCATATTTCAGGAGATCGTAAAACTTTTAGCCTTGGCTTCGGGTTGATGCCTATATGCTGAAGAGGAGATCATCTTGCAATTCTAGACTCGCGATTCTATAGGGAGAGGAGACAAGATTGTAAGTGGTTTAATTTTTAGTGGTGTAATTGCGTTGCAAGTAGTGTCGGAAGTATTTACTGTCAAGTGAGATTACTTTACATTTCACCTTTCGCCCATTTCCATGTTCATATTAAAACAAAAATACCAAAAACAATTTATCTATGTTTGTATGTTGTATTTGAGTGTTGTATTGTTTGTGTTGTATCGTGATTAATATTATCTTTGTCAATGTTGTGATTGTTTTATGTTTATTTTAGTTTTACAGTTTACTGAAATTGGTTCGTTCAAAAGACTTAAAGATTTTAATGGTTACTGTTTGAATTATCTGAATGTTAGTATTGCTTAATGATAAATTCAATGTTAACTAACATTAAAGAGCTTAATTGATGTTATTTACAATCTGTGGAATTGCCCAATGGTTGGTCGAATTCCTCTGTAAATAGTAGTATTAAAAAGAAAAGTCAGGCTTGTGGAGTTAACTTAAGTCCATGAGGTTAGCCCATTCAGTTAGCCATAACTCAATGAACTTAGTCCGTTGAGTTAACTATAATTCAACGGAGAGCTTATTGAATATATAAATTTGATTTTTAACAAGCAAACAGTTCTCAAGTTCGTTAGCAATTCCCTGTGGGATCGACTTGTACTTGCGCACTGATACAATAGACACTATGCACTTGCAGTTAAAGTACAATTGGAATTAATATCTAAATTGTATTAAAGGTTGTTTGTTTACTTCTAAAAGAAAGAATAGGCATAAAGATAAATTAACTAAGTAAAAATAGAAGTAACAAATCCAAGTTTTTCTAGTGTAGTGCTGGGAAAACCCAAACAGAAATCTCCATTGAGGTAAAAATGGCATAGAATACACCCAAATAGGTAATATTCCCCCTTTGAAGTATCACATGGGAAGGTGATTGGACCCCTTCAAAGGGTTTGCATGAATTAATCTGATTCAAGTAGTGTTGACCTTAGTAGATGGAATGCTGATGTTAGCAAATGGTGTAGTGACGTTATGACATTAGCCTCTGAATCGACTACATTAACTAGCCTAGCCGATCTCCCAACTTGGATTAATTAGCTATAACTGGTTAATCCAAGTTGGAGGCCTAGATTAATCCTAGGCTAATCGGTAACCCAGGTTTAATCCACCAACCCTAGATCTACTATAATTGGATCCAACTACCTGACCTAGATTTGGGTAAACTTTAAGTTTACCCGAATCTGCACCCTTTGAGGACATGTGTACAACCGAGGTATTCTCAACTATCGAAGATTAGATGACCAAGGGGGCCATCAAAGGGACGACGATAGTGTCATCTTCTTTGACAATGTCACCAGAATCCAACAACCCACGAATCTCAATCCTAACATCAAATATGTCCTCATCCTAACATGTCCTCTCACCCCCAACTATCAATGTTGACATGCATATAGCACCAATGAAGGCCCAACGGCGAAGCACTAGTGGAGACACTAAGCACGACCGTAGTTGCGAATGCATGGTGTTGTGTAGGAATGACGATGCAACACTACACCTAAAAAGCATGCAAGCTAGCGTGACGAAGTAGTAGGAAGCCTACTTCATTCGTAGTGAAGTAGTGAGAGGCTCATGGTGGGCGGCTCACGATGGAGGCAGCAGAGTAGTGGTGGCGTAGTAGGGTGTGTCGGGACGGCGATGCGTGTTGGAGCAACGGTGGCATAGTGGGGTGTGTCAATGTAGCGGAGCATGCATCGCCAATAGTAGGGCTCACGGCAAGACCGTCAGATCTGAATTTGACAATTAGGATTGGATGACTTGACGAACCCTCAGATCTAGATCTAACGATTCTCAATAGATCAATGTAGCGATCGAGATCAAACATCATGATCTTGAGCGAACAATCGAGATCAATCAGATCTTAAATGTGATTGAATGACGTGGATGCATCGCAATGATATCTAATGGTTGTATCTCACATGATCAAAAGAAAAGATCAAATAGTTAGGACTTAACCAATGCGATCGGACAGACCAGATTTCGCCATTGCAAGATTGAATCGTCTAGAAGAACCCCAATGCTCGTTGGAACTCGATGAGTCTTGTAGCTAAGGCAACCATCATCTCTAGCAATGGCTACCTTTTTCGATAAGCTAGGGAAAAGCTAAATCGAGCTCGCACACCTCAGATGAAGGTCGTAAATGTCAAGGTGTGACCTCCTAAGCTCAAAAGCACCTCAATCTCGATTAGAGGAGGTCAAACTAAGGTGGAAAATCTATAAAACCCACGTGGGAAAAATGATCAACAACAAGGTTTATTGTTGACCATAAAAAATAGCATGCATTCTAAAGAAAATGCTAGAAAATGAAAGTTGGAACTTCACAAATGCATAACTAGTCATCTAGGTGAGTACATGCGCATGTAGGAATGAATGTAGGATGGTTGGAGACGAGTAGCTTTCATGGGGGTTGATGGTGCAGTTTTACAACGAGAGAAAAGCAAATTCATGGTTTTGCATGAATCCCTAGGAGGTTTTAAGGGAGAAATCCAAATTCGGATCTGAATCCAAATCTAGGCAGATTTGGCATCAACGAGTCTATGAGATGTTGACTACCACATGGCAACGTGAGAGGGCAACACATGGTAGTTGTGCCATGTGGCCAAATTTGTGGAAGGGTCCTTCCTAGGTAATTCGAGCATGCTGAGTCCGAATCCAACCTCTGTTTTGGTAAATTTGACTTCTAATATGCCAAAATGGCCTTGAGAAGTTGAATCTTCAAATGGACAGCTTGGATTATCCGAGTTGATTTCAAACAATTCGAAGACCCAATTGATGATCCAATTGAAGGGCTGGTCAATCAGGGAGGAGATGAGCCTCATCCTACGATTGAATTTCTTGATCATTAGTTAGATGAGTGAGATTCTCATTCCTCACCCAAATGAAGGCTTAGGATTCCCTAGAGTTAATTTGGGAAGATCAAGGGTGCGATCTATGATCCAATTGAAGGATCAGTCGACCTGAGAGGCACTAATCATATCTAGATGATCAGAAGTACCCAATGGCAGACAAGATGGATTCAAAGTCAAAACACCTTGTATAGACGACCATGATCGTCTAGGGTAGAATTGGGCGATCGACATGCATCAACATCAATCGAATAGTGTATCTATATGATCCAAGGTGCTCCAATCATGAATATGTGATCAAATGACTAATTCAACATCTTGAGATGTGCCAATGAAGATAGGGGTCGAATGGACGGCCTAGATTGCCTAAG
This sequence comes from Cymodocea nodosa, assembly GCA_036874045.1. Classification (NCBI taxonomy): domain Eukaryota; kingdom Viridiplantae; phylum Streptophyta; class Magnoliopsida; order Alismatales; family Cymodoceaceae; genus Cymodocea; species Cymodocea nodosa. The sequence continues at coordinate 1,390,660 of JAZBRI010000011.1, forward strand.
GCTAATTTAGACAATTAGAAGCTTCGATTGACGATTCGACCAAAGGATCGATCAATCGGAGATAGGGAGGTCCTAACCATAAGGTTAGATGAAGGAAACTCCACCGAGGGACTAGTAGTGATCACATACCCGAAAAAGGGCCAAGGCCATATAGTACTACTCTAGATAACAAAGATGCACAGTTGTATAAGCACAATGATAGTGTACACCTCAAGGGTTTGCAATGGTGAAAAAGGTAGTTCTTAAGAGGGGGTCGAGATTTGGGTGTCTACAGTATGTTATACCATAGGAAATTCCTTACTATGATGGAAAAATTAGATCTTACAGAGATGACACAACTATTTTTTTCATTAAAAGAAGATCTACTCATATATGGCTACCAAGAGGCAACATATTTAATATGCTAAGGACTAACACTAGTGGACCCAAGAAAATATAGGTACCAAAAGCCTTAATTTCAACATAATTTGCAAGATTGCAAGGACAAGGAAGCTCAAACGTCAAAGTGGATCATTGACATTAGATGTTCAAAGCAACAAATAGTAAGAAAATATTTTTGGAATCTATTAAGTCCATAAATTCAAGATTAGTTAAGTTTGGTAATAATGAAAAATGTAAAATTACTACCGTAGAAAATGTTGCATCTAAAAATGGGATAATAGAAAATGTCTTGCATGTTGTAGGATTGTTGTATCACAAGAGAGTGGGTGAATTGTGTCTTTAGTAATTAAAATTACCAACAGATAAAACAAGAGCACAAAACACTCATAAATAAAATTCTATTCTTTATAAACTTTAAAGAAAGAATTTACAATATTTTTTCAGCTCAATTCCCTTCTTGTCGATTTTGATACAGTAATGTCCGATATACAATTCAAATAGAAAATGAAGCCCTTATTGAAAGCTAATTTTGAATTGTATGAAACTTGATCTTTATGCACGTAGCTCATTTTCCTTCTTTTTGCTTAGTTTCTGTATCTCTTCTCTAGTTGTCGAATTTCCATACTTTCTTGCATTTGCAACTCCTTTTCTAAAATTGCTTGGAATTCTGAACTTCTTTTGATGTTGGAGAATTTTTTTGGATTTGATATGCAGTTGAATATTTAGATTTGATATTTGAGATTTGGGATTGAATATTTAGACTTGATCTTGATTTGGAATCAGGATGATCGTAATGCAGCTCGTACTCTCTATTTTTAGTAGTCAAACTCTAACTTCACGTTCAACATGTTCATCCACTCAATCCATAATCCATAATCCATAATCCACATACTAATTTCGAATTCAAAATATCCATGATTTCCACTATCCTTTTGAATTTCCACTATCTCCACTATCATTTTGAATTTCCATGATTTCCACTTATCTATAACTCTTCGAGTTTTTGCACTTACAAAATACGTGACAGAAAAAAGAAAACTTATCTATTCATTAGTCACTTTATAAAACTCAAATAGTTATCTATCCATGCATATAAAAACTCGAATAGTTATCTAACTCTTCAATTTTCATTACCGAACGCACATGGAAAACACGTGACAATTTAAAACATTAAAAATACACGTGTAGATAACTTAACTATATGAGTTTTTAACATAACTCTTCAACTAAATCCAAACGTTAACTATTCAAAAGTTTAACTATCCGAAATTTTAAATGAAACTTTCCGATAACTTGTCAACATTCAATTACGTGACTATTATACTTAGAAAATATTATTTAGACTTATTTAAAATGTTAATAAAGCATTCATCATCAAAACAAAATTCCTAATAATTGTTAGGGCAAGTAGTACAGGTGTGGAGTATGCCACAAAAAGTCTAGGTTAAATCAGAGGCTTGCTAATAGTAAATATCCAGTAGATTTATTTTTCGGTAGGTTATCAGACCTAAGTATCCAAAAAATATAGATTTAGTTAAAGGCTTGAGCTAACTATCTAAAAGTTAGAAGATTTCGGAGGGTTACTAGCTGTAACCATCCGGAATGACTTAAAGGACACTTAAGTGGATGTTCGAATAGTTAAGAAGCCAAGTATCCGGAAAGCAAAAACTTAAGTGGATCTTCGGATAGTTAGGCAGTAACTATTCAAAAAATCATAAGTTTTCAGAAGGTTAACGGCAGAACCTTTTGAAATGACTGAAGAGACACTTAAGTGAGTTTTTGGATAGTTAAGACAATAACTATCCGAAAGACATGCAGTTTTTGAAGAGTTAACGGTAGAACCTTCTGAAAGGATAAAGAGAGAGAAGTAAGTGGGTTTTTGGATAGTTAAGTCTGTAACTATCTGAAATACCGAATCTCTTTGGACAGTTAGCCTGCTACAGTACTGCCCGTTAAAAAGAAGAATTTCTTTGGATAGTTAAGTTTGTAACTATTTGAAATATTATAAATTTCGGAAAGATAAGAAGTTAAGGCTCTGAAATTGAGAGTCCCTTCTCTGAAGCATTATTTCTCTACTGTAATGGCTTGTATGTAATTAAAGGTTTATAAACCCTAAGTTGGGTAGTATATAAACCTTTATGATGTTGTAAAACATTGCAGTTGATTGTGCCGAAGCTCATAGAAGAAACCTCAACTCTCTATGGACATAGTTTGTTGCTGAACCACATAAATCTTGTGTCTTCACTATGTTATTTCTTCTTTTACTCTTCACTTCTAGTTTCGGTGAGTTTAGAGGTGAGTGTTTCAGTATCATGCCATAGAAAGTAGACTGAACGATCCGTTCCAAAAGTAACAACTGGTATTAAAGCCGAAGGTTCTTTAGTTTAACAGAATGGCAGACGATAGAAAGCTTAGGATCGAGAAGTTTGATGGTAAAGATTTCGAATACTAGAGCTCTCAGATTGAAGACTATTTGTATCAGAAGGATCTTCATCAACCTCTGTTCGAAAGAAAACTAGAGAAGATGGATCAGGAAGAGTGGGAGTTATTGGACAGAAAAGCTTTAGGTCTCATCAGGTTGTCACTAGTAAGGAACGTTCATTCTAACGTTGCCAAGGAGAAAACAATAGCTGACTTGATGAAAGCTTTGTCCAACATGTATGAGAAACCATCAACCACCAACAAGGTATTTCTCATGCGTAGATTATTTAATCTGAAAATGAATGAAAGTAGAAATGTAACAGACCACGTTAATGAGCTGAATACTATTTTGAATCAAATACATTTAGTAGATATAGTATTTGATGATGAAGTCAGGACCTTGATTTTATTATCCTCATTACCAGAAAGTTGGTCTCCTGTTGTGACTGGTGTAAGTAGTTCACTAGGTCATGAGAAGCTCAAGATGAGTGACATCCGGGATAATTTTGAGTGAGGACATTCGCAGGAAAAGTGAATTGTCAGCATTAACTTCTACCCTTAGTATTGAAATTAGAGGGAGAAGTAAATCAAAATAATTTAAATTCAAAGGAAGGTCAAAGTCCAAAGGTACCAGTAAAGTGAGATTAGATATCAAATGCTGGAATTGCAATCAATGGGGGCACTTCAAGTCATAGTGTAAGGCTCCCAAGAAAGACAGCAGAGGGAAGGAATCAGAAGGAGCAGTTGCAAATGTTGTCTCCTACGATTTAGATGATGCTCTAGTATGCTATGTAGACAATTCAATTGACTCATGGGTACTGGACTCAGGAGCTTCATTCCACACTACCTACAGGAAGGATTTGTTGCATAGTTAACGTGCAACTCCTATGAAAAAGGTGTACCTAGCTAACAACACAAGTTTGGATGTGTTGGGAATAGAAGAGGTACACATAAAAACAAAACAAGGGATATGGAAATTGCAAGAAGTCAGATATGTTCCTATAGAGTAATTTTGTTTTGATGATGTGTGCTGAATGAAAATAATCATATTTGCTCAATTACTATTGCTTGTGAAAAGAAATTAAAATCATCAATTAATACAGAAAAAGCTTACTGATATAAATACTTGTCTGTATTGGATTTGAAGTTAATAACTAGTCGTTTCGTTGCATTAATTTCTCATTTAGCTAAACATTAAGTTAACATGTGTTTTTATTGAAAAGCATGATATGTTTTGAAGTTATATCTTCTGTATCATGAATAGTGCACGTTTAGACAACTCGTTAAGTTAGAGTTTTGTTTGTATAGAGGTCACGTGAGAACTCGTTAAGTTAGAGGCTTAAAGGTTAAAATAGGTCACGTGCTAACTCGTTAAGTTAGTAAGTAAAAGAAGAGACGAACTCGTTAAGTTAGTGTTATACACGTGGTGAAATTATAAGTTACAAATGTTGTATTGTATCACGTGAGGTGCACATGTTTAACTCGTTAGGTTAACATAACTAAACGCATTGAGTTGCTATATTGAACACTAAGGCAACGTGTTAGGTTAGCGTTATAAACTTAAGTTGTTATTTTTGCACGTGGTAAAATTCTTATTATAAAAATAATTGTTTATTACTGAATCAGTGAGTTAGAGTTTTTTTTTCGAAGACTTACAGTTGTAACTATCCGAAAGGTAACTTAAGTCATGTTTTCAGGTCTTGACACGTGTCTCACTAGTTTTATAATATAAAGAGTTTTTTGGTGATGTACATTCGTAACTATCCGAAACTTAAACTGTTTTTGGTGAGTTATCGTTAAACCTTCTGAAAGAAAGGTTAAGCTGGTTCGTTGAGTTAGCATAACACCACGGACTTAGTTCGTTGAGTTAGCTACAGTACTTGTCACGTGAAATGGCACATGAGGAACTCGTTAAGTTAGAAACGTTAAGTTATATATATATACTTGTGTTACTCGTTTAGTTAACATTAAAGTAACGACTTCTTATTACACTGATGGAAAATTTTTGGACGAGAGTTTATTTTGTAGGAAATTTTTCAGAGATCCAAGACTAATGATTAAAGAAAATTCGAAATATAAACGTTAGTTAGAACGTGTGTGTTTTGATGAAGGAAAAGGAAAAGACGTGGAGAAGTGGAAAACTAGTAGTGGTTAAACGTGAAGGATATGCATGAAATAAAGATATAGTATAAAAGGCATAGAATTCTCGTTGATCAAACCATCCTTGCACACAAAATGAAAAATCTTTTCAAGGATCAAACCATCCCTGCACACCGAAAGAAAAATCTTTTTCAGGGATCAAAAAGACCTCTTCAGGCAAAATCTCTCAAGTGGAAGAAAATTTAGTGAAGCAGAAAAGGTTAAATTTATGTCGCTAAAGATTTGAAGTATCAAGTGAAAGCAAATTCGGTGAAGTAGAGAAAGACAAGATATTCGTCATTGAAGAATTGCTGAAGAAGAAAAAGAAGAAAAAGAAAGATCTCAAACAGGGAGAAAAGTTTTAAATTCCGCAAATTAGTTTTCTCTGTTTGTAGTTATGAAATTGTTTAAATGATAAATGGTATTGAGTTATAATTGCATCTACAATTTCTTAGGAGAATTCAATTGTATATTGTAATTGAAACCTTGAATAAAAATGATTTTATGAAAACACTGTCTCGACTAGTTTTTGAGTTTTAAAGTTTCAATTATATTTCAAAAAATATTAAAAATACACAATTCACCCCCCTCTTATGTAGCCATACGATCCCACAAGTGGTATCAGAGCTTTATTAATAATCTTTGATATAAAATCTATACCAACTTATTTAATATCATTGCTTATTCTACCTTCCTTGTTTTTAAACAGAAATTAATATCTGAGCATACATTTAACTTTCTTGATTTAAGGTTCAAGTTGTTTTAAAGCTTTTAGACTGTTTAAAATCAAATAGGTTGAAAAATCTAAGGTAAGATGGCTACTGGAAATGGTAATTTTTCTTTATATGAAGGTCAAAATCTTAATCGTCCTCCTTTATTTGATGGAATACATTTTGAATATTGGAAATATAGGATGACTGTTTTTTTTCAAAGTATAGATCATAAGTTGTGGTTCATGATTTCTAAACCATATACTCCGTTAACTACTCCTTATAATACTTGGACAATTACTAAAAAAGAAAATGAAACTCTGAATGCTAAGGGCTTAAATATTTTATTTTGTGCATTGAGTTATGAACAGTTCAGTAAAGTGTCGGCATATAAATCTGCTTATGAGGTGTGGCATGCATTAGAAGTTTCACATGAAGGTATTTCTCAAGTTAAAGAGACTAAAATAAACATGTTGATTCATAAGTATGAACTCTTTAATATGTATGAAGACGAAAATGTTCTGAAATATTTTCCAGATTTCTTAATATCATAAACTCTTTAAAATGTTTAGGAAAGAATTTTGAATAGAAGGATTTGGTGAGGAAAATTCTCAGATCCCTAAGTTCTAAATGGTCTTAGAAAGTAACAATATAATTGCCAGATTTGGAAAACCTAAAGCTATTATCAATGATAGAGGAACTCATTTCTGTAATAGAAGTTTTGAAGCCTTAATGAAGAAATATGGAGTAACCTACAAAATTGCAACATCATATCATCCGCAAACTAGTGGATAAGTAGAAAGTGCAAACAAACAAGTTAAGTTAATCTTAGAGAAAGTAGTGAATCCTACTAGAACAGATTGGGCTAATAAATTGATGGATGCACTTTGGGCTTATAGAACTGCTTATAAGACAAGCTTAGATATGTCACCTTTTAGGTTGGTATATGGAAAAAGTTGTCATTTACCAACTGAAATTGAACATAAAGCTTATTGGGCATTAAAAACTCTGAACACTATTTTGAATCAAGCTACTAAAAATAGGAAATTACAATTGATTGAATTAGAAGAATTTAGGAATGAAGCTTATTCAAAAACTATAAGGGAAAAAGAGAAAATGAAGTTCTAGCATGACAAGAAAATTATTCCAAAAACATTTGAAATAGGACAAGGAGTATATCTTTATATGACTAGACTCCATAACCATCATAGAAAATTAAGATCTAGATGGGTAGGACCTTATATAGTTTGAAATATTTTTCCCTATGGAGCTATTGAAATTGAAAATCTTAAAAATCAGAACACATTTAAAGTAAATGGACAAAGACTTAGACCTATTTTGAAGATACCAAAAAGTTCATTTGGAATTATAGAAGAAGTAAGAGTAGAGGACTACTCGAGCTATACTTAGTAAGAAATCATTTTATTTTACTATATAAAAAAAAATTATTTAAACATAGTTATAGTTAAACCGAAAGTAGTTATCGATTTTATCGAAGCACAAAAAAAATCGTTGCAGTTCAACCGACAGGATCCATCGATCTGACCGAAACATAAAAACATAAAAAAATCTATATATTATTAAGTAAAAATGTCAGTTTTACCGAATCATAGTATCGGTTCAACTAGTAAAAAAAAAATTGAGGAAGGAAAGAAAATATTTAATTTCGGTTCAACCGAAAAATATAACGGTTTAACCAAATTATTTTTAAATATGGAAAATTAAGAGCGGTTAAACTAGAGTTTTTTAGTCTTGACCAAAGAAAAAAATTATTCTCTTAAGTATTTTTTATTAGATATAACTTTACGAGAAGTCCGTTGAGTTACGCTTAACTCAACGAACTTACTCCGTTGAGTCTAGGATAAGTTAACGAACTTACCCCGTTGAGTTAACTATAACTCAACGGAGTACTGTAGTTAAGTCCATGGACTTAGTCCGTGGAGTTAACTATAATTCCACGGATGAGAGAGCGAGAGTTAGTGTAGGAAATGACTCGATTACCCGCCTAAACTTAGGGCTTATTTATCTTAAACTTAGGGTTTTGGGGGCATTATCTGTAGAATCATTTAGGACTTAGTAGAGATCAGAGTGACTCCGTGCTGTTGCATAAATCCACGATGATGAAGTTGACACCCAAGTTCTGGGAAGATGTTGTTGACACATCAAAATTTCTGAGAGAGTTAGAGGAATGGCATATGTGATAGAAAATCAGGAATACAACAAGAGAAAAAGAGTTACAGAAGGTAGAATCCGAACTTTTTAAATTAAGAAGATTTTTAGTAGATTTCGGTATACAAATACCCCAAATAATGGAGACAAGAATCAGAGTAGCAACAGAAATTGCAGTTAGTAAAGAAAGAAAAATCAGGCCGAATAACGAAGTAGCCCTAGAGCTAATCCAGTGCAAGGCCAGATTATGGTTCAAAAGGCGCATTGCTGGTCGTGGATGGGGTGAAATAAGGCAGCAGCAACAAGCAGAAGAAGAACAAGAGGAACCAACTACTGAAAGACCTGTTCCTGAGGAACAACAGTCAAGACCTCTAGTTCAGCCAACAGAGCCATTGTCACGAGTAGCATTTGCTTGGCCGAGAACTGAAGAAGAAGAGAAAGAGTTTGCAAGCTTGGTCAAAACAGCAAGAGACCAAGGTGATGAAGAAGGGATAGCTATAGCTAAGGCACATATTTTGTATGATGCCATTAAGAAAAGAAGGGCTAAAGAAAAGTTGAGGGCCCAGTACAAAATTAAGGTTGAATAGCATCAAGCAGCAGCTAAATCAAGTGCTGCAAGAGAAGCTGAAGCTGGTCCTTCGAGACCAGTAATTATAGAGATAATTAAATAGGAAGAGCCAGTACCTATGGCTCGAAGGCCTGTAGAGCCTACTTTTGTAGATTTAATTTCAGATGATGAAGAGAAAGACCAGGAACAATTAATCAGAAAAAGGAAAGGAAAGGAGATAGTGCCTGAATATCGAGAGGAAATTAAATATGAAGTTCCAATATTAAGAGGGCCTACAAAGCCAATTTTTGTAAACCTGCTATCCAAATCTGAAGAGGAGCAGGAGCAGCAGTAGCAAGAGCCTATGGAAGAAGAAAAATAGGCTAAAACTAGTCTGCAGCCTGTACAAATAGAAGAAATAGAAATTAGGGCAGAAGCTGATTTGCTTGTAACTCCATCCCAATCTGCCACTGAATCAGAAAGAACAATGACAATGCAGATTGGTAGTCAGGAGGAAGAAGAAATTGAACAAGAGGCTGAACAAGTACAAATAGAAAGGAATGACTCTACAGATTCCACTGAAGAGCAATTAACTCTTTAGGAATTTATGAAAAGTATTCAAGACAGAGTGGAGAGTTCTACTAGCTCACCACCACAAACAGAAGTAAATGTTCAGGAATCTGCAGAGCATTTTCAGCAAGTTCAGCCTATGGAAGAGGAACATCAAGAATAAACCCCTCTAGAACAACAAAGTCACATTTCTGACTCGACAAAAGCAATAGTTCTGAATGAAGTACACTTTTGGAGTCAGGAAGCTTATCATAAATACTAAGAAATTAGGGGTTATGATGTTATTTACAGTAGACCAGTAAATTGAGACGAAATGCAAGAAATGAAGGAATTATTTGAGTTCCAAGGTCTACTGCAATTTATTCCTCAGTAAAAAGGGCATGCATTATATGAAAATCTAGTGCCCTATTTCTATGCTAATTTAAGAGAGGAAGAAGGACAATTAATTTCCAATGTAGAGGAAGCTGATATACAGATAACACCAGAGCTTCTCGACAACATTTTTGAATTGAAGAATGAAGGAAAAGAAATTTTGGAAAGCACAACTATCGTTGAATGAACAGAACAGGAAATCAAGGATAGTTTGGCTATCAATCCTGGTGTGCCATTATTAAATAGACTGAAGCATTTAAATGGTAAAGCACACATGATAGCTAACATTTTGATTAAAAATGTCTACCAACGATAGGGTCATGACATTGAACTGAGTCAATTTGTCAAGTGGGCCACTTATGCAGTTGTGAACAAAATTCAAGTTAATTGGTGTCAAGTCTTCCTATCCAAAATGAAGTCTGCAAAGAAGAAATTACTTTATGGAGATTTGATACCTATACTGATGGTAGACTGCATTGATTTCACGAAATGGACATCCAAAAGAATAAGATGAAGAACCATTTCAGTGAAATAATACAGAAATTATGTTGCAACTGAAGTATCTGTACCTACTGGAGGCATTATTGGAGTTGTAGAAAGGATAGAACAATTAGAGCAACAAATAGAAAAACTCCAGAAGGAAGTAGATGAACTTAGGAAGAGAGATTGAATTGTATAGTTCGTGTACTTGTAATTGTATGAAAAATATCTGATTTGATTGTACTGTAATTTATTCATATGAATGAATATATGTTTTTCAAATATATTTTTCATGCATGTTTATGAATGAATTATCTTGAATATTATATAAATTGTGAAATATTATGTAATTTGCTGAAGGACAAGAATAAAGGCACGATAATAGACCAAATGCCTAAAAATATCTACATGCTGCAAAGAAAAATTTAAATTTTGCATAACATGAAATGAACTACAAGTTAAAAATTTATATAATGTTCAGACTTAAATGGGTTAAATTAGAACACTACATTAATGACATGTATTTAACTTTAATTAAGTTGACAGAATGTAGGAAAAATTTATATATAGAAGTTAATACGAGGAGTAAGTTTTAGAAAATCTGCTAAGTGTTAACTCAACGAAGTAAGTCCGTTGAGTTAACCTTAACTCCACGAGGTCAATAATATAATATAAGGTCACTCCGTTGAGTTATCTGTAACTCAATGAAGTTAGTCCGTGGAGTTAGCAATAGTAACCGAAGCTATTCCATTGAGTTATATGTAACTCAACGAGGTTAGTTCGTGGATTAAGCTAAACGGTTATTCTTTTAGCCATGAACGAAACTTCGTGGGTTTAGCGGTTACTGAAATTTGAAATTAGAAGTGGCGCACGTACCATAAAAGTAGAAACCATATTACACGTTACAAGTCACGTTCTTGCAACAAGATTCATTTACTTTATGGACATGCATTATAAATATAGAACAGAATGTTATTTACAAGTTACTAGCATTTGAGAAAAGAAAATTCATTGGGGAACTGGAAGGAGAAGCAACTGATTCAACTTCATCCGTCAACAACTATTTATTGAGTATAAAGCTTCAGACTTGTATGTAATTAATCTTCTGCTAACTTAATTTATGTTAAGAGTTTATGAGCACATGGATTCGTTCTCCTAGCACTAAACAATTAGTAAGAACACGTACACAGGATTATTCAACATAGAGACGTACTGAAAAATTATCTGAATTAGACTTTAACGAAATCCTTAGGGGTGTAGCTAACCTTTCTTTAAAAGAGAACGAAGATATGGTTGCTCCAGTAGAGAAACCATTAGGGGAAATTCTATATCCTGAATTAGTTGATGAACCTTCATGTATTCGATTGCCAAACTTTGAGGGAGATAGGTTTGAATTGAAATCTAATTATATTAGTCAATTGCCACATTTTCATGGATTAGAAAGAGAGGATGCCTATTATTTCCTTAGAGAATTTAATGAAGTTTGTCAAATGATGAAAATGCTGAACATGAGTATAGATGCTATTAAACTTAGATATATCCCTTTTGCTTTAAAAGACAGGTAAGAGATGGTTATATACTTTGTCGCCTGATTCAATCTCTACATGGATTGAATTTTGCTCTATTTTTCTAGAAAAATATTATCCAACACATCAAACAATTAAAAAGAAAAAGAAAATATTAATGTGTAGCCAAAAAAAGGGAGAATCATTCTAGAAATATTTTGAAAGATTTAAAGATTTACTAACTCAATGTCCACATCATGCAATGAGTAAAGCACAAATAATAAGTATAATTTATGAAGGCATAGATGTTTTAACAACATCTCTATTAGAATCTACTTGTCAAAATGGATTTTTAAAATTGTGTAGTGAAGAAGCATAGGCATACTTAGAAAACTTTGCAAAAAGAACTACACAGTGGGAGAATTCAGTTGAAGTTATTGTAGATAAAAGAATATTACCAAGGGAAATGCATGAAATAGATTTAAGTACTATGCTTGAAGTTAAATTAACTGAATTAACAAAGAAAATAGAAGAGTTATCATTAAAACAGAAACTAGTAGAAAAAGTGCAAACGTTAATGACTTAGATATTATTTATGTTAGAAATCAGAAAGATAACTTTGGAAATTCATATAACCCTAATTGGAGAAATCACCCGAATTTATCTTGGAGAAACAATAATTTCCAAGAAAGAGAAAATATAAATGACAAAAATATAAGTTATGAAGCATTGATTGAACAAGGATCTAGAATAGAGAAGTTAGAAAAGATAATTCAATAATTAAACAATCGTCTAGATTTTGTATTTGGAAATGCTGCAATTCAAAATCAAAATATAAATAGAAATATACCCCCTAGATAGAAAGAATCAATAGAAGTTAGACCTACTAGAGGATTGCCAATGCAAGCAGTACCTAATCTTATTAACAGAACTATTAATGAGATTGATACCTCCACTGGGAGGGTAATTGAATGAAACATCATAACTAAAGTAACTATGTATAATATAGTAAGTAGAAAAATATATATATAAAAAAAATGTAAGTTTAATTATAGTTAATAGTATCATAGAGTTATTACTTAACTCAATGAACTTAGTCCGTTGAGTTATGGCCTAACTCCATGAGGATGTGTAGTAGCTATGTTAATTTTGTCTCTGTTAATTTTGTTTATGTCGTACAGAATTACAATAGATGGAATTGATGAAATTACCCTAGGATGCACTAAGGGAAGTACTGAATAACTTGTCAGCTAAAGATCTGTGCAGATTGTGTTGTGTATCAAAGGATATTAAAGATTGCGTTAGAGAAAAATATTTTCATGGAATACAAGCTGCAAAAATGACTAAGATTAGAGAGGGATTTTTATGGAAGTCATTTAATCGTAGTTCAATTAGCTATGAATATCTAGATATGGAAGAAATTGCTAGAATTCCACCCAATACATTAGAAGGAATAGATCATATTATGAGGATGGATGAAGGATTAATTATATACAGAACTAAACCAAGTTATGCAATTATGTTACCTGATATTTTAATTAGAAATCCTATCACGAGAGAAGAATGGAATATAGGAAGGCCTAATAGATATGAAGTACTAACTGAAAATTGTGGGTCAGCTTTAATATTTTCTGATAAAAATTTGACTATTCCTGAAAAATTATATTATTGGAGACCTACTGGAAATTAGGATGAAGATTTATGCTTAAGTGTGTATAATTTTCTAGATAGATCTTGGACTGAAAACAATATGATATATCTAGGACAGAAATCATTAATTAACAACATGCATGTCATACTTGATGGATATATATATTTAGTCACAAATATATCAGTTGACTTTAGATCTGATTTGTACATAGTAAGCATAGACAGTTATGATGATTTTATAGAAATATTACCTATACCAAATGACATAGCTAAACCACCATCTACAGAATATGATAAAGTTCAATTAGGAATGTGGTATAATGAATATGATGATCCTACTTTATGTCTGATAAGATGGTGGGATGAATTGAAGAAATTTCAAATATGGATTATAAAAGACCTAAATGAATGGAAGTGGAAAGGGGAATATATTGAAATAGATGTGGAAATAGAAATAGCTACACTATATTGGAATAGAAGAAGATCTTTGTCTGCATTTCATTTCACTAATGGAAATACACTTATATTTAGTATTGATAACATACTACAAGTTTACAAATTAAAGAGGAACACGAACTGCATTAAAACAGAATTAATAGCAAGAAGAATTATACCAAAAAAGTTTACTTGGACTGACACGTTTATTCCATTTGTTACTACTTTTCAATCAAGTTCTTAAAGTATGATTCTATGTTTTTAATGTTGTGTGTAGTCTGCATTTATTTTTTAGAAAAATAAACAAAACAACAAAAATATCAATCTAGTTTGTTGGTATCTGTTTTGGGAAACAAACTGGCTTGCTTGTGAGCCACCAAAGGCATAGGAGCCTAGGTTCCACACAAGACACTGATTAAAAAGTTAGGTTTTGTTGTTATATATTATGCTTTAAATTGTGAATGAAAAGTTTTTCAGAGAAAAAAAAGGGGCGCAGAACATATAGAAGGAGATACAAAAGAACAAGATATGTGATTAATCACTCATCCTAAATTTACATTTAAACTCAATTCGTGGAGTTATTCATTAACTCAACGAATTAAGTTCGTTGAGTTAGGTGCTAAGTCAATGAAACAATATTCATGCCTGCTGCAATTACTGTATTTATTGAAAATTCTTTTACATTGAGGACAATGCAAAATGTAGGTATGGGAGGGAGGTAATTAAAGTAATAGCCATGTAAATTTTGTTAGTAGAAGAATTAAAATAGAATTGAAAATTTTTAAAGAACTGTAACTATTGAAATGTTATATTTATAATTTAATATAAGATGCTACCAATTTTACTACTCATACAAATCTAGATATAGTATCTTATTTTTTGCCAATATTTATGAGTTTAACAATTTCACGATGTTAAAAAGAAATCAAAATGTTTAACTGAAACTCAGTAAATGATCTGAAATCCTGAAAGAGCTGAAATATTGATTTTTGGATTAAAGGAAATGCGTATGATCAATGATACATTTAATTTGATTGATTAAACTTGTAGAATGATTTATGTGTAGATCTTATTAAATTACAAAAAAAGTATGAGCTTATTGATATGGATTCATATTTTCAATAAATAATAAGAATAGGAATATACGAGATTTGTGTTTTATTGCATCTGTATTAATGAAATACGTACATATACTACGTAAAAAAAGAAAAAAAAAAAGAAATTTTTTTTGAGAGTTTATTGACTTGTTTGATCACGAGCCTTTTGTACTTGAGCAGATAGGTATGTAAGGATTGTTGACCTGAAAAAGGACTCTTTAAATTTGGCAACCTAAGATCCTAATCAGATCTGGGATTGTTGACTGAAAGTTCGATACATGGGTACACTAGAAATCTCTTGTATGATTTAAGCTTGTCAAATTAACTTTTAAAGTACAAATATGCATATACTGTTATGAAAAGATACAAATGTTTTGTAAAATACAAATATCTTCTAAATTGAGTAATGTTTTATTATCTAAAATTGCTGAAGTAGGAATCTAGAATAGACTTTTGAAGTTGTTTATTTGAGATACAATTCTTTATTCTACTTGTCTTAATCATATTGAATTGGATTGTGTTTTGATTTATATGTACTTGAAATTTATTCTGGAAATCATATTGGAAAGTTTAGGATGATAGATGTTGAGAAAAGAAAAAAATGATAATATAATTAACACCTAAGTGATGTTGATATATTTTGTATGAAATTTACATATATTCTAAATATATTTGCAAGTTGAAGAGGAGGAAACAAAGTTAAAATAGATTACTGAAGCATACAGAATATATATATAGTAATCTTATTTATTATTCTGAAGAAGAGCGAAATGAAGAATTAAGCTAGCACTTTAGAAAGACTAATTAGTTAAATCTTAGTTTGCTAAGGGACTAGCAAAATTTAAGTATGGGGGAAGTGTTTAGAATGAAAAAGTGCATAATATTAATAGTTAAATGATGGTTAATTGCATAATATTTAGCTTATCATATGAAAATTAAGCCATTATGTTATAATTGCACTGTTATATGCTTTAATGAAAGAATCTGCATAATTTCAAGGAATTAGCGTTAATTTAGTACATTTCTGAACTGTCGGTAAGTTGTTGGTTTTTAATTCTTTGGTATCCGAATTTTCTATTATTTCGGAGAGTTATATTGCATGTACCGAACAGTTATGTTTTAAACGCTAAAAGAATATTTAAGTGAACAGTAACAACTCGTTGAGTTACAGGTTTAAAGGTATAAAAAGATCACGTGAGAACTCGTTGGGTTAGCGAGTAAAAATCTTAAGTGATATATATGAACTCGTTAAGTTAGATTTATGCACGTGTTGAATTTAAATGCTTTATTATGTCACATGAGATGCACATGTTTAACTCGTTAAGTTAGCATAACTGTACACGTTGAGTTACAAGAATACACACTAAGGTAACACGTTAGATTAGCAACTTATTTCTTTATTGCATGTGTTTTATAGTTAAATGAACGAAGTAAGTCTGTTGAGTTATTTGTAACTCCACAGACCATTTATTTTCTAATATGCCACTGTAGCGGTTATAGAAACAGGACATTCGAAGGAAAACCACAATTGCACATATCACGTAGGAATTCACTCGTGGAAGGGAGAAGAAATCACCATCGTTGATATGAATGAAGGAAATCCAACTGATCATCTAAGCAGAAGTAGTTACCACTAAGAAATATAAAAGAAAAGGAGAAAAGACGAAGAAGAGTGTGGTCAGTGTGTGTGGAGGAGGAAAAACCAAGCTATCTGCAGGTAGCGTAAGAAGTTCTCTGAAGTACCACACCAACCACCACAACCACAACCATCACACCATAATCACCAACCATCAGAGGTCTGTGAGGATACTTTCTTGATGTCGGGTCGATTCCAAGCCAAACATAGTGCCTGACAACCATTGTGAGGAGTGATCGCGTCGCAGGAAGGGAAGCTATTTTCACCAAGCATCGACTCATATTTCAGGAGATCGTAAAGCTTCTAGCCTTGGTTTTGGGTTGATGCTAGTATGCTGAAGAGGAGATCATCTTGCAATTCTAGACTCGCGATTCTATAGGGAGAGGAGGTAGAATTGTAAGTGATTAAGTTTTCAGTGGTGTAACTACGTCGCATGTAGTGATGGAAGTTTTTACTATCAATAGAGATTACTTTTACATTTCACTTTTCGCCCATTTCCATGATCATATCAAAACAAAAATACCAAAAACAACTTATCTGTGTTTATAGTTAGTATTTGAGTGTTGTATTGTTTGTTTTGTATCATGATTAATGTTATCATTGTCAGAGTTTTGAATGTTTCATGTTTGTTTAATTTAGAAAATAGTTTTATAGTTTATTGAATTGAATATTTCCTAATACTTAAAAATTTTAATGGTTAATGTTTGAAATATCTGAATGTTAGTATTGTTGAATGAAAAATCTAATATTAGCTAGCATTATAGAGCTTAATTGATGTTATTTACAATCTGTGGAACCGCCCAATGGTTGGCCGAATTCCTCTATAAATAGTAGTATTAAGCTGGATTGATAGCTTCATTGAGTTACTTCAATTCCACGAGGTTAGTCCGTTGAGTTAGCTATAACTCAACGAAGTGCTTACTGAATATATAAATTTCATTATTAAAAACGGAATAGTACACAATTCTACCTCAATTCTTTGTGGGATCAACCTATACTTGCACACAAATACAATGTACATTGTGCACTTGCAGTTGAAAATACAAATTGGAATTAATATCTAATTTGTGTGAAAGATTGTTTGTTGACTTCTAAAAAGGAATTACTGATAATCATAAAGCTAAATTAACTAGGTTAAAAAAAGAAGTTAACAAGCTCGAACAACTGTCAATAGAGAATTTTTACATTTCACCTTTCGCTCATTTTCATGAACATCTCAAAACAAAAATGCCTAAAACAACAACTTATCTGTGTTTGTATTTCGCATTTAAGTGTTGTATTGTTTGTTTTGTATCGTGATTAAAGTTATCATTGTTAGTATTGTGAATGTTTTATGTTTGTTTGATTCAGAAAATAGATAATAGTTTTATAGTTTACTGAAATTGATTCGTTCAAAATACTTAAAGATTTTAATAGTTACTGTTTGAAATATCTGAATGTTAGTATGGATTAATGATAAATCTAATGTTCACTAGCATTAAAGAGCTTAATTGATGTTATTTACAATCTGTGGAACCGCCCAATGGTTGGCTGAATTCCTTTGTAAATAGCAGTATTAAACTGGAAAGATAGGCTCGTGGAGTAAACTTAAGTCCACGAGATTAGTCTGTTGAGTTAGCCATAACTCCGTGAACTTAGTCTGTGCTAACTCAACAAACCAGCTTAACCTTTCTTTCAAAAGGTTAAACGATAACTCACCGAAAATAGTTTAAGTTTCGGATAGTTATGGATGTAAGTCACCGAAAAACTCTTTATATTATAAAACTAGTGAGACACGTGTCAAGACCTGAAAACATGACTTAAGTTACCTTTCAGATAGTTACGATTGTAAGTCTCCAAAAAACTTTAACTCACTGATTCAGTAATAAACAAATGTCTTTATAATAAGAATTTTACCACGTGCAAAAATAACAACTTAAGTTTATAACGCTAACCTAATGCGTTGCCTTAGTGTTCAATATAGCAACTCAACACGTTTAGTTATGTTAACTTAACGAGTTAAACATGTGCACCTCACGTGATACAATACAACATTCGTAAGTTATAATTTCATCACATGTATAACACTAACTTAACGAGTTCGTCTCTTCTTTTACTCACTAACTTAACGAGTTATCACGTGACCTATTTTAACCTTTAAGCCTCTAACTTAACGAGTTCTCACGTGACCTCTATACAAAAAAAACTCTAACTTAACAAGTTGTCTAAGCATGCACTGTTCATGATACAAAAGATATAACTTTAAAACATATCATGCTTTTCAATAAAAACACACATTAACTTAACGTTTAGCTAAATGAGAAATTAATGCAATGAAACGACTAGTTATTAACTTCAGATCCAATACAGACAAGTATTTATATCAGTAAGCTTTTTCTGTATTAATTGATGATTTTAATTTCTTTTCACAAGTAATAGTAATTGAGCAAATATGATTATTTTCATTCAGCACACATCATCAAAACAAAAATACTCAATAGATATTGAAGGAGATAAAAAAGAACAAGGTATGTAATTGATTACTTATCCTGGATTTACATTTAAACTTAGTTCATGGAGTTATTCATTAACTCAACGAATTAAGTTCATTGAGTTAGGTGCTAAGTCAACGAAATAATATTCCTACCTGCTAACATTTACTGAATTTACTATAAAATCTTTTACATTGAGTACAATGCAAAATGTAGGTATGGGGGGGAGGTAATTTGATTAACAACCAAGTAATTTTGTTAATTAGTGGAATTAGAATGGTGCTGCAAAAGTTCTATGGAAATTGAAAATTTTTTATGAATTTGCTGTAACTATCTGATAATTGAGATTATCAAATTTTTAAGAACTGTAACTACTTGAATGTTATATTTTATAATCTTATATAAGATGCTACAAAATTTTACTATTCATACAAATCTATATAGTATCTTATGTTTTTGCTGAATTTTATGAGTTTAATAGTTTCACAATTTTAAAAGAAAATGCTTAACTGAAACTCAATAAATTATCTCAAATCCTAAAAGAGCTGAAATGTTGATTTTTGGATTAAATGAAATACATATGATCAAGGATACATTTAATTTGATTGATTAAACTTGAAGAATGATTTATGTGTAGATGTTATTAAACTACAGAAAAAGTATGAGCTTATTGATATGGATTCATATTTTCATTAAATAATAGAAGCAGGACTATACGAGATTTGTGTTTTATTGCATTTGTATTGATGAAATACGTATATATACTGTGTTGAAAAGAAAAAAGAGGAAAAAAAGAGAAAAACTTTGAGAGTTTATTGACTTATTTGATCACAAGCCTTTTGTACTTGAGCAGATAGGTATGTAAGGATTGTTGACTTGAAAAAGAAGTGTTTAGAATGAAAAAGTGCATATTATTAACGTTTAAATGATGGTTAATTGCATAATATTTAGCTTATCATATAAGAATTAAGCCATTATGTTATAATTGCACTGTTATATGCCTTAATTGAAGAATTTTCTTAATTTGGGGAAATTAATGTTAATTTAGTACATTTATGAATTGTCGGTAAGTTGCAAGTTGTGAAATTCTTAAGTATCCGAATTTTCTGATATTTTGGACAGTTATGATTAACATACCAAACAAATTCAGATAGTTATGTTTAATAGACTGAATATGTATCAGATAGTTAGGTTTAAATTACCGAATAGTTACGTTTTGAGAGAATATTTTATTATTTCCTGAAGTACACATGTCGAAACCATAATGAATGACTTAAGTGAACTTTCGGTGAGTTATCTATAACTATCCGAAATTGTAGCTGGGCATCGAATAGTTAGACCTGTAACTTTCTGAAATGTTATTTTATGATTAAACTGCTACTGACACGTGTTGAGATCTAGTAGATTTACTTAAGTTATATATCAGTGAGTTATTTATAATTATCCGAAATGCACCTGAGCATCGAATAGTTAAGTTTATAAGTATCCGAAATGCACCTAAGCATCGGATAGTTAAATTTATGCATGTGTTTTATAGTTAAATCAACGAAGAAAGTCCATTGAGTTATCTGTAACTCCATAGACTATATATTTTCTAACATGCCATGGTAGCGGTTGCAGGAACAAACAGTTGGAGGAGAAAAACCACGTTTGCACGTATCGCGTAGGGAAAGAAATCATCGCTGTTGATACGAATGAAGGAAATTCAACAAACCATTCAAGCAGAAGTAGTTATTATTGAAGAAATATAAAAGAAAAGAAGAAAAAAGAAGAAGTGTGTGATCGATGGGCGAACAGTGTGTGTAGAGGAGGATCGACATCGCAATTCTCTAGAGTACCACACCAACCATCATCATCACCATCACCACACCATAATCACCAACCATTAGAGGTCTGTGAGGATACTTGCCTGATGTCGGGTCGATTCCGAGCCAAACATAGTGCTTGACAACCACTGTGAGGAGTGATCGCATCGCGGGAAGGGAAGCCATTTTCACCAAGCGCCGACTCATATTTCAGGAGATCGTAAAGCTTTTAGCCTTGGCTTCGGGTTGATGCCTGTATGCTGAAGAGGAGATCATCTTGCAATTCTGGACTCGCGATTCTATAGGGAGAGGAGACAGAATTGTAAGTGGTTTAATTTTCAGTGGTGTAATCGCATTGCAAGTAGTGTCGGAAGTATTTACTATCAAGTGAGATTACTTTACATTTCACCTATCGCCCATTTCCATGTTCATATTAAAACAAAAATACCAAAAACAATTTATCTATGTTTGTATGTTGTATTTGAGTGTTGTATTGTTTGTGTTGTATCGTGATTAATGTTATCTTTATCAGTGTTGTGATTATTTTATGTTTATTTTAGATTTATAGTTTACTGAAATTGGTTCGTTCAAAAGACTTAAAGATTTTAATGGTTACTGTTTGAATTATCTGAATGTTAGTATTGCTTAATGATAAATCCAATGTTAACTAGCATTAAAGAGCTTAATTGATGTTATTTACAATCTGTGGAATTGCCCAATGGTTGGCCGAATTTTTCTGTAAATAGCAGTAAAAAAAAGAAAAGGTAGGCTCATAGAGTTAACTTAAGTCCATGAGGTTAGTCCGTTGAGATAGCCATAACTCAACGAACTTAGTCCGTTGAGTTAACTATAAGTCAACGAAGAGCTTATTAAATATATAAATTTGATTGTTAACAAACGAACAGTTCTCAAGTTCGTCAGCAATTCCCTATGGGATCGACCTGTACTTGCACACTGATACAATAGACATTGTGCACTTGCAGTTAAAGTACAAATTGGAATTAATATCTAAATTGTATTAAAGGTTGTTTGTTTATTTCTAAAAGAAAGAATAGGCATAAAGATAAATTAATTAAGTAAAACAGAAGTAATAAATCCAAGTTTTTCTAGTGTAGTGTTGGGAAAATCTAAACAAGTTTTATGGTGCCGTTGCCGGGGAATTGAATTGAATTGACTTGAATTGAATTAAGCAACTGTTAGAGTTGTTTCATTTTAATAGCCAGAGTTGTGTGTTTTCTTCTGTAATTGAGAATATAGCATATGCTTACGCTCAAAGATTTCTGAAACCTGTAATTAGCATATGTGAATTCTGCAATTTTGAAGGACACGACATTTCTGATTGTTTGAAATTGAAACGTTTACAGATTGTTAGATCCCATGAACAACAAATGAATTATCCTCAATATAATAGAGCTGAGTATGAGAATCCTATAGTTTACTCAACTAATGGTCAGTATAGAATGTGTAATATGATGAGAGACATTGAAGTTTGGGATAGCTACGACAGACTAGAGCATAGTATAGAGCAAAATTTGGACAAACTGGAATACTTTGTGTGTCAACAACAAGAAGTCAACCAATTAAACTATAAGGAGGCATATTCAGAACCTAAACAGGATATAATTTACGAAACTGAAAAAGCCATAAAGAAAATTGATCAACAATTGAATGCAATGAAATTAGATGATCTGGAACAAAAATTAAAAGCATTAGACGAAAATGCAATGAAAATACAAGTTATGCAACAGAACAATGAAAATTATAATGTTATAGACCTGCATAATTTGCAAAATATATAGCAAATAGAAAAGACTAATGCAAGAGAATTTAAAGAATGCACTTTAACACTAAAAACAATTGAAGATCATAATCACATAAATGATATACAAAAACATCATGAAAGTAATGAAAATCTAGAAATTGTTTGTGTAACATTAAGATCTGGAACTGATATGCCACCAAGAACTCAAAATGAAAATGATATGAAGGTGGACAAGAGAAAAAATCAAAATGATAATGAAAATGCAATAGCTGAAAATCTAGAAATCACTGAAGAACAATTTGAATCGGCAAATGAAGCTAAAAATGATCAAACATATCAACTAAAAGAAAAAGAGTCTTTGAAATCAAAATCTTTAGCACCCTATCCTGAAAGATTACAACAAACAATACCTGAAAGACAAGAGAAAATCAGAGAAATTTTTGAAAAAGTGCAAGTTAACATTCCTTTGTTAGATCTATTGCAGAAAATGCCACCTTGTGCTAAATTTCTGAAGGATTGGTGTACTAAGAAAAGAGAGCGGAAAATTCTTAGAAATGTCTTTTTAGTTGAGCAAAGTAGTTCCCTATTTCTACCACAAATTCCTAAGAAGTTATCTGATCCTGGAATCCCTGTTATATCATGCACCATAGGAAATACCATTTTAGAAAGAACATTAATAGACTTAGGTGTAGGTATAAATGTTATGCCAAGTGATATATTTGCATCCTTAGGATTAGAAGACTTAACTCCTACTAGTATGGTTATTCAATTAGCAGATAGAAGTATAAGATACCCTAGAGGAAAAATAGAGGATGTCTTAATTAAAATCAAAAATTTTATATATCCTATTGATATTGTAATTTTAGATTCCCAACAAATTAAGCATAAAAATAGTGATACATCTTTAATTTTGGGAAGGCCATTTTTAGCAACATTAGGGGCTGTTATCAATTGTAAAACTGGAGTAATGAAGTTAGCATATGGTAATGAGGATACTCAATTAAATATTTTCAAACCAGAAAGGTTTAAAGAGTTAGAAATGTCCTTACATACCATAGACTTTTTAGAGGATGAAGGAGATATGCTAGATGATGTAATTCAAGAAGAATTAAATAGGCAAATCAATTCTGAAATTTTAGAAGAAAGTGAAAGCATAAATATAGAAGGAGATCGGAAAGAAATTAATTTAAAAAATGATGATGTTCAGTTAGGAGCTTTAGCTTCTGATGGGCAGCATTTAGAATTAAAACCTTTACCTCCTGAATTAACCTATATATTTCTGGAAGATAAACGAACCTGTCTAATCATTATTGCTTCAGATTTAAAAGAGGATCAAATAGCTAAATTAAAAGATGTAGTAAAAAGTTATAAAGAAGCAATAAGATGGACTATGACTGATATAAAAGGGTTAAGTTCAACTTTATGCTGTCACCACATATATTTAGAAGAGAATGCTAAACCTGTTAGAATTCTTGAGAGGAGATTAAATCCAAACCTTAAAGAAGTAGTCAGGAAGGAAATAGTTAAATGGTTAGATAATGATATAATTTATCCGATTTTTGATAGCTCGTGGGTTAGTCCAATCCATGTAGTTCCCAAGAAATCAGGATTAACAGTTATTAGGAATGAAAGTCAAGACTTGATCCCTAGTAGAATTCAATCAGGCTAGAGAGTATGTATAGACTATAGAAAGCTGAATGCTGTGACTAGGAAAGATCATTTTTCCTTACCTTTTATAGATCAAATGCTGGAAAGATTAGGAGGGCAAGAATATTTTTGTTTCCTAGATGGGTATTCAGGGTATAATCAAATTCTAGTAGCATTAGAGGATCAAGATAAAACAACTTTCACCTGTTCTAATGGAACTTATGCTTTTAAAAGAATGTCATTCGGATTATGCAATACGCTAGCTACCTTTCAAAGGTGTGTGCAGGGCATATTTACTGGAATGACTAAAGATTTTTTAGAAATATTTATGGATGATTTTACTGTATATGACAACTCATATGAAGTGTGTTTAAGCAATTTAGACCAAATATTAAAATGCTGTGTGGAAAAAAAATCTGGTTTTAAATTGGGAAAAATGTCACTTCATGATTAAACAAGGAATAGTCTAAGGGCATGTTGTTTCTAAGAAAGGGTTGGAAGTAGATAAAGCTAAAATAGAAGTAATTTCTAATCTACCAGAACCTAAATTAGTAAAAGATATTAGATCATTTCTAGGACATGCTGGTTTTTATAGAAGATTTATTAAAGACTTTAACAAGATAGCTAGACCTTTAACTAATCTATTAAAAGATGTTCCATTTAACTTTGATAAAAATTGCAAGGAAGCATTTTTCAGACTTAAAACTAATTTAATTTCAACTCCTATAATTCAAGCACCTAATTGAAACCATCCATTTGAATTAATGTGTGATGCTTCCGATTTTGTTGTAGGAGCAGTGTTAGGACAGAAGATAGAAAAATCTCCTAGAGTGATTCATTATGCAAGCAAAACCTTAAATGATGCTCAAGTTAATTACACAACTATTGAAAAAGAATTATTAGCTGTTGTGTTTGCTTTAGAAAAGTTTAGATCATATCTAATTGGAGCTAAAGTAATAGTATACACAGATCATTCAGCTCTAAAACATCTAATAAAGAAAAAGAAATTAAACTTAGATTGATCCGATGGATATTATTATTACAAGAATTTGATCTAGAAATTAAAGATAAAAAAGGTTGTGAGAATGTAGTAGCAGATCATTTATCAAGATTACAAATAGAAAAATCAAATATTGAAATTAAGGATAATTTTCCTGATGAGCAATTAATGACCATTAACACAATACCTTAGTATGCAGACATAGTTAATTACTTAGTTACTGGTTTAACACCTAAGAATTGGAATAGATAGGATAAGAAATTATTTTTCTCAAGAGTAAAATATTACTATTGGGAAGACCCATACTTATTTAAGAAATGTCCTGATCTGGTTTTAAGGAGGTGTGTTCTAGAAACTGAATATCCGAGCATATTGTCTTTCTGTCATGACCAAGCTTGTGGAGGGCATATTGGTTCAGGGAAAACTACTGCAAAAATTCTGCAATGTGGGTTTTACTGGCCAACACTATTCAAAGATGCTCATAAATATTGCTTAAGTTGTTTAAGATGTCAACAAATAGGAAGAATATCAAAGAGGAATATGATGCCTCTTAATCCTATTGTTGAGGTTGAAATCTTTGATGTGTGGGGAATAGATTTTATGGGTCCATTTCCTATGTCTAATCAATTTAATTACATATTGTTGGGGGTGGATTACGTCTCTAAATGGATAGAAGCTATTCCTACAAAAACTAATGATAACAAAGTGGTAATACAATTTATAAGAACAAATATATTTTCCAGATTTGGAATACCTAAAGCTATTAACAGTGATGGAGGAACTGATTTCTATAATAGAAGTTTTGAAACCTTAATGAAGAAATATGGTGTAAACCACAAAATTGCAACATCATATCGTCCGCAAACAAGTGGACAAGTAGAAAGTGCAAACAAACAAATTAAATTAATCTTGGAAAAAGTAGTAAATCCTACTAGAATAGATTGGGCTAAAAGATTGATAGATGCACTTTGGGCTTATAGAATTGCTTATAAAACAAGCTTAGGTATGTCACCTTTTAGGCTAGTATATGGAAAAAGTTGTCATTTACCTGCTGAAATAGAACATAAAGCTTATTGGGCATTAAAAACTCTGAACACTAATTTAAATCAAGCTGTTGAAAATAGGAAAATGCAACTAATTGAATTAGAAGAATTTAGAAATGAAGCTTATTCGAAGACTGTAAGAGAAAAAGAAAAAATTAAATTTTGGCATGATAGAAAAATTATTCCTAAAAGCTTTGAAATAGGATAAGAAGTATATCTTTATATGGCTAGACTCCATAACCATCCAGGAAAATTGAAATCTAGATGGGCAGGACCTTACATAGTTCAAAATATTTATCCTTATGGAGAGTAAATGGACAAAGACTTAAACCTATTCTGAAAACACCAAAAAGCTCCTTTGGAATTATAGAAGAAGTCAGAGTAAAGGACTACTCGAGCTTTACTTAGTAAGAATTCAGTTTTTATGTTTATAAATATATATATATATAAAAAAAACATTAAAAATATATATAAAACATAAAATTCATTACGGTTCAACCAACTGGATCCATCAGTATGACCAAAACATAAAAAATATGTATATTAATTTTCAAAAAAAAAAATATATATTGGTATTACCGAAACATAGTATCGGTTCAACCGAAAGAAAAATAACAAAAATAAAAAATACTTAGGTCTGACCGAAACATAGTATCAGTTAAACTGGTAAAAAAATAGAAAAACTATTCTCTATAATATTTTTATTATATTTGCTTGTACGGGGAGTCCGTTGAGTCTTTAGTTAGTCAACGAGCTTATTCCGTTGAGTTAACTGTAACTCAACAGAGTACTGTAGCTAAGACCTCAGATAAAATAGTAATAGTTGGTTCGGGAAATGACCCGATTACCCGCCTAAACTTAGGACTTATTTAAACTAAAACCTAAGGTTTTGGGGGCATTATCTGGCAAATCATTTAGAATCTAGAACAGTAGAAATCATAGCGATTCCGTGCTGTTGTGTAACTCCATGATGAGGAAGATGATGCTTGAATTCTAAGAAGAGGCAACTGAAGGACAAGAGGAGCCGACTGCTGAAAGACCTATTTCTGAGGAGTAGCCGCTTGGACCTTTAGTCCCACCATTTAAGCCGTTGGCACAAGTAGAAATGATGGGGCCTTCCACTGAAGAAGAAATAAGAGAATTTGTAGAACTAGTTCAAGTTAGGAAGAACCAAGGAGAATCAGAAGATTTGACAATGGCCAAAGCACACCTAGTGTTTGATGCACTTTACAAAAAGAGGGCTGCAGAAAAGTTGAAAGCCCAATATAAAATCAAAGTGGAACAGCATCACGCAGCTACTACTAGAACTGTTGCCAAACCTGTTGCAAAAGGAGATGAAGCTGGTCCTTCGAGACTAGTAATTATAGGAAAAGTTAAACAGGAAGAGCCAGTACCTATGGCTCGAAGGCCTACAGAGCCTACTTTTGTAGATTTAATTTCAGAAGATAAAGAGGAAGAATAGGCACAACTAATCAGAAAAAAGAAAGGAAAAGAAAAAGTGCTTGAATATGAGGAAATTAAATCTGAAGTACCAATTTTTACAGGGCCTGTAGAGCAGATTTTTATTAACCTGCTATCCGATTCTGAGGAGGAGCAGAAGGAGCAAAGAAAAGAAAAGAATTAGGCTGAAATTAGTCTATAGCTTGTACAAGAAGAAATAGAAAGTAGGGCAAAAACTGAATTGCCCGTGACTCCATCCCAATCTGTTACAGAATCAGAAAGAATAATAACAGAACAGATTGGTAGTCAGGAGGAGCAAGAAAGAGCAGAAAATGAAGAGGTTGAAAGAAGCCATTTGGACAAAACTAATTTCAAAGATTCCACTAAAGAGCAAGAAACTCTTCAGCAAATTATGGAAAGAATTCAAGAAAGAGTGGAGAGTTATGCTGGCTCACCACCAAAGACAGAAGCAAAAGCAAAAATTTAGAAATTTGAAGAGAATGTCCAAATGCAGCCTATGCTAGAAGAAGATCAAGAACAAACCCCTTAGGAGAAACAAAGTCACCTTCCTAACCCGACTGAAACAACAATTTTGAATGAAGTACATTTTTGTAGTTAGGAAGCTTATACCAAATATCAAGAAATAAGGGGTTACGATATTATTTACAGTAGACCAGTAAATTGGGATGGAATGCAAGAAATCAAAGATCTATTTGAATTCCAAGGTCTACAGCAATTCATTTCACAAGAGAGAGGGCATGTAGTATATGAAAATTTAGTGCCCTGTTTTTATGCTAATTTGAGAGAAGGAGAAGGAGGATTAATTTCAAACGTGGAGGAAGCTGATGTATAGATAACACCAGAGCTTCTCCACAATATTTGTGGTTTAAAGAATGAAGGAATAACAATTTTGGAAGATACAACTGTAGTGGAATGGACTGAACAGCAAATTAAGGATTGTTTAGCTATCAATCCTGGTGTGCCATTATTAAACAGATTGAAGCATTTAAATGGTAAAGCACACATGGTAGCTAACATTCTGATTAAGAATGTCTATCAACGATAGGGCCATGACATAGAATTAAGTCAATTTGTCAAATGGGCCACATATGCAGTTGTAAATAAGATCCAAATAAATTGGTCTACAGTTTTCATCTCCAAGCTGAAAACAGTGAAGAAGAAATTATTTTATGAAGATTTGATTCCACTGCTGATGGTGGACTGTATCGATTTCACTAAGTGGACATCAAAAAGGATCAGATCAAGAACCATTTTAGTGAAAGAATATAGAAATTTTGTAGCTGCAGAACTAGCTGTACCTTCTAGAGGAATTACAGGAGCAGTAGAGAGAATTAATCAATTAGAGCTTCAATTAGAAAAACTCCAGAAGGAAGTAGATGAACTTAGGCATAGAGATTAAATTGTATTGTTCGTCTACTTATGTAAAGTTGTATGAAATTGTATGATGTACTTGTAATGTAATTGATTCATATTAATGAATATAATTTTTCAGATGCAATTTTCATACGTGTTTTGGATGTGAAATGAATGGAATTTATTGAATATTATGTCATTGTGGAACTTTATGAATGAATATGTAACAGATTTACAATTTGCTGAATGACAGGATAACTGCTTAAAAATTTCTGCATGTTATAAGGTAAAATGTAAATTCTTCAT
The DNA here is from genome assembly GCA_036874045.1 of Cymodocea nodosa. Classification (NCBI taxonomy): domain Eukaryota; kingdom Viridiplantae; phylum Streptophyta; class Magnoliopsida; order Alismatales; family Cymodoceaceae; genus Cymodocea; species Cymodocea nodosa. The sequence goes on from JAZBRI010000011.1 coordinate 1,419,620, forward strand.
AACATAAAATGACCTGCAAGTTAAATCTTTATATAATGTTCAGATTTAAATGTATTTTAATCAAAATGATGCATTAATGACATAGATTTAACTTTATTACAGTTAGCAGAATGAAAAAGAAAGAAAAAAGAACAGAGAGGAACTTACGAGAGTAGAACTTAGAAGTTGCTAAGTATTAACTCAACGAAGTAAGTCCGTTGAGTTAATCGTAACTCCACGAGGTCAGTAATATAATATAAGGTCACTCCGTTGAGTTATCAATAACTCAACGAAGTTAGTCTGTGGAGTTAGCAACAGTAACCAACTATATTCTGTTGAGTTTTCTGTAACTCAACGAGGTTAGTTTGTGGATTAAGCAGAACAGTTATTCTTTTGACCACGAACGAAACTTCGTCAGTTTAGCGGTTACCAAAATTTGAAACTAGTAGTAGTACACGTACCCATTAAAACAGGAACCACGATGCATGTTGCAAGACACGTTCTTGCAACGAGATTTATTCACTTTATGGATGCGCAGTATATATATAAAACAGAATGTTATTTACGGGTACCAGCACTTTTAAAAGAAAGGAGAATGCATTAGAGGAACTAGAAGGAGAAGCAGCTGATTCAACTTCATCCGACAACCAATATTTATAGAATGGAAAGCTTTAGACTGGTATCTAATTAATCTTCTGCTATTTATTTATGAGCACATGGACTCATTCTCTAAGCACTAAACGATTAGTAAGAACACCTACCTAGGAATTTTCATTGTAGAGGAGTACTGAAAAATTTTCTGAACTGAACTTTAACGAAATTCTTTACGGTGTAGCTAACCTTTCTTTAAAAGAGAACGTAGAGATGGCTGCGCCAGTAGAAAAACCATTAGGAGAGATTTTGTATCCTGAATTAATTGATGAACCTTCATGTATTCGATTGCCAAACTTTGAGGGAGATAGGTTTGAACTGAAATCTAATTATATTAATCAATTGCCAAATTTTCATGGATTAGAAAGAGAGGAAGCCTAATATTTCCTTAGAGAATTTAACGAAGTTTGTCAAATGATGAAAATGTTGAACATGAGTATAGATGCTATTAAACTTAGATATATTCCTTTTTCTTTAAAAGACACAGCTAAGAGATGGTTATATACTATGTCGCCTGATTCAATTTCTACATGGACTGAATTTTGCTTTATTTTTCTGGAAAAATATTATCCAACACATCAAACGATTAAAAAGAAGAAAGAAATATTAATGTGTAGCCAAAAACAAGGTGAATCATTCTGAAAATATTTTCAAAGATTTAAAGATTTACTAACTCAATGTCCACATCATGCAATGAGTAGGGCACAACTAATAGGTATAATTTATAAAGGCATAGATGTTTCAACGAAATCTTTATTAGAATCTACTTGTCAAAATGGATTTTTAAAGTTATGTAGTGAAGAAGATGGGCATATTTAGAAAATTTTGCAAAAAGAACTACATAGTGGGAAAATTTAGTTGAAGCTGTTGCAGATAAAAGAATATTGCCAAGAGGAATGCATGAAATAAATTCCAATACTATGCTTGAGGTGAAATTAAATGAATTAACAAAGAAAATAGAAGAGTTATCATTAAATCAAAAGCTAGCAGAAAAGAATGCAAACATAAATGACTTAGATATTATTTATGCTAGAAGCCAAAGAGATAACTTGGGAAATTCTTATCATCCTAATTGGAGAAATCACCCGAATTTATCTTGGAGAAACAACAATTTCCAGGGAGGAGGAAATATAATGAGAACATAAGTTATGAAGTATTACTTGAACAAGGATCTATAATAGAGAAATTAGAAAAGATAATCCAACAAGTAAACAATCGTCTAGAATTTATATTTGGAAATGCTGCAATTCAAAATCAGAATAGAAATATATCACTTAGACAGAAGGAACCAATGGAAGTTAGACCTACTAGAGGATTGCCAATACAAGCTATACCTAATCCTGTCAATAGAACAGTTAATGAAATTGATACCTCTTCTAGGAGGGCAGTTGAATGAAGTAGCATATCTGAAGCAACTATCTGTATGTATATATGTTTTTTATTTTTAGTTATTAGTATTGTAGAGTTAATTTTTAACTCAACGAACTTAGTCCGTTGAGTTATGCCTTAACTCCACGAGGGTGTGCAGTAGTTATGTTAATTTTTGTCTCTGCTAAATTTTTGTTTGTGTTTTACAAAATCGACAAATGGAATTGATGCAATTACCATTGGATGCACTAAGGGAAGTACTAAGTAACTTGTCAGCTAAAGATCTGTGCAGGCTGTGTTGTGTATCAAAGGAAATTAAAGACTATATTGAAGAAAAATATTTTCAGGGATTACAAGCTGCAAAAATGACTAAGATTAGAGATGGATTCATATGGAGGTCATTTAATCGTAGTTCAAATACCCATGAATATCTGGCTATGGAAGAAACTACTGGAATTCCACCCAATGCATTAGAAGAAATAAATCATATTATGGGGATAGATGAAGGATTAATCATATATAAGACGAGACCAAGGTATGCAAGTTTATTATTACCTGATATTTTGATAAGAAATCCTATAACAGAAGAAGAATGGAATATAGGAAGACCTAATAGATTTGAAGCACCAACTGTAAATTGTAGGTCAGCTTTAATATTTTTTGATAAAAATTTTGCAATTCCTAAAAAATTATATTATTGGAGACCTACAGGAAATTGGAGTGAAGATTTACGCTTAAGTGTGTACAATTTTCTAAATAGATCTTGGAATGAAAACATTATAATATATCTAGGATAGAAATCATTAATTAACCAAACACATGTCATACTTAATGGATATATCTATTTAGTCACAGAGATATCAATAGCATATAGATCTGATTTATACATAGTGAGCATAGACAATTATGAAGATTATATAGAAATTTTACCTATACCGAGTGAAATAGCTAAACCACCATCTACAGAATTTAATGAAATTCAAATAGGAATGTGGTATAATGAAGAAGATGATCCTACTTTATGTTTGATAAGATGGTGGGATGAACTGATGAAATTTCAAATATGGATTATGGAAGACATGAATGAATGGAAGTGGGAAGAGGAGTATATTGAAATAGATGTAGAAATAGAAACTGCTACATTACCCTAGAATCAAAAAGGATCCCTTTCTGCATTAAATATCATTAATGGTAATACACTCGTATTTGAAATTTATAATATATTGCATGTTTACAAATTAAAAAGGAACAAGAATTGCATTAAAACAGAATTAATAGTAAGAAGAGTTATGCCTAAAAAGTTTGCTTGGACTGATACATTTATTCCACTTGTTTCTACTTTTCAATCATGTTCTTAAGATGTGATTTTGTGTGTTTAATGTTGTGTATTCTGCATTTATTTAAAAAAAAAAAAAAATTGAAGTTTTCATGTTCATTTTATAAAAATAAAAACAAACAAAACAAAATATCAATCCAGTTTGTTGGTATCTGTTCTGGGAAACCAACTGGCTTGCTTGTGAGCCACTAAAGGCATATGAGCCTGGGTTCCACACAAGACACTAATTTATTAATATCTGTTAAATGTTATTTTGTTTTATATTTTGCTTTTATCTGTGAATGAAAAGTTTTTCAGAATCAAAAATCAGAATATGCAGAAGGAGATACAAATGAAACAAGGTATGTAACTAATTACTCATCCTGAATTTTAAATCAAGCAAAACTGTATTCATGCCTGCTACAATTACTGTATTTATTGTCAAATCTTTTACATTGAGGACAATGCAAAATGTAGGTATGGGAGGGAGGTAATTAAAGTAACAGCCATGTAAGTTTGTTAATTAAAGGAATTAAAATGGTACTGCAAAGTTTTGAGGAAATTGAAAATTTTTATGAACTTGCTGTAACTATCCGATAATTGAGATTGTAAAATTTTCTATAACTGCTTGAATGTTATATTTAGAAGGCTATATAAGATGCTACTGAATTTACTATTTATGCAAATCTAGATATAGTATCTTATGTTTTTCTGAATTTCATGAGTTTAACAGTTTCACGATTTTAAAATGAAATCAGAATGCTTAATAAAAAATTAGTAAATTATCTGAAGTCCTGAAAGAGCTGAGATGTGAATTCTAGATTAAATGAAACACGTATGATTCAAGATACATTTAATTTGACTGATTGAACTTGTAGAATGATTTATGTGTAGATCTTGTTAAACTACAGAAAAAGTATGAGCTTATTGAGATGGATTCATATTTTTAGTAAATGATAGAAGCAGGACTATATGAGATTGGTGATTACTACATCTGTATTAATGAAATATGTACATATATAGTACGTGATTAATGTTTTGTTTTGTGTGTTGAAAAAAAAAAAAGGAAAATTTTGAGAGTTTATTGACTTGTTTGATCACGAGCCTTTTGTACTTGAGCAGATAGGTATGTAAGGATTGTTGACCTAAAAAAGAACTCTTGAAATCTAGCAACCTAAGATCTTGATCAGATCTGGGATTGTTGACTGAAAGCTCGTTACATGGGTACATTAGAAAGCTCTTATATGATTCAAGCTTGTGAAATTAACTTTTAAAGTACGAATATATATATATATATATATATATATATATACATATACTGTTCTGAAAAGATACAAGTGTTTTGTGAAATATAGATATCTTATGAATCGAGTATATTTTCTGTTATCTAGAATTGCTGAAATATGAATCTGGAATTGACTTTTGAATTTGTTTAATGGAGATACAATTCTTTATTCTGCTTGTCTTATTCGGATTGAATTGGATTGTACTTTGATTCGTATGTTGTTGAAATTTCTTCTAGAAATCTTATTGAAAAATTCAGGATGACAAATGATGGAAAGAATAAACGATAATATAATTAACACCTATATGATGATGATATACTTTGTATGTAATTTACATATATTCTAAATATCTTTGCAGGTTGATTACTGAAACATACAGAATATATTTTTATGCTGAATAGAAGAAAAACAAAGGGGAAGAATTAATTCTAGCACTTTTAAAGACCAATTAATTAGATCTTAGTTTGCTAAGGGACTAGCAAAATTTAGGTATGGGGGAAGTGTTTAGAATGAAAAAGTGCATATTATTAACATTTAAATGATGGTTAATTACATAATATTTAGCTTATCATATAAGAATTAAGTCATTATGTTATAATTGCACTGTTATATGCCTTAATTAAAGAATTTACTTAATTTGGGGGAATTAATGTTAATTTAGTACATTTATGAACTGTCGGTAAGTTGCAGGCTGTGAAATTCTTAAGTATCCGAATTTTCTGATATTTCGGACAGTTATGTTTAACATACCAAACAAATTCAGACAGTTATGTTTAATAGACCGAATATGTATCGGATAGTTATGTTTAAATTGCCAAATAGTTATGTTTTGAGAGAATATTTTATTATTTCCTGAAGTACACGTGTCGAAACCATAATGAATGACTTAAGTGAACTTTCAGTGAGTTATCTATAACTATCCGAAATTGCAGCTAGGCATCGAATAGTTAGACCTGTAACTCTCTGAAATGTTATTTTATGATTAAACTGCTGCTGACACGTGTTGAGATCTGGTAGATTTACTTAAGTTATATATCGGTGAGTTATTTATAATTATCCGAAATGCACCTGAGCATCGAATAGTTAAGTTTATAAGTATCCGAAATGCACCTGAGCATCGGATAGTTAAATTTATGCACGTGTTTTATAGTTAAATCAACGAAAAAAGTCCGTTGAGTTATCTGTAACTCCACGGACTATATATTTTCTAATATGCCATGGTAGCGGTTGTAGGAACAGACAGTTGGAGGAGAAAAACCACGTTTCCATGTATCGCGCAGGGAAAGAAATCATCGCAGTTGATACGAATGAAGGAAATCCAATTGACCATTCAAGCAGAAGCAGTTATTACTAAAGAAATATAAAAGAAAAGAAGAAAAAAGAAGAAGTGTGTGATCAATGGGCGGACAGTGTGTGCAGAGGAGGATCGGTGTCGCAATTCTCTAGAGTACCACACCAACCATCATCATCACCATCACCACACCATAATCATCAACCATCGGAGGTCTGTGAGGATACTTGCCTGATGTTGGGTCGATTCCGAGCTAAACACAATGCCTGACAACCACTGTGAGGAGTGATCGCGTCGCGGGAAGGGAAGCCATTTTCACCAAGCGCCGACTCATATTTCAGGAGATCGTAAAGCTTTTAGCCTTGGCTTCAGGTTGATGCCTCTATGTTGAAGAGGAGATCATCTTACAATTCTGGACTCGTGATTCTATAGGGAGAGGAGACAGGATTGTAAGTGGTTTAATTTTTAGTGGTGTAATCGCATTGCAAGTTGTGTCGGAAGTATTTACTGTTAAGTGAGATTACTTTACATTTCACCTGTTGCCCATTTCCATGTTCATATTAAAACAAAAATACCAAAAACAATTTATCTATGTTTGTATGTTGTATTTGAGTGTTGTATTGTTTGTGTTGTATCATGATTAATGTTATCTTTGTCAGTGTTGTCAGTGTTTTATGTTTATTTTAGATTTACAGTTTACTGAAATTGGTTCGTTCAAAAGACTTAAAGATTTTAATGGTTACTATTTGAATTATTTGAATGTTAGTATTGCTTAATGATAAATCCAATGTTAACTAGCATTAAAGAGCTTAATTGATGTTATTTACAATCTATGGAATCGCCCAATGGTTGGCCGAATTCCTCTATAAATAGTAGTAAAAAAAAGAAAAGGCAGGCTCGTGGAGTTAACTTAAATCCACGAGGTTAGTCCGTTGAGATAGCCATAACTCAACGAACTTAGTCCGTTGAGTTAACTATAAGTCAACGGAGAGCTTATTGAATATATAAATTTGATTGTTAACAAACGAACAGTTCTCAAGTTCGTCAGCAATTCCCTATGGGATCGACTTGTACTTGCACACTAATACAATAGACACTGTGCACTTGCAGTTAAAATACAAATTGGAATTAATATCTAAATTGTATTAAAGGTTGTTTGTTTACTTCTAAAAGAAAGAATAGGCATAAAGATAAATTAATTAAGTAAAACAGAAGTAACAAATCCAAGTTTTTCTAGTGTAGTGTTGGGAAAATCCAAACAGGACTCTTTAAATCTGGAAACCTAAGATCCTTATCAGATCTGGGATTGTTGACTGAAAGCTCGATATATGGGTACACTAGAAAGCTCTTGTATGATTCAAGCTTTTCAAATTAACTTTTAAAGTACAAATATGCATATACTATTCTGAAAAGATAAAAGTGTTTTGTGAAATACAGAAATCTTTTGAATCAAGTATATTTTCTGTTATCTAAGATTACTGAAGTATGAATCTAGATTAGGCTTTTGAAGTTGTTTATTTGAGATACAATTCATTATTCTACTTGTTTTAATCATATTGAATTGGATTGTGTTTTGATTTATATGTAGTTGAAATTTATTCTGGAAATCATATTGGAAAATTGAAGATAACAGATGTTTGAAAAGAAAAAAGATAATATAAATAACACCTATATGATGCTAATATATTTTGTATGTAATTTACATATGTTTTGAATATATTTGCAGGTTGAAGAGGAGAAAACAAAGTTAAAATAGATTACTGAAAAATACAGAATATCTATATAGTAATCTAATTAATTAGTTTGAAGAAGAATGAAATGAAGAATTAATTCTAGCACTTTAGAAAGACCAACTAGTTAGATCTTAGTTTGCTAAGGGACTAGCAAAATTTAAGTATGGGGGAAGTGTTTAGAATAAAAAAATACATAATATTAAGGGTTAAATGATGGTTAATTGCATAATATTTAGCTTATCATATAAGAATTAAGCCATTATGTTATAATTGCACTATTATATGCTTTAATGAAGGAATCTGCATAATTTCAAGGAATTAGCGTTAATTTATTACATTTCTGAACTATCGGTGAGTTACAAGCTTTGAAATTCTTAAGTATCGAAATTTTTTGTTAATTCAGAGAGTTATGTTTAATGTACCGGACAGTTATGTTTTAAACGATAGAAGAAGATTTTATTATTTCTTGAAGTACACATGTTGAAACTTCAATGCATGACTTAAGTGGATTTTCAGTAAGTTATCTGCTAACTATCTGAAATTCATCTAGGCATCGGATAGTTAAGGTTTGTAAGTATTCGAAATATCTAAACTCATAAAGTTAGATTTATGCACGTGTTGAATTTAAATGCTTTATTATGTCACGTGAGATGCACATGTTTAACTCGTTAAGTTAGCATAACTATATGCATTAAGTTACATGAATACACACTAAGATAATGCATTATGTTACTACCTTATTTCTTTATTACATGTGTTTTATAGTTAAATCAATGAAGTAAGTCCGTTGAGTTATCTGTAACTCCATAAACCATTTATTTTTTAATATACCACTATAGTAGTTGCAGAAACAAGACATTCGAAGGAAAACCACGATCACACGTATCACACAGGAATTTACTTGTGGAATGAAGAAGAAATCATTGTTGTTGATATGAATGAAAGAAATCCAACTGATCATCTAAGTAGAAGCAGTTACTACAGAAAGAAATATAAAAGAAGAGGAGAAAGACGAAGAAAGTGTGTGTAGAGGTGGAGGACCACACTAATTGTAGGCAGCGTTGGAAGTTCCCTAAAGCTCCACACCACCACCAAAATCACCAACCATCAGAGGTCTGTGAGGATACTTTTTTGATGTCGAGTCGATTCTGAGCCAAACACGGTGCCTAACAACCACTATGAGGAGTGATCGTGTCGCGGGAAGGGAAGTCATTTTCACCAAGCACCGACTCATATCTCAAGAGATCGTAAAGCTTCTAGCCTTGGTTTCGGGTTGATGCTAGTATGCTGAAGAGGAGATCATCTTACAAATTTGGATTCGCAATTCTATAGGGAGAGGAGGCAGGATTGTAAGTGATTAAGTTTTCAGTGGTGTAATCACGTCGCATGTAGTGACGGAAGTTTTTACTATTGATAGAGATTTTTACATTTCACCTTTCGCTCATCTTCAGGAACATATCAAAATAAAAATACCAAAAACAACAAATTATCTGTGTTTACATTTAGTATTAAAGTGTTGTATTGTTTGTTTTGTATCGTGATTAATGTTATCATTGTCATTATTGTGAATGTTTTATGTTTGTTTGATTCAAAAAATAAAAAAATAGTTTTACAGTTTATTGAAATTGATTCGTTCTAGATACTTAAAGATTTTAATGGTTACTATTTGAAACATCTGAATGTTAGTATTGCTTAATGATAAATCTAATATTAACTAACATTAAAGAGCTTAATTGATGTTATTTACAATCTGTGGAATCGCCCAATGGTTGGCCGAATTTCTCTATAAATAGTAGTATTTAACCGGAAAGATAGGCTCGTGGAGTTAACTATAAGTCTACGAGGTTAGTCCGTTGAGTTAACCATAACTCCACGAACTTAGTCCATTGTGTTAATTGTAACTCAACGGAGTGCTTAACTGAACACACATAAACTCTAATATAACAATCGAAACAGTACACAATTCTTACTCAATCTTTGTGGGATCGACCTGTACTTGCACACAAATATAATATACATTGTGCACTTGTAGTTAAAAGCACAAATTGGATTTAATATCTAATTTGTGTGAAAGGTTGTTTGTTTACTTCTAAAAGTAATTATTTATATAAGCATAAAAGTAAATTAAACAAGCATTTCTAGCACTATTTAACAAATATAAGTTCACAAATCCAATATAAGTCTTTTGGTGCTATTGTATAAGCAAGTTTAAGAATTAACTTAACAACCCCAAACAACTCTCTTGCTTGATATATTAGTTTTGGATTTAAAAGTGTTTTTATGAAGTTTACCTAACTCATATGCATCACACATGAAATCCTTTGAGTATTTAATCTTTAGTAAACCTCTCACTAAATTTTTTCTAGATAATTTATGCAACAACTTCATATTTGTATACCCAATCCTTCTATGCCAAAGATATGCATCACTAGTTTCAGCTAATAAACATGAATTTAAATCAACTACAGTAGAAGGTAAAGATAAAATACATATAGAACATTTTCTTTTAGCAATAAACTTAAGTTCATTTGTAATTTTATCAATAATTTTGCATACATTATCTTCAAACAATACATGGTATCCATTATCAATTAGTTTTATAACACTCAGCAAATTAAATCCTAGGTTTTCTACATACAGTACATTTGAAATAACACAAGTAGAAGTTATTTGAATATTGCCCATATCTATGATTTTATCTTTGCTTTTGTTTCCAAATATTACACTTCCTTTCTTGGTATATGAAAAATTTTTCTATAGGATTTTCTATCTAGTCATATGACTTGATGCTCCATTATCCAAAATCCATTTTGATGCTATTTTCTCCTGCAAAACAAATTAAGAAGAACTATTTCTTGGTACTCAATGCCTTTGAGGACTAAGTTTATTAAAAGTATATTTCTTCTTTTTGTTTAAAAATAGTCTAACATTATCATTTACATTCTTATTAGTTGTAAGTGCTATTGATTTATCATTAGCTTCATACTCACTTATAGAATTATTACTCTTATTAATATTTCTTTTATTTTCAAATGTAGTATAACTAAGACCAAATCGATTTTTATCAGATGTTAATTTATTTTGGTCATGCTCATACATTTCAATAAGTTCATACCAATATTTTGTACTTGTATTTAAATTTTCAGTACATACAAAATCTTTTTCTACACATGAATTTTTAGATAAAGAACATGTAGAACCAGTAATTGGTTTAATACTACTGTTTTGAATTTCATGCTCAAGTTTCTAAATTTCTAGTTTACTACAATTGTTTGAAATTTTAGAAACATTAGTAACTAAATTTCTAGAACAAGAAATAAGATTTTTAGAAACATTGATAGCATTGTTAGAAGTACATTTAGATGAATCACATTTGTTTATATTATTACTACATGATTCATCCCTTGAAGTACCTACTTCTACATATTTATTACCTTGTTTCATGATAAAAGGAATTTTAGTATTCGATTTACTTGAATTGCAACTAATAAATCCTTTGTTGGTGTAACACTTTTATGTGTTGTTAAATTAAACGGAAAAAGTACAAATTTTACATTTATAATCGCAAGCGCATGGTGACCATTGTAATAAGTATGTGCAAGTACGGGTCGAATCCACAAGGAGTTTGTCTAAATTAATTTTATTGAAATGATTATCTGATAAAATACCCACACTAAATTAACTCATAATTAAACTCTAATTACTTGATATTAATATACAAAATTCGTAGAACAATTAAGGATTAAAAGATTACCCCTAAAATCCAATTAATTCTTAAGTTATCATAAGGTATTCAAGAAATCAATGAGTATTAATCCTGAAATCATAGAAATTATGCTTAACTTTTAACTCTAATAACTTCCAACCTAAACATTTAAAAATCTAGAATAAATAACGATTGGGAAGATCCTCGAAATATCTTTAAAATGATAGTAATTTCGTGGATTAACTCAACTTAAAACGTTGGCAATATCTTATTTAAGAAAGGGGTGTAGACGGTTATGGAAACTTTCCATAAACGCACCTTTGGTGCAAAAATTAGATCTCTATCAAATCTTCATGAAACGTTACAAAATAAATGCACCTTGAAAGTAGATCCATTACACTAATAATGAAAATTTACAGAACCAAATTTCACAAAACATACAATGCAAGCATTGCATAAGTGTCAAGCTCAAAACTGGCACTCGACAGAGGTTCAAAACTGCTAAGATCTTTAGAAATTAAAATTGAAAACCTTCAAAAAACATTCTAAAAAAAATTGAAACTTTGCAAACATGTTCTACACTTATAGTGCTTACAAAACCAGACAAAAAATGAAATTTAGAAGTGACGAACAAGCAAATACAACTAGAACAAAAACTACAAACATTTTGGAAATCTAAGAAATGTAAAATTGCATTCACAAATTATACAATCACATTCATTCACACTATACACATGATATGAACCATTCTTTATATCAATCAACATCAAAATAGTATATGAAATTTAATTTAAAACATTTAAAATAAAGATTCATGCATGAAATTTCGTTCTTCAACACATTCAAACCATGCTCATACATATAAAATTTCAAAATATGAAAACCTAGTATGAGGATTTCTCCTTTCCATCATACCTTTAAGTCTTCCACTTTTCTTCAAGCAAGAACTCCCCAAATTCCTTGAAACCAATGCTCCACAAGGTTGTCACCACCTGTAGCGCGTCCAAGTGAAGCTTTTAGGGTTGCCTTGAAGAAGATGGGTGCACGTCCTCAAGATCTAGCCTCCAAGACCCACAACTTTGGATTCCACGTCTAAGGATGATGCTTCCTATTACTCAACCCTGAAGATCATAACCTTTTGCTCCACTCCAAATTAGTCACACGAGCCTCCCAATCCACTAAGAGCAACACCAAAGGGAAATCCTAACGTATGGCCATCTAAATTAAAGAGAAGGTGTCTTCTAGGAAGAGGAGAAGACGCCAAGGCTCACCATTCTTGAAGTGAGCTTGTTCAAGATCAAGGAGAAGATAGGACTTGCCGAATGGAGCTGTTGGAAGGATTGGAACTGTTGGCTGCAATTTGTTTGGAAGAGGAGGAGATAGCCTAGGTTTGAGTGGCCAAGCACTTTACATAGTCTAGGCTATTCTTGCTTGATCTCCAATAAGTCACATCCAATGGCCCATGTTTTTTCCTCTTTGATCCACCTTGATTTCATGATTTATTGACCTATAAAACTCAAAACCAAGTTGGATGCAAATATACATTGAATATAAATGATATGATGCAAATATAGTATATATGCATGCATGAGTTACCATATATGGAAGGATGCCAAATTAGGAAGGTTTTGGTCCACAACTTCTTCACATGTGCATACATGAATTACATAAAGTTCTTTAGTTTAACATCATATTTAAGTGATTTGGCAATCATACAATGTAAGATCATCTGTATCACAAGAGGGAGGTGAATTGTGTCTTTAGTAATTAAACTAGCGGATAAAACAAGAGCACAAAACACTTGTAAATGAAATTCTATTCTTTTATTTCAAGATAGAATTTACAATATCTTTTCAGCTCAATTCCCTTCTTGACGGTTTTGATATAGTAATTTTTGATATACAATTCAAATAGGAAAACAAAGCTCTTTTTCAAAACTAATTTTGAATTGTATAAAACCTAATCTTTATGCACACAGCTCTTTTCTTTCTCTTTGCTCAGCTTCTATATCTCTTCTTCTCTAGTTGTCAAATTTCCAGACTTCTTGCGTTTGCAGCTCCTTTTCTAAAATTGCTTGGAATTTCGAACTTCTTCTGATGTTGGAGAACTTTTTAGAATATGAATATTCAAACTTAACTTTTTAGTTAGGGATCCAGATTGAATATTCAGACTTGGTTTTTGAGATTGGGATCTTCTATTGTAATGTAGCTTGTACTTTTTATCTATAGTCAAACTCTGTTGTCTTTCACGTTCAGCATATTCATCCACTTGATCCACAATCCATAATCCACGTACTAATTTTCTCTTTAATCCAATTACTTTCTATTTAAATTTCCACTTTCTTCACTGACAATCTGAGTTTCCACGATCTCCACTCGTAGATTCACCGAAATTTTATCTTCCTAGAGTCTTGTAGAATATCTTCTAAGTCTTCGATTTAGTCGAACATTTATCCTTTAACTCCTGTCAAAACTCGAACACTTATCTTTTAACTCTTCGAGTTCTTGCACCTGCAAAACATGTGACTAAACAAGGAAACTTATCTATTCGTTAGTCCTTTTATAAAACTCGAACAGTTATCTATCCATGCGTAAAAAAACTCGAACAGTTATCTAACTATTCAATTTTTCATTATCGAACGCACATGGAAAACACGTGACAACTTAAAACATTAAAAACACACGTGTAGATAACTTAACTATACGAGTTTTTAACATAAAGTATTCGACAAAAATGAAACGTTAACTATTCGAAAGTTTAACTATTACAAATCTAGCTCTTCGGAAATCTTTAATTTATCCGACATAAAAATGAAACTTTTCGATAATCTGTTAACTATTATACTTAGAGAAATATACTTAGAGAATATTATGTAGACTTATTTAAATACGTTAATAAAGCATACATCTTCAAAATTAAATACCTAACAATCTCCCCCTTTTTGATGATGTCAAAACCTAATAAGTCACATAATATATATCTCCCCCTTTTTGGCATTATAAAAAATTAAACAAACTATTTTCTCCTCCTTTAGGAAGTTAAGTTTTATAAATGTAAGGAAGGATATCTTACTAAGTACATATTAATCAAAACGATAGTGTCAATCATACATAGGATTTATGGATTAAGCAAAAACTGTTTAATATCATAAATTGTGAAAAATAATCACGTAACTTTAAAATCAGTAAACAGTTTACATAATGATTTTGGTTACAAATTACAAAAAATAAATCATGTAATACATAATTTGTATAATCACAAGCCTCTTTGTCTTCAAAAAATATCAATCAAGGTATCTAAAATTGTCTTTGCAATATCTGTACTAACTCTGTTTATCTGATCAAGTAGTGCCTGATATAAATCATTTTGAGAAACTTGTGATGGTTGCTGTAAAAATTCAGTATGTATGTCTGTATCTATACTTGTATGTATTTCTCTATGTATACCTTGTTGTATATCTGTATGTATATCTTGTTGTATATCTGTATGTTGTTGTGTTTCTGTAAATTTTGTGGATTGTTGCTGTGTTTGCCAAACCTATTGTTGTTGTTGTCTGAGGATAGGTGTATCTGCTGCTTGGTATTTTTGGAGTTCCTTTGCAGGGAAAGATCGTGACTTTAATCTTTTCTATGGCCAAGGTGTAATATCTATTTGACTTGCCACAATTCTCAAAATTGTATCACCATAAAATAATTTACTCTGCAAATGTAAGATATGAGAAACAAAAATATCATACCAGTTCACTTGTATATGGTTGATTAATGCGTATGTAGCATAAAGACAAGATCTGCCAACTTCTGCCCCAATCGATAAACCTGTTTTCTTTCTGATAATTTAACTCCTTCATTTTTCAGACCAAGTACCTGATGAAGTAAATCTGGAGTTAAATATATGTCATTTTCTTGTATATTAGAAACAGGAATACCTTCTTCCACTGTTAAGTTTGAGTAAAAACAACTGAGAAGTTTGGGTATAGCAAGATGGCCTGGCTGTTGTGGAAGTAGAGTCAACAAGCCTTGAAATTCAAATAGTTCACGTATGTATGCCATCCCTTCAAACTTAATTGGTCTTGAATATAAAATTGTAAAAGTTTTATATGTTTGAAATTTGTCATAACAGGAATTATTTCTGAACCATAATAGTGTATTTGCATCTAAACTCTGTTCAGGATTAGGTATTTTCCTGTCATGATGTTCTGATCTAGGACTTGTTTCAATATTATCAGCAGCATCTATATTATCAAATCTTTTAGAACTGGTGGAATTTCTATCAAAACTAGTATAAATGTCTGAAATATCTGTTATTGTCGTATCAATAATCTACTGAATTTCTTCTGTTTGTTCTTCTGGAAACATTTCAGTAGCAACAGTCTCTATAACAATCTGTATATCAACAACCTGTATATCTATATGTGATCTATACAACTGTCTCTATATGAAAGAATGTTCTATATCTGTTTGTGGAATAGAATCATCCTAGATTTCTGAAATTTGTATATGTGAGACATTGGTAGTATCATATTCTATTTGTAACTGTGTATATTGTTGATTATATACATTTATCAACAAGTATACGATATATTGTAACAGACATAACCATACATATAAAGTGTAGTATAAGCAACTATACCAAAATTCAAAAGTCTCTGTTCGAGATACAATAAGAGGAAGAATATCTGTACATTCCTCTTCAAATGAAATATCTTCAAAATTCATAGACTCAGTGTCTACGTCATCAATAGTATCATCAAATTTGATATCATCTGTATATATATCATCAAAATTTCCTACATTCTCACTTTCCGTAGGAAAAGAATGTGTGCTTGCAGCATTGTGTGAAAAACTGTCCATTGTATTAAAAGATACATTATGCACTAATGTGACACAATACCTTAGAGTATATGCTTGTAAGCCAATATTTGTCACATCTGCTGGGATTCCTGACAAAAATGTCTGTCCAGCTTCTGCAATGGAGCATAGTTTTCCATTTTTCACTGATTCTTCTTTTTGCTGCAATATTCCTTGTACACTTGCAGTTAGTCCAAAATATTCAATTGTCTTTTTCTTTTTTTGACTATATGTCTACAGTGTTTCAAGTTGTTCAGGAGGTTCTAAAATTGTCTTAATTTCTTATGTTAAAGGCACCTGTTGTCTTGATGGTCCTTCACCATGATGCCTATGTGGTAATAATGGAATATAGAGTTTTAAGCTCTCCACCTCTGCCATTTTGACTTGATAAACTCTTTGTCCTTCACTTCGAAGGCCCATTTTGCTAATGGCAGTTTTCTATTCATCGATATACTGTTTAATATCTTCTAAAACAGCTGGGGGAAAATAATGTTGGGAATACAAGGATTGTAATTCCCTATTTGCATTTTCGATCATTGGTCCCCACTTCTTTCCATAATAAGTGATAGACTGTACCGATGTCTCTAGTACATGTCCAGAACTTACAACCGTAGGGTTAGGTTGTAAATTTCTTTTCCATAAATGCAATGCAGAAAGTTCTATCTGTTTTAGTCTAAACTGTGTTTTAGCATAATTTCGAATAAATTTCCAACAGAAATTTTTCTCATCTTGAACAGCTTTTCTGATTTCGTGTAGTACTTTGTTTGAAAAAGTGTACCTGGAGTAAATATCGTTGATTTCATTCTGCATTTTCTGAAGTTCCATCTCTCTTTTCTGCACTTTGGTCATTCTACCACGTCCTCTTCCACATCCAGACATTGTTGATTAATCTTCACTTTGCACTGTAGAACTTAGTGGAAGGAAAGATTGTGAAGCTAGGGTTTTACCAAGGTAGAAACACGAAAGGTTGTTAGGAAAACATTCATAATTTTTCGAGTTTATAAATGGACAAACAGATTCAATCATTGAAATCATAAATATAAGATCCGTTACCGATAAATAACGCGAGTGCTTGCAATAACTATACAAGTTTTACAACCAACAATTGCAGAATACTTAGCGTAATTGTGCATATAAAGAAAATAACTTCAAGCTAAGTGAAAAAAGTGAGAAAACTCGAAGACTTATGATAACTGTTCGAGTTTCTCGAAGGAATAGGTGTGAAAGCTCGAAGATTTAAACATAATTGTTCGAGTTTTGACTGAGACATTATAAAGCAGTGAAATTCAACACGTGCACAATTTGAACTTAAGGTGTTTAGAAAGTTTCGAAGACTTATAAACCTAACTAGCCAATGCTTAGGTGCATTTCGGAGAGTTACAGATAACCTTCCGAAAGATAACTTAAGTCAATCCTCCAGATCACGACACATGTACTTAAGCAGTTTTATAATAAAGAGATGTTTCGGACAATTACAAATCTAACTTTTCGATGCCTAGATGCATTTCGGAGAGTTACAGATAACTTACCGAAAATCTACTTAAGTCATGCATTATGGTTTCTACACGTGTATTTCAGGAAATAATAAAATAGTCTATTGAACGTTTTAAAACACAACTATCCGATACTTGTAATATAACTTGCCGAAACAATAGAAAATTCGGATACTTAAGAATTAAAATACCTGCAAGTCACCGACAGTTTAGAAATGTACTTAATTAAGGTGTATTTCCTGAAATTATGTAGATTCTTTCATGAAAACATATAATAGTTCAAAAGTTAGGAATTATTATACAAGAAATTGCTCCCCCTACATAAATGTATTGTAAAGAATCTATGGCGTACTTAATCTAGGTTGCCAAGCCCTAAGTAGAGTTAGCTTAAAAAGGTCAAAAAGCTTACTTAAAGAGGATGCTAAGCCTTAAATAGATTTGAGTCTCTCTTCTTCTTTTTTTTAATTTGAATGAAATACAGAAATAAGTAGTAGAGTTAACAATTTAGACTTTCTGACTTTTATCTTATTCAGTTTACAAAAGATAATTTATAGAGATATACCTACAGAAACTTAAAAGATTTCAATAATGAGTACACAACTTAAGACAAATAAATATCGTACATTATGTGTAAAGAGTAGATAATAACAAAAAAAATAAGGATTATATGCACAGATTATGTTAGGATTGTTATAACACCTTGAAAGATAAATTAAGCTTGAGTACATTGCCCCCTTTTTTCTTTTTTTTTATATTCATATATATATATATTATGTATTACCTCCCACAATATCATCTTTTTATGTGATCATAATCCCTTGCTTAGGGGAAAGATAACTAGTTACTCAATGACAAGTGAGAACAGGTAATTTTTTTTTTTAAATATAATCTGAATTACTTGCAAAATGAGTTTTCAGTCAGCACATCCCAAACCAGTTGGTTTAAGTGACTAGGGTTTAAGATCCTCTAATGGACTAAATTACTCAAGTAATTACAGACAAAAAATAAACAAAAATTAAACAAGACAGTAAATTAAATAAGAGGCAATTGCAAGACTTAATTTTTTTTTTAATGGAATGTTAATAACTTTCCTTTAATAAAAAGTACATACTTTCTATGTATTTTCCTGTTAAAATCTCTGTAATAGCATATACATAAGTAACAAAAATATAGTTGGCACTCACGTTGAATCAAATTAACTTTTTCTTAAGTAATCTTTTCTGAATTTTTCTTAAATAAATTGACTTCAATAAAAATCAGAATTTCATAAATTCTTAACTACCAGAAAACTGTAATTAAAAAAAAAATGTTATTTATTTATTTATTTTTAATAAAAAAGACATTAAATTCTAAAACTACCTTATAACAAACCAAAATACAATGAACATGACCATTTAAATATCAGATAACCTACAGATACTAAGTTCTAATTGTAATTTTGAGAATGTATTTTCATCTAAGGGTTTTGTAAATAGATCTGCTAATTGTTCTGTGGTAGGAACAAAATTTAATACTATTTTTCCTTTTATAACATTATTCCTTAGAAAATGATGACGAACTTCTATATGTTTTGCTCGTGAATGTAAGATAGGATTTTTAGATAAACTTATTGCAGAACTACTATCATAGAAAATGTTAGTTGGTTCATAGTTTAAATTAAAATCTTTTAAGGTTTGTCTGATCTACAGGATTTGAGCACAGTAAAGTGCAGCAGCTATATATTCAGCTTCAGTTGTAGATAATGCTACACAATTTTGCTTTTTGCTAAACCATGACACTAAAGAATTACCTAACAATTGACAAGTGCCACTGGTGCTTTTTCTTTCAGACTTACATCCTACGAAATCAGCATCACTATAACCTACTAAGTTTAAAGAACTGTGTTTAAAGTAAAACAGTCCGAAATTGATGGTTCCTAATAGATATTTAAAAATTCGTTTAACAGCAAGTAGGTGTGATTCCTTAGGATTTGATTGATATCTAGCACAAGTACACACACTAAACATAATATCTGGTCGGCTAGCTGTTAAATAGAGTAATGAACCAATCATACTTCTATATTGTTTTACATCTACAGTTTTTCCAGAGTCATCTTTATCCAACTTGGTGATAGTACTTATTGGTGTATTCTTTGTTTTAGTGTTGTCTAAACTAAACCTCTTTAATAAATCTTGAGTATATTTTTCTTGTGAAATAAAAGTACCCTGATCTAATTGCTTAATTTGTAAGCCTAGGAAAAATGATAGTTCACCCATCATACTCATTTCAAATTGATTAGTCATGTCTTTCGAAAAGGATTCAACTAATTTATCATTTGTTGCTCCAAATATGATGTCATCTACATAGATTTGAACTACTAATATATCTTTTTCGATCTTCTTGATAGAAAGAGTGTGATCTGCCTTTCCCATAGAATACCCTTTTTCCATAAGAAATTTAGATAATCTTTCATACCAAGACCTAGGAGCTTGTTTAAGGCCATATGGTGCATTCTTAAGCTTGTAAACATACTTAGGATGTTTTGAATCTTCAAAACCTGGAGGTTGTTTTACATACACTTCTTCTTTTATATATCCATTTAAAAAGGCAGTCTTAACATCCATTTGATATAATTTGAAATCCATATAACAAGCATATGCTAATAAAATTCGTATTGATTCTAGTCTAGCAACAGGAGCAAATGTTTCATCATAGTCAATTCCTTCCTTTTGCTTATAACCTTGAGCAACTAATCTAGCTTTGTTTTTAACTATATGTCCATCTTGATCTACTTTGTTTCTAAATACCCACCTTGTTGTTATTATGGATTGATTTTCAGGTGGTGGAACTAGATCCCATACCTCATTTCTTATAAATTGATTTAGCTCATCTTGCATAGCTAAAAACCAAAATTCATCTTCTAAGGCATCTTCAATTTTCTTAGGTTCTAGTAAAGAAACAAATGAATAAGCACCACAAATGTTGACTACTGATGACTTAGTCCTAACTCCTTGATTAGGATTGCCTATTATCTGATCAATAGGATGAGATGAAGCATAACGCCAATTTCTATGTTGTTCCATATTTTCTATAGGTATGACATTATTTTCTTCTAAATTTTCATCATTCAAACTTAGATTTCTTATTCCATCAGATAATCTATCAATTTCTCTATCAACATAATTTGGTACTATTTCTGGGAGAATTTTTGAATCAAAGTTTTCAGCATGTCTTAAATCCAAATGAGAATTTTCATGAAATTTCACATGCAGGGTTTCCTCAATGGTTTTTGTTGATTTATTATAAACTCTATATGCTTTACTTCTAATGGAATAACCAACAAAAATCCCTTCATCTGATTTGGCTTTAAATTTGTCTCTTTATTCCTTAGTGTTTAAAATAAAACACTTACAGCCAAAGGGTTTTAAATAACTTATTTTGGGAACCCTGTTATACTATATCTCATAAGGAGTTTTATCTAAAATTGGTCTTAGATGTACTCTATTTATAACATAGCATGCTGTATGAACTGCTTCTGCCTAGAGAAAAAGGGGTAACTTATTCTCATTTAACATAGTTCTGGACATTTCCTGAAGTGATCTGTTCTTTCATTCTACTATCCCATTTTGTGAAGGAGCTCTTGGAAATGAGTACCTATGATCTATGTCTAATTCTTCACAAAAGGTGTCAATTTGATCATTATCAAATTCTGTACCATGTTCACTCCTAAGTTTTTGAATTTTAACATTTTTCTCATTCTGAACTTTATTACAGAATATCTTAAATATTTCAAAAACTTTAGTTTTATTAGCTAGAAAATAGACCCAAGTAAATCTAGAATAGTCATCAACTAATACAAAAACATAATGTTTACCTCCTAGACTAGTTGTTCTAGTAGGTCCAAATAAATCCATATGCACTAGTTCTAATACTCTTTTGCTTGTTATGTCATTTAAGCTTTTAAAGGATGTTTTATGTAATTTACCTAGTTGACACGCATCACACAAACTCTTTCGAGTACTTAATACTAGGTAAACCTCTAACTAGATTCCTTTTAGACAGCTTTTGTAATAATTTTAAATTTGAGCGTCCTAACCTTCTATGCCATAAAATGACTTCATCCGATTTTGCAATTAAGCAAACATTGTCTTTAATAATATCAGAAGGCAAATTTAGAATACAAACAGATCCTTTCTTGTATGTAGTGAATAAAATTTCGTTTGTAGTCATATTCATAATTTTACAGGAATCTTTTTCAAAAATTACTCTGTAAATCTTCATTAAAATAGGAACACTCAATAAATTAAAACCTAAGTTTTCAACTAATAAGACATCATTTATAAAACATTTCTCAGTTACCTGAACCTTGCCAGACCCAAGGATATTTGTTTTGCTTTTATTTCCAAAGATAACTTGTCTATTCTTGGTCTTTGTTATTTCTGTAAGTAATCATATATCTCCAGTCATGTGGTTGGATGCTCCACTATCCATTATCCATTTTGATTTGTGTACCTACAAAACAGTCAAAAAGAGATTTTATCTCTTAGAACCCATTTTTGAGTGGGTCCAAGAATTTTAGAGAGAGTCATATCAAAATAATCCATATTTTTAGACTTCACCTTATCTATTTTCTGATAATTATTTTTGCATTTCTTTCTCTTAGTGTTATAATTATCAGAACATTTATCTCCATGTAAACCAAAGTTGAAATTTTCGTTTCTGACATTATTTGATTTCCAATATCCGATATTCTTTAAATATGAAGAAAATTGATCAAGAATATTAAAATTCTCAAATGTCTTAGCTTGATTCTTCTGAAGATTTCTTTTGAAATTCTTGCATCGTGTGTTATCATTTATATGCTGCATTTCATCAATTTGCACATATTTTTCTCCCTTTTTGATTACACACGGAATAGTTTTTCTCTTACTATTCTTAGTACTGGAAATAAAGACATTATTTTTAGTAGTACCATCATGCAATATATAATTTTCAGAAGATACTTCGTGTAAACCAATACCATGCTTTTCTACATTTGATATTTTACTACTGAGTTCAATTGTTAAAGTTTGACTATTATTCCATTTACTTAATATAGCCTTTTGATCGCAGACTTTAATCTTTAACACATCAATTTCTGAATTTAAATCAATAATAGTCAATTCCAATTTTTCAATTTCACAGATCATTTTCTTCTTATCAGCAATTAAATTTTCACAATCAGCATGTAATTTTCTTTCTATAGCAGTGAACTTTAAAATTTCCTGTGCATGCCTTTAATTTTCTTCTTTAAATTTATTTAACGTAGAGTTCAGAAAATCAATCTTATTTTCAGATTCATCTAGCATTTTCCTAGTGTCCTTTCTTTCTATTTTGACTTTCTTATATTTTCTGGCCAGTCTATTGTATTCAACAAGTAATCCATCAAAACTATCAAAATTAGCATTTTGATCAGAGGATACCTCATTGAATTTTGCCATAAAGCATACATTTGCCAGATTTTCTTTTGAATCTGATGTTGATGAGGATTCATTGTCTGATGTTGAATCCTTTGTTTCTTCACTTTGTGAAGCTGAACAGTCATCCCATGTCACTTTAAGCGCCATTCTCTTTCTGAATTTCTTATTCCTGAAATTCTTCCTCGAATTCTTCTTATCTTTGTTGAGAGGACAATCAGTTTGAAAGTGACCCAGCCTATTGCACTTGTAGTATATACTTTTGTCTTTCGTGAATGACTTCTTCTCCATATCTCCAGATGTCTTTGCTGACCTGAAGTTCTTGCGTTTCTTCAATAGATTTCTAAATTTTCTAGTCAACAACAATAAATCATCATTAGAATCACTAGTGACTTCTGAGACTTTATCAGCCTCAAAAGCCAGATCCCTTCTAGGATTTTTCCCTTTTGGATCTAAATGTTGTACTTCATAGGTTGTTAGATTTCCTATGAGATCATCGAGAGTATATGTATTTAAGTCTTTGGACTCTTCAATAGATGTTGTCTTTTGAGCCCAAATTTTAGTTAAAGATCTAAGGATCTTTCTTACCAAGTCTTTTTCCTCGAATTTCTTGCCTAAAGATTTTAATGAATTTACAATCTCAAGAAAATGGGAAAACATGTCAGAGATACATTCATTTTCGTGCATTTTAAAAAGCTCATATTTATGTACTAACATATTGATCTTAGATTCCTTGACCTGATTAGTACTTCTAATGCATGCCATATCTCATATGCAGTTTGATATGCAGAAACTTTATTAAATTGATCATAGATAAAGCACAAAACAAGATGTTTAAACCTTTAGCATTCAGTGTCATTCGTACCTTTTCATCAAAAGTCCAAGTATCATATGGAGTCGTAACTAACACTATAGGATTGCTAATTATATGCTATAATTTGAAATCAATTGACTGAAAAAATACTTTCATCCTATATTTCCAGTAGTTATAATTGCTACCTTCAAACATAGGAGGACGATTAGTGGTCTGTCCTTCAGTCATAACTAAGATTTCAGAATTATCCATTTTAAATAGATGATCCAAAGTAAATGACAGGAAAACCAATTCCTAAATAGAGAAATGAAGGCTTTCAAATGCTTTAAACAGTTTAAAATGCTTTGATACCAGTTGTAGGATCGTTTGTATCACAAGAGGGGGGGTGAATTGTGTCTTTAGTAATTAAACTAGCGGATAAAACAAGAGCACAAAAAACTCGTAAATGAAATTCTATTCTTTTATTTCAAGACAGAATTTACAATATCTTTTTAGCTCAATTCCCTTCTTGACGGTTTTGATACAGTAATTTTTGATATACAATTCAAATAGGAAAACAAAGCTCTTTTTCAAAACTAATTTTAAATTGTATAAAACCTAATCTTTATGCACACAGCTCTTTTCTTTCTCTTTGCTCAGCTTCTGTATCTCTTCTTCTCCAGTTGTCAAATTTCCAGACTTCTTGCGTTTGCAGCTCCTTTTCTAAAATTGCTTGGAATTTCGAACTTCTTCTGATGTTGGAGAACTTTTCAGAATATGAATATTCAAACTTAACTTTTTAGTTAGGGATCCAGATTGAATATTCAGACTTGGTTATTGAGATTGGGATCCTCTATTGTAATGTAGCTCGTACTCTTTATTTGTAGTCGAAATCTGTTGTCTTTCACGTTCAGCATGTTCATCCACTTGATCTACAATCCATAATCCATAATCCACGTACTAATTTTCTCTTTAATCCAAATTACTTTCTATTTAAATTTCCACTTTCTTCAATGACAATCTGAGTTTCCACAATCTCCACTCGTAGATTCACCGAAATTTTATCTTCCTGGAGTCTTGTAGAATATCTTCTAAGTCTTCGATTTAGTCGAACATTTATCCTTTAACTCCTGTAAAAACTCGAACACTTATCCTTTAACTCTTCGAGTTCTTACACCTGCAAAACACGTGACTAAACAAGGAAACTTATCTATTCGTTAGTCCTTTTATAAAACTCGAACAGTTATCTATCCATGCATATAAAAACTCGAACAGTTATCTAACTATTCGATTTTTCATTACCGAACGCACATGGAAAACACGTGACAACTTAAAACATTAAAAACACATGTGCGGATAACTTAACTATACGAGTTTTTAACATAAAGTATTCGACAAAAACAAAGCGTTAACTATCTGAAAATTTAACTATTGCAAATCTAGCTTTTCGAAAATCTTTAATTTATCTAACATAAAAATGAAACTTTCCAATAATCTGTTAACTATTATACTTAGAGAAATATACTTAGAGAAATATACTTAGAGAATATTATGTAGACTTCTTTAAATACGTTAATAAAGCATACATCTTCAAAATTAAATACCTAACATACAATGTATATAAAGTCATACATTGAAGAATTATAAGAATCATGTCTAATACAAGGGCTATTGACTAGGTGTTTAATTAATAAAGGATAAATTTGTACATTATCAACTATTTAATCCCTAATTCATGCATATGTCAAAAAATATGATTTTCATGTAATCCTTTATAAGAACATATATAATAATGACTTATAATGCTTAATATGCATGAATTAACATATATAAACTACACAAATTGATACTTTGCACACCCCTATACCTAGTCTTTTCTAGTCCCTTAGCAAAGGACTAAAGCCAATAATAAAAACACAAGCCTGTATAAAAGCACATTCATTAAAAACAAACAAACTAATAAAATAAATAACAAAAATAAAACTAACCTAGGCTACTTTCGTAGGGATCACAACTACACTTAGCATGTGTAGCAAGCCTTTAAACCCCTAGGTTACCCTAGTGGTGGAGTTGTGTCTCCAAAGGGTTTTTAGTAGATATACCCACAAAATCCAAAACAAAACATAAAACAACACAAACGAAAGACAAAAAATAACAAAAATATGCTCTTGGTTTCCTAAACATGGATGAAGTTGCTCTTAAGTTGTCTTGACCTATTAGCTTCACCTTTATTTAATCACCCTCTCACCTTTCTAGATTGGATTCAAATAATCATTCAATTTCCATCCTAAGAAAGTAGAGTACTATATAAATAAGTGTATGCGAAAATGGCCAAGACTAAGAAATAACCTACTCAACTCCCTCCAAGTAACCTAGGTAATCCCAAAGGTCTATCCTTGAGTCCATTGTCCCTTTATTTTAATTCTCTTTTTTTTCTTTTTCTTTTTCTTTTTTTAGATTTTTCTCTCTTTTTAGATTACCTCCTACTCTAGCACCTTTTTACGTGACCACAATCCCTTAAGGGAAAGTTGACCGGCTACTTAGTAGCTTTTGTAAAAGTAGGTAATCAATCTCTCTTCTTCTTCTTTTTTCTTTTTTTTTTCATCATTTTTTTTTCTTTTTTCTCTCACCCTAACCCTCTACCCTTAAGAGTGCCTCCCACATCATTGTGTGGGAACGGGCAATTTTACCTTAGCCCTTTTATTCTACCCTTCTTATAGGACAACTCCAAGGTATATTCCTAAGTTTTTTACCTAAGTTTCCCTTCAAGAGGAGTGATTCATTCCTAGTCAAGCCTCATGTAAGTGCAATACTACATATAAGCTCAAAAATATAGATGGTTTTGAATTTTATTCTTCTACTCCCCTTAAGATTCAAGGTTTCTTTCCTAAAGGATTCACTTTTAGGTCTCAATTATACCTAAAAGAACTCTATCCATTAGGGCCTAAGAGCATATATAAAACATAATAAACAAGATAAAACACAAAATCAAAAAAACTGTCGTCAAATGCCTCCCCCCCATACCTAAATTTTGCATTGTCCCCAATGTAAAAGAAAGCATTTAGGCAACAAGATAAAAAGCATGAAGACGACAAAAACAAAAGAAACAAATTATGACAAGCAAGGAAAGATTACACCCCCATACCTAGCACGCAATCCATATGCACTTGTATAAATTTAAATTATATTATTTCTTAAACATACAATGGAGATTGAGTAGTACGCTGAAAAAATAATGTTTAATACAGGTATCATTCAAATGCATCATATAGTAATAGGATTAAGTGTACATACTTTGCTTGATGAAGAAAAGGAATAAACTACAAAACTAATAAACATATCAAAATAGAAAAGCTTTACATAAAAAGAACTACAGCATGCTATTAAGAATAAAAATACTAACAAAAGGAAATATTTTTTTTTTTTTTTTTTACATTCACTCATGTAGATGGTGAAGAGTTGGTTCCTGAAGTCTGTCCTTGTGCCAAGTGCACACTTGCCATGCGGGGATTTCATGCTGTGTTACTAGGTAATTCTCCTCATGCTTTACCTCTAGATGAAGTTGTTAGGATCGATAGGCTCACCAAAGGGGGGGTGAATGGTGAAGGTGAGTAGTTTTACTTCTTTTTAATTAAGAATCAG
Organism: Cymodocea nodosa; assembly: GCA_036874045.1. NCBI lineage: Eukaryota > Viridiplantae > Streptophyta > Magnoliopsida > Alismatales > Cymodoceaceae > Cymodocea > Cymodocea nodosa. Next base: position 1,447,159 of record JAZBRI010000011.1, read on the forward strand.
TTGATTCTACTAAATAGTGTGTTGAACTAAATTAAATGGATGCACAATAGTAAGAAGAAAATAACACACAACAATTTTTAGGTGGTTCACCAACTCAGCTAGTCCACCCCCAAGATACACTTGGGCATCACTAAGTAGACAAGTACTTACAACACTTGCTTTCAGGTTGAAGCAAGAACCAACACTTGGAGCTTTTAGGTATAAGCTCAATAACCAACCTTTCTTTGAGCTTTCAGGTTGAAGCTCTCAACCAATAGTGAGTTTTTAAGTTGAAACTCATGAACCAACAACTTTAAACTTTTCTATCAGAGATTTGGCACAGGAAGCTTTTCTGTAGTGAATCTTTAAGAGTATTCTTGAATGTTGCAGACTTGAGAGTGTATCTGAAATTTTGTGTAGCTCACAGTATAATGTATGATCGTTACCTGTCTATAATCTTCTCTTTACTCTTCATATTTATACCAAAAGGTATAACGATCATATTTTTCTTCCAATGGATGTATTCTGCTGTACTTGCTAAGAAATCAGACCTAAATATGGTAAGTTACTGTTTAGGGAGGTATTTCAAGATACCCTTCCGATTTTCTCAAAATTTCGAATAGTTAGTTGTGTAACTCTTCGAAGGATGTTTGTAACTCACCAAAAAATCACTTAAGTCTTTCTGCCATGTAGGATTTCAGATCGTACAATGAGCTGTCACCCGATCAGATACTCGTAACTATAACTTACCAAACTATCCTTTGACTGTCGGATAGTTAGCTACAGTAACCCTCCGAAATCCTTTTCTTTAAGTTTCCAACTGCTTTCTTATTTTAGCACGTGCATAAAAGAATAACTTAAGTTTTTCGGAAAGATATGTCTGTAACCTTCCAAAAATTCCTATTTTTCGAATAGTTAGCTTTCTAACTCACCGAAAAATCACTTAAAGCTTCTGTTCTGGAATTTTGCATGTGGGTGATTGAATGACTAATGTTTCAAATAGTTAACTTTTCTAACTCACCGAAAACTCCTTTAGCTTCCGGATAGTTAACTCCTTAACTCTCCGATCAATCAATACTTTCTTAACTATATGATCTTTTAACTCTCCGAAGGCTTTGAAAATTTGGATAGTTATTCTTTTAACTATCCGACGGTATTTCTACTGCTTTACTCTTTAGATACTTAAGCCTGTAACTCACCGAAAATTAACTTTCTTCTGAATACTTGGCTTGGTAACTATCTGATTTTCTTGTAGCTTTATAGCAATAATTTCTTAACTACCTGTATCTGTTTATCTGCCTTTCGATCTTTTGCTGCACTGTCTTCATTGTAAAATACAATATGTTTCCTCACACAGGTTTTTGCATTATCAAAATACCAAGGTCCTAACAATCTCCCCTTTTTGATAATGACAAAATCCTTTACATTTATTTACTTGTATTTCACTCCCTAGATTGTTTCTATACATTCAGTCACACAGAAACTAAGTAAAGTAAAGATTTACAATGAATATAAAGAAGAGAAGTTAATTCCTCCCCCTAACTGTGTGTTGTCTTCTCCCCTTGTCTATGTGTTGGGATTTCACTCCCCCTTTTTAATACTTCTCTTTCTGTCTATGCTAGAAATATTGGAATTTTCCATATTCTTCTCCAATTGCCATATTCTTCTCCCCCTTTTTGTCATTATATAAAAAAGGTGACTAATATCTGTAAAACTGATATCTAATATGTCCTACATGAGTACATGTTAGTAGAAAGCAAGCTCCTATATGGTGAGCTTGAGGAATAATAAAAGCATTTAAAGATCATGTAATGAACATATGCCTAGATTTCTTCTAATATGATTAAAGGTTAATTCATTTAAGGGTTTTGTGAAAATATCTGCAAGTTGATTTTCTATTGGAACAAACTTGAGTGAGATGTTCCCTTTTTCCACATGATCTCTCAGAAAATGGTGTCTGATCTCAATATGCTTGGCTCTGGAATGAAGTACTGTATTCTTAGATAAACTTATTACACTACTATTATCACAAAATATAACTGTATTCTGAATTTTAAGTCTGTAGTCTGCTAAAGTTTGCTGCATCCAAAGAATTTGAGCACAACACATTGTTAGGACCATAGTATTTTGATAATGCAAAACCTATGTGAGGAAACATATTGTATTTCATAGTTAAGTTAGTGCAGCATTAGATCAGAAGGCAGAAATAATAGATTCCATGCAGATGAACAGATGGAGAAGTTTCCAGATAATACTGTCTTAAACTTACAAGAAAATCGAACAGTTATAGGTCCGAAAAGTAAGTTTAAAACAGCAGCAAAACTATCGAACAGTTAGAAGAATAACTATCCGAAATTGTAAAGCCTTCAGAGAGTTATTTGATCAGATAGTTAAGGGGATTGAATGATCGGATAGTTAAAGAGTTAACTATCCAGAAGCTTAAAGGACTTTTCAGAGAGTTACAAGTATAACTATTCGAAAGTTAAGTCATTCAATAAACCACGTGCAGAAATACAGAATGGAAGCTTAAAGGACTTGTCGGAGAGTTAGATAACTATCCGAGTTTTCTTTTCGGAGAGTTAGATAACTATTCGAGTTTTTCGGTAAGTTACAGGCATAACTTTTAGGAACTTAAGTCATTTTTTTACGCACGCGCAAAATGGAGAAGCCGGCAGTTGAAAGCTTAAAAGGGAAAATCGAAGAGTTAGAAAGATAACTATCCGAAATTTCAAGAGAGTTTCGGTGAGTTATAGTTTAACTATCCGAAACTTAAGTCATTGAATTTCCCACGTACAGAATTCCAAACAGATGCTCAAATAGGTTTTCGGAGAGTTAGAAAGATAACTATCCAAAATTTCAAGAGAGTTTTGGTAAGTTACAGTTTAACTATCCAAAACTTAAGTCATTGAATTTTCCACGTGCAGAATTCCAAAGAGTGCCTCATATAAGTTTTCGGAGAGTTAGAAAAATAACTATCCAAAATCCTAAAGTATTTCGGTGAGTTACAGGGATAACCTTCCGAAACTTAAGTCAGCCCTTTATACACGTGCTAAATTAAAGCAATCGGCAAGTATATAACTGTTCGGTAAGTTACAGTTATAAGTATCTGATTGGATGACAACTCACATTTAAATATTCTAGAATCCTACCTGGTAGAAAAGGTTAAGTGATCTTTCGGTGAGTTACAGAAATTCTTCAGAGAGTTACATAGCTATCTATCCGAAAGAACAGGAAAATCGGTAAGATATCTTGAAATGATTTTCTGAACGGTCACTTGCCGTATTGGGACTTGAGGCTAATCAAGTACAGTAGAATACATCTGTTGGAGAGAAATATGATCGTTGTACATATCAGGTATATATACAAAATACAGACAACGGAGATATAGAGAGCTATACTCCAAAATTCCATTTACACTCAAGTCTGCAAACAGTGAAGCATATTCCAAAGATCTACTACAGAAAAAGCTCTGTGCGCAAAACTCTGATTGAAGGATTAAAGTTGTTGGTTCGTAGTTTCAACTTGAAAGCTACATATAGTGTTGGTTTGAGTTTCGACCTGAAAACTCTAGAGGTTGGTTTACTGAAGTTTTTACTTGAAAACTTCTGTGTAGTTGGTTCTTGCTTTAACCTGAAAGCAAGTGTGTAAGTGTTGAAACACTTAGTGAAGCCCAAGTGAATCTTGGGGGTGGACTAGAAAATTTGGTGAACCACCTAAAAATTTGCTGTGTTTCTTATCTTTGCTGATTTGCATTCTCTTAGTTTTAGTTCATTACATTTCTGTTGAATCATTCGATTCAACATCAAAAGAATTTTAAAACTACACACGATCACCATTCACCCCTCCTCTGGTGAGCCTATCGATCCTAACAATTGGTATCAGAGCAAGGTTAATCCTTCATAAGATTTAACCATCTGGATTTATGGCTCAATTTGCTAAGGGACAAAACATCCACAGACCTCCTCTATTCGATTGTTCCAATTATAACTATTGGAAGAATAGAATGGAGTGCTTCCTTAGGAGTTCAGATGTTAAACTCTAGAAGACTATTGTTCTTAGAACTACACTTCCAACCAGTGATATTTCGAACTGGTCTGAGGAGGATGAGAAAATCATCTAGTTGGATGCTAGAGGGCTGAATGTCATTTATTGTGCACTAAATGCTGATCAATATAATAAGGTATCTGCATATAAGTCTGCTCATGAGGCTTGGAAAATCCTTCAAGTTACTCATGAAGGTACAAGCCAAGTTAAAGATACAAAATTAGTATTCTTTTGAGAAAACTAGAACTATTTAGAATGAATGATAATGAAAACATAACTGAAATGTTTTCTAAATTTACTGAAATCATTAACAGTTTGAAAGGCTTGGGAAAGGAGTTCTCTTCACGTGAACAGTTACAGAAGATCCTGAGGAGCTTAACTATTGAGTGGAAACAGAAGTCCACATCTATTCAAGATGCCAAGGATCTCAACAATTACACAGTTGAAGAACTGTTGGGCAATCTTTTGGCCCACGAAGCTTAGATGAAGGACTGGAAAGAGCAAGAAGGAGTTGTTGAAAAGAAAGCTGAAAAGAAAAAGGAATTGACATTTCCATCTATAGAGGAAGCTCTAAGCTTAGACGATGATGAGATCATGCTGTTGGTAAGGAACTTCAGAAAGTTTATGAAGAAAAAGAATAAGTTCAGCTCTTCTAAAAGAACAGTCCCTACATGTTTCAAATGTAAAAGGCAAGGGCACATACAAACCTTCTGTCCATTTCAGATAGAAGAAGATCAAGGAGATAAGAAGAAATATAGTCAATATCAGTTTTTACAGAAACTTAGTTTTACAGTCCTCACCTTTTTATATAATGACAAAAAGGGGGAGAAGAATTTTGAAATTTGGTCACTTACAGTATTTCTAGTAAGCACTGAAAGAGAATCATTAAAAGAGAAGAAAAACTCAGCACACAGATAGGGGGAGAAGTCAGCTCAAAGTCAGGGGGAAGAATCCCTTCTCGTTAGTATAGTATTGATAAATTTTTGTTTTATTTTTCTCTATGTGACTGATTGTATAGTAATACACTAGGGAGTGAAATACATGTAAATAGATGTAAAGGTTTTTGTCATTATCAAAAAGGGGGAGATTGTTAGGACCCTAGTATTTTGATAATGCAAAACCTATGTGAGGAAACATATTGTATTTCATAGTTAAGTCAGTGCAGCATTAGATTAGAAGGTAGAAAGAACAGATTCCATGTAGATGAATAGATGGAGAAGTTTCCAGATAATACTGTCTTAAACTTACAAGAAAATCGGACAGTTACAAGTCCGAAAAGTAAGTTTAAAACAGCAGCAAAACTATTGGACAATTAGAAGAATAACTATCAAAAATTGTAAAGCCTTCGGAGAGTTATTTGATTAGACAGTTAAGGGGATTGAATGATTGGATAGTTAAGGAGTTAACTATCCGAAAGCTTAAAGGACTTTTCGGAGAGTTACAGGTATAACTATCCGAAAGGTGAGTCATTCAATAAACCACGTGCAGAAATACAAAACGGAAGCTTAAAGGACTTGTCGGAGAGTTAGATAACTATCTGAGTTTTCTTTTCGGAGAGTTAGATAACTATTCGAGTTTTTCGGTAAGTTACAGGCATAACTTTCCAGAACTTAAGTCATTTTATTACGCACGTGCAAAATGGAGAAGCCGGCAGTTGAAAGCTTAAAAGGGAAAATCAGAGAGTTAGAAAGATAACTATCCGAAATTTCAAGAGAGTTTCGGTGAGTTACAATTTAACTATCCGAAACTTAAGTCATTGAATTTCCCACGTGCAGAATTCCAGACAGATGCTCAAATAGGTTTTCGGAGAGTTAGAAAGATAACTATTCGAAATTTCAAGAAAGTTTTGGTGAGTTACAGTTTAATTATCCGAAACTTAAGTCATTGAATTTCCCTCGTGCAGAATTCCAAAGAGTGTCTCATATAAGTTTTCGGAGAGTTAGAAAAATAACTATCCGAAATCTTGAAGCATTTCTATAGGATCGTATGGCTACACAAGAGGGGGGTGAATTGTGTATTTTTAATATTTTCTGAAATATAATTGAAACTTTAAAACTCAAAAACAAGTCGAGACATTGTTTTCATAAAATCATTTTTATTCAAGGTTTCAATTATAATATACAATTCAATTCTCCTCAGAAATTGTAGATGCAATTATAACTCGATACCATGTATCATCTAAACAATTTCATAACTACAAATAGAGAAAACTAATTTACGGAATTTAAAACATTTCTCCCTGTTTGAGATCTTTCTTCTTCTTCTTTCTTCTTCAGCAATTCTTCAGTGATGAATATCTTATCTTTCTATGCTTCACCGAATTTGCTTTCTTCTGATACTTCAAATCTTCAGTGACGAAAATCTTACCTTTTTATGCTTCATTGAATCTTCTTCCACTTGAGAGTTTTTTCCCGAAGAGGTGTTTATGATCCTTGAAAAAGATTTTTCTTTTGGTGTGTAGGGATGGTTTGATCATTGAAAAGATTTTTCGTTTTGTGTGCAAGGATAATTTGATCAACGAGAATTCTATGCATTTTATATTGTATCTTCATTTCATGCATATCCTTCACGTTTAACCACTACCAGTTTTCCACTTCTCCACATCTTTTCTTTTTCCTTCATCGAAACACACACGTTCTAACCCACATTTATATTTCAAATTTTCTTTAATCATCAGTCCTGGATCTTTGAAAAATTTCCTACAAAATAAACTTTCTCGTCCAAAAATTTTTCATCAGTGTAATAAGAAGTCGTTACTTTAATGTTAACTAAACGAGTAACACAAGTATATATATAACTTAACGTTTCTAACTTAACGAGTTCACCATGTGCCATTTCACGTGACAAGTACTATAGCTAACTCAACGAACTAAGTCCATGGTGTTATACTAACTCAATGAACCAGCTTAACCTTTCATTCGGAAGGTTAAACGATAACTCACCAAAAATAGTTTAAGTTTCGGATACTTACAGATGTAAGTCACCGAAAAACTCTTTATATTATAAAACAAGTGAGACACATGTCAAGACTTGAAAACATGACTTAAGTTACCTTTCGGATAGTTATGACTGTAAGTCTCTGAAAAAACTTTAACTCACCGATTCAGTAATAAACAAATGTTTTTATAATAAGAATTTTACCACGTGCAAAAATAACAACTTAAGTTTATAACACTAACCTAACGCGTTGCCTTAGTGTTCAATATAGCAACTCAACATATTTAGTTATGTTAACTTAACGAGTTAAACATGTGTACCTCACGTGATACAATACAACATTCGTAACTTATAATTTCACCATGTGTATGACACTAACTTAACGAGTTCGTCTCTTCTTTTACTCACTAACTTAACGAGTTATCACGTGACCTATTTTAACCTTTAAGCCTCTAACTTAACGAGTTCTCACGTAACCTCTATACAAACAAAACTCTAACTTAACGAGTTGTCTAAACTTTCACTGTTCATGATATAGAAGATATAACATTAAAACATATCATGCTTTTCAATAAAAACACACATTAACTTAACGTTTAGCTAAATGAGAAATTAATGCAACAAAACGACTAGTTATTAACTTCAAATCCAATACAGACAAGTATTTATATCAGTAAGCTTTTTCTGTATTAATTGATGATTTTAATTTCTTTTCACAAGCAATAGTAATTGAGCAGATATGATTATTTTCATTCAACACACATCATCAAAACAAAAATACTCAACAATTTCTGTGAGTTACAGGGATAACCTTCCGAAACTTAAGTCAGCCCTTTATGCATGTGCTAAATTAAAGCAATCGACAAGTATATAACTGTTTGGTAAGTTATAGTTATAAGTATCCGATTGGATGACAACTCACATTTAAATATTCTAGAATCCTACCTGGCAGAAAAGGTTAAGTGATCTTTCGGTGAGTTACAGAAATTCTTTGGAGAGTTACATAGCTAACTATTCGAAAGAACAGGAAAATTGGTAAGATATCTTGAAACGATTTTTTGAACGGTCACTTGCCGTATTGGGACTTGAGGCTAATCAAGTATAGTAGAATACATCCGTTAGAGAGAAATATGATCATTGTACATATCAGGTATATATACAAAATACAGACAACGGAGATATAGAGAGCTATACTCCAAAATTCCATTTACACTCAAGTTTGCAAATAGTGAAGCATATTCTAAAGATCTAGTGCTGAAAAAGCTCTATGCGCAAAACTCTGATTGAATGATTAAAGTTGTTGGTTCGTAGTTTCAACCTGAAAGCTACATACAGTGTTGGTTTGAGTTTCGACCTGAAAACTCTAGAGGTTGGTTTACTGAAGTTTTTACCTGAAAACTTCTGTGTAGTTGGTTCTTGCTTTGACCTGGAAGCAAGTGTGTAAGTGTTGAAACACTTAGTGAAGCCCAAGTGAATCTTGGGGGTGGACTAGCCAATTTGGTGAACCACCTAAAATTTGCTGTGCGTTTCTTATCTTTGCTGATTTGCATTCTCTTAGTTTCAGTTCATTACATTTCTGTTGAATCATTCAACTCAACATCAAAAGAATTTTAAAACTACACATGATCACCATTCACCCCCCTCTGGTGAGCCTATCGATCCTAACACACATACCTGCTGCAATATATTCAGCTTCAGTAGTAGATAATGCAATACAGTTTTGTTTCCTACTGAACCATGAGATTAATGAATTTCCAAGTAGTTGGCATGTGCCACTAGTAATTTTTCTGTTAGATCTACAACCTGTATAATCTACATCACTATAGCCAATTAACATTAGATTGCTGTCAATTGAGTAGAATAATCTGAAATCTTTGGTGCCTTGTAGATATTTGAAAATTCTTTTGACAGATTTCAGATGAGATTCCTTAGGTGATGCTAGAAATCTAGCACACAATCATACACTAAACATAATATCTGGCCTACTTGCTGAAAGATACAACAGGGATCCAATCATGCCTCTATATTTCTTTTGATCTACTACAACACTTGAATCATTCATTTCAAGTTTAGTGCTTGAACTCATTGGAGTATTTGCAGATTTGATGTTTTCATAACCAAATTTCTTCAACATCTCTTTGCAGTATTTCTCTTGGTTGACAAAGATGTCATTTTGCACTTGATGGATCTATAAGCCTAAGAAAAACTTCAATTCTCCCATCATGCTCATTTCAAATTTATTTTTCATCAAATTTTGAAATCCATGATAGTGTTTTTCTGAAGTGGCTCCAAAAACTATATCATCAACGTATATCTATACAATCAAAATGTGCAAATCAAAAGTTTTGATAAACAAAGTGCTATCCACTTTGCCTATAGAGAAATTATTTTTAGTTAAGAACTTTTTCAATTTCTCATACCAAGCCCTGGGTGCCTGTTTCAGACCATATAAAGTCTTTCTTAGTTTGTAGACATGATCTGGCTTGACTTCATCTTCAAATCCGAGTGGTTGTTTAACAAAAACTTCTTCCTAAATTTCTCCATTTAAAAAGGCACTTTTCACATCCATTTGAAACAATTTTATTTTCATACTACTTGCAAAAACAAGTAACATTCTGATAGCTTCTATTCTGGCTATAGGTGCAAAAGTTTCTTCATAGTCAATACCTTCTTGCTGATTATAGCCTTGTGCAACTAGTCAAGCTTTATTTCTGAGTATGTTTCCTTCTTCATCTAATTTGTTTTTGAAAATCCATTTAGTTCCAATGATGGATTTTCCTGCAAGTTTTTCCATTAGTTTCTAGACATTATTTTTCTAAAACTGATTTAATTCTTCCTGCATAGCCATTGTCTAGTAAGTATCCTTACAGGCTTCATCTACTGATTTTGACTCTATTTCTAACACAAATGCACAAAAATTGCAAATATCTTGTGCTTTGCTTCGAGTTTGTACCCTTTTAGTTATATTTCCAATTATTTGTTCCACAAGGTGGTCAAATTTGAACTTCCAACTGTTATGATTCTGATCTGAAGCTTGGGATTTGAGTTTTTGCTTGCAGCTATCTTTTTCAAAACTTTCATTATCACTTTCACTGTGAATCTTCAAATTTCTAAAATTCAGTATCAATTCTTCATCAAACTGAACGTTTATGCTTTCTTCTACTCTTCTATCTTTGGCAAAGTATACAGAGTATACTTTGCTTCTAGATGAGTATCCAACAAATATAATAGGTTTAGATTTTGCATCAAACTTGTCTTTAGCATTTCCAATATTTAATACAAAGCATTTGCATCCGAAAGTCTTAAAATGACCAACATTTGGAGTCTTATCAAACCAAAGCTGAAAAGGAGTTTTATTCTTCAAAGATCTGACATGAGTCTTGTTGGAGATGTGACAGGCTGTACCTACAGCTTCAACCTAAAGAAATTTTGGCAAATTAGTTGCATTCAACATAGTTCTAGTCATTTCTTGCAATGTTCTATTTTTCCTTTCCACAACTCCATTTTGAGCTGAAGTTCTAGGACAGGAGAATTCATGCAGGATTCCAAATGCATTGCAAAGATTTTCAAATTCATAGTTTTCAAATTCTCCTCCATGGTCACTTCTGATTTTCTTCACTATTAGTTCCTTTTGATTCTGAACTCATTGCAAGTCTCATTTTTATGTGTCAAAAATATTACCCAAGTTAATCTAAAGAAATCATCAATAATAACAAAGGTATATTTTCGACCCCCAAGACTTGATACTTGAGATGGGCCAAACAAATCCGAATGTAACAGTTCCAATGGCCTTTTGGTGGTAAATTCATTTTTGCTATGAAGAGAAGTTCTCTTCTGCTTGCCTAGCATACAATCACTGCACACCCTATCTTTCTTAAATGTAAGTTTAGGTAGTCCCCTGACAAGATCACCCTTGGATAACTTTCTGAGAGTCTTCATATTGACATGACCAAGTCTTTTATGCCACAACCAATCATCTTCACTAGATGCTACCAAACAGGAATTACTTGCAGAATTTTCACATGAAAAGTTTAGAGTATAAATTGAGCAATTTATATCACTAGTAAATTTTATTTCTTTTGAAGCTGAATCAATAATATGACAATTCTCAGCAGTAAATGTGACTATGTAGCCTTTATCACATAATTGTCCTACACATAATAAATTCTGTTTAAGACCATTGACATGCAAGACATTCTCAATTCTACCATTTTCAGATGTAATATTTCCTATTGCAGTTATTTTACACTTTTCATTATTTCCAAATTTAACAAATCCTGACCTTAAGCATTTGACTGAATCAAGAAATCTTTTCTTACCTGTCATGTGCTTTGAACATCCACTGTCCACAATCCATTTTGTTGTACGTGCTTGGAGCTCATTGTCATCCTGCAATTTATACTGAAATTAAGGCTTTTGATACCCAATTCTTCTTGGGTCCACTAGAGTTAGTCCTTAAAACATTAAATTTGTTGCCTCTTGGCAGCCACATATGGCTCGATCTTCATTTGATAGCAAACACAGTGGTGTCATCTCTATAAGATCGAATCAATCCACCATAATAAGGTACTTCCTGTGGTGTAGCATACCCTAGGCCATATTTACTTTCATTAGGTTGTTGAGATCCTATCATTTTATTTAGTCCTTTCTGACCTTGAGTGAATTTACATATGGTATTTTTTAGATCAAATATTGTAGTTAATAAGTTTTTATTTTCTTCTTTTAATTCATAGTTATCACAACTATATTCATCCAAGTTAGATTTTAGATTTCTCTTTTCAACTATAGTTGTTTCTAATTAAGCAAGAGAATCTTCTAAACAATTATTCAACCTTTTAATTTCTTTCTTAAATTCTCTACATTTAACATATAGATTATCTACAGTAGACAGAAGACTACTAATATCTAATTCATCATGCTCATTTTCCTAGCTAGAGGAAGAAGTGGAACATACCTCCCGAGCTACAAAGCACACATTGGCTGCAGCTTCACTTTCAGAGTTTGAAGAGTTGTCTGATGAACTACTATCATCCCAAGTAGCTTTAAGAGCCATTTTCTTTTTGTTCTTCCACCTTTTCTTCCTTTTTGATTGCTCTTCTTCTGTTTGCAATGAACAAAAGGTCTGTATGTGTCCTTGCCTTTTCCATTTGAAGCATGTGGGAATAGTTCTTTTTCTTCATGAACTTCCTAAAGTTCCTTGCCAGCAACATGATCTCATCATCATTTGAACTTAGAGCTTCTTCAGTTGAAGGAAATGCAATTTCTTTTTTCTTTTCAGCTTTCTTTTCAACTATTCCCTCTTGTTTCTTCCAGTCTTTCATTTGAACTTCGTGGGCCAGAAGATTGCCCAACAGTTCTTCAACTATGTAATTGTTGAGATCCTTGGAATCTTGGATAGAGGTAGATTTCTGTTTCCACTTGATAGTTAAACTTCTCAAGATCTTCTATACTTGTTCACGAGAAGAAAATTCCTTTCCCGACCTTTCATACTATTAATAATTTCAGTGAATCTTGAAAACATTTCAATTATGTTTTCATTATCATCCATTTTAAACAATTCTAGTTTTCTCAACAGAATGCTAATTTTAGTATCCTTCACTTGGCTTGTACCTTCGTGAGTCACTTGAAGGATTTTCCAAGCCTCATGTGTAGACTTACATGCAGAAACTTTGTTATATTGTTTAGTAGTTAGTGCACAGTATATAGCATTCAACCCTCTAGCATCCAACTAGATGATTCTCTCATCCTCCTCAGAACAATTCATAACATCACTGGTTGGAAGAGTAGTTCTAAGAACAACAATCTTCTAGAGTTTTACATCAGAACTCCTAAGGAAACACTCCATTCTACTCTTCCAATAGTTATAATTGGAACCATCAAATAGAGGAGGTCTGTGGATGTTTTGTCCCTCAGCAAATTGAGCCATAAATCCAGATGGTTAAATCTTATAACAGATTAACCAAGCTTTGATACCAATTGTTAAGATCAATAGGCTCACCAAAGGGGGGGTGAATGGTGAAGGTGAGTAATTTTACTTCTTTTTAATTAAGAATTAGTTGATTCTATTAAATAGTGCATTGAACTAAATTAAATGGATGCACAACAGTAAGAAGAAAATAACACACAACAATTTTTAGGTGGTTCACCAACTCAGCTAGTCCACCCCCAAGATACACTTGGGCATCACTAAGTAGACAAGTACTTACAACACTTGCTTTTAGGTTGAAGCAAGAACCAAAACTTAGAGCTTTTAGGTATAAGCTCAATAACCAACCTTTCTTCGAGCTTTTAGGTTGAAGCTCTCAACCAATAGTGAGTTTTCAGGTTGAAACTCATGAACCAACAACTTTAAACTTTTCTATCAAAGATTTGGCACAGGAAGCTTTTCTATAGTGAATCTTTAAGAGTATTCTTGAATGTTGTAGACTTGAGAGTGTATCTGAAATTTTGTGTAGCTCACAGTTTAATGTATGATCATTGTCTGTCTATAATCTTCTCTTTACTCTTCATATTTATACCAAAAGGTATAACGATCATATTTTTCTTCCAATGGATGTATTCTGTTGTACTTGCCAAGAAATCAAACCTAAATATGGTAAGTTACCATTTAGGGAGGTATTTCAAGATACACTTCTGATTTTCTCAAACTTTCAGATAGTTAGTTGTGTAACTCTCCGAAGGATGTTTGTAACTCACCGAAAAATCACTTAAGTCTTTCTGCCATGTAGGATTTCAGATCGTACAATGAGTTGACACCTGATCGGATACTTGTAACTGTAACTTACTGAACTGTTCTTTGATTGTCGGATAGTTAGCTACAGTAACCCTTCGAAATCCTTCTCTTTAAGTTTCCAACTGCTTTTTTATTTTAGCACATGCATAAAAAAATAACTTAAGTTTTTCAGAAAGATAAGTTTGTAACCTTCCGAAAATTCCTATTTTTGGATAGTTAGATTTCTAACTCACCAAAAAATCACTTAAAGCTTCTGTTCTGAATTTTGCACGTGGGTAATTGAATGACTAATGTTTTGGATAGTTAACTTTTCTAACTCACCGAAAACTCCTTTAGCTTCCGGATAGTTAACTCCTTAACTCTTTGATCATTCAATACTTTCTTAACTCTCCGATCTTTTAACTCTCTGAAGGCTTTGAAAATTTGGATAGTTATTCTTCTAACTGTACGACGGTATTTCTGTTGCTTTACTCTTTAGATACTTAAGCCTGTAACTCACCAAAAATTAACTTTCTTCTAGATACTTGGCTTGGTAACTATCTGATTTTCTTGTAGCTTTATAGCAATAATTTATGAACTACTTGTATCTATTTATTTGCCTTCCGATCTTTTGCTACACTATCTTCATGGTGAAATACAATATGTTTCCTCACACAAGTTTTTGCATTATCAAAATATCAAGGTCCTAACAGAAGTAGATAACTATAGACACCCAAATCTCGACCCTTTTTTAGGAACTACCTTTTTCACTATTGCAACCCCCAAGGTGTACACTATCTTTGCACTTATGTAATAGTGCACCTTTGTCATCTAGAGTAGCGCTAGATGGCCTTGGCCTTGTTCGGGTATTTGACCACTATTGGTACCCCGATGGAGTTTCCTCCTTCTAACCATATGGTTAGGGCCTCCCTATTCCCGATTGACTAATCCTTTGGTCGGATCGTCAATCAGGGCTTCCAATTGTTTGAATCAATCCTAGACAATCTAGGTCATCCATTCGACCCCTATCTTGTTTGGCACATCTTGGGATGTTGAATCAGTTGTCTGATCACATATTCATGATTGGAGCACCTTGGATCGTATAGATACACTATCTGATTGATGTTGACGCATGCCGATCGCTTGGTTCTGCCCTGAATGATCATGGTCGTCCGTACAAGGTGTTTTGACTTTGAATCCATCTCGTTCGCCATTGGGTACTTTTGATCATCTAAATATGATAAATGCCCCTCCGGTTGACCGATCTTTCAATTGGATTGTCGATCGCACCTGTGATCTTTCTAGATTAACTCCAAGGAATCCTAGCCCTCCATTTGGGTGAGGAATGAGAATCTCACTCATCCGGCTAGCGATCGAGAAATCAGATCATAGGATAAGGCTCATCTCCTCTCTGATTGACCAACCCTTCAATTAGATTGTCAATCGAGTCTCTGGATTGTCTGAGATCAACTCGGACAATCTAGGCCGTCTATTTGAGGATTCGACTTCTCGAGGCCATTTTAGCATCCTACAAGTTGAATTTGCCAAAACGGAGGTTGGATTCGAACTCAGCATGTCTAAATTATTGTAGAGTCATAATTTATGCATATTTTATATAGTTAAGTGATGCATTTTATGTGCTTAAAGCCATATACTCATAAGTGTTTAATGAAGATTTAAGTTATAATGCATTTTGGGCAAATAATTTAGTTATGGGCTTAAATGAAGAAAGTAATGCATAAATGAGACTATATTTGTTATTTAGCATTTCATGAAAACACATTTACATCTTGGTGGCAACACAATTGCATTTTATTAAGTAGATTAAATTTACTTTAGCACTTAGGATTAATTATTTAAATAAGTACATGGGTATTTTTGGAATTCAATGAAAAATGTGATTTTTGGTCCTTTTGAAGTATCCATGTTTAGGAATATATCTTATCTTATTTCTTGAGTGTTTTAATGTATTTTTTTGAGTTTTATAGGTTGAAGAATAAGAAAAAATAAAGAAAATCAAGATAGGAGGAATTTTGGCCCTTTCATTGAAGATCAAAGGTGGAGATCAAGTTCCACCACTTGGAGCCTCTATAAAAGAAGAGGTAAGGCCAACAAATCCCTCCTCTTGGATGAGCTTTCCCCCATTCCAGCCCTTCAAAGTCGTCAGCCCCTCTCCCTCCCTCAAGAACTCGTGGAAGGTGGTGTTCTCCCCCCTCTCGTGGAGCTCCAAGGTGGAAGACAAGGTTCGGCCAACCTCTTCTTCTTCTCTCTTGGTGGTTTCTAGTAGGAGGACGGCTAGGGCATCTTTTCCAAACCTTATGGGTGCTGTTTGGAGCACATCTGAAGCCGTGCAACTATCTCCCCTCTTTCGTGGATCAGTCCTAGTAGAAGAAAGGTAAGGGTTGTGGACTTTAGGTGGATGACTACTTGTTTCTTAGTGTTTGGTGGTGTTTGAAGACCTCCCGCTTCTGGAAGAGAACTCGTGTGGTGACAGCCACGAAATTCTTGGCTAGGAGGATGGCTAGGAGCACATCTCATGCACCATTCTTCTCCAAAACAAGTTTGCACTTCAAGGTAAAAAGGGTTGTATTGGTTTAGCTCTTTAGGTTTTCATTTTCTTGTTTAAAGTTGTGTTCTTTGTAATTTCAGTAGGGTAATGGTAGTTTTAGGTTTAGTTGTAATGTTAAATTGTAGTTTAATCATAGACCTTTCATTTCAGTAGTTTATTATGTTTATTTTGAATGAATGGAAACGAATTTGGTTTGAATCTTGTGCATATGTGAATATTTGTATGCTAACAAAGCTAATTTGTGGATGTTTATCGTCAGTTTAGAATCCTATAAATCTGACAATTTTGTTTAGGTCGTAAATTACTGATCCAGTGATGTTTTGCTTTAGTTTTTGATTCTATTTTGTAGATCTTCGAGTGTACTTTACTCATGTATAGTTTTTATAATTTTTCCAATCGATTTGTATAGGTTTTCCAATTTATTTTGTTGATGTTGCATCTGGCGCATCCTGGCGTTTTTCACCCAATTTTTGCTTCAGTTCCAAATTCGATATCTTTTTATCTACAGCATGAAATCAACCTCTGTAAATTTTCTCTGTTAGATCAATGAGTTAAGTTTCGAAGCCCACTGATTTTGCAGATTTTCGTGAAGATTTAAAAATCTTATTCCACTTTTAGTAACTGTGCGTAATTCAGGGATGTTAGTTGCCAGTCTGCGCGTTTGTAGGAAAAGCATTGCCGATGCTTGACCATTTTAGATTTTTTAACGAAATCAGTGGGGTTGTAAAGTTAATCCAATGAGTACTCAGTATGATATTTTTTCTGTATTTTACCGTTGAGATACTGAGAGGAGGATATGTGTGAACTTGACTGAATTTCGAGATTCTGTGCTGTAGTGAGTTAGTGTTTTATGAATGGAAATGAGGAATTTATAATCTATTGAGTGAATTTTGGATAAGTTTTGAAACACTTGTAATTATTATTGTTTTTTCACCTTAGAAATATTTTGTAAAAGCCAAATCCTTGTCGATTTGACCTGTACTCGCTAGAGTATATTACAATTGCACCGTGCACTTGTGGTTATTTTAAAATGAGTTTTGAGTTTAATGTTTTATCATTTTGGTCCCTTTGTGAGTTTTAAGATCTTATTTTTGGGACAACAAAAACCTCAACAATTACCCAGGAGGGACCATTACCCAAATTTGGCCATGTGGCACAACTGCCACGAATTGCCCTCTCGCACCGCCATGTGGCAGCCGACATCTCACCGACTCGTCGGTGTTGGATCCGCCTGGATCTGAATCTAGATATCTCCCATAAAACCTCCTAGGGATTCATGCAAAACCACGAATCTGCTTTTCTCTCATCGTAAAATCACGTCGTTAGTCACCGCACGCCGTCGTCCAGTTGACGTGACTGCTGCTCATCTCCGGCCATCCTACGACCATTCGTCCAGGTGTAGGTACCCACCCAGATCACTTGTTAAGCATTTGTGAAGTTTCAAATTTCATTTTCCAGCATTTTCTACTAAATGCATGCTGTTTTTCATGGTCGACGGCAAAGCTTGCCATCGACCCTTTTTCCAATGTAGGTTTTACAGGTTTTCAACCTCGGTCTAACCTCCTTCGGTCAAGATTGAGGTGTGTTTGAGCTTAGGAGGTCACGCCTTGACATTTATGACCTTCATCCGGGGTGTGAGACCTCAATTTTGTTATTCCCCAACTCGCGGAAAAGGTAGCCATCGCCGGAGACGACAATTGCCTTAGCCACAGAACTCGTCGGGTTCCAGCGAGCATCGAGATTCTACTAGACCGTTCGATCTCGCAGAGGTGAGATTCAGTCTGTTTGATCGCACAGGTTAAGTCCTAACCATCTGATCTTTTGCTTTTTATCGTGTGAGATACGACCATCGGATATCATCACGATGCATCTATGCTGTTCGATCAGATTTAATATCTGATTGATCTTGGCCGTCCGCTTGAGATCAAGATGTTTGAGCTCGGCCGCTAGATTGATTTGTTGAGGACCGTTAGATCTAGATTTGAGGGTTCTCCAAGTCATCTAGTCCTGACCATCAGATTCAGATTTGACGATCCTGCCGTGAGCCTCCCACTAGCAACGCGTTCTCCGCTGCACTAGCGCGTTTTGCTGCACCACCGCCACTCCGACGCACGACGCTATCCCAACATGCTCCGTTGCGCCACCACCGCTCCGACACACTTCGTCGTCCCATTGTGCTACGTTGTTGCCCTAGCTCGCATGCTTTTTCAAGCATCACGTCGTTGTTCCTACACGACACTACGCATTTACAACCGTAGTTGTGCCCAGTATCTCCATCAGCTCTTCGCTGCCGGGTCTTCGTTGATGCCCCATGCGTGTTGGCACCGGCGTTTGGGGGCGAGAGGACCACAAATCTCAAGATTGACGTTCGCAGGTTGCCGAATTCTAGCAACATCGCCGGAGAAGACGATACTGTCGTCGTCCCCCCAACAGCCCCCTTGGCCGTCCAATATTCGACGGTTGAGAATATCTAGGCCATACGCGTGTCCTAGATGAGTGCAGATCCGAGTAAACTTAAAGCGTACCTAGATCTGGGTTGTCATACCGAGATCCTATAATCAGATCCAGGCTCGGTAGATTAAACCCGAGTTACCAGTTAGATCGGTTAACCCAGGATTAATCCAAGGCTCCACCCCGGATTAACCGATTATAGCCGGTAAATCCAAGTTGAGTGACCGGCTAGATTGGTTAATGCAGCCAGTTGATGAGCTGATGTCATGATGATGTCACGCCCGTCTGCTGACATCATCATACTATTTGATGACATCATTGTCCCATTTGATGACGCTAGCATTCCATCTGCTGATGTCAGCACTACTTAAATTGGTTTAATTTAAGCACTACCCTCTAAGGAGGCCCTATCACTCTTTCATGTGATACCTTAGAGGGGGAATATTACCTATTTGGGTGTATTCCGGGCCATTTTTACCTTAGGGGAGGTCCCTTTTGTACATTTTGTATAAAAGCCCTTGAAGACAATTTTATTCTGGACCTTTCTACTCCTTTGGGGCGACCTGACCACAATATTGACTTGTGGTACCCCAAAGGGGGATGTCAAGTCTATGGCTTTGACATTCTGGGCCTATCATGCATATTTTCTACATGACACTTTTACCCTTGGTTGACTTTTATAAAAAGTCAACCCCAAAGGCTTTTGCCTTTACTTGGGCCTTTTGGGCCTAAGGTTTCTTGCCTTCTTAGACTTGTGTTTAGGTAGATCTTTTGAGTGATTCCACACATAGGTTACCCCTTAGTGGATCTGGTCAACTATGTTGACCTTGGTCAAAGCCAAATAGTTGGCTTTGACCAGTCAAAGTCAACCATTTGACTTTGATCTTTGACCATTTTTCCCCTACTTTGACTAAAGACCTACGGTCTTTACATAGGTCTTATGGGCCTATGGTTTCTAGGGGGAACCTTTCGTTTGTCCCGTAATCCCTTGTTTCACGCTTTAGAGCCCGATAGGACATTTGCACGACACTCTAGAGAGGTCGACTTTGGCTAGGCAGGTAGGGTGCCTCATACCTTCCCTACTTGTACCCGAGAGACTTGCCTAGAGTCTTGGGGGGTTTTTCTTATCGGTCCCTTGATACATGAGAGATCGATAATGCAGGTTTTCCTAGTCTCCCTTTAATGGACTAGGTGGTGACTCCTTCACCAATGTGGGCCCTTTTTGGTTCATGTTGGTGGGGTGTTGGCATCATTTGTGGGTGTTCGGGTTCCCCCCTGATATTCGATTCTTTTCGAATGTTCACAATAACCTATCAAACTTTGCTTCTAATCCTTTAATGATTTGGTCATGGCTAGCTAAAATGGGATTTACTTATCTGCTAACTTGAATTAGGGATTGAATCCCTTTCTCCATTTTAGTAAATCTTTTCTCCAAAGTGGACATTCTATCACTTAAAATTAGCTGAGTGGGTCCATGATGCTCAGTATGGTTTCCAGGTGTTTTCGATTGTTGCCATGAAAAATTGGGATGGTTTCTCCATCCCGGGGTATAATGTGATGATGGTTGGAATGACCTTTGTCTCATACCAATGGCATTCACTTCCTTAGACTATTGTCCTTGCATTGCAAGACATTCTTCCATGTTGTGCCTAGGGATTCAACATGCTATACACTTTACTTCAACCATTTTATCTTTTCCTTTCTGTTGACTTATAATTAAGTCTTCTACTTTCTTTACCATGAACTCGTTGAGTTATTGAGTAAAAATCGTAAGTTATATATCTGAACTCGTTAAGTTAGAATTATGTACATGTTGAATTTAAATCTTTTATTATGTCATGTGAACTACACATGTATAACTCATTAAGTTAGCATAACTATATGCATTGAGTTAATTAAATATACACTAAGGTAACACGTTGTGTTAGTGTTATAAGCTTATAAGTTATTTTTTTATTGCATGTGTTTTATAGTTAAATCAACGAAATAAGTCTGTTGAGTTATCTGTAACTCCACGGACCATTTATTTTCTAATATGCCACTATAGTAGTTGCAGAAATAGGAAATTCGAAGGAAAACGATGATTACATGTATCACGAAGGAATTCACTCGTGGAATGAAGAAGAAATCACCATCATTGATATGAAAGAAGGAAATCCAACCGATCATCTAAGCAGAAGCAGTTACTATAGAAAGAAATATAAAAGAAGAGAAAAAAGTTGAAGAAAGTGTGTGTGTAGAGGTGGAGAACCATGCTAATCATAGGAAGCGTCGGAAGTTCCCTGAAGCTCCACACCACCACCAAAATCACCAACTATCGGAGGTCTGTGAGGATACTTTCTTGATGTCGGGTCGATTCTGAGCCAAACATAGTGCTAGACAACCACTGTGAGGAGTGATCGCGTCGTGAGAAAGGAAGCCATTTTCACCAAGCACCGACTCATATCTCAAGAGATCGTAAAGCTTCTAGCCTTGGTTTCTAGTTGATGCTAGTATGCTGAAGAGGAGATCATCTTACAATTCTTGGTTCGCGATTCTATAGGGAGAGGAGGCAAGATTGTAAGCGATTAAGTTTTTAGTGGTGTAATCGTGTCACATGTAATGACAGAAGTTTTTACTATCGATAGAGATTTTTACATTCCACCTTTCGTTTATCTTCAGGAACATATCAAAACAAAAATACCAAAAACAATAAATTATCTATATTTACATTTAGTATTAAAGTGTTGTATTGTTTGTTTTGTATCATGATTAGTGTTATCATTGTTAGTATTGTGAATGTTTTACGTTTGTTTTATTCAAAAAATAGAAAATAGTTTTATTGTTTATTGAAATTGATTCGTTCCAGATATTTAAAGATTTTAATGGTTACTGTTTGAAATATCTGAATGTTAGTATTCCTTAATGATAAATCTAATATTAACTAACATTAAAGAGCTTAATTGATGTTATTTACAATCTGTGAAATCACCCAATGGTTGGCCGAATTCCTTTGTAAATAACAGTATTTAACTAGAAAAATAGGCTTGTGGAGTTAACTTAAGTCCACGAGGTTTGTTCGTTGAGTTAACCATAACTCCACAAACTAGGTTCATTGTGTTAATTGTAACTCAACAGAGTGCTTAACTGAACATATATAAATTCCAATATAAAAATCCAAATAGTATGCAATTCTTACTCAATCTTTGTGGGATCAACTTGTACTTGCACACAAATACGATATACATTGTGCACTTGTAGTTAAAATACAAATTGGAATTAATATCTAATTTGTGTGAAAGGTTGTTTGTTTACTTCTAAAAGTAATTATTAATATAAGCATAAAAATAAATTAAACAAGTTTAAGAATTAACTTAACAACCCAAACAAGTTTTCTAGTGCCGTTGCTGGGGATTGAGAAGCTAAGCAACTATGAGTGCTATTTTGTTTTAATAGTAGAGGAGTGTTGTGTGTTTTATTTTCTAATTGAGAATATGGCATATGCTTATGCTCAAAGATTTCTAAAATTTGTAGTGAGCATATGTGAATTCTGCAATTTGGAAGGTCATGACATCTCTGATTGTTTGAAATTGAGACGATTACAAATGGTTAGATCACATGAAGAACAAATGAATTATATTCAATATAATAGAGTTGAGTATGAGAATCCTATAGTTTACCCAACTGATGGTTAGTTTAGAATGTGTAATATATTGAGAGACAAGGAAGTTTGGGATAGGTATGACAGACTGGAGTGTAGCTTAGAGCAAAACATGGACAAACTAGAACAATATATTTTTCAACAACAAGAAGTCAACCAATTAAACTATAGGGAAGAATATTCAAAACCTAAAATTGATATCATATACAAAACTGAAAAAACCATAATGAAAATTGATCAAAAATTGAATGCAATGAGATTAAATGATCTTGAAAGAAAACTAAAAGCATTGGACGAATTTACAATGAAATTACAAGTTATACAATAGGAAAACACAAATGAAAATTTTAATGTTATAGATTTACATAATTTGCAAGATATATAGACAAAAAAAAAAACCAATGCAATAGAATTTAAAGAATGTAAGTTAAAACTAAAAACAGTTGAAGATCATAAGCACAAAAATGAAATACAAGAACATCATGAAAGTAATGAAAATTTGGAAGATGTATGTATAACATTAAGATCTAGAACTGATATACCACCAAGAATTCAAAAAGAAAGTAATATGAAGGTGGATAAGAACAAAATTCAAAATGATAATGAAAATGTAATATCTGAAAACTTAGAAATCAATGAAAAAAAATCTGAATCTAAAAATGAGATTAAAAATGATCAACCAAATGAAATGAAAGATAAAGAATCTTGTAAGTCACAATCATTAGTACCCTATCTTGAAAGATTACAACAAACATTTCCTGAAAAACAAGAAAAAATTATAGAAATTTTTGAAAAGGTACAAGTTAACATACCTTTGTTAGATTTATTGCAGGAAATGCCACCTTGTGCTAAGTTTCTTAAGGATTGGTGTACTAAGAAAAGAGAGCGAAAAGTTTTAAGAAAAGTCTTTTTAGCTGAGCAAAGTAGTTCCCTATTTTTGCCACAAATTCCTAAAAAGTTATTTGATCTTGGAATCCTTGTTATATCATTCACCATAGGAAATACTATTTTAGAAAGAACCTTAATAAACCTAGGTGCAGGTATAAATGTTATGTTGAGTGATATATTTGCATCCTTAGGATTAGAAGGCTTAATTCCAACTAGGAATGTTATTCAATTAGCTGATAGAAGTATAAGATACCTTAAAGGAAAAATAGAGGATGTCATAATTAAAATCAAAAACTTCATATATCCTATTGATATTGTGATTTTGGATTCCCAACAAATTAAGCATCAAAATCATGATACATCTTTAATTTTGGGAAGACCATTCTTAGCAACATCAAGGGCTGTTATAAATTGTAAAACTGGAGTAATGAAGTTAGCATATGATAATGAGGATACTCAACTAAACATTTTCAAACCAGAAAAGTTTGAGGAGTTAGAAATGTCCTTACATACTATAAACTTTTTAAAGGATGAAGGAGATATGCTAAATGATGTGATTTAAGAATAACTGAATAGGCAACTAAATTCTGAAACTTTAGAAGTAAGTGAAAGCATAAATGTAGAAGGAGATCAAGAAGAGATTTATATAGAAGATGAAAATGTTCAATTAGGAGCTCTAGCTTCTGATGGTTAACATTTAGAATTGAAACATTTACCTCCTAAATTAACCTATATATTTCTGGAAGAGAAACGAACCTGTCCAATCATTATTGCTTCAAATTTAAAAGAAGATCAAATTTCTAAATTAAAAGATGTAGTAAAAACTTATAAAGAAGCAATAGGATGGACTATGACTGATATAAAAGGATTAAGTGCAACTTTATGCTGTCACCACATATATTTAGAAGAGAATGCTAAACTAGTTAGAATTCCTGAGAGGAGATTAAATCCAAACCTTAAAGAAGTAGGTAGGAAGGAAATAGTGAAATGATTAGATAATGACATAATTTATCTTATTTCTAATAGCTCATGGGTTAGTCCAATCCATGTAGTTCCCAAGAAATCAGGATTAATAGTTATTAGGAATGAAAGTTAGGACTTGATAACTACTAGAATTCAATCAGGCTAGAAAGTGTGTATAGACTATAGAAAACTAAATGTTGTGACTAGGAAAGATCATTTTCCCTTACCTCTTATAGATCGAATGCTAGAGAAATTAGCAAGGCAAGAATATTTTTGTTTCCTAAATGGTTATTCAGGATATAACCAAGTTCCAGTAGGATTAGAGGATCAAGAGAAAACAACTTTCACATGTCCTAATGGAACTTATGCTTTTAAGAGAATGCCATTCGAATTATGCAATGCACTAGTTACCTTTCAAAGGTGTATGCAAGGCATATTCACTAGAATGACTAAAGACTTTTTAGAAATATTTATGGATGATTTTACTGTATATGGAATTTCATATGAAGTACGTTTAAACAATTTAGACCTAGTATTAAAATGCTGTGTAGGATTATATGGCTACACAAGAGGGGGGTGAATTGTGTTTTTCAACATTTTCGATTATAATTGAAACTTTAAAACTTAAAAACAAGTCAAGACACTATTTTCATAAAATCATTTTTATTCAAAGTTTCAATTACAATATACAATTCAATTCTCTTTAGAAATTCTAGATGTAATTATATATCGATACCATGTTTCATCTATACAATTTCATAACTACAAGCAAAGAAAACTAATTTACGAAATTTAAAACTTTTCTCCCTATTTGAGATCTTTCTTCTTCTTCTCTTTGTTCTTTCGCAATTTTTCAGTGACGAATATCTTGTCTTTCTCTGCTTCATCGAATTTGCTTTCTTCTAATACTTTAAGTCTTCAGTGACATAAATCTGACCTTTTCTACTTCACTGAATTTTCTTCCATTTGATACTTCAAATCTTCAATGACATATATTTTACCCTTTTCTACTTCACTAAATTTTCTTCCACCTGAGAGCTTTTCCCCGAAGAGGTGTTTTTGATCCCTGAAAAGATTTTTCTTTTGGTGTGTAGGGATAACTAATCAATGAGAATTCTATGCCTTTTATACTGTATCTTCATTTCATGCATATCCTCCACGTTTAATCACTACCAGTTTTCCACTTCTTCACGTCTTTTCTTTTTCCTTCATCGAAATACACACATTCTAACCCACGTTTACATTTCGAATTTTCTTTAATTATTAATCCTAGATCTCTGAAAAATTTCCTACAAAATAAACTTTCTCTAACACATTCTGACCTATTTTAACCTTTAAGCCTCTAACTTAACGAGTTCTCACATGACCTCTATACGAACAAAACTTTAACTTAACGAGTTGTCTAAACGTGCACTATTCATGATACAGAAAATATAACTTTAAAACATATCATGCTTTTCAATAAAAACACATGTTAACTTAACATTTAGTTAAATGAAAAATTAATACAACGAAACGACTAGTTATTAACTTAGTATAATTTCAGATCCAATACAGACAAGTATTTATATCAGTAAGCTTTTTCTGTATTAATTGATGATTTTAATTTCTTTTCACAAGCAATAGTAATTGAGCAAATATGATTATTTTCATTCAATACACATCATCAAAACAAAATACTCTACAATCTCCCTCTTTTTGATGATGACAAAACCATATTAAATCAATTATGAAATATATTTAACTCAACAAAGCACCTTTGTTGGGTTAACTTTTAATTCAACAAACAAGTTTGTTGACTTAAGTTCACTTAAGCTTATTTCTATTGTTTGTGTAAATTTCACCTCTTAGAAATAAAACTTTCAGATGTCAATAATTACATAAGCATCATTTCTCTACCTTTCATTATATAATTTAATAACCATACAATTTTTCTTTCAGATTACATTATCATCTATCAAATTACAATAACCATATAAATATCATCTCCCTTTATAATATATGCAATTAAAATCATAATCATCTTCTTTTATAACATTTCTCCCCCTTTTTATCATTAATCAAAAAGATAATTACACAAAATATATATAGTAAGAGATATATTTACAACAACGCTTTTTGTAAACAATAATAAGAATTAAAAATATTTATAGAAAAATGTATTGTTCAATGAATCACACAATGAATACAAACATTACATTTTGTATTCAAATACAAGCAAATAGACAGTTATCTATTCCTCCTAAGTATATCACTTATAGCATTACATATTTTATCTCCTATATGCCTAATATCATTTCTAATGTCGTTAAGCACATCATCTAGGTCAAGAGGTAGTTGGGGTTGCTGTTCTGCTTGAACTGAATAACTTGGTTGTTGTTGTTGTATATGGTTTGTACAATCAGGTTGTTGTTGTCGTTGAGGTTGATGTATGGCCTGGAATTTTTACAAATCGTTTACACTAAAAGCTCTCATGCCTTTAGTTTCAAAAGGCCAATCGGATAAATTCAATTGGCTTACTAGGAGTCTACATACAACATCACCATAAAATAACTTTGAACTCATATGCTGTAGTTGAGAAGTAAAAACATCAAACCAATTGATTTGAATTCTATTCAACAGACCATAAGTTGCATATAAATAACTTCTGCTGACTTCCATATTATGTCCAACTTTTTGAAATAAATTGGCATGCAATATATTTGCAATAAACCTTGCCTCTACATTCAGATTTTCCATGAGTGTCATTTCAAAATATACATCTGGAATTTTTGATAAAGATTGAATGTTCCATTCTAGTTGTCTAATCATGTCAATCTATTTGTAACAACAACACCTTCATTCTTTAATCCCAAAACTTCAAAAATTAATTCAGGAGACAATATTAACTCTTATTTATTTATTTGAGTTTTTAGTATATTTTCATTCTTGACCAGATTGCTATAAAAAGTTGCAATAAGCTTTGTGTATTGCTTCCATTTCATTCCAACAGGCAAGAATTGAATGAGGTCTTAATACTCAAATAGATCTTTTATTTCCATCAAATTTTTGAATTTTATTGGACGAGCATGTAGAATCTGATATGTAATTAGATTATTGTATTTCTACACTACTTCCTTAGATCTAAAATGAATTGAATTACCTTGAATTTGTAAAACTATACATAAAGAAGGTGATACCTGAAGCTGTGATTCAGAGTTTAATTCATCTTCAGGAACTTCTTCTTCAAAATGAATGTCATGTTGTTTCTCTATGAAAATATTTTCTTGAAGATGTGTATGTACACTTGATTCTTCAGCTTCAATAGTGTAAGGAACATCTTCATTATGCTCAACATTCATCTGTTCAATCGCTATAGAATGATCATAGTTCAATTTTTCCACAAATTCTACAACCGGTGTATTTGTTTGTAATTGTTCATTTTGTTCAACAGATATCTCCATTGATACATGTTGTGAATTTTCAGACTCTGCTTCTATAGATTCTGAAGAAGGCTGGTTGGCGTTTAGCTCTTCTAGAGTCTTAACTTTTTCAATATCTACTACTCTAGATAATTCAACCTTTGAACTAGTTACTGCCTCAACATTGTCAGTTATATCTGCAATAACTTGTTCAATGTTAGGTTCCTGATGCTTTGATTTTTCAATTTCTGCATCATCAGGACTTGAACTAATAGAAAAACTTGAGCTCATATTTGACTTGCATTTCTTCTTAAGTTTTCTAGCAAGGGAAAATAAAGTCTCATTATCATCATCAGTTTCAATATGCTCGGAACTAATGAGTTTATCAGATGCACTATAAGGTACATTGTCTAGACATACATTGTCCTTTGGAAATAAATGCTCATCCGATTGTCCTTTTCTAATAGACTTTGTTTCCTTAGACATAATTTTTCTGATTTTCCTTCTTTTATAAAATTTCTATTTCTCCTCTTCAAGTATTGCTGTTTTCTTTTCAAATTGCTCTATAAAAGTTTTCTGCTTTAATTATTCAAAAACACTTTCTATTGCTATAGCCTTTCGAAGACTATCAACTTTTCTTTTATCTACATCAATATTTGATTCTACTTGTTTTGAATACAAAAGAGTAGGGATAGCTAATTCATGTTCTTCCTCAAATGCATGTAGTCTTGTACCACTCAAAGGAGTTTGAGGAATTCTATTTGATGAACCTACACCTTTTTCCATATATTTTGCATACTATTCTAAAAACGTAATTTCAACACATTTCATTCTGTATTCTCTATCATATTTACTTCGAATACCCATATATGTAATATTTGCATCAGTATTTTGAAGCTCTTGTCTAACTTCATCTAGTATACCTTGAGGAAAGAAGTATTCACTGTAAATTTGTGCTAACCTTTTATCCACTCAAAGTATTTTCTTGAACCAAGTGCGTGGAACTTCATTAGTATCTATTTCTTTTCCTTTTACATCTCCTTTGCTTTTGCCTTTTCCTCTGCCACGACCCCTGTAGAACTTGGAGACCATCGTCGTAGGTTGTAATAGCAACAAGCGGGAAAGATTTTCAGACAAAGGTTTAAGAATAACCTAAGTGCTCATGTAATAAGTGTTTAAATAGGGTTTTTAGGTGAATAACTCAACGTGTATAAGTCAGGTTTGGATTTTAAATGAATATTGAATATAGTTTATTCAATCAAGGTATCTGAAATATTCAAGTATAACTCGTTGAGTTAACTAACCTAACGAGTAAAATGTTGTCTAGAGATAGTTTTACATGTTACCTTATATAACATAACGTTCAGTTAGTACACTTACTAAAAATCAAGTTTCGGATGCTTCCTTCCGAAGACAACACACATACTACACTTAACATTATCTTGAGAACATTGTAAACTATTCTAACATTCTCTTCTTATGAATCTAAAATAGTTTGTTTGTCTTTTTAAATTGTTTCATTAAGATCTTAAGAGGACTTAAATTCAGATTAACCAAGATTTGTATTTTGAATTATATTAATATTTTTTGGACATTGTTAATCCTCCCCCTACAAATATACTTAAATATATTCAATAACATACAAAATATACTTGTATAACAATAGATGCTAAATATAATTATACTTTTAAATTTTCATTTTAGAAACTTTCGTTATCCTGATTTTATCAAAACCATTAAAATTGTTAAACTACTTAAAATCAATAAGATACTACTATGATTTTACAATAAATACATAGCATCTTAAGCAGTAGTTTAGATATTACTTAGATATTTATGATAAGTATATAATATCTATGAGGTGAACAACATCATCAAAAATATTTATCTTTTTGTGGAGTCTAAGCATTTTACACATCAAATAGCCTACAAATACCCAAATTTAATCTTATGTTGCAGAATGTATTTTCGTCTAGAGGTTTTGTAAATATATCAGCTAATTGATTTTTACTAGACACAAATTCTAATTTAATTTTCCTTTAATTATGTTATCTCTTAGAAAATGATGTCTAACCTCTATATACTTTGCTCTAGAATGTAATACAGGATTTTTGGAGAGATTTATTGTAGAATTACTATCACAATAAATCTTAGTTATATCATAAGATAATTCAAAATCTTCTAAAGTTTGCCTTATTCATAGAATCTGAGTGCAACACAGTGCAGCAGCAATATATTCAGCTTCTGTAGTAGAAAGTGCTACATAGTTTTGCTTTTTACTAAATCATGACACCAAATTATTTCCCAATAATTGACATGTGCCACTAGTACTCTTTGTATCAGATTTAGATCCCACATAATCAGCATCAGTATATCCTATAAGATCTATTGAACTATCCTTAGAATAATACAGTCCGTAATTTTTAGTTCCTTGTATATATCTAAATATTCTTTTAACAACACTTGAGTGTGATTCTTTAGGATTAGATTGAAATCTAGCGCAAGCACCCACAGCAAACATAATTTAAGGTACTCGCTGTCAAATAAAGTAAAGAATCAATCATACTTCTGTATTTTCTTTGATCTATTGATTTTCCTATGTCATCAATTACTAACTTTAAACAAGTACTTATAGGAGTTCCTCAAATCCTTGTATCATTAAAATTAAATTTCTTAAGCATTTCGTCTACATATTTTTCCTGATTTAAAAATATACCTTTATTTATTTGCTTAATTTGAAGTCCTAGAAAATATGAAAGTTCTCCTATCATACTCATTTCAAACTAACTAGTCATCTCTCCAGAAAATATTTTTATTAGTTTATCAGAGGTTGCTCCAAAGATTATATCATCCACATATATTTGAACAATAATCTGATCTTTACCATCTCTTTTGATAAATAGAGTATGATCCACTTTTTCCATGATATAACCTTGTTCTATTAAAAAAGTAGATAATCTTTCATACCATGATCTAGGTGCATGCTTCAAACCATATAAGGCTTTCTTCAATTTATACACAAAGTCAGGATTTTTAATATCTTCAAATCCAGGTGGTTGTTTTACATAGACTTCTTCATTAATTAAACCATTTAGAAATGCACTCTTTACATCCATTTGATATAATTTAAAATCCATATAACAAGCATAGGCCAATAATATTCTAATACTTTCTAACCTAGCCACAAGAGCAAATGTTTCATCATAATCTTGTCCTACTTTCTATGTATACTCTTGTGCAACTAATCTAGCTTTGTTTCTTATAACTTGACCAATTTCATTAGTTTTGTTTCTAAAGATCCACTTTGTACCTATTATGGACTGATTTTCTGGTAGAGAGACTAATTCCCAAACATCATTTCTGATGAATTGATTTAGTTCTTCTTGCATTGCCACTATCCAATTTTCATCAGATAATGCTTCTTTTATATTCCTTAGTTCCACCATAGAAACAAACATACACATACTACTTAAATTTACTGAAGCTCTAGTTTTAACTCCCTCATTAATATTACCAATGACTTGAGTAATGGGATGTGATGAAGAATAACGCCAATTTCTTTGATTTTCCTCAATATTCTCATCAACATCTGAAAGTCCACTTTCATCATTAGTTTGATCATTTAAGTTCATATTTTTTATTTTCTCAGATAAATCTTCAATCTCTCTATTGATCTCTAACTCTTTTGGGAAATTTATCAAATCATCATTATTAGCTTTAGATTGAGATTCTCTAAAAGAATTTTCATTGAAGCTTACATGGAGGGTTTCTTCAATAGTTTTAGAAGTCTTGTTATATACTCTATAGGCTTGACTTCTAGTAGAGTAATCTACAAAAATTCCTTCATCTGCTTTGACTTGAAATTTATCTCTTTTATCCTTAGTATTAAGAATAAAACACTTGTAGCCAAATTGTTTCATATAAGAAATTTTTGGAACCCTATTAAACATAATTTCAAAAGGAGTTTTATTAACACGAAGTCTTAAGTGACTTCTGTTAATAACATAACAAGCTGTATTTACTGCTTCAGCCCGAAGATTTTGAGGTAACTTATGTTCATTCAACATAGTTCTGGCCATTTCCTGAAGTGATCTATTCTTTCTCTCAACAACACCATTTTGAGATAGTGCTTTTGGAAAAGAAAATCTGTGATCAATGCAATGATCTATATAGTAATTATTCATTTGATCATTATCAAATTCAATACCATGATCACTCCTAAGTTTTTGAATAGAGACACTTTGTTCATTTTGTACAAGATTGCAAAACATTTTAAACTTTTCAAAAACTTCTGTCTTAGATGCTAGAAAATATACCCAAGTGTATCTAGAGAAGTCATCTATTAAAACAAATACATACCGTTTACCACCAAGTCTCATGATTCTTGTTGGTCCAAATAGATCCATATGTATAAGTTCTAAGACTCTCTTGCTTGAAATATCATTTTTGGATTTAAAAGAGTTTTTGTGAAGTTTACCTAACTCACATGCATCACACATAAAGTCCTTTGAGTATCTAATCTTTGGTAAACCTCTCATTAAATGTTTTCTAGATAGTTTATGTAATAGTTTCATATTTATATGTCCGATCCTTCTATGCCACAGATATGCATCACTAGTTTCAGCTAGCAAACATGAATTTAAATCAACTACACTAGAAGGTAAAGATAAAATACATACAGAACCTTTTCTTTTAGCAATAAACTTAACTTCATCTGTATTTTTATCAATAATTTTGCATACATTATCTTCAAATACTACATAATATCCATTCTCAATTAGTTTTATAACACTTAGCAAATTAAATCCTAGGTTTTCTACATATAGTACATTCGAAATAACACAAGTCGGAGTTATTTGAACATTACCCATACCTATGATTTTATCCTTGCTTTTGTTTCCAAATGTTACACTTCCTTTCATGGTATTTGTAAAATTTTGTAGTAGACATTTCTGTCAGATCATGTGACTTGATGCTCCACTATTTAAGATCCATTTTGATGTTGTTTCCTCCTACAAAACAAATTAAGAAAAAATTTTCTTGGTACTCAATGTTGTTAAGGACCAAGTTCATTAAACGCATATTTCTTCTTTTTGTTTAAAAACAGTTTAACATTATCATTTACATTCTTATTAGTTGTATGTACTATTAACTTATCATTAGCATCATACTTACTTAGAGCATTATTGCTCTTATAATCATTCTTTTTGTTTTCAGATGTAGTATAACCAAGTCCAAACTGATTTTTATCAGATGTTAATTTATTTTGGTCATGCTCATACATTTCAGTAAGTTCATACCAAGATTTTGCACTTGTATTTGAATTTTCAGTACATACAAAATCTTTTTCTACACAAGAATTTTCAAATTTATCACATGCAGAATGAGTAATTGGTCTAACACTAGTGTTTTGAATTACATGCTCGGGTTGCTAAATTTTCAGTTTACTACAATTATTTGAAATTTTAGAAACATTAGAAACTGAATTTCCAAAACAAGAAACAAGATTTTTAGAAACATTAATAGTCATGTTAGAAGTACATTTAGACAAATCACATTGATTTATATTATTACTGCATGATTCATCCCTTGAATTACCTACTTCTACATATTTATTACCTTGTTTCATGATAAAAGTAATTTTAGTCTTAGATTTACTTGAACTGCAACAAATAAATCCTTTATTAGTTTGAGATTTAGGATATTTAGGATAATCAAATCCTAAGCCAAATTTATATGACACTACAGGGGTACTAGTTAGTTTGTCTAACTTAGTTTGACTTAAATTCCATTTCTCAATGGTAGAATTTAAATCTAGTTCTCTCATTTTTAATTTATCAATCTCTAACTCAAGATCATTTATATTTTTTCTCAACATTTCATTTTCAGATTCTATTTTTAATTTTTTAGCATTTGTATTCTGTATTTGTTCATGCAAGACACATTCATTAAATCTAAATTTATGCAAATCTCTAGCATAATTTTCATTATCACATTTAAACTTTTCTAAAGTAGTAGACAGGAAATAATTTTCTTCTTCCATAATGGACAAAGAGTTTCTGATATTCTTATTTCCCAGCTTACAAACTTTAAGTTTTTGTAATAATGCATGATAAGCACATAATAATTCATCAAAGTTAAAATCTAAATAACTTTCAGGATCAGATATTACCTCAGACTCATCTGCCATGAAGCACACATGAGCAACGTCTTATAACTCTTGTTCTTCTTTTGAATGTGAAGATTTGGATGATGATTCCTTAGATTCAAACTCTTCTGACGTGTCATCCCAAGTGACCTTCAAAGCCTTTCTCTTGTAAAACTTTTTCTGAGTTTTCTGAGCTGTCTTCTTCTGATTTGTCCTACTATGCTTTTCATTTTTCCTTATAGGACAATCTAGAGAAAGATGTTCAGGTTTCTTACAGTTGTAATATACATATTTTCTAGATGAAGAATTCTTGTCATTTAGTGATTTTGACGTTGAAGGTTTATCATTTTTGTTCCTTTGCTGTTTTCTAGCTTTCCATGCTTTCTTGAATTTCCTAGTCAGCAAAATCAAATCCTCGTCAGAATCTGAATTAATTTCGAAGGCTATTTCTTTCTTCATTTTTAGTTTGTTGTGACTCAATGATTCATTTAATTGAACTTCATAAGTTGTTAAATTTCCTATAAATTCATTCATAGTATAAACATTTAAATCTCGTGATTCCTCAATTGATGTTACTTTCTGAGACCATTTAGAACTTAGGGATTTGAGAATTTTTCTCACCAAATCCTTCTGTTCAAAATTCTTTCCTAAGCATTTTAAAGAGTTTATGATATCAAGAAATTTGGAAAACATCTCAAAAATACTTTTGTCTTCATGCATCTTAAAGAGTTCATACTTGTGAATGAACATGTTTATCTTAGTCTCTTTAACTTGAGAAGTACCTTCATGTGAAACTTCTAATGCATGCCACACCTCATAAGCAGATTTATATGCCGACACTTTACTGAACTGTTCATAACTCAATGCACAAAATAAAATATTTAAGCCTTTAGCATTCAGAGTTTCATTTTCTTTTTTAGTAATTGTCCAAGTATTATAAAGAGTAGTTAACGGAGTATATGGTTTAGAAATCATGAACCACAACTTATAATTTATACTTTGAAGAAAAACTGTCATCCTATATTTCCAATATTCAAAATGTATTCCATCAAATAAAGGAGGATAATTAAGATTTTAGCCTTCATACAAAGAGAAATTACCATTTCCAGTAGCCATCTTACCTTAGATTTTTCAACCTATTTGATTTTAAACAATCTAAAAACTTTAAAACAACTTGAGCCTTAGATCAAAAAAGTTAAACGTATGCTTAGATATTAATTTCTGTTTAAAAACAAGAAAGGCAGAATAAGCAATGATATTAAATAAGTTGGTGTCGATTTTATATCAAAGATTATTAACAAAGCTTTGATACCACTTGTAGGATCATATGGCTATACAAGAGGGGGTGAATTGTGTTTTTCAACATTTTCGATTATAATTGAAACTTTAAAACTCAAAAACAAGTTGAGACACTGTTTTTATAAAATCATTTTTATTCAAAGTTTCAATTACAATATACAATTCAATTCTCCTTAGAAATTGTAGATGCAATTATATATCGATACTATGTTTCATATATACAATTTCATAACTACAAATAGAAAAAACTAATTTGTGGAATTTAAAACATTTCTCCTTGTTTGAGATTTTTCTTCTTCTTCTTCTCTTTGTTCTTCAGCAATTCTTTAGTGACGAATATCTTATCTTTCTATACTTCACCAAATTTGCTTTCTTTTAATACTTTAAATCTTTAGTGACATAAATTTGACATTTTCTGCTTCATTGAATTTTCTTCCATCTAATACTTCAAATCTTCAGTGACATATATCTTACCTTTTTCTGCTTCACTAAATTTTCTTCCACCTGAGAGCTTTTCCCCGAAGAGGTGTCTCTGATCCCTGTAAAGATTTTTCTTTTGGTGTGTAGGGATAACTAATCAACGAGAATTCTATGTCTTTTATACTATATCTTCATTTCATGGATATCCTCCACGTTTAATCATTACCAGTTTTCCACTTCTTCACGTCTTTTCTTTTTCCTTCATCGAAATACACACGTTCTGACCCACGTTTACATTTCGAATTTTCTTTAATTATTAATCCTGGATCTCTGAAAAATTTCCTGCAAAATAAATTTTCTCTTCCAAAATTTTTCATCAAGTATAATAAGAAGTCGTTACTTTAATGTTAACTAAACAACACAAGTAGATATATAACTTAACGCTTCTAACTTAATGAGTTCCTCATGTACCAACTCACATGACAAGTACTGTAGCTAACTCAACGAACTAACTCTGTGATGTTACGCTAACTCAACGAACCATCTCTGTTATGTTACAGATAACTCAATGAACCAGTAATAAACAAATGTTTTTATAATGAGAATTTTATCACGTGCAAAAGAAATAATAACTTAAGTTTATAACGCTAACCTAACGCGTTGCCTTAGTGTTCAATATAGCAACTCAACACGTTTAGTTATGTTAACTTAATGAGTTAAACATGTGCATATGAATCTTTTAGTAGCAGATGAAAATACAGCTTTGGGTCTTTGGAATAAGTTAGAATCTTTGTATATGACTAAGTCTCTTACGAATAAGCTGTTGTTGAAGCAAAGACTGTTCTCTCTAAGAATGAAGGAAGGTACACCATTGAAGCAACATTTGGATCAGCTCAACACCATTCTCATGGAGTTGAGGAACATTGGTGTTACTGTGGAAGATGAAGATGTTACTCTCATCTTATTGGTATCTCTCCCTCTCTCCTTTGAGAATTTTGTGCAATCTTTTGTGGTTGGCAAAGATTCTATTACTTTGGAGGAGGTAAGATCGATTCTTCATTCTCGAGAATTGAGACATTTGGCTACACATGGTAGTAATGATGCTAGCGGATCAGGTTTGACAGTGCATCATTCAGAGTCTAGAGGACGGCAGAGTAGAAGAGACAACAGGTGCAGAGGTAGAAGTAAGTCCAGAGGTAGAATTTCCAAGGACACTTGCAATTATTGCAAGGAAAAGGGGCATTGGAAGGTAAACTACCCTAAATTGAAGATTAAGGGAAATGCAACAGTCGCCGAAAATGGAGACTCAGGGTATGACTGTGATTTCTCCCTTACTATATGCTGTAGTGTCTACTTCGATCAAAGTTGGATTATGGATTCTGGTACATCACATCATATGACTCCTAATAGAGAATATTTCCATATATATGAGGAGGTAAATGGTGGACAGGTCACTTTAGCAGATAATGATATTTGTGATAGAACATGTTTTAGATCTATCAGATTCAGGATGCATGATGGGACGATCAAAGTCTTGGAGAATGTTTGGCATGTGCCAAGGTTGGGCAAGAGCCTTATTTCACTAATGGCTCTTGATCAGAAAGGTTTCAATTTTTCAGGTGGAGGAGGTAAACTTCACATTTTGAAAGGTTCCCTACTAGTAATGAAGGGAATCAAGGATGGACCTTTATACATTCTTCAGGTCAAACCTATCATTGGATCAATAGCTGTGATAATAAGTGATCAACAGTCTATGTCAACTATTTGGCATTCCAGGTTAGGACATTTGGGCCTAAAGGGAATGCAGAAGCTCAGTACGCTTGGCAGGTTAGATGGTCATATCTTTACAGATATTGATTTATGCAAGCATTGTATCTATGGGAAATAGAAACGTGTTTCCTTTGGAAGAGCAGAACATTCTACCAAGGGAAAGTTGGATTACGTCCATGCAGATTGTTGGGGACCATCTCAACAACTCTCTTTAGCAGGTTCTAAGTATTTTCTCTTCATTGTTGATGACTTTAGTCATATGACTTGGGTTTTCATTATGAAACATAAGAGTGAAGCATTCAAGAGCTTTAAACAATGGAAGGCTATTGTTGAAAACCAAGTAGGGAGGAAAGTAAAATACTTGAGAACAGATAATGGTTTAGAATTTTGCTTAAATGAATTTGACATCTTTTGCATAGATGCAGGCATAACTAGGCATTATACTATTAGGGGAACTCCACAACAGAATGGAGTTGCAGAACATCTTAATAGGACATTGTTGGAGAGAGCTAGGTGTATGCTCTCTCATGCTGGGCTGGAAAAATGTTTTTGGGCTAAAGCTATTAACACAGCCTCCTATTTGGTGAACAGGTCACCATCTAATGCAATTGGCGACAAGATCCCTTATGAAGTATGGATGGATAAAGCGGCTAACTATTCCAAATTGAAAGTATTTGGATGTCTTGCGTATTACCATGTTAATCATGGTAAATTGGAGTCGCGTGCCAAGGAAGGCATATTTGTGGGATATGGAATGGGAGTTAAAGGATATAGGATATATGATAAAGAAACAAGAAAGGTCATTCATAGCAGGGATGTTACCTTTGATGAGGTTTCTTTGATGCATAAGAAAGAAAACCCAACTATTTTGAATCCACCTAGTACTCCTAAGCAAGTGGAGCTTGATTTGAATCAACCGTTGATATCTGATCAATCTGTTCTTGTTGATACAGATCAACATTTGATTTTAGAAGAAGATCGAGGAGATGAATTTGTTGAGGACACACGTTCAAGGTGTATTGCCA
This sequence comes from Cymodocea nodosa, assembly GCA_036874045.1. Classification (NCBI taxonomy): domain Eukaryota; kingdom Viridiplantae; phylum Streptophyta; class Magnoliopsida; order Alismatales; family Cymodoceaceae; genus Cymodocea; species Cymodocea nodosa. The sequence continues at coordinate 1,485,405 of JAZBRI010000011.1, forward strand.
GAGATCATCCTAGGAGAGATGTTCACCCTCCATAGTGGTATGGCTACAATAATATGGTCGCTTTTGCCCTACAGGTAGTTGGTGAGGTGGAGGATGCTGACCCACCTAGTTTTGATGCTGCCGTTAGCGAACCAGAAGTCATACATTGGTTGGGAGCTATGCAAGAAGAACTACAATCTTTGCATAAGAATAGGACTTGGGAGTTGGTAAAACGTCCCAAGGACAGGAATATTGTTGGTTGCAAATGGGTGTTCAAAAGGAAATCAGGAACGTAGGACAACCTTGGAATACAATATAAGGCAAGATTGGTAGCAAAAGGGTTTTCACAGAAGGAGGGTGCGGACTTCAATGAAGTCTTTGCTCTAGTAGTTAGACACACCTCCATTCGAGTCCTTTTGGCAATTGTTGCAGTAAAGGATTTAGAGCTTGAACAGATGGATGTGAAAATAGCTTTCTTGCATGGTGATTTAGATGAGGACATCTAGATGGAACAACCAACATGTTTTGCAGAAAAAGGTAGATCAGACCTCGTTTGTAAGCTACAAAAATCTTTGTATGGGCTGAAACAGTCTCCCAGGTAGTGGTATAAAAGATTTGATTCTTTTATCACTGATGTTGGTTTTGTTAGAAGTAGTTTTGATTCATGTGTCTATATTAAACAAATTAAAGAAGAATTTGTTTGCTTGCTCTTGTATGTGGATGACATTTTGATTGCAACCAAAGATGTCAATGAAATACAGGTTTTGAAAGACACATTGAAATCTGAATTTGCAATGAAGGATTTAGGACCGACAGGTAAAATCCTTGGGATGGAGATTTATTGTGATAGGAACATTGGAAGATTATTTCTCCAACAGCACAATTATGTTCTGAAGATTTTGAGCAGGTTTGGCATGGCTTCAAGCAAGGCCATTAGAACGCCCTATGATAGGAACCTACGATTATCAGTTGCTATGACACCTCAAACGCCATCTGAAAAAGAGTACATGAAGAAAGTTCCATATTCACAGGCAGTTGGCAATCTTATGTATGCCATGGTTTATACTCGTTCGGATCTTGCTTACCCTCTTAGTGTTGTAAGCAAGTTTATGTCAAATCCAGGGAAGAGTCATTGGCAAGCCGTTAAAAGGATCTTTAGGTACTTGAAGGGCACGTTTGATGTAGGACTGATTTATGGTGTTAAACATAACTGTAGTGTAGCTGGATATTCTGATTCAGATTTTGCAGGTGATGTTGATTAGCGTAGATCCTTAACAGGATATGTCTTCACATTGGCAGATTCCATTATTAGTTGGAAATCTACTCTACAGCCTATTGCATCTTTATCCACCACAGAGGTTGAGTATATGGCGATGACAAAAGCTGCAAAAGAAGGTATTTGGCTGAAGGGGTTACTTGGAGACTTTGGTCTACGATATGATAAAGCAGAAATTTTCTATGACAGTCTCAGTGCCATTAGTTTAACGAAGGACAATGTGTTTCATGACAGGACAAAGCACATTGATGTTCATTATCACTTTCTTAGAACAGAAGATCGCGTGAAGATTTTGAAGATCAACACACATGACAATCCAGCCGATATGTTTACAAAAGGCGTTCTTGAAAGCAAGTTTAAGCATTGCTTAGACTTACTTAATGTGTTTGCTTATAGTTGACCCTTCGGGTCTTTTGAAGATGGAAATTTGTTTGGTTCTAGGTGGAGTTTGTAAATTCAAGGCAAGTTGGAGATTGTTATTATGTGTCTTGAATTAGTTTGTTACACATAGGGGTAGTTTTGTCCTTAGCCACTTGGGGGTACACAAATGTTATAAATAGACCCCCAACGTGTGCTTAGAGTTTATGTTGAATCTTGTATCCCTTTGTGATCACCTAGAGAATCATTCAGTTGAGCTCCATCCGTGGACACACCCAATTGGGGAACCACGTTAAACCTTGGTGTTTTTGCATTTGCTTCACACGTTTTTCCCATTTGTCTTCTTCTTTCTTCTCCACGAGTCCAAGCTTCTCCCTTTCCACACTTCTCTTCGCATAACAAGATCATTTCTAGGACATACTAGATTTTATAGAAGATTTATTAAAGATTTTAGCAAAATAGCTAGACCTTTAACTAATCTATTAAAAGATGTCCCATTCAACTTTAATAAAAATTGCAAAGAAGCATTTTTCAAGCTTAAAACTAACTTAATTTCAACTCCTATAATACAAGCAACTGATTGGAGCCATCCATTTGAATTAATGTGCAATGCTTCTGATTTTGCTGTAGGAGCAGTGTTGGGATAGAAGATAGAAAAATCTCCTAGAGTAATTCATTATGCAAGCAAAACTTTGAATGATGCTCAAGTTAATTATACAACTACTGAAAAAGAGCTATTAGCTGTTGTGTTTGCCTTAGAAAAGTTTAGATCAAATCTGATTGGAGCTAAAGTGATAGTATACACAGATCATTCAGCTTTAAAACACCTAATAGCGAAGAAAGAGACTAGACCTAGATTGATCTGATGGATATTATTATTACAAGAATTTGATCTAGAAATTAAAGATAAAAAAAGGTTGTGAGAATGTAGTAGCAGATCATTTATCAAGATTACAAATAGAAAAATCAAACAATGAAATTAAGGATAATTTTCCTGATGAACAATTAATGACCATCAACACAATACCTTGACATGCAGACATAGTTAATTACTTAGTTACTGGTTTAACACCTAGGGATTGGAATAGACAGGATAAGAAATTGTTCTTTTCAAGAGTAAAATTTTACTACTAGGAAGACCCATACTTATTTAAGAAATGTCCTAATCTGGATTTAAGGAGGTGTATTCTAGAAACTGAATATCAGAGCATATTGTCTTTCTACCATGACCAAGCATGTGGAGGGCATTTTGGTTCAGGGAAAACTACTACCAAAATTCTACAGTGTAGCTTTTATTGGCCAACACTATTCAAAGATGCTCACAAATATTTCTTAAGTTGTTTAAGATGTCAACAAATAGGAAGAATATCAAAAAGAAATATGATGCCTTTGAATCCTATTGTTGAGGTTGAAATCTTTGATGTGTGGGGAATAGATTTTATGGGTCCATTTCCTATGTCTAATCAATTTAATTATAAATTATTGGGGGTGGATTATGTATCTAAATGGATAGAAGCTATCCCTATAAAAACTAATGAAAACAAAGTGGTAATACAGTTTATTAGAACTAATATAATTGCCAAATTTGGAATACCTAAAGCTATTATTAGTGATAGAGGAACTCATTTATGTAATAGAAGTTTTGAAGCCTTAATGAAGTAAATCACAAAATTGCAACATGATATCATCTACAACTAAGTGGACAAGTAGAAAGTGCAAACAAACAAATTAAGTTTATCTTAGAAAATGTAGTAAATCCTACTAGAATAGATTGGGCTAATAGATTAATAAATGCACTTTGGGCTTATAGAACTACTTATAAGGCAAGCTTAGGTATGGCACCTTTTAGGCTAGTATATGGAAAAGTTGTCATTTACTAGTTGAAATTGAACATAAAGCTTATTGGGCATTAAAAACTCTAAACACTAATTTAAATCAAGCTGCTGAAAATAGGAAAATACAATTGATTGAATTAGAAGAATTTAGGAATGAAGCTTATTCGAAGACTGTAAGAGAAAAAGAGAAAATGAAGTTCTAGCATGAGAAGAAAATTATTCCAAAAACTTTTGAAATAGGACAAGAAGTATATATTTACATGACTAGACTCCATAACCATCCAAGAAAATTAAAATCTAGGTGGGCAGGACCTTACATAATTTGAAATATTTATTCCTATAGAGCTATTGAAATTGAAAATTCTAAAAATCAGAATATATTTAAAGTAAATGGATAAAGACTTAAACCTATTTTGAAGATTCCAAAAAGTTCCTTTAGAATTATAGAAGAATTAAGAGTAGAGGACTACTTGAGCTTTACTTAGTAAGAAATTATCTAAATAGTAAAAAAAAAAAACTTTTTTAAACATTCACGGTTCGACTAGAAGAAATTATCGATTTTACCGAAACATATATTAAAAGAAAAAAAATCATTACGGTTCAACCGACAAGATCCATCGATTTGGCTAAAACATAAAAACATAAAAAAAATCTATATATTATATTAAGTAAAAATGTAAGTTTTACTAAAGCATAGTATTAGTTCAATTAGTAAAAAAAAAAAGGTATTTAATTTCAGTTCAATCGAGGAATATAACAGTTTGGCCGAAATTTTAAAATGTTGGGAAATTAAGAGTCGATTAGACCGAAAATTCTTCGATCTTGATCGAAGTAAAAATTATTATTATAAGTATTTTTATTAGTTATAACTTTAAGAAAGGTCTATTGAGTTATACTTAACTCAACGAACTTACTTCGTTGAGTCTAGGTTAAGTTAACGAACTTACCCTGTTGAGTTAACTATAACTCAATGGAGTACTATAGTTAAGTCCATGGACTTAGTCTGTGGAGTTAACCATAACTCCACGAAGAAGTGAGTGAGAGAGAGAGAGTTTACGCAGGAAAATAGCCTAATTACCAGCCTAAAACTTAGGGTTTATTTATACTAAAACTTAGGATTTGGGGGCATTATCTGTAGAATCATTTAGAACTTAGAACAATAGACATTAGAGCAATTTCATTCTATTCTGTCACACCACAAAGACAAGATTGTTAGGACCCTAGTATTCTGATAATGCAAAACCTATGTGAGGAAACATATTGTATTTCATAGTTAAGTCAGTGTACCATTAGATCAGAAGGCAGATAGAACAAATTCCATGCAGACAAATAGATGGAGAAGGTTCTAGATGATACTGCCTTAAAGTTACAAGAAAATCGGACAGTTACAGGTCCAAAGAGTAAAGCAGCAGCAAGTCCATCAAATAGTTAGAAGGATAACTATCCGATTTTACAAAGCCTTTGGAGAGTTATTTAATCAGACAGTTAAGTTGGTTGAATGATCGGAGAGTTATGGAGTTAACTATCCAAAAGAAAAAGGAAAATCGGAAAGTTAGAATGGCTAACTATCCGAAACTTAAGTCATACAATTAACCACGTGTAGAAATACAAAACAGAATCTTAAAGGACTTTTCAGAGAGTAAGATAACTATCTGAGTTTTCTTTTGGAGAGTTAGATAACTATTCAAGATTTTTGGAAAGTTACAGGTATAACTTTTCGGAACTTAAGTCATCTTATTACGCACGTGCAAAATGGAGAAGCCGGTAGTTGAAAGCTTAAAAGGGAAAATCGGAGAGTTAGATAACTATCCGAAATTTCAAAGAGAGTTTCAGTAAGTTACAGTTTAATTATCCGAAACTTAAGTTATTGAAATTGCCACGTGCAGAATTCGAGAAAGAAGATCATTTAAGTTTTCGAAGAGTTAGAAAGATAACTGTTTAGAATGAAAAAGTGCATATTATTAACGGTTAAATGATGGTTAATTGCATAATATTTATCTTATCATATAAGAATTAAGCCATTATGTTATAATTGCATTGTTATATGCTTTAATTGAAGAATCTGCTTAATTTGGGGAAATTAATGTTAATTTAGTACATTTATGAACTGTCGGTAAGTTGCAGGCTGTGAAATTCTTAAGTATCCAAATATTCTGATATTTCGGATAGTTATGTTTAACATACCGAATAAATTCGGACAGTTATGTTTAACAGACCGAATATGTATTGGATAGTTATGTTTAAATTGCTGAATAGTTATGTTTTGAGAGAATATTTTATTATTTCCTGAAGTACATGTGTCGAAACCATAATGAATGACTTAAGTGAACTTTCGGTGAGTTATTTATAACTATCCGAAATTGCAACTAGGCATCGGATAGTTATCCCTGTAACTCTCCGAAATCTCTTTTTATTTATAAAATAGCTGAGGACATGTGTCATATTCTGAGAAATTGACTTAAGTGGATTTTTGGTGAGTTAGCTGTAACTATCCGAAATGCATCTAAGTATCAGATAGTTAGACCTGTAACTCTCTGAAATGTTATTTTTATGATTAAACTGTTGGTGACACGTGTTGAGATCTAGTAGATTTACTTAAGTTATATATTGGTGAGTTATTTATAACTATCTGAAATGCACCTAAGCATCGGAGAGTTAAATTTATGCACGTGTCTTATAGTTAAATCAACGAAGAAAGTCCGTTGAGTTATTTGTAACTCCATGGACTATATATTTTCTAATATGCCACTATAGCAGTTGCAAGAACAGACAGTTGGAAGAGAAAAACCACGTTTGCACGTATCACATAGGAATTCAATCGCACAGGGAGAAGAAAGCATCGCCGTTGATATGAATGAAGGAAATCCAATCGACCATTCAAGTAGAAGCAGTTACTACTGAAGAAATATAAAAGAAAAGAAGAAAAAAAGAAGAGTGTGTGTGATCGATGGGCGGACAATGTGTGTAGAGGAGGATCGGCGTCGCAATTCTTTGAAGCACCACACCAACCATCATCATCACCATCATCACCACCATAATCACCAACCATCGGAGGTCTGTGAGGATACTTACCTGATTTCAGGTCAATTTCGAGCCAAACACAGTGCCTGACAACCACTGTGAGGAGAGATAGCGTCGCGAGAAGGGAAGCCATTTTCACCAAGCGCCGACTCATATTTCAGGAGATCGTAAAGCTTTTGGCCTTGGCTTCGGGTTGATGCCTGTATGCTGAAGAGGAGATCATCTTGCAATTCTGGACTCGCGATTCTATAGGGAGAGGAGACAGAATTGTAAGTGGTTTAATTTTCAGTGGTGTAATCACGTTGCAAGTTGTGTCGGAAGTATTTACTGTCAAGTGAGATTACTTTACATTTCACCTTTCACCCATTTCCATGTTCATATTAAAACAAAAATACCAAAAATAATTTATCTATGTTTGTATGTTGTATTTGAGTGTTGTATCATGATTAATATTATCTTTGTCAGTGTTGTGATTGTTTTATGTTTATTTTAGTTTTATAGTTTACTGAAATTGGTTCGTTCAAAAGACTTAAAGATTTTAATGGTTACTGTTTGAATTATCTGAATGTTAGTATTGCTTAATGATAAATCCAATGTTAACTAACATTAAAGAGCTTAATTGATGTTATTTACAATTTGTGGAATCGCCCAATGGTTGGCCGAATTCCTCTGTAAATAGTAGTATTAAAAAGAAAAGTCAGGTTCGTGGAGTTAACTTAAGTCAACGAGATTAGTCCGTTGAGTTCGCCATAACTCAACGAACTTAGTCTGTTGAGTTAACTATAATTCAACGGAGAGCTTATTGAATATATAAATTCGATTTTTAACAAGCAAACAATTCTCAAGTTCGTCAGCAATTCCCTATGGGATCGACCTGCACTTGCACACTGATACAATAGACACTATGCACTTGTAGTTAAAGTACAAATTGGAATTAATATCTAAATTGTATTAAAGGTTGTTTGTTTACTTCTAAAAGAAAGAATAGGCATAAAGATAAATTAAATAAGTAAAAACAGAAGTAACAAATCCAAGTTTTTCTAGTGTAGTACTGGGAAAATCCAAACAAGTTTTATGGCGCCATTGCCAGGGAATTGAATTGAATAGATATAAGCAATTATTAGAGCTGTTTCGTTTTAATAGCCAGAGTTGTGTGTTTTCTTCTGTAATTGAGAATATGGCATATGCTTATGCTCAAAGATTTTTGAAACCTGTAATTAGCATATATGAATTCTGCAATTCTAAAGGACACGACATTTCTGATTGTTTGAAATTGAGACATTTACAGATGGTTAGATCCCGTGAACAACAAATGAATTATCCTATAGTTTACCCAACTGATGGTCAGTATAGAATGTGTAATATGATGAGAGACACTGAAGTTTGGGATAGCTATGATAGACTGGAGCATAGTATAGAGCAAAATCTAGACAAATTGGAATACTTTGTGTGTCAACAAAAAGAAGTCAACCAAGTAAACTATAAGGACGCATATTCAGAACCTAAACAGGATATAATTTACGAAACTAAAAAAAACATAAAGAAAATTGATCAAAAATTGAATGCAATGAAATTAGATGATCTAGATCAAAAATTAAAAGCATTAGATGAAAATGCAATGAAAATACAAGTTATGCAACAGGACAATGAAAATTATAATATTATAAACCTGCATAATTTGCAAAATATACAGCAAACAGAAAATACCAATGCAAGAGAATTTAAAGAATGTACTTTAAAACTAAAAACAATTGAAGATCATAATCACGAAAATGATATACAAAAACATCATGAAAGTAACGAAAATCTAGAAGATGTATGTGTAACATTAAGATCTGGAACTAATATACCATCAATAACTCAAAATGAAAATGATATGAAGGTAGATAAGAGTAAAAATCAAAATGATAATGAAAATGTAATAGCTAAAAATCTAGAAATCACTAAAGAACAATCTGAATCTACGAATGAAGCTAAAAATGATCAAATAAATCAATTGAAAGAAAAAGACTCTTTGAAATCAAAATCTTTAGCACCCTATCTTGAAAGATTACAACAAACAATTCCTGAAAAACAAGAAAAAATCAGAGAAATTTTTGAAAAAGTACAAGTTAACATTCCTTTGTTAGATCTATTGCAGAAAATGCCACCTTGTGCTAAATTTCTTAAGGATTGGTGTACTAAGAAAAGAGAGCGAAAAGTTCTTAGAAATGTCTTTTCAACTGAGCAAAGTAGTTCCCTAGTTCTACCCCAAATTCTTAAAAAGTTATCTGATCCTAGAATCCCTGTTTTATCATGCACCATAGGAAATACCATTCTAGAAAGAACTTTAATAGACATAGGTGCAGGTATAAATGTTATGCCAAGTGATATATTTGCATCCTTAGGATTAGAAGGCTTAACTCCTACTAGTACGGTTATTCAATTAGTTGATAGAAGTATAAGATACCCTAGAGGAAAAATAGAGGATGTCTTAATTAAAATCAAAAATTTTATATATCCTATTGATATTGTAATTTTGGATTCCTGTTTGGATTTTCCCAACACTACACTAGAAAAACTTGGATTTGTTACTTCTATTTTACTTAATTAATTTATCTTTATGCCTATTCTTTCTTTTAGAAGTAAACAAACAACCTTTAATACAATTTAGATATTAATTCCAATTTGTACTTTAACTACAAGTGCATAGTGTCTATTGTATCAGTGTGCAAGTACAGGTCGATCCCACAGGTAATTGCTGACGAACTTGAGAACTGTTTGTTTGTTAACAATCAAATTTATATATTCAATAAGCTCTCTGTTGACTTATAGTTAACTCAACAGACTAATCTCATGGACTTAAGTTAACTCCACGAGCCTGCCTTTTCTTTTTTTTTACTACTATTTACAAAGGAATTCGGCCAACCATTGGGCGATTCCACATATTGTAAATAACATCAATTAAGCTCTTTAATGCTAGTTAACATTGGATTTATCATTAAACAATACTAACATTCAGATAATTTAAATAGTAACCATTAAAATCTTTAAGTCTTTTGAACGAACCAATTTCAATAAACTGTAAATCTAAAATAAACATAAAACAATCACAACACTAACAAAGATAACATTAATCACGATACAACACAAACAATACAACACTCAAATACAACATACAAACATAGATAAATTGTTTTTGGTATTTTTGTTTTAATATGAACATGGAAATGGGCAATAGGTGAAAGGTAAAGTAATCTCACTTGACAGTAAATACTTCTAACACTACTTGCAACGCGATTACACCACTGAAAATTAAACAACTTACAATCTTATCTCCTCTCCCTATAGAATCACGAGTCCAGAATTGCAAGATGATCTCCTCTTCAGCATACAGGCATCAACCCGAAGCCAAGGCTAAAAGCTTTACGATATCCTGAAATATGAGTCGGCGCTTGGTGAAAATGGCTTCCCTTCCCGCGACACGATCACTCCTCATAGTGGTTGTCAAGCACTGTGTTTGGCTCGAAATTGACCCAACATCAGGCAAGTATCCTCACAGACTTCCGATGGTTGGTGATTATGGTGTGGTGATGGTGATGATAATGGTTGGTGTGGTACTCGAGAGAATTGCGATGCCAATCGTCCTCTACACACACTATCTGCCCATTGATCACACACTTCTTCTTTTTTCTTCTTTTCTTTTATATTTCTTCAGTAGTAACTGCTTCTGCTTGAATGATCCGTTGGATTTCCTTCATTCGTATCAACGGCGATGATTTCTTTCCCTACACGATACGTGCAAACATAGTTTTTCTCCTGCAACTGTTTGTTCCTGCAACCGCTATAGTGGCATATTAGAAAATATATAGTCTATGGAGTTACAGATAACTCAATGGACTTTCTTCGTTGATTTAACTATAAAACACGTGCATAAATTTAACTATCCGATGCTCAGGTGCATTTTGGATAGTTATAAATAACTCACCGATATATAACTTAAGTAAATCTACTAGATCTCGACACGTGTCAGCAGCAGTTTAATCATAAAATAACATTTCAGAGAGTTATAGGTCTAACTATCCGATGCTCAGATGCATTTCGGATAGTTACAGCTAACTCACCGATATATAACTTAAGTCACTTTCCCAGAACATGACACGTGTCCTCAACTATTTTATAAATAAAAAGAGATTTCGGAGAGTTACAAGGATAACTATCCGATGCTTAGCTGCAATTTCAGATAGTTATAGATAACTCACCGAAAGTTCACTTAAGTCATTCATTATGGTTTCGACATGTGTACTTCAGGAAATAATAAAATATTCTCTCAAAACATAACTGTTCGGCAATTTAAACATAACTATCTAATACATATTCGGTCTGTTAAACATAACTGTCCAAATATGTTCGGTATGTTAAACATAACTGTTTGAAATATCAGAAAATTCGGATACTTAAGAATTTCACAGCCTGCAACTTACCGACAGTTCATAAATGTACTAAATTAACATTAATTCCCCAAAATTAAGCAAATTCTTCAATTAAGGCATATAACAGTGCAATTAGAATATAATGGCTTAATTCTTATATGATAAGCTAAATATTATGCAATTAACCATCATTTAAACGTTAATAATATGCACTTTTTCATTCTAAACACTTCCCCCATACCTAAATTTTGCTAGTCCCTTAGCAAACTAAGATCTAATTAATTGGTCTTTAAAAGTGCTAGAATTAATTCTTCCCCTTTGTTTTTCTTCTATTCAGCATAAAAGTATATTCTGTATGTTTCAGTAATCAACCTGCATAGATATTTAGAATATATGTAAATTACATACAAAGTATATCATCATCCTATAGGTGTTAATTATATTATCATTTATTCATCTTTCCATCATTTGTCATCCTAAATTTTCCAATAAAATTTCTAGAAGAAATTTCAACAACATACCAATCAAAGTATAATCCAATTCAATCTTATTAAGACAAGCAGAATAAAGAATTGTATCTCCATTAAACAACTTCAAAAGTCAATTCTAGATTCATATTTCAGCAATTCTAGATAACAGAAAATATACTCGATTCATAAGATATCTGTATTTCACAAAACACTTGTATCTTTTCAGAACAATATATGTATATATATATATATATATATATATATTCATACTTTAAAAGTTAATTTGACAAGCTTGAATCATACAAGAGCTTTCTAATGTACCCATGTAATGAGCTTTCAGTCAACAATCCCAGATCTGATCAGGATCTTAGGTTGCCAGATTTCAAGAGTCCTTTTTCAGGTCAACAATCCTTACATACCTATCTGCTCAAGTACAAAAGGCTCGTGATCAAACAAGTTGTAGGATCGTATGGCTACACAAGAGGGGGGTGAGTTGTGTATTTTTAATATTTTTTGAAATATAATTGAAACTTTAAAACTCAAAAACAAGTCAATACATTGTTTTCATAAAATCATTTTTATTCAAGGTTTCAATTACAATATACAATTCAATTCTCCTCAGAAATTGTAGATGCAATTATATTTCGATACCATGTTTCATCTATACAATTTCATAACTACAAATAGAGAAAACTAATTTGCGGAATTTAAAACATTTCTCCTTGTTTGTGATCTTTCTTCTTCTTCTTCTTATTTCTTCTTCAGCAATTCTTTAGTGACGAATATCTTGTATTTTTATGCTTCACCGAATTTGCTTTCTTCTGATACTTCAAATCTTCAGTGACGAAAATCTTACCTTTTTATGCTTCACTGAATTTTCTTCCACTTGAGAGATTTTTCTCGAAGAGGTGTTTTTGATCCCTGAAAAAGATTTTTCTTTTGGTGTGTAGGGATGGATTGATCTTTGAAAAGATTTTTCATTTTGTGTGCAAGGATGTATTGATCAATGAGAATTCTATGCCTTTTATACTGTATCTTCATTTTGTGGAGGTTTTTGTTGTCCCCAAAATAAGATCTTAAAACTCACAAAGGGACCAAAATGATAAAACATTAAACTCAAAACTCATTTTAAAATAACCGCAAGCGCACGGTGCAATTGTAATGTACTCTGGCGAGTACGGGTCGAATCCACAAGGATTTGGCTTTTACAAAATACATCTAAGGTGCAAAAACAATAATAATTGCATGTGATTCAAAGTTTATCAAAAATTCACTCAATAGAGTATAAATTTCTCATTTTCATTCATAAAACACTAAACCACTACAACACAGAATCTTGAAATTCAGTCAAGTTCACACATATCCTCCTCTCAGTATCTCAACGGTAAAATGAAGTAAAAATATCATACTGAGTACTAATTGGATTAACTTTACAACCCCACTGATTTCGTTAAAAGATATGAAATAGTCAAGCGTCGGCAATGCTTTTCCTACAAACGCGCAGACTGGCAATTAACATCCCTGAATTGCGTACAGTTACAAAAAATGACATAAGATTTTCAAATCTGCACGAAAATCTGCAAAATTAGTGTGCTTCGAAACTTAACTCATTCATCTAACAGATAAAATTTACAAAGATCGATTTCGTATTGTAGATAGAAAGAAATCGAGTTCGGCACTGAAGCCAAAATTGGGAGAAAAACGCCAGGATGCGCCAGAAGCAACATCAACGAAATAAATTGGAAAACCTATACAAATCGATTTGAAAAATTCTAAAAACTATACAGCAGTAAAGTAAACTCGAAGCTCTACAAAATATAATCAAAAAATAAAGCAAAACATCAATGGATCAGTAAGTTACGACCTAAACAAAATCGTCAAATTTACAGGATTCTAAACCGACGATAAACATCCACAAATTAGCTTTGTTAGCATACTAATATTCACATATGCGCAAGATTCAAACCAAATTCGTTTCCATTCATTCAAAATAAACATAATAAACTACTGAAATGAAAGTTCTATGATTAAACTACAATGTAACATTACAACTAAACCTAAAACTACCATTACCCTACTGAAATTACAAAGAACACAACTTTAAACAAGAAAATGAAAACCTAAAGAGCTAAACCAATACAACCCTTTTTACCTTGAAGTGCAAACTTGTTTTGGAGAAGAATGATGCATGAGATGTGCTCCTAGCCAAGAAATTCGTGGCTGTCACCACACGAGTTCTCTTCTGGAAGTGAGAGGTCTTCAAACACCACTAAACACCAAGAAACAAGTAGTCATCCACCTAAAATCCACAACCCTTGCCTTTCTTCTACTAGGACTGATCCACGGAAGAGGGGAGACAGTTGCACGGCTTCAGATGTGCTCCAAACAGCACCCACAAGGTCTGGAAAAGATGCCCTAGCCGTCCTCCTACTAGCAACCACCAAGAGGAGAAGAGAAGAGGTTGGCCGAACCTTGTGTTCTACCTTGGAGCTCCACGAGAGGGGGGAGGAACACCACCTTCCATGAGTTCTTGAGGGGGGGAGAGGGGCTGACGACCACAAGGGTTGGAAATGGGTGTAAGCTCGTCCAAGAGAGGGGAATTGGTAGCCTTGCCTCTCCTTTTATAGAGGCTTCAAGTGGTGGAACTTGATCTCCACCTTTGATCTTCAATCCAAGGGCCAAAATTCCTCCTATCTTGATTTGCTTCATTTTTCTTATTCTTCAACCTATAAAACTCAAACAAATACATTAAAACACTCAAGAAATAAGATAAGATATATTCCTAAACATGGATACTTCAAAAGGGCCAAAAATCACATTTTTCATTGAATTCCAGAAATACCCATGTACTTATTTAAATACTTAATCCTAAGTACTAAAGTAAATTTAATCTACTTAATAAAATGAAATTATGTTGCCACCAAGATGTAAATGTGTTTTCATGAAATGCTAAATAACAAATAGAGTCTCATTTATGCATTACTTTCTTCATTTAAGCCCATAACTACATTATTTGCCCAAAATGCATTATAACTTAAATCTTCATTAAACACTTATGAGTATATGGCTTTAAACACATAAAATGCATCACTTAACTATATAAAATATGCATAAATTATGACGAAAATCTTACCTTTTTATGCTTCACTGAATTTTCTTCCACTTGAGAGATTTTTCTCGAAGAGGTGTTTTTGATCCCTGAAAAAGATTTTTCTTTTGGTGTGTAGGGATGGATTGATCTTTGAAAAGATTTTTCGTTTTGTGTGCAAGGATGGATTGATCAATGAGAATTCTATGCCTTTTATACTATATCTTCATTTCATGCATATCCTTGACGTTTAACCACTACCAGTTTTCCACTTCTCCACATCTTTTCTTTTTCCTTCATCGAAACACACACGTTCTAACCCACATTTATATTTCAAATTTTCTTTAATCATTAGTCTTGGATCTCTGAAAAATTTCCTGTAAAATAAACTTTCTTGTCCAAAAAATTTTTCATCAGTGTAATAAGAAGTCGTCACTTTAATGTGAACTAAACGAGTAACACAAGTATATATATATAACTTAACGTTTCTAACTTAACGAGTTCACCTTGTGCCATTTCACGTGACAAGTACTGTAGCTAACTCAATGAACTAAGTCTGTGGTGTTATGCTAACTCAACGAACCAGCTTTACCTTTCTTTCGGAAGATTAAACGATAACTCACCGAAAACAGTTTAAGTTTCGGATAGTTACAGATGTAAGTCACCGAAAAACTCTTTATATTGTAAAACTAGTGAGACACGTGTCAAGACCTGAAAACATGACTTAAGTTACCTATCAGATAGTTACGACTGTAGGTCTCCGAAAAAACTTTAACTCACCGATTCAGTAATAAACAAATGTTTTTATAATAAGAATTTTACCACGTGTAAAAATAACAACTTAAGTTTATAACGCTAACCTAACGCGTTGCCTTAGTGTTCAATATAGCAACTCAACGCGTTTAGTTATGTTAACTTAACAAGTTAAACATGTGCACCTCACGTGATACAATACAACATTCGCAACTTATAATTTCACCACGTGTATAACACTAACTTAACGAGTTCGTCTCTTCTTTTACTCACTAACTTAACGTTTAGCTAAATGAGAAATTAATGCAACGAAACGACTAGTTATTAACTTTAGATCCAATACAGACAAGTATTTATATCATTAAGCTTTTTCTGTATTAATTGATGATTTTAATTTCTTTTCACAAGCAATAGTAATTGAGCAAATATGATTATTTTCATTCAGCACATATCATCAAAACAAAAATACTCAACACAGGTCAATAAACTCTCAAAATTTTCCTTTTTTTTTCTTTTCTTTTTGTTTTTTTTGTTTTTTTGTTTTTTTATTTATTTTTTACAACATAACTACAAAAACAAAACAAAACATTAATCACATACTATATATGTGTGTATTTCATTAATACAGATGTAGTAAAACACCAATCTCATATAGTTCTACTTCTATCATTTACTGAAAATATGAATCCATCTCTATAAGCTCATACTCTTTCTGTAGTTTAATAAGATCTACACATAAATCATTCTACAAGTTCAATCAGTCAAATTAAATGTATCTTTAATCATATGTGTTTCATTTAATCTAGAATTCTCATCTCAGCTCTTTCAAGACTTCAAATAATTTACTGATTTTTCATTAAGCATTCTAATTTCATTTTAAAATCGTGAAACTGTTAAACTCATGAAATTCAGAAAAACATAAGATACTATATCTAGATTTGCATAAATAGTAAATTCAATAGCATCTTATATACCTTCTATATATAACATTCAAGCAATTTATAAAAATTTTACAATCTCAATTATCGGATAGTTACAGCAAGTTCATAAAAATTTTCAATTTCCACAACTTTGAAGTACCATTTTAATTTCTTTAATTAACAAACTTACATGGATGTTACTTCAATTACCTCCCCCCCATACCTACATTTTGCATTGACCTCAATGTAAAAAGATTTCACAATAAGTACAGTAATTGTAGCAGGCAAGAATACAATTTTGCTTGATTTAAAATTCAGGATGAGTAATTAGTTACATACCTTGTTTCATTTGTATCTCCTTCTACATATTCCAATTTTTGATTCTGAAAAACTTTTCAATCACAGATAAAAGCAAAATATAAAATAAAATAATATTTAATAGATATTAATAAATCAGTGTCTTGTGTGGAACCTAGGCTCCTATGCCTTTGGTGGCTCACAAGCAAGCCAGTTGGTTTCCCAGAACAGATACTAACAAACTGGATTGATATTTTGTTTTGTTTGTTTTTTTATAAAATGAACATAAAAACTTCAAAAAAAAAAAAAATTATTTTTTATTTTTATTTTTTAAAATAAATGCAAAATACACAACATTAAACACACAAAATCACAGCTTAAGAACATGATTGAAAAGTAGAAACAAATGGAATAAATGTATCAGTCCAAGCAAACTTTTTAGGCATAGTTCTTCTTACTATTAATTCTATTTTAATGCAATTCTTATTCCTTTTTAATTTGTAAACATGCAATATATTATAAATTCCAAATATGAGTGTATTACCATTAATGATATGTAATGCAGAAAGGGATCCTTTTTGATTCCAAGGTAATGTAGCAGTTTCTATTTCTTCATCTATTTCAATATACTCCTCTTCCCACTTCCATTCATTCATGTCTTTCATAATCCATATTTGAAATTTCATCAGTTCATCCCTCCATATTATCAGACATAAAGTAGGATCATCTTCTTCATTATACCACATTCCTATTTGAATTTCATTAAATTCTGCAGATGGTGGTTTAGGTATTTCACTTGGTACAAGTAAAATTTCTATATAATCTTCATAACTGTTTATGCTCACTATGTATAAATCAGATCTATATGCTATTGATATCTCTGTGACTAAATAGATATATCCATCAAGTATGACATGTGTTTGGTTAATTAATGATTTCTGTCCTAGATATATTATAATGTTTTCATTCCAAGATCTGTTTAGAAAATTATACACACTTAAGCGTAAATCTTCACCCCAATTTCCTATAAGTCTCCAATAATATAATTTTTTAGGAATTGCAGAATTTTTATCAGAAAATATTAAAGTTGACCCACAATTTATAGTTGGTGCTTCAAATCTATTAGGTCTTCCTATATTCCATTCTTCTCTTGTTATAGGATTTCTTGTCAAAATATCAGGTAATAATAAACTTGCATACTTTGGTCTCGTCTTGTATATGATTAATCCTTCATCTATCCCCATAATATGATTTATTCCTTCTAATGCATTGGGTGGAATTCCAGTAGTTTCTTCCATAGCTAGATATTCATGGGTATTTGAACTATGATTAAATGACCTCCATATGAATCCATCTCTAATCTTAGTCATTTTTGCAGCTTGTAATCCCTGAAAATATTTTTCTTCAATACAGTCTTTAATTTCCTTTGATACACAACACAACTTACATAGATCTTTAGCTGACAAGTTACTTAGTACTTCCCTTAGTGCATCCAACGGTAATTGCATCAATTCCATTTGTCGATTCTATAAAACACAAACAAAAATTTAGTAGAGACAAAAATTAACATAACTACTGCACACCCTTGTGGAGTTAAGGCATAACTCAACAGACTAAGTTCGTTGAGTTAAAAATTAACTCTACAATACTAATAACTAAAAATAAAAAATATATATACATATAGATAGTTACTTCAGATATGCTGCTTCATTCAGCTGCCCTCCTAGAAGAGGTATCAATTTCATTAACCGTTCTATTGACAGGATTAGGTGTAGCTTGTATTGGCAATCCTCCAATAGGTCTAACTTCCATTGGTTCTTTCTATCTAAGTGATATATTTCTATTCTGATTTTGAATTGCAGCATTTCTAAATATAAATTCTAGACGATTGTTTACTTGTTGGATTATATTTTCTAATTTCTCTATTCTAGATCCTTGTTCAAGTAATACTTCATAACTTATGTTCTTCTCATTTATATTTTCTCCTCCCTGGAAATTGTTGTTTCTCCAAGATAAATTTGGGTGATTTCTCCAATTAGGATGATAAGAATTTCCCAAGTTATCTCTCTAGTTTCTAGCATAAATAATATCTAAGTCATTTATGTTTGCATTCTTTCCTGCTAGCTTTTGATTTAATGATAACTCTTCTATTTTCTTTGTTAATTCATTTAATTTCACCTCAAGCATAGTATTGGAATTTATTTCATGCATTCCTCTTGGCAATATTCTTTTATCTACAATAGCTTCAGCCAAATTTTCCCACTATGCAGTTCCTTTTGCAAAATTTTCTAAATATGCCCATGCTTCTTCACTACATAACTTTAAAAATCCATTTTGACAAGTAGATTCTAATAAATATTTCATTGAAACATCTATGCCTTCATAAATTATACCTATTAGTTGTGCCCTACTCATTGCATGATGTGGACATTGAGTCAGTAAATCTTTAAATCTTTCAAAACATTTCCAGAATGATTCACCCTATTTTTGGCTACACATTAATATTTCTTTCTTCTTTTTAATCATTTGATGTGTTGGATAATATTTTTCCAGAAAAACAGAGCAAAATTCAATCCATGTAGAAATTGAATCAGGCGACAGAGTATATACCATCTCTTAGCTGTGTCTTTTAAAGAAAAAGGAATATATCTAAGTTTAATAGCATCTATACTCATGTTCGGCGTTTTCATCATTTGACAAACTTCGTTAAATTCTCTAAGGAAATAATAGGCATCCTCTCTTTCTAATCCATGAAAATGTGGCAATTGACTAATATAATTAGATTTCAGTTCAAACCTATCTCCCTCAAAGTTTGGCAATTGAATACATGAAGGTTCATCAATTAATTCAGGATACAAAATCTCTCCTAATGGTTTTTCTACTGAAGCAGCCATCTCTACGTTCTCTTTTAAAGAAAGGTTAGCTACACTGCAAAGAATTTCGTTAAAGTTCAGTTCAAAAAATTTTTCAGTACTCCTCTGTAATGAAAATTCCTAGGTAGGTGTTCTTACTAATCGTTTAGTGCTTAGAGAACGAGTCCATGTGCTCATAAATAAATAGCAGAAGATTAATTACATACCAGTCTGAAGCTTTCCATTCTATAAATATTTGTTGTCGAATGAAGTTGAATCAGCTGCTTCTCCTTCCAGTTCCTCTAACGCATTCTCCTTTCTTTTAAAAGTGCTGGTACTCATAAATAACATTCTATTTTATATATATACTACGCATCCATAAAGTGAATAAATCTCATTGCAAGAACGTGTCTTGCAACATGCATCGTGGTTCCTATTTTTATGGGTACGTGTACCACTACTAATTACAAATTTTGGTAACCACTAAACCGACGAAGTTTCGTTTGTGGTTAAAAGAATAACCGTTCTACTTAATCCACGAACTAACCTCATTGAGTTATAGAAAACTCAACAGAATGCAGTCGGTTACTGTTGCTAACTCCACGGACTAACTTCGTTGAGTTATTGATAACTCAACGGAGTGACCTTATATTATATTACTGACCTTGTGGAGTTACGGTTAACTCAACGAACTTACTTTGTTGAGTTAACACTTAGAAACTTCTAAGTTCTACTCTCGTAAGTTCCTCTCTGTTCTTTTTTCTTTCTTTTTCATTCTGCTAACTGTAATAAAGTTAAATCTATGTCATTAATGCATCATTTTGATTAAAATACATTTAAATCTGAACATTATATAAAGATTTAACTTGCAGGTCATTTTATGTTATGCAGAATTTACATTTTACCTTATAACATGTAGAAATTTTTAAGCAGTTATCCTGTCATTTAGCAAATTGTAAATCTGTTACATATTCATTCATAAAGTTCCACAATGACATAATATTCAATAAATTCCATTCATTTCACATCCAAAACACGTATGAAAATTGCATCTGAAAAATTATATTCATTAATATGAATCAATTACATTACAAGTACATCATACAACTTTACAGAAGTAGACGAACAATACAATTTAATCTCTATGCCTAAGTTCATCTACTTCCTTCTAGAGTTTTTCTAATTGAAGCTCTAATTGATTAATTCTCTCTACTGCTCTTGTAATTCCTCTAGAAGGTACAACTAGTTCTGCAGCTACAAAATTTCTATATTCTTTCACTGAAATGGTTCTTCATCTAATCCTTTTTGATGTCCATTTAGTGAAATTGATACAGTCCACCATCAGCAATGGAATCAAATCTCCATAAAATAATTTCTTCTTCACTGTTTTCAGCTTGGAGATGAAAACTACAGACCAATTTATTTGGATCTTATTTACAACTGCATATGTGGCCCATTTGACAAATTGACTTAATTATATGTCATGGCCCTGTTGTTGATAGACATTCTTAATTAGAATGTTAGCTACCATGTGTGCTTTACCATTTAAATGCTTCAATCTATTTAATAATGGCACACTAGGATTGATAGCTAAACAATCCTTAATTTGCTGTTCAGTCCATTCAACTACAGTTGTATCTTCCAAAATTGTTATTCGTTCATTCTTTAAACCACAAATATTGTGGAGAAGCTCTGGTGTTATCTGTACATTAGCTTCCTCTACATTTGAAATTAATCCTCCTTCTCCTTCTCTCAAATTAGCATAAAAATAGGGTACTAAATTTTCATATACTACATGCCCTCTCTCTTGTGAAATGAATTGCAGTAGACCTTGGAATTCAAATAGATCTTTGATTTCTTGCATTCCATCCCAATTTACTGGTCTACTGTAAATAATATCGTAACCCCTTATTTCTTGATATTTGGTATAAGCTTCCTGACTACAAAAATGTACTTCATTCAAAATTGTTGTTTTAATCGGGTTAGGAAGGCGACTTTGTTGCTCCTAAGGGGTTTGTTCTTTGTAGGATCATCTGTATCACAAGAGGGGGGTGAATTGTGTCTTTAGTAATTAAACTAGTGGATAAAACAAGAGCACAAAACACTCGTAAATGAAATTCTATTCTTTTATTTCAAGACAGAATTTACAATATCTTTTCAGCTCAATTCTCTTCTTGATGGTTTTGATATAGTAATTTTTGATATACAATTCAAATAGGAAAACAAAGCTCTTTCTCAAAACTAATTTTGAATTGTATAAAACCACTTTCTTTATGCACACAGCTCTTTTCTTTCTCTTTGCTTAGCTTCTGTATCTCTTCTTCTCCAGTTGTCAAATTTCCAGACTTCTTGCGTTTGCAGCTCCTTTTCTAAAATTACTTGGAATTTCGAACTTCTTCTAATGTTGGAGAACTTTTCAAAATATGAATATTCAAACTTAACTTTTCAGTTAAGGATCCAGATTGAATATTCAGACTTGGTTTTTGAGATTGGGATCCTCTATTGTAATGTAGCTCGTACTCTCTATTTGTAGTCGAACTCTGTTGTCTTTCACGTTCAGCATGTTCATCCACTTGTCCACAATCCATAATCCATAATTCACGTACTAATTTTCTCTTTAATCCAAATTACTTTCTATTTAAATTTCCACTTTCTTCATTAACAATCTAAGTTTCCACGATCTCCACTCGTAGATTCACCGAAATTTTATCTTCCTAGAGTCTTGTAGAATATCTTCTAAGTCTTCGATTTAGTCAAACATTTATCCTTTAACTCCTGTCAAAACTCGAACACTTATCCTTTAACTCTTCGAGTTCTTGCACCTACAAAACACGTGATTAAACAAGGAAACTTATCTGTTCGTTAGTCCTTTTATAAAACTCGAACAGTTATCTATCCATGCGTATAAAAACTCAAACAGTTATCTAACTATTCGATTTTTCATTACCAAACGCACATGGAAAACACGTGACAGCTTAAAACATTAAAAACACACGTGCGGATAACTTAACTATACGAGTTTTTAACATAAAGTATTTGACAAAAACGAAATGTTAACTATTGCAAATCTAGCTCTTCGGAAATCTTTAATTTATCCGACATAAAAATGAAACTTTCCGATAATCTATTAACTATTATACTTAGAGAAATATACTTAGAGAATATTATGTAGACTTATTTAAATATGTTAATAAAGCATACATCTTTAAAATTAAATACCTAACAATCTCCCCCTTTTTGATGATGTCAAAACCTAATAAGTCACATAAATTATATCTCCCCCTTCTTGGCATTATAAAAAAGTAAACAAACTATTTTCTCCTCCTTTAGGAAGTTAAGTTTTATAAATGTAAGGAAGGATATCTTACTAAGTATATATTAATCAAAATGATAGTGTCAATCATACATAGGATTTATGGATTAAGCAAAAACTATTTAATATCATAAACTGTGAAAAATAATCACGTAACTTTAAAATCAGTAAACAGTTTACATATTGATTTTGGTTACAAATTACAAAAAATAAATCATGTAATACATAATTTGTATAATCACAAGTCTCTTTGTCTTCGAAAAATATCAATCAGGGTATCTGAAATTGTCTTTGCAATATCTGTACTAACTCTGTTTATCTGATCAAGTAGTGCCTGATATAAATCATTTTGAGAAACTTGTGATGATTGCTGTAAAAATTCAGTATGTATGTCTGTATCTATACTTGTATGTATTTCTCTATGTATACCTTGTTGTATATCTGTATGTATATCTTGTTGTATATCTATATGTTGCTGTGTTTCTGTAAATTTTGTGGATTGTTGCTGTGTTTGCCGAACCTGTTGTTGTTGTTGTCTGAAGATAGGTGTATCTGTCGCTTGGTATTTTTGGAGTTCCTTTGTAGAGAAAGATCGTGACTTTAATTTTTTCTATGGCCAAGGTGTAATATCTATTTGACTTGCCACAATTCTCAAAATTGTATCACCATAAAATAATTTACTCTGCAAATGTAAGATATGAGAAACAAAAATATCATACCAGTTCACTTGTATATGGTTGATTAATGCGTATGTAGCATAAAGACAACATCTGCCAACTTCTGCCCCATGACCAAACCTTTGAAACAATGTAGCATGCAATATTTTTGCAATAAAACGTGCTTGGCCATTTAAGTCATTTAGTAATGTCAATGGTTTGTTGGCAGTTGGATCTTTGGCTAAACTTGTAATGTCCCATCCCAATCGATAAACCTGTTTTCTTTCTGATAATTTAACTCCATTTTTCAGACCAAGTACCTGATGAAGTAAATCTAGAGTTAAATATATGTCATGTTCTTGTATATTAGAAACAAGAATACCTTCTTCCACTATTAAGTTTGAGTAAAAACAACTGAGAAGTTCGGGTATAGCAAGATGGCCTGACTATTGTGGAAATAGAGTCAACAAGCTTTGAAATTCAAACAGTTCACGTATGTGTGCCATCCCTTCAAACTTAACTGGTCTTGAATATAAAACTGTAAAAGTTTTATATGTTTGAAATTTGTCATAACAGGAATTATTTCTGAACCATAATAGTGTATTTGCATCTAAACGCTGTTCAGGATTAGGTATTTTCCTATCATGATGTTCTGATCTGGGACTTATTTCAATATTATCAGCAGCATCTATATTGTCAGATCTTTCAGAACTGGTGGAATTTCTATCAAAACTAGTATAAATGTTTGAAATATCTGTTATTGTCGCATAAATAATCTGCTGAATTTCTTCTGTTTGTTCTTCTGGAAACATTTCAGTAGCAACAATCTCTGTAACAATCTATATATCAGCAACCTATATATCTATATGTGATCTATACAACTATCTCTGTATGAAAGAATGTTCTATATCTGTCTGTGGAATAGAATCATCCTGTATTTCTGAAATTTGTATATGTGAGACATTGGTAGTATCATATTCTATTTGTAACTGTGTATGTTGTTGATTATATACATTTATCAACAAGTATACGATATATTGTAACAGACATAACCATACATATAAAGTGTAGTATAAGCAACTGTACCAAAATTCAAAAGTCTCTGTTCGAGGTACAGTAAGAGGAATAATATCTGTATATTCCTCTTTAGATGAAATATCTTCAAAATTCATAGACTCAGTGTCTACGTCATCAATAATATCATCAAATTTGAAATCATCTGTATATATATCATCAAAATTTCCTACATTCTCACTTTCTGTAGGAAAAGAATGTGTGCTTGTAGCATTGTGTGAAAAACTGTCCATTGTATTAAAAGATACATTATGCACTAATGTGACACAATACCTTAGAGTATATGCTTGTAAGCAAATATTTGTCACATCTGTTGGGATTCCTGACAAAAATGTCTGTCCAGCTTCTGCAATGGAGCATAGTTTTCCATTTTCATTGATTCTTCTTTTTACTGCAATATTCCTTGTACACCTGCAGTTAGTCCAAAATATTCAATTGTCTTTTTCTTTTTCTGACTATATGTCTGCAATGTTTCAGGTTGTTCAGGAGGTTCTAAAATTGTCTTAATTTCTCCTATTAAAGGCACATGTTGTCTTGATGGTCCTTCACCATGATGCCTAGGTGGTAATAATGGAATATAGAGTTTTAAGCTCACCACCTCTGCCATTTTGAGTTGATAAACTCTTTGTCCTTCACTTCGAAGGCCCACTTTGCTAATGGCAGTTTTTTGTTCATCGATATACTATTTAATATCATCTAAAATAGCTGGGGGAAAATAATGTTGGGAATACAAGGATTGTAATTCCCTGTTTGCATTTTCGATCATTGGTCCCCACTTCTTTCTATAATAAGTGATAGACTGTACCAATGTCTCTGGTACATGTCCAGAACTTACAACCATAGGGTTAAGTTGTAAATTTCTTTTCCATAAATGCAATGCGGAAAGTTCTGTCTGTTTTAGTCTAAACTGTGTTTCAGCATAATTTTGAATAAATTTCCAACAGAAATTTTTCTCATCTTGAACAGCTTTTTTGATTTCGTGTAGTACTTTGTTTGAAAAAGTGTACCTGGAGTAAATATCATTGATTTCATTCTGCATTTTCTGAAGTTTCAGCTCTCTTTTCTGCACTTTGGTCATTCTACCACGTCCTCTTCCACGTCCTGACATTGTTGATTAATCTTCGCTTTGCACTGTAGAACTTAGTGGAAGGAAAGATTGTGAAGCTAGGGTTTTACCAAGGTAGAAACACGAAAGATTGTTAGGAAAACATTCATAACTCTCCGAGTTTATAAATGGACAAGCAGATTCAATCATTGAAATCATAAATATAAGATCCGTTACCGATAAATAACTCGAGTGCTTGCAATAACTGTACAAGTTTTACAACCAACAATTGCAGAATACTTAGCGTAATTGTGCATATAAAGAAAATAACTTCAGGCTAAGTGAAAAAGTGAGAAAACTCGAAGACTTATGATAACTGTTCGAGTTTCTCGAAGGAATAGGTGTGAAAACTCGAAGATTTAAACATAACTGTTCGAGTTTCGATTGAGACATTATAAAGCAATGAAATTCAACATGTGCACAATTTGTACTTAAGGTGTTCAGAAAGTTTCGAAGACTTATAAACCTAACTATCTGATTCTTAGGTGCATTTCAGAGAGTTACAGATAACCTTCCGAAAGATAACTTAAGTCAATTGTCCAGATCACGACACATGTACTTAAGCAATTTTATAATAAAGAGATGTTTCGGACAGTTACAAATCTAACTTTCCGATGCCCAAACGCATTTCGGAGAGTTACAGATAACTTACCGAAAATCCATTTAAGTCATGCAATATGGTTTCGACATGTGTACTTCAAGAAATAATAAAATAGTCTATTGAACATTTTAAAACACAATTGTTTGATACTTGTAATATAACTTGCCGAAACAATAGAAAATTTGGATACTTAAGAATTAAAATACCTACAAGTCACCGACAGTTTAGAAATGTACTTAATTAAGGTGTATTTCCTGAAATTATGCAGATTCTTTCATGAAAACATATAATAGTTCAAAAGTTATGAATTATTATACGAGAAATTGCTCCCCCTATATAAATGTAGTGTAAAGAATCTATGACGTACTTAATCTAGGTTGCCAAGCCCTAAGTAGAGTTGGCTTAAAAAGGTCAAAAAGCTTACTTAAAGAGGATGCTAAGCCTTAAATAGATTTGAGTCTCTCTTCTTCTTTTTTTTAATTTGAATGAAATACAGAAATAAGTAGTAGAGTTAACAATTTAGACTTTCTAGCTTTTATCTTATTCAGTTTACAAAAGATAATTCATAGAGATATACCTACAGAAACTTAAAATATTTCAATAATGAGTACACAACTTAAGACAAATAAATATCCTACATTATGTGTAAAGAGTAGATAATAACAAAAATAACAAGGATTATATGCACAGATTATGTCAGGATTGTTATAACACCTTGAAAGATAAATTAAGCTTGAGTACATTGCCCCCTTTTTTCTTTTTTTTCTTTTTTTTATATTCATATATATATATTTTATGTATTACCTCCCACAATATCATCTTTTTACGTGATCATAATACCATGCTTAGGGGAAAGATAACTAGTTACTCAATGACAAGTGAGAACAGGTAATATATATATATATATTTTAAATATAATCTGAATTACTTGCAAAATGAGTTTTCAGTCAGCACATCCCAAACCAGTTGGTTTAAGTGACTAGGGTTTAAGATCCCCCAACGGACTTAATTACTCAAGTAATTACAAACAAAAAATAAACAAAAATAAAACATGACAGTAAATTAAATTAGAGGCAACCGCAATACTTAATTTTTCTAACAGAATGTTAATAACTTTCCTTTAATAAAAAGTTCATACTTTCTATGTATTTTCCTGTTAAAATCTCTGTAATAGCATATACATAAGTAACAAAAATATAGTTGGCACTCACATTGAATCAAATTAACTTTTCCTTAAGTAATCTTTTCTGAATTTTTCTTAAATAAATTGACTTCAATAAAAATCAGAATTTCATAAATTCTTAACTACCAAAAAACTGTAATTAAAAAAATATATGTTATTTTTTTTTTTTAATAAAAAAGACATTAAATTCTAAAACTACCTTATAACAAACCAAAATACAATGAACATGACCATTTAAATATCAGATAACCTACAGATACCAAGTTCTAATCATAATTTTGAAAATGTATTTTCATCTAAGGGTTTTGTAAATAGATCTGCTAATTGTTCTGTGGTAGGAACAAAATTTAATACTATTTTTCCTTTTATAACATTATTCCTTAGAAAATGATGTCGAACTTCTATATGTTTTGCTTGTGAATGTAAGACAGGATTTTTAGATAAACTTATTGCAGAACTACTATCATAGAAAATCTTAGTTGGTTCATAGTTTAAATTAAAATCTTTTAAGGTTTGTCTGATCCACAGGATTTGAGCACAACAAAGTGCAGCAGCTATATATTTAGCTTCAGTTGTAGATAATGCTACACAATTTTGCTTTCTGCTAAACCATGACACTAAAGAATTACCTAACAATTGACAAGTGCCACTAGTGCTTTTTCTTTCAAACTTACATCCTACGAAATCAGCATCACTATAACCTACTAAGTTTAAAGAACTGTGTTTAAAGTAAAACAATCCGAAATTGATGGTTCCTAATAGATATTTAAAAATTCATTTAATAGCAAGTAGGTGTGATTCCTTAGGATTTGATTGATGTCTAGCACAAGTACACACACTAAACATAATATCTGGTCGGCTAGCTGTTAAATAGAGTAATGAACCAATCATACTTCTATATTGTTTTACATCTATAGTTTTTCTAGAGTCATCTTTATCCAACTTGGTGATAGTACTCATTGGTGTATTCTTTGTTTTAGTGTTGTCTAAACCAAACCTCTTTAATAAATCTTGAGTATATTTTTCTTGTGAAATAAAAGTACCATGATCTAATTGCTTAATTTGTAAGCCTAGGAAAAATGATAGTTCACCCATCATACTCATTTCAAATTGATTAGTCATGTCTTTCGAAAAGGATTCAACTAATTTATCATTTGTTGCTCCAAATATGATGTCATCTACATAGATTTGAACTACTAATATATCTTTTTCGATCTTCTTGATAAAAAGAGTGTGATCTGCCTTTCCCATAGAATACCCTTTTTCCATAAGAAATTTAGATAATCTTTCATACCAAGACCTAGGAGCTTGTTTAAGGCCATATAGTGCCTTCTTAAGCTTGTAAACATACTCAGGATGTTTTGAATCTTCAAAACCTAGAGGTTGTTTTACATACACTTCTTTTATATATCCATTTAAAAAAGCAGTCTTAACATCCATTTGATATAATTTGAAATCCATATAACAAGCATATGCTAACAAAATTCGTATTGATTCTAGTCTAGCAATAGGAGCAAATGTTTCATCATAGTCAATTCCTTCCTCTTGCTTGTAACATTGAGCAACTAATCTAGCTTTGTTTTTAACTATATGTCCATCTTGATCTACTTTGTTTCTAAATACCCACCTTGTTCCTATTATTGATTGATTTTCAGGTGGTGGAACTAGATCCCATACCTCATTTCTTATAAATTGATTTAGCTCATCTTGCATAGCTAAATACCAAAATTCATCTTCTAAGGCATCTTCAATTTTCTTAGGTTCTAGTAAAGAAACAAATGAATAAGCACCACAAATGTTGACTACTGATGACCTAGTCCTAACTCCTTGATTAGGATCGCCTATTATCTGATTAATAGGATGAGATGAAGCATAACACCAATTTCTATGTTGTTCCATATTTTCTATAGGTATGACATTATTTTCTTCTAAATTTTCATCATTCAAACTTAGATTTCTTATACCGTCAGATAATCTATCAATTTCTCTGTCAACATCATTTGGTACTATTTTTGGGAGAATTTCTAAATCAAAGTTTTCAGCATGTCTTAAATCCAAATGAGAATTTTCATGAAATTTCACATGTAGGGTTTCCTCAATGGTTTTTGTTGATTTATTATAAACTCTATATGCTTTACTTCTAATGGAATAACCAACAAAAATCCTTTCATCTGATTTGGCTTTAAATTTGTCTCTTCGTTCCTTATTGTTTAAAATAAAACACTTACACCCAAAGGGTTTTAAATAACTTATTTTGGGAACCCTATTATACCATATCTCATAAGGAGTTTTATCTAAAATTGGTCTTAGATGTACTCTATTTATAACATAGCATGCTGTATGAACTACTTCTGCCTAGAGAAAAAGGGGTAACTTATTCTTATTTAACATGGTTCTGGACATTTCCTGAAGTGATCTATTCTTTCGTTCTACTATCCCATTTTGTGAAGGAGCTCTTGGAAATGAGTACCTATGATCTATGCCTAATTCTTCACAAAAGGTGTCCATTTGATCATTATCAAATTCTGTACCATGATCACTCCTAAGTTTTTTGAATTTTAACATTTTGCTCATTCTAAACTTTATTACAGAATATCTTAAATATTTCAAAAACTTAAGTTTTATTAGCTAGAAAATAGACCCAAGTAAATCTAGAATAGTCATCAACTAGTACAAAAGTATAATGTTTACCTCCTAGACTAGTTGTTCTAGTAGGTCCAAATAAATTCATATGCACTAGTTCTAATACTCTTTTGCTTGTTATTTCATTTAAGCT
The DNA here is from genome assembly GCA_036874045.1 of Cymodocea nodosa. Taxonomy (NCBI): domain Eukaryota; kingdom Viridiplantae; phylum Streptophyta; class Magnoliopsida; order Alismatales; family Cymodoceaceae; genus Cymodocea; species Cymodocea nodosa. Next base: position 1,515,394 of record JAZBRI010000011.1, read on the forward strand.
TTTAAAGGATGTTTTATGTAATTTACCTAGTTGACACACATTACACATAAACTCTTTCGAGTACTTAATACTAGGTAAACCTCTAACTAGATTCTTTTTAAACAGCTTTTGTAATAATTTTAAGTTTGAGTGTCCTAGCCTTCTATGCCATAAAATGACTTCATCTGATTTTGCAATTAAGCAAGCATTGTCTTTAATAATATCAGAAGGCAAATTTAGAATACAAACAGATCCTTTCTTGTATGCAGTGAATAAAATTTCGTTTGTAGTCATGTCCATAATTTTACAGGAATCTTTTTCAAAAATTACTCTGTAAATCTTCATTAAAACAGGAACACTCAATAAATTAAAACCTAAGTTTTCAACTAATATGACATCATTTATAAAACATTTCTCAGTTACCTGAATCTTGCCAGACCCAAGGATATTTGTTTTGCTTTTATTTCCAAAGGTAACTTGTCCGTTCTTGGTCTTTGTTATTTCTATAAGTAATCGTATATCTCCAGTCATGTGGCTAGATGCTCCACTGTCCATTATCCATTTTGATTTATGTACCTACAAAATAGTCAAAAAGAGATTTTATCTCTTGGAACCCATTTTTGAGTGGGTCCAAGAATTTTAGAGAGAGTCATATCAAAATAATCCATATTTTTAGACTTGAACTTATCTATTTTCTGATAATTATTTTTGCATTTCTTTCTCTTAGTGTTATAATTATTAGAACATTTATCTCCATGTAAACCAAAGTTGAAATTTTCGTTTCTGACATTATTTGATTTCCAATATCCGATATTCTTTAAATATGAAGAATATTGATCAAGAATATTAAAATTCTCAAATGTCTTAGCTTGATTCTTCTGAAGATTTCTTTTGAAATTCTTGCATCGTGTGCTATCATTTATATGCGGCATTTCATCAATTTGCACATATTTTTCTCCCTTTTTGATTACACACAGAATAGTTTTTCTCTTACTATTCTTAATACTGGAAATAAAGACATTATTTTTAGCAGTACCATCATGCAATATATAATTTTCAGAAGATGCATCGTGTAAACCAATACCATGTTTTTCTACATTTGATATTTTACTACTAAGTTCATTTGTTAAAGTTTGACTATTATTCCATTTACTTAATATAGCCTTTTGATCGCAGACTTTAATCTTTAACACATCAATTTCTGAATTTAAATCAGTAATAGTCAGTTCCAAGTTTTCAATTTCACAGATCATTTTCTTCTTATAACCAATTAAATTTTCACAATCAACATGCAATTTTCTTTCTATTGCAGTGAACTTTAAAATTTCCTATGCATGCCTATGATTTTCTTCTTTAAATTTATTTAACGTAGAGTTCAGAAAATCAATCTTATTTTCAGATTCATCTAGCATTTTCCTAGTGTCCTTTCTTTCTATTTTGACTTTCTTATATTTTCTGGCCAGTCTATTGTATTCAACAAGTAATCCATCAAAACTATCAAAATTAGCATTTTGATCAGAGGATACCTCATTGGATTTTTCCATAAAGCATACATTTGCCAGATTTTCTTTTGAATCTGATGTTGATGAGGATTCATTGTTTGATGTTGAATCCTTTGTTTCTTCACTTTGTGAAGCTGAAGAGTCATCCCATGTCACTTTAAGCGCCATTCTCTTTCTGAATTTCTTATTCCTGAAATTCCTCCTCGAATTCTTCTTATCTTTGTTGAGAAGATAATCAGTTTGAAAGTGACCCGGCCTGTTGCACTTGTAGCATATACTTTTGTCTTTCGTGAATGACTTCTTCTCCATATCTCCAGATGTCTTTGCTGACCTGAAGTTCCTACGTTTCTTCAAAAGATTTCTAAATTTTCTGGTCAACAACAATAAATCATCGTTAGAATCACTAGTGACTTCTGAGACTTTATCAGCCTCAAAAGCCAGATCCCTTCTAGGATTTTTCCCTTTTGGATCTAAATGTTGTACTTCATAGGCTGTTAGATTTCCTATGAGATCATCAAGAGTATATGTATTTAAGTCTTTGGACTCTTCAATAGATGTTGTCTTTTGAGCCCAAATTTTAGTTAAAGATCTAAGGATCTTTCTTATCAAGTCTTTTTCCTTAAATTTCTTGCCTAAAGATTTTAATGAATTTACAATCTCAAGAAAACGAGAAAACATGTCAGAGATACATTCATTTTTGTGCATTTTAAAAAGCTCATATTTATGTGCTAACATATTGATCTTAGATTCCTTGACCTGATTGATACCTTCGTTGGCAACTTCTAATGCATGTCATATCTCATATGCAGTTTGATATGCAGAAACTTTATTAAATTGATCATGAGATAAAGCACAAAACAAGATGTTTAAACCTTTAGCATTCAGTGTCATTCGCTCCTTTTCATCAAAAGTCCAAGTATCATATGGAGTCATAACTAACACTATAGGATTGCTAATTATATGCCATAATTTGAAATCGATTGACTGAAAAAATACTTTCATCCTATATTTCCAGTAGCTATAATTGCTACCTTCAAACATAGGAGGACTATTAGTGGTCTATCCTTCAGTCATAACTAAGATTTCAGAATTATCCATTTTAAACAGATGATCTAAAGCAAATGATAGGAAAAACCAATTCCTAAATAGAGAAATGAAGGCTTTTGAATGCTTTAAATAGTTTAAAATGCTTAGATACCAGTTGTAGGATCATCTGTATCACAAGAGGGGGGGTGAATTGTGTCTTTAGTAATTAAACTAGAGAATAAAATAAGAGCACAAAACACTCATAAATGAAATTCTATTCTTTTATTTCAAGACAGAATTTACAATATCTTTTCAGCTCAATTCCCTTCTTGACGGTTTTGATATAGTAATTTTTGATATACAATTCAAATAGGAAAACAAAGCTCTTTTTCAAAACTAATTTTGAATTGTATAAAACCTGATCTTTATGCACATAGTTCTTTTCTTTCTCTTTGCTCAGCTTCTGTATCTCTTTTTCTCTAGTTGTCGAATTTCCAGACTTCTTGGGTTTGCAACTCCTTTTCTGAAATTACTTGGAATTTCGAACTTCTTCTAATGTTGGAGAACTTTTCAGAATATGAATATTCAAACTTAACTTTTCAGTTAGTGATCCAGATTGAATATTCAGACTTGGTTTTTGAGATTGGGATCCTCTGTTGTAATGTAGCTCGTACTCTCTATTTGTAGTCAAACTCTGTTGTCTTTCACGTTCAACATGTTCATCCACTTGATCCATAATCCATAATCCACATACTAATTTTCTCTTTAATCCAAATTACTTTCTATTTAAATTTCCACTTTCTTCATTGACAATTTGAGTTTCCACGATCTCCACTTGTAGATTCACCAAAATTTTATCTTCCTAGAGTCTTGTAGAATATCTTTTAAGTCTTCGATTTAGTCGAACATTTATCTTTTAACTCTTGTCAAAACTCGAACACTTATCCTTTAACTCTTCGAGTTCTTACACCTACAAAACATGTGACTAAACAAGGAAACTTATCTGTTCATTAGTCCTTTTATAAAACTCGAACAGTTATCTATCCATGTGTATAAAAACTCGAACAGTTATCTAACTATTCGATTTTTCATTACCAAACGCACATGGAAAACATGTGACAGCTTAAAACATTAAAAACACACGTGCGGATAACTTAACTATACGAGTTTTTAACATAAAGTATTCGACAAAAACAAAACGTTAACTATCCAAAAGTTTAGCTATTGCAAATCTAGCTCTTCGGAAATCTTTAATTTATCCGACATAAAAATGAATCTTTCCGATAATCTGTTAACTATTATACTTAGAGTAATATACTTAGAGAATATTATGTAGACTTATTTAAATACGTTAATAAAGCATACATCTTCAAAATTAAATACCTAACATTCTTGATCTTCTTCTAGCATAGGCTGCATTTGGACATTCTCTTCAGATTCCTGAATTTTTGCTTTTGCTTCTATCTGTCGTGGTGAGCCGGTAGAACTCTCCACTCTTTCTTGAATTCTTTCCATAATTTGCTGAAGAGTTTCTTGCTCTTCAGTGGAATCTGTGAAATTATTTTTGTCCAAATGGCTTCTTTTAGCCTCTTCATTTTCTACTCTTTCTTGCTCCTCTTGACTACCAATCTGTTATGTTATTATTCTTTCTAATTCTGTAATAGATTGGGATGGAGTCACGGGCAATTCAGTTTTTGCCCTACTTTCTATTTCTTCTTGTACAGGCTATAGACTAATTTCAGCTTGATTTTTTTTTTTTCTTTGCTCCTTCTACTCCTCCTTAGAATCGGATAGCAGGTTAATAAAAATCTGCTCCACAGGCCCTGTAAAAATTGGTACTTCAGGTTTAATTTCCTCATATTCAGGCACTTTTTCTTTTCCTTTCTTTTTTCTGATTAGTTGTGCTTGTTCTTCCTCCTTATCTTCTGAAATTAAATCTACAAAAGTAGGCTTTGCAGGCCTTCGAGCCATAGGTACTGGCTCTTCCTGTTTAACTTTTCCTATAATTACTAGTCTCGAAGGACTAGCTTCATCTCCTTTTGCAGCAGGTTTGGCAACAGTTCTGGTAGTAGCTGTGTGATGCTATTCCACTTTGATTTTATATTGAGCTTTCAACTTTTTTGTAGCCCTCTTTTTGTAAAGTGCATCAAACACTAGGTGTGCTTTGGCCATTGCCAAATCTTCTGATTCTCCTTGGTTCTTCCCAACTTGAACCAGTTCTGTAAATTCTCTTATTTCTTCTTCAGTCGAAGGCCCCATCATTTCTGCTTGTGACCAGCTTCATCTCCTTTTGTAGCAGGTTTGGCAATAGTTCTGGCAGTAGCTACGTGATGCTATTCCACTTTGATTTTATATTGGGCTTTCAACTTTTCTACAGCCCTCTTTTTGTAAAGTGCATCAAACACTAGGTGTGCTTTGGCCATTGCCAAATCTTCTGATTCTCCTTGGTTCTTCCCAACTTGAACCAGTTCTGCAAATTCTCTTATTTCTTCTTCAGTCGAAGGCCCCATCATTTCTGCTTGTGCCAATGGCTTAAATGGTGGGACTAAAGGTCCAGGCTGCTACTCCATAGAAATAGGTCTTTCAGCAGTCGGCTCCTCTTGTCCTTTAGTTGCCTCTTCCCAGAATTCAAGCGTCATCTTCCTCATCATGGAGTTACACAACAACACGGAATCGCTCTAATTTCTATTGTTCTAGTTCTAAATGATTTGCCGAATAATGCCCCCAAAACCCTAGGTTTTAGTTTAAATAAGCCCTAAGTTTAGGCAGGTAATCGGGTCATTTCCCGAACCAACTATTACTATTTTATCTGATGTCTTAGCTACAGTACTTCGTTGAGTTATAGTTAACTCAACGGAATAAGCTCATTGACTAACTAAAGACTCAATGGAGTAAGCACGTTGAGTTAAGTGTAACTCAACGGACTCCCCGTACAAGCAAATATACTAAAAATATTACAGAGAATAGTTTTTCTATTTTTTTACTAGTTTAACCGATACTATGTTTCGGTCAGACCTAAATATTTTTTATTTTTGTTATTTTTCTTTCGGTTGAACCGATACTATGTTTCGGTAAAACCAATATTTTTTTCTAAAAATTAATATACATATTTTTTATGTTCCAGTCATACTAATGGATCTAATCGGTTGAACCGCAACGATTTTTATGTTATATATATATTTTTGATGTTTTTTTTTCTTTTTTATATATATTTATAAACATAAAAACTGATTTCTTACTAAGTAAAGCTCGAGTAGTCCTCTACTCTGACTTCTTCTATAATTCCAAAGGAGCTTTTTGGTGTTTTCAGAATAGGTTTAAGTCTTTGTCCATTTACTTTAAATATATTTTGATTTTTAGGATTTACAATTTCAATAGCTCCATAAGGATAAATATTTCGAACTATGTAAGGTCCTGCCCATCTAGATTTCAATTTTCCTAGATGGTTATGGAGTCCAGCCATATAAAGATATACTTCTTGTCCTATTTCAAAGCTTCTAGGAATAATTTTTCTATCATGCAAAAATTTAATTTTTTCTTTTTCTCTTACAGTCTTCGAATAAGCTTCATTTCTAAATTCTTCTAATTCAATTAGTTGCATTTTCCTATTTTTAGCAACTTGATTTAAATTAGTGTTCAGAGTTTTTAATGCCCAATAAGCTTTATGTTCTATTTCAGCAGGTAAATGACAACTTTTTGCATATACTAGCCTAAAAGGTGACATACCTAAGCTCGTTTTATAAGTAGTTCTATAAGCCCAAAGTGCATCTATCAATCTATTAGCCCAATTTGTTCTAGTAGGATTTACTACTTTTTCCAAGATTAGTTTAATTTGTTTGTTTGCACTTTCTACTTGTCCACTTGTTTGCGGATAATATGATGTTGCAATTTTGTGGTTTACTCCATATTTCTTCATTAAGGCTTCAAAACTTCTATTACAGAAATGAGTTCCTCTATCATTGATAATAGTTTTATGTATTCTAAATCTGGCAAATATATTTGTTCTTATAAATTGTATTACCACTTTGTTATCATTAGTTTTTGTAGGAATAGCTTCTATCCATTTAGAGACGTAATCCACCCCCAACAATATGTAATTAAATTGATTAGACATAGGAAATGGACCCATAAAATCTATTCCCCACACATCAAAGATTTCAACCTCAATAATAGGATTAAGAGGCATCATATTCCTCTTTGATATTCTTCCTATTTGTTGATATCTTAAACAACTTAAGCAATATTTATGAGTATCTTGGAATAGTGTTGGCCAATAAAACCCACATTGCAGAATTTTTGCAACAATTTTCCCTAAACCAAAATGCCCTTCACAAGCTTGGTCATGACAGAAAGACAATATGCTCGGATATTCAGTTTCTGGAACACACCTCCTTAAAACCAGATCAAGACATTTCTTAAATAAGTATGGGTCTTCCCAATAGTAATATTTTACTCTTGAGAAAAATAATTTCTTATCTTGTCTATTCCAATCCTTAGGTGTTAAACTAGTAACTAAGTAATTAACTATATCTGCATACCAAGGTATTGTGTTAATGGTCATTAATTGCTCATCAGGAAAATTATCCTTAATTTCAATATTTGATTTTTCTATTTGTAATCTTGATAAATGATCTGCTACTACATTCTCACAACCTTTTTTATCTTTAATTTCTAGATCAAATTCTTGTAATAATAATATCCATCGGATCAATTTAGGTTTAGTTTCTTTTTCCTTTATTAAACGTTTTAGAGCTGAATGATCCGTGTATACTATTACTTTAGCTCCAATCAGATATGATCTAAACTTTTCTAAAGCAAACATAACAGCTAATAATTCTTTTTCAGTAGTTGTGTAATTAACTTGAGCATCATTTAAGATTTTGCTTGCATAATGAATCACTCTAGGAGATTTTTCTATCTTCTGTCCTAACATTGCTCCTACAGCAAAATCAGAGGCATCGCACATTAATTCAAATGGATGGTTCCAATTAGGTGCTTGAATTATAGGAGTTGAAATTAAACTAGTTTTAAGTCTGAAAAATGCTTCCTTGCAATTTTTATCAAAGTTAAATGGAACATCTTTTAACAGATGAGTTAAAGGTCTAGCTATCTTGCTAAAGTCTTTAATAAATCTTCTATAAAAACCAGCATGTCCTAGAAATGATCTAATATCTTTTACTGATTTAAGTTCTGGTAGATTAGAAATTACTTTTATTTTAGCTTTATCTACTTCCAACCCTTTCTTAGAAACAATATGCCCTAAGACTATTCCTTGTTTAACCATGAAGTGACATTTTTCCCAATTTAAAACCAAATTTTTTTCCACACAGCGTTTTATTATTTGGTCTAAATTGCTTAAACACACTTCATATGAGTTTCCATATACAATAAAATCATCCATAAATATTTCTAAAAAATCTTCAGTCATTCCAGTAAATATGCCTTGCACACACCTTTGAAAGATAGCTGGTGCATTGCATAATCCGAATGGCATTCTTTTAAAAGCATAAGTTCCATTGGGACAGGTGAAAGTTGTTTTCTCTTGATCCTCTAATGCTACTGGAATTTGATTATACCTTGAATACCCGTCTAGGAAATAAAAATATTATTGCCCTACTAATCTTTCTAGTATTTGATCTATAAAAGGTAAGGGAAAATGATCTTTCCTAGTCACAGCATTCAGCTTTCTATAGTCTATACATACTCTCCAGCCTGATTGAATTCTAGTAGGGATCAAGTCTTGACTTTCATTCCTAATAACTGTTAATCCTGATTTCTTGGGAACTACATGGATTGGACTAACCCACGAGCTATTAGAAATCGGATAAATTATATCATTATCTAACCATTTAACTATTTCCTTCTTGACTACTTCTTTAAGGTTTGGATTTAATCTCCTCTCAGGAATTCTAACAGGTTTAGCATTCTCTTCTAAATATATGTGGTGACAGCATAAAGTTGAACTTAACCCTTTTATATCAATCATAGTCTATCCTATTGCTTCTTTATAACTTTTTACTATATCTTTTAATTTAGCTATTTGATCCTCTTTTAAATCTGAAGCAATAATTATTGGACAGGTTCGTTTATCTTCTAGAAATATATATGTTAATTCATGAGGTAAAGGTTTTAATTCTAAATGCTGCCCATCAGAAGCTAGAGCTCCTAACTAAACATCATCATTTTTTAAATTAATTTCTTCCCAATCTCCTTCTATATTTATGCTTTCACTTTCTTCTAAAATTTCAGAATTGATTTGCCTATTTAATTCTTCTTGAATTACATCATCTAGCATATCTCCTTCATCCTCTAAAAAGTCTATGGTAAAGACATTTCTAACTCTTCAAACCTTTCTGGTTTGAAAATATTTAATTGAGTATCCTCATTACCATATGCTAACTTCATTACTCCAATATTACAATTGATAATAGCCCCTGATGTTGCTAAAAATGGCCTTCCCAAAATTAAAGATGTATCACTATTTTTATGCTTAATTTGTTCGGAATCCAAAATTACAACATCAATAGGATATATAAAATTTTTGATTTTAATTAAGACATCCTCTATTTTTCCTCTAGGGTATCTTATACTTCTATCTGCTAATTGAATAACCGTACTAGTAGGAGTTAAGCCTTCTAATCCTAAGGATGCAAATATATCACTTGGCATAACATTTATACCTACACCTAAGTCTATTAATGTTCTTTCTAAAATGGTATTTCCTACGGTGCATGATATAACAGGGATTCCAGGATCAGATAACTTCTTAGGAATTTGTGGCAGAAATAGGGAACTACTTTGCTCAGCTAAAAAGACCTTTCTAAGAATTTTTCGCTCTCTTTTCTTAGTACACCAATCCTTTAGAAATTTAGCACAAGGTGACATTTTCTATAATAGATCTAACAAAGAAATGTTAACTTGCACTTTTTCAATAATTTCTCTGATTTTCTCTTGTCTTTCAGGTATTGTTTGTTGTAATCTTTCAGGATAGGGTGCTAAAGATTTTGATTTCAAAGACTCTTTTTCTTTCAGTTGATTTGTTTGATCATTTTTAACTTCATTTGCAAATTCAGATTGTTCTTCAGTGATTTCTAGATTTTTAGCTATTACATTTTCATTATCATTTTGATTTTTACTCTTGTCCACCTTCATATCATTTTCATTTTGAGTTCTTGGTGGTATATCATTTCCAGATCTTAATGTTACACATACATCTTCCAGATTTTCGTTACTTTCATGATGTTTTTGTATATCATTTTCGTGATTATGATCTTCAATTGTTTTTAGTTTTAAAGTGCATTCTTTAAATTCTCTTGCATTAGTCTTTTCTGTTTGCTGTATATTTTGCAAATTATGTAGGTTTATAACATTATAATTTTCATTGTCCTATTGCATAACTTGTATTTTCATTGCATTTTCATCTAATGCTTTTAATTTTTGTTCCAGATCATCTAATTTCATTGCATTCAATTTTTGATCAATTTTCTTTATGACTTTTTCAATTTCATAAATTATATCCTGTTTAGGTTCTAAATATGCCTCCTTATAGTTAAATTGGTTGACTTCTTGTTGTTGACACACAAAGTATTCCAGTTTGTCCAGATTTTGCTCTATACTATGCTCCAGCCTGTCATAGCTATCCCAAACTTCAATGTCTCTCATCATATTACACATTCTATACTGACCATCAGTTGGGTAAACTATAGGATTCTCATACTCGTCTCTATTATATTGAGGATAATTCATTTGTTGTTCATGGGATCTAACAGTCTATAAACGTTTCAATTTCAAACAATCAGAAATATCGTGTCCTTCAGAATTACAGAATTCACATATGCTAATTATAGGTTTCATAAATCTTTGAGCATAAGCATGTGCCATATTCTCAATTACAAAAGAAAACACAACTCTGGCTATTAAAACGAAACAGCTCTAACAGTTACTTAATTCAATTCAAGTCAATTCAATTCAATTCCCCGGCAACGGTACCATAAAACTTGTTTGGATTTTCCCAATTAATGACTATCAACACAATACCTTGGTATGCAGACAAAGTTAATTATTTAGTTACTAGTGTAACACCTAAGGATTGGAATAGATAGGATAAGAAATTATTTTTCTCAAGAGTAAAATACTACTATTGGGAAGACCCATACTTATTTAAGAAATGTCCTAATCTGGTTTTATGGAGGTGTGTTCTAGAAACTGAATATCCGAGCATATTTTCTTTCTGTCATGACTAAGCTTGTGGAGGGCATTTTGGTTTAGGAAAAACTGCTACAAAAATTCTACAATGTGGGTTTTATTGGCCAACACTATTCAAATATGCTCATAAATATTGCTTAAGTTGTTTAAGATGTCAACAAATAGGAAGAATATCAAAGAGGAATATGATGCCTCTTAATCCTATTGTTCAAGTTGAAATCTTTGATGTGTGGGGAATAGATTTTATAAGTACACTTCCTATGTCTAATCAATTTAATTACATATTGTTGGAGGTGGATTATGTATCAAAATGGATAGAAGCTATTTCTACAAAAACTAATGACAACAAAGTGGTAATTCAATTTATAAGAACAAATATATTTGCCAAATTTGGAATACCTAAAGCTATTATCAGTGATAAAGGAACTCATTTCTGTAATAGAAGTTTTGAAGCCTTAATGAAGAAATATGGAGTAAACCACAAAATTGCAACATCATATCATCCGCAAACAAGTGGACAAGTAGAAAGTGCAAACAAACAAATTAAATTAATCTTGGAAAAAGTAGTAAATCCTACTAGAACAGATTGGGCTAATAGATTGATAGATGCACTTTGGGCTTATAGAACTGCTTATAAAACGAGCTTAGGTATGCCACCTTTTAGGCTAGTATATGGAAAAAGTTGTCATTTACTTGTTGAAATAGAACATAAAGCTTATTGGGCATTAAAAACTCTGAACACTAATTGATATCAAGTTGCTGAAAATAGAAAAATGCAATTAATTGAATTAGAAGAATTTAGAAATGAAGCTTATTCAAAGACTGTAAGAGAAAAAGAAAAAATTAAATTTTGGCATGATAGAAAAATTATTTCAAAAAGCTTTGAAAGAGGACAAGAAGTATATCTTTATATGGCTAGACTCCATAAACATCCAGGAAAATTGAAATCTAGATGGACAGGACCTTACATAGTTCGAAATGTTTATCCTTATGGAGCTATTGAAATTGAAAATCCTAAAAATCAGAATATATTTAAAGTAAATGCACAAAGACTTAAACCTATTCTGAAAACACCAAAAAGCTCCTTTGGAATTATAGAAGAAGTTAGAATAGAGGACTACTCGAGCTTTACTTAGTAAGAAATCAGTTTTTATTTTTATATATATATATATAAACATTAAAAATATATATAAAACATAAAAATCGTTGCGGTTCAACCGATTAGATCCATTAGTATGACCGGAACATAAAAAAAAATGTATATTAATTTTTATAAAAAATATTGGTTTTACCGAAACATAGTATTGGTTCAACTGAAAGAAAAATAAAAAAAATTTAAATAATAAAAAATATTTAGGTTTGACCGAAACATAGTATCGGTTAAACCGATAAAAAATAGAAAAACTATTCTTTATAATATTATTATTATTATATTTGCTTGTACAGGAAGTCCGTTGAGTTACACTTAACTCAATGAGCTTACTCTGTTGAGTCTTGAGTTACTCAACGAGCTTATTCCGTTGAGTTAACTATAACTCAACGGAGTACTGTAACTAAGACCTCGGATAAAGTAGTAATAGTTGGTTCAGGAAATGACCCGATTACCCACCTAAACTTAGGGCTTATTTAAACTAAAACCTAGGGTTTTGGGGGCATTATCTGGCAAATCATTTAGAATCTAGAACAGTAGAAATCAGAGCGATTCCGTGCTATTGTGTAACTCCACGATGAGAAAGATGACGCCTGAATTCTGGGAAGAGGCAGTGGACACCGCACAGTTTCTGAAGGAATCTGAATAATGGCACACGAGGCAGAAGATCAGAAATACAACGAGAGAAAAAGAGTTACAAAAGGTAGAATCTGAACTTTTTAGATTAAGAAAAATATTAGTAGATTGTGGTATACAAATACCCCATATAATGGAGACACGAATCAAAGTAGCAACTGAAATTGCAGTTAGCAAAGAAAGAAAAATTTGGCCAAACAATGAAGTAGCCCTAGAGCTAATTCAACGTAAAGCTAGATTGTGGTTTAAGAAACGCATTGCAGGTCGAGGAAGCTGGGCAATATGGCGGTAGGAACAAAAAGAGGCAACTAAAGGACAAGAGGAGCCGACTGTTGAAAGACCTGTTCCTAAGGAGCAACAGCCTGAACCTTCAGTTCCACCATTTAAGTCGTTGGCACGAGCAGAAATGATGGGGCCTTCGACTGAAGAATAAATAAGAGAATTTGCAGAACTGGTTCAAGTTATGAAGAACCAAGGAGAATCAGAAGATTTGGCAGTGGCCAAAGCACACCTAGTGTTTGATGCACTTTACAAAAAGAGGGCTGTAGAAAAGTTGAAAGCCCAATATAAAATCAAATTGGAACAGCATCACGAAGCTACTACCATACCTACTGCAAAAGGAGATGAAGCTGGTCCTTCGAGACCAGTAGTTAAAAAAAAAGTTAAACAGCAAGAGCTAGTACTTGTGGCTCGAAGGCCTGTAGAGCCTATTTTTGTAGATTTAATTTCAGAAGATGAAGAGAAAGAACAGGCACAACTAATTAGAAAAAAGAAAGGAAAAGAAAAAGTGCTTGAAGATGAGGAAATTAAATCTGAAGTACCAATTTTTACAGAGCCTGTGGAGCAGATTTTGTTAACTTGCTATCCGATTCTGAGGAGGAGCAAAGAAAAGAAGAAAATCAGGCTGAAATTAGTCTACAGCCTGTACAAGAAGAAACAGAAATTAGGGTAGAAACTGAATTGCCCGTGACTCCATCCTAGTCTGTTACAGAATCAGAAAGAACAGTAACAGAACAGATTGGTAGTCAGGAGGAAAAAGAAAGAGCAGAAAATGAAGAGGCTGAAAGAAGCCATTTGGACAAAAATAATTTCACAAATTCCACTAAAGAACAAGAAACTCTTCAGCAAATTATGGAAAGAATTCAAGACAGAGTGGAGAGTTCTGCTAGCTCACCACCACAGATAGAAGCAAAAGCAAAAATTCAGGAATCTGAAGAGAATGTCCAAATGCAGCCTATGTTAGAGGAAGATCAAGAACAAACCCCTCTGGAGCAAAAAAGTCACCTTCCTAACCTGACTGAAACAACAATTTTGAATGAAGTACATTTTTGTAGTCAGGAAGCTTATACCAAATATTAAGAAATAAGGGGTTATGATATTATTTACAGTAGACTAGTAAATTGGGATGGAATGTAAGAAATCAAAGAATTATTTGAATTCCAAGGTCTACTATAATTTATATCTCAAGAAAGAGGGCATGCAATATATGAAAATTTAGTGCCCTATTTCTATGCAAATTTGAGAGAAAGAGAAGGAGGATTAATTTCAAACGTGGAGGAAGCTGATGTACAGATAACACCAGAGCTTCTCCATAATATTTTTGGTTTAAAGAATGAAGGAATAACAATTTTGGAAGATACAACTACAGTTGAATGGACTGAACAGCAAATTAAGGATTGTTTAGCTATCAATCCTGGTGTGCCATTATTAAACAGATTGAAGCATTTAAATGGTAAAGCACACATGGTAGCTAACATTCTGATTAAGAATGTCTATCAACAATAAAGCCATGACATAGAATTAAGTCAATTTGTTAAATGGGCCACATATGTAGTTGTAAATAAGATCCAAATAAATTGGTCTACAGTTTTTATCTCCAAGTTGAAAACAGTGAAGAAGAAATTATTTTATGGGGATTTGATTCCACTACTGATGGTGGACTGTATCGATTTCACTAAATGGACATAAAAAAGGATCAGATCTAGAACCATTTCAGTGAAAGAATATAGAAATTTTGTAGCTGCAGAACTAGCTATACCTTCTGGAGGAATTATAAGAGCAGTAGAGAGGATTAATCAATTAGAGCTTCAATTAGAAAAACTCCAGAAGGAAGTAGATGAACTTAGGCATAGGGATTAAATTGTATTGTTCGTCTACTTGTGTAAAATTGTATGAAATTGTATGATGTACTTTTAATGTAATTGATTTATATTAATGAATGTAAATTTTTTAGATGCAATTTTCATATGTGTTTTGGATGTGAAATGAATGGAATTTATTGAATATTATGTTATTGTGAAACTTTATGAATGAATATGTAACAGATTTACAATTTGCTGAATGACAGGATAACTGCTTAAAAATTTCTGCATGTTATAAGGTAAAATGTAAATTCTGCATAACATAATATGACTTGCTAGTTAAATCTTTATATAAGATTTAAATTTAAATGAATTTTAATCAAAATGACGCATTAATGACATAGATTTAACTTTATTACAGTTAGCAGAATGAAAAAGAAAAAAAAAAGAAGAGAGTAGAGAGGAACTTACGAGAGTAAAACTTAGAAGTTGCTAAGTGTTAACTCAACGAAGTAAGTCCGTTGAGTTAACCGTAACTCCACGAGGTTAGTAATATAATATAAAGTCACTCCGTTGAGTTATCTGTAACTCAACGAAGTTAGTCCGTAGAGTTAGCAACAATAACCGACTGTATTCTGTTGAGTTTTCTGTAACTCAACGAGGTTAGCTCGTGGATTAAGCAGAACGGTTATTCTTTTAACCACGAACGAAACTTCGTCGGTTTAGCGGTTACCAAATTTTGAAATTTGAAGTGGTACACGTACCCATATAAATAGGAACCATGATGTACGTTGTAAGACACGTTCTTGCAACGACATTTATTCACTTTATGGATGTGCAGTATATATATAAAATAGAATGTTATTTACGAGTTACCAGCACTTTTAAAAGAAAGGAGAATGCATTGAAGGAACTGGAAGGAGAAGTAGCTGATTCAACTTCATCCGACAACAAATATTTATAGAATGGAAAGCTTTAGACTGGTATGTAATTAATTTTCTACTACTTATTTATGAGCACATGGACTCGTTCTCTAAGCACTAAACGATTAGTAAGAACACCTACCCAAGAATTTTCATTGCAGAGGAGTACTGAAAAATCTTTTGAACTGAACTTTAACGAAATTCTTTGGGGTGTAGCTAACCTTTCTTTAAAAGAGAACGTAGAAATGGCTGCTCTAGTAGAAAAACCATTACGAGAAATTCTGTATCCTAAATTAATTGATGAACCTTCATGTATTCGATTGCCAAACTTTGAGGGAGATAGGTTTGAACTGAAATCTAATTATATTAGTCAATTGACACATTTTCATGGATTAGAAAGAGAGGATGCCTACTATTTCCTTAGAGAATTTAACGAAGTTTGTCAAATGGTGAAAATGCTGAACATGAGTATAGATGCTATTAAACTTAGATATATCCCTTTTTCTTTAAAAGACAGCTAAGAGATGGTTATATACTAAGTGTTGAGACACTTAGTGAAGCCCAAGTGACCCTTGGGGGTGGACTAGCCGAGTTGGTGAACCACCTAAAATTCTCTTGTGTTTCTTACCTTTATTTCCGCTGTGCATGATACTCTTATCTGATAATTACTTGTGCAAACTGATTAATCAAATTAGTTAGTAAAGTGAAAAATAGGCTTAAATTCACACTATTCTCCATTCACCCCCCCCCTAGTGAAGCCATTCGTTCCTAACAATTGGTATCAGAGCAGGTTGATCTCTTTTTTTATAGATTTAACCATTTGAGATCATGACATCTTTTCACAGAGAGGGTCAGAACATCCATCGTCCTCCCCTGTTTGATGGTATTAATTATAATTACTGGAAAAATAGGATGGAATGTTACCTCAGAAGCTCAGATGTGAGTTTATGGAAAATGGTTGTTTTAGGAACACCTATTCCACCTAGTCATGAGGATGACTAGACTGAGGAGGATGAGAGAATCATCCAAATGGATGCTCGAGGGCTGAATATTATTTACTGTGCCTTATCTTCTGAACAATATAATAAAGTTTCAGCTTATAAATTTGCTCACGAGGCCTGGAACGCTCTTCAAATAACCTTTGAAGGAACCAGCCAAGTGAAAGACACTAAAATAAGCATTTTACTTAGAAAGCTTGAATTATTTAAAATGCTTGATGATGAAACTATCACTGATATGTTTTCAAGATTCAATAAGATTATTAATGGCTTAAGAGGTTTGGGAAAGGAATTTTCTATCCGTGAACAGGTACAGAAAATCCTCAAAAGCTTAACTGTGGAATGGAAGCAAAAGTTCACATCGATACAAGATTCCAAAGACCTCAACAAATACTCAATAGAGGATCTAATGGGCAACCTGCTTGCCCATGAAGTTCAAATGAAGGAATGGAAGGTTGAGGAAGGTAGTGGTAAAAAGAAATGAAGAAGAAGAAGAAGAAGAGGAGCTACCAAAAGAAAATGGCATTGAAGGCTACATGGGATGAAAATAGTTCTTCTAGTAGCTCATCTAGTTCAGATGAAGAGGTACAAGTAAACGTGTGCTATACAGCACAAGAGGTATGTTCCACTTCATCTCAAAGTGATTCTGATGTAGACAATGATAATCTAGATGTAAATATTCTTTTGTCTACTATTGACAGTTTATATGTTAAATGCAAAAAGTATAAAAAGGAAATTAAGCATTTAACTGCATGTTTAAAAGAAGCACATACTAAACTTGAAAATCTGCTTGTTGAAGATAGGAAATGCTATAATGATGAATTGATAAATGAAAATGAAAAATTGAAATCTGAAATCACTGATCTGAAAAATACTGTGCATAAATTTACCAATGGACAGAAAGGATTAGATCAAATCATTGGTTCTCAAATATACAGTTCTAATAAAATTGGCCTAGGGTATGCTACTCCACAGGAAATACCCTACCGTGGTGGTGTTATCCGATCTTATAGAGATGGTACAACATTGTTTGTCATCAAAAGAAGATCTGGTTCAATGTGGCTGCCAAAAGGCAATAAACTAAATACTGTCAAGACTAACATTTATGGACCTAAGAAATTATGGGTACGAAAACCTCTTTCTGTTTGAATTGTAGGATTATATTATTTAGGGGGAGTAGTTGATCTATAGCTCCAAACCAGTTATGAGAGTAAAAATTTGGTATTACAAGAGGCACCATAAATTGGTAAAAAGTGCTCACTTAGATTGAGTGAAAATCGTGCCTAAAATCTTGATGCTCAAGGAGAGCAAAATGTGCAACATTTAGAAACATGTGTTACCAGAATAAGCAGAATCTCGTGAAGAGAAATTTTTTTTAAGAAGCCAAACAGTTGATAATCAGTTAAGAATCAGCTATGATATTCTGAAATGAACAAGTAGTATCATTGATTGAATTCTATTCTTTAAAGGAAATAAGATCTACATGAGCTAGGATGAATGTATACAAATCAGATTTATCATAGGACAACCAAAATCTATAGCAGACATATTACAGTCTTCAAATTATCTTCTGCAAATTGAAAGAATCTCTTGAAATAGAGATCTAAGAGAAGAGAAACGGATTGGAATCAGAAGCTAAATGATTGAGAATCATTTATGATGTTTTTGATTAACAATTGATACCTAGTTCAATTGGTATTCTATATGTCATTTTGCAGAACAGGTGTAGCAAATTTGTCTACAAGGAAAAGCATATATGTAGGGGGAGAACCTACTATATGAAGGAAATTCAGAATGCTGTGTCAGTGCAAAAAGAAAGTATATAAAGAGGGCATGCATATAGGGGGAGAGTCTATAGCTTGCTATTATAAATCAGAGAACCTCCATACAGATAGGGGGAGAGCATGTGGCAGAAATTACAAATATTAACTGCATATTTATAAACTGCTACATTAACTATTGGCATTTCACTATTTTCAGTTTTTACAGATGATGCAATAATTACACGAAAACAAAGGAAGAAATATCTATCACAAATCAGGAGAGCAATTACTGACTTCTCAGATGATAGAATGTTAACAATTGGCATCAGACAAGGATTAAGGAAATTAACACTTCAATTGATACTGTGCTCGAATAAGAAAGAAGAAAAGCAGCACAACATCTAAGGAAAAGAGGAAAATAGACTGCAATGATGAAAATATCTCAACAATTGAGATCTACACACCAATAGTCTACATTTAATGGAAAATCAAAAATTGGTATTTGAAGATATTAATGCATTTGATTCTTTTCACAACTTGATATCTGACAGGATTATAGAGATCAAAAAATTGGTATATCATCAGATACAAATTTATTGACAAAAAGGGGAGAAGAAAATTTAGCAAAAGAAAATTGTGGAACTCCTTTTATCTAATGACAAAAAGGGGGAGAAGAATATAGAAAATTACATAGAAGGCAGGGGGAGCTTTCCCAGCACACAAACAAGGCGAGAAATTAATTTCATTGTATTATATTCATTGTAATTCTTTGCTTTACTTAGTTTCTATGTGATTGAATGTATAACAACAATCTAGGGAGTGAAATACATGTAATTTAATGTAAAGGATTTTGTCATTATCAAAAAGGAGGAGATTGTTAGGACCCTAGTATTTTAATAATGCAAAACCTATGTGAGGAAACATATTGTATTTCATAGTTAAGTCAATGCAACACTAGATCAGAAGGCAGATAGAACAAATTCCATGTAGACGAATAGATGGAGAAGGTTCCAAATGATACTACCTTAAAGTTACAAGAAAATCGGACTGTTACAGGTCCAAAGAGTAAAACAGCAGCAAGTCCATCAGACAGTTAGAAGGATAACTATCCGATTTTACAAAGCCCTCGGAGAGTTATTTAATTAGACAGTTAAGTTGGTTGAATGATCAGAGAGTTATGGAGTTAACTATTTGGAAGAAAAAGGAAAATCGAAAAGTTAGAATTGCTAACTATCCGAAACTTAAGTCATTCAATTAATCACGTGCAGAAATACAAAATAGAATCTTAAAGGACTTTTTGGAGAGTTAGATAACTATTTGAGTTTTCTTTTGGAGAGTTAGATAACTATTCAAGTTTTTCGGAAAGTTACAGATATAACTTTCCGAAACTTAAGTCATCTTATTATGCACTTGCAAAATAGAGAAGCCGGCAGTTGAAAGCTTAAAAAGGAAAATCGGAGAGTTAGATAACTATCCGAAATTTCAAAGAGAGTTTCTGTAAGTTACAGTTTAACTATCCGAAACTTAAGCTATTGAAATTGCCACATGCAGAATTCCAAAAAGAATATCATTTAAGTTTTCAAAGAGTTAGAAAGATAACTATTCAAAATTTCAAGAGAGTTTCGGTGAGTCACAATTTAACTATCCGAAACTTAAGTCATTGAATTTCCCACGTGTAGAATTCCAGACAGATGCTCAAATGAGTTTTCGAAGAGTTAGAAAAATAACTATCTAAAAAATGGGAAGTTTCACTGAGTTACATTCTTAACTATCTGAAACTTAAGTTATTCTTTTATGCACGTGTAGAATTTAAGAGACAGCTCTCGGAGACTTAACAGAAAGTTCAAAGAGTTATAGTAGTTAACTATCCGAAAGTTAGGAGCTCTTTTCGGTAAGTTGAATACAAGACTCCAAACACTTGACATTACACGTGAGCAACTTAAAATTCTCATGTGACTTAGATAACAGAATTTGAGTGATGAATCGGTAAGTTATGGATGCTTTTCGGTAAGTTATTTTTATAACCATCTGAAAGCTTGAGATTTTCGAAAGGTTACTTACTGAACATTAGACAAAATGGTAACTTACCATATTTAGGTTTGATTATTTACCAAGTACGGTAGAATACATCTGTTGAGGAGAAATTATGATCGTTGGATATTCAAGCATAAATACAGACTGATATTTCAATATTCAACAGAGCTTACAAGTGAGATTACAGATACAATTACATACAAAGATACAATATACATTGTAGATTAATTACTGATATAGAAGAAAGCTTAAATTCAGTTCAATAAAGAATCGATTGAAAGTTGGATTTACAAGAAGATTCTTAAAGCTCTCCATGTGCTGAAAGTCTAATCCAAGAAGGATCATTTGGTTTGTGGCTTCAACCTTAAAGCTTCATTCAATTGTTGGTTTGAGTTTCGACCTAAAAACTCAAGAGGTTGGTTTTCTGGAGTTTATACCTGAAAACTTTTGAGTGTTGGTTTCTGGAGTTTATACTTGAAAACTTCTGAATGTTGGTTTTCTAGAGTTTATATCTGAAAACTTCTATGTGGTTGGATCTCACTTCGACCTGAAAGTAAGTGTGTAAGTGTTGAGACACTTAGTGAAGCCCAAGTGACCCTTGGGGGTGGATTAGTCAAGTTGGTGAACCACCTAAAATTCTCTTGTGTTTCTTACCTTTATTTTCGTTGTGCATGATATTTTTATTTGATTATTACTTGTGCAAACTGATTAATCAAATTAGTTAGTAAAGTGAAAAATAGGCTTAAATTCACACTATTCTCCATTCACCCCCCCATCTAGTGAAGCCATTCGTTCCTAGCAATTGGTATCAGAGCAGGTAGATCTTTTTTTTTATAGATTTAACCATTTAAGATCATGACATCTTTTCACAAAGAGGGTCAGAACATCCATCGTCCTCCCCTCTTTGATGGTATTAATTATAATTACTGGAAAAACAGGATGGAATGTTTCCTTAGAAGCTCAAATGTGAGTTTATGGAAAATGGTTGTTCTAGGAACACCTATTCCACTTAGTTATGAGGATGACTAGACTGAGAAGGATGAGAGAATCATCCAAATGGATGCTCGAGGGCTGAATATTATTTACTATGCCTTATCTACGGAATAATATAATAATGTTTCAGCTTGTAAATTTGCTCACGAGGCTTGGAACAGTCTTCAAATAACCTTTGAAGGAACCAGCCAAGTGAAAGACACTAAAATAAGCATTTTACTTAGAAAGCTTGGATTATTTAAAATGCTTGATGATGACACTATCACTGATATGTTTTCAAGATTTATTAAGATTATTAATGGCTTAAGAGGTTTGGGAAAGGAATTTTCTTTCCATGAACAGGTACAGAAAATCCTCAGAAGCTTAACTGTGGAATGGAAGCAAAAGTCCACATCGATACAAGATTCCAAAGACCTCAATAAATACTCAGTAGAGGATCTAATCGGCAACCTGCTGGCCCATGAAGTTCAAATGAAGGAATGGAAGGTTGAGGAAGGTAGTGGTAAAAAGAAATGAAGAAGAAGAAGAAGAGGAGCTACCAAAAGAAAATGGCATTGAAGGCTACATGGGATGACAATAGTTCTTCTAGTAGCTCATCTAGTTCAGATGAAGAGGTACAAGTAAACGTGTGCTATACAGCACAAGAGGTATGTTCCACTTCATCTCAAAGTGATTCTGATGTAGACAATGATAATCTAGATGTAAATATTCTTTTGTCTACTATTGACAGTTTATATGTTAAATGCAAAAAGTATAAAAAGGAAATTAAGCATTTAACTGCATGTTTAAAAGAAGCACATACTAAACTTGAAAATCTGCATGTTGAAGATAGGAAATGCTATAATGATGAATTGATAAATGAAAATAAAAAATTGAAATCTTAAATCACTGATCTGAAAAATTCTGTGCATAAATTTACCAATGGACAGAAAGGATTAGATCAAATCATTGATTCTCAAATATACAGTTCTAATAAACTTGGCCTAGGGTATGCTACTCCACAAGAAATACCCTACCGTGGTGGTGTTATCCGATCTTATAGAGATGGTACAACATTATTTGCCATCAAAAGAAGATCTGGTTCAATGTGGCTGCCAAAAGGCAATAAACTAAATATTGTCAAGACTAACATTTATGGACCTAAGAAATTATGGGTACCAAAATCTCTTTATGTTTGAATTGCAAGATTATATTATTTAGGGGGAGTAGTTGATCTATAGCTCCAAACCAGTTATGAGAGTAAAAATTTGGTATTACAAGAGGCACCATAAATTGGTAGAAAGTGCTCACTTAGACTAAGTGAAAATCGAGCCTAAAATCTTGATGCTCAAGGAGAGCAAAATGTGCAACAGTTAGAAACAAGTGTTACCAGAATAAGCATAATCTCGTGAAGAGAAATTTTTTTTAAGAAGCCAAACAGTTGGTAATCAGTTAAGAATCAGCTATGATATTCTGAAATGAACAAGTAGTATCATTGATTGAATTCTATTCTTTAAAGGAAATAAGATCTACATGAGCCAAGATGAATGTATACAAATCAGATTTATCATAGGGCAACCAAAATCTGTAGCAGACATATTACAGTCTTCAAATTATCTTCTGCAAATTGAAAGAATCTCTTGGAATAGAGATCTAAGAGAAGAGAAACAGATTGGAATCAGAAGCTAAATGATTGAGAATTGTTTATGATGTTTTTAATTAACAATTGATACCTAGTTCAATTGGTATTCTATATGTCATTTTGCAAAATAGGTGCAGCAAATTTGTCTACAAGGAAAAGCATATATGTAGGGGGAGAACCTACTATATGAAGGAAATTCAGAATGCTGTGTTAGTGCAAAAAGAAAGTATATAAAGAGGGCATGCATATAGGGGGAGAGTCTATAGCTTGCTATTATAAATCAGAGAACCTCCATATAGATAGGGGGAGAGCATGTGGCAGAAATTACAAATATTAACTGCATATTTATAAACTACTACATTAACTATTGGCATTTCACTATTTTTAGTTTTTACAGATGATGCAGTAATTACACGAAAACAAAGGAAGAAATATCACAAATCAGGAGAGCAATTACTGACTTCTCAGATGATAGAATGTCAACAATTGGCATTAGACAATGATTAAGGAAATTGACACTTTAATTGATACTGTGCTCGAATAAGAAAGAAGAAAAGCAGCTCAACATCAAAGGAAAAGAGGAAAATAGACTGCAATGATGAAAATATCTCAACAATTGAGATCTGCACACCAACATTCTACATTTGATGGAAAATCAAAAATTGGTATTTAAAGATATTGATGCATTTGATTCTTTTCATAACTTGATATCTGATAGGATTATAGAGATCAGAAAATTGGTATATCATCCGATACAAATTTAATGACAAAAAGGGGAGAAGAAAATTCAACAAAAGAAAATTGTGGAACTCCTTTTATCTAATGACAAAAAGGGGGAGAAGAATATAGAAAATTACATAGAAGGCAGGGGGAGCTTTCCCAGCACACAGACAAGGCGAGAAATTAATTTCATTGTATTATATTCATTGTAATTCTTTGCTTTACTTAGTTTCTGCGTGATTGAATGTATAACAACAATCTAGGGAGTGAAATACATGTAATTTAATGTGAAGGATTTTGTCGTTATCAAAAAGGGGGAGATTGTTAGGACCCTAGTATTTTGATAATGCAAAACCTATGTGAGGAAACATATTGTACTTCACAGTTAAGTCAGTGCAGCATTAGATTAGAAGGCAGATAGAACAAATTCCATGCATACAAATAGAAGGAGAAGGTTCCAAATGATACTGCCTTAAAGTTACAAGAAAATCGGACAATTACAGGTCCAAAGAGTAAAATAGCAGCAAGTCCATCGGACAGTTAGAAGGATAACTATCCGATTTTACAAATCCTTCAGAGAGTTATTTAATTAGACAATTAAGTTGGTTGAATGATCGGAGAGTTATGGAGTTAACTATCCGGAAGAAAAAGGAAAATCGAAAAGTTAGAATGGCTAACTATTTGAAACTTAAGTCATTCAATTAACCATGTGCAGAAATACAACACAGAATCTTAAAGGACTTTTCAGAGAGTTAGATAACTATCCGAGATTTCTTTCTGAGAGTTAGATTACTATTCAAGTTTTTCGAAAAGTTACATGTATAACTTTCCGGAACTTAAGTCATTTTATTACGCACGTGCAAAATGGAGAACCCGGTAGTTGAAAGCTTAAAAGGGAAAATCGGAGAGTTAGATAACTATCTGAAATTTCAAAGAGAGTTTCTGTAAGTTACAGTTTAACGCTCCGAAACTTAAGTTATTGAAATTGCCACGTGTAGAATTCTAAAAAGAAGATCATTTATGTTTTCGGAGAATTAGAAAGATATCTATTTGAAATTTCAAGAGAGTTTCGGTGAGTTACAGTTTAACTATCCGAAACTTAAGTCATTGAATTTACCACGTGCAGAATTCCAAACAAATGCTCAAATGAGTTTTCGGAGAGTTAGAAAGATAACTATCTGAAAAATGGGAAGTTTCGGTGAGTTACTGTTTAGAATGAAAAAGTGCATATTATTAACAGTTAAATGATGGTTAATTGCATAATATTTAGCTTATCATATGAGAATTAAGCAATTATGTTATAATTGCACTATTATATGCTTTAATTGAAGAATCTGCTTACTTTTGGGGAATTAATGTTAATTTAGTACATTTCTGAACTGTCAATAAGTTGAAGGCTGTGAAATTCTTAAGTATCCAAATTTTTTGATATTTTGGATAGTTATGTTTAACATACCGAACATATTCGAACAGTTATGTTTAATAGACCGAACATGTATCAGATAGTTATGTTTAAATTACCGAACAGTTATGTTTTGAGAGAATAGTTTTTTATTTCCTGAAGTACATGTGTCGAAACCATAATGCATGACTTAAGTGAACTTTTGCTGAGTTATCTATAACTATCCGAAATTGCAACTAGGCATCGGACAGTTATATGTGTAACTCTCCGAAATCTCTTTTTATTTATAAAATAGCTGAGGACACGTGTCAAGTTCTGGGAAAGTAACTTAAGTGGATTTTTGGTGAGTTATCTGTAACTATCCAAAATTCATCTAAGCATCGGATAGTTAAGTTTGTAAGTATCCAAAATGCACCTGAGCATCGGATAGTTAAATTTATGCACGTGTTTTATAGTTAAATCAATGAAGAAAGTCCGTTGAGTTATCTGTAACTCCACGGACTATGTATTTTCTAATATGCCACTATAGCGATTGTAGGAATAGATAGTTGGAAGAGAAAAACCACGTTTGCACGTAGCGCGTAGGGAGAAGAAATCATCACCGTTGATACGAATGAAGGAAATCCAACCGACCATTCAAGCAGAAGCAGTTACTACTGAAGAAATATAAAAGAAAAGAAGGAAAAAAGAAGAGGTGTGATCGATGGACAGCCAATGTGTACAGAGGAGGAGCACCGAGCTTTCTGCAAGCAGTATCGGCAATTCTCCAAAGTACCACACCAACTATCATCACCACCACCACAATCATCAACCATCAAAGGTCTGTGAGAATACCTTCTTGATGTCGGGTCGATTCCGAGCCAAACATAGTGCCGAACAACCATTATGAGGAGTGATCGCGTCACGGGAAGGGAAGCCATTTTCACCAAGCGTCGACTCATATTTCAAAAGATCGTAAAGCTTTTAGCCTTGGCTTCGGGTTGATGCCTGTATGTTGAAGAGGAGATCATCTTGCAATTCTGGACTCGTGATTCTATAGGGAGAGGAGACAAAATTGTAAGTGGTTTAATTTTCAATGGTGTAATCGTGTTGCAAGTAGTGTCAGAAGTATTTACTGTCAAGTGAGATTACTTTACATTTCACCTTTCACCCATTTCCATGTTCATATTAAAACAAAAATACCAAAAACAATTTATCTATGTTTGTATGTTGTATTTGAGTGTTGTATTATTTGTGTTGTATCGTGATTAATGTTATCTTTATTAGTGTTGTGATTGTTTTATGTTATTTTAGTTTTATAGTTTACTGAAATTGCTTCGTTCAAAAGACTTAAAGATTTTAATGGTTACTGTTTGAATTATCTGAATGTTAGTATTGCTTAATGATAAATCCAATGTTAACTAACATTAAAGAGCTTAATTGATGTTATTTACAATCTGTGGAATCGCCCAATGGTTGGCCGAATTCCTTTGTAAATAGCAGTATTAAAAAGAAAAGACAAGCTCGTGGAGTTAACTTAAGTCCACGAGGTTAGTCTGTTGAGTTAGCCATAACTCAATGAACTTTGTCCGTTGAGTTAATTGTAATTCAACGGAGAGCTTATTGAATATATAAATTTGATTATTAACAAATGAACAGTTCTCAAGTTCTTCAGCAATTCCCTATGGGATCGACTTGTACTTGCACACTGATACAATAGACACTGTGTACTTGTAGTTAAAGTACAAATTGGAATTAATATCTAAATTGTATTAAAGGTTGTTTGTTTGCTTCTAAAAGAAAGAATAGGCATAAAGATAAATTAACTAAGTAAAAACAGAAGTAACAAATCCAAGTTTTTCTAGTACGTTATTGGAGATCTAACCAGATATTTTGGAGTCGTGCTGGAAAACACAAACAAGTTTTATGGCACCATTGCCGGGGAATTGAATTGAATTGAACTAAATTAATATAAGCAACTATTAGAGCTGTTTCGTTTTAAAAGCCAAAGTTATGTGTTTTCTTATATAATTGAGAATATGGCATATGCTTAAGCTCAAAGATTTTTGAAACCTGTAATTAGCATATGTGAATTCTGCAATTCTGAAGGACACGACATTTCTAACTGTTTGAAACTGAGACGTTTATAGATGGTTAGATCCCATGAACAACAAATGAATTATCTTCACTATAATAGAGTCAAGTATGAGAATCCTATAGTTTACCTAACTGATGGTTAGTATAAAATGTGTAATATATTGAGAGACACTGAAGTTTGGGATAGGTATGACAGACTAGAGCGTAGTATAGAGCAAAATCTAGACAAACTAGAATACTTTGTGTGCCAGCAACAAGAAGTCAACCAATTAAATTATAAGGAAGCATATTCAGAACCTAATAAGGATATAATTTACGAAACTGAAAAAACCATAATGAAAATTGATCAAAAATTGAATGCAATGAAATTGGATGATCTGGAAAGAAAATTAAAAGCATTAGATGAATATACAATGAAAATACAAGTTATGCAACAGGACAATGAAAATTATAATGTTATAAACCTGCATAATTTGCAAAATATACAGCAAATAGAAAATCCTAATGCAAGAGAATTTAAAGAATGCACTTTAAAACTAAAAACAATTGAAGATCATAATCACGAAAATGATATACAAAAACATCATGAGAGTAACGAAAATCTGGAAGATGTATGTGTAACATTAAGATCTGGAACTGATATACCACCAAGAACTCAAAATGAAAATGATATGAAGGTGGATAAGAGTAAAAATCAAAATGATAATGAAAATGTAATAGCTGAAAATCTAGAAATCACTGAAGAACAATCTGAATCTGCTAATGAAGCTAAAAATGATCAAACAAATCAACTAAAAGAAAAAGAATCTTTGAAATCACAATCTTTAGTACCCTATCTTGAAAGATTACAACAAACAATACCTGAAAAATAAGAAAAAATCAGAGAAATTTTTGAAAAAGTACAAGTTAACATTCCTTTGTTAGATCTACTGCAGAAAATACCACTTTGTGCTAAATTTCTTAGGGATTGGTGTACTAAGAAAAGAGAGTGAAAAGTTCTTAGAAAGGTCTTTCTAGCTGAGCAAAGTAGTTCCCTATTTCTGCCACAAATTCCTAAAAAGTTATATGATCCTGGAATTCTTGTTATATCATGCACCATAGGAAATACCATTCTAGAAAGAACCTTAATAGACTTAGGTGCAGGTATAAATGTTATGCCTAGTGATATATTTGCATCTTTAGGATTAGAAGGCTTAACTCCTACTAGTACGGTTATTCAATTAGTTGATAGAAGTATAAGATACCTTAGAGGAAAAATAGAGGATGTCTTAATTAAAATCAAAGACTTTATATATCCTATTGATATTGTAATTCTGGATTCCCAACAAATTAAGCATAAAAATAGTGATACATCTTTAATTTTGGGAAGGCCATTTTTAGCAACATCAGGGGCTGTTATAAATTGTAAGACTAGAGTAATGAAATTAGCATATGGTAATGAGGATACTCAATTAAATATTTTCAAACTAGAAAGGTTTGAGGAGTTAGAAATGTCCTTACATACCATAGAGTTTTTAGAGGATGAAGGAGATATGTTAGATGATGTGATTCAAGAAGAATTAAATAGGCAAATCAATTCTGAAATTTTAGAAGAAAGTGAAAGCATAAATATAGAAGGAGATCAAGAAGAAATTAATTTAGAAAATGATGATGTTCAATTAGGAGCTCTAGCTTCTGATGGGCAACATTTAGAATTAAAACCTTTACCTCCTAAATTAACCTATATATTTCTGGAAGATAAACGAACCTATCCATTCATTATTGTTTCAGATTTAAAAGAGGATCAAATAGCTAAATTAAAAGATGTAGTAAAAAGTTATAAAGAAGCAATAGGATGGACTATGACTGATATAAAAGGGTTAAGTTCAACTTTATGTTGTCACCACATATATTTAGAAGAGAATGCTAAACCTGTTAGAATTCCTGAGAGGAGATTAAATCCAAACCTTAAAGAAGTAGTTAGGAAGGAAATAGTGAAATGGTTAGATAATGACATAATTTATCCGATTTTTGATAGCTCATGGGTTAGTCCAATCCATGTAGTTCCTAAGAAATCAGGATTAATAGTTATTATGAATGAAAGTCAAGACTTGATACCTACTAGAATTCAATCAGGCTGGAGAGTATGTATAGACTATAGAAAGCTGAATGCTGTGACTAGGAAAGATCATTTTCCCTTACCTTTTATAGATCAAATGCTGGAAAGATTAGCAGGGCAAGAATATTTTTGTTTCCTAGACGGGTATTTAGGGTATAATCAAATTTCAGTAGCATTAGATAATCAAGAGAAAACAACTTTCACCTGTCCTAATGGAACTTATGCTTTTAAGAGAATGCCATTCGGATTATGCAATGCGCCAGCTACCTTTCAAAGGTGTATGTAGGGCATATTTACTAGAATGATTGAAGATTTTTTAGAAATATTTATGGATGATTTTACTGTATATGGCAACTCAAATGAAGTCTGTTTAAAAAATTTAGAGTTAATATTAAAATGATATGTGGAAAAATATCTGGTTTTAAATTGGGAAAAATGTCACTTCATGGTTAAACAAGGAGTAGTCTTAGGGCATGTTGTTTCTAAGAAAGGGTTGGAAGTAGATAAAGCTAAAATAGAAGTAATTTCTAATCTACTAGAACCTAAATCAGTAAAAGATATTAGATCATTTCTAGGACATGCTGGTTTTTATAGAAGATTTATTAAAGACTTTAGCAAGATAACTAGACCTTTAACTAATCTATTAAAAGATGTTCCATTTAACTTTGATAAAAATTGGAAGGAAGCATTTTTCAGACTTAAGACTAGCTTAATTTCAACTCCTATAATTCAAGCACCTGATTGGAACTATCCATTTGAATTAATGTGCGATGCTTCTGATTTTGCTGTAGGAGTAGTGTTAGGACAGAAGATAGAAAAATCTCCTAGAGTGATTCATTATGCATGCAAAACCGTAAATGATGCTCAAGTTAATTACACAACTATTGAAAAGGAATTATTAGCTGTTGTGTTTTCTTTAGAAAAGTTTAGATCATATCTGATTGGAGCTAAAGTAATAGTATACATGGATCATTCAGCTCTAAAACATCTAATAAAGAAAAAAGAAACTAAACCTAGATTGATTCGATGGATATTATTATTGCAAGAATTTGATCTAGAAATTAAAGATAAAAAAGGTTGTGAGAATGTAGTAGCAGATCATTTATCAAGATTACAAATAGAAAAATCAAATATTGAAATTATGGATAATTTTCCTGATGAACAATTAATGACTATCAACACAATACCTTGGTATGCAGACATAGTTAATTATTTACTTATTGGTGTAACACCTTAGGATTGGAATAGACAGGATAAGAAATTATTTTTCTCAAGAGTAAAATACTACTATTGGGAAGACCCATACTTATTTAAGAAATGTCCTAATCTGGTTTTATGGAGGTGTGTTCCAGAAACTGAATATCCGAGCATATTTTCTTTTTGTCATAACCAAGCTTGTGGAGGGCATTTTGGTTCAGGGAAAATTGCTACAAAAATTCTACAATGTGGGTTTTATTGGCCAACACAATTCAAAGATGTTCATAAATATTGCTTAAGTTGTTTAAGATGTCAACAAATAGGAAGAATATCAAAGAGGAATATGATGCCTCTTAATCCTATTGTTGAGGTTGAAATCTTTGATGTGTGGGGAATAGATTTTATGGGTCCATTTCCTATGTCTAATCAATTTAATTACATATTGTTAGGGTGGATTATGTATCTAAATGGATAGAAGCTATTCCTATAAAAACTAATGACTACAAAGTGGTAATATAATTTATAAGAACAAATATATTTGCCAGATTTGGAATACCTAAAGCTATTATCAGTGATAGAGGAACTCATTTCTGTAATAGAAGTTTTGAAGCTTTAATGAAGAAATATTGAGTAAACCACAAAATTGCAACATCATATCATCCGCAAACAAGTGGACAAGTAGAAAGTGCAAACAAACAAATTAAGTTAATCTTAGAAAAAGTAGTAAATCCTACTAGAACTGATTGGGCTAATAGATTGATAGATGCACTTTGGGCTTATAGAACTGCTTATAAAATGAGCTTAGGTATGTCACCTTTTAGGCTAGTATATGGAAAAAGTTGTCATTTACCTACTGAAATAGAACATAAAGCTTATTTGGCATTAAAAACTCTGAACACTAATTTAAATCAAGCTGCTGAAAATAGAAAAATGCAATTAATTGAATTAGAAGAATTTAGAAATGAAGCTTATTTGAAGACTATAAGAGAAAAAGAAAAAATGAAATTTTGGCATGATAGAAAAATTATTCCAAAAAGCTTTGAAATAGGACAAGAACTATATCTTTATATGGCTAGACTCCATAACCATCTAGGAAAATTAAGATCTAGATGAGCAGGACCTTACATAGTTTGAAATATTTATCTTAATGGAGCTACTGAAAATTCTAAAAATCAGAATATATTTAAAGTAAATGGACAAAGACTGAAACCTATTCTGAAAACACCAAAAAGCTCCTTTGGAATTATAGAAGAAGTTAGAGTGGAGGACTACTCGAGCTTTACTAAGTAAGAAATCAATTTTATGTTTATAAAAAAAATATATATTATAAAAATCATTGCGGTTCAACCGACTGGATCCATCGGTATGATCGGAACATAAAAAAATATGTATATTAATTTTCAGAAAAAATGTTGGTTTTACCGAAACATAGTATCGATTCAATCGAAAAAAAAGAAAAAAAAAAAAAATTAGGTTTGACCGAAACATAGTATCGGTTAAATCGGTAAAAAAATAGAAAAACTATTATCTGTAGTATTTTTATTATTATATTTGTTTGTACAAGGAGTCCGTTGAGTTATGCTTAAGTCAACGAGCTTACTCCGTTGAGTCTTGAGTTAGTCAACGAGCTTATTACCCGATAAAATAGCTAAGACCGTAGATAAAATAGTAATAGTTGGTTCGAGAAATGACCCGATTACTCGCCTAAACTTAGGGCTTATTTATACTAAAACCTAGGATTTTGGGGGCATTATCTGGCAAATCATTTAGAATCTAGAACAGTAGAAATCAAAATAATTTCTTGTTGTTGTGTAACTCCATGATGAGGAAGATGATGCTTGAATTCTGGGAAGAGGCAGTGGACACCGCACAGTTTCTAAAGGAATTTGAAGAATGGCACACACGGCAAAAGATCTAGAATACAACAAGAGAGAAAGAGCTACAAAAGGTAGAATCAGAACTCTTTAACTTGAGGAAAGTTTTGGTTGAGTTAGAAATACAGATACCACAGATAATGGAGACACGAATTAGAGTGGCAATTGAAATTGTAGTAAGTAAAGAAAGAATGATCCGACCAAACAATGAAGTAGCCCTAGAGTTAATTCAACGTGAAACCAGATTGTGGTTTAAGAAACGCATTACTGGTCATGCAAGATGGGCAATATGGAAGTAGCAACAAGCAAGAGAACAAGAGGAACCAACTGCTAAAAGACCTGTTCCTAAGGAACAACAGTCAGGACCTCCAATTCAGCCAACAGAGATATTGCCATGAGTTGCATTTGCTTGGCCGAGAATTGAAGAAGAAGAGAAAGAATTTGCTAGCTTGGTCAAGACAGCAAGAGACCAAGGTGATACTCAAGAGATAGCTACGGCTAAGGCACATATTTTATATGATGCCATTAAGAAAAAAAGAGTCGAAGAAAGGATAAGGGCCCAATACAAAATAAAAGTTGAACAATATCAAGCAGCAACTAAATCAAGTGCTGCAGGAGAGGCTGGTCCTTCAAGACCAGTAGTTATAAAAAGAGTTAAACAGGAAGAGCTAGTACTTGTGGCTTGAAGGCTTGCAAAGCTTATTTTTGTAGATTTAATTTCAGAAGATGAAGAGGAAGAATAGTCACAACTAATTAGAAAAAAGAAAGGAAAAGAAAAAGTGCCTGAATATGAAGAAATTAAATTTGAAGTACCAATTTTTACAGGACCTATGGAGCAAATTTTTATTAACCTGCTATCCGATTCTGAGGAGGAGCAGGAGGAGTTGCAGCAATAGGAGCAAAGAAATGAAGAAAATCAGGCTGAAATTAGTCTGCAGCCTATATAAGAAGAAAGAACAGAAATTAGGGCAGAAACTGAATTGCCCGTGACTCCATCCTAATCTATTATAGAATCAGAAAGAACAGTAACAGAACAGATTGGTAGTCAGGAGGAAGAAGAAAGAGCAGAAAATGAAGAGGCTAAAAGAAGCCATTTGGACAAAAATAATTTCACAGATTCCACTGAAGAGCAAGTAACTCTTTAGTAATTTATGGAGAGAATTCAAGATAGAGTGGAGAGTTATGCCGGCTCACCACCACAAACAGAAACAGAAATTCAGGAATCTGTAGAAAATGTTCAAATGTAGCCTTCCTGACCCGATTCAAACAACAAAGTCACCTTCCTGACCCGATTCAAACAACAATTTTGAATGTACATTTTTGTAGTCAGGAAGCTTATACCAAATTTCAAGAAATAAGGGGTTACGACATTATTTACAGTAGACCAGTAAATTGAGATGGAATGCAAGAAATCAAAGATTTATTTGAATTCCAAGGTCTACTGCAATTCATTTATCAAGAAAGAGGGCATGCAGTTTATGAGAATTTAGTGCCTTGTTTTTATGCAAATTTAAGAGAAGGAGAAGGAAGATTAATTTCTAACGTGGAGGAAGCTGATGTACAGATAACACCAGAGCTTCTCCACAACATTTTTGGTTTAAAGAATGAAGGACTAAAAATGTTTGAAGATACAACTTCAGTTGAGTGGACTGAACAGGAAATCAAAGATTGTTTAGCTATCAATCTTGGTATGCCTTTATTAAACAGATTGAGGCATTTAAATGGTAAAGCACACATGGTAGCTAACATTCTAATTAAAAATGTCTACCAACGATAAGGCTATGACATAGAATTAAGTTAATTTGTTAAATGGGCCATATATGCAGTTGTAAATAAGATTCAAATAAATTAGTCTACAATTTTTATCTTAAAGTTGAAAACAGTGAAGAAGAAATTATTTTATGGAGATTTGATTCCACTACTGATGGTGGACTATATTGATTTCACGAAATGGGCATCAAAAAGGATCAGATCTAGAACCATTTAAGTGAAAGAATATAGAAATTTTGTAGCTACATAACTACTATACCTTCTAAAGGAATTACGGGAGCAGTAAAAAGGATTAATCAATTAGAGCTTCAATTAGAAAAACTCCAAAAGGAAGTAGATGAACTTAGGCATAGAGATTAAATTGTATTGTTGGAGAAAATGAAGTTCTAGCATGATTGGAAAATTATTCCAAAAACATTTGAAATAGGATAAGAAGTATATCTTTACATGACTAGATTCCATAACCATTCAAGAAAATTAAGATCTAGATGGGCAAGACCTTACATAGTTCAAAATAGTTATCCCTATGGAGTAATTGAAATTGAAAATCCTAAAAATCAAAATATATTTAAAGCAAATGGACAAAGAATGAGGCCTATTTTGAAAATACCAAAAAGTTCCTTTGGAATTATAGAAGAAGTAAGAGTAGAGGATTGCTCACGCTTCACTTAGTAAGAAATTTTCTAAATATAAAAAAAAAAACCTTATTTAAATATAATCATGGTTAAACCAAAAGGAATTATTAATTTTACCGAAATATATTTTAAAAAGAAAAAAATTGTTGCGATTTAACCCATAGGATCCATCGGTCTGACTGAAACACAAAAATATAAAAAGATATTTATATTATATTTAGTTTAATGTCGGTGTTACCAAAGTATGGTATCGGTTCAACCGATAGGAAAAAAAAAGGGAAAAAATATATGTAATTAAGGTTCAATCAAGGAATATAACGGTTTGATCAAAAAATTTTAAAGTGTAGAAAAAGTAAGATCGGCTAGACCGAAAATTCTTCAGTCTTGACTGAAGTAAAAATTATTATTATATGCATTTTTATTAGATATAAATTTATGGGAAGTCCGTTGAGTTACACGTAACTCAATGAACTTACTCCATTGAGTCTAGAATAAGTTAACGAATTTACCTCATTGAGTTAACTCTAACTCAACAGAGTACTGTAGTTAAGTCCATAGACTAAGTTTGTGGAGTTAATCGTAATTCCACGGATGAGAGAGCGAGAGTTTTACGTGAGAAGTGACCCAATTACCCGCCTAAACTTAAGGCTTATTTAGACTAAACTTAGGGTTTGGGGGCATTATCTACAGAATCATTTAGAACTTAGAATAGTAGAGATCAGAGCGATTCCGTTCCGTTGTGTAACTCCACGATGAGGAAGATGACACCTGAGTTCTAGGAAAATGCAGTTGACACGTCAGAATTTCTTAAAGATTTAGAAGAATGGCACACAAGGTAGAAAATCAGGAATATGACGAGGAAAAAAGAGCTACAAAAGGTAGAATCTGACCTTTTCTACTGGAGGAAAGTGTTAGTAGATTTGGGTATACAAATACCTCAGATAATGGAAAGTAGAATCAAAGTTGCTTCGGAAGTTGCTGTAAGTAGAGAAAGAAGAATCAGGCCAAATAACGAAGTTGCCCTAGAACTAATCTAATGTAAGTCCCGACTATGGTTCAAAAGGTGCATTGCTAGTTGTGCAAGGGGAGAAATTAGGTGGGAGCAACAAAGGAAAGAAAATGAAGAAGAGGCAACTAAAGAACAAGAGGAACCGATTGCTAAAAGACCTGTTCTTAAGGAACAATGGCCAAGACCTTCAGTTCCATCACCAAGGTTGTTGGAACGAGCAGCAATTTTGGGGCCTTCTACTAAGGAAGAAAGAAGAGAATTTCAAGAACTAGTTCAAATAGAAAAAGACCAAGGAGAACCAGAAGAATTGGTAGTAGCTATAGCACATTTGGTGTTTGATGCATGGTGCAAAAAGAGGGCTGCAGAAAAGTTGAAAGCCCAATATAAAATCAAAGTGGAACAGCATCAAGAAGCTACTACAAGACCTACTACAAAAGGAGATGAAGCTAGTCCTTCGAGACTAGAAATTATAGAAAAAGTTAAACAGAAAGAGCCAGTACTTGTGGCTCAAAAGCCTGTAGAGCCCATTTTTATAGATTTAATCTCAGAAGAAGAAGAGGAAGACTAGGAAAAATTAATCAAAAGAAGGAAAGGAAAAGAGATAGTGCCTGAATATCAAGAGGAGACTAAATCTGAAATACCAAGATTAGTAGGGCCTATAGAGCCAATTTTTGTAAACCTACTATCCGATTTTGAAGAGGAGCAAGAGCAAAGAGAAGAAGAAAAATAGGCTGAAACTAGTCTGTAGCCTGTACAAGCAGAAGAAACAGAAGTTAGGGCAGAAGCTGATTTGCCCGTAACTCCATCCTAATTTACCACAGAATCAGAAAGAACAGTGACATTGCAA
This sequence comes from Cymodocea nodosa, assembly GCA_036874045.1. Lineage (NCBI taxonomy): Eukaryota > Viridiplantae > Streptophyta > Magnoliopsida > Alismatales > Cymodoceaceae > Cymodocea > Cymodocea nodosa. The sequence goes on from JAZBRI010000011.1 coordinate 1,551,933, forward strand.
ATTGGTAGTCAGGAGGAAGAAGAAAAAGAAGAAAATGAACAAGAAGCTGAATAATTACATATGGAAAGAGATGACTCGATAGATTCCACTAAAGAGCAAAGAACTCTTCAACAAATTTTAGACAGTATTCAAGAGAGAGTGGAGAGTTCTGCTAGCTCACCACCATAGACAAAAGTAGAAGCAAAAATACAAGAATCTGTTGAGCATTTTCAGTTAGTTCAAGTTCAGCATATGAAAGAGGAAGTTCAAGAACAAACCCCTCTAGAGCAACAAATTCACATTCCTGACCTGACTGAAACAACAGTTATAAATGAAGTACTTTTTTGGAGTCAGGAAGCTTATAATAAATACCAAGAGATAAGGGGTTGTGATATCATTTACAGTAGACCAGTAAATTGGGACGGAATATAATAAATCAAAGATTTATTTGAGTTCCAAGGTTTACTGCAGTTTATTTCTCAAGAAAGAGGGCATGTAGTATATGAAAATCTAGTGCCTTGCTTTTATGCAAACTTAAGAGAAGGAGAAGGAGGATTAATTTCCAACGTAGATGAAGCTGATGTACAGATAACACCAGAGCTTCTCCACAACATTCTAGGATTGAAAAATGAAGGACTAGAAATTCTGGAAAGCACAACTGCAGTCGAGTGGACAGAATAGACCATAAAGAATTATTTAGTTATCAATCCTAGTGTGCCATTATTAAATAGACTAAAGCAATTGAATGGTAAAGCACACATGATAGCTAACATTTTGATTAAGAATGTCTACCAACGACAAGGCCGTGATATAGAACTTAGTCAATTTGTCAAATGAGCCACATATGCAATTGTGAACAGAATTTAGATAAATTGGTCTGCAATTTTTATCTCCAAGCTAGAATAGTGAAGAAGAAATTATTTTATGGAGATCTGATTCCATTGCTGATGGTGGACTGTATTGATTTCACTAAATGGGCATCCAAAAGGATAAGATCTAGAACCATTTCAGTGAAAGAGTATAGAAATTATGCTGCTGTAGAGATTGCTGAACCTTTTGGAGGAGTTACAGGAGTTGTAGAAAGGATTAACCAATTAGAGCAACAAGTAGAAAGACTCTAGAAAGAAGTAGATGAACTTAGGAGAGAAGATTAAATTGTATTGTTCGTCTACTTGTATATATTTGTATGAAAAATATCTGATTGATTGTAATGTAAATTATTCATATAAATGAATCTATGTTATTCAGATGTTTTTGTATTGTATTGGAGAATAATGTAATGGATGAATTATCTTGAATATTATATAATTGTTTGAACAAAATGCAAGATTGTTTAAAATATATACAAATTTTATGAATGACAGGATTAAATGCAAAATAACCGGTTAATGCTGAAAATATCTACATGCTGTAGAGTAAAATATAAATTCTGCATAATATGAAATGAACTGTAAGTTAAATATTTATATAATGTTCAGATTCAAATGAGTTTAATGACATGTATTTAACTTTATTTAAGTTAACAAAATGCAGAAGAGAAAAATATATAACTTAATACGAGGAGTAAGCTTAGAGGTTGCTAAGTGTTAACTCAACGAAGTAAGTTCGTTGAGTTAACCATAACTCCACGAGGTCAATAATATAATATAAGGTCACTCCGTTGAGTTATCTATAACTCAACAAAGTTAGTCCATGGAGTTAGCAACAATAATTCAAGCTTGTCCGTTGACTTAACTGTAACTCAATGAGGTTAGTTCGTGAATTAAGCTAAACGATTATTCTTTTAGCCACGAACGAAACTTCGTAGATCTAGCGGTTATTAAAATTTGAAATTAGAAGTGACACACGTACCCATAAAAATAGGAACCGCACTACACGTTACAAGACACGTTCTTGCAACGAGATTCATTTACTTTATGGACGTGCATTATAAATATAGAACAGAATGTTATTTACGAGTTACCAGCACTTTTGAAAGAAAAGGAACTTCGTTGGGGAACTGGAAGGAGAAGCAACTAATTCAACTTCATCCATCAACAACTATTTACTGAGTATAAAGCTTCAGACTGGTATGTAATTAATCTTCTATTAGTTTACTTTATGTTAAGAGTTTATGAGCACATGAATTCGTTCTCCTAGTACTAAAAGATTAGTAAGAACACCTACACAGGATTCTTCAACACAGAGATGTACTAAAGTATTTTCTGAATTAGACTTTAACGAAATCCTTAGGGGTGTAGCTAACCTTTCTTTAAAAGAGAATGAAGATATGGCTGCTCCAATAGAAAAACTATTAGGGAAAATTCTATATCCTGAATTAGTTGATGAACCTTCATGTATTCCATTGCCAAACTTTGAGGGAGATAGGTTTGAACTAAAATCTAATTATATTAGTCAATTGCCACATTTTCATAGATTAGAAATAGAGAATACCTATTATTTCCTTAGAGAATTTAACGAAGTTTATCAAATGATGAAAATGTCGAACATGAGTATTGATTCTATTAAATTTAGATATATCCCTTTTTCTTTAAAAGACATAGCTAAAAGATGGTTATATACTCTATCGCCTGATTCAATTTCTACATGGACTGAATTTTGCTCTGTTTTTCTAGAAAAATATTATTCAACACATCAAACGATTAAAAAGAAGAAAGAAATATTAATGTGTAGCCAAAAATAGGGAGAATCATTCTGGAAATATTTTGAAAGATTTAAAGATTTACTGACTCAATGTCTACATCATGCAATGAGTAAAGCACAATTAATAGGTATAATTTATGAAGGTATAGATGTTTCAACGAAATCTTTATTAGAATCTACTTGTCAGAATGGATTTTTAAAATTATGTAGTGAAGAAGCATGGGCATATTTAGAAAACTTTGCAAAAAGAACTATACAGTGGGAAAACTTAGCTGAAGCTATTGTAGATAAAAGAATATTGCCAAGGGGAATGTATGAAATAGATTCAAGCACTATGCTTGAAGTTAAATTAACTGAATTAACAAAGAAAATAGAAGAGTTATCATTAAATCAAAAGCTAGCAGAAAAGAATGCAAACGTTAATGATTTAGATATTATTTATGCTAGAAACCAGAAAGATAACTTTGGAAATTCTTATAACCCTAATTGGAGAAATCACTTGAATTTATCTTGGAGAAACAACAATTTTCAGGGAGGAGAAAATATAAATGACAAAAATATAAGTTATGAAGCTTTAATTGAGCAAGGATCTAGAATAGAGAAATTAGAAAAGATAATCCAACAATTAAACAATCGTCTGGATCTTGTATTTGGAAATGCTGCAATTCAAAATCAAAATATAAATAGAAATATACCCCCTAGACAAAAAGAATCAATGAAAGTTAGACTTATTGGAGAATTGCCAATGCAAGCAATACCTAATCCTATCAACAGAACTGTTAATGAAATTGATACCTCCTCTAGGAGGGTAGCTGAATGAAACAGTATAACTAAAGTAATTAAGTATAATATAGTAAGTAGAAAAACATAAAAATATAAAAAGAAAATAATGTAAGTTTAATTATAGTTAGTAGTATCGTAAAGTTATTACTTAACTCAACAAACTTAGTCTGTTGAGTTATGACCTAACTCCACGAGGGTGTGAAGTAGCTATGTTAATTTTGTCTCTGTTAATTTTTGTTTATGTTATATAGAATCACAACAGATAGAATTGATAAAATTACCATTAGATGCATTAAAGGAAGTACTAAGTAACCTATTAGCTAAAGATCTGTGTAGATTGTGTTGTGTATCAAAGGAAATCAAAGACTATGTTAGAGAAAAATATTTTCATGGACTACAAGCTACAAAAATGACTAAGATTAGAGATGAATTTTTATGGAAGTCATTTAATTGTAGTTCAATCTGCTATGAATATTTGAATATAGAAGAAACTACTAGAATTCCACCCAATACATTAAAAGTAATAGATTATATTATGGGGATGGATGAAGGATTAATTATATACAGAACCAAACCAAGGCATGCAATTTTGTTACCCGACATTTTGATTAGAAATCCTATCACAAGAGAAGAATGGAATATAGGAATGCCTAATAGATATGAAGTACCAACTGAAAATTATGGGTCAGCTTTAATATTTTCTAATAAAAATTCAGCCATTCCTGAAAAATTATATTATTGGAGACCAACTGGAAATTGGGATGAAGATTTATGCTTAAGTGTGTATAATTTTCTGAATAGATCTTGGACTGAAAATACTATGATATATCTAGGATAGAAATCATTAATTAATAACATGCATGTCATACTTGATGGATATATATATCTAGTCACAGATATATCAGTTGCATTTAGATCTGATTTATACATAGTAAGCATAGACATTTATGATGATTTTATAGAAATATTACCTATACCGAGTGATATAGCTAGACCACCGACTTCAGAATACGATCAAATTCAATTGGGAATGTGGTATAATGAATATGTTGATGCTTCTTTATGTTTGATAAGATGGTGGGATGAATTGAAGAAATTTCAAATATGGATTATGAAAGACCTAAATGAATGGAAGTGGGAAGAAGAATATATTGAAATAGATATAGAAATAGAAACAGCTACATTATCTTGGAACACAAGAGGATCCCTTTCTGCATTTCATTTCATTAATGGTAATACACTTATATTTAGTATTGATAACATACTACAAATTTACAAGCTAAAAAGGAAAGCAAATTGCATTAAAACAGAATTAATAGCAAGAAGAATTATGCCTAAAAAGTTTGCATGGATTGATACGTTTATTTCATTTGTTACTACCTTTCAATCATGTTTTTATACTATGATTCTGTGCTTTTAATGTTGTGTATTTTGCATTTTTTTTTTTTTTGAAAAGAAAAATTTTAGTTTTAGTTTTATTCTATAAGAAAAGAAAAAAAATAAAAATATCAATCCAGTTTGTTGGTATTTGTTCTGGGAAACCAATTGGCTTGCTTGTGAGCCACCAAAGGCATAGGAGCTTGGGTTCCACACAAGACACTACTTTAACAAGTTAAATTGTTATTTTGTTATATACTTTGCTTTTATGTGTGAATGAAAAGTTTTTCAGAATCAAAAATCAGAAGATATTGAAGTAGATACAAAAGGACAACGTATGTAATTAATTACTTATCCTGAATTTACATTTCAACTAAGTTCATTGAGTTAGATGCTAAGTCAATGAAACAATATTCATGCCTGCTATAATTACTATATTTATTGTAAAATCTTTTACATTGAGGATAATGCAAAATGTAGGTATGAGGGGGAGGTAATTAAAGTAACAGCCATGTAATTTTGTTAATTAGAAAAAAAAATGGTACTGCAAATTGAAAATTTTTTGAACAAGAATTTGCTGTAACTATCCGATATTTGAAACTATAAAATTTTTAAGAATTGTAACTGCTTGAATGTTATATTTATAATCTTATATAAGATGCTACAAATTTTATTATTCATACAAATCTAGATATAGTATCTTATGTTGTTGCTGAATTTTATGAGTTTAACAATTTCACGATTTTAAAATGAAATTAGAATGCTTAATTGAAACTTAATAAATTATATGAAATCCTAAAAGAGCTGAAATGTTGATTTTTGGATTAAATGAAATACATATGATCAAGGATACATTTAATTTGATTGATTAAACTTGTAGAATGATTTATGTGTAGAGCTTATTAAACTATAGAAAAAGTATGAGTTTATTGACATGGATTCATATTTTCAGTAAATAATAGAAGTAGGACTATATGAGATTTGTGTTTTATTGCATCTGTATTAATGAAATACATAAATATACTATGTTGAAAAGAAAAAAGAGAGCAAAACTTTGAGAGTTTATTGACTTGTTTGATCACGAGCCTTTTGTACTTGAGCAAATAGGTATGTAAGGATTGGTGACCTGAAATAGGACTCTTTAAATCTGGCAACCTAAGATCCTGATTAGATCTGGGATTGTTTGCTGAAAGCTCGATACATGGGTACACTAGAAAGCTCTTGTATGATTCAAGCTTGTCATATTAACTTTTAAAGTACAAATATGCATATACTGTTTTGAAAAGATACAAGTGTTTTGTGAAATATAGATATCTTTTGAAACGAGTATATGTTCTGTTATCTAAAATTGTTGAAGTATGAATCCAGAATAGACTTTTGAAGTTGTTTATTTGAGATACAATTCTTTATTCTACTTGTCTTAATCATATTGAATTGGATTGTGTTTTGATTCGTATGTACTTGAAATTTATTCTGGAAATCATATTGAAAAATTCAGGATGACAGATGCTAAAAAGAAGAACAAATGTTAATATAATTAACACTTATGTAATGTGTTTAGAATGAAGAAGTGCATAATATTAACGGTTAAATGATGGTTAATTGCATAATATTTAGCTTATCATATGATAATTAAGCCATTATGTTATAATTGCACTGTTATATGCTTTAATGAAAGAATCTGCATAATTTCAAGGAATTAGCGTTAATTTAGTACATTTCTGAACTATCGATAAGTTGCTAGTTTTTAATTCTTTAGTATTCAAATTTTTTATTATTTCGGAGAGTTATATTGCATGAACCGGATAGTTATGCTTTAAACACTAAAAGAATATTTAGGTGAACAGTAACAACTTGTTGAGTTAGCGTTCTTTTTGGTTAAAAGATCACGTGCCAACTCATTGAGTTACAGGTTTAAAGGTATAAAAAGATCACGTGAGAACTCATTGAGTTAGCAAGTAAAAACCTTAAGTTATATATCTGAACTTGTTAAGTTAGATTTATGCACATGTTGAATTTAAATGCTTTATTATGTCACGTGAGATGCACATGTTTAACTTGTTAAGTCAGCATAACTGTACGCATTGAGTTACATGAATACACACTAAGGTAACGCGTTAGGTTAGCAGCTTATTTCTTTATTGCACATGTTTTATAGTTAAATCAATGAAGTAAGTCCGTTGAGTTATCTATAAGTCCACGGACCATTTATTTTCTAATATGCCACTGTAGTGGTTACAGAAACAGGACATTCGAAGGAAAACCACGATTGCACGTATCACGCAGGAATTCGCTCATGGAAGGAAGACGAAATCACCATCGTTGATATGAATGAAGGAAATCCAACTGATCATCTAAGCAGAAGCAGTTACCACTAAAGAAATATAAAAGAAAAGGAGAAAAGAAGAACGGGTGGCCAGTGTTTGCAGAGGAGGACAAACCAAGCTATCTGCAGGTAGCGTTGGAAGTTCCCTGAAGTATCACACCAACCATCACCACCATAATCACCAACCATCAAAGGTTTGTGAGGATACTTTCTTGATGTCGGGTTGATTCCGAGTCAAACATAGTGCTTGACAACCACTATGAGGAGTGATCATGTTGTAGGAAGGGAAGCCATTTTCACCAAGCACCGACTTATATCTTAGGAGAACGTAAAGCTTCTAGCCTTGGTTTCGGGTTGATGCCAGTATATTGAAGAGGAGATCATCTTGCAATTCTAGACTCACAATTCTATAGGGAGAGGAGGTAGAACTATAAGTGATTAAGTTTTCAGTGGTGTAATTACGTCGCATGTAGTGACGAAAGTTTTTACTATCGATAGAGATTACTTTTACATTTCACCTTTCGCCCATTTTCATGATCATATCAAAACAAAAATACCAAAAACAACTTATCTGTGTTTATAGTTAGTATTTGAGTGTTGTATTGTTTGTTTCGTATCGTGATTAATGTTATCATTGTCAGTGTTTTGAATGTATCATGTTTGTTTAATTTAGAAAATAGAAAATAGTTTTACAGTTTACTGAAATTCAATCGTTCCTGATACTTAAAGATTTTAATGGTTACTGTTTGAAATATTTGAATGTTAGTGTTGTTGAATGATAAATCTAATATTAACTAACATTAAAGAGCTTAATTGATTTTATTTACAATCTGTGGAACCGCCCAATGGTTGGTTGAATTCCTCTATAAATGGCAGTATTAAACTGGATAGATAGCTTCGTTGAGTTACTTCATTTCCACGAGGTTAGTCCGTTGAGTTAGCTAGAACTCAATGGAGTGCTTACTGAATATATAAATTTCATTATTAAAAATGGAACAATACATAATTCTACCTCAATTCTCTATGGGATCGACCTGTACTTGCACATAAATACAATATACACTATGCACTTGTAGTTAAAATACAAATTGGAATTAATATCTAATTTGTGTGAAAGATTGTTAGTTGACTTCTAAAAAGGAATTACTGATAAGCGTAAAGATAAATTAACTAAGTTACAAATGGAAGTTAACAAAGCAAACAAGTTTTTTGGCGCCGTTGCTAGGGAAGTAAACAACTTCTCTAGTGCCGCCTAAAAACCCAACCAAGTTTTCTAGCGTTGTTGCCAAGGAATTGAGAATCTAAGCAACCATGAGTGCTATTCTGTTTTAATAGCTGAGGAGTGTTGTGTGTTATATTTTCTAATTGAGAATTTGGCATATGCTTATGCTCAAAGATCTTTGAAACCTGTAGTTAGCATTTGTGAATTCTGCATAATGGAAGGTCATTAAGAATATGGCATATGCTTATGCTCAAAAATTTCTGAAACCTGTAATTAGCATATGTGAATTCTACAATTCTGAAGAACACGACATTTCTAACTATTTGAAACTAAGACATTTGCAGATGGTTAGATCCCATGAACAACAAATGAATTATCCTTAGTATAATAGAGCCAAGTATGAGAATCCTATAGTTTACCCAACTGATGGTCAGTATAGAATGTGTAATATGTTGAGAGACATTGAAGTTTGAGATAGGTATAACAGACTAGAGCATAGTATAGAGAAAAATCTAGACAAACTGGAATACTTTGTGTGTCAACAACAAGAAGTCAATCAATTAAACTATAAGGAAGCATATTCAGAACCTAAAAAGGATATAATTTACGAAACTGAAAAAACCATAATGAAAATTGATCAAAAATTGAATGCAATGAAATTAGATGATCTGGAAACAAAATTAAAAGCATTAGACGAATATACAATGAAAATACAAGTTATGCAATAGGACAAAGAAAACTATAAACTTATAAACCTACATAATTTGCAAAATATACAGCAAATAGAAAATACTAATGCAAGAGAATTTAAAGAATGCACTTTAAAACTAAAAACAATTGAAGATCATAATCACAAAAATGATATACAAAAACAACATGAGAGTAACGAAAATCTGGAAGATGTATGTATAACATTAAGATCTGGAATTGATATACCACCAAGAACTCAAAATGAAAATGATATGAAGGTGGATATGAATAAAAATCAAAATGATAATGAAAATGTAATAGCTGAAAATCTAGAAATCACTGTAGAACAATCTGAATCTGCGAATGAAGCTAAAAATGATCAGACAAATCAACTGAAAGAAAAAGAGTCTTTGAAATCAAAATCCTTAGCACCTTATCTTGAAAGATTACAACAAACAATTCCTGAAAAACAAGAAAAGATCAGAGAAATTTTTGAAAAAGTACAAGTTAACATTCCTTTGTTAGATCTATTACAGAAAATGCCACGTTGTGCTAAATTTCTGAAGGATTGGTGTACTAAGAAAAGAGAGCGAAAAGTTCTTAGAAAGGTCTTCTTAGCTAAGCAAAGTAGTTCCCTATTTTTGCCACAAATTCCTAAAAAGTTATCTGATCCTGGAATCCCTGTTATATCATGCACCATAGGAAATACCATTCTAGAAAGAACCTTAATAGACTAAGGTGCAGGTATAAATGTTATGCCAAGTGAAATATTTGCATCCTTAGGATTAGAAGGCTTAACTCCTACTAGTACGGTTATTCAATTAGCTGATAGAAGTATAAGATTACCCTAGAGGAAAAATAGAGGATGTCTTAATTAAAATCAAAAACTTTATATATCCTATTGATATTGTAACTCTGGAATCCCAACAAATTAAGCATAAAAATAGTGATACATCTTTAATTTTGGGAAGGCCATTTTTAGCAACATCAGGTGCTGTTATAAATTATAAAACTGGAGTAATGAAATTAGCATATGGTAATGCGGATACTCAATTAAATATTTTCAAATTAGAAAGGTTTGAGGAGTTAGAAATGTTCTTACATACCATAGACTTTTTAGAGGATGAAGGAGATATGTTAGATGATGTGATTCAAGAAGAATTAAATAGGCAAATCAATTCTGAAATTTTAGAAGAAAGTGAAAGCATAAATATAGAAGGAGATCAGGAAGAAATTAATTTAGAAAATGATGATGTTCAATTAGGAGCTCTAGCTTCTGATGGGCAGCATTTAGAATTAAAACCTTTACCTCCTAAATTAACCTATATATTTCTGGAAGATAAACGAACCTGTCTAATCATTATTACTTAAGATTTAAAAGTGGATCAAATATCTAAATTAAAAGATATAGTAAAAAGTTATAAAGAAGCAATAGGATGGACTATGACTGATATAAAAGGATTAAGTTCAACTTTATGCTGTCACCACATATATTTAGAAGAGAATGCTAAACTTGTTAGAATTCCTGAGAGGAGATTAAATCCAAACCTTAAAGAAGTGGTTAGGAAGGAAATAGTTAAATGGTTAGATAATGATATAATTTATCCGATTTCTGATAGCTCGTGGGTTAGTCCAATTCATGTAGTTCCCAAGAAATCAAGATTAACAGTTATTAGGAATGAAAGTCAAGACTTGATACCTACTAGAATTCAATTAGGCTGGAGAGTATGTATAGACTATAGAAAGCTGAATGTTGTGACTAGGAAAGATCATTTTCCCTTACCTTTTATAGATCAAATGCTGGAAAGATTAGCAGGGCAAGAATATTTTTGTTTCCTAGACGGGTATTCAGGGTATAATCAAATTCCAGTAGCATTAGAGGATCAAGAGAAAACAACTTCACCTGTCCTAATGGAACTTATGCTTTTAAGAGAATGCCATTCGGATTATGCAATGCGCTAGCTACCTTTCAAAGGTGTGTGCAAGGCATATTTACTGGAATGACTGAAGATTTCTTAGAAATATTTATGAATGATTTTACTGTATATAGCAACTCATATGAAGTTTGTTTAAGCAATTTAGACCAAATATTAAAATGCTATGTGGAAAAAATTTGGTTTTAAATTGGGAACAATGTCACTTATGGTTAAACAAGGAATAGTCTTAGGGCATGTTGTTTCTAAGAAAGGGTTGGAAGTAGATAAAGCTAAAATAGAAGTAATTTCTAATCTACTAGAACCTAAATCAGTAAAAGATATTAGATCATTTCTAGGACATGCTGGTTTTTATAGAAGATTTATTAAAGACTTTAGCAAGATAGCTACACCTTTAACTAATCTATTAAAAGACGTTCCATTTAACTTTGATAAAAATTGTAAGGAAGCATTTTTCAGACTTAAGACTAACTTAATTTCAACTCCTATAATTCAAGCACCTGATTGGAACCATCCATTTGAATTAATGTGTGATGCTTCTGATTTTGCTGTAGAAGTAGTGTTAAGACAGAAGATAGAAAAATCTCCTAGAGTGATTCATTATGCAAGCAAAACCTTAAATGATGCTTAAGTTAATTACACAACTACTGAAAAAGAATTATTAGCTGTTGTGTTTGCTTTAGAAAAGTTTAGACCATATCTGATTGGTGCTAAAGTAATAGTATACACGGATCATTCAGCTCTAAAACATCTAATAAAGAAAAAAGAAACTAAACCTAGATTGATCCGATGGATATTATTATTGCAAGAATTTGATCTAGAAATTAAAGATAAAAAAGGTTGTTAGAATGTAGTAACAGATATTTATCAAGATTACAAATAGAAAAATCAAATATTGAAATTAAGGATAATTTTCCTAATGAACAATTAATGACCATCAACACAATGCCTTGGTATGCAGACATAGTTAATTACTTAGTTATTGGTCTAACACCTAAGGATTGGAGTAGACAGGATAAGAAATTGTTTTTCTCAAGAGTAAAATATTACTATTGGGAAGACCCATACTTATTTAAGAAATGTCCTAATTTGGCTTTAAGAAGGTGCGTTCCAAAAACTAAACATCCGAGCATATTGTCTTTCTGTCATGACCAAGCTTGTGGAGGGCATTTTGGTTCAGGGAAAACTGCTGCAAAAATTTTTAGAGCAACTCACCTGCTTAAGTTATTGGCCAACATTATTTCGTCTGCAATGTAGGTTTTATTGGCCAACACTATTCAAAGATGCTCATAAATATTGCTTAAGTTGTTTAAGATGTCAACAAATAGGAAGAATATCAAAGAGGAATATGATGTCTCTTAATCCTATTGTTGAGGTTGAAATCTTTGATGCGTGGGGAATAGATTTTATGGGTCTATTTCCTATGTCTAATCAATTTAATTACATATTGCTGGCGGTGGATTATGCATCTAAATGGATAGAAGCTATTCCTATAAAAACTAATGATAACAAAGTGGTAATACAATTTATAAGAACAAATATATTTGCCAGATTTGGAATACCTAAAGCTATTATTAGTGATAGAGGAACTCATTTCTGTAACAGAAGTTTTGAAGCATTAATGAAGAAATATGGAGTAAACCACAAAATTGCAACATCATATCATCCGCAAACAAGAGGACAAGTAGAAAGTGCAAACAAACAAATTAAATTAATCTTAGAAAAAGTAGTAAATCCTACTAGAATAGATTGGGCTAATAGATTGATAGATGCACTTTGGGCTTATAGAACTACTTATAAAACGAACTTAGGCATGTCACCTTTTAGGCTAGTATATGGAAAACGTTGTCATTTACCTGCTGAAATAGAACATAAAGCTTATTGGGCATTAAAAACTCTAAACACTAATTTAAATCAAGCTGCTGAAAATAGAAAAATGCAATTAATTGAATTATAAGAATTTAGAAATGAAGCTTATTCGAATACTGTAAGAGAAAAAGAAAAAGTTAAATTTTGGCATGATAGAAAAATTATTCCTAAAAGCTTTGAAATAGGACAAGAAGTATATCTTTATATGGCTAGACTCCATAACCATCTAGGAAAATTGAAATCTAGATGGGCAGGACCTTACATAGTTCAAAATATTTATCCTAATGGAGCTATTGAAATTGAAAATCCTAAAAATCAGAATATATTTAAAGTAAATGGACAAAGACTTAAACCTATTCTGAAAACACCAAAAAGCTCCTTTGGAATTATGGAAGAAGTCAGAGTAGAGGACTACTCGAGCTTTACTTAGTAAGAAATCAGTTTTTATGTTTATATATATATAAAAAAAAATGTTAAAAATATATATAAAATATAAAAATCATTGTGGTTCAACCGATTGGATCCATCGATATGACCGGAACATAAAAAAATATGTACATTAATTTTCAGAAAAAATGTTGGTTTTATGAAACATAGTATCGGTTCAATCGAAAGAAAAAAAAAAGAAAAGAAATTTTGGTCTAACTGAAACATAGTATCGGTTAAACCGGTAAAAAAAAACAGAAAAACTATTTTTTGTAATATTTTTATTATTATATTTGCTTGTACGGGGAGTCCGTTGAGTTACGCTTAACTCAATGAGCATACTCCGTTGAGTCTTAAGTTAGTCAACGAGCTTATTCTGTTGAGTTAACTGTAACTCAATGGAGTACTGTAGCTAAGACCTTGGATAAAATAGTAATAGTTGGTTCGAAAAATGACCCAATTACCCGCCTAAACTTAGGGCTTATTTAAACTAAAACCTAGGGTTTTGGGGGCATTATCCGGTAAATCATTTAGAATCTAGAACAGTAGAAATCAGAGCGATTCCGTGTTGTTGTGTAACTCCACGATGAGGAAGATGAAGCCTGAATTCTGGGAAGAGGTAGTGGACACCACACAGTTTTTGAAGGAACCTGAAGAATGGCACACGAGGAAGAAGATCAGAAATACAACAAGAGAGAAAGAGCTACAAAAGGTAGAATCAGAACTCTTTAACTTGAGAAAAATTTTGGTTGAGTTAGAAATACAGATACCATAGATAATGGAGACATGAATTAGAGTGGGAACTGAAATTGCAGTAAGTAAAGAAAGAAAGATACGGCCAAACAATGAAGTAGCCCTAGAATTAATCCAACATAAGTCCCGGCACTAGTTCAAAAGACGAATCTGTAGACGAGCTAAATGGGTGATCTGGGAGCAAGAAAGGAAAGAAAATGAAGAAGAGGCAACTGAAGGACAAGAGGAGCTGATTGTTGAAAGACCTGTTCCTAAGGAGCAGCAGCCTGGACCTTCAAATCCACTTCCTAAACCATTAGAAAGGTTGGTAGTTATGGGGCCTTCAAACGAAGAAGAAATAAGAGAATTTGAAGAACTGGTTCAAGTTGGGAAAAACCAAGGAGAATCAGAAGATTTGGTAGTGGCTAAAGCACACCTAGTGTTTGATGCACTTTACAAAAAGAGGGTTGTAGAAAAGTTGAAAGCCCAATATAAAATCAAAGTGGAACAGCATCAAGAAGCTACTGCCAAACCTACTGTAAAAGGAGATGAAGCTGGTCCTTCGAGACCAATAGTTATAAAAAAAGTTAAATAGGAAGAGCCAGTATCTGTGGCTCGAAGGTCTACAGAGCCTACTTTTGTAGAATTAATTTCAAAAGATGAAGAGGAAGAATAGGCACAACTAATCAAAAAAAAGAAAGGAAAAGAAAAAGTGCCTAAATATGAGGAAATTAAATCTGAAGTACTAATTTTTACAAGGCCTATGGAGTAGATTTTTATTAACCTGCTATCCGATTCTAAGGAGGAGCAAGAGGAGCTACAGTAGCAGGAGCAAAGAAAAGAAAAAAATTAGGCTGAAATTAGTCTATAGCCTGTACAAGAAGAAATAGAAATTAGGGCAGAAACTGAATTGCCCGTGACTCCATCCCAATCTGTTACAGAATCAGAAAGAATAGTAACAAAACAGATTGGTAGTTAGGAGGAAAAAGAAAGAGTAGAAAATGAAGAGGCTGAAAGAAGCCATTTGGACAAAAATAATTTTACAGATTCCACTGAAGAACAAGAAACTCTTCAGCAATTTATGGAGAGAATTCAAGACAGAGTGGAGAGTTCTACCAGTTCACCACCACAAACAGAAACAAAAATTCAGGAATCTGTAGAAAATATTCAAATGCAGCCTATAGAAGAGGAAGAGCAAGAGCAAACCCCTCTAGAGCAACAAAGTCACCTTGCTAACCCGACTGAAACAACAATTTTGAATGAAGTACATTTTTGTAGTCAGGAAGCTTATACCAAATACCAAGAAATAAGGGGTTACAACATTATTTACAGTAGACCAGTAAATTGGGATGGAATGCAAGAAATCAAAGATTTATTTGAATTCCAAGGTCTACTGCAATTCATTTCTCAAGAAAGAGGGCATGCAGTATATGAGAATTTAGTGCCTTATTTTTATGCAAATTTAAGAGAAGGAGAAAGAGGATTAATTTCCAACGTGGAGGAAGCTGATGTACAGATAACACTAGAGCTTCTCCACAACATTTTTGGTTTAAAGAATGAAGGAATAACAATTTTGGAAGATACAACTGCAGTTGAATGGACTGAACAACAAATTAAGGATTGTTTAGCTATCAATCCTGGTGTGCCATTATTAAACAGATTGAAGCATTTAAATGGTAAAGCACACCTGGTAGCTAACATTCTGATTAAGAATGTCTATCAATGACAGGGCCATGACATAGAATTAAGTCAATTTGTCAAATGGGCCACATATGCAATTGTAAATAAGATCCAAATAAATTGGTCTACAGTTTTTATCTCCAAGTTGAAAACAGTGAAGAAAAAATTATTTTATGGAGATTTGATTCCATTGCTGATGGTGGACTGTATTGATTTCACGAAATGGACATCAAAAAGGATCAGATCTAGAACCATTTCAGTGAAAGAATATAGAAATTTTGTAGCTGCAGAACTAGCTGTACCTTTTGGAGGAATTACAGGAGTAGTAGAGAGGATTAATCAATTAGAGCTTCAATTAGAAAAACTCCAGAAGGAAGTAGATGAACTTAGGCATAGAGATTAAATTGTATTGTTCGTCTACTTGTATAAAATTGTATGAAATTGTATGATGTACTTGTAATGTAATTGATTTGTATTAATGAATGTAATTTTTTTCAGATGCAATTTTCATACGTGTTTTGGATGTGAAATGAATGGAATTTATTGAATATTATGCCATTGTGGAACTTTATGAATGAATATGTAACCGATTTACAATTTGCTGAATGACAAGATAACTGCTTAAAAATTTCTACATGTTGTAAGGTAAAATGTAAATTCTGCATAACATAAAATGACTTGCAAGTTAAATCTTTATATAAAGTTCAGATTTAAATGAATTTTAATCAAAATGATGCATTAATGACATAGATTTAACTTTATTTCAGTTAGCAGAATGAAAAAAAAAAAAAAAAATTGAGAGTAACTTACGAGAGTAAAACTTAGAAGTTGCCAAGTGTTAACTCAACGAAGTAAGTCCGTTGAGTTAAACGTAACTCTACGAGGTCAGCAATATAATATAAGATCACTTTGTTGAGTTATCTGTAACTCAACGAAGTTAGTCCGTGGAGTTAGCAACAGTAACCGACTGTGTTCTGTTGAGTTTTTTGTAACTCAACGAGGTTAGTTCATGGATTAAGCAGAACAGTTATTCTTTTAACCACGAACGAAACTTTGTCAGTTTAACGATTACCAAAGTTTGAAATTAGTAGTGGTACACGTACCCATAAAAACAGGAACCACGATGCACGTTGCAAGCCACATTCTTGCAACGAGATTTATTCACTTTATGGATGTGCAGTATATATATGAAACAGAATGTTATTTATGAGTTACCAACACTTTTAAAAGAAAGGAGAATGCGTTGGAGGAACTGGAAGGAGAAGTAGCTAATTCAACTTCATCCGACAACAAATATTTATTGAATGGAAAGCTTCAGACTCGTATGTAATTAATCTTCTGCTATTTATGTATGAGCACATGGACTCGTTCTCTAAGCACTAAATGATTAGTAAGAACACCTACCTAAGAATTTTCATTGCAGAGGAGTACTGAAAAATTTTCTGAACTAAACTTTAACGAAATTCTTTGAGGTGTATCTAACCTTTCTTTAAAAGAGAATGTAAAGATGGCTGCTCTAGTAGAAAAACCATTAGGAGAGATTCTGTATCCTGAATTAATTGATGAACCTTCATGTATTCGATTGCCAAACTTTGAGGGAGATAGGTTTGAACTGAAATCTAGTTATATTAGTCAATTGCCACATTTTCATGGATTAGAAAGAGAGGATGCCTATTATTTCCTTAGAGAATTTAACGAAGTTTGTCAAATGATGAAAATGTCGAACATGAGTATAGATGCTATTAAACTTAGATATATCCCTTTTTCTTTAAAAGACACAGCTAAGAGATGGTTATATACTTTGTCGCCTGATTCAATTTCTACATGGATTGAATTTTGCTCTATTTTTCTGGAAAAATATTATCCAACACATCAAATGATTAAAAAGAAGAAAGAAATATTAATGTGTAGCCAAAATCAGGGTTAATCATTCTAGAAATATTTTGAAAGATTTAAAGATTTATTGACTCAATGTCCACATCAAGCAATGAGTAAAGCACAATTAATAGGTATAATTTATGAAGGCATAGATGTTTCAACAAAATCTTTATTAGAATCTACTTCTCAAAATGGATTTTTAAAGTTATGTAGTGAAGAAGCATGGGCATATTTAGAAAACTTTGCAAAAAGAACTACACTGTGGGAAAACTCGGTTGAAGTTATTGTAGATAAAAGAATATTACCAAGAGGAATGCATGAAATAGATTCAAATGCTTGAGGTGAAATTAAATGAATTAACAAAGAAAATAGAAGAGTTATCATTAAATCAAAAGCTAGTAGAAAAGAATGCAAACATAAATGACTTAGATATTATTTATGCTAGAAACTAGAGAGATAACTTGGGAAATTCTTGTCATCCTAATTGGAGAAATCACCCGAATTTATTTTAGAGAAACAACAATTTCCAGGGAGGAGAAAATATAAATGAGAAGAACATAAGTTATGAAGTATTAATTGAACAAGGATCTAGAATAGAGAAATTAGAAAAGAATCTGGGAGCAAGAAAGGAAAGGAAAGAAAGAGAAGAAGAGGCAATTGAAGAACAGGAGGAACTAACTACTGAAAGACCTGTTCCTAAGGAACAGCAGCCAGGACCTTCAGTTCCACCACCAAGGCTGATGGAACGAGCAGCAATTTTGGGGCCTTCTACTGAAGAAGAAAAAAGAGAATTTCAAGAACTGGTTCAAATAGGAAGAGACCAAGGAGAACCAGAAGAATTGGTAGTAGCTATAGCACATTTGGTATTTGATGCACGATGCAAAAAGAGGGCTATAGAAAAGTTGAAAGTCCAATATAGAATCAAAGTGGAACAACATCGTGAAGCTACTGCCAAATCTGTTGCAAAAGGAGATGAAGTTGGTCCTTCGAGACTAGTAATTATATAAAAAGTTAAATAGGAAGAGCTAGTACTTGTGGCTCAAAGGCCTACGGAGCCTATTTTTGTGGATTTAATTTCAAATGAGGAAGAGGAAGACCAGACACAATTAATCAGAAAAAGGAAAGGAAAAGAGAGTGTTTGAATATCACGATGAGATTAAATTTGAAATACAAATGTCAGTAGAGCCTACTGAGCCAAATTTTGTAAACTTGCTATCCGATTCTGAGGAGGAGCAAGAGCAACAACAGCAAGAGCAAATAGAAGAAGAAAAATAGGCTAAAACTAGTCTGCAGCCTATATAAGAAGAAGAAACAGAAATTAGGGCAGAAGCTGATTTACCTGTAACTCCATCCCAATCTGCCACAAAATCAGAAAGAATAGTTACGATGCAGATTGGTAGTCAGGAGGAAGAAGAAAGAACAGAAAATGAACAAGAAGCTGAACAAGTATATATGGAAAGAAATGACTCTACAGATTCCACTGAAGAGTAAAAAACTCTTCTGCAATTTATGGAAAGTATTCAAGACAGAGTGGAGAGTTCTGCTGGCTCACCACCATAGATAGAAGCAGAAGCAAATATTCAGGAATCCCTAGAGCATTTTCAACAAGTTCAAGTTCAGCATTTGGAAGAGGAAGTTCAAGAACAAACCCCTCTAGAGCAACAAATTCATATTCCTGACCCGACTATGGCAACAGTTTTAAATGAAGTATACTTTTGGAGTCAAGAAGCTTATAATAAATACCAAGAGATTAGGGGTTATGATATTATTTACAGTAGACCAGTAAATTAGGACGGAATGCAAGAAATCAAAGATTTATTTGAGTTCCAAGGTCTACTACAGTTTATTTCTCAACAGAGAGTGCATGCAATATATGAGAATTTAGTGCCCTGCTTTTATGCAAATTTGAGAGAAGGAGAAAGAGGGAAGGCACACATGGTCGCAATCATATTGGTAAAAACTGTTTATCAAAGACAAGGCCACGACATTGAACTTAGTCAATTTGTCAAGTGGGCTACTTATGTAGTTGTAAACAGAATTCAAGTTAATTTGTACAAAGTATTTATCTCCAAGCTGAAAGCAGTAAAGAAGAAATTATTTTATGGAGATTTGATTCACTGCTGATGGTGGATAGTATTGATTTCATGAAATGGGCATCCAAAAGGATAAGATCAAGAACCATTTCAGTGAAAGAGTATAGAAACTATGCTACTACAGAAATTGTTGAACCTTCTAGAAGAGTTACAGGAGTTGTAGAAAGAATTAACCTATTACAGCAACAAGTAGAAAGACTCCAGAAGGAAGTAGATGAACTTAGGAGAAGAGATTAAATTGTATTGTTCATCTACTTGTGTATATTTGTATGAAAAATATCTGAATTATTGTAATGTATGTTAGAACCCGAGTGTTTTGATAATGCAAAACCTATGTGAGGAAACATATTGTATTTCATAGTTAAGTCTGTACTGCATTAGATCAGAAGACTGTTAGAACAAATTCCAAGCAGATGAACAGATCAAGAAGGTTCTAGATGATAATATTTTCAAGATACAGCAAAATCAGACAGTTACAGGTTCAAGTATCCGAAGAGTAAAACAACAGCAAGACAATCGGACAGTTAGAAGGATAACTATCCGAATTTTACAAAGCCTTCGGAGAGGTATTAAATCAGACAGTTAAGTTGGTTGAATGATCGAAGAGTTATGGAGTTAACTATCCGAAAGAAAAAGGAAAAACGGAAAGTTAGAAAGGCTAACTATCTGAAACTTAAGTCATTCAATAAATCACATGCAAAAATATAGAATGGAAGTTTAAAAGACTTGTCGGAGAGTTAGATAACTATCCGAGTTTTCTTTTCAGAGAGTTAGATAATTATTCGAGTTTTCGGTAAGTTGCAAGCATAACTTTCCGGAACTTAAGTCATTTTATTACGCACGTGCAAAATGGAGAAGCCGGTAGTTGAAAGCTTAAAAGGGAAAATCGAAGGGTTAGAAAGATAACTATCCGAAATTTCAAGAGAGTTTTGGTGAGTTACAGTTTAACTATCTGAAACTTAAGTCATTGAATTTCCCACGTGTAGAATTCCAGACAGATGCTCAAATGGGTTTTCAGAGAGTTAGAAAGATAACTATCCGAAATCCTAAAGTGTTTCGGTGAGTTACAAAGATAACCATCCGAAACTTAAGTCAGCCTTTATGCACGTGTTGAATTAAAGTAATCGGAAAGTTAACAGAGACAAACTATCTGACGAGTACATAACTATTCGGTGAGTTACAATTATAAGTATCCAATTGAATGGCAGCTTACATTTAATATTCTAGAATCCTACCTGGCAGAAAAGGTTAAGTGATCTTTCGGTGAGTTACAGATACTCTTCGGAGAGTTGCATAGCTAACTATCCGGAAGGATAGGAAAATTGGTAAGATATCTTGAAACGATTTTTTGAACAGTAACCTACCGTATTGGGACTTGAGTCTAATCAAGTACAGTAGAATACATCCGTTGGAGGAAAATATGATCGTTGTACATATTAGGTATATATACAAAATACAGACAACAGATATACGTAGAGCTACACTCCAATTCCATTTTACACTCAAGACTGCAAATAGTGAAGCATATTCTAAAGATCTACTACAGAAAAAGCTCTGTGCGCCAAAACTCTAATTGAAGGATTAAAGTTGTAGGTTCGTAGTTTCAACTTGAAAGCTACATACAGTGTTGGTTTGAGTTTCGACCTGAAAACTCTAGAGGTTGGTTTACTGAAGTTTATACCTGAAAACTTCTATGTAGTTGGTTCTTGCTTTGACTTGAAAGCAAGTGTGTAAGTGTTGAAACACTTAGTGAAGCCCAAGTGAATCTTGGGGGTGGACTAGCCAAGTTGGTGAACCACCTAAAATTTTCTGTGTGTTTCTTATCTCTGCTGATTTGCATTCTTTTAGTTTCATCTCATTACATTTTTGTTGAATCATTTGATTCAACATCAAAAGAATTTTAAAAACTACACACTTTCACCATTCACCCCTCCTTTGGTGAGCCTATCGATCCTAACAATTGGTATCAGAGCAAGGTTAATCCTTCATAAGATTTAACCATCTGGATTTATGGCTCAATTTGCTGAGGGACAAAACATCCACAGACCTCCTCTATTCGATGGTTCCAATTATAACTATTGGAAGAATAGAATGGAGTGCTTCCTTAGGAGTTCAGATGTTAAACTTTGGAAGACTGTTGTTCTTGGAACTACACTTCCAACCAGTGATGTTACGACTAGTCTGAGGAGGATGAGAAAATCATCCAGTTGGATGCCAGTTGGATGCTAGAGGGTTGAATGCCATTTATTGTGCACTAACTACTGATCAATATAATAAGGTATCTTCATGTAAGTCTGCTCATGAGGCTTGGAAAATCCTTGAAGTTACTCATGAAGGTACAAGCCAAGTCAAGGATACAAAAATCAGTATTCTTTTGAGAAAACTAGAACTGTTTAAAATGAATGATAATGAAAACATAACTGAAATGTTTTCTAGATTTACTAAAATCATTAATAGTCTGAAAGGCTTGGGAAAGGAGTTCTCTTCATGTGAACAGGTACAGAAGATCCTGAGGAGCTTAACTATTGAGTGGAAACAGAAGTCCACATCTATTCAAGATTCCAAGGATCTCAACAATTACACAGTTGAAGAACTATTAGGCAATCTTCTAGCCCATGAAGTTCAGATGAAGGACTAGAAAGAGCAAGAAGGAGCTATTGAAAAGAAAGCTGAAAAGAAAAAGGAAATGGCATTTCCATCTACAGAGGAAGCTCTAAGCTCAGACGATGATGAGATCATGTTGTTGGCAAGGAACTTCAGAAAGTTTATGAAGAAAAAGAATAAGTTCAGCTCTTCTAAAAGAACGGTCCCTACATGTTTCAAATGTAAAAGGCAAGGGCACATATAGACCTTTTGTCTATTTCAGACAGAAGAGGATCAAGGAGATAAGAAGAAGAGATTGAAGGACAAAAAGAAGGTGGCTCTCAAAGCTACGTGGGATGACAGTAGCTCTTCAAGCTGTTCATCAAATTCTAAAGAAGAAGTTGCAACCAATGTTTGTTTTGCAGCACAAGAGGTATGCTCTACTTCCTCTAGTTTAGAAAATGAGCATGATGATTTAGACATAAATAGTCTTCTATCTACTGTAGATAATTTATATGTGAATTGTAGAGATTTTAAGAAAGAAATTAAAAGATTAAATCATTGCTTAGAAAATTCATTTACTGAATTAGAATCAACTATAGTTGAAAATAGAAATCTAAAATCAAATTTAGATAAGTATAGTTGTGATAATTGTGAATTAAAAGATGAAAATAAAGATCTATTAACTACTATATCAGATTTGAAAGATACTATATGTAAATTTACTCAAGGACAAAAAGGATTAAATAAAATAATAGGATCTCAACGATCAAATGGGAATAAATATGGCCTAGGGTATGCTACACCACAGGAAATACCTTATTATGGTGGAGTGATTTGATCTTATAGAGATGGCACCACTGTGTTTGCCATCAAACGAAGAGTAGGCCATATGTGGCTGCCAAGAGGCAATAGATTTAATGTTTTAAGAACTAACTCTACTGGACCCAAGAAGATTTGGGTACCAAAAGCTTTAATTTCAGTATGATTTACAGGATGATAAAGAGTTTCAAGCACGTTCAACTAAATGGATTGTGGACAGTGGATGCTCAAAGCACATGACAGGTAAGAAAAGCTTTCTTGACTCAATTAAAAACTTATGTTCAGGATCTGTTAAGTTTGGAAATAATGAAAAGTGTAAAATAACTGCAATAGGAAATATTACATCTGAAAATGGTATAATTGAGAATGTCTTGCATGTAAATGAATTAAAACAAAATTTGTTAAGTGTAGGACAATTATGTGATAAAGGCTATACTGTTTTTTTTAATGCTAAAAATTGCTACATTATTAATCCTACCACAAATGAAACAAAATTTACTAGTATTAGAAATTGCTCAATATATACATTAAACTTTCCATGTGAAAATTCTACAAGCAATTCCTGTCTAGTAGCAACTAGTGAAGACAATTGGGTGTGGCATAGAAGATTTGGTCACATCAGTATGAAGAATATCAGAAAGCTATCCACGAGTGATCTTGTTAGGGGTCTACCTAAACTCACTTTTAAGAAGGATAGAGTGTGCAGTGAGTGTATGCTAGGGAAGCAGAGGAGAACTGCTCTTCACAGCAAAAATGTTGTTTCCACCAAAAGGCAATTAGAACTGCTACATCTAGATTTGTTTGGTCCTTCTCAAGCATCAAGTCTTGGGGGTTGAAAATATACCTTTGTTATTGTTGATGATTTCTCTAGATTATCTTGGGTAATATTTTTGCACATAAAAATAAAACTTGCAATGAGTTCAGGAATTTCTATATAAGAGTTCAGAATCAAAAGGAACTAACAATGAAGAAAATTAGAAGTGATCATGGAGGGGAATTTGAAAACTATGAATTTGAAAACCTTCGCAATTCATTTGGAATTCTGCATGAATTTTCTTGTCCTAGAACTCCTACTCAAAATGGAGTTGTGGAAAGGAAAAATAGAGCATTACAAGAAATGGCTAGAACTATGTTAAATGCCACGGATCTACCTAAATTTCTCTAGGCAGAAGCTATAGGAACAACTTGTCACATTTCCAACAGAACTCACATTAGATCCATATTGAATAAGATACCCTTTGAAATTTGGTTCGATAAAACTCCAAATGTTGGCTATTTTAAGACACTTGGATGCAAATGTTGTCTTAAATACAGGAAATGCTAAAGACAAGTTTGATGCTAAGTCTGAACCTGTCATACTTGTTGGTTACTCCTCGAGAAGCAAAGCTTACAAAGTATATTTTGCTGAAGATAGAAGAGTGGAGGAAAGTATAAATGTTCAGTTTGATGAAGATCTGATCCAGAATTTCAAAAAGTTGAAGATTAAATATGATAGTGAAAGTGAATACTTTGAAGATGATAACTGCAAGCAGAAACTCAAATCACAAGTGTCAGACTAGAATCTCCACAATAGATATCAGAATCTTGACAGTTGGAAGTTTAGATCTGATTATCTCGAGGAACAAATTATTGGAAATATATCTAAAGGGGTACAAACTAGGAGCAAAGCACAAGATATCTGCAATTTTTGTGCATTTGTGTCAGAAATAGAGCCAAAATCAGTAGATAAAGCATGTAAGGATACCTACTAGACTATGGCTATGCAGGAAGAATTAAATCAATTTCAGAAAAACAATGTCTGGGAACTAGTAGAAAATCCTGCAGGAAAATCCATCATTAGAACTAAATGGATTTTCAAAAACAAATTAGATGAAGAAGGTAATATTCTTAAAAATAAAGCTCGATTAGTTGCTCAAGGCTACAATCAGTAGGAAGGTATTGACTATGAAGAAACTTTTACTCCCGTAGCTAGAATTGAAGCTATCAGAATGTTGCTTGCTTTTGCAAGTAGTATGAAGATAAGATTGTTTCAAATGGATGTGAAAAGTGCCTTCTTAAATGGAGAAATTCAGGAAGAAGTGTTTGTCAAACAACCTCCTAGATTTGAAGATGAATTCAAGCTTAATCATGTCTTCATACTAAGAAAGGCTCTTTATGGTCTGAAACAGGCACCTAGAGCATGGTATGAGAAATTGAAAAAGTGTTTAACTAGAAACAATTTTTCTATTGGCAAAGTGGACAACACTTTGTTTATCAAAACTTTTGATGAGCATATGTTAATTGTACAGATATATGTTGATGATATAGTCTTTGGAGCCACTTCAGAAGATCTCTGTCATGAATTTCAGAATTTGATGAAAAATAAATTCGAAATGAGCATGATGGAAGAATTGAAGTTTTTCTTGGGATTACAGATTCATCAAGTGCATAATGGTATCTTTGTCAACCAAGAAAAATACTGCAAAGAGATGTTGAAGAAATTTGGTTATGAAAACATCAAATCCGCAAATACTCCAATGAGTTGAAGCATTAAAATAGAAATGGATGATTCAAGTGTTGCAGTGGATCAAAGGCAATATAGAGGTATGATTGGATCCCTGTTATACCTTTCAGCCAGTAGGCCAGATATTATGTTTAGTGTATGCTTGTGTGCTAGATTTCAAGCATCACCAAAGGAATCACATTTGAAATCAATCAAAAGGATTTTCAGATATCTACAAGGAATAAAAGATTTCAGATTATTCTACTCAGCTGACAGTAGTTTGATTTTAACAGGCTATAGTGATGCAGATTATGCATGCAGCAAATCTGATAGAAAAAGTACTAGTGGTACTTGTCAATTACTTGGATGTTCTTTAATCTCAGGGTTCAGTAGGAAATAAAATTGTATAGCTTTATCTACTACTGAAGCCGAGTATATTGCAGCTGGATTGTGCTGTGCACAAATCCTTTGGATGAGGTGCATTTACACCTACTACCAAGCACTGACTCCTATAAGAACTCTAGAGTTAACTATGTTTGGGCGGGAGCAGAACCAGGATGGGTGACCACTTGGGAAGTTCTCGTGCAGTGCCTATGGGCAGTAGTGTTGGCTCTGCTCTAGCATTGGCAAGCTATAGCTGTGTGCACCACTTACCAAAGTGGGCCTAGCAAGGCCCCCTACAAGCTTTCGTCTCCTTGGATACTCTTGGTGTATATCAGGCTGTTTGAGTGTCCATTGAGACTCACATGTTATCACCTCCATGGATACTCCTAGTGTATACCAGGCTGTTTGAGTGTCCATGAAGGTTCACCTTCTATCACCTCTAAGGATATTCCTAGTGTTCACCAAGCTGTTTGAGTGTCTAAGGAGGACCCTTAAAAAAAAAAAAAAAAAAAAAAATCCTTTGGATGTAGCAAACTCTAGCAGATTACAGACTGAAAATTCAAAATTCAATCATATTTTGTGATAACAGTAGTGCAATCAGTCTATTTAAGAATACAATACTTCATTCCAGAGCCAAGCATATCGAGATCAGACATCATTTTCTGAGAGATCATGTGTAGAAATGGAACATTTCACTTAAGTTTGTGCCAACAGAAAATCAACTTGCAAATATTTTCACCAAACCTTTAAATGAATCAACTTTTAATCATATTAGACAAAATCTAGGAATATGTTCTTTACAAGATCTTTAAATATTTTTTTCTTCATCAAGCTCACCATATGGGAGCTTGTTTTCTACTAACCTACTCAAGCAGGATACAGTCAATATCAGTTTTACAGAAAATCAGTTTTATAGTCCTCACCTTTTTATATAATGACAAAAAGGAGGAGAATTTGGAAATTTGTCAAGTATATGGTCACTTACAGTATTTCCAGCAAGAATTGAAAGAGAGTTATTAAAAGGAGAAGAAAAACTCAGCACACAGATAGGGGGAGAAGTCTGCTCAAAGTTAGGGGGAGGAATCCCTCCTCGTTAGTGTAGTTTTGGTAAATTCCTGTTTTATGTTTCTCTGTGTGACTGAATGTATAGAAATACACTAGGGAGTGAAATACATGTAAATAATTGTAAAGGTTTTTGTCATTATCAAAAAGGGGGAGATTGTTAGAACCCGAGTGTTTTGATAATGCAAAACCTATGTGAGGAAACATATTGTATTTCATAGTTACATCTGTACTGCATTAGATCAGAAGACTATTAGAACAAATTCCAAGCAGATGAACAGATCGAGAAGGTTCCAGATGATAATACTTTCAAGATACAGCAAAATCGGACAGTTACAGGTTCAAGTATCCGAAGAGTAAAATAGCAACAAGACTATCGGATAGTTAGAAGGATAACTATCTGAATTTTACAAAGCCTTCGGAGAGGTATTAAATCAGACAATTAAGTTGGTTGAATGATCGGAGAGTTATGGAGTTAACTATCCGAAAGAAAAAGGAAAAACGGAAAGTTAGAAAGGCTAACTATCCGAAACTTAAGTCATTCAATAAATCACATGTAGAAATACAAAACGAAAGCTTAAAAGACTTGTCGGAGAGTTAGATAACAATTCGAGTTTTCTTTTCGAAGAGTTAGATAACTATTCGAGTTTTCGGTAAGTTACAGGCATAACTTTCTGGAACTTAAGTCATTTTATTACGCACGTGCAAAATGGAGAAGCCGGCAGTTGAAAGCTTAAAAGGGAAAATCAGAGAGTTAGATAACTATTCAAAATTTCAAGAGAGTTTCGGTGAGTTACAGTTTAACTATCCGAAACTTAAGTCATTGAATTTCTCACGTGCAGAATTCCAAACAGATGCTCAAATGGGTTTTCGGAGAGTTAGAAAGATAACTATCTGAAATTTCAAAAGAGTTTCAGTGAGTTACAGTTTAACCATCCGAAACTTATGTCATTGAATTTCCCACATGCAGAATTTCAGAAAGTAGTGCAAATAAGTTTTCGGAGAGTTAGAAAGATAACTATCCGAAATCCTAAAGCGTTTCGGTGAGTTACAGGGATAACCATCCGAAACTTAAGTCAGCCTTTATGCACGTGTTGAATTAAAGCAATCGGAAAGTTAACAGAGACAAACTATCCGACAAGTACATAACTGTTCGGTGAGTTACAGTTATAAGTATCCGATTGAATGGCAGCTCACATTTAATATTCTGGAATCCTACTTGGTAGTAAAGGTTAAGTGATCTTTCAATGAGTTACAGATACTCTTCGGAGAGTTGCATAGCTAACTATCTGAAAGGATAGGAAAATCGGTAAGATATCTTGAAACAATTTTTTGAACGGTAACTTACCGTATTGGGGCTTGAGTCTAATCAAGTACAGCAAAATACATCCGTTGGAGGAAAATATGATCGTTGTACATATCAGGTATATATACAAAATACAGACAATGGATATACGTAGAGCTACACTCCAATTCCATTTTACACTCAAGTCTGCAAATAGTGAAGCATATTCTAAAGATCTACTACAAAAAAAGCTTTGTGCTCCAAAACTCTGATTGAAGGATTAAAGTTGTAGGTTCGTAGTTTCAACCTAAAAGCTACATACAGTGTTGGTTTGAGTTTCGACCTGAAAACTCTAGAGGTTGGTTTACTGAAGTTTATACCTGAAAATTTCTGTGTAGTTGGTTCTTGCTTTAACCTGAAAGCAAGTGTGTAAGTGTTGAAACACTTAGTGAAGCCCAAGTGAATCTTGGGGGTGGACTAGCCAAGTTGGTGAACCACCTAAAATTTGCTGTGTTTCTTGTCTTTGCTGATTTGCATTCTCTTAGTTTCATCTCATTACATTTCTGTTGAATCATTTGATTCACAATCAAAAGAATTTTAAAAACTACACACTTTCGCCATTCACCCCCTCTCTAGTGAGCCTATCGATCCTAACAATGTATACTATTCATATTAATGAATGTGTGTTTTTCAAATGTATTTTTCATTTGTGTTTAAGAATGATGAAATGGATGAACTATATTGAATATTATATAATGGTTTGAACAAAATGCAAGATTGTTTAAAAGATATACAAATTTGCTAAATGACAAGGTTAAAGGCACGTTAACTAATTAGTGCCTGAAAATATCTGCATGTTGCAAAGAAAAATTTAAATTCTGCATAACATGAAAGGAACTGTAAGTTAAATATTTATATAATGTTCAAATTTAAAAGAGTTTTAATTAGAACACTGCATTAATGTCATGTATTTAACTTTAATTAAGTTAACAGAATGTAGGAGAGAAAAGAAATATAGAAGTATATACGAGGAGTAAGTTTAGAAAATCTGCTAAGTGTTAACTCAACGAAGTTAGTCCATTGAGTTAACCTTAACTCCACGAGGTCAATAATATAATATAAGGTTACTCCATTGAGTTATCTATAACTCAACGAAGTTAGTCCGTAGAGTTAGCAGTAGTAATCGAAGCTATTCCATTGAGTTATCTGTAACTCAACGGGGTTAGTTCGTAGATTAAGCTAAATGGTTATTCTTTTAGCCATGAACGAAATTTCATGGGTTTAGTGGTTACTGAAATTTGAAATTAGAAGTGGCACAAGTACCATAAAAGTAGGAACCGTACTACACGTTACAAGTCACGTTCTTGCAACGAGATTCATTTGCTTTATGGACGTGCATTATAAATATAGAACAGAATGTTGTTTACAAGTTACTAGCATTTAAGAAAATAAAATTCGTTGGGGAATTGGAAGGAGAAGCAGCTGATTCAACTTCATCCGTCAACAATTATTTACTAAATATAAAGCTTCAGACTGGTATGTGTTCAGTATTTTTGTTTTGATGATGTGTGCTGAATGAAAATAATCATATTTCCTCAATTACTATTGCTTGTGAAAAGAAATTAAAATCATCAATTAATATAGAAAAAGCTTACTGATATAAATACTTGTCTGTATTGGATCTGAAGTTAATAACTAGTCGTTTCGTTGCATTAATTTCTCATTTAACTAAACGTTAAGTTAACGTGTGTTTTTATTGAAAAGCATGATATGTTTTAATGTTATATTTTCTGTATCATGAACAGTGCACGTTTAGACAACTCGTTAAGTTAGAGTTTTGTTTGTATAGAGGTCACGTGAGAACTCGTTAAGTTAGAGGCTTAAAGGTTAAAATAGGTCACGTGATAACTCGTTAAGTTAGTGAGTAAAAGAAGAGACGAACTCGTTAAGTTAGTGTTATACACGCGGTGAAATTATAAGTTACGAATGTTGTATTGTATCACGTGAGGTGCACATGTTTAACTCGTTAAGTTAACATAACTAAACGCGTTGAGTTGCTATATTGAACACTAAGGCAACGTGTTAGGTTAGCGTTATAAACTTAAGTTGTTATTTTTGCATGTGGTAAAATTCTTATTAAAAAAACATTTGTTTATTAATGGTTCGTTGAGTTATCATAACACAACGGAGATGGTTCGTTGAGATAGCATAACACCACGGACTTAGTTCGTTGTGTTAGCTATAGTACTTGTCACATGAAATGGCACAAGGTGAACTCGTTAAGTTATATATATATACTTGTGTTACTCGTTTAGTTAACATTAAAGTAACGACTTCTTATTACACTAAAGAAAAATTTTTGGACGAGAAAGTTTATTTTGCAGGAAATTTTTCAGAGATCCAAGACTGATAATTAAAGAAAATTCGAAATATAAACGTGGGTTAGAACGTGTGTGTTTCGATGAAGGAAAAAGAAAAGACGTGGAGAAGTGGAAAACTGGTAGTGGTTAAACGTGAAGGATATGCATGAAATGAAGATACAGTATAAAAGGCATAGAATTCTCGTGGATCAAACCATCCTTGCATATAAAATGAAAAATCTTTTCAAGCATCAAACCATCCCAGCACACCAAAAGAAAAATTTTTTTTAGGGATCAAAAACACCTCTTTGAGAAAAATCTCTCAAGTGGAAGAAAGTTCAGTGAAGCATAAAAAGGTAAGATTTTCGTCACTGAAGATTTGAAGTATCAGAAGAAAGCAAATTCGGTGAAGCATGAAAAGACAAGATATTCGTCACTAAAGAATTGCTGAAGAAGAAAAAGAAGAAGAAGAAAGATCTCAAACAGGGAGAAAAGTTTTAAATTCCGCAAATTAGTTTTCTCTGTTTGTAGTTATGAAATTGTTTAGATGATACATGGTATTGAGTTATAATTGCATCTACAATTTCTGAGGAGAATTGAATTGTATATTGTAATTGAAACCTTGAATAAAAATGATTTTATGAAAACAATGTCTCGACTTGTTTTTGAGAATTAAAGTTTCAATTATTTTTCATAAAATATTAAAAATACACAATTCACCCCCCTCTTGTGTAGCCATACGATCCTACAAGTGGTATCAGAGCTTTGTTAATAATCTTTGATATAAAATCGATACCAACTTATTTAATATCATTGCTTATTCTACCTTCCTTGTTTTTAAATAGAAATTAATATCTGAGCATACGTTTAACTCTATTGATTTAAGGCTCAAGTTGTTTTAAAGTTTTTAGACTGTTTAAAATCAAATAGGTTGAAAAATCTAAGGTAAAATGGCTACTGGAAATGGTAATTTTTCTTTATATGAAGGCCAAAATCTTAATCGTCCTCCTTTATTTGATGGAATACATTTTGAATATTGGAAATATAGGATGACTATTTTTCTTCAAAGTATAGATCATAAATTGTGGTTCATGATTTCTAAACCATATACTCCGTTAACAACTCCTTATAATACTTGGACAATTACTGAAAAAGAAAATGAAACTCTGAATGCTAAGGGCTTAAATATTTTATTTTGTGCATTGAGTTATGAACAGTTCAGTAAAGTGTCGGCATATAAATCTGCTTATGAGGTGTGGCATGCATTAGAAGTTTCACATGAAGGTACTTCTCAAGTTAAAGAGACAAAAATAAACATGTTGATTCATAAGTATGAACTCTTTAAGATGCATGAAGACGAAAATATTTTTGAGATGTTTTCCAGATTTCTTGATATCATAAACTCTTTAAAGTGATTCAAGCACTATGCTCGAAGTTAAATTAACTGAATTAACAAAGAAAATAGAAGAGTTATCATTAAATCAGAAACTAGCAGAAAAGAGTGCAAATGTTAATGACTTAGATATTATTTATGCTAGAAACCAGAAAGATAACTTTGGAAATTCGTATAACCCTAATTGGAGAAATCACCCGAATTTATCTTGGAGAAACAACAATTTCCAGGTAGGAGAAAATATAAATGACAAGAATGAAGCATTGATTGAACAAGGATCTAGAATAGGGAAGTTAGAAAAGATAATTCAACAATTAAACAATCGTCTAGATTTTGTATTTGGAAATGTTGCAATTCAAAATCAAAATATAAATAGAAATATACCCCTTAGATAGAAAGAATCAATAGAAGTTAGACCTACTAGAGGATTGCCAATGTAAGCAGTATCTAACCCTATTAATAGAACTGTTAATGAAATTGATACCTCCTTTGGGAGGGTAACCGAATGAAACATCATAAATGAAGTAACTATGTATAATATAGTAAGTAGGAAAATATAAAATAAATGTAAGTTTACTTATAGTTAATAGTATCGTAGAGTTATTACTTAACTCAACGAACTTAGTCCGTTGAGTTATGACCTAACTCCACGAGGATGTGTAGCAACTATGTTAATTTTGTCTCTATTAATTTTTGTTTATGTCATACAGAATCACAACAGATAGAATTGATGAAATTACCACTAGACACACTAAGGGAAGTATTGAGTAACTTGTTAGCTAAAGATCTGTGTAGATTGTGTTGTGTATCAAAGGATATTAAAGACTGTGTTAGAGAAAAATATTTTCATGGACTACAAGCTGCAAAAATGACTAAGATTAGAGATGGATTTTTATGGAAGTCATTTAATCGTAGTTTAATTAGCTATGAATATTTGAATATGGAAGAAACTGTTGGAATTCCACCCAATACATTAGAAGGAATAGATCATATTATGGAGATGGATAAAGGATTAATTATATACAAAACTAAACTAAGGTATGCAATTCTATTACCTGATATTTTGATTAGAAATCCTCTCACAAGAGAAGAATGGAATATAGGAAGGCCTAATAGATATGAAGTACCAACTGAAAATTGTGGGTTAGCTTTAATATTTTCTGATAAAAATTCGACCATTCCTAAAAAATTATATTATTGGAGACCTACTGGAAATTGGGATGAAGATTTATACTTAAGTGTGTATAATTTTCTGAATAGATCTTGGACTGAAAACAATATGATATATCTAGGATAGAAAGTATTAATTAACAACATACATGTCATACTTGATGGATATATATATCTAGTCATAGATATATTAGTTGCATTTAGATTTGATTTATACATAGTAAGCATAGCCAGTTATGATGATTTTATAGAAATATTACCTATACCAAGTGATTTAGTTAAACCACCATCTACAGAATATGATAAAATTCAATTAGGAATGTGGAATAATGAATATGATGATCCTACTTTATGTCTGATAAGATGGTGGGATGAATTGAAGAAATTTCAAATATGGATTATAAAAGACCTAAATGAATGGAAGTCGGAAGAGGAATATATTGAAATAGATGTAGAAATAGAAATAGCTACACTATCTTGGAACAGAAGAGGATCTCTTTCTGCATTTCATTTCATTAATGGAAATACACTTATATTTAGTATTGATAACATACTGCAAGTTTACAAATTAAAAAGGAAAATAGACTGCATTGAAACAGAATTGATAGCAAGAAGAATTATGCCAAAAAAGTTTGCTTGGACTGACATGTTTATTCCATTTGTTACTACTTTTCAGTCATGTTCTTAAAGTATGTTTCTGTGTTTTTAATTTTATGTGTAGTCTGCATTTATTTTTAGAAAAAAAAACAAAAATATCAATCTAGTTTGTTGGTATCTGTTCTGGGAAACCAACTGGCTTGCTTGTGAGCCACCAAAGGCATAGGAGCCTAGGTTCCACCCAAGACACTGATTAACAAGTTATGTTTTGTTATGTTGTTATATATTCTACTTTTAATTGTGAATGAAAAGTTTTTTAGATTCAAAAATCAGAAGATATTGAAGGAGATACAAAAGAACAAGGTATGTAATTAATTACTTATCCTAAATTTACATTTAAACTTAGTTCGTGGAGTTATTCATTAACTCAACGAATTAAGTTCGTTGAGTTAAGTGTTAAGTCAATGAAACAATATTCATGCCTACTACAATTACTGTATTTACTGAAAAATCTTTTACATTGAGGACAATACAAAATGTAGGTATGGGGGGGAGGTAATTAAAGTAACATCCATGTAATTTTGTTAGTTAGAAGAATTAAAATAGTACTGCAAAAGTTCTATGGAAGTTGAAGTTGCTATAACTATCTAATAATTGAAACTACAAAATTTTTAAAGAATTGTAACTACTGAAATGTTATATTTATAATCTTATATAAGATGCTACCAATTTTACTAATACAAATCTAGATATAGTATCTTATGTTTTTGCTGAAATTTATGAGTGTAAGAATTTCACGATTTTAAAAAGAAATCAGAATGTTTAACTGAAACTCAGTAAATTATCTGAAATCCTAAAAGAGCTAAAATGCTGATTTTTGGATTAAAGGAAATACATATGATCAATGATACATTTAATTTGATTGATTAAACTTGTAGAATGATTTATGTGTAGATCTTATTAAATTACAAAAAAAGTATGAGCTTATTGATATGAATTCATATTTTCAGTAAATAATAAGAGCAGGAATATACGAGATTTGTGTTTTATTACATCTGTATTAATGAAATACGTACATATACTGTGTTGAAAAAAAAGAGAGGAAAAAAGAGAAATTTTGAGAGTTTATTAACTTGTTTGATCATGAGCCTTTTGTACTTGAGTAGATAGGTATGTAAGGATTGTTGACCTAAAAAAGGACTCTTTAAATCTGGCAACCTAAGATCCTGATCAAATCTGGGATTGTTGACTGAAAGCTCGATACATGGGTACACTAGAAAGCTCTTGTATGATTCAAGCTTATCAAATTAACTTTTAAAAGTACAAATATGCATATACTGTTTTGAAAAGATACAAGTGTTTTGTGAAATACAGATATCTTTTGAATCGAGTATATTTTCTGTTATCTAAAATTACTGAAGTATGAATCTAGATTAGACTTTTAAAGTTGTTTATTTAAGATACAATTCTTTATTCTACTTGTCTTAATCATATTGAATTGGATTGTGTTTTGATTCGAATGTACTTGAAATTTATTTTAGAAATCATATTAGAAAATTCAGGATGGCAGATGCTGAAAAGAAAAAAAATGATAATATACTTAACACCTATGTGATGCTGATATATTTT
Source organism: Cymodocea nodosa (assembly GCA_036874045.1). NCBI lineage: Eukaryota > Viridiplantae > Streptophyta > Magnoliopsida > Alismatales > Cymodoceaceae > Cymodocea > Cymodocea nodosa. The sequence continues at coordinate 1,587,332 of JAZBRI010000011.1, forward strand.
GTATGAAATTTACATATATTCTAAATATATTTGTAGGTTGAAGAGGAGAAAACAAAGTTAAAACAGATTACTGAAGCATACAGAATATCTATATAGTAATCTAAATTATGTATTTTGAAGAAGAGCGAAATGAAAAATTAAATCTAGCACTTTAGAAAGACTAATTAATTAGATCTTAGTTTGCTAAGGGACTAGCAAAATTTAAGTACAGGGGAAGTGTTTAGAATGAAAAAGTACATAATATTAATGGTTAAATGATGGTTAATTACATAATATTTAGCTTATCATATGATAATTAAGCCATTATGTTATAATTGCACTATTATATGCTTTAATGAAAGAATTTGCATAATTTCAAGGAATTAGCGTTAATTTAGTACATTTCTGAACTGTCGGTAAGTTGCTAGTTTTTAATTCTTTAGTATCTGAATTTTCTGTTATTTCGGAGAGTTATATTGCATGTACTAGACAGTTATGTTTTAAACACTAAAAGAATATTTAGGTGAACAGTAACAACTCGTTGAGTTAGTGTTCTTTTTGGTTAAAAGATCACGTGCCAACTCGTTGAGTTACAGGTTTAAAGGTATAAAAAGATCACATGAGAACTCGTTGAGTTAGCGAGTAAAAACCTTAAGTTATATATCTGAACTCGTTAAGTTAGATTTATGCACGTGTTGAATTTAAATGCTTTATTATGTCATGCGAGATGCACATGTTTAACTTGTTAAGTTAGCATAACTATACGCGTTGAGTTGCATGAATTCACACTAAGGTAACGCGTTAGGTTAGCAGCTTATTTCTTTATTGCACGTGTTTTATAGTTAAATCAACGAAGTAAGTCCGTTGAGTTATCTGTAACTCCACAGACCATTTATTTTCTAATATGCCACTATAGCGGTTACAGAAACAGGACATTCAAAGGAAAACCATGATTGCACGTATCATGCAGGAATTCACTCATGGAAGGAAGACGAAATCACCATCGTTGATATGAATAAAGGAAATCCAATCGATCATCTAAGTAGAAGCAATTACCACTAAAGAAATATAAAAGAAAAGGAGAAAAGAAGAAGAAGGGGTGGTTAGTGTGTGTGGAGGAGGACAAACCAAGCTATCTGCAGGTTGCGTTGGAAGTTCCCTGAAGTACCACACCAACCAACCACAACCATCACCACCATAATCACCAACCATCAAAGGTCTGTGGGGATACTTTCTTGATGTCAGGTTGATTCCGAGCCAAACATAGTGCCTAATAACCACTATGAGGAGTGATCGCGTTGCGGGAAGGGAAGCCATTTTCACCAAGCACCGACTCATATCTCAAGAGAACGTAAAACTTCTAGCCTTGGTTTTGGGTTGATGCCAGTATGCTGAAGAGGAGATCATCTTACAATTATGGACTCGCGATTCTATAGGGAGAGGAGGTAGAATTGTAAGTGATTAAGTTTTCAGTGGTGTAATTGCGTCGCATGTAGTGACAGAAGTTTTTACTATTGATAGATATTACTTTTACATTTCACCTTTCACCCATTTTCATGATCATATCAAAACAAAAATACCAAAAACAACTTATCTGTGTTTATAGTTAGTATTTGAGTGTTGTATTGTTTGTTTTGTATCGTGATTAATGTTATCATTGTCAGTGTTTTGAATGTTTCATGTTTGTTTAATTTAGAAAATAGAAAATAGTTTTACAGTTTACTGAAATTGAATCGTTCCTAATACTTAAAGATTTTAATGGTTATTGTTTGAAATATCTGAATGTTAGTGTTGTTGAATGATAAATCTAATATTAACTAGCATTAAAGAGCTTAATTGATGTTATTTACAATCTATGGAACCGTCCAATGGTTGGCCGAATTCATTTGTAAATGGTAGTATTAAACTGGATAGATAGCTTCATTGAGTTACTTTAATTCCACAAGGTTAGTCTGTTGAGTTAGCTATAACTCAACGGAGTGCTTACTGAATATATAAATTTCATTATTAAAAACGGAATAGTACACAATTCTACCTCAATTCTCTATGGGATCGACTTGTACTTGCACACAAATACAATATACATTGTGCACTTGTAGTTAAAATATAAATTGGAATTAATATCTAATTTGTGTGAAAGATTGTTTGTTGACTTCTAAAAAGGAATTACTGATAAGCGTAAAGATAAATTAACTAAGTTGCAAATGGAAGTTAACAAAGCAAACAAGTTTTCTAGCACCGTTGCTAGGGAACTAAACAAGTTTTCTAGTGCTACCTAAAAACCCAACTATGATGCTAATATATTTTGTATGTAATTTACATATATTCTAAGTATATTTGTAGGTTTAAGAGGAGAAAACAAAGTTAAAACAGATTACTAAAACATACAGAAAATCTATATAGTAATCTAATTTATTATTTTGAAGAACTAGGTGAAGAATTAATTCTAGCACTTTAGAAAGACCAATTAATTAGATCTTAGTTTGCTAAGGAACTAGCAAAATTTAAGTATGGGTGAAGTGTTTAGAATGAAAAAGTGCATAATATTAACGGTTAAATGATGGTTAATTACATAATATTTAGCTTATCATATGAGAATTAAGCCATTATGTTATAATTACACTATTATATGCTTTAATGAAAGAATCTACATAATTTCAAGGAATTAATGTTAATTTAGTATATTTCTAAACTATTGGTAAAGTGCAGGCTGTGAAATTCTTAAGTATTCGAATTTTTTGTTATTTCAGAGAGTTATGTTTAATGTACCAGGCAGTTATGTTTTAAAGAATATTTTATTATTTCCTGAAGTACACGTGTTAAAACCATAATGCATGACTTAAGTGGATTTTCGGTAAGTTATCTATTAACTATTTGAAATGCATCTAGGTATTGGATAGTTAGGTTCGTAAGTGTCTAAAATATTTGAATTTGTTAAGTTAGAATTATGCACATGTTGAATTTAAATGCTTCAGTATATCACGTTAGATGCACATGTTTAACTTGTTAAGTTAGCATAACTATACGCATTGAGTTACATGAATACACACTAAGGTAACACATTATGTTAGCAGCTTATTTCTTTATTGCATGTGTTTTATAGTTAAATCAACGAAGTAAGTCCGTTGAGTTATCTGTAACTCCACAGACCATTTAATTTCTAATATGCCACTTTAACGGTTACAAAAATAGGACAATCGAAGGAAAACCACAATTGCATGTATCATGCAGGAATTCACTCTGGAAGGGAGAAGAAATCACCATCGTTGATCTAAATGAAGGAAATCCAACCGATTATCTAAAGCAGAAGCAGCTACTACTGAAGAAATATAAAAGAAGAGGAGAAAAAATGAAGAAGGTGTGGTTGGCGGTGTGTGGCAGTGTGTGTAAAGGTGGAGGACCGCGCTAACTGCAGGCAGCGTCGGAAGTTCACTGAATCATCCACACCATCACCAACAATTCACCAACATTACCATAATCACCAACCATCGGAGGTCTGTGAGGATACTTTCCTGATGTCGGGTCGATTTCAAGCCAAACACGGTGCTTGACAACCATTGTGAGGAGTGATTGCATTGCGGGAAGGGAAGCCATTTTCACCAAGCACTGACTCATATCTCAAGAGATCATAAAGCTTCTAACCTTGGTTTCGGGTTGATGCCAGTATGCTAAAGAGGAGATCATCTTGCAATTCTAGACTCACAATTCTATAGGGAGAGGAGGTAGAATTCTAAGTGATTAAGTTTTCAGTGGTGTAATTGTGTAGCATGTAGTGACGGAAGTATTTATTGTCGATAGAGATTTTTACATTTCACCTTTCGCCCATTTTCATGAATATCTCAAAACAAAAATACCAAAAACAACTTATCTATGTTTATATTTAGTATTTAAGTGTTGTATTGTTTGTTTTATATTGTGATTAAAGTTATCATTGTCAGTATTGTGAATGTTTTATATTTGTTTGATTCAGAAAATAGCAAATAGTATTACAATCTACTAAAATCGATTTGTTCCAAATACTTAAAGATTCTAATGGTTACTATTTGAAATATTTGAAAGTTAGTGTTGCTTAATGATAAATCTAAAATTAACAAGCATTAAAGAGCTTAATTGATGTTATTTACAATCTATGGAACCGCCTAATGGTTGGCTGAATTCCTCTGTAAATAGCAGTATTAAACTAGAAAGATAGCCTTGTGGAGTTAACTTAAGTCTACGAGATTAGTTCGTTGAGTTAGCCATAACTCCACGAACTTAGTCCGTTGTGTTAATTGTAACTCAATAGAGTGATTACTGAACACATTAAGTATAATATAAAAAACGGAACAGTACACAATTCTTACTCAATTCTCTATGGGATTGACCTGTACTTGCACACAAATACAATATACACTGTGCACTTGTAGTTAAAATATAAATTGGAATTAATATCTAATTTGTGTGAAAGGTTGTTTGTTTACTTCTAAAAAGAAATTATTGATATAAGCATAAAGACAATTTAACCAAGTTAAAAATAGAAGTTAATAAATACAAGTTATTTGGTGTTGTTGCTTGGGAACCAAACAAGTTCTCTGGTGCTGCCTAAAGCAACCAAACAACCTTCAAAAGCTTTTTTCTTGTAAAACTTTTTTTGAGTTTTCTAAGTCTTCTTCTTCTAATTTGTCCTACTTTGCTTTTCATTTTTCCTTATAGGACAATCTTGAGAAAGATGTCTAGGTTTCTTGTAATTGTAACATACATACTTTCTAGATGAAGAATTCTTTTCATTTAGTGACTTGGACGTTGAGGGTTTGTCATTTCTGTTCCTTTGTTGTTTCCTATCTTTCCATGTTGTAGGATCGTTGTATCACAAGAGGGGGGGTGAATTGTGTCTTTAGTAATTAAGATTACCAATGGATAAAACAAGAGCACAAAACACTCTTAAATAAAATTCTATTCTTTATAAACTTTAAAGAAAGAATTTACAATATCTTTTCAGCTCAATTCCCTTCTTGACAGTTTTGATACAGTAATGTTCGATATACAATTCAAATAGAAAATGAAGTCCTTATTCAAAACTAATTTCGAATTGTATAAAACCTGATCTTTTTGCACATAGCTCATTTCCTTCTTTTTGCTTAGCTTCTGTATCTCTTCTTCTTCAATTGTCGAATTTCCAGACTTCTTGCGTTTGTAGCTTTTTCTCTAAAATTGCTTGGAATTTCAAACTTCTTCTGATGTTGGAGAATATTTCTGAATATGAATATTCAAACTTAACTTCTCAGTTAGGGATCTAGATTGAATATTTAGACTTGGTTTCTGAGATTGGGATCCTCTATTGTAATGTAGCTCATACTCTCTATTAGTAGTCGAACTATGTCTTCACATTCAACATATTCATCCACTTAATTCACAATCCACAATCCATGTTATGCAAAGAGAAGCGTGGAAAGAGAGAAGCTTGGACTCGTGGAGAAGAAAGAAGAAGACAAATGGAAAAGACGTGTGAAGCAAATGCAAAAACACCAAGGTTTAACGTGGTTCCCCAATTGGGTACGTCCACGGATGGAGCTCAACTGAATGATTCTCTAGGTGATCACAAAGGGATATAAGATTCAACATCAACTCTAAGCACACGTTGGGGGTCTATTTATAACATTTGTGTACCCCCAAGTGGCTAAGGACAAAACTACCCCTATGTGTAACAAACTAATTCAAGACACATAATAACAATCTCCACCTTGCCTTGAATTTACAAACTCCACCCAAAACCAAAACAAATTTCCATCTTCAAAAGACCCGAAGGGTCAACTATAAGCAAACACATTAAGTAAGTCTAAGCAATGCTTAAACTTGCTTTCAAGAACGCCTTTCGTAAACATATCGGTTGGATTGTCATGTGTGTTGATCTTCAAAATCTTCACGCGATCTTCTGTTCTAAGAAAGTGATAACGAACATCAATGTGCTTTGTCCTGTCATGAAACACATTGTCCTTCGTTAAGCTGATGGCATTGAGACAGTCACAGAAATTTCTACTTTATCATATCACAAACCAAAGTCTCCAAGTAACCCCTTCAGCCAAATACCTTCTTTTACAGCTTCTGTCATCGCCATATACTCAGCCTCTATGGTGGATAAAGATACAGTAGGCTGTAGAGTAGATTTCCAACTAATAATGGAATCTACCAATGTGAAGACATATCCTGTTAAGGATCTACGTTGATCAACATCACCTGCAAAATCTGAATCAGAATATCTAGCTACACTACAGTTATGTTTAACACCATAAATCAGTCCTACATCAGACGTACCATTCAAGTACCTAAAGATCCTTTTCACAGCCTGCCAATGACTCTTCCCTGGATTTGACATAAACTTGCTTACAACACTAAGAGGGTAAGCAAGATCTGGACGAGTACAAACCATGGCATACATAAGACTGCCAACTACCTGTGAATATGGAACTTTCTTCATGTACTCTTTTTCAGATGGCGTCTGAGGTGCCATAGCAACTGATAATCGCAGGTTCCTATCATAGGGCGTTCCGATGGCCTTGCTTGAAGCCATGCCAAACCTGCTTAAAATCTTCAGAACATAACTATGCTGATGGAGAAATAATCTTCCAATGTTCCTGTCACGATAAATCTCCATCCTAAGGATTTTACCTACCGATCCTAAATCCTTCATTGCAAATTTAGATTTCAATGTGTCTTTCAAAACCTGTATTTCATTGACATCTTTGGCTACAATCAAAATGTCATCCACATACAAGAGCAAGTAAACAAATTCTTCTTTAATTTGTTTAATATAGACACATGAATCAAAACTACTTCTAACAAAACCAACATCAATGATAAAAGAATCAAATCTTTTATACCACTGCTTGGGAGACTGTTTCAGCCCATACAAAGATTTCTGCAGCTTACAAACGAGGTCTGATCTACCTCTTTCTGCAAAACTTGTTGGTTGTTCCATCTAGATGTCCTCATCTAAATCACCATGCAAGAAAGTTGTTTTCACATCCAACTGTTCAAGTTCTAAATCCTTTACTACAACAATTACCAAAAGGACTCGAATGGAGGTTTGTCTAACTACTAGAGCAAAGACTTCATTGAAGTCCACACCCTCCTTCTGTGAAAACCCTTTTGCTATCAATCTTACCTTATATTGTATTCCAAGGTTGCCTTGTGTTCCTGATTTCTTTTTGAACACCCATTTGCAACCAACAATATTCTTGTCCTTGGGACGTTTTACCAACTCCCAAGTCCTATTCTTATGCAAAGATTGTAGTTCTTCTTGCATAGCTCCCAACCAATGTACGGCTTCTGGTCCGCTAACGGCAGCATCAAAACTAGGTGGGTCAGCATCCTCCACCTCACCAGCTACCTGTAGGGAAAAAGCGACCATATTATTGTAGCCATACCTCTATGGAGGGTGAACATCCCTCCTAGGATGATCTTTGGCAACACACCTTGAACGTGTGTCCTCAACAAATTCATCTCCTTGATCTTCTTCGAAAATCAAACGTTGATCTGTATCAACAGGAACAGACTGATCAGATATCAACGGTTGATTCAAATCAAGCTCCACCTACTCAGGAGTACTAGGTGGATTCAAAATAGTTGGGTTTTCTTTCTTGTGCATCAAAGAAACCTCATCAAAGGTAACATCCTTGCTATGAATGACCTTTCTTGTTTCTTTATCATATATCCTATATCCTTTTACTCCCATTCCATATCCCATAAATATGCCTTCCTTGGCTCGCGGCTCCAATTTACCCTGATTCACATGATAATACGTAGGACATCCAAATACTTTCAATTTGGAATAGTTAGTCGCTTTATCCATCCATACTTCAAAAGGGATCTTGTCGCCAATTGTATTGGATGGCGACCTATTCACCAAATAGGAGGCTGTGTTAACAGCTTCAACCCAAAAACATTTTTCCAACCCAGCATGAGAGAGCATACACCTAGCTCTCTCCAACAACATCCTATTAAGACGTTCTACAACTCCATTCTATTGTGGAGTTCCCCTGATAGTATAATGCCTAGTTATGCTTGCATCTATACAAAAAATGTCAAATTCATTTGAGCAAAATTCTAAATCATTGTCTGTTCTTAAGTATTTTACTTTCCTCCCTACTTGGTTTTCAACAATAGTCTTCCATTGTTTAAAGTTCTTGAAGGCTTCACTCTTATGTTTCATAATGAAAATCCAATTCATATGACTAAAGTCATCAACAATGGAGAGAAAATACTTAGAACATGCTGAAGAGAGTTGTTGAGACGGTCCCCAATAATTTGCATGGACATAATCCAACTTTCCCTTGGTAGAATGTTCTGCTCTTCCAAAGGAAACACGTTTTTGTTTCCCATAGATACAATGCCTGCATAAATCAATATCTGTAAAGATATGACCATCTAACCTACCAAGCGTACTAAGCTTCTGCATTCCCTTTAGGCCCAAATGTCCTAACCTGGAATGCCAAATAGTTGACATAGACTGTTGATCACTTATTGTCGTAGCTACCGATCCAATAATAGGTTTGCCCTAAAGAATGTATAAAGGTCTATCCTTGATTCCCTTCATTACTACTAGGGAACCTTTCAAAATGTGAAGTTTACCTCCTCCACCTGAAAAACTAAAACCTTTCTAATCAAGAGCCATTAGCGAAATAAGGCTCTTGCCTAACCTTGGCACATGCTAAACATTCTCCAAGACTTTGATCGTCCCATCATGCATCCTGAATCTGACAGATCCAACACCTGTCCTGTCACAAACATCATCATCTGCTAAAGTGACCTGTCCACCATCTACCTCCTCATATCTATGGAAATATTCTCTATTGGGAGTCATATGATGTGATACACCAGAATCCATAATCCAACTCTGATTAGAGTAGACACTACAGCATATAGTAAGGGAGAAATCACAATCAGAGCCTGAGTCTCCATTTTCAATGACTGTTGCATTTCCCTTGATCTTCAATTTAAGGCAGTTTACCTTCTAATGCCCCTTTTCCTTGCAATAATTGCAAGTGTCCTTGGAAATTCTACCTTTGGACTTACTTCTGCCTCTGCGCTTGTTGTCTTTTCTACTTTTCCGTCCTCTAGACTTTGAATAATGCACTGTCAAACCTGATCTGCTAGCATCATTGCTACCATGTGTAGCCAAATGTCTCAATTCTTAGGAGTGAAGACTCGATCTTACCTCCTCCAAAGTAATAGAATCTTTGCCAACCACAAAAGATTGCACAAAATTCTCAAAGGAGAGAGGGAGAGATACCAATAAGATGAGAGCAGCATCCTCATCTTCCATAGTAACACCAATGTTCCTAACTCCATGAGAATGGTGTTGAGCTGATCCAAATGTTTCTTCAATGGTGTACCTTCCTTCGTTCTTAGAGAGAACAACCTTTGCTTCAACAACAACTTATTCGTAAGAGACTTAGTCATATATAGAGATTCTAACTTATTCCAAAGACCCAAAGCTGTATTTTCATCTGCTACCTCAATGATTATCTCATCTGATAAACATAGCAAAATAGTCGAATGTGCCTTCTCCTCTTGCTGTTCAAATTTGGTAGACTTCTTATCTAGGGTTGTCTCCACATTTAAGGGAGTCCAAATACCCTGCTATTTCAAAAGTGCTTTCATCTTAATCTACCACAAACTAAAGTTGTTCTTGCCGTTGAACTTTTCAACTTTCAAGGCTGAAGATGCCATGATAGTAGTACAACACAAACACAGCAAGCAAATACCAAATAATTCGGACAACAAATAAGCACAAAATTTGTTATCCCAAAGCTGCGGATGAATCTTTCATTCAAAATATCCCAACTAACAAATGCAGCTACCAAATTCAAAAGATCACTCGCAAAGAATCCAAAACAAACAAAGATGAGCCAAGATCACACGTATTATCTCAAAATTCCCAAAAAACTTCAAAGAATTCCAAAGAACTGCTAAAGAATTCCAAAGAACTTCAAAGAATTCCAAAGAATTACTAAAGAATTCCAAAGAACTGCTAAAGAATTCCAAAGAACTGGCCACACTTGATCTACCAAAAAGGCTGAAAAAGAATTCCGCAAATCACAACAACAAACTTCAAAAGTTATGAATGGAATTCTTACTACTCGTTTCACCAACATGGAAACGACAGATGACCAAGTGCATGTTGTCAGCTTCAAGATCGCAGACATCGAATAAGAATTCCAACCACGGATGCTTTGTCACGAACACAAGTCACGAACAAAGATCGCGTGAGCAAACCGCAAGCACTGGCGTCGAACAAAGAACGCAAGCGTTGATACGTGAACGCTGGCGTCCTGCAGAACGCAAGCAATCACGCACGGGCGCTGGTGCAAGCAATGACGCAGACCAATGCACGCAGGCGGTAGCATCGGGCGAAGACGTGAGCGGTTGCGTGCGGGCGCTGGCGCGAATGAAGACACAAGCAAATACGCCCGGGTGCAGGCGCGGGCAGAGACGTCGACATTCGTGCGGGCAAGAACGCGGGCGAATGCACGTGGACGTTGGCACGGGCGGAGACGCGGACATTCGCGCGGGCAAGAACGCGGGCGAATGCACGTGGACGTTGGCGTGAACGGAGACGCGAACGATCGTGCGGGCAAGAACACAGGCGAATGCGCGCATTGGGTGTAGGCGTTGAGTGTTGGGCCCGAGCGTCAGGAGTGGGCGTTGGGGGCAGGTGTCGGGCGTTGGGCGCGGGCGTTGAGCGCAGGCGTTGGGCCGAGTGTCGGGCGCGGGCGTGGGCGTCGGCTCGTGCGTTGGCCAAGATCTTTCTTTTCTTCTTTCAAACCTAATTCACGACCAACTCCTCAAGCTTCGCTCTGATACCACTTGTTATGCGAAGAGAAGCATGGAAAGGGAGAAGCTTGGACTCGTGGAGAAGAAAGAAGAAGACAAATGGGAAAGACGTGTGATGCAAATGCAAAAACACCAAGGTTTAACGTGGTTCCCCAATTGGGTACGTCCACGGATGGAGCTCAACTGAATGATTCTCTAGGTGATCACAAAGGGATACAAGATTCAACATCAACTCTAAGCACACGTTGGGGGTCTATTTATAACATTTGTGTACCCCCAAGTGGCTAAGGACAAAACTACCCCTATATGTAACAAACTAATTCAAGACACATAATAACAATCCATAATCCACGTACTAATTTTTTCTTTAATCCAAATTACTACCTTTTTGAATTTCCACTTTCTCTACTGTCTTTTTGAATTTCCACGATCTCCACTCATAGATTCACGAAAACTTTATCTTCCTAGAGTTTTGTGGAATATCTTTTAAGTCTTCATTTTAGTCGAACACTTATCCTTTAAGTCTTGTAAAAACTCGAACACTTATTTGTAACTCTTCGAGTTTTTGCACCAGCAAAACATGTGATTGAACATAGAAAACTTATCTGTATGTTAGTCATTTTATAAAACTTGAACAGTTATCTATCCATGCATACAAAAACTCGAACAGTTATTTAACTCTTCGATTTTCATTACTGAATGCACATGGAAAACATGTGACAACTTAAAACATTAAAAGCACACATGTAGATAATTTAACTATACGAGTTTTTAACATAACTCTTCGACTAAATCGAAACATTAACTATCCGAAAGTTTAACTGTGAAATGCTAACTATCCAAAAACTTTAACTATTCGAAAACTGTAACTATCCAAAAGTTAACTATCCAAAATATTAAATGAAACTTTGCGATAACTTGTCAACATTTAATTACGTGACTATTATACTTAGAAAATATTATTTAGACTTATTTAAAAACTTTAATAAAGTATTCATCATCAAAACAAAATTCTTAACAATCTCCCCCTTTTTGATGATATTAAAACCTAATAAGTCAAATAATCTATCTTCTCCCATTTTTTGGCATTATAAAAAAGTAAATAAAATGTAACGAAGAAAAACTTGCTAAGTATATATCGTTTAAAAAGACTTTTTTTTTTTTAAACATGCATAATTTTCGTGGATAAGAATAAACTATTTAAATAAAACTATTTTAAACATAAACTATCAAAAACAAGTATATGATCATTAAATATAGTCAACAGTTTACATAATGCGATTGCTTTACATAAGTAATTTTGGACAACAAAATACAATAAATAAAACATGCAATACATAATTTGTTTAATCACAAGCCTATTTGTCTACGAAAAATATTGATCAGAGTATTTGAAATTTGCCTTGTAATTTCTATACTTACTATGTTGATCTGATCAACTATTCCTTGATCTAAATCAGTTTCTGAAACTTGTGACGGGTGCTGTAAAAATTCAGTATTTATGTCTGTATGTGTACCTGTATTTGTATTTGTATGTATACTTGTATGTGTATTTGTATGTTGCTATTGTGCTGAAAATTGTGTCGACTGTTGCTGTTGTGATTGAGTTTGCTAATCTTGTTGTTGTTGTTGCTGTCGAATTATAGGTGCATCTGCTTCTTGGTATTTTTGTAGTTCCTTTGTAGAGAAAGATCTTGATTTAATCTTTCCTATGGCCAAGGTGTAATATTTGTTTGACTTGACACAATTCTCAAAAGTGTATCACCATAAAATAATTTACTCTACAAGTTTAAGATATGAGAAACAAAAATATCATACCAGTTCACCTATATATGGTTAATTAATGCATATGTAACATAAAGACAGCATCTGCCAACCTCTACACCATGACCAAACCCCTAAAAGAGTGAAGCATGCAGTATTTTTGCAATAAAACGTACTTGGCCATTTAAATCATTTAGTAATCTCATTGGATTGTTGGTAGTCGGATCTTTGGCTAAACTTTTAATGTCCCATCCCAACTGATAAACCTATTTTCTTTCTAATAATTTAACTCCTTCATTTTTCAGACCGAGTACTTGATAAAGTAATTCTAGAGTTAAATATATATCATAGTCTTGTATATTGGAAACAGGAATATCTTCTTCCACTGTTAAGTTTGAGTAAAAACAACTTATAATTTTTGGTATAACTAGATGGCTTGGCTATTGTAGAAGTAGAGTCAACAAGCCTTGAAATGCAAACATTTCTCGTATATGTGCTATCCTTTCAAACTTAATTGGTCTTGAATATAAAAATGTAAAAGTTTTATATGTCTAAAATTTTTCATAACAGGAACTATTTCTAAACCATAACAATGTATTTTCGTCTAAATTTTGTTCAAGATTAGGTATTTTCCTGTCATGATGTTTTGAACTGGGACTTGTGTCAACATTATCAGTAGCATCTATATTTTCAGAACTTTCAGAACTAGTGGAATTTCTATCAAAGCTAGTATAAATGTCTAAAATATCTATTATTGTCGTATCAATAATCTACTGAATTTTCTCTATTTGTACGTCTTGAAACATATTAGTATCAACAGTCTCTATATTATTCTGTCTATCAACAACATTTATGTCGATAATTGTGTTAGAACCCGAGTATTTTGATAATGCAAAACCTATGTGAGGTAACATATTGTATTTCACAGTTAAGTCAGTGCAGCATTAGATCAGAAAGCAGAAAGAACAGATTCCATGCAAATGAACAGATGGAGAAGTTTCCAGATAATACTGTCCTAAACTTACAGAAAATCGGATAGTTACAGGTCCGAAAAGTAAGTTTAAAACAGCAGCAAAACTATCAAACAGTTAGAAGAATAACTATCCAAAATTGTAAAGCCTTCGGAGAGTTATTTGATCAGACAGTTAAGGGGATTGAATGATCGGATAGTTAAGAAGTTAATTATCCGGAAGCTTAAAGGACTTTTCGGAGAGTTACAGGTATAACTATCCAAAAGTTAAGTCATTCAATAAACCACGTGCAGAAATACAGAACGGAAGGACTTGTCGAAGAGTTAGATAACTATCCGAGTTTTCTTTTCAGAGAGTTAGATAACTATTTGAGTTTTTCGGTAAGTTACAGGCATAACTTTCTAGAACTTAAGTCATTTTATTACGCACGTGCAAAATGGAGAAGCCGGCAATTGAAAGCTTAAAGGAAAAAATCGGAGAGTTAGAAAGATAACTATCCGAAATTTCAAGAGAGTTTCGATGAGTTACAGTTTAACTATCCAAAACTTAAGTCATTGAATTTTCCACGTGTAGAATTCTAGATAGATGCTCAAATGGGTTTTCGGAGAGTTAGAAAGATAACTATCCAAAATTTCAAAAGAGTTTCGGTGAGCTACAGTTTAACCATCCGAAACTTAAGTCATTGAATTTCCCACGTGTAGAACTCTAGAGAGTGGCTCATATAAGTTTTCAGAGAGTTAGAAAGATAACTATCCGAAATTTCAAAAGAGTTTCGGTGAGTTATAGTTTAACCATCCGAAACTTAAGTCATTGAATTTCCCACGTGCAGAATTCTAGAGAGTGGCTCATATAAGTTTTCGGAGAGTTAGAAAAATAACTATCCGAAATCCTGAAGCATTTCTGTGAGTTACAGGGATAACTTTCTGAAACTTAAGTCAGCCCTTTATGCACGTGCTAAATTAATGCAATCGGCAAGTATATAACTGTTCGGTAAGTTACAGTTATAAGTATCTGATTGGATGACAGCTCACATTTAAATATTTTGGAATCCTACCTAGCAAAAAAGGTTAAGTGATCTTTCGGTGAGTTATAGAAATTCTTCGGAGAGTTACATAGCTAACTATCCAGAAGAACAGGAAAATCGGTAAGATATCTTGAAACGATTTTCTCAACGGTCACTTGCCGTATTGGGACTTGAGGCTAATCAATTACAGTAGAATACATCCGTTGGAGAGAAATATGATCGTTGTACATATCAAGTATATATACAAAATACAAACAATGGAGATACTTAGAGAGCTATACTCCAAATTCCATTTACACTCAAGTTTGCAAATAGTGAAGCATATTCCAAAGATCTACTGCAGAAAAAGCTCTATGCGCAAAACTCTGATTGAAGGATTAAAGTTGTTGGTTCGTAGTTTCAACCTGAAAGCTACATATAGTGTTGGTTTGAGTTTCGACCTGAAAACTCTAGAGGTTGGTTTACTAAAGTTTTTACCTGAAAACTTCTGTGTAGTTGGTTTTTGCTTTGACCTGAAAGCAAGTGTGTAAGTGTTGAAACACTTAGTGAAGCCCAAGTGAATCTTGGGGGTGGAGTAGCCAATTTGGTGAACCACCTAAAAATTTTGCTGTGTTTCTTATCTTTGTTGATTTGCATTCTCTTAGTTTCAGTTCATTTCATTTCTGTTGAATCATTCGATTCAACATCAAAAGAATTTTAAAACTACACACAATCACCATTCACCCCCCCTCTGGTGAGCCTATCGATCCTAACAAATTGGTCTATATAACAATTGTCTCTATATGAAAAAATGTTCTATATCTGTCTATGTAATAGAATCATCTTGTATTTCTGAAACTTCTGTAATTGAGACATTAGCAATGTTATATTCTATTTGTAACTATGTAGTTTGTTGATTATATACATTTATCAACAAGTATACTGTATATTGTAACAGACATAACCACACGTATAAACTATAGTATAAGCAACTATACCAAACATCAAAAGTTTCTATCCAATATACAGTAAGATGAAGAATAGGTGTACATTCCTCTTCAGATGAAATATCATCAAAATTCATAGACTTAGTGTCTATGTCATCAAAAATATCATCAAGATTGATATCATCTATATATATATCATCAAAATTTCCTACATGTTCTCTTTCTATAGGAAAAAAATGTGGGCTTGCAGCATGATGTGAAAAACTATCCATTATATTAAAATAAACATTATGCACTAATGTAACATAATAACTTAGAGTGTATGCTTATAATCTGATATTTGTCACATTTGCTGGGATTCCTGAAACAAAATCCTGTCCAGCTTGTGCAATGGAACATAGTTTTCCATTTTTCAAGGATTCTTCTCTTTGCTGCAATATGCCTTGTACACCTGTAGTTAGTCCAAAATATTCTAATGTCTTCTTCTTTTTCTGACTATATGTCTGCAATGTTTTTGGTTGTTCAAGAGGTTCTAAAATTTCCTTAATTTCTCCTATTAAAGGCACCTGTGGTCTTGATGGTCCTTCACCATGATGCCTAGGTTGTAATAATGGAATATAGAGTTTTAAGCTCTCAACCTCTGCCATTTTTAGTTGATAAACTTTTTGTCCTTCACTTTGAAGGCCCATTTTCCAAATGGCAATTTTCTATTCATCAATAAATTGTTGAATGTCATCTAAACAGCTAGGGGAAAATAATGTTGGGAATACAAAGACTCTAATTTCCTGATGGCATTTTCTATCATTGGTCCCCATTTCTTTCCATAATAAGTGATAGATTGTACCGATGTTTTAGGTACATGTCCAGAACTTGTAACAACCGCAGGGTTAGGTTGTAAAGTTTGTTTCCATAGTTGTAACGTGGAAAGTTTGGTCTGTTTTAGTCTAAACTGTGTTTCAACATAATTTCAAATAAATTTCCAACAGAAATTTTTCTCGTCTTGAACAGCTTTTCTAATTTCATGTAGTACTTCACTAGAAAAAGTATACCTTGAGTAAATGTCATTGATCTCACTTTCTATCTTCTGAAGTTCCATCTCTCTTTTTTGCACTTTCGTCATTCTACCATGTCCTTGTCCACATCCTAACATTGTCGATTAATCTTCGTTGTTCACTGTAGAACTTAGTGGAAGTAAAGATTGTGAAACTAGGGTTTTACCAAGGTAGAAACACGAAAGGTTGTTAGTAAAACATTTATAACTCTTCAAGTTTATAAATGGATAAATGGATTCAATCATTGAAATCATAAATATAAGATCCGTTACTGATAAATAACTCGAATGCTTACAATAGCTATACGAGTTTTACAACTAACAAAAGTAGAAGACTTAGCGTAATTGTTCATGTAAAGAAAATAACTATTGGCTAAGTAGAAAATGAGAAAACTCGAAGACTTATGATAACTATTCGAGTTTTATGAGCAGTAAAGCACATAACTATACGACAAACTAGAATAGTTATTGTCAAATATTAAGTCTTTCATAAAAATATAATAATATTAAGTTACCTGTACTAGTTTCTTGGATGGATATGCAAAAAAGTCGAAGACTTAAGCATAACTGTTTGAGTTTCAACATGAGACAGAATAAAGCAATTAAATTCAATACGTGCATAATTGTAACTTAAGAAGTTTAGATATTTCAGATACTTGCAAACCTAACTATTCGATGTTCAGATGCATTTTAGAGAGTTACCAGATAATTTACTGAACATTCACTTAAGTCATGCATTAAGGTGTTAACATGTGTATACCAAGAAATAATAGAATATTCTCTAATTGTTGAAAAATATTCTCTAAATGTCCGGTACATGTAATATAACTTTCCGAAACAATAGAAAATTCGGATACTTAAGAATTAAAAAGCCTGTAATTCACCGATAGTTCAGAAATGTACTTAAATAATGTTAATTTCCTAAGATTATGCAAATTCTTTCATTAAAGTATATAATAATTCATAATGGTTGAATTCTTATATGATAAATTGCTCCCCCTACATAAATGTAGTCTAGAGAATCTTTGGCGTACTTAAACTGGGTTGCCAAGCCCCAATAGATTTGTTATTAAAGTCCAAGAGTAGCTGACTTAAGTTGGTTGCTAAGCCTTAAATAGATGTGTCATTTAAGTTCAAAATCTAGCATACTAATTTTTTCTTTAATCCAAATTACTACCTTTTTGAATTTCCACGATCTCCACTCGTAGATTCACCAAAACTTTATCTTCCTAGAGTTTTGTGGAATATCTTCTAAGTCTTCGTTTCAGTCAAACACTTATCCTTTAAGTCCTGTAAAAACTCGAACACTTATTTGTAACTCTTCGAGTTTTTGCACTTGCAAAACACGTAACTAAACAAAGAAAACTTATCTATTCGTTAGTCATTTTATAAAACTCAAACAGTTATCTATCAATGTGTATAAAAACTCGAACAGTTATCTAACTCTTCAATTTTCATTATTGAACGCACATGGAAAACATGTGACAACTTAAAACATTAAAAACACACGTGTAGATAACTTAACTATACAAGTTTTTAGCATAACTCTTCGACTAAATCGAAACGTTAACTATCCAAAAGTTTAACTGTGAAATGCTAACTATCCGAAAACTTTAACTATTCGAAAACTATAACTATCCAAAAGTTAACTATTCGAAATATTAAATGAAAATTTTTGATAACTTGTCAACATTTAATTACATGACTATTATACTTAGAAAATATTATTTAGACTTATTTAAAAACCTTAATAAAGCATTCATCATCCAAACAAAATTCCTAACACATGCTTTCTTGAATTTCTTAGTTAGCAAAATCAAATCCTTGTCAGAATTAGTTGATATTTTAGAATCTGAATTAATTTTGAAGGCTATTTCTTTCTTCATTTTTAATTTATTGTGACTTAGTGAATCATTTAATTGAACTTCATAAGCAGTTAAATTTCCTATAAGTTTATTTATAATATAAACATTTAGGTCTCATTATTCTTCAATTGATGCCACTATCTAAGACCATTTAAAACTTAGGGATCTGAAAATTTTTCTCACCAAATCCTTCTGTTCAAAATTCTTTCCTAAGCATTTTAAAGAGTTTATGATATCTAGGAATCTGGAAAATATCTCAGAAATACTTTCATTTTCATACATCTTAAAGAGTTCATACTTATGAATTAAAATATTAATCTTAGTCTCTTTAACTTGAGAAGTACTTTCATATGAAACTTCTAATGCATGTCATACCTCATAAGTAGATTTATATGCCAACACTTTATTGAACTATTCATAACTCAATGCACAAAATAAGATATTTAAGCCTTTTGCATTTAGAGTTTCATTTTCTTTTTCAATAACTGTCCAAGTATTATAAGGAGTAGTTAACAAATTATATGGTTTAGAAATCATGAACCACAACTTGTGATTTATACTTTGAAGAAAGACTATCATCCTATATTTCTAATATTCAAAATGTATTCCATCAAATAAAGGAGGACGATTAAGATTTTGACCTTCATACAAAGAAATATTATCATTTCCAATAGCTATCTTATCTTAGATTTTTCAACTTATAAAATTTTAAATAATTTAAAACTTTCATAAACAACTTGAGCCTAAAATCAATAAAGTTAAATGTATGCTCAGATATTAATTTTTGTTTAAAAGTAGGAAGGTAGAATAAGCTCTAATATTAATTAAGTTGGTATCGATTTTATATCAAAGATTATTAACTAGCTTTGATACCACTTGTAAGATCAAATGGCTACACAAGAGGGGGGTGAATTATGTTTTTCAACATATTTAAGTATAATTGAAACTTCAAGATTAAAAACAAGTCGAGACACTATTTTAATCAAATCATTTTATTCAAGGTTTCAATTACAATATACAATTCAATTCTCCTTAGAAATTGTAGATGTAATTATATAATGATATCATGTTTCATCTAATCAATTTCATAACTACAAACAGAGAAAATTAATTTGCAGAATTTAAAACATTTCTCCCTGTTTGAGATTTTTCTTCTTCTTCTTCTTCTTCTTCTACAATTCTTCAATGACAAATATCTGACTTTCTCTACTTCAACGAATTTGCTTTCTTTTGATTCTTCAAATCTTTAGTGACATATTTTTGACTTTCTCTTCTTCATTGAATTTTCTTCCATTTGAGAGTTTTTCCCTAGAGAGGTATTTTGATCCCTGAAAATATATTTCGTTTGGTGTGCAGGGATAATTGATCAACGAGAATTCTATGCCTTTTATACTGTATCTTCATTTCATACATATCTTCCATGTTTAACCACAATCAATTTTCCACTCTTCACATCTTCTCTTTTTCCTTCATCGAAATACACATGTTTTGACTCACATTTTTCTTTCAAATTTTCTTTAACCATCGATCTTGGATCTTTGAAAATTTTCTTGCAAAATAAACTTTCTCATCCAAAATTTTTCATTAAGTGTAATAACAAGTTGTTATGTTAATGTTAACTAAATGAGTAAAACAAATTGATTTATAACTTAACATATCTAACTTAGCAAGTTCATCATGTGCCAAATCATGTGACAAGTACTTTAGCTAACTCAACGAACTAAGTCTATGGTGTTATGCTAACTCAACAAACTAAGTCTGTGGTGTTATGCTAACTCAACGAACCAACTTAACCTGTCTTTCGGAAGGTTAAATGATAACTCACCGAAAAGTGTTTAAGTATCAGATAATTAAGTTTTCTATGTACCCGAAATATCTTTTTACCATAAAACTAGTGAGACACGTGTCATGACCTAAACTATGACTTAAGTTATCTTTCGAAAGGTTAGATGCTAACTCACTAAAAATAGTTTGAGTTTCGGATAGTTACGATTGTAAGCCTCCGAAAATCCTAATAACTCACCAATCTAGTAATATATAAACGTTTTTACAATAAGGTATTTACCACATGCAATAATAATAACTTTAAGTTTATAACACTAACCTAACACGTTGCCTTAGTGTTCAATATAGCAACTTAATGCGTTTAGTTATGTTAACGAGTTAAACATGTGCAACTCACATGATACAAAATAACATTCGTGACTTTTAATTTCACCACGTGCATAATACTAACTTAATGAGTTCTTCTCTTCATTTTATCCTTTTGCTCACTAACTTAACGAGTTTTCATGTGACTTATTTTAACCTTTAAGCCTATAATTCAATGAATTCTCACGTGGCCTTTATACAAATAACTCACTAACTCAACGAGTTGTCTTCACGTGCACTGTACATGATATAGAAATGTAACTTTAAAATATATCATGCTTTACAATAAAAACACACGTTAACTTAATGTTTAGTTAAATGAAAAGTTAGTATAACTTAACGACTAGTTACTTAACTTAGCATAATTTCAGATCCATTACAAATAAGTATTTATATCAGTAAACTTTTTCTATATTAATTGATGTTCTTAATTTACTTTTACAAACAATAGTAATTGAGTAAACATGATTACATTCGTTTAGCACACATCATCAAAACAAAATACTCAACACTTAAATATGAAGAAAATTGATCAAAAATTTTTAAATCCCTATTTTCAAATAACTTAGCATGATTTTTTTGAAAATTCCTTTTGGGGCTTTTGCATCATGTGTTATTATTTATGTGTTGTATTTCATCTACTTGCATAGATTTTTCACCTTTCCTAATCACATAGGGTGTTGAGTATTTTGTTTTGATGATGTGTGCTGAATGAAAAATAATCATATTTGCTCAATTACTATTGCTTGTGAAAGGAAATTAAAGTATATCAATTAATACAGAAAAAGCTTATTGATATAAATACTTGTCAGTATTGGATCTGAAATTGTACTAAGTTAATAACTAGTCGTTTCGCTGCATTAATTTCTCATTTAACAAAACGTTAAGTTAACGTGTGTTTCTATTGAAAAGCAAGATATGTTAGGACCTTAAGGCTTACGAGAGGGGGGGTGAATGGTAATAATTCGTTTCTTAACCTTTTAGAAGTAATCTAATGTAAAGAGATAGCAAGCACGCAATAAAAGAATTCACATAGAGATTTTTAGGTGGTTCACCACTAGCGGCTAGTCCACCCCCAAGGGATACTTGGGCTTCACTAAACTCTTGCAAACTTACAATCACTTGCTTTAAGGTTTAAGCAAGAACCAACCAACCATTCACTTGAGCTTCCTTGTCGAAGCTTCAATCAATCCTTTCTCTAAAGTTTTGATCCATGTACTTCAGTAAACACTAGCTTGTGAACAACAGAGTTGAGTGCGTGATGAGCTTCTGAACTTCAGTCTGTAAATGTTGAAGATGATTTGATCTCTGAAGCTTTTCTTCTGTTGAGCTTGGTGTAAGTGTGTATATGAGCAAAAAGCTATCTACATCCGTTGTCTGTATCTTGTATATATACCAAACATGTGTAACGATCATATTTTCTTCCAACAGATGTATTCTACTGTTCTTGATTAGACTTCAGTCCCAAATACGGTAAGTTACCATTCAGAAAGTTATTTCAAGATGTCCTTCCAATTTTCTTAACCTTTCAGATAGTTAGCTGTGTAACTCTCCGAAGAATATCTGTAACTCACCGAAGGATCACTTAAAACTTTCTGCCATGTAAGATTCTAGAATATATACTGCAAGCTATCATTCAATCAGATACTTATTACTGTAACTTACCGAATAGTTATTTAACTGTCGGATAGTTGGCTACAGTAACCCTCCATTTACTTTCTGATTGCTTTAATTCAGCACCTGCATAAAAGACTAACTTAAGTTTCAGATGGTTATCCCTATAACTCACCGAAACGCTTCAAGATTTCGGATAGTTATCTTTCTAACTCTCCGAAAACTTATTTGAGCTTCTCTTTGGAATTCTGCACATGGGAAATTCAATGACTTAAGTTTCAGATAGTTAAACTATAACTCACCGAAACTCTCTTGAATGTTCGAATAGTTATCTTTCTAACTCTCTGAAATCTTATATGAACTTTTGTCTGGAATTCTGCACGTGGGGAATTCAGTGACTTAAGTTTCGGATAGTTAAATTGTAACTCACCGAAACTTTCTTTGAAATTTTTGATAGTTATCTAACTCTCTGATTTTTCCTTTTAACCTTTTGACTACCGGCTTCTCCATTCTACACGTGCGTAATAGAGTGACTTAAGTTCTGAAAAGTTATACCTATAACTCACCGAAAAACTCGAATAGTTATCTAACTCTCCGAAAAGAGAACTCGGATAGTTATCTAACTCTCCGACAAGTCCTTTAAGCTTCCTTTCTATATTTCTTCACATGATTAATTGAATGACTTAACTTTTGGATAGTTATACCTATAACTCTCTGAAAAGTCCTTTAAGCTTTCGGATAGTTAACTCCTTAACTATCCGATCATTCAATCCTTCTTATCTTGAGAAATACAATTCTTAACTATGTGATTTTCTATAGTAGCACATTTTGAGATTTATTGCAATCTATTTGCTACTTAGGATTGCCTGCCTTCTGATCTTTTACTACACTGACTAATCCTGAGAAATACAATTTAAAACCTCACATTGATTTTTGCATTATCAAAATCTAGAGGTCCTTTCAATCTCCCCCTTTTTGATAATGGCAAAAACCTTACAATGTATTACATGTATTTCTCTCACTATATATCTATACAGAAAAGCACACGAGGAATATAGAATAATTTAAATTTAAAGACTCCCCCTGATTTTCTGAAATCACTCCCCCTGAATTTCTCCCCCTACTTTACTGCAGCTTTGCTTACCAAACTATGATATTTCTTCCCCTTTTTTGCCAATTGTCAAAAAGAAGTGAGAAGTTAGATACTGAGTTGGTGGAGCAATTATAGCCAAGTTTCAAAATGTCTAAGTTGCCGCAAAACAAAGATGTTATTAGAACAAGCTCCTAGTTGTGAGCATGGATATGAAATTATAAATCATATAAAGAACAAATCCCTAAATTTTGTCTAATATGATTAAATGCAGCTTCAGATAATGGTTTGGTGAAGATATCTGCAAGTTGTTCTTTAGTAGAGACATATTCTAAGGAAATATGACCTTTTTCAACACGGTCTCTTAAAAAGTGGTGTCTAATCTCGATATGTTTTGCTCTAGAGTGTAGAACTGTATTCTTGGAGAGATTAATGGCACTATTGCTATCACAGTAAATAATGGTATTTTGAAAATTAAGCTTATTATCTGCCAGAGTTTGTTACATCCATAAGATTTGTGCACAACATAGGCCTACTACCATATATTCAGCTTCAGTGGTGGATAGAGCTATAGAATTTTGTTTCCTGCTGAACCAAGAAACAAGTGAATGACCAAGCAACTGACATGTCCCACTAGTGCTTTTTCGATTTGATTTGCATCCTGCATAATTTGCATCACTGTATCCTGCTAAAGTCAATTGATTCTGTGAAGAATAAAATAAGCCAAACTCTTTGGTACCCTGTAGATATTTAAATATACGTTTAACTAATTTTAAGTGTGATGCTTTTGGAGAGGCTTGATATCTTGCACAAGTACAAACACTAAACATTATATCTGGTCTAATGGTTGTTAGATACAGAAGTGATCCGATCATACCTCTGTATTTTTTTTGATCTACTGGAATGCTAGAAATGTCCTTATCAAGTTTTTCATTTGAGTTCATAGGAGTACCTACTGCTTTGGATTTATCCATACCAAACTTTAAGAGAATCTCTTTGCAAAATTTTTCTTGATTCAAGAAAATATCATGCTGAAGTTGATGAATTTGTAATCCTAGAAAGAATTTTAATTCTCCCATAAGGCTCATCTCAAATTCATTCTTCATTAAGATTTGAAAATCATGACATAGTTTCTCATGTGCGGCACCAAAAATGATATCATCCATGTAGATTTGAATAATCAACATATGAGAACTTTTAGATTTGATGAATAAGGTGTTGTCTGTAGTTCCTATGTTAAATTGATTCTCAAGAAGGAAACTCTTTAGTTTATCATACCATGCACGTGGTGCTTTCTTCAAACTATATAGAGCTTTATTCAGTTTTTATACATGGTTTGGATTTTCTTCATCTTCAAAACCTAGTGGTTGTTCTACATATACTTCTTCTTGTAGAATGCCATTAAGAAATGCACTTTTAACATTCATATGATAAAGCTTGATTTTCATACTGCTTGCAAAGGCAAGTAACATTCCAATTGCTTCAAGTCTTGCAATAGGTGCAAAAGTTTCTTCATAGTCAATCCCTTCCTATTGGTTGTATCCCTGAGCAACAAGTCTAGCTTTATTTCTGATAATACTATCATTATTATCAAGTTTATTCTTAAACACCCATTTAGTACCAATAATTGATTTTTCGATAGGCCTTTCAATCAAGTTCAAGACTTCATTTTTCTTGAACTGATTTAGTTCCTCTTGCATGGCCATGATCCAGTATTCATCATTGCAGGCATCTTCAACTATTGAAGGTTCAAGTTCAAACACAAAAGCACAATAATTACAAATATTTTGAATTTTGCTTCTTGTTTGAACACCTTGATTTATATTCCCAATAATTTGTCCAATGGAATGTTCAGACTTTGTCTTCCATGCTTTTTCTGTCTCAATAGGTGTAGGCAGTGTTGAACTATCCTTTTTCTAAGGAATTTTCTAATTTATTAATTCACTTTCACTTTCACTGTCTATTGTTAGCCTCTTCAATTTTCCTACTATGTCTTCATCAAAGAATACATTTATTGACTCTTCTACTCTTCTTTCATGTTCAAAATAGACCATGTAGGCCTTGCTTCTTGAAGAGTATCCAACAAGTAGAGCAGGATCAAATTTTGCATCAAATTTGTCCTTTTGATCCTTAGTGTCAAGCACAAAGCATCTTGATCCAAAGACTTTAAAATATCCAACATTTGGTATTTTACCATACCATAGTTCAAAAGGTGTCTTATGTAGGATAGGTCTAAGGTGAGTTCTGTTTATAAAATAACATGTAGTATTTATAGCTTCAGCCTATAGAGACTTTGGTAGATCAGATGCATTAAGAATTGTTCTTGCCATTTCTTGTACTGATCTATTCTTCCTCTCTACAACTCCATTCTGAGCAGGAGTTCTTGGACATGAGAATTCATGCAGTATGCCAAAAGAATTGCATAATTCTTGAAATTTTGAATTTTCAAATTCACCTCCATGATCACTTCTGATCTTTTTCACAGTTGATTCTTTTTCATTTTGAATTCTAATACAAAGATGTTTGAATTCATCACAGACTTCATTCTTGTGTGTTAAGAAAATAACCCAAGTAAATCTTGTATAATCATCAACTACCACTAAGGTATATTTTCTTCCTCCCAAACTGGCTGTCTTTGTAGGACCAAACAGGTCCATATGCAATAGATCCAATGGTTGACGTGTGGTGTCTTCAATACTCTTGTGTGCTGATTTCTTTTGTTTTCCAATTGTACAGTCATTGCACAATTTATCTCTCTTGAACTTGAGCTTAGGCACACCTCTAACAAGATCGTGTTTGGTCAATTTTCTTATAAGTCTCATGTTTGCATGATTTAATCTTTTATGCCATAACCATTCATCTTCATTAGAAGCAACTAAACATGCATCACTAGATATAATACCACATGGAAATTCCAAAGTATAAATTGAATTATTTCTATATCCAGTAAATTTGATTTCATGTGTATCCTGTTGTAATATAAAACAGTTTTCTATAGTAAAAAGTATATTGTAACCTTTGTCACATAATTGACCTACACTTAGTAGATTTTGTTTTAAACCATTTACATGTAAGACATTTTCTATTTTTCCATTTTCAGATGCAACATTTCCTATGGCAGTAATTCTACATTTTTCATTGTTACCAAACTTAACATATCCTGAATTTATTGATTTAACAGATTCCAGAAGTCTTTTCTTACCTGTCATATGCTTTGAGCAACCACTATCAATGATCCACTTGGACATTTGAGCTTTCTTGTCCATGCAGTCCTGCAAGTCATGTTGAAATTAAGACTTTTGGTACCCATATCTTCTTGTGTCCATCACTGTTAGTCCTCTGTATACTAAACCTGTTGCCTTTTGGTAGCCATATAGACGTAGATCTCTTCTTAATGACAAACACAGTTGTGCCATCTTTATAAGATCTAATTTTTCCACCACAGTAAGGGGTTTCCTATGGTACAGCATACCCTAGGCCAAATTTGCTTCTTCCTATTCTTTGAGATCCTATTATTTTGTTTAAGTTATTTTCACCTTTAGTAAATTTGCATACAGTTTTCTTTAAATTAGTAACTTCAGATAACAGATTTTTATTTTCTTCTTTCAAATCAAAATTTTTACAACTATAGCTATCCATTTTAGTTTTTAATTCCCTATTATCAACTAAGGCTTTTTCTAGTTCAGCAAAAACATCTTCTAGATAGGAATTTAAACTCTTTAATTCTTTCTTGTACTTCTTACATTTTATATATAAGTTATCTACTATACAGAGAAGACTATCTATATCTACATCATCATTTTCTTTTTCTGAGCAATAGGGAGATGTAGAGCATACCTCTTGTGCAGCAAAGCACACGTTTGTAGATGCCTCCTCATCTGAGTCTGATGAGCTGCTGGATGAACTACTGTCATCCCAAGTGGCTTTCAAGGCCATCTTCTTCTTATTCTTCCTTTTCCATTTCTATTTGTCCTCCTCCTATTGAAAAGGACAGTAAAGTTGAATGTGTCCTAGTTTCTTGCACTTGTAGCATGTAGGGACTTTTGGTTTTGAGAAGCTGGCTTTGCCTCCTTGTCTCATCATCCTTCTAAAGTTCCTGGCCAGTAGTAACACTTCATCCTCATCTGAGCTTAGTTGATCTTCTATTGAGGGAAAAGCTAGTTCTTTCTTTTTCTCTACTTTTCTTTTAGTGACTCCTTCTTCTTCTTTCCATTCCTTCATTTGGACTTCATGGGCTAGAAGGTTTCCCAACAAATCTTCAACTGAATAGTTATTCAGATCCTTTGAATCCTGTATGGAAGTAGACTTCTACTTCCATTCGACTGTTAGGCTCCTTAGGATCTTTTGTACCTGTTCACGATTAGAAAAACTCTTCCCAAGGCCTCTTAGTTCATTCACAATTTCTGTGAATCTAGAAAACATTTCAGTGATACTTTCTTTTTCAAGCATTTTGAATAATTCATATTTTCTTAACAAAATGTTGATTTTAGTATCTTTAACTTGGCTGGTTCCTACATATGTAATTTGAAGGATCTTCCAAGCTTCATGGGAGAATTTACAAGCAAATATTTTATTATATTGTTCATCAGTTAGTGCACAGTAAATGGAATTAAGCCCACGAGCATCCATCTAGATGATTTTTTCATCCTCCTCAATCCAATCACTTTCATGACTGATTGGAGTTGGTGTAACATGTACAACCATTCTCCAAAGTTTCACATTTGTACTCTTGAGAAAGCACTCCATCCTATTTTTCCAGTAGCTATAATGGCTACCATCAAAGAGGGGAGGTCGATGGATATTCTGATCCTCTATAGTGTGGAAAGCCATGATCTGAGATGGTTAAATCAATTAGCGAGATCAACCTTGCTTTGATACCAATTGTTAGGACCTTAAGGCTTACCAGAGGGGGGGTGAATGGTAATAATTCATTTCTTAACCTTTTAGAAGTAATCTAATGTAAAGAGATAGCAAGCACGCAATAAAAGAATTCACATAGAGATTTTTAGGTGGTTCACCACTAACGGCTAGTCCACCCCCAAGGGATACTTGGGCTTCACTAAACTCTTGCAAACTTACAATCACTTGCTTTAAGGTTTAAGCAAAAACTAACCAACCATTCACTTGAGCTTCCTTGTTGAAGCTTTAATCAATCCTTTCTCTAAAGTTTTGATCCGTGCACTTCAATAAACACCAGCTTGTGAACAACAGAGTTGAGTGCGTGATGAGCTTCTGAACTTCAGTCTGTAAATGTTGAAGATGATTTGATCTCTAAAGCTTTTCTTCTGTTGAGCTTGGTGTAAGTGTGTATATGAGCAAAAAGTTGTCTACATCTGTTGTTTGTATCTTATATATATACCAAACATGTGTAACGATCATATTTTCTTCCAACAGATGTATTCTACTGTACTTGATTAGACTTCAGTCCCAAATACGGTAAGTTACCGTTCAAAAAGTTATTCCAAGATGTCCTTCTGATTTTCTTAACCTTTCAGATAGTTAGTTGTGTAACTCTCCGAAGAATATCTGTAACTCACTAAAGGATCACTTAAAACTTTCTGCCATATAGGATTCCAAAATATATACTGTGAGTTGTCATTCAATCGGATACTTATAACTGTAACTTACCGAATAGTTATTTAACTGTCGGATAGTTGACTACAGTAACCCTCCATTTACTTTCCGATTGCTTTAATTCAGCACGTGCATAAAAGACTGACTTAAGTTTCGGATGGTCATCCCTGTAACTCATCGAAACGCTTCAAGATTTCGGATAGTTATATTTCTAGCTCTCTGAAATCTTATTTGAGCTTCTCTTTGGAATTCTGCACATGGGAAATTCAATGACTTAAGGTTTGGATAGTTAAACTGTAACTCATCAAAACTCTCTTGAATGTTTGGATAGTTATCTTTCTAACTCTCCAAAATCTTATATGAACTTCTATCTGGAATTTTGCAAGTAGGGAATTCAGTGACTAAAGTTTCAGATAGTTAAACTGTAACTCACCGAAACTTTCTTCAAGATTTCGGATAGTTTTTTAACTCTCTGATTTTTCCTTTTAAGCTTTTGATTGTCGACTTCTCCATTTTGCACGTGCGTAATAGGATGACTTAAGTTCCAGAAAGTTATACCTATAACTCACCGAAAAACTTGAATAGTTATCTAACTCTCCGAAAAGAGAACTCGGATAGTTATCTAACTCTCCGACAAGTCCTTTAAGCTTCCTTTCTGTATTTCTTCACATGATTAATTGAATGACTTAACTTTCGGATAGTTATACCTGTAACTCTCCGAAAAGTCCTTTAAGCTTTCGGATAGTTAACTCCTTAACTATCTGATCATTCAATCCTTCTTATCCTGAGAAATACAATTCTTAATTGCCCGATTTTCTACAGCAGCACATTCTAAGATTTACTGCAATCTGTTTGCTGCTTAGGATTGTCTGCCTTCTGATCTTTTACTACACTGAATAATCCTGAGAAATACAATTCAAAACCTCACATTGATTTTTGCATTATCAAAATCTAAAGGTCCTTTCATGATATGTTTTAAAGTTATATTTTTTGTATCATGAATAGTGCACGTTTAGACAACTCGTTAAGTTAGATGCTTAAAGGTTAAAATAGGTCACATGAGAACTTGTTGAGTTAGTGAGTAAAAGAAGAGACGAACTCGTTAAGTTAGTGTTGTACACGTGGTGAAATTATAAGTTACGAATGTTATATTGTATCATGTGAGGTGCACATGTTTAACTAGTTGAGTTAACATAACTAAACGCGTTGAGTTGCTATATTGAACACTAAGGCAACACGTTAGGTTAGCATTATAAACTTAAGTTATTATTTTTGCATGTGGTAAAATTTTTATTATAAAAATATTTGTTTATTACTAGTTTGTTGAGTTATCATAACACAACAGAGATAGTTCGTTGAGTTATCCGTAACACCATGGAGATAGTTCGTTAAGTTAGCTACAGTACTTGTCACGTGAGTTGGCACATGAGGAACTCGTTAAGTTAGAAACATTAAGGTATATATATACTTGTGTTACTCGTTTAGTTAACATTAAAGTAACGACTTCTTATTATACTTGATGAAAAATTTTGGAAGAGAAAGTTTATTTTGCAGGAAATTTTTCAGAGATCTAGGATTGATAATTAAAGAAAATTTAAAATGTAAACGTGGGTCAGAACGTGTGTATTTCGATGAAGGAAAAAGAAAAGACGTGAAGAAGTGGAAAACTGGTAGTGATTAAACGTGGAGGATATGCATGAAATGAAGATACAATATAAAAGGCATAGAATTCTCGTTGATCAAATTATACCTACACATCAAACGAAAAATCTTTTAGTGATCAAACTGTCCCTACACACCAAAAGAAAAATCTTTTCAAAGATCAAAAACATCTCTTTGAGGAAAAGCTCTTAGGTGGAGGAAAGTTCAGTGAAGCATAAAAGGTAAGATATATGTCACTGAAGATTTGAAGTATCAGATGGAAGAAAATTCAGTGAAGCAGAAAAGGTCAGATTTACATCACTAAAGATTTAAAGTATCAAAAGAAAGCAAATTTGGTGAAGCATAAAAAGACAAGATATTCATCACTAAAGAAGAAAGAGAAGAAGAAGAAGAAATATCTCAAACAAGGAGAAATGTTTTAAATTCCACAAATTAGTTTTCTCTATTTGTAGTTTTGAAATTGTATAGATGAAACATGGAATTGATATATAATTGCATCTACAATTTCTGAGGAGAATTGAATTGTATATTGTAATTGAAACCTTGAATAAAAATGATTTTATGAAAATAGTGTCTTGACTTGTTTTCGAGTTTTTAAGTTTCAATTATATTCAAAATTATTGAAAAACACAATTCACCCCCTCTTGTGTAGCCATACGATCCTATAAGTGGTATTAGAGCTTTGTTAATAATCTTTGATATAAAATTGATATCAACTTATTTAATATCATTGCTTATTCTGCCTTCCTTGTATTTAAACAGAAATTAATATCTAAGCATACACTTAACTTTCTTGATTTAAGGCTCAAGTTGTTTTGAAGTTTTAGACTGTTTAAATCAAATAGGTTAAAAAATCTAAGGTAAGATGGCTATTGGAAATGATAATTTTTCTTTATATGAAGGCCAAAATCTTAATCGTCCTCTTTTATTTGATGGAATACATTTTGAATATTGGAAATATAGGATGACTGTTTTTCTTCAAAGTATAGATCATAAGTTGTGGTTCATGATTTCTAAACCACATACTTTGTTATCTACCCCTTATAATACTTGGACAATTACTGAAAAAGAAAATGAAACTCTGAATGCTAAGGGCTTAAATATTTTATTTTGTGCATTGAGTTATGAACAGTTTAGTAAAGTATCGGCATATAAATCTACTTATGAGGTGTGGCATTGTTTGGGTTTTCCCAGCACTACACTAGAAAAACTTGGATTTGTTACTTCTATTTTTACTTAGTTAATTTATCTTTATGCCTATTCTTTCTTTTAGAAGTAAACAAACAACCTTTAATACAATTTAGATATTAATTCCAATTTGTACTTTAACTACAAGTGCACAGTGTCTATTGTATCAGTGTGCAAGTATAGGTCGATCCCATAGGGAATTGTTGACAAACTTGAGAATTGTTTGCTTGTTAAAAATCAAATTTATATATTCAATAAGCTCTCCGTTGAATTATAGTTAACTCAACAGACTAAGTTCGTTGAGTTATGGCTAACTCAACGGACTAACCTCGTGGACTTAAGTTAACTCCACGAGCCTGACTTTTCTTTTTAATACTCTTATTTACAAAGGAATTCGGCCAACCATTGGGCAATTCCATAGATTGTAAATAACATCAATTAAGCTCTTTAATGTTAGTTAACATTGGATTTATCATTAAGCAATACTAACATTCAGATAATTCAAACAGTAACCATTAAAATCATTAAGTCTTTTGAACGAACCAATTTCAGTAAATTGTAAAACTAAAATAAACATAAAACAATCACAACACTGACAAAGATAATATTAATCACGATACAACACTCAAATACAACATACAAACATAGATAAATTGTTTTTGGTAGTTTTGTTTTAATATGAACATGGAAATGGGTGAAAGGTGAAATGTAAAGTAATCTCACTTGACAGTAAATACTTCCGACACTACTTGCAATGCGATTACACCACTGAAAATTAAACCACTTACAATCTTGTCTCCTCTCCCTATAGAATCGCTAGTCCAGAATTGCAAGATGATCTCCTCTTCAGCATACAGGCATCAACCCGAAGCCAAGGCTAAAAGCTTTACGATCTCTTGAAATATGAGTCAGCGCTTGGTGAAAATGGTTTCCCTTCTCACGATGCGATCACTCCTCATAGTGGTTGTCAAGCACTATGTTTGGCTCGGAATCGACCCGACATCAGGCAAGTATCCTCACAGACCTCCGATGGTTGGTGCTTATGGTGGTGATGATGATGGTTGGTGTGGTACTTCAAAGAATTGCGACACCGATCCTCCTCTACACACACTGTCCGCCCATAATCACTCCTCATAGTGGTTGTCAAGCACTATGTTTGGCTTGGAATCGACCCGACATCAGGCAAGTATCCTCACAGACCTCCGATGGTTGGTGATTATGGTGGTGATGATGATGGTTGGTGTGGTACTTCAAAGAATTGCGACACCGATCCTCCTCTGCACACACTGTCTGCCCATCGATCACACACACTCTTCTTTTTTTCTTCTTTTCTTTTATATTTCTTCAGTAGTAACTGCTTCTGCTTGAATGGTCGGTTGGATTTCCTTCATTCATATCAACGGCGATGCTTTCTTCTCCCTATGCGATTGAATTCCTGTGTGATACGTGCAAACGTGGTTTTTCTCTTCCAACTATGTGTTCCTGCAACCGCTATAGTGGCATATTAGAAAATATATAGTCCGTGGAGTTACAGATAACTCAACGGACTTTCTTCGTTGATTTAAGTATAAGACACGTGCATAAATTTAACTATCCGATGCTCAGGTGCATTTTGGATACTTATAAACTTAACTATTCGATGCTCAGGTGCATTTCGGATAGTTATAAATAACTCACCGATATATAACTTAAGTAAATCTATCAGATCTAAACATGTGTCAGCAGCAGTTTAATCATAAAAATAACATTTCAGAGAGTTACAGGTCTAACTATCCGATGCTTAGATGTATTTCGGATAGTTACAGCTAACTTACTGAAAATCCACTTAAGTCACTTTCCCAGAAAATGACATGTGTCCTCAGCTATTTTATAAATAAAAAGAAATTTCAGAGAGTTATAGGGATAACTATCCGATGCCCAGCTGCAATTTCGGATACTTATAGATAACTCATCGAAAGTTCTCTTAAGTCATTCATTATGGTTTCGACATGTGTACTTCAGGAAATAATAAAATATTCTCTCAAAACATAACTGTTCGGTAATTTAAACATAACTATCCGATACATATTCGATCTGTAAAACATAACTGTCCGAATTTGTTCGGTATGTTAAATATAACTGTCCAAATTATCAGAAAATTCGGATATTTAAGAATTTCATAGCCTGCAACTTACTGACAGTTCATAAATGTACTAAATTAACATTAATTCCCCAAAATTAAGTAAATTCTTCAATTAAAGCATATAACAGTGCAATTATAACATAATGGCTTAATTCTTATGTGATAAGCTAAATATTATGCAATTAACCATCATTTAACCGTTAATAATATGCACTTTTTCATTCTAAACACTTCCCCCATACCTAAATTTTGCTAGTCCCTTAGCAAACTAAGATCTAATTAATTCGTCTTTAAAAGTGCTAGAATTAATTCTTTCCCCCTTTTTTTTTTCTTCTATTTAGCATAAAAATATATTGTGTATGTTTCAGTAATCAAGCTGCAAATATACTTAGAATATATGTAAATTACATACCAAGTATATCATCATCATATAGGTGTTAATTATATTATTGTTTGTTCTTCTTTTCATCATCTGTCATCTTGAATTTTCCAATAAGATTTCTAGAAGAAATTTCAACAACATACGAATCAGAGTACAATCCAATTCAATCTGATTAAGACAAGTAGAATAAAGAATTATATCTCCATTAAACAACTTCAAAAGTCAATTCCAGATTCATATTTCAGTGATTCTAGATAACAGAAAATATACTCGATTCATAAGATATCTGTATCTCACAAAACACTTGTATCTTTTCAAAACAGTATATGTATATATATATATATATATATATATATACTTTTCGTACTTTAAAAGTTAATTTGACAAGCTTGAATCATACAAGAGCTTTCTAATGTACCCATGTAACGAGCTTTCAATCAACAATCCTAGATCTGATCAGGATCTTAGGTTGCCAGATTTTAAGAGTCCTTTTTCAGGTCAACAATCCTTACATACCTATCTGCTCAAGTACAAAAGGCTCGTGATCAAACAAGTCAATAAACTCTCAAAATTTTCCTTTTTTTTATTCCAAGATATATCATAATATTTTCATTCCAAGATCTGTTCAGAAAATTATACACACTTAAGCGTAAATCTTCACCCTAATTTCCTGTAGGTCTCCAATAATATAATTTTTCAGGAATTGCTGAATTTTTATCATAAAATATTAAAGCTGACCCACAATTTATAGTTGGTGCTACAAATCTATTAGGTCTTCCTATATTCCATTCTTCTCCTATTATAGGATTTCTTATCAAAATATCAGGTAATAATAAACTTGCATACCTTGGTCTCATCTTGTATATGATTAATCCCTCATCTATCCCCATAATATGATTTATTCCTTCTAATGCATTGGGTGGAATTCTAGTAGTTTCTTCCATAGCCA
Source organism: Cymodocea nodosa (assembly GCA_036874045.1). Classification (NCBI taxonomy): domain Eukaryota; kingdom Viridiplantae; phylum Streptophyta; class Magnoliopsida; order Alismatales; family Cymodoceaceae; genus Cymodocea; species Cymodocea nodosa. The sequence continues at coordinate 1,622,456 of JAZBRI010000011.1, forward strand.
GATATTCATGGGTATTTGAACTACGATTAAATGACCTCCATATGAATCCATCTCTAATCTTAGTCATTTTTGCAGCTTGTAGTCCCTGAAAATATTTTTCTTCAATACAGTCTTTAATTTCCTTTGATACACAACACAGCCTGCATAGATCTTTAGCTGACAAGTTACTTAGTACTTCCCTTAGTGCATCCAACGGTAATTGCATCAATTCCATTTGTCGATTTTGTAAAACACAAACAAAAATTTAGCAGAGACAAAAATTAACATAACTATTGCACACCCTCGTGGAGTCAAGGCATAACTCAATGGACTAAGTTCGTTGAGTTAAAAATTAGCTCTACGATACTATTAACTAAAAATAAGAAAAACATATATACATATAGATAGTTGCTTCAGATATGCTGCTTCATTCAGCTACCCTCCCAGAAGAGGTATTAATTTCATTAACCGTTCTATTGATGGGATTAGGTATAACTTGTATTGGCAATCCTCCAGTAGGTCTAACTTCCATTGGTTCCTTCTGTCTAAGTGATATATTTCTATTCTGATTTTGAATTGCAGCATTTCCAAATATAAATTCTAGATGATTGTTTATTTGTTGGATTATCTTTTCTAATTTCTCTATTCTAGCTCCTTGTTCAATTAATACTTCATAACTTATGTTCTTCTCATTTATATTTTCTCCTCCCTAGAAATTGTTGTTTCTCCAAGATAAATTCGAGTGATTTCTCCAATTAGGATGATAAGAATTTCCCAAGTTCTCTCTGGTTTCTAGCATAAATAATATCTAAGTCATTTATGTTTGCATTATTTTCTGCTAGCTTTTGATTTAATGATAACTCTTCTATTTTCTTTGTTAATTCATTTAATTTCACCTCAAGCATAGTATTGGAATCTATTTCATGCATTCCTCTTGGCAATATTCTTTTATCTACAATAGCTTCAGCCGAATTTTCCCATTGTGCAGTTCTTTTTGCAAAATTCTCTAAATATGCCCATGCTTCTTCACTACATAATTTTAAAAATCTATTTTGACAAGTAGATTCTAATAAAGATTTCGTTGAAACATTTATGCCTTCATAAATTATACCTATTAATTGTGTTTTACTCATTGCATGATGTGGACATTGAGTTAGTAAATCTTTAAATCTTTCAAAATATTTCCAGAATGATTCACCCTGTTTTTGGCTACACATTAATATTTCTTTCTTCTTTTTAATCGTTTGATGTGTTGGACAATATTTTTCCAAAAAAATAGAGCAAAATTCAGTCCATGTAGAAATTGAATCAGGCGATAGAGTATATAACCATCTCTTAACTATATCTTTTAAAGAAAAAGGGATATATCTAAGTTTAATAGTATCTATACTCATGTTCGACATTTTCATCATTTGACAAACTTCATTAAATTCTCTAAGGAAATAATAGGCATGCTCTCTTTCTAATCCATGAAAATGTGGCAATTGACTAATATAATTAGATTTCAGTTCAAACCTATCTCCCTCAAAGTTTGGCAATCGAATACATGAAGGTTCATCAATTAATTCAGGATACAGAATTTCTCCTAATGGTTTTTCTACTAGAGCAGCCATTTCTACGTTCTCTTTTAAAGAAAGGTTAGTTACACCCCAAAGAATTCGTTAAAGTTCAGTTCAAAAGATTTTTCAGTACTCCTCTGCAATGAAAATTCCTAGGTAGGTGTTCTTACTACTCGTTTAGTGCTTAGAGAACGAGTCCATGTGCTCATAAATAAATGGTAGAAGATTAATTACATACCAGTCTGAAGCTTTCCATTCTATAAATATTTGTTGTCGGATGAAGTTGAATCAGCTGCTTCTCCTTCCAGTTCCTACAAAGCATTCTCCTTTCTTTTAAAAGTGCTGGTAACTCGTAAATAACATTCTGTTTTATATATATACTGCACATCCATAAAGTGAATAAATCTCGTTGCAAGAACGTGTCTTGCAATGTGCATCGTGGTTCCTATTTATATAGGTACGTGTACCACTACTAATTTCAAATTTTGGTAACCGCTAAACCGACGAAGTTTCGTTCGTGGTTAAAAGAATAACCGTTCTACTTAATCCACGAACTAACCTCGTTGAGTTACAGAAAACTCAACTGAATACAATCGATTACTGTTGCTAACTCCACGGACTAACTTCGTTGAGTTACAGAAAACTCAACGGAGTGACTTTATATTATATTACTGACCTCGTGGAGTTACGGTTAACTCAACGGACTTACTTCATTGAGTTAACACTTAGCAACATCTAAGTTTTACTCTCGTAAGTTCCTCTTTGTTCTTTTTTTTTTTTTTTTTCATTCTGCTAACTATAATAAAGTTAAATCTATGTCATTAATGCATCATTTTGATTAAAATTCATTTAAATCTAAATCTTATATAAAGATTTAACTTGCAAGTCATTTTATGTTATGTAGAATTTACATTTTACCTTATAACATGCAGAAATTTTTAAGCAGTTATCCTATCATTCAGCAAATTGTAAATCTGTTACATATTCATTCATAAAGTTTCACAATAACATAATATTCAATAAATTCCATTCATTTCACATCCAAAACACGTATGAAAATTGCATCTGAAAAATTTATATTCATTAATATGAATCAATTATATTAAAAGTACATCATACAATTTCATACAATTTTACACAAGTAGACGAACAATACAATTTAATCTCTATGCCTAAGTTCATCTACTTCCTTTTGGAGTTTTTCTAATTGAAGCTCTAATTGATTAATCCTCTCTACGCTCCTGTAATTCCTCTAGAAGGTACAGCTAGTTCTGTAGCTACAAAATTTCTATATTCTTTCACTGAAATGGTTCTAGGTCTGATCCTTTCTGATGTCCATTTAGTTAAATCGATACAGTCCACCATCAGTAGTGGAATCAAATCTCCATAAAATAATTTCTTCTTCACTGTTTTTAGCTTGGAGATAAAAACTACAAACCAATATATTTGGATCTTATTTACAACTGCATATGTGGCCCATTTGACAAATTGACTTAATTCTATGTCATGGCCCTGTCGTTGATAAACATTCTTAATCAGAATGTTAGCTACCATGTGTGCTTTACCATTTAAATGCTTCAATCAGTTTAATAATGGCACACCAGGATTGATAGCTAAACAATCCTTAATTTGCTGTTCAGTCCATTCAACTGTAGTTGTATCTTCCAAAATTGTTATTCCTTCATTCTTTAAACCAAAAATATTGTGGAGAAGCTCTAGTGTTATCTGTAGATCAGCTTCCTCCACATTTGAAATTAATCCTCCTTCTCCTTCTCTCAAATTTGCATAGAAACAGGGCACTAAATTTTCATATACTTCATGCCCTCTTTCTTGAGATATAAATTGCAGTAGACCTTGAAATTCAAATAATTCTTTGATTTCTTGCATTCCATCCCAATTTACTGGTCTACTGTAAATAATGTCATAACCCCTTATTTCTTGATATTTGGTATAAGCTTCCTGACTACAAAAATGTACTTCATTCAAAATTGTTGTTTCAGTTGAGTTAGGAAGGTGACTTTGTTGCTCTAGAGGGGTTTGTTCTTGATCTTCCTCTAGCATAGGCTGCATTTGGACATTCTCTTCATATTTCTGAATTTTTGCTTTTGCTTCTGTCTGTGATGGTGAGCTGGCAGAACTCTCCACTCTATCTTGAATTCTTTCCATAATTTGCTAAAGAGTTTCTTGTTCTTTAGTGGAATTTGTGAAATTATTTTTGTCCAAATGGCTTCTTTCAGCCTCTTCATTTTCTGCTCTTTCTTGCTCCTCCTGACTACCAATCTATTCTATTACTGTTCTTTTTGATTCTGTAATAGATTGGGATGGAGTCACAAGCAATTCAGTTTTTGCCCTAATTTCTATTTCTTCTTGTACAAGCTGCAGACTAATTTTAGCCTGATTTTCTTCTTTTCTTTACTCCTGCTCCTCCTCAGAATCAGATAGCAGGTGAACAAAAATCTGCTCCACAGGCTCTGTAAAAATTGGTACTTCAGATTTAATTTCCTCATATTCAGGCACTTTTTCTTTTCCTTTCTTTTTTCTGATTAGTTGTGCCTGTTCTTCCTCTTCATCTTCTAAAATTAAATCTACAAAAATAGGCTCTGCAAGCCTTCGAGCCACAAGTTCTAGCTCTTCCTGTTTAACTTTTTTTATAACTACTAGTCTCGAAGGACCAGCTTCAACTCCTTTTGCAGCAGGCTTGGCAGGAGTTCTAGTAGTAGCTTCATTATGCTGTTCCAATTTGATTTTATATTGGGCTTTCAACTTTTCTGCAGCCCTCTTTTTGTAAAGTGCATCAAACACTAGGTGTGCTTTGGCAATTGCCAAATCTTTTGATTCTCCTTGGTTCTTCCCAACTTGAACTAGTTTTGCAAATTCTCTTATTTCTTCTTCAGTCGAAGGCCCCATCATTTCTGCTCGTGCCAACGGCTTAAATGGTGGAACTGAAGGTTCAGGCTGCTGCTCCTCAGGAATAGGTCTTTCAGCAGTCGGCTCCTCTTGTCCTTCAGTTGCCTCTTGTTGTTCCTACCACCATATTTCCCAACTTCCTCAACCAGCAATGCGTTTCTTAAACCACAATTTGGCTTTACGTTGAATTAGCTCTAGGGCTACTTCATTGTTTGGCTGGATTTTTCTTTCTTTGCTAACTGCAATTTCAGTTGCTACTCTGATTCGTGTCTCCATTATATGGGGTATTTGTATACCACAATCTACTAATATTTTTCTTAATCTAAAAAGTTTAGATTCTACCTTCTGTAACTCTTTTTCTCTCGTTGTATTTCTGATCTTCTACCTCGTGTGCCATTCTTCAGATTCCTTTAGAAACTGTGCGGTGTCAACTACCTCTTCCCAGAATTTAGGCGTCATCTTCCTATCGTGGAGTTACACAACAGCACAGAATCGCTCTAATTTCTACTGTTCTAGATCCTAAATGATTTGCTAGATAATGCCCCCAAAACCCTAGGTTTTAGTTTAAATAAGCCCTAAGTTTAGGCAGGTAATCGGGTCATTTCCCGAACCAACTATTACTATTTTGTCTGAGGTCTTAGCTACAGTACTCTTTGAGTTACAGTTAACTCAATGAAATAAGCTCGTTAACTAACTCAAGACTCAACGGAGTAAGCTCATTGAGTTAAGCGTAACTCAACGAACTCCCCGTACAAGCAAATATAATAATAAAAATATTATAGAGAATAGTTTTTCTGTTTTTTACCAGTTTAACCGATACTATGTTTCGGTTAGACCTAAATATTTTTTTATTATTTATTTTTTTTATATTTTTTATATTTTTTATTTTTCTTTTGGTTGAACCGATACTATGTTTCGGTAAAACCAATATTTTTTCTGAAAATTAATATACATTTCTTTTATGTTTTGGTCATATTGATGGATCTAGTCGGTTGAACTGCAACGATTTTTATGTTTTATATATATTTTTAATGTTTTTTATTTTATTTTATTTTTATTTTTATATATAAACATAAAAACTGATTTCTTACTAAGTAAAGCTCGAGTAGTCCTCTACTCTGACTTCTTCTATAATTCCAAAGGAGCTTTTTGGTGTTTTGAGAATAGGTTTAAGTCTTTCTCTGTTTACTTTAAATATATTCTGATTTTTAGGATTTTCAATTTCAATAGCTCTATAAGGATAAACATTTTGAACTATGTAAGGTCATGCCCATCTAGATTTCAATTTTCCTGGATGGTTATGGAGTCTAGCCATATAAAGATATATTTCTTGTCCTATTTCAAAGCTTTTAGGAATAATTTTTCTATCACGCCAAAATTTAATTTTTTCTTTTTCTCTTACAGTCTTCGAATAAGCTTCATTTCTAAATTCTTCTAATTCAATTAATTACATTTTTCTATTTTCAGCAGCTTGATTTAAATTAGTGTTCAGAGTTTTTAATGCCCAATAAGCTTTATGTTCTATTTTAGTAGGTAAATGACAACTTTTTCTATATACTAGCCTAAAAGGTGACATACCTAAGCTCGTTTTATAAGCAATTCTATAAGCCCAAAGTGCATCTATCAATCTATTAGCCCAATCTGTTCTAGTAGGATTTACTACTTTTTCCAAGATTAATTTAATTTGTTTGTTTGCACTTTCTACTTGTCCACTTGTTTGCGGATGATATGATGTTGCAATTTTGTGGTTTACTCCATATTTCTTCATTAAGGCTTCAAAACTTCTATTACAGAAATGAGTTCCTCTATCATTGATAATAGCTTTAGGTATTCCAAATCTGGCAAATATATTTGTTCTTATAAATTGAATTACCGCTTTGTTGTCATTAGTTTTTGTAAGAATAGCTTCTATCCATTTTGATACATAATCCACCCCCATCAATATGTAATTAAATTGATTAGACATAGGAAATGGACCCATAAAATCTATTCCCCACACATCAAAGATTTCAACCTTAACAATAGGATTAAGAGGCATCATATTCCTCTTTGATATTCTTCCTATTTGTTGACATCTTAAACAACTTAAGCAATATTTATGAGCATCTTTAAATAGTGTTGGCCAATAAAACCCACATTGCAGAATTTTTGCAGCAGTTTTCCTTGAACCAAAATGCCCTCTACAAGCTTGGTCATGACAGAAAGACAATATGCTCAAATATTCAGTTTCTGGAACACACCTCCTTAAAACCAGATCAGGACATTTCTTAAATAAGTATGGGTCTTCCCAATAGTAATATTTTACTCTTGAGAAAAACAATTTCTTATCCTGTCTATTCCAATCCTTAGGTGTTAAACCAGTAACTAAGTAATTAACTATGTCTGCATACCAAGGCATTGTGTTAATGGTCATTAATTATTCATCAAGAAAATTATCCTTAATTTCACTATTTGATTTTTCTATTTGTAATAATGATAAATGATCTGCTACTACATTCTCACAACCTTTTTTATCTTTAATTTCTAGATCAAATTCTTGCAATAATAATATCCATCGGATCAATCTAGGTTTAATTTCTTTTTTCTTTATTAGATATTTTAGAGCTGAATGATCCGTGTATACTATTACTTTAGCTCCAATCAGATATGATCTAAACTTTTCTAAAGCAAACACAACAGCTAATAATTCTTTTTCAGTAGTTGTGTAATTAACTTGAGCATCATTTAAGGTTTTGCTTGCATAATGAATCACTCTAGGAGATTTTTCTATCTTCTGTCCTAACACTGCTCCTACAGCAAAATCAGAAGCATCGCACATTAATTCAAATGGATGGTTCCAATCAGGTGATTGAATTATAGGAGTTGAAATTAAGCTAGTCTTAAGTTTGAAAAATGATTCCTTGCAATTTTTATCAAAGTTAAATGGGACATCTTTTAATAGATTAGTTAAAGGTCTAGCTATCTTGCTAAAGTCTTTAATAAATCTTCTATAAAAACCAACATGTCCTAGAAATGATCTAATATCTTTTACTGATTTAGGTTTTGGTAGATTAGAAATTACTTCTATTTTAGCTTTATCTACTTCCAACCCTTTTTTAGAAACAACATGCCCTAAGACTATTCCTTGTTTGACCATGAAGTGACATTTTTCCCAATTTAAAACTTGATTTTTTTCCACACAGCGTTTTAATATTTGGTCTAAATTGCTTGAACACACTTCATATGAGTTGCCATATACAGTAAAATCATCCATAAATATTTCTAAAAAATCTTTAGTCATTCCAGTAAATATACCCTGCACACACCTTTGAAAGGTAGCTGGCGCATTGCATAATCCGAATGGCATTCTTTTAAAAGCATAAGTTCCATTAAGACAGGTGAAAGTTGTTTTCTCTTGATCCTCTAATGCTACTGGAATTTGATTATGCCTTGAATACCCGTCTAGGAAACAAAAATATTCTTGCCCTACTAATCTTTCCAACATTTGATCTATAAAAGGTAAGGGAAAATGATCTTTCCTAGTCACAGCATTCAGCTTTCTATAGTCTATACATACTCTCCAGCCTGATTGAATTTTAGTAGGTATCAAGTCTTGACTTTCATTTCTAATAACTGTTAATCCTGATTTCTTAGGAACTACATGGATTGGACTAACCCACGAGCTATCAAAAATCAGATAAATTATATCATTATCTAGCCATTTAACTATTTCCTTCCTGACTACTTCTTTAAGGTTTGGATTTAATCTCCTTTCAGGAATTCTAACAGGTTTACCATTCTCTTCTAAATATATGTGGTGATAGCATAAAGTTGAACTTAACCCTTTTATATCAGTCATAGTCCATCCTATTGCTTCTTTATAACTTTTTAGTACATCTTTTAATTTAGCTATTTGATCCTCTTTTAAATCTGAAGCAATAATGATTGGACAGGTTCGTTTATCTTCTAGAAATATATAGGTTAATTCAGGAGGTAAAGGTGTTTGGATTAAAATGTTGCATATTTTTATAGGATCTTATTGGTTAAATATATTTACATGAGATTTATTAAAGTCATATTATGCATTTTTTTCATTATTTAACCAATAAGAACCAATCCCCATTTTATACAGCTAAAAGTAGGAAATTATTTCAAACATGCATCATTTATGAATTTTATGGATGACTTGATATTTTGATGTATTTATTGTTGTGAAAAGTTTATAATTCAATTGAAGATCATAGAAATTGAAGATTGGAGAAAGAAAATTAAGTGGGATTTAATCCCAATCGTTGAATCAAAGATGGATCTCCAAACTTGGAAACTCTCTCTATAAAAGACAGTGATGCACGTCTAGGTCTACGCTCTTGGAGTTTTTGTTTTCCACCACCAGCCGTCACCCCCTCTTGGAGCTCCACATCTTGAAGCAAGGAAGGAGAACGTCGGTCATTCCACCACATCTCTTCAACTCGGATCTCATCATCTTCATTCCACAAGTCATCTCCAACGTGAAAGCCTTCATCCCACATCTTGGAGGAGGGACGTCCACCACTACAAGGGTTCTCTTCTTCATTTGTGAGGTTCCACAAATCGTTTCTCCCCTTTCCCCTCTTCCTTGGCTTCAGATGTATCACTTTTTATCATGTTTCACGTAGGTAGTTATTTATGTTCTTAGTTTCCATTGTAATAGGGTAAAAGTAGAAAACAGATTCGTTGTTGTTTGTTTGTTCCTTTTTGAATCCGTGAATCTTTATTCTTTCATCTGAAAATCGTAAAAACAGGTGCTCTTATCGATATATATTCATATATTGTTGTTTATTGATGTTGAAATCCGGATATTACATTCTGTTATGCATGAAACAACATATAATTCGTTGAAGGTTGTGCATGTTATTTGCAGATTTGCAGTTTTGTTGATCTGTTTTTATTCCGAGAGTTCATATGCGTTCTGGAGCGATTCTGTTTAATTGAAAATTCTGAAAAAAATGTTAATCATGCTATTATAAGCATTCTGTGATTTTGTAAAATTTCATAGCAAGCCGAGAAGATTTGTTGCCATTTTGAAGCCATAACTCTATCAAGCACAGAATTCAGTCTGAGACTCTTTTGTCGTGATTGTAACATGTTTTTTTCACAACTTAGATCGCATATAAATTCAAATAAATATTTCATTAATATCTACATTCTGTCTATTTTGCAACGCATCTGATTTTGTAATTTTTGGTTGAGTAATTCTGGATTTATAAGGTTTTTAAGATACTCTTGTTAACGCGCAGAAGTTTCCAATTTTATGCATCATTTTCAATCCCCGAATTTTCAGTCATAACATTCATGCGTTTTTAAGTGTGAAAATTTTTATCTGAAGTCAACATTAACAGATCTGATTGAGATTAAATTTTCAGTCTAATCTGTTGATTGGTCGATAAATTAAAAATCCGTGGACTTACCTTTCTTGTAGTCTAATCTATTTTTGGAAAGTATTTGCTTACCATATTCTTGTAATTAGAATCCTAGATTATCCCCATTTCTCTGTGGTTCGACCCTTACTTGTCAACGTACTTCATTGGACGCCGTGCACTTGCGGTTTATAAATTTAAAACTTCTAAAATATCCAAACTAGTTTTTGACTTGCGGTTTATAAATTTAAAACTTCTAAAATATCCAAACAAGTTTTTGGCGCCGTTGCCAGGGATTTGGTACGGTATAATCTAGGTTTTAATTTTTTAGATTAAACTTGAGCCTTTTAAGTGTTTTGGTTGTGCATCTTCAAAGGAGATAATTATGGAAAATAATTTCTATGCCTTTGGAGATGAATGTTCTCTTTATTGTGACTTATGTCATGTAGAGGGGCATACCACAACCAATTGCATTTTTTATTATTATCCACCTCAACCATCAGAAAATGTTAAACAATGTAATAAATGTTTAATGTTAGGAGATAATGAAGAAGAATGTTTACAAAACCCTGAAGATGAAATAGTAAAAGCCATTAATTCAATTAATTACTATCATGAAGAAAATGAATGTCAAAATTATTATACTCAACCAACTATTTATGAACAACCAATTGAGGAAAAAGAATTTAGAATTATGAGTGAGGTGCAAGCCTTAGGTAAACAAATTGAAGATCTAGCTAGGATGGTAGAAGAAGGAGGTTATGAGATAAATCCATCTATAGGATTAGAGGAGTCTTCAACCCAACCTAGTGAAGAGGTAGAGCACCAATTTCAAATTAATATAGAAAGAGAACGAGAGGATAATTTAGAAAATTTTGTAACAATTGAAGAAAATAATGAAAATAGTGGGAAAAATTTAAGTGAAGAAAGTGACTTAGTAGATGCTTATGTAACACTTAGATCAGGTAATGTCACTCATAAGACCCCACCCATAAGAGAAGAAAATGAAATAATTAGACAAGAAGAAGAAAATAAGGAAAATGAAAATATTGAAGATCAACATAGTAACTTAGATGGAGAGGGAGTAGACTTAGAACCTAAAGAAAATCATTTAGAACCTACTCAACCTATAGCTTTAGCACCTTATCCTGATAGGTTAAAATCAAATGAAAATATAAAAAATGAAGACATTGAAAGAATTTTTGAATAGGTGCAAGTTAATATACCTCTCCTTGATTTATTAAAACAAATGCCTAACTGTGCTAAATTTCTTAAGGGGTGGTGCACTAAGAAGAGAACTAGGAAAGTCATTAAGAGAGCCTTTCTAGCTCAAAAAGCTAGTTCTCCTTTTACCAACCACCTTTCTTTTAAGTTAGATGATCCAGGTACTCCTTTGATTTCTTGTATTATTGGGGATAAAACATTAGATAAAGCTCTCATAGATTTGGGAGCTGGAATTAATGTCATGCCTAGTAGTGTTTTTGAATCCCTAGGATTAGAGGGCCTGGTGAAAACCAAAACCATTGTATAGTTAGCTGATAGGTCTTTAAGATACCCTCGAGGGAAGATCGAGGATGTCTTAATTAAGATTAGAGATTGTATTTACCCTATAGATTTTTTAGTTTTAGAAACCTGTAATTCTCTACATAAGTTTGATTTTATTCCTCTTATTTTGGGTAGACCATTTTTGGCCACTACTGATGTAGTGTTTAATTGTAAGTTAGGTGTCATGAGGTTGACTTATAGAGATAAGAGAATTGAGTTGAATGTTTTCCATCCTAAAGGAGGAACAAGTGAGGAGCATAAAGATGATGAAGTGAGTGCACATATGCTCCAATTTTTTGAAGATGAAGAGGATGGAATGGATGAACTTGTGTAGGTAAAGATGATGAATGTTTTAAATGAATCAAACTCAAGAATGAGATGTGAAGATGATGAAGTTGAGATCATTGGAGGAGAGGATGCGGAGAGCCAAGTTTGGGAACTCCCCACCAATGCTCCACATGAACTCCCAACTTTAGAAGCTCCTTCATTAGAGTTGAAATATTTACCTAATAACTTGAAATATGGATTTTTAGGAGAACATGAAACTTTTCCAGTGATTATTGCAAATGACTTGTCTAGAGAACAAGAGCTGAGTTTGTTAGATTTGCTGAGGGAATTTAAAGAAGCCATTGGTTGGACTATGGCAGATATCAAAGGTATAAGTCCTGCTATCTGTCAACATAGAATTTATTTGGAAGATAATTTTGTGCCCTCTCGTGAATTTCAAAGGAGATTAAACCCTAACATACGAGAGGTAGTTAAAAAAGAAATAATTAAACTTTTGGATAATGATATCATCTACCCAATCTCTGATAGTACTTGGGTCAGTCCTATTCAGGTTGTCCCTAAGAAATCTAGAGTGACGGTAGAAGCAAATGATAAGAACGAGCTCATCCCTATGAGAAAGCAAACTAGTTGGCGTGTGTGTATTGATTATAGGAAGCTCAATGCTGCTACCAGGAAGGATCATTTCCCATTGCCCTTTATTGATCAAATGTTAGAAAGATTAGCAAGGCAAGAATATTATTGCTTTCTTGATGGATACTCGGGTTATAGTCAAATTGTTGTGGCACCTGAAGACCAAGAGAAGACAACCTTCACATGCCCTTTTGGAACATTTGCATATAGGCGAATGCCTTTTGGACTTTGTAATGCACCAGCAACTTTCCAAAGATGCATGATGGGCATTTTTAATGAAATGACTGAGAGTTGTCTTGAGATTTTCATGGATGATTTTTTTGTTTTTGGATCTTCATATGATGAATGTTTGAAGAATTTAAGATCAGTGCTAGAAAGATGCAAATTGAAGAAGCTGGTCTTAAATTGGGAAAAGTGCCATTTCATGGTCCAAAGTAGAATTGTGTTGGGACACGTGATCTCTAAGAAAGGATTGGAAGTGGATAAGGCAAAAGTGGAATTAATTGCCAATTTACCTAAGCCTAAAACAGTTAAAGATATAAGATCTTTTCTAGGCCATGCTGGATTTTACAGGAGGTTCATTAAGGATTTTAGCAAGATAGCTAGACCCTTAACAAACTTGTTAAAAGATGTCCCATTTTTGTTCAACCAAGAGTGCAAGGAAGCATTTTATAAGATTAAGAATCAACTTGTATCATCCCCTATTGTCCAATCTCCTAATTGGGCATATCCTTTTGAGGTTATGTGTGATGCTTCTGATTTTGCAGTAGGGGTTGTTTTGGGACAAAAGATTGATAAGCCTCCATATGTAATTTGTTATGCTAGCAAAACCCTCAATGATGCTTAGCTCAATTATGCAATCACTGAGAAAGAACTTTTGGCTGTTGTATTTGCTTTGGAGAAATTTAGGTCATATCTGATCGGAGCCAAAGTAATTGTATATACAGATCATGCAACATTAAAGTATTTGTTGGCGAAGAAGGATGCTAAATCACATTTGATGAGATGGATTTTATTGTTGCAGGAATTTGATATTGAAATCAAAGACAAGAAAGGATGTGAAAATGTTGTAGCTGATCATTTATCCAGACTGCAGTTAGCACCCTTAAATTCAGAAGTTGGAGAGTCATTTCTTGATGAGCAAGTTTTAATGGTTAATGTCATCCCATGGTTTGCAGATATTGTTAATTATTTAGTCATGGGATCGATGCCACATGATTGGACAAGGCAAGATAGGAAGATCTTCTTGTCTCGAGTCAAGTATTTTTACTGGGATGATCCTTATTTGTTTAAGCAATGCCTAGACTTGATCTTGAGATGTTGCATCCCTAACAATGAGGTTAGTAGTGTTCTTTCCTTTTGCCATGACCAAGCATGTGGGGGACATTTCGGCTCTGGGAAGATTGCTGCCAAGGTGGTGCAGTGTGGATTTTACTAGCCAACTTTATTTAAGGATGCACATCAATATTGTATAAGTTGTGCCAGATGTCAACAACAACTGAGAAAAATTTCAAAAAGGAACATGATGCCTCTCAACCCCATTATTGAAGTTGAAGTATTTGATGTTTGGGGGATTGACTTCATGGGCCCATTTCCCATTTCAGCAGGATATATTTATGTGTTGTTGGCAATTGATTATGTTTCCAAGTGGATTGAAGCTATCCCTACCAGAACTAATGATAACAAGGTAGTTGTGAAATTTGTAAGAAATAATATTATATCAAGGCTTGGTATGCCTAGAGCTATTATAAGTGATAGGGGCACACATTTCTACAACAGAAGTTTTGAGGCTTTAATGAGAAAATATGGAATTGTGCATAAAATTGCTACCCCTTATCACCCCTAAACGTGTGGTCAAGTTGAGAGTGCTAATAAACAAATTAAGACAATTTTGGAAAAGATGGTTAACCACACAAGAAGGGATTGGGCAGATAAGTTAGTGGATGCACTATGGGCATACCGAATTGCTTACAAGACTACTCTTGGATTGACCCCCTATAGAATGGTATATGGGAAAGCTTGTCACTTGCCGGCAGAATTGGAGCATAAAGCTTTTTGGGCTATAAAGAAACTCAATTTGGATTTAGAAGTAGCCGGCCCACTTAGGAAGTTTCAATTGGCAGAATTAGAGGAGATGAGGGATGAAGCTTATGTAAGAACTGTCTTAGGGAAAGAGAAAATGAAAGCCATTCATGATAAAAAGATAAGTAAGAAATCATTTGTCCCTAGACAAGATGTTTGGTTGTATATGTCTAGGCTTCATACTCATCCTAGTAAGTTAAGATCTCGTTGGGCTAGGCCTTTTGTGGTGCATAAGGTATATCCTTATGGTTCCGTAAATATCAAGAATCCTAAAGACCACACCATTTTCAAAGTTAATGGACAAAGGCTCAAGCCTATTTTGAAGATGCCTACTGGTATTGAATTCAAAGCTAGAGAGGAGAATTTGCAGGAACCTCAATATGAATAAATGGAATAGTAGATTTTGTTTTTCTTTTCTTTTTATCTTTGTTTTGTGTGTTTTCTTTTAGTTTGTTTCACTATCTTAATTTAGTTTAGTAGTTAGAAGTTTTATTTTATTTTACTCTTTTGTTGTCTATTTTTCTTATCTATGGTATTGTGGAGTGTGATCTTATTTTATGGAGATTATCTGATGTGCATTATTGTTATAATTGTTGTTTCATTAGTAAAGTTCATGTTTATTATTTCATGTGCTGAAATACTTATTATTGTTTTATCATAACTATTGCTTATCCACATGTAGCTCTTGTAGAAGTTTTACACAGGTTTAACACATGGAGAATACAAAAGCTAGGAAGAACCGTCAATCAAAAGGGAAAACAAAGCAACAAGCACAACCAGCAAAAGTAACATGGGTAGAAAAAGGAAAAGCTCCTGTCACTGCAACACAACCATCTACAAGTGCAAGAAATTCCAATGCTGTAATAGAGAAGTCTATGCTCACCTCTGTGAAGCGCTATGAAGATGATTACATCTGTTACTTTGATAAGACAAACAAAGATGAAGAGCCAAAGATGACAAATGTGAAACCACGAAAGAATATGGATGCGGAAATTCAACGCTTTATTGATCAAATTGACTAAGGTTTTTCTTTCTTTGATTAGCATATAATTTAATGATGCATGGATAAGACAACATGTAGTAGGCTGAAACAGTTATTTCATTATAGATTATGTTGTATTATCTTCAACTTATAACCATTAGTACATGCCTTATATGTAATTTTCAAGATATTTTTCTAACAAGAATTCCACGCAGGCATCACAGGTATGGAATAAGGTTTGACTTTAAGTGACTTCAATCTGGTATGATATCTATATCCCCTCTTTTATATTACACTGAGGACAATGTCAGATTTAAGCATGGGGGGAAGGTGAATTTCATTTCATTACAATTGCTTTGATAGGCTCATATTTTAAAATTTTAGATGCATGATTTTATTGTATTTTTACTTGAAAAACACACTTGATGAGATTGTCTATTCAGTTGTCACTATTAGATTTTATGGGACAACCTCATTTCCTTTTGAGTGGTGAGACTCCAGGACTAAAAAGCACAAGACCTAATAGTGATGTTCTCCAAAGAAGATGAGTTTAAGCTATTTGTGTTTTGAGTTGAGTCTTCCTGGTCACTTGAACTTACGCCTTGTTATTTTTATACATCTTTTCTGAGTGATCCTTAAGCCGAGTGCCACCATAATCAGGTTATTCATTACATGACCTTTGGTGAGATATTTAGGACCTTCCCAAACTTCTACGAGATTTTGAAGGATGTGTTTAGGAAAACACCTAAGTTATCACATTTGGTGTGCTAAGGAGTTTCTTGGGGTAGGTTAGGCTTAATGGTGAAATAAGGTGTTTGATACCATTGGAAAATTATATTGTTGAAAAAAAAAAAAAAAAGGAAGAAGAAAAAAAAAAAAAAAGGCTAAAGCGGCCCCAAAAAAAAAAAGTAAAAAAAAGAAAAAAGAGCTTTCAATGTAGAAAGGGGGCTTGGAGACATATGGGATGTGAGGAATTAGTGGGCTTTCTCAAGTTTCTAGCTTCTTTTATTTTCTTGAGAGTGGGTTGATTAGAGCACGCTATGATGTGATACTTTGGTTGTTCATTCTAAGCATTTTCTGACTTATCTCATTTGAAGGGAGCGAGTTAATCACTACCATATATTTCTTTCATTTGATTCATTATCATATTGTTATACAATGAGATTTTTCTTGAGTAGTGAGGGTGTGAATCCTTTTTGTTCAAGGCAAAATAGTTCTTGTGGACAGGTGACTTCTCATTCCAATAGTGTAAACTTGTTGAAACTAGAGGACATTGTGAGAGAGTGTGATATTAGTTTGAGCCACCACCATGCCTAACAAGTTCAATAGTGACAAGTGAACTGAATAATTTTTCGTGTGATTTTTAGTTGTTTTTATTACTCGAGACGAGTAAAAGTTTAAGCATGGGGGAGTTTGTTTGGATTAAAATGTTGTATATTTTTATAGGATCTTATTGGTTAAATATATTTACATGAGATTTATTAAAGTCATATTATGCATTTATTTCATTATTTAACCAATAAGAACCAATCCCCATTTTATACAGTTAAAAGTAAGAAATTATTTCAAACATGCATCATTTATGAATTTTATGGATGACTTGATATTTTGATGTATTTATTGTTGTGAAAAGTTTATAATTCAATTGAAGATCATAGAAATTGAAGATTGGAGAAAGAAAATCAAGTGGGATTTAATCCCAATCGTTGAATCAAGGATGGATCTCCAAACTTGGAAACTCTCTCTATAAAAGAGAGTGATGCACGTCTAGGTCTTCGCTCTTGGAGTTTTTGTTTTCCTCCTCCAACACCACCAGCCGTCACCCTCTCTTGGAGCTCCACGTCTTGAAGCAAGGAAGGAGAATGCCGGTCATTCCACCACATCTCTTCAACTCAGATCTCATCATCTTCATTCCACAAGTCATCTCCAACGTGAAAGCCTTCATCCCACATCTTAGCTGAGGGACGTCCACCACTACAAGGGTTCTCTTCTTCATTTGTGAGGTTCCACAAATCGTTTCTCCCCTTTCCCCTCTTCCTTGGCTTCAGATGTATCACTTTTTATCATGTTTCACGTAGGTAGTTATTTATGTTCTTAGTTTCCATTGTAATAGGGTAAAAGTAGAAAACAGATTCGTTGTTGTTTGTTTGTTCCTTTTTGAATCCGTGAATCTTTGTTCTTTTCATCTGAAAATCATAAAAACAGGTGCTGTTATCGATATATATTCATATATTGTTGTTTATTGATGTTGAAATCCGGATATTACATTTTGTTATGCATGAAACAACATAGAATTCGTTGAAGGTTGTGCATGTTGTTTGCAGATTTGCAGTTTTGTTGATCTATTTTTATTCCGAGAGTTCATATGCGTTCTGGAGCGATTCTGTTTAATTGAAATTCTGAAAAAAATCTTAATCGTGATATTATAAGCCTTCTGTGATTCTGTAAAATTTCATAGCAAGCCGAGAAGATTTGTTGCCATTTTGAAGCCATAACTCTATCAAGCACAGAATTCGGTCTGAGAATCTTTTGTCATGATTGTAACGTGTTTTTTTCACAACTTAGATCGCATAAAAATTCAAATAAATATTTCATTAATATCTACATTCTGTCTATATTGCAACGCATCTGATTTTGTAATTTTTGGTTGAGTAATTCTGGATTTATAAGGTTTTTAAGATACTATTGTTAACGCGCAGGAGTTTCCAATTTTATGCATCATTTTCAATCCCCGAATTTTCAGTCATACCATTTGTGCGTTTTTAAGTGTGAAAATTTTTATCTGAAGTCCACATTAACAGATCTGATTGAGATTAAATTTTTGGTCTAATCTGTTAATTGGTCGATAAATTAAAAATCCATGGACTTACCTTTTTTGTAGTCTAATCTATTTTTGGAAAGTATTTGCTTACCATATTCTTGTAATTAGAATCCTAGATTATCCCCATTTCTCTGTGGTTCGACCCGTACTTGCCAACATACTTCATTGGATGTTGTGCACTTGCAGTTTATAAATTTAAAACTTATAAAGTATCCAAACAAGTTTTTGACTTGCGGTTTATAAATTTAAAACTTCTAAAATATCCAAACAAAAGGTTTTAATTCTAAATGCTACCCATCAGAAGCTAGAGCTCTTAATTGAACATCATCATTTTTTAAATTAATTTCTTCCCGATCTCCTTCTATATTTATGCTTTCACTTTCTTTTAAAATTTCAGAATTGATTTGCCTATTTAATTCTTCTTGAATCACATCATCTAACATATCTCCTTCATCCTCTAAAAAGTCTATGGTATGTAAGGACATTTCTAACTCCTCAAACTTTTCTGGTTTGAAAATATTTAATTGAGTATCCTCATTACCATATGCTAACTTCATTACTCCAGTTTGACAATTTATAACAGCCCTTGATGTTGCTAAAAATGGCCTCCCCAAAATTAAAGATATATCACTATTTTTATGCTTAATTTGTTGGGAATCCAAAATTTCTATATCAATAGGATATATAAAATTTTTGATTTTAATTAAGACATACTCTATTTTTCCTCTAGGGTATCTTATACTTCTATCAGCTAATTGAATAACCGTACTAGTAGGAGTTAAGCCTTCTAATCCTAAGGATGCAAATATATCACTTGGCATAACATTTATACCTACACCTAAGTCTATTAATGTTCTTTCTAAAATGGTATTTCCTATGGTGCATGATATAACAGAGATTCTAGGATCAGATAACTTTTTAGGAATTTGGGGCAGAAATAGGGAACTACTTTGCTTAGCTAAAAAGACATTTCTAAAAACTTTTTGCTCTCTTTTCTTAGTACACCAATCGTTAAGAAATTTAGCACAATGTGGCATTTTCTGCAATAGATCTAACAAAGGAATGTTAACTTGTACTTTTTCAAAAATTTCTCTGATTTTTTCTTGTTTTTCAGGAATTGTTTGTTGTAATCTTTCAAGATAGGGTGCTAAAGATTTTGATTTCAAAGACTCTTTTTCTTTCAATTGATTTGTTTGATCATTTTTAGCTTCATTCGTAGATTCAGATTGTTCTTTGGTGATTTCTAGATTTTCAACTATTACATTTTCATTATCATTTTGATTTTTACTCTTATCCACCTTCATATCATTTTCATTTTGAGTTCTTGGTGGTATGTTAGTTCTAGATCTTAATGTTACACATACATCTTCCAGATTTTCCTTACTTTCATGATGTTTTTGCATATTATTTTCGTGATTATGATCTTCAATTGTTTTTAATTTTAAAGTGCATTCTTTAAATTCTCTTGCATTGGTATTTTTTGTTTGTTGTATATTTTGCAAATTATGCAGGTTTATAACATTATAATTTTCATTGTCCTGTTGCATAACTTGTATTTTCATTGCATTTTCGTCTAATGCTTTTAATTTTTTATCCAGATCATCTAATTTCATTGCCTTTAATTTTTGATCAATTTTCTTTATGTTTTTTTCAGTTTCGTAAATTATATATTGTTTAGGTTCTAAATATGCTTCCTTATAGTTTACTTGGTCGACTTCTTGTGGTTGACACACAAAGTATTCCAGTTTGTCTAGATTTTGCTCTATACTATGCTCCAGTCTGTCATAGCTATCCCAAACTTCAGTGTCTCTCATCATATTACACATTCTATACTGACCATCAGTTGGGTAAGGATTCTCATACTCAGCTCTATTATATTGAGGATAATTTATTTGTTGTTCATGGGATCTAACCATTTGTAAATGTCTCAATTTCAAACAATTAGAAATGTCGTGTCCTTTAGAATTGCAGAATTCACATATGCTAATTATAGGTTTCAGAAATTTTTGAGCATAAGCATATGCCATATTCTCAATTACAGAAGAAAACACACAACTCTAGCTATTAAAACGAAACAGCTCTAACAGTTGCTTATATCTATTCAATTCAGTTCAATTCAATTCAATTCCCTAGCAACGGTGCCATAAAACTTGTTTGGGTTTTCCCAGCACTACACTAGAAAAACTTGGATTTGTTACTTCTATTTTTACTTAGTTAATTTATCTTTATGCCTATTCTTTCTTTTAGAAGTAAACAAACAACCTTTAATACAATTTAGATATTAATTCTAATTTGTACTTTATCTGCAAATGCACAGTGTCTATTGTATCAGTGTGCAAGTACAGGTCGATCCCACAGGGAATTGCTGACAAACTTGAGAACTGTTTGCTTGTTAAAAATCAAATTTATATATTCAATAAGCTCTCCGTTGAATTATAGTTAACTCAACGGACTAAGTTCGTTGAGTTATGGCTAACTCAACGGACTAACCTCGTGGACTTAAGTTAACTCCACGAGCCTGACTTTTCTTTTTAATACTACTATTTACAAAGGAATTCGGCCAACCATTGGGCGATTCCACAGATTGTAAATAACATTAATTAAGCTCTTTAATGTTAGTTAACATTGGATTTATCATTAAGTAATACTAACATTCAGATAATTCAAACAGTAACCATTAAAATCTTTAAGTCTTTTGAACGAACCAATTTCAGTAAACTGTAAAACTAAAATAAACATAAAACAATCACAACACTGACAAAGATAAGATTAATCACGATACAACACAAACAATACAACACTCAAATACAACATATAAACATAGATAAATTGTTTTTGGTATTTTTGTTTTAATAAGAACATGGAAATGGGTGAAAGGTGAAATGTAAAGTAATCTCACTTGACAATAAATACTTCCGACACTACTTGCAATGCGATTACACCACTGAAAATTAAACCACTTACAATCCTGTCTCCTCTCCCTATAGAATCACGAGTCCAGAATTGCAAGATGATCTCCTCTTCAACATATAGGCATCAACTCGAAGTCAAGGCTAAAAGCTTTATGATCTCCTAAAATATGAGTCGGCGCTTGGTGAAAATGGCTTTCCTTCCTGCAACGCGATTACTCCTCACAGTGGTTGTTAGGCATTGTGTCTGGCTCGAAATCGACCCGACATCAGACAAGTATCCTCACAGACCTCCGATGGTTGGTGATTATGGTGGTGATGATGGTGATGATGATGGTTGGTGTGGTACTTCAGAGAATTGCGACGCTGATCCTCCTCTGCACACACTGTCCGCCCATCGATCACACACACTCTTCTTTTTTTCTTCTTTTCTTTTATATTTCTTCAGTAGTAACTGCTTCTGCTTGAATGGTCAGTTGGATTTCCTTCATTCATATCAACGACGATGCTTTCTTCTCCCTATGCGATTGAATTCCTACGTGATGCGTGCAAACGTGGTTTTTCTCTTCCAACTGTCTGTTCCTGCAACAGCTACAGTGGCATATTAGAAAATATATAGTCCATGGAGTTATAGATAACTCAACGGACTTTCTTCCTTGATTTAACTATAAGACACGTGCATAAATTTAACTATCCGATGCTTAGGTGCATTTCAGATACTTATAAACTTAACTATCCGATGCTCAGGTGCATTTCGAATAGTTATAAATAACTCATTGATATATAACTTAAGTAAATCTACCAGATCTCAACACGTGTCAGCAGCAGTTTAATCATAAAAATAACATTTCGGAGAGTTACAGGTCTAACTATCCGATGCTTAGATGCATTTCGGATAGTTACAGCTAACTTACTGAAAATCCACTTAAGTCACTTTCCCAGAATATGACACGTGTCCTCAGCTATTTTATAAATAAAAAGAGATTTCGGAGAGTTACAGGGATAACTATCCGATGCCCAACTACAATTTCGGATAGTTATAGATAACTCACCGAAAGTTCACTTAAGTCATTCATTATGGTTTCGACATGTGTACTTCAGGAAATAATAAGATATTCTCTCAAAATATAACTGTTCGGCAATTTAAACATAACTATTCGATACATATTCGGTCTGTTAAACATAACTGTCAGAATTTGTTCGGTATGTTAAACATAACTGTCCGAATTATCAGAAAATTTGGATACTTAAGAATTTCACAACCTGCAACTTACCGACAGTTCATAAATGTACTAAATTAACATTAATTCCCCCAAATTAAGCAATTTCTTCAATTAAAGCATATAATAGTGCAATTATAACATAATGGCTTAATTCTTATATGATAAGCTAAATATTATGCAATTAACCATCATTTAACCGTTAATAATATGCACTTTTTCATTCTAAACAGGCATGCTTTAGAAGTTTCACATAAAGGTACTTCTCAAGTTAAAGAGACTAAGATAAACATGTTAATTCATAAGTATGAACTCTTTAATATGCATGAAGACAAAAGTATTTCTGAGATGTTTTCCAGATTTCTTGATTACATAAACTCTTTAAAATGCTTAGGAAAGAATTTTGAATAGAAGGATTTGGTGAGGAAAATTCTTAGATCCCTAAGTTCTAAATGATCTTAGAAAATAACATCAATTGAAGAATCACGAGATTTAAATGTTTATACCATGAATGAACTTATCGGAAACTTAACTGCTTATGAAGTTCAATTAAATGAATCACTGAGTCACAACAAACTAAAAATGAAGAAAGAAATAGC
Source organism: Cymodocea nodosa (assembly GCA_036874045.1). Taxonomy (NCBI): domain Eukaryota; kingdom Viridiplantae; phylum Streptophyta; class Magnoliopsida; order Alismatales; family Cymodoceaceae; genus Cymodocea; species Cymodocea nodosa. Next base: position 1,645,352 of record JAZBRI010000011.1, read on the forward strand.
CTTTGAAATTAATTCAGATTTTGATATATCTACTGATTCTGACGAGGACTTGATCTTGTTGACTAGGAAATTCAAGAAAGCATGGAAAGCTAGGGAACATCAAAGGAATAAAGATGACAAACCCTCAACATCAAAATCACTAAATGAGAAGAATTCTTCATCCAGAAAGTATGTATGTTACAATTGTAAGAAACCTAGACATCTTTCTCTAGATTGTCCCATAAGGAAAAATGAAAAGCATAGTAGGACAAATCAGAAGAAGATGGCTTAGAAAACTCAGAAAAAGTTTAACAAGAAAAGGGCTTTGAAGGTTACTTGGGATGACACGTTTGAAGAGTCTGAATCTGAGGAATTATCATCAAAATCTTCACATTTAGAAGGAGAACCAGAGTTAGAAGACGTTACTCATGTGTGCTTTATGACAGATGAGTCTAAGGTAATATCTAATCCTAAAAGTAATTCAGATTTTAACTTTGATGAATTATTATGTGCTTATCATGCATTATTACAAAAACTTAAAGTTTGTAAACTGGAAAATAAGAATATTAGAAACTGTTTATCTATTGTGGAAGAACAAAATTGTTTCCTGTCTACTACTTTAGAAAAGTTTAAATGTGATAATGAAAATCATGCTAGAGATTTGCAAAAATTTAGATTTAATGAATGTATCTTGCATGAACAAATATAGAATATAAATGCTGAAAAATTAAAGATAGAATCTGAAAATGAAATGTTGAGAAACAATATTAATGAACTTGAATTAGAGATAGATAAATTAAAACTGAGAGAGCAAGATTTAAATTCTACCATTGAGAAATGGAATTTAAGTCAAACTAAGTTAGACAAACTAACTAGTACCCCTACGGTGTCTTATAAATTTGGCTTAAGATTTGATTATCCTGAATATCCTGAATCTCAAGCTAATAGAGGATTTATTAGTTGCAGTTCAAGTAAATCTAAGACTAAAATTCCTTTTATTATGAAACAAGGTAATAAATATGTAGAAGTAGGTACTTCAAGGGATGAATCATGCAGTAATAATATAAATCAATGTGATTTGTCAAATTGTACTTCTAACATGACTATAAATGTTTCTAAAAATCTTGTTTCTTGTTCTGGAAATTTAGTTTCTAATGTTTCTAAAATTTCAGACAATTGTAGTAAATTGAAAATTCAGAAACCTGTGCATGTAATTCAATACACTGGTATTAGACCATTTACTCATTCTGCATGTGAAAAAACTAAAAATTCTTGTGCAGAAAAAGATTTGTATATACGGAAAATGTTAATACAAGTACAAAATCTTGGTATGAACTTACTGAAATGTATGAGCATTACCAAAATAAATTAACATCTGATAAAAATCGGTTTGGTCTTGGTTATACTACAACTGAAAACAAAAAAAATGATTATAAGAGCAATAATGCTATAAGTAAGTACGACACTAATGATAAGTCTATAATACTTACAACTAATAAGAATGTAAATGAAAATGTTAAACTATTTTTAAACAAAAAGAAGAAATATGCGTTTAATGAACTTGGTCCTCAACAGCATTGGGTACCAAGAAAAAGTTTTTCTTAATTTGTTTTGCAGGAGGAAACAACATCAAAATGGATCTTGGATAGTGGAACGTCAAGTAACATGACCGGACAGAAAAGTCTACTACAAAATTTTACAAATACAATGAAAGGAAGTGTAAAATTGGTAGTGGTTAAACATGAAGGATATGCATGAAATGTAGATACAGTATAAAAGGCATAGAATTCTCCTTGATCATTTTATCGTTGCACACAAAACGAAAAATCTTTTCAAGGATCAAACCATCCCTGCACACCAAAAGAAAAATCTTTTTCAGGGATCAAAAACACCTCTTCAGGAAAAATCTCTCAAGTAGAAGAAAATTCAGTGAAGCATAAAAAGGTAAGATTTTCGTCACTGAAGATTTGAAGTATCAGAAGAAAGCAAATTCAGTGAAGCATAAAAAGACAAGATATTCGTCACTGAAGAATTGCTGAAAAAGAAAGAAGAAGAAGAAGAAGAAAGATCGCAAACAGGGAGAAATGTTTTAAATTCCGCAAATTAGTTTTCTCTATTTGTAGTTATGAAATTATATAGATAAAACATGGTATCGAAATATAATTGCATCTACAATTTCTAAGGAGAATTGAATTGTATATTGTAATTGAAACCTTGAATAAAAATGATTTTATGAAAACAATGTCTCGACTTGTTTTTGAGTTTTAAAGTTTCAATTATATTTCAAAAAATATTAAAAATACACAATTCACCCCCCTCTTGTGTAGCCATACGATCCTACACATGTGTGTTTACAGGTGCAAGAATTAGAAGAGTTACAAGAAGATACAATACGAAGGAAAGCCATGATTGCACGTATTATGCAAGAATTCACTCATGGAATGAAGAAGAAATCACCATCATTGATATGAATAAAGGAAATCCAACCGATCATTTAAGCAGAAGTAGTTATTACTAAAAGGAATATAAAAGAAGAGGAGAAAGATGAAGAAAAAGTGTGGGAGAGAGGTGGAGAACTACGCTTAATACAGGAAGTATCGGAAGTTCCTTGAAGCTCCACACCACCACCAAAATCACCAATCATCAAAGGTCTGTGAGGATACTTTCCGGATGTCAGGTTGATTTCGAACTAAACACGATGATTGACAACCACTATGAGAAGTGATTGCATCGTAGGAAGGGAAGCCATTTTCACCAAGCACCAACTCATATCTTAGGGGATCATAAAACTTCTAGCCTTAGTTTCAGGTTGACGCCAGTATGATGAAGAGGAGATCAACTTAGAAGTCTTGGTTTGCAATTCTATAGGGAGAGGAGGCAAGATTGTAAGTGATTAAGTTTTCAATGGTGTAATCGCGTTGCATGTAGTGACGGAAGTTTTTACTATCAATAGAGATTTTTAGATTTCACCTTTCGCTCATCTTTAGGAACATAACAAAACAAAAGTACCAAAAAAACTAATTATCTGTGTTTACATTTAGTATTAAAGTGTTGTATTATTTGTTTTGTATCGTGATTAATGTTATCATTGTCAGTACTGTGAATGTTTTATGTTTGTTTCATTTAGAAAATAGTTTTATTGTTTATTGAAATTGATTTGTCCTAGATACTTAAAGATTTTCATGGTTACTATTTGAAATATCTAAATGTTAGTGTTGCTTAATGACAAATCTTAGATTAACTAACATTAAAGAGCTTAATTGATATTATTTACATTCTATGGAATCGCCCAATGGTTGGTCGAATTCCTTTGTAAATAGCTGTATTTAACTAGAAAGGTAAGCTCATGGAGTTAACTTAAGTCCATGAGGTTAGTCTGTTGAGTTAACCATAACTCCACGAACTAAGTCCGTTGAGTTAATTGTAACTCAACAAAGTGCTTAACTAAACATATATAAACTCCAATATAAAAATCAGAATAGTACACAATTCTTACTCAATCTCTATGGGATCGACCTGTACTTGCACACAAATATAATATACACTGTGCACTTGTAGCTAATATACAAATTGGATTTAATATCTAATTTAAATGTTGTTTGTTTAATTCTAAAAGAATTTATTAATATAAGCATAAATCAAATCAAACAAATTTTCTAGCATCGCCTAATAGACAAGTTTTTTATTTAACTTTTCACAACAATATAAGTTTTCTAGTGCCATTGCTAGGGATTGAGAAGCTAAGCAATTGTGAGTGCTGTTTTGTTTTAATATCAAAAGGAGTGTTTATAATTGAGAATATGGTATATGCTTATGCTCAAAGATTTCTAAAAACTAAAGTTAGCATATGTGAATTTTGCAATTTGGAAGGTCATGACATCTCTGATTGTTTGAAACTGAGACGATTGTAGATGGTTAGATCACATGAACAACAAATGAATTATATTCAATATAATAGAACTGAGTATGAGAATCCTATAGTTTACCTAACTAATGGTTAGTTTAGAACGTGTAATATGTTGAGAGATAAGAAAGTTTGGGATAGGTATGACAAACTAGAGCGTAGTTTAGAGCAAAACATGGAAAAACTGGAACAATACATATATCAGCAACAAGAAGTTGACAAATTAAATTATAGAGAAGAATATTCAGAACCTAAAATTGATATCATATATGAAACTGAAAAAACTATAATGAAAATTGATCAAAAATTGAATCAATGAGACTAGATGATCTAGAAAGAAAGCTAAAAGCATTTGATGAATTTACAATGAAATTACAAGTTATGCAATAGGAAAATACAAATGAAAAATTTAATATTACAGATTTGCATAATTTGCAAGACATATAGACAAAAGAAAATACCAATGCAATAAAATTTAAAGAATGTAAGTTAAAACTATAAACAATTGAAGATCAAAATCATGAAAATGAAATACAAGAACATCATGAAAGTAATGAAAACCTAGAAGATGTATGTATAACATTAAAATCTAGAAGTGATATACCACCAAGAGCTCAAAAAGAAAATAATGTGAAGGTGGTTAAAAACAAAATTCAAAATGATAATGAAAATGTAATATCTGAAAACTTAGAAATTAATTTAGAAAAATCTAAATCTGAAAATGAGATTAAAAATGATCAAACGAATGAAATGAAAGAAAAAGAATCTTGTAAATCACAATCATTAGCACCCTATCCTAAAAGATTACAACAAACATTTCCTAAAAAATAAGAAAAAATTAGAGAAATTTTTGAAAAAGTACAAGTTAACATTCTTTTGTTAGATTTATTATAGAAAATGCCACCATGTGCTAAATTTCTTAAGGATTGGTGTACTAAGAAAAGAGAGCAAAAAGTTTTAAGGAAAGTCTTTTTAGCTGAGCAAAGTAGTTTCTTGTTTCTACTACAAATTCCTAAAATGTTATCTGATCTAGGAATCCTTGTTATATCATGCACCATAGGAAATACTATTCTAGAAAGAACCTTAATAGACCTAGGTGTAGGTATAAATGTTATGCCTAGTGATATATTTGCATCCTTAGGATTAGAAGGCTTAATCTCTACTAAGACTGTCATTCAATTAGTTGATAGAAGTATAAGATACCCTAGAGGAAAAATAGAAGATGTCCTAATTAAAATCAAAAACTTTATATATCCTATTGATATTGTGATTTTGGATTCTCAATAAATTAAGCATTAGAATCATGATACATCTTTAATTTTGGGAAGCCCATTCTTAGCAACATCAGGGGCTGTTATAAATTGTAAAATTGGAGTGATGAAGTTAGCATATGGTAATGAGGATACTCAATTAAATATTTTCAAACTAGAAAAGTTTGAAGAGTTAGAAATGTCCTTACATACTATATACTTTCTAGAGGATGAAGGAGATATGCTAGAGGATGTGATTCAAGAAGAATTAAATAGGCAACTAGATTCTAAAACTTTAGAAGTAAGTGAAAGCATAGATGTAGAAGGAGATCAAGAAGAGTTTAATATAGAAGATGAAAATGTTTAATTAGGAGCTCTAGCATCTGATGGTCAACATTTAGATTTAAAACATTTACCTCTTGAATTAACCTATATATTTCTGGAAGAAAAATGAACATGTCCCAAATTAAAAGATGTAATAAAAACTTATAAAGAAGCAATAGGATCGACTATGACTGATATAAAAGGGTTAAGTGCAACTTTATGCTATCACCACATATATTTAGAAGAAAATGTTAAACTAGTTAGAATTCTTGAGAGGAGATTAAATCCAAACCTTAAACAAGTAGTTAGGAAGGAAATAGTGAAATGGTTAGATAATGACATAATTTATTCAATTTTTGATAACTCATGGGTTAGTCCAATCCATGTAGTTCCCAAGAAATTAGGATTAATAGTTGTTAAGAATGAAAGTCGGGACTTGATACCTACTAGAATTCAATCAGGCTGGAGAGTGTATATTGACTATAGAAAGCTGAATACTGTGACTAGGAAATATCATTTTCCCTTACCTTTTATAGACCAAATGCTAGAGAAATTAGTAGGGTAAAATATTTTTGTTTCCTAGATGGGTATTCAGGAAATAACCAAGTTCTAGTAGCATTAGAAGATTAAGAGAAAACAACTTTCACATGTCCCTATGGAACTTATGCTTTTGAGAAGATGCCATTCAGATTATGCAATGCACCAGCTACCTTTCAAAGGTGTATGTAGGGCATATTCACTAGAATGATTGAAGATTTTTTAGAAATATTTATGGATGATTTTACTGTATATGGAACTTCATATGAAGTGTGTTTAAACAATTTAGACCAAGAATAAAAATATTGTGTGGAAAAAAAATCTAGTTCTAAATTGGAAAAAATGTTACTTCATAGTTAAACAATGAATAGTCTTGGGACATGTTGTTTCAAAGAAATGGTTGGAAGTAGATAAAGCTAAAATAGAAGTAATTTCTAATCTATCAGAACCTAAATTAGTAAAAGATATTAGATCATTTCTAGGACATGCTGAATTTTATAGAAGATTTTAACAAAATAGCTAGACCTTTAACTAATCTATTAAAGATGTCCCATTTAATTTTGATAAAAATTGCAAAAAAGCATTTTTCAAGCTTAAAACTAGCTTAATTTCAACTCCTATAATACAAGCACCTAATTGGAGCAATCCATTTGAATTAATCTACAATGCATCTGATGTTGTAGGAGTAGTGCTGGGACAGAAGATAGAAAAATCTCCTAGAGTAATTCATTATGCAAGCAAAACTTTAAATGAGGCTCAAGTTAATTATACAACTACTAAAAAGAACTGTTAGCTATTGTGTTTGCCTTAGAAAAGTTTAGATCATATCTGATTGGAGCTAAAGTGATAGTATACATAGATCATTCAGCTTTAAAACACCTAATAGCAAATAAAGAGACTAAACCTTGATTGATCTGATGGATATTGTTATTGCAAGAATTTGATCTAGAAATTAAAGATAAAAAAGGTTGTGAGAATGTAGTAGTAGATCATTTATCAAGTTTACAAATAGAAAAATCAAATATTGAAATTAAGGATAATTTTCCTAATGAACAATTAATGACCTTAAACACAATGCCTTGGTATGCAGACATAGTTAATTACTTAGTTATTGGTTTAACACCTAAGGATTGGAATAGATAGGATAAGAAATTATTCTTTTCAAGAATAAAAAATTATTATTGGGAAGACCCATACTTATTTAAGAAATGTCCTGATCTAGATTTAAGGAGGTATGTTCCAGAAACTGAATATTAGAGTATATTGTCTTTTTACCATGACCAAGCATGTGGATGGTTTAGGGAATATTACTACCAAAATTTTGCAATGTGGATTCTATTGGCCAACACTATTCAAAGATGCTCATAAATATTGCTTAAGTTGTTTAAAATGTCAACAAATAGGAAGAATATCAAAGAAGAATATGATGCCTCTGAACTCTATTGTTGAAGTTGAAATCTTTGATGTGTGGGGAATAGATTTTATGGGTCCATTTCCTATGTCTAATCAATTTAATTATATATTGTTGGAGGTGGATTATGTATCTAAATGGATAGAAGCTATTCCTACAAAAACTAATGACAACAAAGTGGTAATACATTTTATACGAACTAATATAATTGCTAGGTTTGGAATACCTACAACTATTATTAGTGATAGAGGAACTCATTTTTGTAATAGAAGTTTTGAAACCTTAATGAAGAAATATGGAGTAATACAATATATACTGTGCACTTGTAGTTGATATACAAATTGGATTTAATATCTAATTTGTGTGAAAGGTTGTTTGTTTACTTCTAAAAGAATTTATTAATATAAGCATAAAAACAAATCAAACAAGTTTTCTAGTATCGCCTAATAGACAAGTTTCTAATTTAACTTTTCTCAATAATACAATGGCTCCAATTAGGTGCTTGTATTATAAGAGTTGAAATTAAGGTAGTTTTAAGCTTGAAAAATGTTTCCCTGCAATTCTTATCAAAGTTAAATGGAACATCTTTTAATAGATTAGTTAGAGGTCTAGCTATTTTGTTAAAGTCTTTAATAAATCTTCTATAAAATCCTGCATGTCCTAGAAATGATCTAATATCTTTTACTAATTTAGGTTCTAGTAGATTAAAAATTACTTCTATCTTAGCTTTATCTACTTCTAACCCTTTCATTGAAACATGTCCCAAGACTATTCCTTGTTTAACCATGAAGTGACATTTTTCCCAATTTAGAATGAGATTCTTTTCCACACAACGTTTTAATACTTGGTCTAAATTGTTTAAACATACTTCATATGAAGTTCCATATATAGTAAAATCATCCATAAATATTTCTAAAAGTCTTCAATCATTCTAGTGAATATGCCTTACATAAACCTTTGAAAGGTAGCTAGTGCATTGCATAATCTGAATGGCATCCTTTTAAAAGCATAAGTTCCATTAGGACATGTGAAAGTTGTTTTTTCTTGATCCTCTAATGTTACTAGAACTTGGTTATATCTTGAATAGTCGTCTAGGAAACAAAAATATTCTTGCCCTACTAATTTTTCTAGCATTTGATCTATAAAAGGTAAGGGAAAATGATTTTTCCAAGTCATAGCATTCATCTTTCAAGAATATTTTTCTTAATAATGATTGGACATGTTTGTTTTCTTCTAGAAATGTGCATGTTAATTCAAGAGGTAAAGGGTTTAAATCTAAATGTTGACCATCAGAAGCTAAGGCTCCTAATTTAACATTTTCATCTTTGATATTAAACTCTTCTTGATCTCCTTCTACATTATATGTTTTCACTTACTTCCAAAGTTTTAGAATCTAATTGCCTATTTAATTTTTCTTGAATCACATTATCTAACATATCTTACTCATCCTCTAAAACATCTATAGTATGTAAGGACATTTCTAACTCCTCATCCCTTTCTGGTTTGAAAATATTTAATTGAGTATCCTCATAACCATATGCTAATTTTATCATTCCATTTTTACAATTTATAACAACCCCTAATGTTGCTAGAAATGGCCTTCTCAAAATTAAAGATGTATCATGATTCTGATGCTTAATTTGTTGGGAATCCAAAACCACAATATCAACAGGATATATGAAGTTCTTTACTTTAATTAGGACATCTTCTATTTTTCCTCTAGGGTATCTTATACTTCTATCTTTTAATTGAATGATACTCCTAGTAGGGATTAAGCCTTCTAATCCTAAGGATATAAATATATCACTAGGCATAACATTTATACCTGCACCTAGGTCTATTAAGGTTCTTTCTAAAATGGTATTTCCTATAGTGCATGATATAATAGAGATTCCTGGATTAGATAACTTTTTAGGAATTTGTGGTAGAAATAGAGAACTACTTTGCTCAACTAAAAAGACTTTTCTTAAAACTTTTTGCTCCCTTTTCTTAGTATACCAATCCATAAGAAATTTAGCACAAGGTGACATTTTCTACAATAAACCAAACAAAGGAATGTTAACTTATACTTTTTCAAAAATTTCTCTAATTTTTTCTTATTTTTCAAAATGTTTATTTTAATCTTTCAGGATAGGTTACTAATGATTGTGATTTATAAGATTATTTTTCTTTCATTTCATTCTTTTGATCTTTTTTAATTTCATTTTTAGATTCAAATTTTTCTTCATTGATTTCTAAGTTTTCAGGTATTACACGTTCTGTTTCATGTGGAATTTTGTTTTTACTTACCTCCAGTTTGCTTTCATTTTGAATTCTTGGTGGTATATTAGTTCCAGATCTTAATGTTATACACACATCTTCCAAATTTTCATTACTTTCATGATGTTCTTGTATTTCATTTTTATGATTTTGATTTTCTATTGTTTCCAATTTTAAATTACATTTCTTAACTCCTATTTCATTGGTATTTTCTTTTGTTTGTATGTTTTGCTAATTATGCAGCTCTTCAACATTAAAATTTTCATTTATATTCTCCTTTTGCATAACTTGTAATTTCATTGTAAATTCATCCAGTATTTTTTGCTTTTTTCCTAGATCATCTAATCTCATTGCATTCAATTTTTGATCAATTTTCATTATGGTTTTCTCAGTTTCATAGATGATATTGAGTTTAGGTTCTAAATAATCTTCCTTATAATTTATTTGGTTGACTTCTTATTGTTGATACATGTATTGTTTCAGTTTGTCTAAGTTTTGCTCTAAACTATGCTCAAGTCTATTATACCTATCCCAAACTTCTTTGTCTCTCGATATATTACTTGTTCTAAACTAACTATTAGTTGGGTAAACTATAGGATTCTCATACTCAGTTCTATTATATTGGATATAATTCATTTATTTTTCATGTAATCTAACCATCTACAATCGTCTCAATTTCAAACAATCAGCAATGTCATGACCTTCCAAGTTGCAGAATTCACATATGCTAACTATAGGTTTTAGAAATTTTTGAGCATAGGCATATGTCATATTCTCAATTATAAAAACATACAACACTTCCTCTACTATTAAAACAAATTAGCACTATAGTTGCTTAGCTTCTCAATCCTTGGCAACGACGCTAGAAAATTTGTTTATTGGGAAAACTTTGATTTGTTTTCTTGCTTATATTAATAAATTCTTTTAGAAGTAAACAAACAACTTTTCACATAAATTAGCTATTAAGTCCAATTTATATTTTAACTGCAAGTGCACAGTGTATATTGTATTTGTGTGCAAGTACAAGTTGATCCCACAAAGATTGAGTAAGAATAATGTATTATTTCGATTTTTATAACCAGAGTTTTATATATGTTCAATTAAGCTCTCCATTGATTTACAATTAACTCAACAGACTTAGTTTGTGGAGTTACAGTTAACTCAACGGACTATCCTCATGGACTTAAGTTAACTCTACGAACCATTAATTTCCAATTAAGATTTGCTATTCACAAAGTAATTTGGCCAACCATTGGGTGGTTCTATAGAATGTAAATAACATCAATTAAGCTTTTTAATGTTAGTTAATCTGAGATTTATCATTAATCAACACTAACATTCAGATATTTCGAATAGTAACCATTAAGATTTTTTAGTATTCTGTAGGAATCAATTTCAGTAATTAATAAAACTATTTTCTATTTTCTGAATCAAATAAATATGAAACATGCACAACACTAGCAATGATAACATTAATCACAATACAAAACAAAATATACAACACATAAATACTAACTATAAACAAAAATAATTAGTTTTTGGTATTTTTGTTTTCATATATTCCTCAAGATGTGTAGGATCGTATGGCTACACAAGAGGGGGTGAATTGTGTATTTTTAATATTTTTTGAAATATAATTGAAATTTTAAAACTCAAAAACAAGTCAAGACATTGTTTTCATAAAATAATTTTTATTCAAGGTTTCAATTACAATATACAATTCAATTCTCCTTAGAAATTGTAGATGCAATTATATTTCGATACCATGTTTCATCTATATAATTTCATAACTACAAATAGAGAAAACTAATTTACGAAATTTAAAACATTTCTCCTTGTTTGCGATCTTTCTTCTTATTCTTCTTCTTTCTTCTTCAGCAATTCTTCAGTGACGAATATCTTGTCTTTTTATGCTTCACCGAATTTGCTTTCTTCTGATACTTCAAATCTTCAGTGATGAAAATCTTACCTTTTTATGCTTCACTGAATTTTCTTCCACTTGAGAGATTTTTCCCGAAGAGGTGTTTTTGATCCTTGAAAAAGATTTTTCTTTTGGTGTGTAGGGATGGATTGATCCTTAAAAAGATTTTTCGTTTTGTGTGTAAGGATGGATTGATCAACGAGAACTCTATGCTTTTTATACTGTATCTTCATTTCATGCATATCCTTCACATTTAACCACTACTAGTTTTCCACTTCTCCACGTCTTTTCTTTTTCCTTCATCGAAACACACACGTTCTAACCCACGTTTATATTTTGAATTTTATTTAATCATCAGTCCTAGATCTCTGAAAAATTTCCTGCAAAATAAACTTTCTCGTCCAAAAATTTTTCATCAATGTAATAAGAAGTTGTTACTTTAATGTTAACTAAACGAGTAACACAAGTATATATATATAACTTAACATTTCTAACTTAACGAGTTCACCATGTGCCATTTCACGTGATGAGTACTGTAACTAACTAAACGAACTAAGTCCGTGGTGTTATGCTAACTCAACGAACCAACTTAACCTTTTTTTCGGAAGGTTAAATGATAACTCACCGAAAATAGTTTAAGTTTCAGATAGTTACAGATGTAAGTCACCGAAAAACTCTTTATATTATAAAACTAGTGAGACACGTGTCAAGACTTGAAAACATGACTTAAGTTACCTTACAGATAGTTATGACTGGAAGTCTCCGAAAAAAACTTTAACTCACCGATTCAATAATAAACAAATGTTTTTATAATAAAAATTTTACCACGTGCAAAAATAACAACATAAGTTTATAATGCTAACCTAACACGTTGCCTTAGTGTTCAATATAGCAACTCAACGCGTTTAGTTATGTTAACTTAACTAGTTAAACATGTGCACCTCACGTGATACAATACAACATTCGTAACTTATAATTTCACCACGTGTATAACACTAACTTAACGAGTTCGTCTCTTCTTTTACTCACTAACTTAACGAGTTATCACGTGACCTATTTTAACCTTTAAGCCTCTAACTTAATGAGTTCTCATGTGACCTCTATACAAACTAAACTCTAACTTAATGAGTTGTCTAAACGTGTAATGTTCATGATACATAAGATATAATATTAAAACATATCATGCTTTTCAATAAAAACACACGTTAACTTAATGTTTAGCTAAATGAGAAATTAATGCAATGAAACGACTAGTTATTAACTTCAGATCCAATATAGACAAGTATTTATATCAGTAAGCTTTTTCTGTATTAATTGATGATTTTAATTTCTTTTCACAAGCAATAGTAATCGAGCAAATATGATTATTTTCATTCAGCACACATCATCAAAACAAAAATACTCAAGAATCTCCCTCTTTTGATGATGACAAAACCATATTAAATCAATTATGAAATATGTTTAACTCAACAAAGCACCTTCGTTGGGTTAACTTTTAATTCAACAAACTTGTTTGTTGACTTAAGTTCACTTAAGCTTATTTCTATTGTTTGTGTAAATTTTACCTCTCAGAACTAAAACTCTCAGATGTCAATAATTATATAAGTATCAGTTTTCTAATTATCATCTGTCAGTTGACAATAACCATTTAAATAGCATCTCCTTTTATAATATATATATGCAATTAAGATCATAATCATCTTTTTATAATATTTCTCCCCCTTTTTGTCATTAATCAAAAAGATAATTACAGAATATATATATATATATAAGAGAATTACAACAACGATTTCTGAAAACAAGAATAATAATTGAACACATTTACAGAAAAATGTATTGTTCATTGAATCAAACAAGTAATACAAACATTACATTTTGTATTTAGATACAAAAAAAAATAGTTATCAACCCCTCCTAAGTAAATCACTTATAGCACTACATATTTTATCTCCTAGAAGCCTAATATCATTTTTGATGTCTTTAAGCACTGCATCTAAGTCAGGAGGTAACTGGGTTTGCTGTTCTGCTTGAACTGAATAACTTTGTTGTTGTTGTTGTATATGGTCTGTATCAGGTTGTTGTTGTTGTCGTTGAGGTTTATGCATGGCCTAGAATTTTTGCAAATCTTTGACACTAAATGCTCTCATGCCTTTAGTTTCAGAGGGCTAGTCGGATAAAGTCAATTGGCTTGCAAGGATTCTACATACAGTATCACCATAAAATAACTTTGAACTCATATGCTGTAGTTGAGACATAAAAACAACAAACCAATTTATTTGAATTCTATTCAGTAGGCCATAAGTTGCATATAAACAGCTTTTGCTGACTTCCAAATTATGTCCAACTCTCTGAAATAAATTTGCATGCAATATATTTGCAATAAATCTTGCCTCCGCATTCAGATTTTCCATTAATCTCATTTTAGAATATACATCTGGAATTTTTGATAGAGACTGAATGTTCCATTCCAATTGTCTTATAATGTCAAATCTGTTGGTAACAACAACACCTTCATTCTTTAATCCTAAAACTTCAAAAATTAACTCAGGAGACAATATAAACTCCTGTTCATTTATTTGAGTTTTCAGAAAATTTCCATTCTTGTCCAGATTGCTATAAAAAGCTGCAATAAGCTCTATGTATTGCTTCCATTTCGTTCCTACTGGCAAGAATTTAATGAGGCCTTGAAACTCAAACAGATCTCTTATTTCCATCAAATTTCTGAATTTTATTGGACGAGCATGCAGAATTTGACATGTAATCAGATTATTGTATTTCTGCAATGCTTCTTCGGATCTAAAATGAATTGCATTACCTTGAATTTTTAATATTGTACACAAAGAAGGTGATACCTGAAGCCGTGATTCAGAGTTTAATTCATCTTCAGGAACCTCTTCTTCAAAATGAATGTCATATTGTTCATCTTCCAAAATATTATCTTGAAGCTGCTTAGGTAAGCTTGATTCTTCAACTTCAACAGTGTTAGGAACATTGTCAATATGCTCAACATTCATCTGTTCAGTCTCTATAGAATGTTCAGAGTTCAATTTTTCCACAAATTCTACAGCCGGTGTATCTGTCTGTAATTGTTCATTTTGTTCAACAGATAATTCCATTGATTCATGCTGTGAATTCTCAGACTCTGCTTCTATAGATTCCGTAGAAGGCTAGTTAACTTTTAACTCTTCTGGAGTCTTAACAATTTCAATATCTGCTACTCTAGACAATTCAGCCTGTGAACTAGTTACTACTTCAACATTGTCAATTATATTTGCAATAACTTGTTCAATGTTAGGTGCCTGATGCTCTGATTTGTCAATTTCTGCATCATCAGGACTTATACTAATAGAAAAACTTGAGCTCATATTTGACTTGGATTTCTTCTCAAGTTTTCTAGCAAGGGAAAATAAAGTCTCATTATCTTCACTAGTTTCAGTGTATTCGGAACTGATGAGTTTATCAGATGCACAATAAGGTACAATGTCTAGACATACATTGTCCTTTGAAAATAAATTTTCATCTGATTTTCCTTTTTCAATAGACTTTGTTTACTTAGACATAATTTTTCTAACTTTCCTTCTTCTATTACATTTTTGTTTCTCCTTTTCAAGTATTGCTGCTTTCTTTTCAAATTGCTCCATAAAAGTTTTCTACTTTAATTCTTCTAAGGCACTTTCTATTGCAACGACCTTTCGAAGACTGTCAACTTTTGTTTTGTCTACAGCAATATCTGATTCTACTTGTTTTGAATATAAAGGAGTAGGGATAGCTGATTCATGCTCTTCCACAAATGCATGTAGTCTTATATCGTTTATAGGAGTTTGAGGAGTTCTATTTGATGAACCTACACCTTTTTCCAAATATTTTGCATACTATTCCAAAAATGCAATCTCAGCACATTTCATTCTGTATTCTCTATCAAATTTATTATGAATACCCATGTATGTAATATTTGCATCAGTATGTTGAAGTTCTTGTCTAACTTCATCTAATATACCTTGAGGAAAGAAGTAATCTCTATAAAGTTCTGCTAACCTTTTGTCCACTCGAAATATTTTCTTGAACCAAGTACGTGGAACTTCATTATTCTCTATTTCTTTTCCTTTTGCATCTCTTCTGCTTTTGCCTTTTTCTCTGCCACGACCTTTCTCGAACTTGGAGACCATCGTCATTGGTTGTAACATCAACAAGCGGGAAAGATTTTCTTGACAAAGTATACAAACAACCTAAGTGCCCGTGTAATAAATGTTTAAATAGGGTTTTTAGGCATATAACTCAACGTGAAGAGAAATCGGGTTTAGAAATTAAATAAATATTGAATAAAGTTTATTCAATCAAGGTACCCGAAATATTCAAGTATAACTCGTTAAGTTAACTAACCTAACTAGTAAAATGTTGTCTAGAGGCAGTTTTACACGTTACCTTATCTAACATAACGTCTAGTTAGTACACTTAAAACAATTTTCGAATGCTTCCAACTGAAACGTTCCGAAAACAACATACAAACTAAACTTAACATTATCTTGAGACCATTGTAAACTATTTGATCATTTTGTCCTTTGAATCTAAAATAGTTTATTTGTCTTTGTAAATTATTTCATCAAGATTTTAAGAGGACAGTAATTCAGATTAACTAAGATTTGTATTCTAAATTATATTAATCTTTTTTCGACAATGTTAACCCTCCCCCTACAAATATACTTCAAATATATTCAATCAAAATACAAAATATACTTGTAGTGACAATAGATGTTAAGTATAACTATACTTTTAAATTTCCTTTTCAGAAACTTTCGTTATCTTGACATCATCAAAATTGATTTCTAGAATCAATTCCTACTGTATATGAATCAAAACACAACTTTGAACTCAATGTGATTAATTCAAGGAGAATAAAAGAATGTATCTCAAATAAACGTTTTCAAAAGTACTAATGTTGATTCAATAAATCAGTAGTCATATTGGTATAAACTATATGCGACTCAAAGATTTCTGTAATTAATGAAACAACTTTTTCTTTTCAAAACAGTAAATATTGATAATTTTCTTTAAAAGTTAGTTTGAAAAGCTTGAATCATACAAGAGCTTTCTAATGTACCCGTGTAATGAGCTTTCAGTCAACAATCCCAGATCTGATCAGGACCTTAGGTTGCCAGATTTAAAGAATCCTTTTCCAGGACAACAATCCTTACATACCTATCTGCTCAAGTACAAAAGGCTCGTGATCAAACTGATCAATAAACTCTTAAAGATTTTCACTTTGTAAGCACTTTTCATTTTAAGCACAGTATATATGTATTCCATTAATACAAATGCAATAAAACACAAGTCTCATACAATTTTTACTTCTATGATTGTACTGAAAATATGAATCAGTTTCAATAAGCTTATACTTTTGATTAACAGTTTAAGATGAGTTACATATAACTTATTCTACAAGTTTAATCAATTAAGTCAAATTTATGCATGATCATATGCATTTTCCTTTATTCAAAGAAAACATTTAATCAAAATTTCAGAATGTCAAAAGTATTTAATGTTTTTCATTTACACTTCCACTTAAAATTGTAAAAACCGTTAAAATTGATAAACTACTTAAAATCAATAAGATACTACTATGATTTTACAATAAATACATAGTATCTTAAGCAGCAGTTTAGATATTACTTTAGATATTTATAATAAGTATATAATATCTATGAGGTGAACAACATCATCAATAATATTTATCTTTTTATGTGGAGTTTAAGCATTTTACACATCACGTAGCCTACAAATACCGAAATTTAATCTAATGTTGCAAAATGTATTTTCATCTAGAGGTTTTGTAAATATATCAGCTAATTGATTTTTACTAGACACAAATTCTAATTTAATTTTTACTTTAATTATGTTATCTCTTAGAAAATGATGTCTAACCTCTATATGCTTTGCTCTTGAATATAATACATGATTTTTGGAAAGATTTATTGCAGAACTACTGTCACAATAAATCTCAATTGTATCATAAGATAATCCAAAATTTTCTAAAGTTTGCCTTATCCACAGAATCTGAGTGCAACATAGTGCAGCAGCAACATATTCAGCTTCTGTAGTAGAAAGTGCTACACAGTTTTACTTTTTACTAAACCATGACACCAAATTATTTTCCAATAATTGACATGTGCCACTGGTACTCTTTCTATCAGATTTAGATCCTGCATAATCAGCATCAGTATATCCTATAAGATCTATTGAACTATCCTTAGAATAATACAGTCTGAAATTTTTAGTTCCTTGTATATATCTAAATATTCTTTTAACTGCAATTAAGTGTGATTCCTTAGGATTAGATTGAAATCTAGCACAAACACACACAACAAACATAATATCAGGTCTACTAGCAGTCAAATAAAGTAAAGAACCAATCATACTTCTGTATTTTCTTTGATCTATAGATTTTCCTATGTCATCAATATCTAACTTTAATGTAGTACTCATAGGAGTTCCTCGAATCCTTGTATCATTAAAATTAAATTTCTTAAGCATTTCATCTGCATATTTTTCCTGATTTAAAAATATACCTTTATCTTTTATGACACTCATCAAATTAAATCCTAGGTTTTCTACATATAGTACATTCGAAATAACACAAGTAGGAGTTATTTGAACATTGCCCATACCTATGATTTTATCTTTGCTTTTGTTTCCAAATGTTACACTTCCTTTCATGGTATTTGTAAAATTTTGTAATAGACTTTTCTGTCTGGTCATGTGACTTGACGCTCCACTGTCCAAGATCCATTTTGATGTTGTTTCCTCTCGCAACACAAATTAAGAAAAGCTTTTTCTTGGTACCCAATGTTGTTGAGGACCAAGTTCATTAAACGCATATTTCTTCTTTTTGTTTAAAAATAGTTTAACATTATCATTTATATTCTTATTAGTTGTAAGTACTATTGATTTATCATTAGCTTCATACTCACATATAGCATTATTGCTTTTGCAATCATTCTTTTTGTTTTCAGATGTAGTATAATCAAGACAAAACAGATTTTCATCAGATGTTAATTTATTTTGGTCATGCTCATACATTTCAGTAAGTTCATACCAAGATTTTGTACTTGTATTAACATTTTCCGTATATACAAAATCTTTTTCTGTACAAGAATTTTTAGTTTTATCACATGCAGAATGAGTAAATGGTCTAATACCAGTGTATTGAATTACATGCTCAGGTTTCTGAATTTTCAGTTTACTACAATTGTCTGAAATTTTAGAAACATTAGAAACTGAATTTCCAGAACAAGAAAGAAGATTTTTAGAAACATTTATAGTCATGTTAGAAGTACAATTTGACAAATCACATTGATTTATATTATTACTACATGATTCATCCCTTGAAGTACCTACTTCTACATATTTATTACCTTGTTTCATAATAAAAGGAATTTTAGTCTTAGATTTACTTAAACTGCAACTAATAAATCCTTTATTGGCTTGAGATTCAGGATATTCAAGATAATCAAATCCTAAGCCAAATTTATAAGACACTACAGGGGTACTAGTTAGTTTGTCTAACTTAGTTTGACTTAAATTCCATTTCTCAATGGTAGAATTTAAATCATGCTCTCTCAGTATTAATTTATCTATCTCTAATTGAAGTTCATTTATATTGTTTCTCAACATTTCATTTTCAGATTCTATCCTTAATTTTTCAGCATTTATATTCTGTATTTGTTCATGCAAGATACATTCATTAAATCTAAATTTTTGCAAATCTCTAGCATGATTTTCATTATCACATTTAAACTTTTCTAAAGTAGTAGACAGGAAACAATTTTCTTCTTCCATAATGGATGAAGATTTTCTAATATTCTTATTTTCTAGTTTACATACTTTAAGTTTTTGTAATAACGCATGATAAGCACATAATAATTCATCAAAGTTGAAATCTGAATGACTTTCAGGATCAGATATTACCTCTGACTCATCTGCCATGAAGCACACATGAGCAACATCTTCTAACTCTTGTTCTCCTTCTGAATGTGAAGATTTTGATGCTGATTCCTTAGATTCAGACTCTTCAGACATGTCATCCCAAGTGACCTTCAAAGCCTTTTTCTTGTAAAACTTTTTCTGAATTTTCTTAGTTGTCTTCTTCTGATTTGTCCTACTTTGCTTTACATTTTTCCTCATAGGACAATCTGGAGAAAGATGTCTAGGTTTCTTACAGTTGTAACATAGATACTTTCTGGATGAAGAATTCTTGTCATTCAGTGATTTTGGCGTTGAGGGTTTATCGTTTTTGTTTCTTTGCTGTTTCCTAGCTTTCCATGCTTTCTTGAATTTCCTAGTCAGCAAAATCAAATCCTCGTCAGAATTAGTAGATATATTAGAATCTGAATTAATTTCGAAGGCTATTTCTTTCTTCATTTTTAGTTTGTTGTGACTCAATGATTCATTTAATTGAACTTCATAAGTTGTTAAATTTCCTATAAGTTCATTTACAGTATAAACACTTAAATCTCATGATTCCTCAATTGATGTTACTTTCTGAGACCATTTAGAACTTTGGGATCTGAGAATTTTCCTCACCAAATCCTTCTGTTTAAAATTCTTTCCTAAACATTTTAAAGAGTTTATGATATCATGAAATTTGGAAAACATCCCAGAAATATTTTCGTCTTCATGCATCTTAAAGAGTTCATACTTATGAATCAACATGTTTATTTTTGTCTCTTTAACTTGAGAAGTACCTTCATGTGAAACTTCTAATGCATGCCACACCTCATAAGCAGATTTATATGCCGACACTTTACTGAACTGTTCATAACTCAATCCACAAAATAAAATATTTAAGCCCTTAGCATTTAGAGTTTCATTTTCTTTTTCAATAATTGTCCAAGTATTATAAGGAGTAGTTAACAGAGTATATGGTTTAGAAATCATGAAACACAATTTATGGTCTATACTTTGAAGAAAAACGGTCATCCTATATTTCCAATATTCAAAATGTATTCCATCAAATAAAGGAGGATGATTAAGATTTTGGCCTTCATATAAAGAAAAATTACCATTTCTAGTAGCCATTTTACCTTAGATTTTTCAACCTATTTGATTTTAAACAATCTAAAAACTTTAAAACAACTTGAGCCTTAAATCAAGAAAGTTAAACGTATGCTTAGATATTAATTTCTGTTTAAAAACAAAGAAGGTAGAATAAGCAATGATATTAAATAAATTGGTATCGATTTTATATCAAAGATTATTAACAAAGCTCTAATACCACTTGTAGGATCGTATGGCTACACAAGAGGGGGGTGAATTGTGTATTTTTAATATTTTTTGAAATATAATTGAAACTTTAAAACTCAAAAACAAGTCAAGACATTGTTTTCATAAAATCATTTTTATTCAAGGTTTTAATTACAATATACAATACAATTCTCCTTAGAAATTATAGATGTAATTATATTTCGATACCATGTTTCATCTATATAATTTCATAACTACAAACAGAGAAAACTAATTTGCGGAATTTAAAACATTTCTTTCTGTTTGTGATCTTTCTTCTTCTTCTTCTTTCTTCTTCAGCAATTCTTCAGTGACGAATATCTTGTCTTTTTATGCTTCACCGAATTTGCTTTCTTCTGATACTTCAAATCTTTAGTGACGAAAATCTTACCTATTTATGCTTCACTGAATTTTCTTTGACTTGAGAGATTTTTCCCGAAGGGGTGTTTTTGATCCCTAAAAAAGATTTTTCTTATGGTGTGCAGGGATGGATTGATCCTTGAAAAGATTTTTCGTTTTGTGTGTAAGGATGGATTGATCAACGAGAATTCTATGCCTTTTATACTATATCTTCATTTCATGCATATCATTCACATTTAACCACTACTAGTTTTCCACTTCTCCACGTCTTTTCTTTTTCCTTCATCGAAACACACACGTTCTAACCCACATTTATATTTCGAATTTTCCTTAATCATCAGTTCTAGATCTCTGAAAAATTTCCTGCAAAATAAACTTTCTCGTCCAAAAATTTTTCATCAGTGTAATAAGAAGTCGTTACTTTAATGTTAACTAAACGAGTAACACAAGTATATATATATAACTTAACGTTTCTAACTTAACGAGTTCACCATGTGCCATTTCACGTGACAAGTACTGTAGCTAACTCAATGAACTAAGTCCTGCTGTTATGCTAACTCAACGAACCAGCTTAACCTTTCTTTCGGAAGGTTAAACGATAACTCACCAAAAATAGTTTATGTTTTGGATAGTTACAGATGTAAGTCACCGAAAAACTCTTTATATTATAAAACTAGTGAGACATGTGTCAAGACCTGAAAACATGACTTAAGTTACCTTTCGGATAGTTATGACTGTAAGTCTTCGAAAAAAACTTTAACTCACCGATTCAATAATAAACAAATGTTTTTATAATAAGAATTTTACCACATGCAAAAATAACAACTTAAGTTTATAATGCTAACCTAACGCATTGCCTTAGTGTTCAATATAGCAACTCAACGCATTTAGTTATGTTAACTTAACGAGTTAAACATGTTCACCTCACGTGATACAATTCAACATTCGTAACTTATAATTTCACCACGTGTATAACATTAACTTAACGAGTTCGTCTCTTCTTTTACTCACTAACTTAACGAGTTATCACGTAACCTATTTTAACTTTTAAGCCTCTAACTTAACGAGTTCTCACGTGACCTCTATACAAATAAAACTCTAACTTAGTGAGTTGTCTAAACGTGCATTGTTCATGATACAGAAGATATAACATTAAAGCATATCATGCTTTTCAATAAAAATACATGTTAACTTAACGTTTAGCTAAATGAGAAATTAATGCAACGAAATGACTAGTTATTAACTTCAGATCCAATACAGACAAGTATTTATATCAATAAGCTTTTTCTATATTAATTGATGATTTTAATTTCTTTTCACAAGCAATAGTAATTGAGCAAATATGATTATTTTCATTCAGCACACATCATCAAAACAAAAATACTCAACAAGATGAACAAAAGGTAAAATGTAAAAATTCTCTATCAATAGTAAAAACTTCTATCACTACATGCGATGCAATTATACCACTGAAAACTTAATCACTTACAATCCCACCTCCTCTCCCTATAGAATCGTGAATCAAGACTTGTAAGTTGATCTCCTCTTCAATATATTGACATCAACTTGAAACCAAGGCTAAAAGCTTTTCGATTTCCTAAGAAATGAGTCGATGCTTGGTGAAAATGGCTTTCCTTCCTATTACGCGATCACTTTTTATAGTGGTTGTCAATTATCGTGTTTGGCTTGGAATTGACCCAACATCTAGAATGTATCCTCTTAAACCTCTGATGGTTGGTGATTGTGGTGGTGTTGTGGAGCTTTAGGGAACTTCCAATGCTTCCTGCAGTTAGCACGATTCTCCACTTTCACACACACTTTCTTTGTTTTTCTCCTCTTCTTTTATATTTTTTTCAGTAATAACTATTTCTGTGTAAATGATCGGTTGGATTTCCTTCATTCGTATCAATAATGGTGATTTCTTCTTTATTCCACAAGTTAATTCCTGTGTGATACATGTAATCATGGTTTTCCTTCAAATTTCCTATTTCTGCAATTGCTCATTGTGGCATATTAGAAAATAACTAGTTCATGGAGTTAGTGTAACTCAACGAACTTACTCCATTGACTTAACTGTTCACTCAATGGACTTAACATAAAATAATATATCACATGAAATAAAGAAGTAACTTATAAGCTTATAACGTTAACACAACGTGTTACCTTAGTGTATATTTATGTAACTCAACATGTATAGTTATGTTAATTTAACGAGTTAAACATGTGCAACTCACGTGACATTAATATATTTAAATTCAACACGTGCATAATTCTAACTTAACGAGTTCAAATATACAACTTACAGTTTTACTCGCTAACTCATTGAGTTCTCATGTGATCATTTTACACCTTTAAATCGTAACTCAATGAGTTGGCACATGATCTTTTAAAAAAAAGAACACTAACTCAACGAGTTGGTACTATGCACCTATACATGATATAAATATGTGCAAATAAAACATATCATGCTTAATACTATAAAACCACACTTAAATCAAGTTTTTAGATCATGACACATGTCCTTGAAATAATAAAATACTCTTTAAACATTCAAAACACAAATGCCTAGTACATGAAATATAACTCTCCGTAATAACAGACATTTCAGATACTTAGGAATTAAAAAGCCTATAACTCACTACAGTTCAAAAATATACTTAATTAACGCTAAGTCCCTGAAATTATGTAGATTCTTTCATTGAGGCATATACTCATGCAATTATAACGTAATGGCTTAATTCTGATATGATAAGCTAAATATTATGCAATTAACCATTATTTAACCATTAATATTATGCACTTTTTCATTCTAAACAATAGTCATCTTTTCTCAATGTAATATAAATTGAGTAAAATTGATGTTCAGAAGTGAGTTCCCTTTTAGTAAAAACTCTAGAGAGAAAATTCTAAGAAGACTTGTAGATACATGAAGAACAAAAGCTGGAAATCATTAGATGGAACTGTTAGGACCTTAGTATTTTGATAATTCAAAAACCTATGTGAAGAAACCAAATTGTATTTCACAGATATGTTAGCTCAGCAAAAGATCAGAAAGCAGACGAACATATGGAGAAAGTTCTAGAAGATACTACTATAGAGCTACAAGAAAATCGGACAGTTACAAGTCTAAGTATCCGAAGAGCAAGAGTAAATCAACAACAAGACTATCGGACAATTAGAAGGATAACTATCCGAATTTTACAAAGCCTTCAGAGAGTTATTATATTAGACAGTTAAGTTGGTTGAATGATCGGAGAGTTATGGAGTTAACTATCTTAAAGAAAAAGGGAAAATCGGAAAGTTAGAAAGGCTAACTATTCGAAACTTAAGTCATTCAATAAATCACGTGTAGAAATACAGAACGGAAGCTTAAAGGACTTGTCGGAGAGTTAGATAACTATCTGAGTTTTCTTTTCAGAGAGTTAGATAACTATTCGAGTTTTTTGGTAAGTTACAGGCATAACTTTCCGAAATTTAAGTCATTTTATTACGCACGTGCAAAATGGAGAAGTTGGCAGTTGAAAGTTTAAAAGGGAAAATCGGAGAGTTAGAAAGATAACTATTTGAAATTTCAAGAGAGTTTCGGTGAGTTACAGTTTAACTATCCGAAACATAAGTCATTGAATTTCCCACATGCAGAATTCCAAACAGATGCTCAAATGGGTTTTCGGAGAGTTAGAAAGATAACTATCAGAAATTTCAAAAGAGTTTCGTTGAGTTACAGTTTAACCTTCTGAAACTTAAGTCAGAGAATTTCCCACGTGTAGAATTCCAGACAGATGCTCAAATGGGTTTTCTGAGAGTTAGAAAGATAACTATCCGAAATTTCAAAAGAGTTTCGGTGAGTTACAACTTAACCTTCCGAAACTTAAGTCAGTGAATTTCCCACATGTAGAATTCCAAAAAGAAGTGCAAATAAGTTTTCGAAGAGTTAGAAAAATAACTATCCGAAATCCTGAAGCATTTCAGTGAGTTACAGGGATAACCTTCCGAAACTTAAGTCAGACCTTTATGCACGTGCTAAATTAAAGCAATCAGAAAGTTGACAGAGACAAACTAACCGACATGTATATAACTGTTCGATGAGTTACAATTATAAGTATCTGATTGGATGACAGGTCACATTTAAATATTTTGGAATCCTACCTGGTAGTAAAGGTTAAGTGATCTTTCGGTGAGTTATAGATACTCTTCGGAGAGTTGCATAGCTAACTATCCTAAAGGATAGGAAAATTGGTAAGATATCTTGAAACGATTTTCTGAATGGTAACTTACTGTATTGGGACTTGAATCTAATCAAGTACAGTAGAATACATCCGTTGGAAGAAAATATGATTGTTGTACATATCAGGTATATATACAAGATACAGACAACGGATTTAGAGAGCTTTTGCTCATATACATACAGAGATATAGTATACATTGCAGATCAATTACTGATATAGAAGAAAGCTCAAATTCAGTTCAACAAAGAATCGATTGAAAGCTGGATTTACAAGAAGATTCTTAAAGCTCTCCATGTGCTGAAAGTCTGATCCAAGAAGGATCATTTGGTTCGTGGCTTCAACCTGAAAGCTACATTCTGTTGTTGGTTTGAGTTTCAACCTGAAAACTCAAGAGGTTAGTTTTCTGGAGTTTATACCTGAAAACTTCTGAGTGTTGGTTTTTTAGAGTTTGTACCTGAAAACTTCTATGTGGTTGGTTCTTGCTTCGACCTAAAAGCAAGTGTGTAAGTGTTGGTTGAAACACTTAGTGAAGCCCAAGTGACCCTTGGGGGTGGACTAGCTGAGTTGGTGAACCACCTAAAATTCCCTTGTGTTTCTTACTTTTATTTTCGTTGTGCATGTTATTTTTATCTGATTAGTTCTTGTGCATTCAGATTAATCAAATTAGTCAGTAAAGTTAAAAATAGGCTAAATTACACTCTGTTCACCATTCACCCCCCTCTGGTGAAGCCATTCGTTCCTAACAGGAACTTTGCGGTAACAAAGTTATTTTCTGAAGATTTAAGTGTTGCCATATATATAAGAAGAAAGTTTTATTATGTTTATGCTTTCATGATTAATTCCTCTTTGTATTACATCGTTTAATTGAAAAAGAGAACCTAACCACAAGAGGTGTCGTGGAAGAAACTCTAAAAGGTGTTCTTTCAAAAGAGTTTCGAGAGAACTTTACGAGAGTACGTAAAGTTGTGTAAATAACTATACAAAGGCTAGTATAGTTAACACGGTAACTATATGAGAGTTCATACAATTAGAAGGAGAACTTGATGAAGGATCGGTGCCTTGTCATGTTAATTTAGTTTTGAGTAAAGCTAAAGACACTAGGTTTTGAGAAAACCAAAAACTCTTAAGGATAGTGAATTCTCGAGTAGGGACTCAAGGAGTGGACGTACCCTGATTAAGGGGAACCACTATAATTTGTTATGTGTTTTAATCACTGTTTTATTTCCACATTACCTTGATTTAAAAAGTAACCAAAAATACTACTAAGTTTGCAGTATACTTAATTCACCCCCTCTTAAGTATAAGCCTTTCCTAGCATTTCTTTAATCAATAAAGATTAGAATTATATTTGTGAGTGTTTTGTTCTCTTGTTTTATTTGCTAGAAATTTTTAATTTCTAAAGACATAATTCACCCTCCTCTTGTGATACTATGATCCTACAATTGGTATCAAAGCATTTAATTAGGAATTAGTTTTTCTTATCATTGGTTAGGATCATCTGTCTATAATGGCTAGTATTTCAAATAATGAAATTCTAGTTATGACTGAAGGACAAACTACTACTCATTCTCCTATGTTTGAAGGTAGCAATTATGGCTATTGGAAATATAGGACAAAGGTATTCTTTCAATCAATTAATTTCAAATTATGGCACATAATTAGCAATCCTATAGTGTTAGTCACGACTCCAAATGATACTTGGACTTTTGATGAAAAGAAGCATATGACATTGAATGCTAAAGGTTTAAACATCTTATTTTGTGTTTTATCTCATGATCAATTTAATAAAGTTTCTATTAGAACCCTTGCATTTTGATAATGCAAAAACCCATGTAAGGAAACAAATTGTATTTCACAGGTGTCACTAGATAGTTCAACAAATTGAAGATCGAAAGGCAGATAAATAGATACAGTTTATTCAACACATGAAGGTACAAGCATCTGCTAGAGAAAAATAGGATTTTTTAGTGAGTAAAAGAGTCTAAGTATTCGAAAGAAGCAGAATTTCAAAAGGTTAATTGTTTAAGTTTCCAAAAGACCACTTAAAGGTAGCAAGAAAGTTTTTCAGAAGGTTATAGGGATAACTATCTAAAAATAAGAAGGTTTTCGGAATGCTAGAAAAAGGTCTGAATTTCTTTAGAAAGTTAGGATAGCCTATCTGATAAGTTAAGTCATTTATTACACACATGCAGAAATCTAGTTAGAAGCTTAGAAGACTTTCACAAAGTTAGGAAAGCTAAATATCTAAAAAATAGGATGTTTTCAAAAGGTTACAGAATGAATTATTCGAAACTTAAGTCATCCTATTATGCACATGCTGAAATAAAATAACTACAGGCAGAAGCCTTGAAGGAAATCAAAGAGTTATTATAGCTAACTATCCGATAGATAAAAACATTTTGGTAAGTTTGAACTGCATGTATCTGAACTTAAGACAGACAAAATGACTTAAGTGGATTTTCGGTGAGTTACAGATTTCCTTTGGAGAGTTACACAGCTAACCATCCGAAAGTCAAAGGAAATCAGAAGGTTATCTTGAATTACTCTTTTAAATGGTAACTTACCATTTTTGGAACTTGCAATTTCAGTAAGTACAATAGAATACATTCGTTGGAAAGAATATGATTGTTACACACCTTGGTATAAGTATAATCAAGATCAAAAAGAAAAGAATGATCATCAAATATTGTGAGCTACTCAAAATTTCCAGTAATACACTTAGTCTACAAATATAGAAGAGAAATATTCTCAAGCATATTGAAGTACAAAAGCTCCCTATGCTCAAACTCTGATTCAAAGCTTAAAGTTGTTGGTTCGTGAGTTTGTACCTAAAACTCACTATTGGTTAAGAGCTTGGACCTAAAAGCTCGAGAAAGGTTAGTTGCTGAGCTTCTACCTGAGAGCTCAAGTGTTGGTTCTTGCTTCAACCTGAAAGCAAGTGTTGTAAGTAGTTAGATACTTAGTGAAGCCCAAGTGAATCTTTGGGGTGGACTAGCTATTGAGTATTTTGTTTTGATGATGTGTGCTGAATGAAAAATAATCATATTTGCTCAATTACTATTGCTTGCAAAAAGAAATTAAAATTATCAATTAATACAGAAAAAGCTTACTAAGATAAATAATTGTCTGTATTAGATCTGAAATTATACTAAGTTAATAACTAGTTGTTTCGTTGCATTAATTTCTCATTTAACTAAACGTTAAGTTAACATGTGTTTTTATTGAAAAGCATGATATGTTTTAAAGTTATATTTTCTGTATCATGAACAGTGCACATTTAGACAACTCATTAAGTTAGAGTTTTGTTTGTATAGAGATCATGTGAGAATTTGTTAAGTTAGTGAGTAACAGAAGAGACGAACTCGTTAAGTTAGTGTTGTACATGTGGTGAAATTATAAGTTACAAATGTTATATTGTATCACGTGAGGTGCACATGCTTAACTAGTTAAGTTAACATAACTAAACACATTGAATTGTTATATTAAACACTAAGGCAACGCGTTAGGTTAGCGTTATAAAATTAAGTTGTTATTTTTGCACATGGTAAAATTCTTATTATAAAAACATTTGTTTATTACTAGTTCGTTGAGTTATCCATAACACAACAGAGTTGGTTTGTTGAGTTATCGTAACACCACGAAGCTAGTTTGTTGAGTTAGCGTAACGCCACGGAGATAGTTCGTTGAGTTAGCTACAGTACTTATCACGTGAGTCAGCACATGAGGAACTTGTTATGTTAGAAACATTAAGTTATATATATACTTGTGATACTCGTTTAGTTAATATTAAAGTAACAACTTCTTATTACACTGATGAAAGATTTTGGATGAGAAAGTTTATTTTGCAAGAAATTTTTCGGAGATCTAGAGTTGATAATTAAAGAAAATTTGAAATGTAAACGTGGGTCAGAACGTGTGTATTTCAATGAAGGAAAAAGAAAAGATGTGAAGAAGTGGAAAACTAGTAGTGATTAAATGTGGAGGATATGCGTGAAATGAAGATATAGTATAAAAGGCATAGAATTCTCATGGATCAAACTATCCTTGCACACCAAAAGAAAAATCTTTTTAGGGATCAAAAACACCTCTTCGGGGAAAAGCTCTCAGGTGGAAGAAAATTCAGTGAAGCAGAAAAAGGTCAGATTTATGTCACTGAAGATTTAAAGTATCAAGTGGAAGAAAATTCAGTGAAGCAGAAAAGGGGAAGATTTATGTCACTGAAGAATTACTGAAGAAGAAAGAGAAGAAGAAGAAGAAAGATCTCAAATAGGGAGAAATGTTTTAAATTCCGTAAATTAGTTTTCTCTATTTGTAGTTATGAAATTATATAGATGATACATGGTATCGAGATATATTTGCATCTACAATTTCTAAGGAGAATTGAATTGTATATTAAAATTGAAACCTTGAATAAAAATGATTTTATGAAAAGAGTGTTTCGACTTGTTTTTGAGTTTTAAAGTTTCAATTATATTCAAAAATATTGAAAAACACAATTCACCCCCCTCTCGTGTAGCCATACGATCCTACAAGTGGTATTAGAGCTTGTTAATAATCTTTGATATAAAATCGATACCAACTTATTTAATATCATTGCTTATTCTGCCTTCCTTGTTTTTAAACTGAAATTGATATTTGAGCATATGTTTAACTTTCTTGATATAAGGCTCAAATTGTTTTATCATTTTAGACTATTTAAAATCTAATAGGTTGAAAAATCTAAGGTAAGATGGCTATTGGAAATGGTAATTTTTCTTTGTACGAAGGCCAAAATTTTAATTGTCCTCCTTTATTTGATGGAATACATTTTGAATATTGGAAATATAGGATGACAGTTTTTCTTCAAAGTATAGATCATAATTTGTGGTTCATGATTTCCAAACCATATACTCTATTATCTACCCCTTATAATACTTGGACAATTACTGAAAAAGAAAATGAAACTTTGAATGCTAAGGGCTTAAATATTTTATTTTGTGCATTAAGTTATGAACAGTTCACTAAGGTGTCGGCATATAAATCTGCTTATGAGGTGTGGCATGCATTAGAAGTTTCACATGAAGGTACTTCTCAAGTTAAAGACACTAAGATAAACATGTTAATTCATAAGTATGAACTCTTTAAGATGCATGAAGACGAAAGTATTTCTAAGATGTTTTCCAGATTTCTTGATATCATAAATTCTTTAAAATTCTTAGGAAAGAATTTTGAACAAAAGGATTTGGTGAGGAAAATTCTCAAATCCCTAAGTTCTAAATGGTCTTAGAAAGTAACATCAATTGAGGAATCACAAAATTTAAATGTTTATACCACGAATGAATTTATAGGAAACTTAACTACTCATGAAGTTAAATTAAATAAATCACTAAGTCAAAACAAACTAAAAATGAAGAAAGAAATAGCCTTCGAAATTAATTCAAATTTTGATATATCTTCTGATTCTAACGAGAATTTGATTTTGCTGATTAAGAAATTCAAGAAAACATGGAAAGCTAGAAAACAGCAAAGGAATAAAGATGACAAACCCTCAACATCAAAATCATTGAATGACAAGTGTTATGCAAAGAGAAGTGCGGAAAGGGAGAAGCTTGGACTCGTGGAGAAGAAAGAAGAAGACAAATGGGAAAGACGTGTGAAGCAAATGCAAAAACACCAAGGTTTAACGTGGTTCCCCAATTGGGTACGTCCATGGATGGAGCTCAACTGAATGATTCTCTAGGTCATCACAAAGGGATACAAGATTCAACATCGTCTCTAAGCACACGTTGGGGGTCTATTTATAACATTTGTGTACCCCCAAGTGGCTAAGGACAAAACTCCCCCTATGTGTAACAAACTAATTCAAGACACATAATAACAATCTCCACCTTGCCTTGAATTTACATACTTCACCTAGAACCAAACAAATTTCCATCTTCAAAAGACCTGAAGGGTCAACTATAAGCAAACACATTAAGTAAGTCTAAGCAATGCTTAAACTTGCTTTCAAGAATGCCTTTCGTAAACATATCAGCTGGATTGTCATGTGTGTTGATCTTCAAAATCTTCACGCGATCTTCTGTTCTAAGAAAGTGATAATGAACATCAATGTGCTTTGTCCTGTCATGAAACATATTGTCCTTCATTAAGCTGATGGCATTGAGACTGTCACAGAAAATTTCTGCTTTATCATATCGTAGACCAAAGTCTCCAAGTAACCCCTTCAGCCAAATACCTTCTTTTGCAGCTTTTGTCATCGCCATATACTCAACCTCTATGGTGGATAAAGATATAGTAGGCTGTAGAGTAGATTTCCAACTAATAATGGAATCTACTAATGTGAAGACATATCCTGTTAAGGATCTACGCTGATCAACATCACCTGCAAAATCTGAATCAGAATATCCAGCTATACTACAGTTATGTTTAACACCATAAATCAGTCCTACATCAAACGTGCCCTTCAAGTACATAAAGATCCTTTTCACAGCCTGCCAATGACTCTTCCCTGGATTTGACATAAATCTGCTTACAACATTAAGAGGGTAAGTAAGATCCGGACGAGTACAAACCATGGCATACATAAGACTGCCAACTACCTGTGAATATGGAACTTTCTTCATGTACTCTTTTTCAGATGGCGTCTGAGGTGCCATAGCAATTGATAATCGTAGGTTCCTATCATAGGGCGTTTCGATGGCCTTGCTTGAAGCCATGCCAAACATGCTCAAAATCTTCAGAACATAACTTTGCTGATGGAGAAATAATCTTCCAATGTTCCTATCACGATAAATCTCCATCCCAAGGATTTTACCTACCGGTCCTAAATCCTTCATTGCAAATTCAGATTTCAATGTGTCTTTCAAAACCTGTATTTCATTGACATCTTTGGCTGCAATAAAAATGTCATCCACATACAAGAGCAAGTAAACAAATTCTTCTTTAATTTGTTTAATATAGACACATGAATCAAAACTACTTCTAACAAAACCAACATCAGTGACAAAAGAATCAAATCTTTTATGCCACTGCCTAGGAGACTATTTCAGCCCATACAAAGATTTCTGCAACTTACAAACAAGGTCTGATCTACCTCTTTCTGCAAAACCTGTTGGTTGTTCCATCCAGATGTCCTCATCTAAATCACCATGCAAGAAAGTTGTTTTCACATCCAACTATTCAAGTTCTAAATCCTTTACTACAACAATTGCCAAAAGGACTCGAATGGAGGTGTGTCTAACTACTGGAGCAAAGACTTCATTGAAGTCCACACCCTCCTTCTGTGAAAAACCTTTTGCTACCAATCTTGCCTTATATTGTATTCCAAGGTTGCCCTGTGTTCCTGATTTCTTTTTGAACACCCATTTGCAACCAACAATATTCCTGTCCTTGGGACATTTTACCAACTCCCAAGTCCTATTCTTATGCAAAGATTGTAGTTCTTCTTGCATAGCTCCCAACCAATGTACGGCTTCTAGTCCGCTAACGGCAGTATCAAAACTAGGTGGGTCAGCATCCTCCACCTCACCAGCTACCTGTAGGGCAAAAGTGACCATATTATTGTAGTCATACCTCTGTGGAGGGTGAACATCCCTCCTAAGATGATCTCTAGCAACACACCTTGAATGTGTGTCCTCAACAAATTCATCTCCTCGATCTTCTTCTAAAATCAAACGTTGATCTGTATCAATAGGAACAGACTGATCAGATATCAACTGTTGATTCAAATCAAGCTCTACCTACTCAGGAGTACTAGGTGGATTCAAAATAGTTGGGTTTTCTTTCTTGTGCATCAAAGAAACCTCATCAAATGTAACAACCCTGCTATGAATGACCATTCTTGTTTCTTTATCATATATCCTATATCCTTTTACTCCCATTCCATATCCCACAAATATGCCTTCCTTGGCACGCAACTCCAATTTACCATGATTCACATGGTAATACGCAGGACATCCAAATACTTCCAATTTGGAATAGTTAGTCACTTTATCCATCCATACTTTATAAGGGATCTTGTCGCCAATTGCATTCGATGGCGACCTATTCACCCTTCAACCCAAAAACATTTTTCCAGCCCAGCATGAGAGAGCATACACCTAGCTCTTTCCAACAACGTCCTATTAAGACGTTCTGCAACTCCATTTTGTTGTGGAGTTCCCCTGATAGTATAATGCCTAGTTATGCCTGCATCTATGTAAAAAATGTCAAATTCATTTGAGCAAAATTCTAAACCATTGTCTGTTCTCAAGTATTTTACTTTCCTCCCTACTTGGTTTTCAACAATAGCCTTCCATTGTTTAAAGTTCTTGAAGGCTTCACTCTTATGTTTCATAATGAAAATCCAAGTCATATGACTAAAGTCATCAACAATGGAGAGAAAAATACTTAGAACCTGCTAAAAAGAGTTGTTGAGACGGTCCCCAACAATTTGCATGGACATAATCCAACTTTCCCTTGGTAGAATGTTCTGCTCTTCCAAAAGAAACACGTTTCTGTTTCCCATAGATACGATGCCTGCATAAATCAATATCTGTAAAGATATGACCATCTAACCTACCAAGCGTACTAAGCTTTTGCATTCCCTTTAGGCCCAAATGTCCTAACTTGGAATGCCAAATAGCTGACATAGATTGTTGATCACTTATTGTCGTAGCTACCGATCCAATGATAGGTTTGCCCTGAAGAATGTATAAAGGTCCATCCTTGATTCCCTTCATTACTACTAGGGAACCTTTCAAAATGTGAAGTTTACCTCCTCCACCTAAAAAGCTGAAACCTTTTTGATCAAGAGCCATTAGCAAAATAAGGCTCTTGCCTAACCTTAGCACATGCCAAACATTCTCCAAGACTTTGATCGTCCCATCATGCATCCTGAATCTGACAGATCCAACACCTGTTCTATCACAAACATCATTATCTACTAAAGTGACCTGTCCACCATCTACCTTCTCATATGTATGGAAATATTCTCTGTTGGGAGTCATATGATGTGATGCACCAGAATCCATGATCCAACTCTGATCGGAGTAGACACTACAGCATACAGTAAGGGAGAAATCACAGTCAAACCTTGAGTCTCCATTTTCAGCGACTATTGCATTTCCCTTAATCTTCAATTTAGGGCAGTTTACCTTCCAATGCCCCTTTTCCTTGCAATAATTGCAAGTGTCCTTGGAAATTCTACCTCTGAACTTACTTCTGCCTTTGCACCTGTTGTCTCTTCTACTCTGTCGTCCTCTAAACTCTGAATGATGCACTGTCAAACCTGATCCGCTAGCATCATTGCTACCATGTGTAACCAAATGTCTCAATTCTCGAGAATGAAGACTCGATCTTACCTCCTCCAAAGTAATAGAATCTTTGCCAACCACAAAAGATTGCACAAAATTCTCAAAGGAGAGAGGAAGAGATACCAATAAGATGAGAGCAGCATCCTCATCTTCCATAGTAACACCAATGTTCCTCAACTCCATGTGAATGGTGTTGAGCTTATTCAAATGTTGCTTCATGGTGTACCTTCATTCTTAGAGAGAACAGCCTTTGCTTCAACAACAACTTATTCGTAAGAGACTTAGTCATATACAGAGATTCTAACTTATTCCAAAGACCCAAAGCTGTATTTTCATCTGCTACCTCAATGATTATCTCATTTGATAAACATAGCAGAATAGTCGAATGTGCCTTCTCCTCTTGCTGTTCAAATTCGACAGACTTCTTATCTAGGGTTGTCTCCACATTTAAGGGAGTCCAAATACCTTGCTGTTTCAAAAGTGATTTCATCTTAATCTGCCACAAACTAAAGTTGTTCTTGATGTTGAACTTTTCAACTTTCAAGGCTGAAGATGCCATGACAATAGAACAACACAAACACAGCAAGCAAATACCAAATAATTCGGACAACAAATAAGCACAAAATTTGTTATCCCAAAGCTGCGAATGAATCTTTCATTCAAAATATCCTAACTAACAAATGCAGCTACCAAATTCAAAAGATCACTCGCAAAGAATCCAAAACAAACAAAGATGAGCCAAGATCACATGTATTGTCTCAAAATTCCCAAAGAACTTCAAAGAATTCCAAAGAACTTCAAAGAATTCCAGAGAACTACTAAAGAATTCCAAAGAACTTTAAAGAATTCCAAAAAACTACTAAAGAATTTCAAAGAACTGCTAAAAAATTCCAAAGAACTAGCCACACTTGATCTACCAAAAAAGGCCGAAAAAGAATTCCGCAAAATTGCAACAACAAACTTCAAAAGTTATGATAGGAATTCTTACTACTTGTTTCACCAACGTGGAAACGACAGATGACCAAGTGCACGTTGTCAGCTTCAAGATCGCAGACGTCGAACAAGAATTCCAACCACGGATGCTTTGTCACAAACACAGGTCGCAAACAAAGATCGCGTGAGCAAACCGCAAGTGCTGGTGTCGAACAAAGAACGCAAGCGTTGATATGTGAATGCTGGCATCCTACAGAATGCGAGCAATCATGCACGGGCGCTAGCACAAGCAATGACACAGACAAATGCACGCAGACGCTAGCTTCGAGTGAGGACGTGAGTGGTTGCGTGCAGGCACTGGCGCGGACGAAGAAGTGGGCGAATACGCGTGAGTGCAGGCACAGGCAGAGACACGGATGTTCGCGTGGGCGAATGCGCGTGGACGCTGGCGTAGGCGGAGACGCGGACGATTGCACAGGCAAGAATGTAGGCAAATGCGCGTGGACGTTGGGGTGGGCGAAGACGTGAACGATCGCGCGGGCGTCGAGCGTCGGGCGCGGGCATCGGGCGTCGGCTCGTGCGTTGGCCAAGATCTTTCTTTTCTTCTTTCAAGCCTAATCCATGGCCAACTCCTCAAGCTTCACTCTGATACCACTTGTTATGCGAAGAGAAGCGCAGAAAGGGAGAAGTTTAGACTTGTGGAGAAGAAAGAAGAAGACAAATGGGAAAGACGTGTGAAGCAAATGCAAAAACACCAAAGTTTAACGTGGTTCCCCAATTGAGTACGTCCACAGATGGAGCTCAACTGAATGATTCTCTAGGTCAACACAAAGGGATACAAGATTCAACATCATCTCTAAGTACACGTTAGGGGTCTATTTATAACATTTGTGTACCCCCAAGTGGCTAAGGACAAAACTACCCCTATGTGTAACAAACTAATTCAAGACACATAATAACAACAAGAATTCTTCATCTAGAAAGTATGTATGTTACAACTGTAAGAAACCTGGACATCTTTCTCCAGATTATCCTATAAGGAAAAATGAAAAGCATAGTAGGACAAATCAGAAGAAGACGGCTTAGAAAACTCAAAAAAAGTTTTACAAGAAAAATGCTTTGAAGGTCACTTGAGATGACATGTTTGAAGAGTCTGAATCTGAGGAATCATCATCAAAATCTTCAAATTCAGAAGGAGAACCAGAGTTAGAAGATGTTGCTCATGTGTGCTTCATGGCGAATGAGTCTGAGGTAATATCTGATCCTAAAAGTTATTCAGATTTCAACTTTGATGAGTTATTATGTGCTTATCATGCATTATTACAAAAACTTAAAGTTTGTAAACTGGAAAATAAGAATATCAGAAACTCTTTATCTATTGTGAAGGAAGAAAATTGTTTCCTGTCTACTACTTTAGAAAAGTTTAAATGTGATAATGGAAATCATGCTAGAGATTTTCATAAATTTAGATTTAATGAATGTGTCTTACATGAACAAATACAGAATACAAATGCTGAAAAATTAAAGATAGAATCTGAAAATGAAGTGTTTAGAAAAAATATAAATGATCTCAAATTAGAGGTTGATAAATTAAAATTGAGAGAGCTAGATTTAAATTCTACCATTGAGAAATGGAATTTAAGTCAAACTAAGTTAGACAAAGTAACTAATACCCCTACGGTGTCATATAAATTTGGCTTAGGATTTGATTATCTTGAATATCCTGAATCTCAAGCCAATAAAGGATTTATTAGTTACAGTTCAAGTAAATCTAAGACTAAAATTCCTTTTATCATGAAACAAGGTAATAAATACGTAGAAGTAGGTAATTCAAGAGATAGATCATGTAGTAATAATATAAATCAAAGTGATTTGTCTAAATGTACTTCTAACATGATTATTAATGTTTCTAAAAATCTTGTTTCTAGTTCTGGAAATTCAATTTCTAATGTTTTTAAAATTTCAGACAATTGTAGTAAACTGGAAGTTCAGAAACCCGAGCATGTAATTCAAAACATTGGTATTAGACCAATTACTAATTCTACACGTTCTTTATCTGAAAATTCATGTATAGAAAAAGATTTTGTTTGCACTGAAAATTCAAATACAAGTACAAAATCTTGGTATAAACTTACTGAAATGTATGAGCATGACCAAAATAAATTAACATCTGATAAAAATCGGTTTGGTCTTAGTTATACTACATCTAAAAACCAAAAGAATGATTATAAGAGCAATAATGCTATAAGTAAGTATGATGCTAATGATAAGTCAATAGTACTTACAACTAATAAGAATGTAAATGATAATGTTAAACTGTTTTTAAACAAAAAGAAGAAATATGCGTTTAATGAACTTGGTCCTCAACAACATTGGGTACCAAGAAAAAGTTTTTCTTAATTTGTTTTGCAGGAGGAAACAACATCAAAATGGATCTTGGACAGTGGAGCGTCAAGTCACATGACCGGACAGAAAAGTCTACTACAAAATTTTACAAATACCGTGAATGGAAGTGTAACATTTGGAAACAAAAGCAAAGATAAAATCATAGGTATGGGCAATGTTCAAATAACTCTAACTTGTGTTATTTCATATGTACTATATGTAGAAAACCTAGGATTTAATTTGTTGAGTGTTATAAAACTAATTGAGAATGGATATTATGTAGTGTTTGAAGATAATGTATGCAAAATTATTGATAAAAATACAGATGAAATTAAGTTTATTGCTAAAAGAAAAGGTTCTGTATATATTTTATCTTTACCTTCTAGTGGAGTTGATTTAAATTCATATTTACTAGCTGAAACTAGTGATGCATATCTATGGCATAGAAGGATTGGGCATATAAATATGAAACTGTTACATAAACTATCTAGAAAAAATTTAGTGAGAGGTTTACCAAAGATTAAATACTCAAAGGACTTTATGTGTGATGCATGTGAGTTAGGTAAACTTCACAAAAACTCTTTTAAATCCAAAACTGATATTTCAAGCAAGAGAGTCTTAGAACTTATACATATGGATCTATTTGGACCAACGAGAATCATGAGTCTTGGTGGTAAATGGTATGTATTTGTTTTAGTAGATGACTTCTCTAGATACACTTGGGTATACTTTCTAGCATCTAAGACAAAAGTTTTTGAAAAGTTTAAAATGTTTTGCAATTTTGTTCAAAATGAACAAAATGTCTCTATTCAAAAACTTAAGAGTGATCATGGTACGGAATTTGATAATGATCAAATGGATAAGTATTATAAAGATCATGGCATTGATCAAAGATTTTCTTTTCCAAGAGCACCATCTCAAAATGGTGTTGTAGAGAGAAAGAATAGATTAATTCAAGAAATGGCCAGAACTATGCTGAATGAACATAAGTTACCTAAAAATCTTTGGGCTAAAACAGTGAATACAGCTTGTTATGTTATTAACAGAAGTCACTTAAGACCTCGTGTTAATAAAACTCCTTTAGTTAAATGAGAAATTAATACAATGAAACGACTAGTTATTAACTTCAGATCCAATACAGACAAGTATTTATGCTAGTAAGCTTTTTTTGTATTAATTGATGATTTTAATTTCTTTTCACAAGCAATAGTAATTGAGCAAATATGATTATTTTCATTCAGCACACATCATCAAAAAAAAATACTAAACAATCTCCCCCATTTTGATGATGACAAAACCATATTAAATCAATTATGAAATATGTTTAACTCAACAAAGCACCTTCGTTGGGTTAACTTTTAATTCAACAAACTTGTTTGTTGACTTAAGTTCACTTAAGCTTATTTCTATTGTTTATGTAAATTTTACCTCTCAGAATTAAAACTCTCAGATGTCAATAATTATATAAGTATCAGTTTTCTAATTATCATCTATCAGATTACAATAACCATTTAAATATCATCTCCCTTTATAATATATATGCAATTAAGATCATAATCATCTTTTTATAATATTTCTCCCCCTTTTTGTCATTAATCAAAAAGATAATTACAGAGAATATATATATATAAGAGATATATGTATAACAACGATTTCTGTAAACAAGAATAATAATTAAACACATTTACAGAAAAATGTATTGTTCAATGAATCAAACAAATAATACAAACATTACATTTTGTATTCAGAAACAAACAAAAACAGTTATCGAGCCCTCCTAAGTATATCACTTATAGCATTACATATTTTATCTCCTAGATGCCTAATATCATTTCTGATGTCATTAAGCACTGCATCTAAGTCAGGAGGTAACTGGGTTTGTTGTTCTGCTTGACTTGAATAACTTTGTTGTTGTTGTTGTATATGGTTTGTATAATCAGGTTGTTGTTGTTGTCGTTGAGGTTTATGCATGGCCTGGAATTTTTGCAAATCTTTAACATTAAATGCTCTCATGCCTTTAGTTTCAGAGGGCGAGTCTGATAAATTCAATTGGCTTGCAATGATTCTACATACAGCATCACCATAAAATAACTTTGAACTCATATGCTGTAGGTGAGAAATAAAAACATCAAAGCAATTGATTTGAATTTTATTCAATAGGCCATAAGTTGCATATAAATAGCTTCTGCTGACTTCCAAATTGTGTCCAACTCTCTAAAATAAATTTGCATGCAATATATTTGCAATAAACCTTGCCTTTACATTTAGATTTTCCATTAATCTCATTTCAGAATATACATCTAGAATTTTTGATAAAGACTGAATGTTCCATTCTAGTTGTCTAATCATGTCAAATCTGTTCATAACAACAACACCTTCATTCTTAATCCTAAAACTTCAAAACTAACTCAGGAGACAATATAAACTCCTATTGATTTATTTGAGTTTTCAGAAAATTTCCATTCTTGACCAGATTGCTATAAAAAGTTGCACTAAGCTTTGTATATTGCTTCCATTTCGTTCCTACTGGCAAGAATTTAATGAGGCCTTGAAACTCAAATAGATCTCTTATTTCCATCAAATTTCTGAACTTTATTGGACAAGCATGTAGAATCTGACATGTAATCAGATTATTGTATTTCTGCAATGCTTCTTTAGATCTAAAATGAATTGAATTACCTTGAATTTGTAATACTGTATACAAAGAAGGTGATACCTGAAACCGTGATTCAGAATTTAATTCATCTTCAGGAACCTCTTCTTCAAAATGAATGTCATGTTGTTCCTCTTCCAAAATATTATCTTGAAGCTGCTCAGGTAAGCTTCATTCTTCAACTTCAACAGTGTTAGGAACGTCTTCAATATGCTCAACATTCATTTGTTCAGTCTCTATAGAATGATCAGAGTTCAATGTTTCCATAAATTCTACAACCGGTGTATCTATCTGTAATTGCTCATTTTGTTCAACAGATATTTCCATTGATTCATGCTATGAATTCTTAGACTTTGCTTCTATAGATTCTGAAGAAGGTTGGTTAACGTTTAGCACTTCTAGAGTCTTTACATTTTCAATATCTACTACTCCAGACAATTCAGCATGTGAACTAGTTACTGCCTCAACATTTTCAATTAAATCTACAATAACTTGTTCAATGTTAGGTGCCTGATGCTCTGATTTGTCAATTTCTGCATCATCAGGACTTGTACTAATACAAAAACTTGAGCTCATATTTGACTTGTATTTCTTCTCAAGCTTTCTAACAAGGGAAAATAAAGTCTCATTATCTTCATCAGTTTCAGTGTGTTCGAAACTGATGAGTTTATTAAATGCACAATAAGGTACAATGTCTAGACATACATTGTCCTTTGGAAATAAATTTTCATCTGATTTTCCTTTTTCAATAGACTTTGTTTCCTTAGACATAATTTTTCTGATTTTTCTTCTTCTATAACATTTCTGTTTCTCCTCTTCAAGTATTGCTGTTTTCTTTACAAACTGCTCCATAAAAGTTTTCTGCTTTAATTCTTCTAAGACACTCTCTATTGCTACGGCCTGTCGAAGACTGTCAACTTTTGTTTTGTCTACAACAATATTTGATTCTACTTGTTTTGAATATAAAGGAGTAGGGATAGTTGATTCATGCTCTTCCTCAAATGCATGTAATATTGTACCATTTATAGGAGTTTGAGGAGTTCTAGTTGAAGTACCTACACCTTTTTCCAGATAATTTGCATACTACTCGAGAAATGCAATCTCAGCACATTTCATTCTGTATTCTCTATCAAATTTACTACGAATACCCATGTATGTAATATTTGCATTAGTATTTTAAAGTTCTTGTCTAACTTCATTCAGTATACCTTCAGGAAATAAATATTCACTATAAATTTCTGCTAACCTTTTGTCCACTCGAAATATTTTCTTGAAACAAGTGTGTGGAACTTCATCATTCTCTATTTCTTTTCCTATTGCATCTCCTCTGCTTTTGTCTTTTCCTCTACCATGACCTTTGTAAAACTTGGAGACCATCGTTGTAGGTTGTAATAGCAATAAGCGGGAAAAATTTTCTTAACAAAGTTTACAAATAACCTAAGTGCCCATGTAATAAGTGTTTAAATAGGGTTTTTAGGTGAATAACTCAACGTGAAGAGAAGTCGGGTTTAGATATTAAATAAATATTGAATAAAGTTTATTCAATCAAGGTACCTGAAATATTCAAGTATAACTCATTGAGTTAACTAACCTAACGAGTAAAACGCTGTCTAGAGGCAGTTTTACACGTTACCTTATGTAACATAACGTCTAGTTAGTACACTTAAAACAAGTTTCGAATGCTTTCAACTGAAACGTTCCGAAAAATAACACACATGCTAAACCTAACATTATCTT
This sequence comes from Cymodocea nodosa, assembly GCA_036874045.1. Taxonomy (NCBI): domain Eukaryota; kingdom Viridiplantae; phylum Streptophyta; class Magnoliopsida; order Alismatales; family Cymodoceaceae; genus Cymodocea; species Cymodocea nodosa. The sequence continues at coordinate 1,687,779 of JAZBRI010000011.1, forward strand.
GAGAACATTGTAAACTATTCGAACATTTTTTTCCTTTGAATCTAAAATAGTTTGTTTGTCTTTTTAAATTATGTCATCAAGATTTTAAGAGGACATTCATTCAGATTAACCAAGATTTGTATTTTGAATTATATTAATCTGTTTTCGACATTGTTAATCCTCCCCCTACAAATATACTTCAAATATATTCAATCAAAATACAAAATATACTTGTGACAATAGATGTTAAGTATAACTATACTTTTAAATTTTCTTTTCAAAGACATTCGTTATTCTGACATCATCAAAAATGATTTCCAAAATCAATTCCTATTGTATATGAATCAAAACACAACTTTGAACTCAATAAGATTAATTCAAGGAGAATAAAAGAATGTATCTTAAATAAACGTTTTCAAAAGTACTAATGTTGATTCAATAAATCAGTTGTCATAGTTGTAAAAACTATATGTGATTCTAAGATATCTGTAATTAATGAAACAATTTTTATTTTTATTTTTTTCAAAATAGTAAATATTGATAATTTTCTTTAAAAGTTAGTTTGAAAAGCTTGAATCATACAAGAGCTTTCTAATGTACCAGTGTAAAGAGCTTTCAGTCAACAATCTCAAATCTGATGAAGACCTTAGGTTGCCAAATTTAAAGAATCCTTTTTTAGGACAACAATCCTTACATACCTATCTACTCAAGTACAAAAGGCTCGTGATCAAACTGATCAATAAACTCTCAAAGATTTTCACTTTGTAAGCACTTTTCATTTTAAGCATAGTATATATGTATTCCATTAATACAGATGCAATAAAACACAAATCTCATTCAATTTTTACTTCTATGATTGTACTAAGAATATGAATCAATTTCAATAAGCTTATACTTTTGATTAACAGTTTAAGATGAATTACATATAATTTATTCTACAAGTTTAATCAATTAAGTCAAATTTATGCATGATCATATGCATTTTCCTTGATTCAAAGAAAACATGTAATCAAAATTTCAGAATGTCAGAAGTATTTAATGTTTTTCATTTACACTTCCACTTAAAATCATAAAAACCATTAAAATTGATAAACTACTTAAAATCAATAAGATACTACTATGATTTTACAATAAATACATAGTATTTTAAGTAGTAGTTTAGATATTTATGATAAGTATATAATATCTATGAGGTGAACAACATCATCAATAAAATTTATCTTTTTATGTGGAGTTCAAGCATTTTACACATCACACAGCCTACAAATACATAAATTTAATCTAATATTGCAGAATGTATTTTTGTCTAGAGGTTTTGTAAATATATCAGCTAATTGATTTTTACTAGACACAAATTCTAATTTAATTTTTCCTTTAATTACGTTATCTCTTAGAAAATGATGTCTAACCTCTATATGCTTTGCTCTTGAATGTAATACAGGATTTTTGGAAAGATTTATTGCAGAACTACTATCACAATAAATCTCAGTTGTATTATAAGATAATTCAAAATCTTCTAAAGTTTACCTTATCCACAGAATCTGAGTGCAACACAGTGCAGCACCAACATATTTAGCTTTTCTAGTAGAAAGTGCTACATAGTTTTGCTTTTTACTAAACCATGACACCAAATTATTTCCCAATAATTGACATGTGCCACTAGTACTCTTTCTATCACATTTAGATCCTGCATAATCAGCATCAATATATCCTATAAGATCTATTGAACTATCCTTAGAATAATACAGTCTGAAATTTTTAGTTCCTTGTATATATCTAAATATTCTTTTAACTGCAATTAAGTGTAATTCTTTAGGATTAGATTGAAATCTAGCACAAACACACACAACAAACCTAATATCAAGTCTACTAGCAGCCAAATAAAGTAAAGAGCCAATCATACTTCTGTATTTTCTTTGATCTATTTATTTTCCTATGTCATCAATATCTAACTTTAAAGAAGTACTCATAGGAGTTCCTCGAATCCTTGTATCATTAAAATTAAATTTCTTAAGCATTTCATCTACATATTTTTCCTGATTTAAAAATATACCTTTATCCATTTGCTTAATTTGAAGTCCTAGAAAATATGAAAGTTCTCCTATCATACTCATTTGAAACTAATTAGTCATCTCTTTAGAGAATATTTTTATCAACTTATCAAAGGTTGCTCAAAGATTATATCATCCACGTATATTTGAACAACAATCTGATCTTTACCATCTCTCTTAATAAATAGAGTATGATCCACTTTTCCCATGATATAGCTTTTTTCTATTAAAAAAGTAGACAATCTTTCATACCATGATCTATGTGCTTGCTTCAAACCATATAAGGCTTTCTTCAATTTATACACAAAGTCAGGATTTTTAATATCTTCAAATCCAAGTGGTTGTTTTACATAGACTTCTTCATTAATTAAACCATTTAGAAATGCACTCTTTACATCCATTTGATATAATTTAAATTCCATATAACAAGCATAGGCCAATAATATTCTAATACTTTCCAACCTAGCCACAAGAGCAAATGTTTCATCATAATCTAGTCCTTCCTGTGTATACCCTTGTGCAACTAATCTAGCTTTATTCCTTATAACTTGACCAGTTTCGTTAGTTTTGTTTCTAAAGATCCACTTTGTACCTATTATGGACTAATTTTCTAGTGGAGAGACTAATTCCCATACATCATTTCTGATGAATTGATTTAGTTCTTCTTGCATTGCCACTATCCAATTTTCATCAGATAATGCTTCTTCTATATTCCTTGGTTCCACCATAGAAACAAACATACACATACTATTTAAATTTACTGAAGCTCTAGTTTTAACTCTCTCATTAATATTACCAATGACTTGAGTAAGGGGATGTGATGAAGAATAACGCCAATTTCTCTGATTTTCCTCAATATTCTCATCAACATTTGAAGGTACATCACTTTCATCATTAGTTTGATCATTTAAGTTCATATTTTTTATTTTCTCAGATAAATCATCAATCTCTCTATTGATCTCTAACTCTTTTGGAAGATTGATTAAATCATCATTATCAACTTTAGATTGAGATTCTCTAAAAGAATTTTCATTGAAGCTTACATGGAGGGTTTCTTCAATAGTCCTAGAAGTCTTGTTATATACTCTATAGGCTTTACTTCTAGTAGAGTAACCTACAAAAATTCATTCATCCGATTTGGCTTGAAATTTATCCCTTTTATCCTTAGTATTTAGAATAAAACACATGCAGCCAAATGGTTTCATATAGAAAATTTTTGGAACCCTATTAAACATAATTTCAAAAGGGGTTTTATTAACATGAGGTCTTAAATGACTTCTGTTAATAACATAACAAGCTATATTTACTGCTTCAGTCAAAAGATTTTGAGGTAACCTATGTTCATTTAACATAATTCTGGCCATTTCTTGAAGTGATCTATTCTTTCTCTCAACAACACCATTTTGACACGGTGCTCTTGGAAAAGAAAATCTGTGATCAATGCCATGCTCATTACAATAATTATCCATTTGATCATTACCAAATTCAGTTCCATGATCACTCCTAAGTTTTTGAATAGAGACACTCTTTTCATTTTGAACAAAATTGCAAAACATTTTAATCTTTTCAAAAAGTTCTGTCTTAGATGTTAGAAAATATACCCAAGTGTATCTAAAGAAGTCATCTACTAAAACAAATACATACCGTTTACCACCAAGACTCATGATTCTTGTTGGTCCAAATAGATCCATATGTATAAGTTCTAAAACTCTCTTGCTTGAAATATCAGTTTTGGATTTAAAAGAGTTTTTCTGAAGCTTACCTAACTCACATGCATCACACATAAAGTCCTTTGAGTATTTAATCTTTGGTAAACCTCTCACTAAATGTTTTTTTGATAGTTTATGTAACAGTTTTATATTTATATGCCCAATCCCTCTATGCCATAGATATGCATCACTAGTTTCAGCTAGCAAACATGAATTTAAATCAACTGCATCAGAAGGTAAAGATAAAATACATATAGAACTTTTTCTTTTAGCAATAAACTTAATTTCATCTGTATTTTTATCAATTATTTTGCATACATTATCTTCATACACTACATAATATCTATTTTCAGTTAGTTTTATGACGCTCAGCAAATTAAATCCTAGGTTTTCTACATATAGTACATTCGAAATAACACGAGTAGGAGTTATTTGAACATTGCCCATACCTATGATTTTATCTTTACTTTTGTTTCCAAATATTACATCTCCTTTCATGGTATTTGTAAAATTTTGTAGTAAACTTTTCTGTCTGGTCATGTGACTTGATACTCCACTGTCCAAGATCCATTTTGATGTTTTTTCCTCCTACAACACAAATTAAGAAAAACTTTTTCTTGGTACCCAATGTTGTTGAGGACCAAGTTCATTAAACGCATATTTCTTCTTTTTGTTTAAAAATAGTTTAACATTATCATTTAAATTCTTATTAGTTGTAAGTACAATTTATTTATCATTAGCTTCATACTCACATATAATTGTAAGTACTATTGATTTATCATAAGCTTCATACTCACATATAGCATTATTGCTTTTATAATCATTCTTTTTGTTTTCAGATGTAGTATAACCAAGACCAAACTGATTTTTATTAGATGTTAATTTATTTTGGTCATGCTCATACATTTCAGTAAGTTCATACCATGATTTTGTACTTGTATTTGAATTTTCACTACATATAAAATCTTTTTCCGCACAAAAATTTTCAGATTTATCACATGTAGAATGAGTAATTGGTCTAATACTAGTGTATTGAATTACATTCTCAGGTTTCTGAATTTTCAGTTTACTACAATTTTTTGAACTTTTAGAAACATTAGAAACTAAATTTCCAAAACAAAAAACAAGATTTTTTGAAACATTTATAGTCATGTTAGAAGTACAATTTGGCAAATCACATTGATTTATATTATTATTGCATGATTCATCCCTTGACGTACCTACATCAACATATTTATTACCTTGTTTCATAATAAAAGGAATTTTAGTCTTAGATTTACTTGAACTGCAACTAATAAATCCTTTATTGGCTTGAGATTCAGGATAATCAAATCCTAAGCCAAATTTATAAGACACCGCAGGGGTACTAGTTAGTTTGTCTAACTTAGTTTGACTTAAATTTCATTTCTCAATGGTAGAATTTAAATCTAGCTCTCTCAGTTTTAATTTATCTATCTCTAATTCAAGTTCATTTATTTTGTTTCTCAACATTTCATTTTCAGATTCTATCATTAATTTTTCAGCATTTATATTTTGTATTTGTTCGTGCAAGATACATTCATTAAATCTAAATTTTTGCAAATCTCTAGCATGATTTTCATTATCATATTTAAACTTTTCTAAAGTAGTAGATAGTAATCAATTTTCTTCTTCCATAATGGATGAAGATTTTCTAATATTCTTATTTTCTAGTTTACATACTTTAAGTTTTTGTAATAATGCATGATAAGCACAAAATAATTCATCAAAGTTGAAATCTGAATGACTTTCAGGATTAGATATTACCTCAGACTCATCTGCCATGAAGCATACATGAGCAACATCTTCTAACTCTTGTTCTCCTTCTGAATGTGAAGATTTTGATGCTGATTACTCAGATTCAGACTCTTCAGGCGTATCATCCCAAGTGACCTTCAAAGCCTTTTTCTTGTAAAACATTTTCTAAATTTTCTAAGCCGTCTTCTTCTGATTTGTTCTACTATGCTTTTCATTTTTCCTCATAGGACAGTTTGGAGAAAGATGTCCAAGTTTCTTACAGTTGTAACATACATACTTTCTAGATGAAGAATTCTTGTCATTTAGTGATTTTGACGTTGAGGGTTTATCATTTTTGTTCCTTTGCTGTTTCCTAGCTTTCCATGCTTTCTTGAATTTCCTAGTCAGAAAAATCAAATCCTCGTCAGAATCAGTAGATATATCAGAATCTGAATAAATTTCGAAGGATATTTCTTTCTTCATTTTTAGTTTGTTATGTATGACTCAGTGATTCATTTAATTGAACTTCATAAGCTGTTCAATTTCCTATAAATTCATTCATAGTATAAACATTTAAATCTCGTGATTCCTCAATTGATGTTACTTTCTGAGACCATTTAGAACTTAGGGATCTGAGAATTTTCCTCACCAAATCCTTTTGTTCAAAATTCTTTCCTAAGCATTTTAAAGAGTTTATGATATCAAGAAATCTGGAAAATATCTCAGAAATACTTTCATCTTCATGCATCTTAAAGAGTTCATACTTATGAATCAACATGTTTATTTTAGTCTCTTTAACTTGAGAAGTACCTTCATGTGAAACTTCTAATGCATGCCACACCTCATAAGCAGATTTATATGCTGACACTTTACTGAACTATTCATAACTCAATGCACAAAATAAAATATTTAAGCCCTTAGCATTTAGAGTTTCATTTTCTTTTTTAGTAATTGTCCAAGTATTATAAGGAGTAGTTAACGATGTTTATGGTTTAAAAATCATAAACCACAACTTATGATCTATACTTTGAAGAAAAATAGTCATCCTATATTTCCAATATTCAAAATGTATTCCATCAAATAAAGGAGGACAATTAAGATTTTGGCCTTCATATAAAGAAAAATTACCATTTCTAGTAGCCATCTTACCTTAAATTTTTCAACCGATTTGATTTTAAACAGTCTAAAAACTTTAAAACAACTTGTGCCTTAAATCAAGAAAGTTAAACGTATGCTCAGATATTAATTTCTGTTTAAAAACAAGGATGGTAGAATAAGCAATGATATTAAATAAGTTAGTATCGATTTTATATCAAAGATTATTAACAAGGCTTTGATACCACTTGTAGGATCGTATGGCTACATAAGAGGGGGGTGAATTGTGTATTTTTAATATTTTCTAAAATATAATTGAAACTTTAAAACACAAAAACAAGTCGAGACATTGTTTTCATAAAATCATTTTTATTCAAGGTTTCAATTACAATATACAATTCAATTCTCCTCAAAAATTGTAGATGCAATTATAACTCGATATCATGTACCATCTAAACAATTTCATAACTACAAACAGAGAAAACTAATTTGCGAAATTTAAAACTTTTCTCCCTGTTTGAGATCTTTCTTCTTCTTCTTTTTCTTCTTCAGCAATTCTTCAGTGACGAATATCTTGTCTTTCTCTACTTTACCGAATTTGCTTTCTTCTGATACTTTAAATCTTTAGTGACATAAATAATACCTTTTTCTACTTCACTGAATTTTCTTCCACTTGATACTTCAAATCTTCAACGACATAAATTTAACCTTTTCTGCTTCACTGAATTTTCTTCCACTTGATACTTCAAATCTTCAGCGACATAAATTTAACCTTTTCTACTTCATTGAATTTTCTTCCACTTGATAGATTTTCCCCGAAGAGGTGTTTTTGATCCTTGAAAAAGATTTTTCTTTTATTGTGTAGGGATAGTTTGATCCTTGAAAAGATTTTTCTTTTTGTGTGCAAGGATAGTTTGATCAACGAGAATTCTATGCCTTTTATACTGTATCTTCATTTCATGCATATCCTTCACGTTTAACTACTACCAGTTTTCCACTTCTCCACATCTTTTCTTTTTCCTTCGTCGAAACACACACGTTTTGACCCATGTTTACATTTCGAATTTTCTTTAATCATCAGTCCTGGATCTTTGAAAAATTTCCTGCAAAATAAACTTTCTCATCCAAAGAATTTTCCATCAAGTGTAATAAGAAGTCGTTACTTTAATGTTAACTAAACGAGTAACACATGTATATATAACTTAACGTTTCTAACTTAATGAGTTCCTCATGTGCCATTTCACGTGACAAGTACTATAGCTAACTCACCGAAACAACTTATCCTTTCTTTTGGAAGGTTAAACGATAACTCACCAAAAACAGTTTAAGTTTCGGATAGTTACGATTGTAAGTCTCCGAAAAACTCTTTTTACCATAAAACTAGTGAGACACGTGTCAAGACCTGAAAACATGACTTAAGTTACATTTTGGATAGTTACGACTGTAAGTCTCCGAAAAAAACTTTAACTCACCGATTCAGTAATAAACAAATGTTTTTATAATAAGAATTTTACCACGTGCAAAAATAACAACTTAAGTTTATAACGCTAACCTAACGCGTTGCCTTAGTGTTCAATATAGCAACTCAATGCATTTAGTTATGCTAACTTAACGACTTAAACATGTGCACCTCACATGATACAATACAACATTCGTAACTTATAATTTCACCACGTATATAACACTAACTTAACAAGTTCGTCTCTTCTTTTACTCACTAACTTAACGAGTTCTCACGTGACCTATTTTAACCTTTAAGTCTCTAACTTAACGAGTTCTCACATGACCTCTATACAAACAAAACTCTAACTTAACGAGTTGTCTAAATGTGCACTATTCATGATATAGAAGATATAACTTTAAAACATATCATGCTTTTCACTAAAAACACACGTTAACTTAACATTTAGTTAAATGAGAAATTAATGCAACGAAACGACTAGTTATTAACTTCAGATCCAATATAGACAATTATTTATGCTAGTAAGCTTTTTCTGTATTAATTGATGATTTTAATTTCTTTTCACAAGCAATAGTAATTGAGCAAATATGATTATTTTCATTGAGCACACATCATCAAAACAAAATACACAACAAAAGCTATAGAGCATGATGAAGTTCCACATACTTGGTTTAAGAAAATTTTGCAAATGGACAAAAGGTTAGTAGAAATTTATAGAGATTACTTCTTTCCTCAAGATATACTAGATGAAGTTAGACAAGATCTTCAAAATACTGATGAAAATATTACATATATGGGTATTAGAAGTAAATATGATAGAGAATACAGAATGAAATGTACTGAAATTGCATTTCTCAAGCAGTATGCAAAATATTTGGAAAAAGGTGTAAGTATATCAACTAGAATTCCTCAAATACCAATAAACGGTACAAGACTACATGCATTTGAGGAAGAGCATGAATTAGCTATCCCTACCCCTTTATATTCAAAACAAGTAGAATCACATGTTGCTGTAGATAAAAGAAAAGTTGATAGTCTTTGAAAGGCTATAGTAATAGAAAGTGCCTTTGAAGAACTAAAGTAGAAAACTTTTATGGAGAAATTTGAAAAGAAAATAGCAATACTTGACGAGGAGAAACAGAAATATTATAGAAGAAGGAAAATCAAAAAAATTATGTTTGAGGAAACAAAGTCTACTGAAAAAGGAAAAGTAGATGAACATTTATTTCCTAAAGGCAATGTATGTCTAGACATTGTACCTTTTAATGCATCTGATAAACTCATCAGTTTTGAGCATACAAAGACTAATGAAGATAATGAGACTTTATTTTCTCTAGCTAGAAAACTTGAGAAGAAATCCAAGTCAAATATGAGCTCAAGTTTTTCTATTAGTACAAGTCCTGATGATGCAGAAATTGACAAATTAGAGCATCAAGCACCTGACATTGAACAAGTTATTGCAGATATAATTGACAATGTTGAGGCAGTAATTAGTTCAAAGGCTGAATTGTTTGGAGTAGAAAATATTGAAAAAGTTAAGACTCTAGAGAGCTAAACGTCAACTAGCCTTTTTCAGAATCTATAGAAGCAGAGTCTAAGAATTCACAACATGTATTAATGGAAATATCTATTGAACAAAATCAACAATTTTAGATAGATACACCGGTTGTAGAATTTGTGGAAAAATTGAACTCTAAAGATTCTATAGAGATTGAACAAATGAATGTTGAGCTTAATGAAAATGTTCCTTACTCTATTGAAGCTGAAGAATCAAGCTTACATACGCTGCTTCAAGAAAATATTTTCACAAAGGAACAACATGGCATTCATTTTGAAGAAGAGGTTCCTGAAGATGAAGTAAACTCTGAATCAAGGCTTCAGGTATCACCTTCTGTGTGTATAGTATTAAAAATTCAAGGTAATTCAATTCATTTTAGATCTGTGGAAGCATTACAGACATACAATAATCTGATTACATGTCAGATTTTGCATGCTCGACCAATAAAATTCAAAAATTTGATGGAAATAAAAGATCTATTTGAGTATCAAGGCCTCATTCAATTCTTGCTAGTTGAAACGAAATGGAAGCAATACGAAGAGCTTATTGCAGATTTCTATAGCAATCTGGTCAATAATGAACATATACTGAAAACTCAAATAAATCAACAAGAGTTCATATTGTCTCCTGAGTTAATTTTTGAAATTTTGGGATTAAAGAATGAAGGTGTTGTTGTTACAAACAGATTTGACATGATTAGACAACTGGAATGGAACATTCAGTCTTTATCAAAAATTCCAGATGTATATAAAGAAATGAGATTAATGGAAAATCTAAATGTAGAGGCAAGGTTTATTGTAAATATATTACATGCCAATTTATTTCAGAGAGTCAGACACAATATGGAAATCAGCAGAAGTTGTTTATATGCAACTTATGGTCTGCTAAATAGAATTCAAATCAATTGATTTGATGTTTTCACTTCTCAACTACAGCATATGAGTTCAAAGTTATTTTATGGTGATGTTGTATGTAGACTTATTGCAAGCCAATTGAACTTAATCGACTGGTCCTCTGAAACTAAAGGCATGAGAGCTTTTAGTATAGAAGACTTGCAAAAATTCTAGGCCATGAATCAACCTCAATGACAACAACAACAACTTGAATGTACAGAACATATACAACCACAACAACAAAGTTATTCAGTTCAAGCAAAATAGCAACCCTAGCTACCTCCTAACTTAGATGTAGTGCTTAATGACATCAGAAATGATATTAAGCATCTAGGAGATAAAATATGTATTGCTATAAGTGATATACTTAGGAGGGATCGATAGCTTTCTGTTTGCTTGTTTCTGAATACAAAATGTAATGTTTGTATTTATTGTTTGATTCATTGAACAATACATTTTTTGTAAATGTTTACAATTCTTATAATTGTTTACAGAAAGCGTTGTAAATATATCTCTTACTATATATATTCTTTGAAATTATCTTTTTGATTAATGACAAAAAGGGGGAGAAATGTTATAAAAAGATGATTATGATTTTAATTGCATATAGTATAAAGGGAGACGATATTTATATGGTTAGTATAATCTGACAGATGATAATATAATCTGAAAGGTAGAAAAATGATACTTATATAATTAACATCTGAAAGTTTTATTTCTGAGAGATAAAATTTACACAAACAATAGAAATAAGCTTAAGTGAACTTAAGTCAACAAACTTGTTTGTTGAATTAAAAGTTAACCCAACGAATGTGCTTTGTTGAGTTAAATATATTTTATAATTGATTTAATATGGTTTTGTCATCATCAAAAAGGAGGAGATTGTTGAGTATTTTGTTTTGATGATGTGTGCTGAATGAAAAATAATCATATTTGCTCAATTACTATTGCTTGTGAAAAGAAATTAAAATTATCAATTAATACATAAAAAGCTTACTGAGATAAATAATTGTCTATATTGGATCTGAAATTATACTAAGTTAATAATTAGTTGTTTAGTTGCATTAATTTCTCATTTAACTAAACGTTAAGTTAACGCGTGTTTTTATTGAAAAGCATGATATGTTTTAAAGTTATATTTTCTGTATCATGAACAGTGCACGTTTAGACAACTTGTTAAGTTAGAGTTTTGTTCGTATAGAGATCACGTGAGAACTCGTTAAGTTAGTGAGTAATAGAAGAGACGAACTTGTTAAGTTAGTGTTGTACACGTGGTGAAATTATAAGTTACAAATGTTATATTGTATCACATGAGGTGCACATGTTTAACTAGTTAAGTTAACATAACTAAACGCGTTGAGTTGCTATATTAAACACTAAGGCAATGCGTTAGGTTAGCGTTGTAAACTTAAGTTGTTATTTTTGCACGTGGTAAAATTCTTATTATAAAAACATTTGTTTATTACTGGTTCGTTGAGTTATCCATAACACAACAGAGTTGGTTCGTTGAGTTATCGTAACACCACGAAGCTAGTTTGTTGAGTTAGCGTAACACCACAGAGATAGTTCGTTGAGTTAGCTACAGTACTTGTCACATGAGTTGGCACATGAGGAACTCGTTAAGTTAGAGACGTTAAGTTATATATATACTTGTGATACTCGTTTAGTTAATATTAAAGTAACAACTTCTTATTACACTGATGAAAGATTTTGGATGAGAAAGTTTATTTTATAGAAAATTTTTCAGAGATCTAGAGTTGATAATTAAAGAAAATTCGAAATGTAAACGTGGGTTAGAACGTGTGTATTTCGATGAAGGAAAAAGAAAAGACGTGAAGAAGTGGAAAACTGGTAGTGATTAAACGTGGAGGATATGCATGAAATGAAGATACAGTATAAAAGGCATAGAATTCTCATGGATCAAACTATCCCTACACACCAAAAGAAAAATCTTTTCAAGGATCAAAAACACCTCTTCGGGGAAAAGCTCTCAAGTGGAAGAAAATTCAGTAAAGTAGAAAAAGGTCAAATTTATGTTATTGAAGATTTAAAGTATTAAGTGGAAGAAAATTCAGTGAAGCAGAAAAAGGGAAGATATATGTCATTGAAGAATTGATGAAGAAGAAAGAGAAGAAGAAGAAGATCTCAAACAGGGAGAAATGTTTTAAATTTCGCAAATTAGTTTTCTTTGTTTGTAGTTATGAAATTGTATAGATGATACATGGTATCAAGATATATTTGCATCTACAATTTTTGAGGAGAATTGAATTGTATATTGAAATTGAATCCTTGAATAAAAATGATTTTATGAAAACAGTGTCTCAACTTGTTTTTGAGTTTTAAAGTTTCAATTATATTCGAAAATATTGAAAGACACAATTCACCCCCCTCTTGTGTAGCCATACGATCCTACACTAGCCAAGTTGGTGAACCACCTAAAAAATTCTCTTTGTGTCAAGATTTTATTACTATTGTGCATGTTTATTAAATATTAATACTCACTCACAAATTAAATCAACTAGTTTAGTTTGAAAATTATAAAATTACACATACACACCATTCACCCCCCTCTAGTGAGCCATACAATCCTAACAATTGGTATTAGAGCCTAGTTAATCCCTATAAAGATTTAACCATTTGGATTTTAATGGCACAATTTGCTGAGGGGCAAAACATCCATAAACCTCCTCTATTCGATGGTTCCAACTATAATTATTTGAAGAATAGAATGGAGTGTTTCCTCAAGCATTCTATTGTAAAACTCTAGACGATTGTTATTCTTGGAACTACACTTCCTAACAGTAATGTTATAGACTAGACTAAGGAGGATGAGAGAATCATCTAGTTGGATGCTTAAGGGATGAATGCTATATACTGTGTACTAACAACTGAACAGTATAATAAAATTTCTACATGTAAATCAGCACATGAAGCTTGGAAAATTCTTCAAGTTACACATGAAGGCACAAGCCAAGTAAATGACACAAAAATCAACATCTTGTTGAGAAAATTAGAACTATTCAAGATGAATGAAAATGAATGCATAACTAAAATGTTTTCCAAATTTATTGAGATCATTAATAGCCTGAGAGGCTTGGGAAAGGAATTTTCTATGTGTGAATAGGTACAAAAGATTTTGAGAAGTTTAATTGTTGAGTGGAAACAAAAATCCACCTCCATTCAAGACTCTAAGGACCTCAACAACTACACTATTGAAGAGTTGTTGGGCAATCTACTGGCCCATGAGGTTCAGATGAAAGACTAGAAGGAATAGGAGGGAACTATTGAAAAGAAAGTTGAGAAGAAAAAGGAAATTGCATTTCCTTCAACTGAAGAAGCTTTGAGCTTAAATGATGATGAGATTATGTTGCTGGCAAGGAATTTTAGAAAATTAATAAAGAAAAATAATAAGACCAGCTCCTCCAAAAGAACAATCCCAAAATATAAGACCAACTCCTCCAAAAGAACAATCCCTACATGCTTTAAATGCAAAAGGCAAGGGCATATACAGACTTTTTATCCATTGTAGATAGAAGAGGATCAAGCAGATAAGAAGAAAAGATGAAAGAACAAAAAGAAAATGGCTCTTAAAGCTACTTGGGATGATAGTAGCTCCTCAAGTAGTTCTTTAGATTCTGAAGCTGCAGCTAATGTGTGCTTTGTAGCACAAGAGGTATGCTCCACTTCTTATTATTCAGAAAATAAGCATGATGACTTAGATGTAAATAGTCTTCTTTGTATAGTAGATAGTTCTTTAGAATGAAAAAGTGCATAATATTAACGGTTAAATGATGGTTAATTGCATAATATTTAGTTTATCATATAAGAATTAAGCCATTATGTTATAATTGAACTGTTCTATGCTTTAATGAAAGAATCTACATAATTTCAAGAAATTAGCATTAATTAAGTACATTTCTAATCTATCAATGAGTTATAGGCTTTTTAATTCTTAAGTATCTAAATTTTCTATTATTTCAAAGAGTTATATTTCATGTACTAGACAGTTAGGTTTTAAACGCTTAAAGAATATTTTATTATTTCTTAGAGTACACGTGTTGAAACCTTAATGCATGACTTAAGTGAATGTTTAGTAAGTTATCTAGTAACTATTTGAAATGTGTTTAAACATTATATAGTTAGGTTTCTAAGTATCCAAAACATTTAAATTTGTTAAGTTATTTCTTTATTGCACGTGTTTTACAGTTAAGTCAACGAAATAAGTCCGTTAAGCTACACTAACTCTACAGACCATTTATTTTCTAACATGCCACTATAGAAGTTGTAGAAACAGGAAATTCGAAGGAAAACCATAATTGCACGTATCATGTAGGAATTCACTCGTGCAATAAAGAAGAAATCACCATCATTGATATGAAGGAAGGAAATCCAATCGATCATTTAAGCAGAAGCAGTTACTACTGAAAGAAATATAAAAGATGAAGAAAAAGTGTGTGCAAGAGAAGTGGAGAACAACGCTAACTACAGGAAGCATTGCAAGTTCCCTGAAGCTTCACACCACACCACCAAAATCACCAACCATCATAGGTCTGTGAGGATACTTTCCAAATGTCAAGTCGATTCCGAGCTAAACACGGTGACTGACAACCACTATGAGGAGTGATCATGTCGTAGGAAGGGAAGCCATTTTCACCAAGCACCAACTCATATCTCAGGAGATCGTAATGCTTCTAGCCTTGGTTTCAGGTTGATGCCAATATGCTAAAGAGGTGATCATCTTACAATTCCTGGTTCGCGATTCTATAGGAAGAGGAGGTAAGATTGTAAGTAATTAAGTTTTCAGTGGTGTAATCGTGTCGCATGTAGTGACAGAAGTTTTTACTCTCGATAGAGATTTTTACATTTCACCTTTCGCTCATCTTCAAGAATATATCAAAACAAAAATACCAAAAACAACTAATTATCTGTGTTTACATTTAGTATTAAAGTGTTGAATTATTTATTTTGTATCGTGATTAATGTTATCATTGTCAGTATTGTGAATGCTTTATATTTGTTTGATTTAGAAAATAGAAAATAGTTTATTATTTACTGAAATTGATTCGTTCTAGATAATTAAAGATTTTAATGGTTATTGTTTGAAATATCTAAATGTTAGTGTTGCTTAATGACAAATCTAAGATTAACTTACATTAAAGAGCTTAAATGATGTTATTTACATTTTATGGAACCGCCCAATGGTTGGCCGAATTCCTCTGTAAATAGTAGTATTTAACTAGAAAGATAGGCTTGTGGAGTTAACTTAAGTTCACGAGGTTAGTCCGTTAAGTTAACTATTAGGTATTTAATTTTGAAGATGTATGCTTTATTAACGTATTTAAATAAGTCTACATAATATTCTCTAAGTATAATAGTTAACAGATTATCGAAAAGTTTCATTTTTATGTCGGATAAATTAAAGATTTCCGAAGAGCTAGATTTGCAATAGTTAAACTTTCGGATAGTTAACGTTTCGTTTTTATCGAATACTTTATGTTAAAAACTTGTATAGTTAAGTTATCCGCACATGTGTTTTAATGTTTTAAGTTGTCACGTGTTTTCCATGTGCATTCGGTAATGAAAAATCGAATAATTAGATAACTGTTCGAGTTTTTATACGTATGGATAGATAACTGTTCGAGTTTTATAAAAGGACTAACGAACAGATAAGTTTCCTTGTTTAGTCACGTGTTTTGCAGGTGCAAGAACTCGAAGAGATAAAGGATAAGTGTTCGAGTTTTGACAAGAGTTAAAGGATAAATGTTCGACTAAATCGAAGACTTAGAAGATATTCTACAAGACTCCAAGAAGATAAAATTTTGGTGAATCTACGAGTGGAGATCGTGGAAACTCAGATTGTTAGTGAAGAAAGTGGAAATTTAAATAGAAAGTAATTTGGATTAAAGAGAAAATTAGTACGTGGATTATGGATTGTGGATCAAGTGGATGAACATGCTGAACGTGAAAGACAACAAAGTTCAACTACAAATAGAGAGTACGAGCTACATTACAATAGAGGATCCCAATCTCAAAAACCAAGTCTGAATATTCAATCTGGATCCCTAACTGAAAAGTTAAGTTTGAATATTCATATTCTAAAAAGTTCTCCAACATCAGAAGAAGTTCAAAATTCCAAGCAATTTTAGAAAAGGAGCTGCAAACGCAAGAAGTCTGGAAATTCGACAACTAGAGAAGAAGAGATATAGAAGTTGAGCAAAGAGAAATAAAAGAGCTGTGTGCATAAAGATCAGGTTTTATACAATTCAAAATTAGTTTTGAAAAAGAGCTTTGTTTTCCTATTTGAATTGTATATCAAAAATTACTGTATCAAAATCGTCAAGAAGGGAATTGAGTTAAAAAGATATTGTAAATTCTATCTTGAAATAAAAGAATAGAATTTCATTTACGAGTGTTTTGTGCTCTTGTTTTATCCGCTAGTTTAATTACTAAAGACACAATTCACCCCCCCTCTTGTGATACAGATGATCCTACAATTGGTATCAGAGCATTTTAAACTGTTTAAAGCATTCGAAAGCCTTCATTTCTCTATTTAGGAATTGGTTTTTCCTGTCATTTACTTCGGATCATCTATTTAAAATGGATAATTCTGAAATCTTAGTTATGACTGAAGGACAGACCATTAATCGTCCTCTTATGTTTGAAGGTAGCAATTATAGCTACTGGAAATATAGGATGAAAGTATTTTTTCAGTCAATCGATTTCAAATTATGGCATATAATTAGCAATCCTATAGTGTTAGTTACGACTCCATATGATACTTGGACTTTTGATGAAAAGGAGCGAATGACACTGAATGCTAAAGGTTTAAACATCTTGTTTTGTACTTTATCTCATGATCAATTTAATAAAGTTTCTGCATATCAAACTACATATGAGATATGGCAAGCATTAGAAGTTGCCAACGAAGGTATTAATCAGGTCAAGGAATCTAAGATCAATATGTTAGTACATAAATATGAGCTTTTTAAAATGCACAAAAATGAATGTATCTCTGACATGTTTTCCCGTTTTCTTGAGATTGTAAATTCATTAAAATCTTTAGGCAAGAAATTTGAGGAAAAAGACTTGGTAAGAAAGATCATTAGATCTTTAACTAAAATTTGGGCTCAAAAGACAACATCTATTGAAGAGTCCAAAGACTTAAATACATATACTCTCAATGATCTCATAGGAAATCTAACAGCCTATGAAGTACAACATTTAGATCCAAAAGGGAAAAATCCTAGAAGGGATCTAGCTTTTGAGGCTGATAAAGTCTTAGAAGTCACTAGTGATTCTAACGATGATTTATTGTTGTTGACCAGAAAATTTAGAAATCTATTGAAGAAACGCAGGAACTTCAGGTCAGCAAAGACATCTGGAGATATGGAGAAGAAGTCATTCACGAAAGACAAAAGTATATGCTACAAGTGCAACAGGTCGGGTCACTTTCAAACTGATTGTCCTCTCAACAAAGATAAGAAGAATTCGATGAGGAATTTCAGGAATAAGAAATTCAAAAAGAGAATGGCACTTAAAGTGACATGGGATGACTCTTCAACTTCACAAAGTGAAGAAACAAAGGATTCAACATCAGACAATGAATCCTTATCAACATCAGATTCAGAAGAAAATCTGGCAAATGTATGCTTTATGGCAAAATCCAATGAGGTATCCTTTGATCAAAATGCTAATTTTGATAGTTTTGATGGATTACTTGTTGAATACAATAGACTGGCCAGAAAATATAAGAAAGTCAAAATAGAAAGAAAGGACACTAGGAAAATGCTAGATGAATCTGAAAATAAGATTGATTTTCTGAACTCTACGTTAAATAAATTTAAAGAAGAAAATCAAAGGCATGCACAAGAAATTTTAAAGTTCACTGCTATAGAAAGAAAATTGCATGCTGATTGTGAAAATTTAATTGCTAATAAGAAGAAAATGATCTGTGAAATTGAAAAACTGAAACTGACTATTACTGATTTAAATTAAAAAATTGATGTGTTAAAGATTAAAGTCTGCGATCAAAAGGCTATATTAAGTAAATGGAATAATAGCCAAACTTTAACAAATGAACTCAGTAGTAAAATATCAAATGTAGAAAAACATGGTATTGGTTTACACGATGCATCTTCTGAAAATTATATATGGCATGATGGTATTGCTAAAAATAATCTTTATTTCCAATATTAAGAATAGTAAGAGAAAAACTATTCCATGTGTAATCAAAAAGGGAGAAAAATATGTGCAAATTGATGAAATGCAGCATATAAATGATAGCACATGATGCAAGAATTTCAAAAGAAATCTTCAGAAGAATCAAGCTAAGACATTTGAGAATTTTAATATTCTTGATCAATTTTCTTCATATTTAAAGAATATCGGATATTAGAAATCAAATAATGTCAGAAACGAAAATTTCAACTTTGGTTTACATGGAGATAAATGTTCTGATAATTATAACACTAAGAGAAAGAAACGCAAAAATAATTATCAGAAAATAGATAAGTTGAAGTCTAAAAATATGGATTATTTTGATATGACTCTCTGTAAAATTCTTGGACCCACTCAAAAATGGGTTCCAAGAGATAAAATCTCTTTTTGACTATTTTGTAGGTACACAAATCAAAATGGATAATGGATAGTGGAGCATCCAGCCACATGACTGGAGATATACGATTACTTATAGAAATAACAAAGACCAAGAACGGATAAGTTACCTTTGGAAATAAAAGCAAAACAAATATCCTTGGGTCTGGCAAGGTTCAGGTAACTGAGAAATGTTTTATAAATGATGTCTTATTAGTTGAAAACTTAGGTTTTAATTTATTGAGTGTCCCTGTTTTAATAAAGATTTATAGAGCAATTTTTGAAAAAGATTCCTATAAAATTATGGACATTACTACAAACGAAATTTTATTCACTACATACAAGAAAGGATCTGTTTGTATTTTAAATTTTCCTTCTGATATTATTAAAGACAATGCTTGCTTAATTGCAAAATCGGATGAAGTCATTTTATGGCATAGAAGGCTAGGACACTCAAACTTAAAATTATTACAAAAGCTATCTAAAAAGAATCTAGTTAGAGGTTTACCTAGTATTAAGTACTCAAAAGAGTTTATGTGTGATGCGTGTCAACTAGGTAAATTACATAAAACATCCTTTAAAAGCTTAAATGAAATAACAAGCAAAATAGTATTAGAACTAGTGCATATGGATTTATTTGGACCTACTAGAACAACCAATCTAGGAGGTAAACATTATGCTTTTGTACTAGTTGATGACTATTCTAGATTTACTTGGGTCTATTTTCTAGTTAATAAAATTGAAGTTTTTGAAATATTTAAGATATTCTGTAATAAAGTTCAGAATGAGCAAAATGTTAAAATTCAAAAACTTAGGAGTGATCATGGTACAGAATTTGATAATGATCAAATGGACACCTTTTGTGAAGAATTAGGCATAGATCATAGGTACTCATTTCCAAGAGCTCCTTCACAAAATGGGATAGTAGAACGAAAGAATAGATCACTTCAGGAAATGTCCAGAACCATGTTAAATGAGAATAAGTTACCCCTTTTTCTCTAAGCAGAAGTAGTTTATACACCATGCTATGTTATAAATAGAGTACATCTAAGACCAATTTTAGATAAAACTCCTTATGAGATATGGTATAACAGGGTTCCTAAAATAAGTTATTTAAAACCCTTTGGCTGTAAGTGTTTTATTTTAAACACTAAGGAACGAAGAGACAAATTTAAAGCCAAATCAAATGAAGGGATTTTTGTTGGTTATTCCATTAGAAGTAAAGCATATAGAGTTTATAATAAATCAACAAAAACCATTGAGGAAACCCTGCATGTGAAATTTCTTGAAAATTCTCATTTGGATTTAAGACATGTTGAAAACTTTGATTTAGAAATTCTCCCAAAATTAGTACCAAATGATGTTGACAGAGAAATTGATAGATTATCTGACAGAATAAGAAATCTAAGTTTGAATGATGAAAATTTAGAAGAAAATAATGTCATACCTATAGAAAATATGGAACAACATAGAAATTGGCGTTATGCTTCATCTCATCCTATTGATCAGATAATAGGCGATCCTAATCAAGGAGTTAGGACTAGGTCATCAATAGTCAACATTTGTGGTGCTTATTCATTTGTTTCTTTACTAGAACCTAAGAAAATTGAAGATGCCTTAGAAGATGAATTTTGGTATTTAGCTATGCAAGATGAGCTAAATCAATTTATAAGAAATGAGGTATGGGATCTAGTTCCACCACCTGAAAATCAATCCATAATAGGAACAAGGTGGGTATTTAGTAACAAAGTAGATCAAGATGGACATATAGTTAAAAACAAAGCTAGATTAGTTGCTCAAGGTTACAAGCAAGAGGAAGGAATTGACTATGATGAAACATTTACTCCTGCTGCTAGACTAGAATCAACACGAATTTTGTTAGTATATGCTTGTTATATGGATTTCAAATTATATCAAATGGATGTTAAGACTGCTTTTTTAAATGGATATATAAAAGAAGAAGTGTATGTAAAACAACCTCTAGGTTTTGAAAATTCAAAACATCCTGAGTATGTTTACAAGCTTAAGAAGGCACTATATGGCCTTAAACAAGCTCCTAGGTCTTGGTATGAAAGATTATCTAAATTTCTTATGGAAAAAAGGTATTCTTTGGGAAAGGCAGATCACACTCTTTTTATCAAGAAGATTGAAAAAGATATATTAGTAGTTCAAATCTATGTAGATGACATCATATTTGGAGCAACAAATGATAAATTAGTTGAATCCTTTTCGAAAGACATGACTAATCAATTTGAAATGAGTATGATGGGTGAACTATCATTTTTCCTAGGCTTACAAATTAAGCAATTAGATCAGGGTACTTTTATTTCACAAGAAAAATATACTCAAGATTTATTAAAGAAGTTTGGTTTAGACAACACTAAAACAAAGAATACACCAATGAGTACTATCACCAAGTTGGATAAAGATGACTCTGGAAAAACTGTAGATGTAAAACAATATAGAAGTATGATTGGTTCATTACTCTATTTAACAGCTAGCCGACTAGATATTATGTTTAGTGTGTGTACTTGTGCTAGATATCAATCAAATCCTAAGGAATCACACCTACTTGCTGTTAAACGAATTTTTAAATATCTATTAGGAACCATCAATTTTGGACTGTTTCACTTTAAACATAGTTCTTTAAACTTAGTAGGTTATAGTGATGCTGATTTCATAGGATGTAAGTTTGAAAGAAAAAGCACTAGTGGCACTTATCAATTGTTAGGTAATTCTTTAGTGTCATGGTTTAGCAAAAAGCAAAATTGTGTAGCATTATCTACAACTGAAGCTGAATATATAGCTGCTACACTTTGCTGTGCTCAAATCCTGTGGATTAGACAAACCTTAAAAGATTTTAATTTAAACTATGAACCAACTAAAATTTTCTATGATAGTAGTTCTGCAATAAGTTTAACTAAAAATCCTGTCTTACATTCACGAGCAAAACATATAGAAGTTCGACATCATTTTCTAAGGGATAATGTTATAAAAGGAAAAATAGTATTAAATGTTGTTCCTACCACAGAACAATTAGCAGATCTATTTACAAAACCCTTAGATGAAAATACATTCTCAAAATTACGATTAGAACTTGGTATCTGTAGGTTATCTGATATTTAAATGGTCCTGTTCATTGTATTTTGGTTTGTTATAAGGTAGTTTTAGAATTTAATGTCTTTTTTATTAAAAAAAAAACAAAATAACATTTTTTTTTTTAATTACAGTTTTCTAGTAGTTAAGAATTTATGAAATTCTGATTTTTATTGAAGTCAATTTATTTAAGAAAAATTCATAAAAGATTACTTAAGGAAAAGTTAATTTGATTCAATGTGAGTGCCAACTATATTTTTGTTACTTATGTATATGTTATTATAGAGATTTTAACAGGAAAATACATAGAAAGTATGTACTTTTTATTAAAGGAAAGTTATTAACATTCTGTTAGAAAAATTAAGTCTTGCGGTTGCCTCTAATTTAATTTACTGTCTTGTTTTATTTTTGTTTATTTTTTATTTATAATTACTTGAGTAATTAAGTCTGTTGGGGGATCTTAAACCAACTGGTTTGGGATGTGCTGACTGAAAACTCATTTTACAAGTAATTCAGATTATATTTAAAAAATAAAAAAAAATTACCTATTCTCACTTGTCATTGAGTAACTGGTTATCTTTCCCCTAAGCAAGGGATTATGATCACGTAAAAAGATGATATTGTGGGAGGTAATACATAAAATATATATATATGAATATAAAATAAAAAATAAAAAAAGGGGGCAATGTACTCAAGCTTAATTTATCTTTCAAGGTGTTATAACAATCCTAACATAATCTATGCGTATAATCCTTGTTATTTTTGTTATTATCTACTCTTTACACATAATGTACGATATTTATTTGTCTTAAGTTGTGTACTCATTATTGAAATCTTTTAAGTTTCTGTAGGTATATCTCTATGAATTATCTTTTGTAAACTGAATAAGATAAAAGCCAGAAAGTCTAAATTGTTAACTCTACTACTTATTTCTATATTTCATTCAAATTAAAAAAAAAAAAGAGACTCAAATCTATTTAAGGCTTAGCATCCTCTTTAAGTAAGCTTTTTGACCTTTTTAAGCCAACTATACTTAGGGCTTGGCAACCCAGATTAAGTACACCATAGATTCTTTACACTACATTTATGTAGGGGGAGCAATTTCTCATATAATAATTCATAACTTTTGAACTATTATATGTTTTCATGAAAGAATCTACATAATTTCAGGAAATACACCTTAATTAAGTACATTTCTAAACTGTCGATGACTTACAGGTATTTTAATTCTTAAGTATCCAAATTTTCTATTGTTTCGGCAAGTTATATTACAAGTATCGGACAGTTGTGTTTTAAAACGTTCAATAGACTATTTTATTATTTCTTAAAGTACACGTGTCGAAACCATAATGCATGACTTAAGTGGATTTTTGGTAAGTTATCTGTAACTCTCTGAAATGCGTCTAGGCATCGGAAAGTTGGATTTGTAACTGTCCAAAACATCTCTTTATTATAAAACTACTTAAGTACACGTGTCATGATTTGGACGATTGACTTAAGTTATCTTTCAGAAGGTTATCTGTAACTCTCCGAAATGCACCTGAGCATCGGATAGTTAGGTTTATAAGTCTCTGAAACTTTCTAAACACCTTAAGTTCAAATTGTGCACATGTTGAATTTCATTGCTTTATAATGTCTCAGTCGAAACTCGAACAGTTATGTTTAAATCTTCGAGTTTTCACACCTATTCCTTCGAGAAACTTGAACAGTTATCATAAGTCTTCGAGTTTTCTCACTTTTTCACTTAGCCTGAAGTTATTTTCTTTATATGCACAATTACGCTAAGTATTCTGCAATTGTTAGTTGTAAAACTTGTACAGTTATTGCAAGCACTCGAGTTATTTATCAGTAATGGATCTTATATTTATGATTTCAATGATTGAATCCGTTTGTCCATTTATAAACTCGGAGAGTTATGAATGTTTTCCTAACAACCTTTCGTGTTTCTACCTTGGTAAAACCCTAGCTTCACAATCTTTCTTTTCACTAAGTTCTACAGTGCAAAGCAAAGATTAATCAACAATGTCAGGACGTGGAAGAGGACGTGGTAGAATGACCAAAGTGCTGAAAAGAGAGCTGGAACTTCAGAAAATGCAGAATGAAATCAACGATATTTACTCTAGGTACACTTTTCAAACAAAGTACTACACGAAATCAGAAAAGCTGTTCAAGATGAGAAAAATTTCTATTGGAAATTTATTCGAAATTATGCTGAAACACAGTTTAGACTAAAATAGATAGAACTTTCCGCATTGCATTTATGGAAAAGAAATTTACAACCTAACCCTGCGGTTATAAGTTCTAGACATGTACTAGAGACATCGGTATAGTCTATCACTTATTATGGAAAGAAGTGGGGACCAATGATCTAAAATGCAAACAAGGAATTACAGTCATTGCATTCCCAACATTATTTTCCCTCAGCTGTTTTAGATGATATTAAATAGTATATCGATGAACATAAAACTGCCATTAGCAAAATGGGCCTTCGAAGTGAAGGACAAAGAGTTTATCAACTCAAAATGGCAGAGGTGGAGAGCTTAAAACTCTATATTTCATAATTACCACCTAGGCATCATGGTGAAGGACCCTCAAGACAACATGTGCCTTTAACAGGAGAAATTAAGACAATTTTAGAACCTCCTGAACAACCTAAAACACTACAGACATATAGTTGGAAAAAGAAAAAGACAATTGAATATTTTGGACTAACTACAGGTGTACAAGGAATATTGCACCAAAAAGAAGAATCAGTGAAAAATGGAAAACTATGCTCCATTGTAGAAGCTGGACAGACATTTTTGTCAGGAATCCCAGCAGATGTGACAAATATTGGCTTACAAGCATATACTCTAAGGTATTGTGTCACATTAGTGCATAATGTATCTTTTAATACAATGGACAGTTTTTCACACAATGCTGCAAGCACATTCTTTTCCTACGGAAAGTGAGAATGTAGGAAATTTTGATGATATATATACAGATGATATCAAATTTGATGATATTATTGATGACGTAGACACTAAGTCTATGAATTTTGAAGATATTTCATCTGAAGAGGAATGTATAGATATTATTCCTCTTACTGTATCTCGAACAAAGACTTTTGAATTTTGGTACAATTGCTTATACTACACTTTATATGTATGGTTATGTCTGTTACAATATATCGTATACTTGTTGATAAATGTATATAATCAACAACATACACAGTTACAAATAGAATATGATACTACCAATGTCTCACATATACAAATTTCAGAAATACAGGATGATTCTATTCCATAGACAGATATAGAACATTCTTTCATACAGAGATAGTTGTATAGATCACATATAGATATACAGGTTGCTGATATACAGATTGTTATAGAGACTGTTGCTATTGAAATGTTTCCAAAAGAACAAATAGAAGAAATTCAGCAGATTATTGATACAACAATAACAGATATTTCAAACATTTATACTAGTTTTGATAGAAATTCCACTAGTTTTGAAAGATCTGACAATATAGATGCTACTGATAATATTGAAACAAGTCCTAGATCTGAACATCATGACAGGAAAATACCTAATCTTGAACAATGTTTAGATGCAAATACACTATTATGGTTCAGAAATAATTCCTATTATGACAAATTTCAGACATATAAAACTTTTACAGTTTTATATTCAAGACCAGTTAAGTTTGAAGGGATGGCACACATACGTGAACTGTTTGAATTTCAAAGCTTGTTGACTCTATTTCCACAACAGCCAAGCCATCTTGCTATACCTGAACTTCTCAGTTGTTTTTACTCAAACTTAACAGTGGAAGAAGGTATTTCTGTTTCTAATATACAAGAAAATGACATATATTTAACTCCAGATTTACTTCATCAGGTACTTGGTCTGAAAAATGGAGTTAAATTATCAAAAAGAAAATAGGTTTATTGATTGGGATGGGACATTACAAGTTTAGCCAAAGATCCAACTGCCAACAA
The DNA here is from genome assembly GCA_036874045.1 of Cymodocea nodosa. Classification (NCBI taxonomy): domain Eukaryota; kingdom Viridiplantae; phylum Streptophyta; class Magnoliopsida; order Alismatales; family Cymodoceaceae; genus Cymodocea; species Cymodocea nodosa. Next base: position 1,713,952 of record JAZBRI010000011.1, read on the forward strand.
ACCATTGACATTACTAAATGACTTAAATGGCCAAGCACGTTTTATTGCAAAAATATTGTATGCTACATTGTTTCAGAGGTTTGGTCATGGGGTAGAAGTTGGCAGATGTTGTCTTTATGCTACATACGCATTAATCAACCATATATAGGTGAACTGGTATGATATTTTTGTTTCTCATATCTTACATTTGCAGAGTAAATTATTTTATGGTGATACAATTTTGAGAATTGTGGCAAGTCAAACAGATATTACACCTTGGCCACAGAAAAGATTAAAGTCATGATCTTTCTCTGCAAAGGAACTCCAAAAATACCAAGCGGCAGATACACCTATCCTCAGACAACAACAACAACAGGTTCGACAAACACAACAACAATCCACAGAATTTACAGAAACACAGCAACATACAGATATACAACAAGATATACATACAGATATACAACAAGGTATACATAGAGAAATACATACAGGTATAGATACAGACATACATATTGAATTTTTACAGCAACCATCACAAGTTTCTCAAAATGATTTAGATTAGGCATTACTTGATCAGATAAACAGAGTTAGTACAGATATTGCAAAGACAATTTCAGATACCCTGATTGATATTTTTCGAAGACAAAGAGACTTGTGATTATACAAATTATGTATTACATGATTTTTTTTTGTAATTTGTAACCAAAATCATTATGTAAACTGTTTACTGATTTTAAAGTTACGTGATTATTTTTCACAGTTTATGATATTAAACAGTTTTTGCTTAGTCCATAAATCCTATGTATGATTGACACTATCATTTTGATTAATATATACTTAGTAAGATATCCTTCCTTACATTTATAAAACTTAACTTCCTAAAGGAGGAGAAAATAATTTGTTTACTTTTTTATAATGCCAAAAAGGGGGAGATATAAATTATGTGACTTATTAGGTTTTGACATCATCAAAAAGGGGGAGATTGTTAGGTATTTAATTTTGAAGATGTATGCTTTATTAACGTATTTAAATAAGTCTACATAATATTCTCTAAGTATATTTCTCTAAGTATAATAGTTAACAGATTATCGGAAAGTTTCATTTTTATGTCGGATAAATTAAAGATTTCTAAAGAGCTAAATTGCAATAGTTAAACTTTCGGATAGTTAACGTTTCATTTTTGTCGAATACTTTATGTTAAAAACTTGTATAGTTAAGTTATCCCCACGTGTGTTTTTAATGTTTTAAGTTGTCACGTGTTTTCCATGTGCGTTCGGTAATGAAAAATCGAATAGTTAGATAACTGTTCGAGTTTTTATATGCATGGATAGATAACTGTTCGAGTTTTATAAAAGGACTAATGAACAGATAAGTTTCCTTGTTTAGTCATGTGTTTTGCAGGTGCAAGAACTCAAAGAGTTAAAGGATAAGTGTTCGAGTTTTGACAGGAGTTAAAGGATAAATGTTTGACTAAATCGAAGACTTAGAAGATATTCTACAAGACTTCAGGAAGATAAAATTTCGGTGAATCTACGAGTGGAGATTGTGGAAACTCAGATTGTTAGTGAAGAAAGTGGAAATTTAAATAGAAAGTAATTTGGATTAAAGAGAAAATTAGTACGTGGATTATGGATTATGGATTGCGGATCAAGTGGATGAACATGCTGAACGTGAAAGACAACAGAGTTCGACTACAAATAGAGAGTACGAGCTACATTACAACAGAGGATCCCAATCGCAAAAACCAAGTCTGAATATTCAATCTGGATCTCTAACTGAAAAGTTAAGTTTGAATATTCATATTCTGAAAAGTTCTCCAACATCAGAAGAAGTTTCAAAGAAGTTTCAAGCAATAGTAATTGAGTAAATATGATTATTTTCATTTAGGCTTTCAATGAACCATATTAAATCAATGAACTTAATTCCTTTCAATGAACTTATATTCATCATCAAAACAAAATACTCAACAATCTCCCCCTTTTTGATGATGACAAAATCATATTAAATCAATTATGAAAAATATTTAACTCAACAAAGCACCTTCATTGGGTTAACTTTTAATTCAACAAACAAGTTTTTTGACTTAAGTTCACTTAAGCTTATTTATATTATTTGTTTAGAATTTTATCTCTCATAAATAAAACTTCCAAATGTCAATAATTACATAAGTATCATTTCTCCCCCTTTCATTATATAATTTAATAACCATATAATTTTCTTTCAGATTACATTATCATCTGTCAGATTATAATAACCATATAAATATCATCTCCCTTTATAATATATGCAATTAAAATCATAATCATCTTCTTTTATAACATTTCTCCTCTTTTTTGTCATTAATCAAAAAGATGATTACACAGAATATAAAGCAAGAGACATATTTACAACAAAGTTTTCTGTAAACAATAATAAGATTTGTAAACATTTATAGAATAAAATGTATTGTTCAATAAATCAAACAATGAATACAAACATTACATTTTGTATTCAGATACAAGCAAACAAACAGTTATCTATTCCTCCTAAGTATATCACTTATAGCATTACATATTTTATCTCCTAAATGCCTAATATCATTTCTGATGTCATTAAGCACATCATCTAGGTCAAGAGGTATCTAGGGTTGCTGTTCTACTTGAACTGAATAACTTGGCTGTTGTGGTGGAATCTATTCTGTACATTCTATTGGTTGTTGTTGTTGTTGTTGAGGTTGATGCATGGCCTAGAATCGTTGCAAATCTTTTACACTAAAAGCTCTCATGCCTTTAGTTTCAGAGGGCCAGTTAGATAAATTCAATTGGCTTGTAAGGAGTCTACATACAGCATCACCAAAAATTAACTTTGAACTCATATGCTATAGTTGAGAAGTAAAAACATTAAACCAATTGATTTGAATTCTATTCAGCAGACCATAAGTTGCATATAAACAGTTTCTACTAACTTCCATATTATGTCTGACTCTCTAAAATAAATTGGCATGCAATATATTTGCAATAAACCTTGCTTCTACATTCAGATTTTCCATTAATCTCATTTCAATATATACATCTGGAATTTTTGATAAAGATTAAATGTTACATTCTAGATGTCTAATCATGTCAAATCTGTTTGTAACAACAACACCTTCATTCTTTAATCCCAAAACTTCAAAAATTAATTCAGGAGACAATATTAACTCCTATTTATTTATTTGAGTTTTCAGTATATTTTCATTCTTGACCAGATTGCTATAAAAAGCTGCAATAAGCTCTTTGTATTGCTTCCATTTCGTTCCAACTGGCAAGAATTGAATGAGGCCTTGATACTCAAATAGATCTCTCATATCAATCAAATTTCTGAATTTTATTGGTCGAGCATGTAGAATCTAACATGTAATCAGATTACTGTATTTCTGGAATGCTTCCTCAGATCTAAAATAAATTGAATTACCTTGAATTTGTAATACTGTACACAAAGAAGGCGATACCTAAAGCCTTGATTTAGAGTTTAATTCATCTTTAGGAACCTCTTCTTCAAAATGAATGTCATGTTGTTCCTCTATGAAAATATTTTCTTGAAGCTGCTCAAGTAAGCTTAATTCTTCAACTTCAATAGTGTAAGAAACATCTTCAATATGCTCAACATTCATTTGTTCAGTCTCTATAGAATGTTCAGAGTTCAATTTTTCCACAAATTCTACAACCGGTGTATTTGTCTATAATTGTTCATTTTGTTCAACAAATATTTCCATTGATACATGTTGTGAATTCTCAGACTCTACTTCTATAGATTCTGAAGAAGGCTAGTTGTCATTTAGCTCTTCTGGAGTCTTAACTTTTTCAATATCCACTACTCCAAACAATTCAGCTTGTGAACTAGTTACTGCCTCAACATTGTCAATTATATTTGCAATAACTTGTTCAATGTCAATTGCTTGACGCTCTAATTTTTCAATTTCTACATCATCAAGACTTGTACTAATAGAAAAACTTGAGCTCATATTTGACTTGGATTTCTTCTCAAGTTTTCTAGCTAGAGAAAATAAAGTCTCATTATCTTCATCAGTTTTAGTATGCTCGGAACTAATGAGTTTATCAAATGCACTATAAGGAACAATGTCTAGACATACATTGTCCTTTGGAAATAAATGCTCATCTGATTTTCCTTTTCCAGTAGACTTTGTTTCCTTAGACATAATTTTTTTGATTTTTTTTCTTCTATAACAAGTCAATCTCTCTTCTTCAAGTATTACTATTTTCTTTTGAAATTGTTCCATAAAAGTTTTCTACTTTAATTCTTCGAATGCACTTTCTACTATTATTAGGAATGAAAGTCAAGACTTTATACCTATTAGAATTCAATTATGCTAGAGAGTGTGTATAGACTATAGAAAGCTGAATGTTGTGTCTAGGAAAGATTATTTTCCCTTACCTTTTATAGACCAAATGCTAAAGAAATTAGTAGGGCAAGAATATTTTTGTTTCCTAGATGGTTATTTAGGATATAACCAAGTTCTAGTAGCATTAGAGGATCAAGAGAAAACAATTTTTATATGTCCTAATAGAACTTATGCTTTTAAAAGAATGCCATTCAGATTATGCAATGCACCAGTTACCTTTCAAAAGTGTATGTAGGCATATTCACTAGAATGACTAAAGATTTTTTAGAAATATTTATGGATGATTTTATTGTATATGGAACTTCATATGAAGTGTGTTTAAACAATTTAGACCAAGAATTAAAATATTGTGTGGAAAAAAAAAATGGTTCTAAATTGGGAAAAATGTCACTTTATGGTTAAACAAGGAATAGTCTTGGGACATGTTTCAAAGAAAGGGCTAGAAGTAGATAAAGCTAAAATAGAAGTAATTTCTAATCTACCAGAACCTAAATCAATAAAAGATATTAGATCATTTCTAGGACAAGCTGGATTTTATAGAAGATTTATTAAAGATTTTAGCAAAATAGCTAGACCTTTAACTAATCTATTAAAAGATGTCCCATTTAATTTTGATAAAAATTACAAAAAAGCATTTTTCAAGCTGAAAACTAGCTTAATTTCAACTCCTATAATACAAGCACCTAATTGGAGTCATCCATTTGAATTAATGTATGATGCATCTGATTTTGCTGTAGGAGTAGTGTTGGGACAAAAGATAGAAAAATCTCCTAGAGTGATTCATTATGCAAGCAAAACTTTAAATGATACTCAAATTAACTATACAACTATTGAAAAAGAACTATTAGCTATTGTGTTTGCCTTAGAAAAGTTTAGGTCATATTTGATTGGAGCTAAAGTGATAGTATACATAGATCATTCAGCTTTAAAACACCTATTAGCAAAGAAAGAGACTAAACCTAGATTGATCTAATGGATATTATTATTACAAGAATTTGATCTAGAAATTAAAGATAAAAAAGGATGTGAGAATGTAGTAGTAAACCATTTATCAAAATTACAAATAGAAAAGTCAAATATTGAAATTAAGGATATTTTTCCCGATGAATAATTAATGACCAAAAACACAATGCCTTGGTAGGCAGACAGTTAATTACGTAGTTACTGGTTTAACACCTTGTTTGTGTTTTCCCAACACTACACTAGAAAAACTTGGATTTGTTACTTCTATTTTTTTACTTAGTTAATTTATCTTTATGCCTATTCTTTTCTTTTAGAAGTAAATAAACAACCTTTAATACAATTTAGATATTAATTCCAATTTGTACTTTAACTGCAAGTGCACAGTGTCTATTGTATCAGTGTGCAAGTACAGGTCGATCCCATAGGGAATTACTGAAGAACTTGAGAACTGTTCGTTTGTTAACAATCAAATTTATATATTCAATAAGCTCTCTGTTAAATTATAGTTAACTCAACGGACAAAGTTCATTGAGTTATGGCTAACTCAATAGACTAACCTCGTGGACTTAAGTTAACTCCATGAGCCTGTCTTTTCTTTTTAATACTGCTATTAACAGAGGAATTCGGCCAATCATTGGGCGATTCCACAGATTATAAATAACATCAATTCAGCTCTTTAATGTTAGTAAACATTGTATTTATCATTAAGCAATACTAACATTCAGATAATTCAAACAGTAACCATTAAAATCTTTAAGTCTTTTGAACGAACCAATTTCAGTAAATTGTAAAACTAAAACAAACATAAAACAATCACAACACTGACAAAGATAAATTGGTTTTGGTATTTTTGTTTTAATATGAACATGGAAATGGGCGAAAGGTGAAATGTAAAGTAATCTCACTCGATAGTAAATACTTCCGTCACTACTTGCAACGCGATTACACTACTGAAAATTAAACCACTTACAATCCTGTCTCCTCTCCCTATAGAATTACAAGTTTAGAATTGCAAGATGATCTCCTCTTCAGCATACAGGCATCAACCCGAAGCCAAGGCTAAAAGCTTTATGATCTCCTGAAATATGAGTCGGTGCTTGGCGAAAATGGCTTCCCTTCCTGCGATGCGATCACTCCTCACATTGGTTGTCCAGAACTGTGTTTGGCTCAGAATCGACCTAATATCAAGAAAGTATTCTCACAGACCTCCGATGGTTGGTGATTATGGTGGTGGTAACGATAGTTGGTGTTGTACTTTGGAGAATTGCCGATACTACCTGTAGAAAGCTCGGTGCTCCTCCTCTATACACACTGGCCGTCCATTGATCACACACCCTTTTCTTCTTTTTCTTCTTTTCTTTTATATTTCTTTAGTAGTAACTGCTTCTACTTGAATGGTCGGTTGGATTTCCTTCATTCATATCAACGACGATGCTTTCTTCTCCTTGCACGCTACGTGCAAACGTGGTTTTTCTCTTCTAACTATCTATTCCTACAACCGCTACAGTAGCATATTAGAAAATAAATAGTCCGTGGAGTTACAGATAACTCAATGGACTTTCTTCGTTGATTTAACTATAAAAAATGTGCATAAATTTAACTATCCAATGCTCAGGTGCATTTCGGATACTTACAAACTTAACTATCTGATGCCTAGATGCATTTTAGATACTTACAAACTTAACTATTTGATGCTCAGATGCATTTCAGATACTTATAAACTTAACTATCTGATGCTCAGATGCATTTCAGATAGTTACAGATAACTCACCGATATATAACTTAAATAAATCTACCAGATCTCGACACGTGTCAACAGTAGTTTAATCATAAAATAAACATTTTAGAGAGTTACAGAGCTAACTATCCGATGCTTAGATGCATTTCGGATAGTTAAAGATAACTCACCAAAAATCCACATAAGTCACTTTCCCAAAACATGACATGTGTCCACAACTATTTTATAAATAAAAAGATTTTTCAGAGAATTACACATATAATTGTCCGATACTTAGCTGTAATTTCGAATAGTTATAGATAACTCAACGAAAGTTCACTTAAGTCATGCATTATGGTTTCAACACATGTACTTCAGGAAATAATAAACTATTCTTTCAAAACATAACTGTTCGGTAATTTAAACATAACTATCCGACATGTTCGATCTGTTAAACATAACTGTCCAAAATATGTTTGGTATGTTAAACATAACTGTTTGAAATATCAGAAAATTCGGATACTTAAGAAATTCATAGCCTTGCAACTTACCGACTGTTCAGAAATGTACTAAATTAACATTAATTCCCCAAAATTAAGCAGATTATTTAATTAAAGCATATAACAGTGTAATTATAACATAATGGCTTAATTCTCATATGATAAGCTAAATATTATGCAATTAACCGTTAATAATATGCACTTTTTCATTCTAAACACTTACCCCATACCTAAATTTTGCTAGTCCCTTAGCAAACTAAGATCTAATTAATTGGTCTTTCTAAAAGTGCTAGAATTAATTCTTCTCCCCTTTTTTTTTTCTATTCAGCATAAGAATATATATTCTATATGTTTTAGTAATCAACCTGCAAATAAACTTAGAATATATGTAAATTACATACAAAGTATATTATCATCACATAGGTGTTAATTATATTATTGTTTGTTCTTCTTTTCATCATCTGCCATCTTGAATTTTCCAATAAGATTTCTAGAAGAAATTTCAACAACATACGAATCAAAGTACAATCCAATTCAATATGATTAAGACAAGTAGAATAAAGAATTGTATCTCCCTTAAACAACTTCAAAATTTAATTCAAGATTCATATTACAGCAATTCTAGATAACAAAAAATATACTCGATTCATAAGATATCTGTATTTCACAAAACATTTCTATCTTTTCAGAATAGTATATGATTTATTTTTTTTTTGTACTTTAAAAGTTAATTTGACAAGCCTGAATCATACAAGAGCTTCTAATGTACCCATATAACGAGCTTTCAGTCAACAATCCCAAATCTGATCAAGATCTTAGGTTGCCAGATTTCAAGAGTCCTTTTTCAAGTCAACAATCCTTACATACCTATCTGCTCAAGTCCAAAAGGCTCGTAATCAAACAAGTCAATAAACTCTCAAAATTTTCCTTTTTTTTTTTTCTTTCCTTCTTTCCCTTATTATTATTATTATTTTTTTCAATCAAAATACACACACAAAAGAAAACATTAATCACATACTGTATATGTACGTATTTCATTAATACAGATGCAATAATCACCAATCTCATATAGTCCTGCTTCTATCATTTACTAAAAATATGAATCCATAACAATACGCTCATACTTTTTCTGTAGTTTAATAAGATCTACACGTAAATCAGTCAAATTAAATGTATCTTTAATCATATGTGTTTCATTTAATCTAGAAATCACATCTTAGCTCCTTTAGGACTTCAGTTAATTTTTTCATTAAGCATTCTGATTTCATTTTAAAATCGTGAAACTGTTAAACTCATGAAATTCAGAAAAAAACATAAGATACTATATCTCGATTTGCATAAATAGTTAATTCCATAGCATCTTATATAGCTTTCTAAATATAACATTCAAGTAGTTACAGATTATAAAAATTTTACAGTCTTAATTATCAGATGTTACAGCAAGTTTATAAAAATTTTCAATTTCCACAAAACTTTGTAGTACCATTTTAATTCCTTTAATTAACAAACTTACATGGCTATTACTTTAATTACCTCCCCCCCATACCTACATTTTGCATTGTCCTCAATGTAAAAAATTTGACAATAAGTATAGTAATTGTAGTAGGCATGAATATAGTTTTGTTGATTAAAATTCAGGATAAGTAATAGGTTGCATACCTTGTTTCGTTTGTATCTCCTTCTGCATATTCCAATTTTTGATTCTGAAAAACTTTTCATTCACAGATAAAAGCAAAATATAAAACAAAATAACATTTAACAGATATTAAAAAATCAGTGTCTTGTGTGGAACCTAGGCTCCTATGCCTTTGGTGGCTCACAAGCAAGCTAATTGGTTTCCCAAAACAGATACCAACAAACTAGATTGATATTTTGTTTTTTTTTCTTTTAAAAACATAAAATGAAAACTATAATTTTTTTTTTTAAAAATAAATGCAGAATACACACAACATTAAACACACCAAATCACAACTTAAGAACATGATTGAAAAGTAGGAACAAATGGAATAAATGTATTAGTCCAAGCAAACTTTTTAGGCATAGTTCTTCTTGCTATTAATTCTATTTTAATGTAGTTCTTACTCCATGTTAATTTGTAAACGTGTAATATACTATAAATTCCAAATACAAGTGTATTACCATTAATGATATGAAATGCAGAAAGGGATGCTTTTTGATTCCAGGGTAATGTAGCAGTTTCTATTTCTACATCTATTTCAATATATTCCTCTTCCCACTTCCATCCATTAATGTCTTCCATAATCCATATTTGAAATTTCATTAATTCATCCCACCATCTTATCAGACATAAACTAGGATCATCTTCTTCATTATACCACATTCCTATTTGAATTTTATTAAATTCTTCAGATGGTGGTTTAGCTATTTCTCTCGGTATAGGTAAAATTTCTATATATTCATCATAACTATCTATGCTCACTATGTATAAATCAGATCCAAATGCTATTGATATATCTGTGACTAAATATATATATCCATCAAGTATGACATGTGCTTGGTTAATTAATGATTTCCGTCCAAGATATATCATAATATTTTCATTCCAAGATCTATTCAGAAAGTTATACACACTTAAGTGTAAATCTTCACCCCAATTTCTTGTAGATCTCCAATAATATAATTTTTCAAGAATTGAAGAATTTTTTTCAGAAAAAATCAAAGCCAATCCACAATTTACAGTTGGTACTTCAAATCTATTAGGTTTTCCTATATTCCATTCTTCTCCTATTATAGGATTTCTTATCAAAATATCAGGTAATAATAAACTTGCATACCTTGGTCTCGTCCTGTATATGATTAATCCTTCATCTATCCCCATAATATGATCTATTCCTTCTAATGTATTTGGTTGAATTCTAGTAGTTTCTTCCATAGCCAGATATTCATGGGTAATTGAACTACAATTAAATGACCTCCATATAAATTCATCTCTAGTCTTAGTCATTTTTGCAGCTTGTAGTCCCTGAAAATATTTTTCTTCAATACAGTCTTTAATTTCCTTTGATACACAACACAACCTGCATAGATCTTTAGCTGATAAGTTACTCAGTACTTCCCTTAGTGCATCCAACGGTAATTGCATCAATTCCATTTGTCGATTCTGTATAACACAAACAAAAATTTAGTAGAGACAAAAATTAACATAACTACTACACACCCTCGTGGAATTAAGGCATAACTCAACGAACTAAGTTCGTTGAGTTAAGGACTAACTCTACGATGCTATTAACTAAAAATAAAAAACATATATATATACAGATAGTTGCTTCAGTTATGCTACTTCATTCAACTACCCTCCCAGAAGAGGTATCAATTTCATTAACAGATCTATTGACAGGGTTAGGTATTGCTTTTATTGGCAATCCTCTAGTAGGTCTAACTTCCATTGGTTCCTTCTATCTAAGTGGTATATTTTTATTCTGATTTTGAATTGCAGCATTTCCAAATACAAAATCTAGACGATTGTTTAATTGTTGGATTATCTTTTCTAATTTCTCTATTCTAGATCCTTATTCAATTAATGCTTCATAACTTAGATTTCAGTTCAAACCTATCTCCCTCAAAGTTTGGCAATCGAATACATGAAGGTTCATCAACTAATTCAAGATAAAGAATCTCTCCTAATGGTTTTTCTACTAGAGCAACCATTTCTACGTTCTCTTTTAAACAAAGGTTAGCAACACCCCTAAGAATTTCGTTAAAGTTCATTTCAAAAAAATTTTCAGTACTCCTCTGCGATGAAAATTCCTAGGTAGGTGTTCTTACTAATTGCTTAGTGCTTAGAGAATGGGTTCATGTGCTCATAAATAAATAGTAGAAGATTAATTACATACTAGTCTAAAGCTTTCCATTTAATAAATATTTGTTGTCGGATGAAGTTGAATCAGCTGCTTCTCCTTCCAGGTCCTCCAACGCATTCTCCTTTCTTTTAAAAGTGCTGGTAACTCGTAAATAACATTCTATTTTATATATATAATGCACATCCATAAAGTGAATAAATCTCGTTGCAAGAAGGTGTCTTGCAACGTGCATCATGGTTCCTATTTTTATGGGTACGTGTACCACTACTAATTTCAAATTTTGGTAACTGCTAAACCGACGAAGTTTCATTCGTGGTTAAAAGAATAACTATTCTACTTAATCCACGAACTAACCTCGTTGAGTTACAGATAACTCAACGAAACAAAGTCAGTTACTGTTGCTAACTTCGTTGAGTTACAGATAACTCAACAAAGTGACCTTATATTATATTACTAATCTCGTGGAGTTACGTTTAACTCAATAGACTTACTTCGTTGAGTTAACACTTAGCAACCTCTAAGTTTTATTCTCGTAAGTTCCTCTCTGCTTTTTTTTTTCTTTTTCATTCTGCTAACTGAAATAAAGTTAAATCTATGTCATTAATGCATCATTCTAATCAAAATTCATTTAAATCTGAACATTATATAAAGATTTAACTTGCATGTCATTTTATGTTATGCAAAATTTACATTTTACCTTACAACATGCAGAAATTTTTAAGCATTTATCTTGTCATTCAGCAAATTGTAAATCTATTAAACATTCATTCATAATCTTCCACAAAATATATATAACATTCAATACCTTCCATTCATTTTCACATTCAAAACACGTATGAAAATTGCATCTGAAAAATTTATATTCATTAATATGAATCAATTTACAATACAACTACATCATACAATTTTTCATACAATTTTATACAAGTAGACAAACAATACAATTTAATCTCTATTCCTAAGTTCATCTACTTCCTTCTGGAGTTTTTCTAATTGAAGCTCTAATTGATTAATCCTTTCTACTGCTCCTGTAATTCCTCTAAAAGGTACAACTTGCTCTGTAGCTACAAAATTTCTATATTCTTTTACTGAAATGGTTTTGGATTTGATCCTTTTTGATGTCCATTTAGTGAAATTGATATAGTCCACCATCAATAATGGAATCAAATCTCCATAAAACTATTTCTTCTTTACTATTCTCAGCTTAGAGATAAAAACTACAGACCAATTTATTTGAATCTTATTTACAACTGCATATGTGGCCCATTTGACAAATTGACTTAATTCTATGTCATGGCCTTGTCGTTGATAGACATTCTTAATCAGAATGTTAGCTACCATGTGTGCTTTACCATTTAAATGCTTCAACCTGTTTAATAAAGGCACACTAGGAATGATAGCTAAACAATCCTTAATTTGTTGTTTTGTTTACTCGACTGTAGTTGTGTCTTCCAAAATTTTTATTCTTTCATTCTTTAAACCAAAAATGTTATGGAGAACCTCTGGTGTTATCTGTACATCAACTTCCTCCACATTAGAAATTAATCCTCCTTCTCTTTCTCTTAAATTTGCATAAAAATAGGGCACTAAATTCTCATAAACTGCATGCCCTCTTTCTTGATAAATGAATTGCAATAGACCTTGGAATTCAAATAAATCTTTGATTTCTTGCATTCCATCCCAATTTACTGGTCTACTGTAAATAATGTCGAAACCCCTAATTTCTTGGTATTTGGTATAAGCTTCCTGACTCCAAAAATGTAATTCATTCAAAATTGTTGTTTCAATCGAGTCAAGAAGGTGACTTTGTTGTTCTAGAGGGGTTTGTTCTTGCTCTTCCTCTTCTATAGGCTACATTTAAACATTCTCTACAGATTCCTGAATTTCTATTTCTGTTTGTGGTGGTGAGCTATTTGTGTTTTCCAAACACGACACCAAAATATCAAATTAGATCTCCAATAACGTACCAGAAAAACTTGGATTTGTTACTTCTGTTTTTACTTAGTTAATTTATCTTTATGCTTATTCTTTCTTTTAGAAGTAAACAAACAACCTTTAATACAATTTAGATATTAATTCTAATTTGTACTTTAACTGCAAGTGCACAGTGTCTATTGTATCAATGTGCAAGTACAGATCGATCCCATAGGGAATTGCTGAAGAACTTGAGAATTGTTTGTTTGTTAATAATCAAATTTATATATTCAATAATCTCTCCGTTGAATTATAGTTAACTCAACGGACAAAGTTCGTTGAGTTATGGCTAACTCAATGGACTAACCTCGTGGACTTAAGTTAACTCCACGAGCTTGTCTTTTCTTTTTAATACTACTATTTATAGAGGAATTCGGCCAACCATTGGGCGATTCCACAGATTGTAAATAACATCAATTAAGCTCTTTAATTTTAGTTAATATTGGATTTATTATTGAGCAATACTAACATTTAGATAATTCAAACGGTAACCATTGAAATCTTTAAGTCTTTTGAATGAACCAATTTCAGTAAACTGTAAAACTAAAACAATATAAAACAATCACAACACTAACAAAGATAACATTAATCACGATACAACACAAACAATACAACACTCAAATACATCATACAAACATAGATAAATTGTTTTTGGTATTTTTGTTTTAATATGAACATGGAAATGGGCAAAAGGTGAAACGTAAAGTAATCTCACTTGACAGTAAATACTTCCGACACTACTTGCAACACGATTACACCACTTAAAATTAAACCACTTACAATTCTATCTCCTCTCCCTATAGAATCACGAGTCCAGAATTGCTAGATGATCTCCTCTTCAGCATCAGGCATCAACCCGAAGCCAAGGCTAAAAGCTTTACGATCTCCTGAAATATGAGTCGGCGCTTGGTGAAAATGGCTTCCCTTCCTGCGATGCGATCACTCCTCACATTGGTTGTCCAGAACTGTGTTTGGCTCAGAATCGACCTAATATCAAGAAAGTATTCTCACAGACCTCCGATGGTTGGTGATTATGGTGGTGGTAACGATAGTTGGTGTTGTACTTTGGAGAATTGCCGATACTACCTGTAGAAAGCTCGGTGCTCCTCCTTTGTACACACTAGCCGTCCATCAATCACACCCTTCTTTTTTTTCTTCTTTTCTTTTATATTTCTTCAGTAGTAACTGCTTCTACTTGAATGGTTGGTTGGATTTCCTTCATTCGTATCAACGGCGATGATTTCTTCTCGCTACGTGCAAACGTGGTTTTTCTCTTTCAACTGTCTGTCCTGCTACCGCTATAGTGGCATATTAGAAAATACATAGTCCGTGGAGTTACAGATAACTCAATGGACTTTCTTCGTTGATTTAACTATAAAACATGTGCTTTCTAATGTTTTTTTTTTTTTTTTGTACTTTAAAAGTTAATTTAACAAGCTTGAATCATACAAGAGCTTTCTAATGTACCCATATAACGAGCTTTCAGTCAACAATCCCAGATCTGATCAGGATCTTAGGTTGCTAGATTTCAAGAGCCCTTTTTCATGTCAACAATCCTTACATACCTATCTACTCAAGTACAAAAGGCTCGTGATCAAACAAGTCAATAAACTCTCAAAATTTTTCCTTTTTTTTTTTTTCTTTTCTTTTTCAATCAAACTACAAACACAAAACAAAACATTAATCACATACTGTATATGTATGTATTTCATTAATACAGATGCAGTAATCACCAATCTCATATAGTCCTGCTTCTATCATTTACTGAAAATATGAATCCATAACAATAAGCTCATACTTTTTCTATAGTTTAATAAGATCTACACATAAATCATTCTACAAGTTCAATCAGTAAAATTAAATGTATCTTTCATCATATATGCTTCATTTAATCTAGAATTCACATCTCAGCTCTTTTAGGACTTCAAATAATTTTTTTCATTAAGCATTCTGATTTCATTTTAAAATCGTGAAATTGTTAAACTCATGAAATTTAGAAAAAAAAAAACATAAGATACTATATCTAGATTTGCATAAATAGTAAATTCTATAGCATCTTATATAGCCTTCTAAATATAACATTCAAGCAGTTATAGTTTATTAATTTTACAATCTCAATTATCGAATAGTTACAGCAAGTTCATAAAAATTTTCAATTTCCTCAAAACTTTGCAGTACCATTTTTCAATTTCCTTTAATTAACAAACTTACATGGCTGTTACTTTAATTACCTCCCCTCCATACCTACATTTTGCATTGTCCTCAATGTAAAAGATTTGACAATAAGTACAGTAATTGTAGCAGGCATGAATATAGTTTTGTTGATTTAAATTCAGGATGAGTAATTAGTTACATATCTTGTTTCATTTGTATCTCCTTCTGTATATTTCGATTTTTGATTCTGAAAAACTTTTCATTCACAAATAAAAGAAAAATATAAAACAAAATAACACTTAACAGATATTAATAAATCAATGTCTTGTGTGGAACCCTAGCTTCTATGCCTTTGGTGGCTCACAAGCAAGCTAGTTGGTTTCCCAGAACAGATACCAACAAAGTGGATTGATATTTCATTTTGTTTTTTTTTTTATAAAATAAACATGAAAACTTCAAAAAAATATTTTTTTTCTCTCTAAACATAGCATAGAATACACACAACATTAAACATACAAAATCACAACTTAAGAACATGATTGAAAAGTAGGAACAAATGGAATAAATGTATTAGTCCAAGCAAATTTTTAGGCATAGTTCTTCTTGTTATTAATTTTGTTTTAATGCATTTCTTATTCCTTGTTAATTTGTAAACATGTAATATATTATAAATTCCAAATACAAGTGTATTACCGTTAATGATATGAAATGCAGAAAGGGATGCTTTTTGATTCCAAGGTAATGTAGCAGTTTCTATTTCTACATCTATTTCAATATATTCCTCTTCCCACTTCCATTCATTTATGTCTTTCATAATCCATATTTGAAATTTCATCAATTCATCCCACCATCTTATCAGACATAAAGTAGGATCATCTTCGTCATTATACCACATTCCTATTTGAATTTTATTAAATTCTTCAGATGGTGGTTTAGCTATTTCTCTTGGTATAGGTAAAATTTCTATATATTAATCATAATTGTCTATGCTCACTATATATAAATCAGATCCAAATGCTATTGATATATTTGTGACTAGATATATATATCCATCAAGTATGACATGTGTTTGGTTAATTAATGATTTCCGTCCTAGATATATCATAATATTTTCATTCCAAGATCTATTCAGAAAGTTATACACACTTAAGCGTAAATCTTCACCCCAATTTCTTGTAGGTCTCCAATAATATAATTTTTCAGGAATTGCAGAATTTTTATTAGAAAAAATCAAAGTCGATCCACAATTTACAGTTGGTACTTCAAATCTATTAGGTCTTCCTATATTCCATTCTTCTCTTGTTATAGGATTTCTTATCAAAATATTAGGTAATAATAAACTTGCATACCTTGGTCTCGTCCTGTATATAATTAATCCTTCATTTATCCCCA
This sequence comes from Cymodocea nodosa, assembly GCA_036874045.1. Classification (NCBI taxonomy): domain Eukaryota; kingdom Viridiplantae; phylum Streptophyta; class Magnoliopsida; order Alismatales; family Cymodoceaceae; genus Cymodocea; species Cymodocea nodosa. Next base: position 1,730,833 of record JAZBRI010000011.1, read on the forward strand.
TTATATGATCTATGCCTTCTAATGTATTGGGTGGAATTCCAATAGTTTCTTCCATAGCTAGATATTCATGGGTATTTGAACTACTATTAAATGACCTCCATATAAATCCATCTCTAACCTTAGTCATTTTTGCAGCTTGTAGTCCCTGAAAATATTTTTCTTCAATACAGTCTTTAATTTCCTTTGATACACAACACAGCTTGCATAGATCTTTAGTTGATAAATTACTCAGTACTTCCCTTAGTGCATCCAATGGTAATTGCATCAATTTCATTTGTCGATTCTGTATAACAGAAACAGAAATTTAGCAGAGACAAACAATTAACATAACTACCGCACACCCTCATGGAGTTAAGGCATAACTCAACGGACTAAGTTCGTTGAGTTAAGGACTAACTCTACGATACTATTAACTAAAAATAAAAATATATATACATACAGATAGTTGCTTTAGTTATACTGCTTCATTCAGCTACCCTCCTAGAAGAGGTATCAAATTCATTAACAGATCTATTGACAGGGTTATGTATTGCTTGTATTGGCAATCCTCCAGTAGGTCTAACTTCCATTGGTTCCTTCTATCTAAGTGGTATATTTCTATTCTGATTTTGAATTGTAGCATTTCCAAATACAAAATCTAGACGATTGTTTAATTGCTAGATTATCTTTTCTAATTTCTCTATTCTAGATCCTTGTTCAATTAATGCTTCATAACTTATGTTCTTCTCATTTATATTTTCTCCTCCATGGAAATTGTTGTTTCTCCAAGATAAATTCGGGTGATTTCTCCAATTAGGATGATAAGAATTTCCCAAGTTCTCTCTAGTTTCTAGCATAAATAATATCTAAATCATTTATGTTTGCATTCTTTTCTACTAGCCTTTGATTTAATGATAACTCTTCTATTTTCTTTGTTAATTCATTTAATTTCACCTCAAGCATAGTACTTGAATCTATTTCATGCATTCCTCTTGGCAATATTTTTTTATCTGCAATAGCTTCAGCCGAATTTTTCCACTGTTCAGTTCTTTTTGCAAAGTTTTCTAAATATGCCCATGCTTCTTCACTACATAACTTTAAAAATCCATTTTGACAAGTAGATTCTAATAAAGATTTTGTTGAAACATCTATGCCATCATAAATTATACCTATTAATTGTGCCTTACTCATTGCATGATGTGGACATTGAGTTAATAAATCTTTAAATCTTTCAAAATATTTCCACAATGATTCACCCTATTTTTGGCTACACATTAATATTTCTTTCTTCTTTTTAATCATTTGATGTGTTGGATAATATTTTTCCAGAAAAATAGAGCAAAATTTAGTCCATGTGGAAATTGAATCAAGCGACAAAGTATATAACCATCTCTTAGCTGTGTCTTTTAAAGAAAAAGGGATATATCTAAGTTTAATAGCATCTATACTCATGTTCGACATTTTCGTCATTTGACAAACTTCATTAAATTCTCTAAGGAAATAATAGGCATCCTCTCTTTCTAATCCATGAAAATGTGGCAATTGACTAATATAATTAGATTTCAGTTCAAACTTGTCTCCCTCAAAGTTTGGCAATCAAATACAAGAAGGTTCATCAACTAATTCAGGATACAGAATCTCTCCTAATGGTTTTTCTACTGGAGCAGTCATTTCTGCGTTCTCTTTTAAAGAAAGGTTAGCTACACCCTAAAGAATTTTGTTAAAGTTCAGTTTAGGAATTTTTTCAGTACTCCTTTGCGATGAAAATTCCTAGGTAGGTGTTCTTACTAATCGCTTAGTGCTTAGAGAATGGGTTCATATGCTCATAAATAAATAACAGAAGATTAATTACATACCAGTCTGAAGCTTTCCATTTAATAAATATTTGTTGTCGGATGAAGTTGAATCAGTTACTTCTCCTTCCAGGTCCTCCAACGCATTCTCCTTTCTTTTAAAAGTGCTGGTAACTTGTAAATAACATTCTATTTTATATATATAATGCACATCCATAAAGTGAATAAATCTCATTGTAAGAACGTGTCTTGCAACGTGCATTGTGGTTCCTGTTTTTATGGGTACGTGTACCACTACTAATTTTAAATTTTGGTAACCACTAAACCGACGAAGTTTTGTTCGTGGTTAAAAGAATAACCGTTCTGCTTAATCCACGAACTAACATCGTTGAGTTACAGATAACTCAACAGAACAAAGTCGGTTATTGTTGCTAACTCCACGAACTAACTTCGTTGAGTTACAGATAACTCAACAGAGTGACCTTATATTATATTACTGACCTCGTGGAGTTACGTTTAACACAACAGACTTACTTCGTTGAGTTAACACTTAGCAACCTCTAAGTTTTACTCTCGTAAGTTCCTCTTTGCTTTTTTTTCTTTTTCATTCTACTAACTCAAATAAAGTTAAATCTATGTCATTAATGCATCATTTTAATTAAAATTCATTTAAATCTGAACATTATATAAAGATTTAACTTGCAGGTCATTTTATGTTATGCAGAATTTACATTTTACCTTGCAACATGCAGAAATTTTTAAGCATTTATCCTGTCATTCAGCAAATTGTAAATCTGTTAAACATTCTTTCATAATATTCTACAAAATATATATAATAGTCAATACATTCCATTCATTTTCACATCCAAAACACGTATGAAAATTGCATCTGAAAAATTTACATTCATTAATATGAATCAATTACATTACAAGTACATCATACAATTTTATACAATTTTACATAAGTAGACGAACAATACAATTTAATCTCTATGACTAAGTTCATCTACTTCCTTCTGGAGTTTTTCTAATTGAAGCTCTAATTGATTAATCCTTTCTACTGCTCCTGTAATTCCTCTAGAAGGTACAGCTAGTTCTGCAGCTACAAAATTTATGTATTCTTTCACTAAAATGGCTCTAGATCTGATCCTTTTTTATGCCCATTTCGTGAAATCAATATAGTCCACCATCAGCAGTGGAATCAAATCTCCATAAAATAATTTCTTCTTCACTATTTTTAGCTTGGATATAAAAACTGCAGACCAATTTATTTGAATCTTATTTACAACTGCATATGTGGCCCATTTAACAAATTGACTTAATTCTATGTCATGGACTTGTCGTTGGTATACATTTTTAATTAGAATGTTAGCTACCATGTGTGCTTTACCATTTAAATGCTTCAATCTATTTAATAAAGGCACACCAGGATTAATAGCTAAACAATCTTTGATTTCCTGTTCAGTCCACTCAACTGTAGTTGTATCTTCAAAAAATTTTAGTCCTTCATTCTTTAAACCAAAAATGTTGTGGAGAAGCTCTGGTGTTATCTATACATTAGCTTCCTCCACGTTAGAAATTAATCTTCCTTCTCCTTCTCTTAAATTTGCATAAAAATAGGGCACTAAATTCTCATAAACTGCATGCCCTCTTTCTTGAGAAATGAATTGTAGTAGACCTTGGAATTCAAATAAATCTTTGATTTCTTGCATTCCATCCCAATTTACTGGTCTACTGTAAATAATGTCGTAACCCCTTATTTCTTGGTATTTAGTATAAGCTTCCTGACTACTAAAATGTACTTCATTCAAAATTATTGTTTCAGTCGGGTCAGGAAGGTGACTTTGTTATTCTAGAGGGGTTTGCTCTTGCTCTTCCTCTTCTATAGGCTGCATTTGAACATTTTCTATAGATTCTTGAATTTCTGTTTCTATTTGTGGTGGTGAGCCAGCAGAACTCTCCACTCTATCTTGAATTCTCTCCATAAATTGCTGAAGAGTTACTTACTCTTCAGTGGAATCTGTGAAATTATTTTTGTCCAAATGGCTTCTTTCAACCTTTTCATTTTCTACTCTTTCTTCTTCCTCCTGACTACCAATCTGTTCTATTACTATTCTTTCTGATTCTGTAACAGATTGGGATGGAGTCATGGGCAATTCAGTTTCTGCCCTGATTTCTGTTCTTTCTTCTTGTACAGATTGCAAACTAATTTCAGCTTGATTTTCTTCTTTTCTCTGCTCCTGTTGCTGCAACTCCTCCTGCTCCTCCTCAGAATCGGATAGCAGGTTAATAAAAATTTTCTCCACAGGCTCTGTAAAAATTGGTACATCAGATTTAATTTCTTCATATTCAGGCACTTTTTCTTTTCCTTTCTTTTTTCTGATTAGTTGTGCCTGTTCTTCCTCTTCATCTTCTGAAATTAAATCTACAAAAGTAGGCTCTACAAGCCTTCGAGCCATAGGTACTAGCTCTTCCTGTTTAACTCTTTTTATAACTACTGGTCTTGAAGGACCAGCCTCTCCAATAGCACTTGATTTAGTTGCTGCCTAATATTGTTCAACTTTTATTTTGTATTGGGCCCTTATCCTTTCTTCGACTCTTTTTTCTTAATGGCATCATATAAAATATGTGCCTTAGCCATAGCTATCTCTTGAGTATCACCTTGGTCTCTTGCTGTCTTGACCAAGCTAGCAAATTCTTTCTCTTCTTCTTTAATTCTCAACCAAGCAAATGCAACTCGTGGCAATGGCTCTGTTTGCTGAACTAGAGGTCCTAACTGCTATTCATCAGGAATTGGTCTTTCTGTAGTTGATTCCTCCTGTTCTCTTGCTCGTTGCTGCTCCCATATTGCCCATCTTGCATGACCAGCAATGCATTTCTTAAACCACAATCTGGTTTTACGTTGAATTAACTCTAGGGCTACTTCATTGTTTGGCTGGATCTTTCTTTCTTTACTTACTACAATTTCAGTTACCACTCTAATTCATGTCTCCATTATCTGTATTTCTAACTCAACCAAAACTTTCCTCATGTTAAAGAGTTCTGATTCTACCTTTTGTAGCTCTTTCTCTCTTGTTGTATTCCAAATCTTTTGCCGTGTGTGCCATTCTTCAGATTCCTTTAGAAACTGTGCAGTGTCCACTGCATCTTCCCAGAATTCAGGCCTCATCTTCCTCGTCGTGGAGTTACACAACAGCACGGAATCACTTTAATTTCTACTATTCTAGATTCTAAATGATTTGCCGAATAATGCCCCCAAAACCCTAGGTTTTAGTTTAAATAAGCGCTAAGTTTAGGCGGGTAATCGGGTCATTTCCCAAACCAACTATTACTATTTTATCAGCGGTCTTAGCTACAGTACTCTGTTGAGTTACAGTTAACTCAACGAAATAAGCTTGTTGACTAACTCAAGACTCAATGGAGTAAGCTCGTTGAGTTAAGCATAACTCAACGGACTCCTCGTACAAACTGATATAATAATAAAAATACTACAGATAATAGTTTTTCTGTTTTTTTACCGGTTTAATCGATACTATGTTTTGATCAGACCTAATTTTTTTTTTTTTTTTTTCGGTTGAACCAATACTATATTTCGGTAAAATCAACATTTTTTCTGAAAATTAATATACATTTTTTATGTTCCGGTCATACCGATGGATCTAGTCGGTTGAACCGTAATGATTTTTATATTTTTATATTTTTTTTATGTTTTATATTATTTTATATATATATATATTTTTATGTATATATATATATATATTTAAAAAATAAAAAATAAAAAATTGATTTTTTACTAAGTAAAGCTCGAGTAGTCCTCCACTATAACTTATTCTATAATTCCAAAGGAGCTTTTTGGTGTTTTTAGAATAGGTTTCAGTCTTTGTCCATTTACTTTAAATATATTCTGATTTTTAGGATTTTCAATTTCAATAGCTCCATAAGGATAAATATTTCGAACTATGTAAGGTCCTGCTCATCTAGATCTTAATTTTCTTGAATGGTTATGGAGTCTAGCCATATAAAGATATACTTCTTGTCCTATTTCAAAGCTTTTTGGAATAATTTTTCTATCATGCTAGAATTTCATTTGTTCTTTTTCTCTTACAGTCTTCGAATAAGCTTTATTTCTAAATTCTTCTAATTCAATTAATTGTATTTTTCTATTTTCAGCAACTTGATTTAAATTAGTGTTCAGAGTTTTAAATGCCTAATAAGCTTTATGTTCTATTTTAATAGGTAAATGACAACTTTTTTCATATACTAGTCTAAAAGGTGACATACCTAAGCTTGTTTTATAAGCCCAAAGTGCATCTATTATTCTATTAGCCCAATATGTTCTAGTAGGATTTACTACTTTTTCTAAGATTAACTTAATTTGTTTGTTTGCACTTTCTACTTGTCCACTTGTTTGTGGATGATATGATGTTGCAATTTTGTGGTTTACTCCATATTTCTTCATTAAAGCTTCAAAACTTCTATCACTAATAATAGCTTTAGGTATTCCAAATCTAGCAAATATATTTGTTCTTATAAATTGTATTATCACTTTGTTGTCATTAGTTTTTGTAGGAATAGCTTCTATCTATTTAGATACATAATCCACCCCCAACAATATGTAATTAAATTGATTAGACACAAGAAATGGACTCATAAAATCTATTCCCCACACATCAAAGATTTCAACCTCAACAATAGGATTAAGAGACATCATATTCCTCTTTGATATTCTTTCTATTTGTTGACATCTTAAACAACTTAAGAAATATTTATGAGTATCTTTGAATAGTGTTGGCCAATAAAACCCACATTACAGAATTTTTGCAGCAGTTTTCCCTGAACCAAAATGCCCTCCACAAGCTTGGTCATGACAGAAAGACAATATGCTTGGATATTCACCCCCATACCTAGTCTTTGCTAGTCCCTTAGCAAAGGACTAAAACTAAACAATGATAACACAAAGCCCATATAAAAGCACATTCATTAAAAACCAAAAACAAACGAACTAAGAAATAAATAACAAAAATAAAACTAACCTAGGCCACTTTCGTAGGGATCACGACTACACTTAGCATGTGTAGCAAGCCTTTAAACCCCTAGGTCACCCTAGTGGTGGAGTTGTGTCTCTAGAGGGTTTTCAGCGGATATACCCACAAAATCCAAAACATAACATAAAACAACACAATTAAAAGATAAAAACAACAAAAATATGCTCTTGGTTTCCTAAACATGGATAACGTTGCTCTTAAGTAGTCTTGATCTATTAGCTACACCCTTATTCAATCACCTCTCACCTTTCTAGATTGGATTCAAATAATCATTCAATTTCCATCCTAAGAAAGTAAAGTACTATATAAATAGGTGTATGTGAAATTGGCCAAGACTAAGAAATAACCTACTCAACTCCCTCCAAGTTACCTAGGTAATCCCAAAGGTCTATCCTTGAGTCCATTATCCTTTTATTTTGACTCTCTCTTTTTTTTCTTTTTCTTTTTCTCTCTTTTTTATTACCTCCTACTCCAGCACCTTTTTACGCAACCACAATCCCTTACTTAGGGGAAAGTTGACCGGTTACTCAGTAGCTTCTGTAAGAACAAGTAATCAATCTCTCTTTTACTTTTTCTTTTCTTTTTCTTTTTCTATTTTTTTTTCATTTTTCTTGTTTTTTTTTTTTTTTCTCTCCCTAACCCTCTACCCTTAAGAGTGCCTCCCACATCATTGTGTAGGAACGGGCAATTTTACCTTAGCCGTTTTATTCTACCCTTCTCATAGGACAACCCCAAGGTATATTCCTAAGTTTTTACCTAAGTTTCCCTTCAATAGGAGTGGTTCCTTCCTAGTCAAGGCCTCATGTAAGTGCAATACTACATATAAGCTCAAAAATATGGATGGTTTTGAATTTTATTCTTCTCCTCCCCTTAAGGTTCAAGGTTTCTGTTTAGATTTTCCTAACACTACACTAGAAAAACTTGGATTTGTTACTTCTATTTTACTTAATTAATTTATCTTTATGCCTATTCCTTCTTTTAGAAGTAAACAAACAGCTTTTAATACAATTTAGATATTAATTCCAATTTGTACTTTAACTGCAAGTGCACAATGTCTATTGTATTAGTGTGCAAGTACAGGTTGATCCCACAGGGAATTGCTGATGAATTTGAGAACTGTTCATTTGTTAACAATCAAATTTATATATTCAATAAGCTCTCCGTTGACTTACAGTTAACTCAACAGACTAAGTTCGTTGACTTACAGTTAACTCAACAGACTAAGTTCGTTGACTTATGGCTAACTCAACGGACTAACCTCGTGGACTTAAGTTAACTCTACGAGCCTGACTTTTCTTTTTAATATTGCTATTTATAGAGGAATTCGGCCAACCATTGGGCGATTCCACAGATTGTAAATAACATCAATTAAGCTCTTTAATGCTAGTTAACATTGGATTTATCATTAAGCAATACTAACATTCAGATAATTCAAACAGTAACCATTAAAATCTTTAAGTCTTTTGAACGAACCAATTTCAGTAAACTGTAAAACTAAAATAAACATAAAACAATCACAAAACTGATACAGATAACATTAGTCACGATACAACACAAAGAATAAAACACAAACATACAACATACAAACATAGATAAATTGTTTTTGGTATTTTTGTTTTGATATGAACATGGAAATGGGCGACAGGTGAAATGTAAAGTAATCTCACTTGACAGTAAATACTTTCGACACTACTTGCAACGTGATTGCACCACTGAAAATTAAACCACTTACAATTCTGTCTCCTCTCCCTATAGAATCGTGAGTCCAGAATTGCAAGATAATCTCCTCTTCAGCATACAGGCATCAACCCGAAGCCAAAGCTAAAAGCTTTACGATCTCCTGAAATATGAGTCGGCGCTTGGTGAAAATGGCTTCCCTTCCTGCGATGCGATCACTCCTCACAGTGGTTGTCAGGCACTGTGTTTGGCTCGGAATCGACCCGACATCAGGCAAGTATCCTCACAGACCTCCGATGGTTGGTGATTGTGGTGGTGATGATGATGGTTGGTGTGGTACTTCAGAGAATTGCGATGCCGATCCTCCTCTACACACACTGACATTCCATCGATCACACTCGCTTTCTTTTTTCTTCTTTTCTTTTATATTTCTTTAGTAGTAACTGCTTCTACTTGAATGGTCGGTTGGATTTCCTTCATTCATATCAACGGCGATGCTTTCTTCTCCCTACGCAATTGAATTCTTGCGTGATACGTGCAAACGTGGTTTTTCTCTTCCAACTATTTGTTCCTACAACCGCTACAGTGGCATATTAGAAAATATAAAGAAATAAGCTACTAACATAACGTGTTACCTTAGTGTAATATTCATGTAACTCAACGTGTATAGTTATGCTAACTTAACGAGTTAAACATGTGCATCTCACGTGATATTCTAAAGCATTTAAATTCAACACGTGCATAAATCTAACTATCTGATGCTCAGGTGCATTTTGGATACTTATAAACTTAACTATCCAATGCTCAGATGCATTTCGGATACTTACAGATAACTCACTAATATATAACTTAAGTAAATCTACCAGATCTTGACACGTGTCAGCAACAGTTTAATCATAAAATAACATTTCAGAGAGTTACAGGTCTAACTATCTAATGCTCAAATGCATTTCGGATAGTTACAGCTAACTCACCGAAAATCCACTTAAGTCACTTTCCTAGAACATGACACGTGTCCACAGCTATTTTATAAATAAAAAGAGATTTCAGAGAGTTACAGGGATAACTATCCGATGCCCAACTGCAATTTCAGATAGTTATAGATAACTCATCGAAAGTTCACTTAAGTCATTCATTATGATTTCTACATGTGTACTTCAGGAAATAATAAAATATTCTCTCAAAACATAACTATTTGGCAATTTAAACATAACTATCCAATACATATTCGGTCTGTTAAACATAACTGTTCGAATTTGTTCGGTATGTTAAACATAACTGTCCGAAATATCAGAAAATTTGGATACTTAAAAATTTCATAGCCTGCAACTTACCGACAGTTCATAAATGTACTAAATTAACATTAATTCCCCCAATTTAAGTAGATTCTTCAATTAAAGCATATAACAGTGCAATTATAACATAATGGCTTAATTCTTATATGATAAGCTAAATATTATGCAATTAACCATCATTTAACCGTTAATAATATGCACTTTTTCATTCTAAACAATTTCTTTCCTAAAGGATTCACTTTTAGGTCTTAATTATACCTAAAAGAACTCTATCCATTAGAGCCTATGAGCATTTATAAAACAAAATAAACAAGAAAAAGCACAAAATCGAAAAAAACTGTCATCAAATGCCTCCCCCCATACCTAAATCTTGCATTGTCCCCAATGTAAAAGAAAGTATTTAGGCAATAAGATAAAAAGCATGAAGACGACAAAAATAAAAGAAACAAACTATGACAAGCAAGGACAGATTACACCCCCATACCTAGCATGTAATCCATATGCACATGTGTAAATTTAAATTGTATTATTCCTAAAACATACAATGGAGATTGAGTAGTATGTCGAAGAAATAATGTTCAATACATATATCATTCAAATTCATCATACAGAAATAAGGTGAAGAGTGCGTACCTTGCTTGATGAAGGAAAATAATAACTACAAAACTAGCAAACATACCAAAATAGAAAAGAAATTTATATAAACAGAACTATAGCATGCGATTAAGAATAAAAATACTAACAAAAAGAAATTTTTGTTTTTGTTTTTATTTTTATTTTTATTTATATCTACTCATGTAGATGGTGAAGGGTTTAGTTCCTAAAGTCTCTCCTTGTGCCAAATGCACACTTGCCAAGCGGGGATTTGGTACAGTGTTACTTGGTAATTCTCCTCATGCTCTACCTCCAAATGAAGTAGACAACCTATCAAACTTTGCTTCTAATCCCTTAATGATTTGGTCATGGCTAGCTAAAATGGGATTTACTTGTCCGCTAACTTGAATTAGGGATTGAATCCCTTTCTCCATTTCAGTAAATCTTTTCTCCAAAGCGGACATTCTATCACTTAAATTTGGCTGAGTGGGTCTATGATGCTCAATACGATTTCCAGGTGCTTCCAATTGTCGCCACGAAAAATTGGGATGGTTTCTCCATCCCGGGGTATAGTGTGATGATGGTTGGAATGACCTTTGTCCCATACCAATGGCATTGACTTCCTCAAACTGTTGTCCTTGCATTGCAAGGCATTCCATGATGTGCCCAGGAATTCCACATGCTATACACTTGACTTCAATCACTTTATCTTTTCCCTTTTGTTGACTTATAATTAGATCTTCTACTTTTTTAACCATGGACGACATCCTAGCTTCCATGCCTACCATGGGGTCTACTGTGTGCATTCCCCTTGCCAAAGTTCTGTCAAATGTTCTATCTGATGAACTTTCCATTTCCATTATTCTCTTAGCAAGGTCCACAAGTCTATCCCATGCACTGACTTCATCTAATCTCATGAATCGTCCAGGACATACAGATTCTAACATCAACTTGGTTTGATAATCCAATCCTTCATAGATTACTTGACACTATCTTGATTTAGGTAGACCATGATTAGGACATCTTGCCACTAGTCTATTGAAATGTTCAAAATATTTCCAAAAAGGTTCATTGGTTTGCTGGCAGATGTTTAGAATAGCATTCTTAGCTTGAATGGTCTTATGCAAAGGATGAAATTTCTTAATAAAGACAGCACAAAAATCAGTCCAAGTACAAATGGAATTAACAGGAAGGGTGTTCAACCATAGCTTTGCATCATCTTGAAGAGTGAAAGGAATAAATCTCAACTTTATTGCATGCACAGGTACTTCAGGTAGATTAATCATGTTGCAAACATCATTAAAGTCATTTAGAAATGCATATGCATCTTCCTTATCTAGTCCATGAAATCTAGGCAACTGATTGACATAATTCATATGCAATTGAAATTTATGTCCATCTACTTGAGGTAATACAAGACAAGAGGGATGGTCATGTATTTGAGGATAGCAAATGTCCTCAAGAGAAGGTAATTGTTGGTTTATACCTTGGTCTCCCATCCTTACAAGCTCTTCTAACACACTAACTTCTTCTTCTAAAGGGAGTTGTCTAATTAACCTAGATGCACTATCTCTCACCCACTTAGAAGATTGCATACACTAACAATATCACAAAAGAAATATTTTTATAGAAAAAGGTACAAATGACACTTACAGTGGAATAGTCTTTGATCCCAACACCTGCAAGTTAGATGGGTAAGTACATAATTGAAAAACAAGATGTACATAATGACAAAATCAACAAAAAGAAATAAGAGTAATTACATCTAAAACTAATAAAAAGAAAAACAAAAGAGCACTAATTATCAGATTTAGCATAGACAACATCAATTAAAACAATATTCTCTCCATGGCCAAATAATCTTTACTGCAAGAAAGGTTTTAAACGGTAGCCATTGACCTTAGAAACTTCCCCACTCTTAGGGTTTTCAATCTCCACTGCTCCATGAGGAAATGTACTTTTTACTAAAAAGGTCCTATCCATCATGATCTTAACTTACCAGGAAATAGATGTAGTCTAGAATTATACAACAATACCTACTGCCCTACTTCAAAATTCTTACGGAAGAGCTTGCTATCATGAAATACTTTACTCTTTTCTTTAGCTATCCGTGAATTCTCATATGCCTCTCTCCGTATTTCTTCTAATTAAGTCAATTGAAAATTTCTTTTCTTACCAGTAGCCTTTAAATCTAAGTTGAGTCTTTGAATAGCCCATCTTGCCTTATGCTCAAGCTCTACTAGTAAATGACATGCCTTTCCAAACACTACTCTATATGGAGACATTTAAAACAGACTTAAAAGCAGTCCGATAAGCCCATAATGCCTCATCTAACTTTTCTGCCCAATCTTTTCTTGTCTTTCCAACTATCTTTTCCAAAATTTGCTTAATTTGTTTATTGGCATTCTCTACTTGTCCATTGGTTTGTGTGTGATAGGGGGTTGTCATTTTATGGTTTATTCCAAATTTTTTCATTAATACTTCAAAACTTCTATTATTAAAGTGTGTTCCCCTATCACTAATGATTGCTCTAGGAATGCCAAATCTAGCAAAAATGTTGCTCTTAATAAAATTTATTACTACCTTAGAATCACAAGTCCGTGTGGGAATAGCTTCAACCCATTTGGACACATAATCAATAGCTAACAGAATATACAAATAACCTCCAGAATTAGGGAAGGGTCCTATGAAATCAATACCCCACACGTCAAATACTTCAACTTCAATAATTGGTGTAAGTGGCATCATATTTCTTCTAGTCAATCTTCCTACTTTTTGACAATCTCTACAATTCTTAACATAGAAGTATGCATCTTTATGCAATGTGGGCCAAAAAAAACCACATTGAAGAACTTTAGTTGTAGTCTTAAAAGGGTTAAGATGACCACCAATAGGTTGGTCATGACAAAAAGATAGCACACTATGAATTTCCATATCTGGGATACATCTCCTCAAAATCAAATCAGGGCCTAACTTATAAAGATAGGGGTCATCCCAATAAAATTCTTTAACCCTAGCTAAAAATCTCTTAATATCTTGCCTTGGCCAATTGCCAAGTAGTCGTTTTGTCACAAGATAATTCACAATATCTGCAAATCAAGGGATTGGAGTTATAGCCATCAACTGCTCATCAGGAAATGATTCATCAATGGGTAACTCCCCTTGAGGCGTGACAATACGAGAAAAGTGGTCAGCAACTACGTTCTCACATCCTTTCTTATCTTTTATCTCAATATCAAATTATTGCAAGAGAAGAATCCATCTAACTAATCTAGCCTTAGCATCTTTTTTAGCTAATAAATATTTAATGGTAGAATGATCAATGAAAATGATAACCTTAGAGCCTAGCAAATAAGATCTAAACTTCATAGATCAAAAACTATAGCAAATAAGAGCAAAAACTATAGCTAAAAATTCTTTCTCTATAACTGTATAGTTCAATTGGGTTGCATTAAGAGTTTTAGTAGCATTTTAGATTACCCTAGGTAATTTATCAATTCTTTGCCCCAACACAACACCAATTGCATAATCCGATGCATCACACATCAACTCGAATGGTTGAGACCAATCGGGTGGATACACAATAGGGGCTGAGGTGGGGACTCCCTTAAGCTTATCAAAGGCATCTTGACATTCTCTAGAGAATTCAAACTTATGATCCTTTGATAATAAACTAGTTAAAGGACGGGCAATCTTACTAAAATCCTTAATAAATCGTCTATAAAACCCAGCATGACCCAAAAATGCTCTTATATCCTTAATAGATTTAGGGGGTGGTAGGTTGGCTATCAAGTCTACTTTGGCTTTATCTACTTCCAACCCATTCTTAGAAACAACATGGCCCAACACAATTCCATGTTGCACCATGAAGTGGCATTACTCCCAATTTAAAACCAAATTTTTCTCTATACATCTTTTTAAAACCAATTCTAAATTCTTAAGACACACATAAAGGAAGAACCTGACACAAAGAAATCATCCATAAAAATCTCTAAGAAGTTATCAATCATGTTCGAAAAGATTCCAGTCATATACCTTTGAAAAGTTGCAAGAGCATTACACAAACCAAAGGGCATGCGTCAGAATGCAAAAGTACCAAAAGGACATGTGAATGTGGTTTTCTCTTGGTCATAAGGTGCTACAGGAATTTGGTTATATCCAGAATAACCATCTAGGAAACAATAATATTCTTGCCCAGCTAACTTCTCTAACATTTGATCCATAAAAGGCAAGGGAAAATGGTCTTGCCTAGTGGCGGTATTTAGTTTTCTATAATCAATACACACTCGCCATCTTGTTTGCACTATAGTAGGGACTAGTTCATGATTGCTATTTTCTACAACTGTAATACCAGATTTCTTTGGGACAACCTGAATAGGGCTAACCCAAGGACTATTAGAAATAGGATAAATGATGTCATGATCTAGCCACTTAATAATTTCTTTTCTAACCACATCTTTTATGTTTGGGTTTAATCTTCTCTGTGGGTCCCTAGAAGGTGTAATATCATTATTCAAATGAATTCTATGTTGACATAAACTAGGGTCAATTCCTTTGATGTCGGCCATGATCCAACCAATGGCCTCCTTATGTTCTTTTAAAATTACCAACAACTTCTCTTCTTGTTCTCTAGAAAGATGGGAAGACAAAATAACTGGCAAGGTGTTCTCTTTTCCCAAATAGGCATACTTAAGGTCTTGAGGCAAGGGTTTTAGTTCAAGAAAAGGTGGTTCTACAATAGATGGTTTCTTAATCTCTCCTAAATCTCTTTCTAAAGGCTCTATGTAATTTAATTCAAAAATATTATCTCTCACCAATGTCATCATCTAAGTCATGGATATGTGCTAGATCAACCTCATATTCTATAGGTGGATAATCTTCATCTACAGATAAACTATAATTTTCTACCCCCTCACCTTCATCCATAATGCTTAATAAGCTCACATTAAAATTTTCATTATCTAAAATTTTAACGTCTGGGTGAGATTTAAAAATATTTAAATCAACCTTAGCATTGGCATATGTCATTTGCATAGACCCATCTCTACATCCTATATATGCATCTACTGTGGCTAGGAAGGGTCTTCCTAAAATAAGGGGCACATCCTACTTTCTACCAGGTGAAGGTTGATTTTCTAAGACAATAAAGTCTATGGGATAGACAAAATCTTTAATCTTAATCAATATGTTCTCAACAACTCCTAAGGGAGTTCTAAAAGAATGGTCAGCTAGTTGAATGAGAACCTTAGTGGGTTGAATACCATTAAGTCCTAGGTTCACATAAACACCAGATGACATAACATTTACTCCTGCTCCTAAATCTATCAATGCTCTATCAAAATAGGTATCTCCAATTGTACAAGAGATGGTTGGAGTACCTGGATCACTAAACTTCTTAGGCAAGTCTTGATAGAAATAGGCACTAACGGATTTAGCTAAGCACACTTTCATAGGTGTCTTCCTAGCTCGTTTCTTTGTACATAATTCCTTTAAAAACTTGGCATAGGCAGGTATTTGCTCTATTGCATCTAGTAATGGAATGTTAATACTAACCTGTTCAAAGATTTCTCTCATCTTAATATTCTGATCAATATCCTTATGTGGAGTTCTTAATATATGGGGAAAAGGGGTAGGTTGACTTTCTAAAGGGATACTTACCTCGGATAACTTACCTTTACCCTTTTTATCACCCAATAAAATTTCATTTTCAGATTCTTTATTTAGTTGATTGGATGAACCTAAATCATCTGTAGGAACACTCATCGGTACAAGAGAAGGAGTTTCCTTTTCAGGAATGCTCACCTCTCTCCCGGACCTTAAAACAACATAAGTTTCAATTGATTCATCCTCAACCAAGGATGTTGATCTTAAATCTATGTTTTCATAACCATCTATGTCAATGGGGGCACTAGAGGCTTTTGCTAAGTTTAATAAATCCATAGAGGTGTTAAGTTCAACAATTGCCTTAGCTAAGTTTACTGAAGATTCAGCATAGGAAATATTTCCTATAGGCTTTTCCATTTTAATTTCACAACTATAGCTACTAGTGTCATAAGCATCAGCATTATAATTTAAATTTGGCATAGATAGGCTAACATTAGAACTAGAACATGCACCTACTTTGCTATTTAGCATATAAAATGGGCAATTAGCATCAACGTGATTATTCAATTTGCATTTAGAACATGTAAGTGTCAAATCAAAACTAAATTCATCCATATTATAATTTAAATATTTATCCAGAATGGCATGCAAATTTTCAACTAAATAAACAAACCGAATGTATTCAATCAAGCACAATCTTCAAGTGATTTAAGCAAATCTGCAACATAATAGAAAAATTGATAAACAATTATTTTTATTATTTTTTTACTTGAAACTTAATTTTTCGTAGATTCATTCATTGACTATTCTATTATCATGCCACTAAATTCTAGATACAAACAGCAAAGCATATATCTTGCAAACATTGTATATAATTTGAGTTTCATCTAAAACAAGTAGTCATGGAATTTTTGAAACTAAACTGTACTACCTTGCCTTAAAAATTTTCTACAGAAATTCATATAGCATGTAAATTCACAAATAAATACTCTTCTGAAAGGTAATTACTTCTAGTTTCTAAGAAAAATCAGAGACAAAAATTCCCAAAACTGAAGTGTTGTCAAAATCGGGTCAAACTCAGATAACTCAGAATTCGTAATCTGCAGAACATGTCATCTTTAAAAAATTCCCCAGAAATTTATAAAAATCCAAATATAACGTATAATACCTTGTTTGAAAGATAAACTACTGTAGTTTCGAGAAAAAATTACAAAAATAATTTTTAACTTAACATTTAATTGCAGTTTCGATTATAAGCATGTAGATAAAGAGAAATACCAGAAAAAATTGCACTCATAGAGAGTTCGGAAGGTTAGCCACCTATCCTTCCAGAAAGAAAATTTTTTTGGTTAACTGTTAACCTTCCGAAGAGTAGTAAAACATGAAGATTTCAGAAGGTTAACTACCTAACCTTCCAAAATGGCAAAAAAATTTCAGAAACCTTCCGATTTGGCTGAAAGCTAAATATCTCAACTTGAAAAAATCACACAGAAATTTATACAGCTCCAAAATTTACAATTAAATACTTGTATGAAAGGTAATTACTTCTAGTTTTTATAAAAAATCAGAGATAAAAATTTTCAAAACTAAAGTATTATCAAAATCATGTAAAACCTCAGACAACACAAATTCGTAATCTGCAGAACACATCATCTTAAAAAATTTCTCCAGAAATGTATATAAATCCAAATATAACCTATAATACCTTGTTTGAAAGGTAAACTCGTGTAGTTTCATGGAAAAATTTCAAAAATAAGTTTTATTCAAATATGTATTTGCAGTTTCAAATATAAGAGTTCAGATAAAACTGTTCTACACCAGAAAATAACCATCCGAAAAATATCAGCGAAAATAACTATCCGATTTTACTATTCAATCGGATAGTTATGGGTGTAACTATCTGATTTTACTGTACAATCGGATAGTTATGCCCATAACCATCCGATTTTCATAATGTTGGTTAAATCTGATATGCCAACTTTAAAAAATCACACAGAAATTTATATAAATCCAAATGAAGCATATAAATACTCGTTGGAAAGATAATTTCATCTAGTTTCTGGAAAAAATCACTGAATTAAATTTTAAATAACTTCATAATATCATATTTTCAAAATTCATTAGCATAAACCTATCCAGAATTTTGTAAAACATCCCTATTTTCTAAGATTTTTATCTTTTAACATACTAATCAGAATTTTATGCATAAGTACTCAAAAGAAATCTCAGAAATCGAATATTTCAGGAAAAATATCATAAAAATGAGTTCTAATCTCGTGCACATCAAAAAATTTAAATTTCCAGACAAACAGATTTTGTCTTAATAATTTGTACACAA
The DNA here is from genome assembly GCA_036874045.1 of Cymodocea nodosa. Lineage (NCBI taxonomy): Eukaryota > Viridiplantae > Streptophyta > Magnoliopsida > Alismatales > Cymodoceaceae > Cymodocea > Cymodocea nodosa. Next base: position 1,749,158 of record JAZBRI010000011.1, read on the forward strand.
AGATTATCATTACTCCATTAAGCTACTTGTCACCAAATCATAAACTTGAATTAAACATGTAACAAGAAATTCAGATAACAAAGAATTGAACACATAGAACGGCCAATCCATGTATCCATTTCTTTGCAAACAAACAAAGAAAAATAATAACTCAACAAGAAAACAAATGAAACTAAAACAATTTAAAGGATATTAAATCTTGCAAATCATCTAATAAATCATTTTAAAGCACCAAAACTCCCCGGCAACAGCGCCAAAAACTTGTAACGCTTTTATGTGTCGTTAAATTAATGGCAAAAGTGTAAATTTTACATTTATAACCGTAAGCGCACGGTGCCTATTGTAATAAGCATGTGCAAGTATGGGTCGAATTCACAAGGAGTTTGTCTTAAATAATTTTATTAAAATAATTATCTGATTAAATATCCACATATAATTAAACTCTAATTACTTAATATTAATATACAAATTTCGTAGCACAATTAAGGTTTATAAGATTACCCCAAAATCCAATTAGTTATGATAAGATATTAAAGAAATCAATGAGTATTAATCCGGAAATCACAGAATTTATGCTCAAATTTTAACTCCAATAACTTCCAACTTGAACTTTTAGAAATCCAAAATAAATAATGATTAAAAGATCCTCGGAATATCTTTCAAATGGCTATAATTTCGTGGATTAACACAAATTAAAACGCTAGCAATAACTTATTTAAGAAAGGAGCGCAGACGGTTATGGAAACTTTCCAAAAACGCACCTTCGGTTCAAAAATCAAATCTCTGTCAAATCTTCATGAAATGCTACGAAATAAGCGCGCCTTGAAAGTAGATCCCTTACACTAACAAGGAAAATTTACAGAACTGAATTCCACAAAATACACAATGCAAGCATAGCATAGGCGTCGAGCTAAAAACTAGCACTCAACAGAGACTCAAAACTGCTGATACCTTCACAAAATAAAATCGAAAAGCTTTGAAAAACATTCTAAAAAATTCTAAAACTTTGTAAACTTGTTCTACATTCATTATACTTACAAAACGAAATAAAAAATGGAATTTATAGATGATGAACAAGTAGATACAATTCGAAGAAAAACTACTAATAATCTGGCCATCTAAGAACGGAAAACTACCTTCACAATTCACATCATCACATTCATACACACTAAACATATAATATGAACTCAATCCTGATATCAATTAACATCAAAACAGTATGTGATCTTTGATATAGAACATTTGAAATAAAGATTTATGCATAGAATTTCGTCCTTCCACATACTCAAATTATACTCATACATATAAAATTGTAAAACATGAAAACTAGTATGAGGATCTCTCCTTTCCATCATACCTTTTAATCCTCCATGTTTCTTCAAGCAATGACTTCCCAAAGTCCTTGAAATCGATGCTCCACAGGGCTGTCACCACCTGTAGCACGTCCAAGTGAAGCTTCTAAGGTTGCCATGAAGAAGAGTGGTGCACGTCCTCAAGAACTTGCCTCCAAGACCCACAACTTTGGCTTCCACATCTACGAATGGTGCTTCCGATGACTCAACCTTGAAGATCCTAACCTTTTGCTCCACTTCAAATCAGTCACACGAGCCTCCCAATCCACCAAGATGAACGCCCAAGAAGATCCTAACGTATGGCCGTCTGAATTGAAGAGAAGGTGTCTTCTAGGAGTGGAAGACACCAAAGCTCACCATTCTTGAAGGGAGCTTGTTCAAGATCAAGGGGAAGATGGGACTTTCCGGATGGAGATGCTGGAATGGCTGGAACCGTCGGCTGCAATGCGTTGGAAGAGGAGGAGATAGCCTAGAATTGAGTGGTCAAACACTTTAAATACTCTAGGCTTTTGTTGCTTGGGCTGCAATAAGTTGCATCCAATGGCCTACGTTTTTTCCTCTTTAATCCACCTTGATTTCATGATTTATTGACCTATAAAACTCAAAACCAAGTTGGATGCACATATACATTGAATATAAATCATATGATGCAAATATAGTATACATGCATGCATGAGTTGCCATATATGGAAAGTTGCCAAATTAGGAAGGTTTTGGTCTACAACTTTTTCACATGTACATACATGAATTACTTAAAGTTCTTTAGTTTAACATCATATTTAAGTGATTTGGCAATCATACAATGTATATAAAGTCATACATTGAAGAATTATAAGAATTATGTCTAATACAAGGGCTATTGACTAGGTGTTTAATTGATAAATGATAAATTTGTACATTATCAACTATTTAATCCCTAATTCATGCATATGTCTAAAAATATGATTTTCATGTAATCCTTTATAAGAACATATATAATGATGACTTATAATCCTTAACATGCTGAATTAACATATATAAAATGCACAAATTGATACTTTACACCAATAAAACCCACATTACAGAATTTTTGCAGTAGTTTTCCCTGAACCAAAATGCCCTCCACAAGCTTGGTCATGACAGAAAGACAATATGCTTGGATATTCAGTTTCTGGAACACACCTCCTTAAAACCAGATCAGGACATTTCTTAAATAAGTATGGGTCTTCCCAATAGTAGTATTTTACTCTTGAGAAAAATAATTTCTTATCCTGTCTATTCCAATCCTTAGGTGTTAGACCAGTAACTAAATAATTAACTATGTCTGCATATCATGGTATTGTGTTGATGATCATTAATTGTTCATTAGGAAAATTATCCTTAATTTCAACATTTGATTTTTCTATTTGTAATCTTGATAAATGATCTGCTACTACATTCTCACAACCTTTTTTATCTTTAATTTCTAGATCAAATTCTTGCAATAATAATTTCCATCGGATCAATCTAGATTTAGTTTCTTTTTTCTTTATTAGATGTTTTAGAGCTGAATTATTCAAGTATACTATTACTTTGGCTCCAATCAGATATGATATAAACTTTTCTAAAGAAAACACAACAGCTAATAATTCTTTTTCAGTAGTTGTGTAATTAACTTGAACATTATTTAAGGTTTTCTTCGCATAATGAATCACTCTAGGAGATTTTTTATCTTCTGTCCTAACACTGCTCCTATAGCAAAATAAGAAGCATCGCACATTAATTCAAATGGATAGTTCCAATCAGGTCCTTGAATTATAGGAGTTGAAATTAAGCTTGTCTTAAGTCTGAAAATGCTTCCTTGCAATTTTTATCAAAGTTAAATGGAATATCTTTTAATAGATTAGTTAAAGGTCTAGCTATCTTGCTAAAGTCTTTAATAAATCTTCTATAAAAACCAGCATGTCCTAGAAATGATCTAATATCTTTTACTGATTTAGGTTCTGGTTGATTAGAAATTAGTTCTATTTTAGCTTTATCTACTTCCAACCCTTTCTTAGAAACAACATGCCCTAAGACTATTCCTTGTTTAACCATGAAGTGACATTTTTCCCAATTTAAAACCAGATTCTTTTCCACACATCGTTTTAATATTAAGTCTAAATTTTTTAAACAAACTTCATATGAGTTGCCATATACAGTAAAATCATCCATAAATATTTCTAAAAATTCTTCAGTCATTCCAGTAAATATGCCTTGCATACACCTTTGAAAGGTAGTTGGCGCATTGCATAATCCGAATGGCATTTTCTTAAAAGCATAAGTTCCACTAGGACAGGTGAAAGTTGTTTTCTCTTGATCCTCTAATGCTATTGGAATTTGATTATACCCTGAATACCTGTCTAAGAAATAAAAATATTCTTGCCTTGCTAATCTTTCCAGCATTTGATCTATAAAAGGTAAAGGAAAATGATCTTTCTTAGTCACAGCATTCAGCTTTCTATAGTCTATACATACTCTCTAGCCTGATTGAATTCTAGTAGGTATCAAGTCTTGACTTTCATTCCTAATAACTGTTAATCCTGATTTCTTGGGAACTACATGGATTGGACTAACCCACAAGCTATCATAAATCGGATAAATTATGTCATTATCTAACCATTTCACTATTTCCTTCCTGACTACTTCTTTAAGGTTCGGATTTAATCTCCTCTCAGGAATTCTAACAGGTTTAGCATTCTCTTCTAAATATATGTGGTGACAGCATAAAGTTGAACTTAACCCTTTTATATCAATCATAGTCCATCCTATTGCTTCTTTATAACTTTTTACTACATCTTTTAATTTAGCTATTTGATCCTCTTTTAAATCTGAAGCAATAATGATTGGATAGGTTTGTTTATCTTTCAGAAATATATAGGTTAATTCAGGAGGTAAAGGTTTTAATTCTAAATGTTGCCCATCAGAAACTAGAGCTCCTAATTGAACATCATCATTTTCTAAATTAATTTCTTCTAGATCTCCTTCTATATTTATGCTTTCACTTTTTCTAAAATTTCAGAATTGATTTGCCTATTTAATTCTTCTTGAATCACATCATCTTACATATCTCCTTCATCCTCTAAAAAGTCTATGGTATGTAAGGACATTTCTAACTCCTCAAACCTTTCTGGTTTGAAAATATTTAATTGAGCATCCTCATTACCATATGCTAATTTCATTACTCTAGTCTTACAATTTATAACAGCCCCTGATGTTGCTAAAAATGGCCTTCCCAAAATTAAAGATGTATCACTATTTTTATGCTTAATTTGTTGGGAATCCAGAATTACAATATCAATAGGATATATAAAATTTTTAATTTTAATTAAGACATCCTCTATTTTTACTCTAAGGTATCTTATACTTCTATCAGCTAATTGAATAACCGTACTAGTAGGAGTTAAGCCTTCTAATCCTAAGGACGCAAATATATCACTAGGCATAACATTTATACCTGCACCTAAGTCTATTAAGGTTCTTTCTAGAATGGTATTTCCTATGGTGCATGATATAACATGAATTTCAAGATCAGATAACTTTTTAGAAATTTGTGGCAGAAATAGGGAACCACTTTGCTTAGCTAAAAAGACCTTCTAAGAACTTTTCGCTCTCTTTTCTTAGTACACCAATCCTTAAGAAATTTAGCAGAAGATGGCATTTTTTGTAATAGATTTAACAAAGGAATGTTAACTTGTACTTTTTCAAAAATTTCTCTGATTTTTTCTTGTTTTTCAGGTATTGTTTGTTGTAATCTTTCAGGATAGGGTGCTAAAGATTGTGATTTCAAAGATTCTTTTTCTTTCAGTTGATTTGTTTGATCATTTTTAGCTTCATTAGCAAATTCAGATTGTTCTTTAGTGATTTCTAGATTTTCAACTATTACATTTTCATTATCATTTTGATTTTTACTCTTATCCACCTTCATATCATTTTCATTTTGAGTTCTTGGTGGTATATCAGTTCCAGATCTTAATGTTACACATACATCTTCCAAATTTTCGTTACTCTCATGATGTTTTTGTATATCATTTTCTTGATTATGATCTTTAATTGTTTTTAGTTTTAAAGTGCATTCTTTAAATTCTCTTGCATTAGGATTTTCTATTTGCTGTATATTTTGCAAATTATGCAGGTTTATTACATTATAATTTTCATTGTCCTATTGCATAACTTGTATTTTCATTGTATATTCATCTAATGCTTTTAATTTTCTTTCCAAATCATCCAATTTCATTGCATTCAATTTTTGATCTATTTTCATTATGGTTTTTTCAGTTTCGTAAATTATATCCTTACTAGGTTCTGAATATGCTTCCTTATAATTTAATTGGTTAACTTCTTGTTGCTGACACACAAAGTATTCTAGTTTGTCTAGGTTTTGCTCTATACTATGCTCTAATCTGTCATACCTATCCTAAACTTCAATGTCTCTCAACATATTACACATTCTATACTGACCATCAGTTGGGTAAACTATAGGATTCTCATACTCGACTCTATTATACTAAGGATAATTCATTTGTTGTTTATGGGATCTAACCATCTGTAAACGTCTCAATTTCAAACAGTCAGAAATGTTGTGTCCTTCAGAATTGCAGAATTCACATATGCTAATTACAGGTTTTAGAAATCTTTGAGCATAAGCATATGCCATATTCTCAATTATAGAAGAAAACACACAACTCTGGCTATTAAAACGAAACAGCTCTAACAGCTGCTTATATTAATTCAGTTCAATTCAATTCCTCAGCAACAACGCCATAGAACTTGTTTGTGTTTTCCCAGCACGACACCAGAATATCTGATTTGATCTCCAATAATGTACCAGAAAAACTTGGATTTGTTACTTCTGTTTTTACTTAGTTAATTTATCTTTATGCCTATTCTTTCTTTTAGAAGTAAACAAACAACCTTTAATACAATTTAGATATTAATTCTAATTTGTACTTTAACTACAAGTGCACAGTGTCTATTGTATTAGTGTGCAAGTACAAGTCGATCCCATAGGGAATTGCTAAAGAACTTGAGAACTGTTTGTTTGTTAATCATCAAATTTATATATTCAATAAGCTCTCCGTTGAATTACAGTTAACTCAACGGACAAAGTTCGTTGAGTTATGGCTAACTCAATGGACTAACCTCGTGGACTTAAGTTAACTCCACGAGCTGGTCTTTTCTTTTTAACACTGCTATTTACAAAGGAATTCGGCCAACCATTGGGCGATTCCACAGATTGTAAATAACATCAATTAAGCTCTTTAATGTTAGTTAACATTGGATTTATCATTAAGCAATACTAACACTTAGATAATTCAAACAGTAACCATTAAAATCTTTAAGTCTTTTGAACGAACCAATTTCAGTAAATTGTAAAACTAAAACAACATAAAACAATCACAACACTAACAAAGATAACATTAATTATGATACAACACAAACAATACAATACTCAAATACAACATACAAACATAGATAAATTGTCTTTGGTATTTTTGTTTTAATATGAACATGGAAATGGGTGAAAGGTGAAATGTAAAGTAATCTCACTTGATAGTAAATACTTCCGACACTACTTGTAACACGATTACACCACTGAAAATTAAATCACTTACAATTCTGTCTCCTCTCCCTATAGAATCGTGAGTCCAGAATTGCAAGGTGATCTCCTCTTCAGCATACAGGCATCAACCCGAAGCCAAGGCTAAAAGCTTTATGATCTCCTGAAATATGAGTCTGCGCTTGGTGAAAATGGCTTCCCTTCCTACGATGCGATCACTCCTCACAGTGGTTGTCAGGCACTATGTTTAGCTCGGAATCGACCCGACATCAAGAAAGTATTCTCACAGACCTCCAATAGTTGGTGATTATGGTGGTGGTAACAATAGTTGGTGTGGTACTTTGGAGAATTGCTGATACTGCCTGTAGAAAGCTTGGTGCTCCTCTGTACACACTAGCTGTCCATCGATCACACCCTTCTTTTTTTTCTTCTTTTCTTTTATATTTCTTCATTAGTAACTACTTCTGCTTGAATGGTCGGTTGGATTTCTTTCATTCGTATCAAAGGTGATGATTTCTTCTCCCTACGTACTATGTGCAAACGTGGTTTTTCTCTTCCAACTATCTGTTCCTACAACCGCTACAGTGGCATATTAGAAAATACATAGTCTGTGGAGTACAGATAACTCAACAGACTTTCTTCGTTGATTTAACTATAAAACATGTGCATAAATTTAACTATCCGATGCTCAGGTGCATTTCGGATACTTACAAACTTAACTATCCGATGCTCAGATGCATTTTAGATAGTTACAGATAACTCACCGATATATAACTTAAGTAAATCTACCAAATCTCGACACATGTCAGCAGCAGTTTAATCATAAAATAACATTTCGGAGAGTTATAAATATAACTATCTGATGCCCAACTGCAATTTCAGATAGTTATAGATAACTCACCGAAAGTTCACTTAAGTCATGCATTATGGTTTCGACACGTGTACCTTAGGAAATAATAAACTATTCTCTTAAAACATAACTATTTAGCAATTTAAACATAAATATCCGATACATGTTCGATTTGTTAAACATAACTATCCGAAATATCAGAAAATTAGGATACTTAAGAATTTCACAGCTTGCAACTTACCGACAGTTCAGAAATATACTAAATTAACATTAATTCCCCAAAAGTAAGCAGATTCTTCAATTAAAGCATATAACAGTGCAATTATAACATAACGGCTTAATCCTCATATGATAAGCTAAATATTATGCAATTAATCATCATTTAACCATTAATAATATGCACTTTTTCATTCTAAACATGAGCCAGCAGAACTCTCCACTCTGTCTTGAATTCTCTTCATAAATTGTTGAAGAGTTTCTTGCTCTTTAGTGGAATCTGTAAAGTTATTTTTGTTCAAATGACTTCTTTCAGCCACTTCATTTTCTACTCTTTCTTCTTCCTCCTGACTACCAATCTGTTCTGTTACTATTCTTTCTGATTTTGTAATAGATTGGGATGGAGTCACGAGCAATTCAGTTTCTGCCCTAATTTTTGTTTCTTCTTGTACAGGTTGTAGACTAATTTCAGCCTGATTTTTTTCTTGTCTTTGCTCCTGTTACTATAGCTCCTTCTACTCCTCCTCAGAATTGGATAACAGGTTTATAAATATTTGCTCCATAGGCCCTGTGAAAATTGGTACTTTAGATTTAATTTCCTCATTTTTAGGCACTTTTTCTTTTCCTTTCTTTTTTCTAATTAATTGTGTCTGTTCTTCCTCTTCTTCTTTTGAAATTAAATCTACAAAAGTAGGCTCTACAGGCTTTCAAGCCACAGGTACTAGCTCTTCCTGTTTAATTCTCTTCATAACTATTGGTCTCGAAGGACCAGCCTCTCCTGCAGCACTTGATTTAGTTGCTGCCTGATGCTGTTCAACTTTTACTTTGTATTGGGACCTCATCTTTTCTTCGACCCTTTTTTTCTTAATGGCATCATATAAAATATGTGCCTTAGCCATAGCTATTTCTTCAGTATCACCTTGGTCTCTTGCTGTTTTGACCAAGCTAGTAAATTCTTTCTCTTCTTCTTCAGTTCTCGGCCAAGCAAATGCTACTTGTGGCAATGGCTCTGTTGGCTGAACTAGAGGCCCTCACTGCTGTTCCTCAGGAACAGGCCTTTCAGCAATTGGTTCCTCCTGTTCTCTTGCTCATTGCTGCTACCATATTTCCCATCTTCCATAACCAGCAATGCATTTTTTAAACTACAACCTAGCTTTACGTTGAATTAGCTCTAGGGCTACTTCATTGTTTGGCCGGATTTTTCTTTCTTTGCTTTCTGCAATTTCAGTTGCCACTCTAATTCGTGTCTCCATTAGCTGTGGTATTTGTATTTCTAACTCAACCAAAACTTTCCTCAAGTTAAAAAGTTTTGATTCTACCTTTTGTAGTTCTTTCTCTCTTGTTGTATTCCAGATCTTTTGCCACGTGTGCCATTCTTCAAATTCGTTTAGAAATTGTGCGATGTCCACTGCATCTTCCGAGAATTCAGGTGTCATCTTCCTCATCATGGAGTTACACTACAGCACGGAATCACTCTGATTTCTACTGTTCTAGATTCTAAATGATTTACTGGATAATGCCCCCAAAACCCTAGGTTTTAGTTTAAATAAGCCCTAAGTTTAGGCGGGTAATTGAGTCATTTCCTGAACCAACTATTACTATCTTATCCGCGGTCTTAGCTATAGTACTCCATTGAGTTACAGTTAACTCAACGGAATAAGCTCGTTGACTAACTCAAGACTCAACAAAGTAAGCTCGTTGAGTTAAGCGTAACTCAATGGACTCCCCATACAAACAGATATAATAATAAAAATACTACAGATAATAGTTTTCTGTTTTTTTTTTTTGACCGATTTAACCGATACTATGTTTTGGTCATACCTAATTTTTTTCTAAAAATTAATATATATATTTTTCATGTTCCGGTCATACCGATGGATCCGATCGGTTGAACCGCAACGATTTTTATATTTTATATTTTTTTTTTTATGTTTTTTTTCTTTATATATATATATATCTATTTTATATAAACATAAAATTGATTTCCTACTAAGTAAAGCTCGAGTAGTCCTCTACTCTGACTTCTTCAATAATTCCAAATGAGCTTTTTGGTGTTTTCAGAATAGGTCTAAGTTTTTGTCCATTTAATTTAAATATATTCTCATTTTTAGGATTTTAAATTTCAATAGCTCCATAAGGATAAATATTTCAAACTATGTAAGGTCCTACCCATCTAGATCTTAATTTTCCTAGATGGTTATGGAGTCTAGCCATATAAAGATATACTTCTTGTCCTATTTTAAAGCTTTTTGGAATAATTTTTCTATCATGCCAAAATTTTATTTTCTCTTTTTCTTTTACTGTCTTCAAATAAGCTTCATTTCTAAATTCTTCTAATTCAATTAATTGCATTTTTCTATTTTTAGCAGCTTGATTTAAATTAGTGTTCAGAGTTTTTAATGCCCAATAAGCTTTATATTCTATTTTAGTAGGTAAATGACAACTTTTTCCATATACTAGCCTAAAAGGTGACATACCTAAGCTCATTTTATAAGTAGTTCTATAAGCCCAAAGTGCATCTACTAATCTATTAGCCCAATCTGTTCTAGTAGGATTTACTACTTTTTCTAAGATTAACTTAATTTGTTTGTTTGCACTTTCTACTTGTCCACTTGTTTGTGAATGATATGATGTTGCAATTTTGTGGTTTACTCTATATTTTTTCATTAAGGCTTCAAAACATCTATTATAGAAATGAGTTCCTCTATCACTGATAATAGCTTTAGGTATTTCAAATCTGGCAAATATATTTGTTCTTATAAATTGTATTACTACTTTGTTGTCATTAGTTTTTGTAGGAATAGCTTCTATCCATTTAGATACATAATTCACCCTCAACAATATGTAATTAAATTGATTAGATATAGGAAATGGACCCATAAAATCGATTCCCCACACATCAAAGATTTCAACCTCAACAATAGGATTAAGAGGCATCATATTCCTCTTTGATATTCTTCCTATTTGTTGACATCTTAAATAACTTAAGCAATATTTATGAGCATCTTTGAATAGTGTTGGCCAATAAAACCCACATTGTAGAATTTTTGCAGCAATTTTTCTTGAACCAAAATGCCCTCCACAAGCTTGGTCATGACAGAAAGACAATATGCTCAGATATTTAGTTTCTGGAACACACCTCCTTAAAACCAGATTAGGACATTTCTTAAATAAGTATGGGTCTTCCCAATAGTAATATTTTACTCTTGAGAAAAACAATTTCTTATCTTGTCTATTCCAATCCTTAGGTGTTAGACTAGTAACTAAGTAATTAATTATGTCTGCATACCAAGGTATTGTGTTGATGGTCATTAATTGTTCATCAGCAAAATTATCCTTAATTTCAAGATTTGATTTTTCTATTTGTAATCTTGATAAATGATCTACTACTACATTCTCACAACCTTTTTTATCTTTAATTTCTAGATCAAATTCTTGCAATAATAATATCTATCGGATCAATCTAGGTTTAGTTTCTTTTTTCTTTATTAGATGTTTTAGAGCTGAATGATCCATGTATACTATTATTTTAGCTCCAATCAGATATGATCTAAACTTTTCTAAAGAAAACACAATAGCTAATAATTCTTTTTCAGTAGTTGTGTAATTAACTTGAGCATAAATTAAGGTTTTGCTTGCATAATGAATCACTCTAAGAGATTTTTCTATCTTTTGTCCTAACACTGCTCCTACAGCAAAATCAGAAGCATCGCACATTAATTCAAATGGATGTCTCCAATCAAGTGCTTGAATTAAAAGAGTTGAAATTAAGCTAGTCTTAAGTCTGAAAAATGCTTCCTTGCAATTTTTATCAAAGTTAAATGGAACATCTTTTAATAGATTAGTTAAAGGTCTAGCTATCTTGCTAAAGTTTTTAGTAAATCTTCTATAAAACAAGCATGTTCTAGAAATGATCTAATATCTTTTACTGATTTAGGTTCTAGTAGATTAGAAATTAGTTCTATTTTAGCTTTATCTACTTCCAACCCTTTCTTAGATACAGCTTGCCCTAAGAATATTCCTTGTTTAACCATGAAGTGACATTTTTCCCAATTTAAAACCAAATTTTTTTCCACACAGTGTTTTAATATTAGGTCTAAATTTTTTAAACAGACTTCATATGAGTTGCCATATATAGTAAAATCATCCATAAATATTTCTAAAAAATCTTCAGTCATTCCAGTAAATATGCCCTACATACACCTTTAAAAGGTAGCTGGTGCATTGCATAATCCGAATGGCATTCTCTTAAAAGCATAAGTTCCATTAGGACAGGTGAAAGTTGTTTTCTCTTGATCCTCTAATGCTACTGGAATTTGATTATACCCTGAATACTCGTCTAGGAAACAAAAATATTCTTGCCCTACTAATCTTTCCAGCATTTAATCTATAAAAGGTAAGGGAAAATGATCTTTCCTAGTCACAGCATTTAGCTTTTTATAGTCTATACATACTCTCCAACTTGATTGAATTCTAGTAGGTATCAAGTCTTGACTTTCATTCCTAATAATTGTTAATCCTAATTTCTTGGGAACTAAATGGATTGGACTAACCCACGAATTATCAGAAATCGGATAAATTATGTCATTATCTAACCATTTAACTATTTCCTTCCTGACTACTTCTTTAAGGTTTGGATTTAATCTCCTCTCAGGAATTCTAACAGGTTTAGCATTCTCTTCTAAATATATGTGGTGATAGCATAAAGTTGAACTTAACCCTTTTATATCAGTCATAGTCCATCATATTACTTCTTTATAACTTTTTACTACATCTTTTAATTTAGCTATTTGATCCTCTTTTAAATCTGAAGCAATAATGATTGGACAAGTTCATTTATCTTCCAAAAATATATTGGTTAATTCAGGGGGTAAAGGTTTTAATTCTAAATGTTGCCCATCAGAAGCTAGAGCTCCTAATTGAACATCATCATATTCTAAATTAATTTCTTCTAGATCTCCTTCTATATTTATGCTTTCACTTTCTTCTAAAGTTTCAGAATTGACTTGCCTATTTAATTCTTCTTGAATCACATCATTTAACATATCTCCTTCATCCTCTAAAAAGTCTATGGTATGTAAGGACATTTCTAGCTCCTCAAACCTTTCTGGTTTGAAAATATTTAATTGAGTATCCTCATTACCATATGCTAACTTCATTACTCTAGTCTTATAATTTATAACAACCCTTGATGTTGCTAAAAATGGCCTTCCCAGAATTAAAGATGTATCACTATTTTTATGCTTAATTTGTTGGGAATCCAGAATTACAATATCAATAGGATATATAAAATTTTTGATTTTAATTTAGACATCCTCTATTTTTCCTCTAGGGTATCTTATACTTCTATCAACTAATCGAATAACCGTACTAGTAGGAGTTAAGCCTTCTAATCCTAAGGATGCAAATATATCACTAGGCATAACATTTATACCTGTACCTAAGTCTATTAAGGTTCTTTCTAGAATAGTATTTCATATGGTGCATGATATAACAGAGATTCCAAGATCAGATAACTCTTTAGGAATTTGTGGCAGAAATAGGGAACTACTTTGCTCAGCTAAAAAGACCTTTCTAAGAACTTTTTGCTCTCTTTTCTTAGTACACCAATCCTTCAGAAATTTAGCACAAGGTGGTATTTTCTGCAATAGATCTAACAAAGGAATGTTAACTTGTACTTTTTCAAAAATTTCTCTTATTTTTTCTTATTTTTCAGGTATTGTTTGTTGTAATCTTTTAGGATAGGGTACTAAAGATTTTGATTTCAAAGATTCTTTTTCTTTCAATTGATTTGTTTGATCATTTTTAGCTTCATTAGCAGATTCAGATTGTTCTTCAGTGATTTCTAGATTTTTAGCTATTACATTTTCATTATCATTTTGATTTTTACTCTTATCCACCTTCATATCATTTTCATTTTGAGTTCTTGGTGGTATATCAATTCAAGATCTTAATGTTACACATACATCTTCCAGATTTTCGTTACTCTTATGATGTTTTTGTATATCATTTTCATGATTAGGATCTTCAATTGTTTTTAGTTTTAAAGTTCATTCTTTAAATTCTCTTGCATTAGTATTTTCTGTTTGTTGTATATTTTGCAAATTATGTAGGTTTATAACACTATAATTTTCATTGTCCTGTTGCATAACTTGTATTTTCATTGTATATTCATCTAATGCTTTTAATTTTCTTTCCAAATCATCTAATCTCATTGCATTCAATTTTTGATCAATTTTCATTATGGTTTTTTTAGTTTCGTAAATTATATCCTTTTTAGGTTCTGAATATACTTCCTTATAATTTAATTAGATGACTTCTTGTTGCTTACACATAAAGTATTCTAATTTGTCCAGATTTTGCTCTATACTACACTCTAGTCTATCATACCTATCCCAAACTTCAGTGTCTCTCAACATATTACACATTCTATACTGACCATCAGTTGGGTAAACTATAGGATTCTCATACTTGGCTCTATTATACTGAGGATAATTCATTGGTTGTTCATGGGATCTAACCATCTGTAAACGTCTTAGTTTCAAACAGTCAGAAATGTCGTGTCCTTTAGAATTGCAGAATTCACATATGTTAATTACAGGTTTTAGAAATCTTTGAGCATAAGCATATGCTATATTCTCAATTATAGAAGAAAACACACAACTCTAGCTATTAAAATGTAACAGCTCTGACAGTTGCATATATTAATTCAATTCCCCAGCAATGGCGCCATAAAACTTGTTTGTGTTTTCCCAGCACTACACCAAAAAAACTTGGATTTGTTACTTCTGTTTTTTTACTTAGTTAATTTATCTTTATGCCTATTCTTTTCTTTTAGAAGTAAACAAACAACCTTTAATACAATTTAGATATTAATTCCAATTTGTACTTTAACTGCAAGTGCACAGTGTCTATTGTATCAATGTGTAAGTATAGGTCGATCCCATAGGGAAATGCTGAAGAACTTGAGAACTGTTCGTTTGTTAACAATCAAATTTATATATTCAATAAGCTCTTTGTTGAATTACATTTAACTCAACAAACAAAGTTCGTTGAGTTATGGCTAACTCAACGGACTAACCTCGTGGACTTAAGTTAACTCCATGAGCCTGTCTTTTCTTTTTAATACTGCTATTTACAAAGGAATTCGGCCAACCATTGGGCGATTCCACAGATTGTAAATAACATCAATTCAGCTATTTAATGTTAGTAAACATTGGATTTATCATTAAGCAATACTAACATTCAGATAATTCAAATAGTAACCATTAAAATCTTTAAGTCTTTTGAACGAACCAATTTTAGTAAACTGTAAAACTAAAACAAACATAAAACAATCACAACACTGACAAAGATAACATTAATCACGATACAACACAAACAATACAACACTCAAATACAACATTCAACAAAGATAAATTGTTTTTGGTATTTTTGTTTTAATATGAACATGGAAATGGGTGAAAGGTGAAATGTAAAGTAATCTCACTCGATAGTAAATACTTCTGTCACTACTTGCAATGCGATTACACCACTGAAAATTAAACCACTTACAATTCTGTCTCCTCTCCCTATAGAATCGCGAGTCCAGAATTCCAAGATGATCTCCCCTTCAGCATATAGGCATCAACCCGATGCCAAGGCTAAAAGCTTTACGATCTCCTAAAATATGAGTTAGTGCTTGGTGAAAATGGCTTCCCTTCCCGTGACGCGATCACTCCTCATAGTGGTTGTGTTGTGCGGAAAGATCAAACAAACGTGGAGCATCTAGGGGTGGCGTGGAGAAGAGATCTGCGTGGAAGAGAGGATTGTGGGTGGAGAATTTGAAAAACAACAAATTTACGTGATTCCCCAACACAGGTACATCCACGAGTGATCAATCTATCGTGATTCCTTACTGTATAGTTGTTGATACAAAGAAGGGGGAGAACAAAATCAAGGGATGGTTTAGCATGACATCCCTTGGACGTGGATGACCCCTTACATATATAGGGGCAACGGTTGGTGATACCCAAAAGACAAGTTTGCCCCTATACAAATTATCAAAGAAATACAACTATATTCAATGACACATACATATACTTGATGGAAGACACACGCATCACAAATCTCCACCTTGTCTTTCATCAATCTTCACCACGAACAGGTGATGGATCACCAAGACCCAACTTGGGTCAGCAACAGCAATAGACGTTGAGTAAGTCGAAGCAATGCTTGAACTTGCTTTCAACAACGCCCTTTGTAAACATATCAGTCGGATTGTCCTTTGTGTTGACCTTCATAATCTTTATCCTATCTTCATTCCTAAGGAAGTGATACTTAATATCAATATGTTTAGTTCTATCATGAAAGACATTATCTTTGGAGAGACAAATAGTGCTAAGACTATCAAAGAAGATATCAGCTTTATCAATGCACCAACCAAAGTCTCCAAGTAAGCCTTTCAACCAAATCCCTTCCTTTGCAGCTTCTTTCATAGCCACATATTCAACCTCAGTTGTGGACAGAGATACCGTAGGCTGAAGAGTTAATTTCCAACTCACAATAGAACCTGCAAATGTAAAGACATAACCAGATAATGATCTCCTTCTGTCAACATCACCTGCATAGTTTGAGTCTATATAACCAGCCATAGTACAACCCTGATCTGCTGCATACATCAAGCCAACACTTGGAGTTCCTTTCAAATATCTGAATATCCTTTTAACTGCTTTCCAATGTTCCCTACTCAGATTGGACATGAACCTACTAACAACACTCACAGGATATGCCAAATCAGGCCTAGTGCATACCATAGCATACATAAGACTTCCAACTACCTATGCATAAGGAACTTGCTGCATATCAAGCTTTTCAGAATCAATTTGTAGACACATCACAGATGACAATTTGACATTTCTATCATAAGGCGTGCTAATGGCTTTGCATGAAGCCATACCAAATTTGCTAAGGATCTTCTCAATATACTTCTGTTGATTCAAAAACAGCTTACTAGAATTTCTTTCACGCTTAATCTCCATTCCAAGAATTCTGCCAGCTGGACCAAGATCCTTCATATCAAATTCTGATTTTAATGTGTCCTTCAGCTCCTATATCACTTCGATATTCTTCGCAGCTATAAGAATATCATCAACATACAATAACAAATAAACATGTGTACTCTTACTAAGAGTTTTAACATATACACATGAATCATAGTTGCTACGTCTAAAACCAACTTTAACTATAAAGGCATCAAACCTTTTGTACCATTGGTGTGGTGACTGTTTAAGTCCATACAAGGACTTATTTAATTTGCACACCCAATCAGATTTACCATTCACCACAAACCCTGTTGGTTGTTCCATCCAAATATTTTCTTCCAACTCACCATGCAAGAAGGTCGTCTTTACATCTAGTTGTTCCAATTCTAAATTCTGTGCTGCAGTAATGGATAACAAAATTCTAATAGATGTATGACGTACAACAGGAGCAAATACCTCATTGAAGTCAACTCCTTCTCACTATGAATAACCTTTGGCGACTAATCTTGCCTTGTGCTGCATACCTACGTTGCCTTGAGTCCCAATCTTCTTCTTATAGACCCATTTGCAACCAACAATATTTGTGTTCTTTGGACGTTTCACCAGTTTCCAAGTCTTAGTCTTATGGAGAGATTGGAGTTCCTCCTCCATAGCAGACATCCAAAGACTAGTTTCTGAATCTTTCATTGTAGCTTCATATGTAGGTGGATCAACAGAATCCTCCACCTCAACTGCTACTTGTAAGGCAAAAGCAACCAAACTATCGTAGCCATATTTAATCGAAGGTCTAATGTCTCTTCTAGGACGATCTTTGCCAATGGTTCTTGGTGGTGGTTGCTCCACCTCTTCCTCCTCAACTTCATTTTCCTAAGTTTCAGATGAGATTTCTCTAATTTCAACCTGATTAGTGATAGGTGGCTATTGTGCGTCATCTATCTCTATCTGTTCAGGAAGGGTGTGCTCAATTTCTAGTGT
Organism: Cymodocea nodosa; assembly: GCA_036874045.1. NCBI lineage: Eukaryota > Viridiplantae > Streptophyta > Magnoliopsida > Alismatales > Cymodoceaceae > Cymodocea > Cymodocea nodosa. The sequence goes on from JAZBRI010000011.1 coordinate 1,767,131, forward strand.
TTCACTTACTAGTTTATCTATTACCTACAAAAGAGAATTCTCATCAAAAGTAACATCACGGCTATATATTACTTTGTGAGATTCAATATCATATATCCTATATCCCTTTACACCAACACCATAGCCCACAAATATGCCTTTCTTGGCATGTGGTTCCAGCTTGCCATTGAATAACTAGAAGATCTTTTCAACCATACCTCAAGAGGTATCTTCCCATCTATGGCACTAGAAGGGGACCTGTTCACCAGATAGGAAGCTGTGTTAGCAGCCTCTACCCAAAACTTCTTGCTCAAACCTACATGAGACAACATACAACGTGCCTTTTCTAGGAGTGTTCTGTTCAATCTTTCAGCCACTCCATTTTGCTGAGGGGTATACCTGACAGTGTTATGCCATGTAATGCCTTCATCTTTACAAAAGTTATCAAATTCTTGAGAACAAAACTCAAGACCATTATCAGTTCTAAGATATTTTACCTTTCTGTCTGTTTGGTTTTCTACCTACTTCTTCCAATGCTTGAAGCAAGAAAAAGCTTCACATTTGTGTGTCAAAAAAAAAACCTAGTTCATCCTTGAATGACAGTCAATGATAGAAAGAAAATATCTAGAACCTGCAATAGAAGGCTGACGTGAAGGCCCCCAACAATCAGCATGAATATAATCAAGAACTCCCTTGGAGCTATGCTGATTGCGTGCAAATGACACTCTTTTTTGTTTGCCAAAGACACAATGCTTGCACATGTCAATATAAGCAATCTTGTGCCCATTAAACTTGCCTAGACTAAGTTTTTGCATTCCTTTCTGCCCCAAATGACCCATCCTTGAGTGCCACATGACAGAAAAAACCTGCTGACCAGATATAGCTGATGTAGCTGCGCCAACAATTGGAGTGCCCTGCAAAATGTATTAAGGACCAGATTTGGTTCCCTTCATAACAACTAATGAGCCTTTCAGTATGTTGATTTTCCCCTCACCACCTATATATCTATAACCCTTAGCATCAAGGGTCATCAGTGAGATCAGACTTTTTCCAAGCTTTAGGATGTGCCAAACGTCCTCTAGAATTCTAACTGTGCCATCATGTAGTTTAAATTTTATAGTACCCACACCAACTCTAGAACACACATCATCATTTGCCAAAGTCACTTGACCACCCTCCACCTGCTCGTAGGTGTCAAAATACTCCCTAGTAGGAGTCATATGATGTGAAACTCCTGAGTCCATAATCCAATGATCATCAGAATAGGCACTACAACAAACTGTAAGAGAAAAGTCATCACCTAACGCAGAACTGGTTTCTACCACAGCAGCCTTTCCTTTGTTCAAAAGCTTGGGACAATGTGATTTCCAGTGTCCTTTCTCCTTACAGCAATGGCAAGTATCCTTAGAGTACTTGCCCTTCGACTTGCTTCTACTTCTATTCTTCCCTCCACCTTGTCTCTGGCTACTTCCCCTATTCTCTTGCTGATGAGCTGAGAGGCCAACACCACTTGCCTCGTTTCTACCATGCACCATGTGCCTGAGCTCCCTAGAATGAAGGCTGGACCTCACTTCTTCCAGTGTAATTGAATCTTTCCAACTACACAAGACTAAACAAAGTTTTCATAACTCAATGGGAGTGAACAAAGCAAGATGAGAGCTGCATCTTCATCTTCTATGATTACTCCAATATTCTTGAGTTCCATCAGAATAGCATTTAGTTGATCTAAATGCTACTTAAAAGGTACACCTTCTATCATCTTTAAAGAGAATAATCTCTGCTTTAACAACAATTTGTTTGTTAAAGACTTAGTCATATACAATGACTCAAGTTTCTGCCAAAGACCTAACGAGGTAGATTCATCAGTAACTTCTATTATAACTTCATCAGACAAACACAACAAGATGGTGGAGTGAGCTTTCTCTTCCTACAATTCAAACTCTAGCGAATTTCTGTTCAGAGTAGTTTTTTTATTTAAAGGAGCCCAAATACCTTGTTGCTTTAGAAGTGCTTTCATCTTAATTTGTCATAAGCTGAAGCTATTCTTACCATCAAACTTTTCTATCTTCAACCCCGAAGTATTCATGCTTTCAAAACAACAAACAACCAGCAATACACACGAGATACAATGTGATTTCAACAAACACAATTCTGCGGCAAGGTACACAATAGCAAGCAATATCTCAACAACAATATGCTATTGAAACTACTGATTTCAACGAAATACAATCAGCCACAAGCCAAGCACACTACTTATCACAAAATAGTAGCAAATACTCACACAAACCAAGCACAAAACCACAATCACAAAATGCCCAAAATCCGACAATCAAAGAGTCACTCGTCTAGAAAACTGTTGTGCCCTAGCCAGACGCCTCCTGTTGTATCTCTCTGAATAAGAAACTTCTGACCATGAAATTTTAAAGGAAGGAATTTCAGGAAGCTTACTACACGTCCTCAAAATTTAGGATGCAACGGAGAACGGACGAGGAAGGCGCATGACTTGGCGTCGGAGTGTGCAGACCAGCGCCGGCGACGACGATAGTTACGAAAATAGGGGATATCCTTGCAAAAATGGCTTGAAACTTGATCAATATCTTCGAAAGTTTAAAGAAAGGAATTTCAGGAAGCTTACTACACGTCCTCAAAATTTGAGATGTAATGGAGCATGGACGAGGAAGGCGCATGACTTGGCGTCGAAGTGTGTAGACTAGCGCTGGCGACAACGGCAGTTACAACAATGGAGAGAACCCTTGCGGAAATGGCTTGAACCTTGATGAAACTCTTCGAAACTTCAAATGCAAACCCAGAGATGTTCAACCTTGCTCTAATACCAGTTGTTGTGTGGAAAGATCAAACAAACGTGGAGCATCTAGGGGTGGCGTAGAGAAGAGATCTGCGTGGAAGAGAGGATTGCGAGTGGAGAATTCGAAAAACAATAAATTTACGTGGTTCCCTAGCACGGGTACATCCACGAGTGATCAATCTATTGTGATTCCTTGCTGTATGGTTGTTGGTACAAAGAAGGGGGAGAACAAAATCAAGGGATGGTTTGGCATGGCATCCCTTGGACGTGGATGACCCCTTACATATATAGGGGCAACAGTTGGTGATACCCAAAAGACAAGTTTGCCCTTGTAAAAATTATCAAAGAAATACAACTATATTCAATGACACATACATATACTTGATGGAAGACACACGCATCACAGGTTGTCAAGCACTGTGTTTGGCTCGGAATCGACCCGACATCAAGAAAGTATTCTCACAGACCTCCGATGGTTGGTGATTGTAGTGGTGGTAACAATAGTTGGTGTAGTACTTTGGAGAATTGCCGATACTGCCTGTAGAAAGCTCGGTGCTCCTCCTCTGTACACACTGGTTGTCCATCGATCACACACCCTTTTCTTCTTTTTCTTCTTTTCTTTTATATTTCTTCAGTAGTAACTACTTCCGCTTGAATGGTCAGTTGGATTTCCTTCATTCATATCAACGGCGATGCTTTCTTCTCCCTACGTGCTACATGCAAACGTGATTTTTCTCTTCCAACTGTTTGTTCCTACAACCACTACAGTAGCATATTAGAAAATAAATAGTCCGTGGAGTTACAGATAACTCAACGGACTTTCTTCGTTGATTTAACTATAAAACATGTGCATAAATTTAACTATCTGATGCTCAGGTGCATTTTGGATACTTACAAACTTAACTATCCGATGACTAGATGCATTTCGGATACTTACAAACTTAACTATCTGATGCTTAGATGCATTTTGGATAGTTATAAACTTAACTATCTGAAGCTCAGATGCATTTCAGATAGTTACAGATAACTCACCGATATATAACTTAAATAAATCTACTAGATTTCGACACGTGTCAGCAGCAATTTAATCATAAAATAAACATTTCAGAGAGTTACAAAGCTAACTATCCGATGCTCAGATGCATTTCGGATAGTTAAAGATAACTCACCGAAAATCCACTTAAGTCACTGTCCCAGAATATGACACGTGTCCACAGCTATTTTATAAATAAAAAGATATTTCGGAGAGTTACACATATAACTATCCGATGCCCAACTGCAATTTCGGATAGTTATAGATAACTCACCGAAAGTTCACTTAAGTCATGCATTATGGTTTCGACACGTGTACTTCAGGAAATAATAAACTATTCTTTCAAAACATAACTGTTCGGTAATTTAAACATAACTATCTAACATGTTCAGTCTGCTAAACATAACTGTCCAAAATATGTTCGGTATGTTAAACATAACTGTCCGAAATATCAGAAAATTCAAATACTTAGGAATTTCACAGCCTGCAACTTACCAACAGTTCAGAAATATACTAAATTAACATTAATTCTCCAAAATTAAGCAGATTCTTTAATTAAAGCATATAACAGTGCAATTATAACATAATGGCTTAATTCTCATATGATAAGCTAAATATTATGCAATTAACCATCATTTAACCGTTAATAATATGCACTTTTTCATTCTAAACACACCTAAAGATTGGAATAGACTAGATAAGAAATTGTTCTTTTCAAGAGTAAAATATTACTATTGGGAAGACCCATACTTATTTAAGAAATGTTCTGATCTGGTTTTAAGGAGGTGTGTTCTAGAAACTAAATATCAAAGCATATTGTCTTTTTGTCATGACCAAGCATGTGGAGGACATTTTGGTTTAGGGAAAGCTATTGCCAAAATTCTACAATGTGAATTTTATTGGCCAAAACTATTGAAAGATGCTCATAAATACTACTTAAGTTGTTTAAGATGTCAACAAATAGGAAGAATTTCAAAGAGGAATATGATGCCTCTAGACCCTATTGTTGAGTTTGAAATCTTTGATGTGTGGGGAATAGATTTTATGGGTCCATTTCCTATGTCTAATCAATTTAATTATATATTGTTGGGGGTGAATTATGTATCTAAATGGATAAAAGTTATTCCTACAAAAACTAATGACAACAAAGTGGTAATACATTTTATAAGAACTAATATAATTGCTAGGTTTGGAATACCTAAAGCTATTATTAGTGATAGAGGAACTCATTTCTGTAATAGAAGTTTTGAAGCCTTAATGAAGAAATATGGAGTAAATCACAAAATTGTAACATCATATCATCTGCAAACAAGTGGACAAGTAGAAAGTGTAAACAAACAAATTAAGTTAATCTTAGAAAAAGTAGTAAATCCTACTAGAAAAGATTAGGCTAATAAATTAGTAGATGCATTGGGCTTGTAGAACTGCTTATAAGATAAGCTTAGGTATGTCACATTTTAGACTAATATATGGAAAAAGTTGTCATTTACCAGTTGAAATTGAACATAAAGCTTATTAAGCATTAAAAACTCTGAACACTAATTTAAATCAAGTTGTTGAAAATAGAAAAATGCAAATGATTGAATTAGAAGAATTTATGAATGAAGCTTATTCAAAAACTGTAAAAGAAAAAGAGAAAATGAAGTTCTAGCATGACAAGAAAATTATTCCAAAAACTTTTGAAATAGGACAAGAAGTATATCTTTACATGACTAGACTCCATAACCATCTAGGAAAATTAAGATCTAGATAGGCAGGACCTTACATAATTCAAAATATTTATTCCTATGGAGCTATTGAAATTGAAAATCCTAAAAATCAGAATATATTTAAAGTAAATGGACAAAGACTTAGACCTATTTTGAAAATTCCAAAAAGTTCCTTTGGAATTATAGTAGAAGTAAGAGTAGAGGACTACTTGAGCTTTACTAAGTAAGAAAAAGATACATGTTACATTTAAAAAAAAAACTTAAAAACATAAATATATATATATATTATATTAAGTAAAAATGTCGATTTTATCGAAGGATGGTATCAATTCAACCACTAGAAAAAAAGAAAAAATATTTAATTTCGATTCAACCAAGGAAATATAACGATTTGATCGAAATTCTAAAATGTTGAAAAATTAAGAGTTAGTCAGACTAGGAATTCTTCGGTCTTAACCAAATTAAAAATTATTATTATAAGTATTTTTATTACTTATAACTTTATGGGAGGTCCATTGAGTTACGCTTAACTCAACGAACTTACTCCATTGAGTCTTGGATAAGTTAACAAACTTGTTAGAACCTGATGGCTTACTAGACGGGGGGTGAATGGTAATATTTTTGTTTCTTAAATGTAAATTCAGGAGATTAAGAATGAATGACTAATTAACAATGAAATCTAGAAAGCACTCAATAACAAATAATGCTCATAGGGATTTTAGGTGGTTCACCACTAACGGCTAGTCTACCCCCAAGGGATACTTGGGCTTCACTAAGCTTTCACAAACTTACAAACACTTGCTTTAAGGTTAAAGCAAGAACCAACCAATCAAGTTGAGCTTTCTAGTCGAAGCTCCAACCAACCTATCTCTGAAGTTTTTAGTTGGTGCACTTCAATAAACCACTTGCTTGAAGAAATTAGAGTTTATTGCGTGGAGAGCTTCTAAACTTGAGTTTGTATTTGCTGAAGATTTGATCTTGAAGACTTTCTACTATATGCGTTGAGCTTGGTATATAGATTCGTATATGCAAAAGCTATCTGACTCTGTTGTCTACTGCTTGTATATATAACATTATGCATAACGATCATATTCTCTTCCAACAGATGTATTCTGCTGTACTTATTGAAATTGTAGAACCAAATATGGTAAGTTACCGTTTAGGAAGGTATTTCAAGATAACCTTCCAATTTCCTTTGACTTTCGAAGGGTTAGCTATGTAATACTCTGAAGAATGCTCGTAACTTACCGATAATCCACTTAAGTCCTTTTGCCACATGAGATTTTAAGTCATACACATGACGTGTCTTAATTTTGGATACTTGTAACTGTAACTCACCGAAATGTTCTTGACTATCGGATAGTTAGCTACAGTAACTCTCCGATTTTCTTCTTCTAAGCTTCTAACTGCTTTCTTATTTCTACATGTGCATAATAGAATGACTTAAGTTTCGAATAGTTAAGCCTGTAACCTTCCAAAACTTCCTATTTTTCGGATAGTTAACTTTCTAACTCTCTAAAAAATCTTTTAAGCTTATATTTTGGATTTCTATATGTGGAAAATTCAATGACTTAAGTTTCGAATAGTTAGCCTTCCTAACTTTCTAATTTTCTTTGAGCTTTCGGATAGTTAGCGCCTTAACTCTCTGATCATTCAGCCAACTATCTTTAAAACTCTCTAAAGGCCTTGTAATTTCGTATAGTTATTCTTCTAATTGCCTGATAATGTTTCTATTACTTTAAATTGACTCTTCGGATACTTAAGTTTGGTAACTTATCGAAATTTTGTCTCTTCCGAATGGTTAAGTCTGGTAACCTTCTCATTTCCTTTTTATCACTTGCAACAAATTCTGAACTAATTGTATCGACTTCTGCTCTTTTGCTGAACTGTTATATCTAAGGAATACAATTTGTTTCCTCACATTGATTTTTGCATTATCAAAATCTAGAAGTCCTTTCAATGTCTCCCTTTTTGATAATGGCAAAAACTTTACAATATATTACATGTTTTTCTCTCCCTATATATCTATATAGATAAACGCACAAAGAAGAAATAGGATACAGAGTTTGAAATTGAAATGCTCCCCCTATTTTCAATTTTAGTAAACTGTAAAACTATTTTCTGTTTTCTGAATCAAATAAACATAAAACATTTACAATACTAACAATGTTAACATTAATCACGATACAAAACAAACAATACAACACTTTAATACTAAATGTAAACATAGATAATTTGTTGTTTTTGGTATTTTTGTTTCGATATGTTCCTAAAGATGAGTGAAAGGTGAAATGTAAAAATCCCTATCGACAATAAAAACTTCTGTCACTACATGTGATGCGATTACACCACTGAAAACTTAATCACTTACAATCTTACCTACTCTCCTTATAGAATCACGAATCAAGAATTGTAAGATGATCTCCTCTTCAGCATACTGGCATCAACTCGAAACCAAGGCTAGAAGCTTTACAATCTCCTAAGATATGAGTCAATGCTTGGTGAAAATGGCTTCCCTTCTTGCAACGTGATCACTCCTCACAGTGGTTGTCAGTCATTGTGTTTGGCTTGGAATCGACCCGACATCCGGAAAGTATCCTCACAGACCTCCGATGGTTGGTGATTTTGGTGGTGGTGTGGAGCTTCAGGAAACTTCCGATGCTTCCTGCAGTTAGCGTGGTTCTCCACCTACACACACATATAGTGTCATCTTTCTCCTCTTCTTTTATATTTCTTTCAATAATAACTACTTCTACTTAGATGTTCGATTGGATTTCCTTCATTCATATCAACGATGGTGATTTCCTCTTCATTCCATGAGTGAACTCCTACATGGTACATGCAATCATGGTTTTCCTTAGAATTTCCTATTTCTACATTTGCTATAGTGGCATGTTAGAAAATAAATGATCCATGGAGTTAGTGTAACTCAACGGACTTACTTCGTTGATTTAACTATAAAACACGTGCAATAAACAAATAACTTATAAGTTTATAACACTAACACAACATGTTACCTTAGTGTATATTCAAGTAACATAACACATATAGTTATGCTAACTTAACGAGTTATACAAGTGCAACTACGTGACATAATAAAGTATTTAAATTCAACACGTACATAATTCTAACTTAACGAGTTCAGATATACAATTTACAATTTTTACTCACTAACTCAATGAGTTCTCACGTGATTTTTTTACACCTTTAAACTTGTAACTTAACAAGTTGGCATGTGATCTTTCAACAAAAAGAACACTAACTCAACGAGTTGTTACTATGCACCTAAATATTCTTTTAGCGTTTAAAACGTAACTGTTCGGTACATTAAATGTAACTCTTTGAAATAACAAAAAATTTAGAGACTTAGGAATTAAAAAGCGTGTAATTCACCAATAGTTCAGAAATGTACTTAATTCACACTAATTTCCTGAAATTATGTAGATTCTTTCATTAAAGCATATAACAGTGCAATTATAATATAATGGCGTAATTCTCATATGATAAGCTAAATATTATACAATTAACCATCATTTAACTGTTAATATTATGCACTTTTTCATTCTAAACACACCTCCTTAAAACCAGATTAGGACATTTCTTGAATAAGTATGGGTCTTCCCAATAGTAATATTTCACTCTTGAAAAGAACAATTTCTTATCCTATCTATTCCAATCTTTAGGTGTTAAACTAGTAACTAAGTAATTAACTATGTCTGCATACCAAGACATTGTGTTTATGGTCCTTAATTGTTCATTAGGAAAATTATCCTTAATTTCAATGTTTGATTTTTCTATTTGTAATCTTAATAAATGATCTGCTACTACATTCTCACAACCTTTTTTATCTTTAATTTCTAGATCAAATTCTTGCAATAACAATATCCACCGAATCAACCTAGGTTTAGTCTCTTTCTTTGCTATTAGGTGTTTTAAAGCTTAATGATCTATGTATACTATCACTTTAGCTCCAATCAAATATGATCTAAACTTTTCTCAAGCAAACACAACAGCTAATAGTTTTTTTTCAATAGTTGTATAGTTAACTCTAGCATCATTTAAAGTTTTGCTTGCATACGAATCACTCTATGAGATTTTCTATTTTCTGTCCTAGCGTTTCTCCTACAGCAAAATCAAATGCATTGCACATTGATTCAAATGGATGGCTCCAATTAGGTGCTTGTATTATAGGAGTTGAAATTAAGCTACTTTTAAACTTGAAAAATGCTTCTTTGAAATTTTTATCAAAGTTAAATGGGACATCTTTTAATAAATTAGTTAAAGGTGTAGCTATTTTGCTAAAATCTTTAATGAATCTTCTATAAAATCCTGCATGCCCTAGAAATGATCTAATATCTTTTACTAATTTAGGTTCTGGTAGATTAGAAATTACTTCTATTTTAGCTTTATCTACTTCTAGCACTTTCATTGAAACAACATGTCCCAAGACTATTCCTTATTTAACCATGAAGTGGCATTCTTCCCAATTTAGAACTAGATTCTTTTCCACACAACATTTTAATACTCGGTATAAATTATTTAAACACACTTCATATGAAGTTCCATATACAGTAAAATCATCCATAAATATTTCTAAAAAATCTTCAGTCATTCTAGTGAATATCCCTACATACACCTTTGAAAGGTAGCTAATGCATTGCATAATCCAAATGGCATCCTCTTAAAAGCATAAGCTCCATTAGGACATGTGAAAGTTGTTTTCCCTTGATCCTCTAATGCTATTGGAACTTGATTATATCCTGAATACCTGTCTAGGAAACAAAAATATTCTTGCCCTGCTAATTTCTCTAGCATTTGATCTATAAAAGGTAAGGGAAAATGATCTTTCCTAGTCACAACATTCAACTTTCTATAGTCTATACACACTCTCCAACCTGATTGAATTCTAGTAGGTGTCAAGTCCTAACTTTCATTCCTAATAACTGTTAATCCTGATTTCTTAGGAACTACATGGATTGGACTAACCCATGAGCTATCATAAATCAGATAAACTATATCATTATCTAACCATTTAACTATTTCTTTCCTAACTACTTCTTTAAGGTTTGGATTTAATCTCCTCTCAAGAATTCTAACTAGTTTAGCATTCTCTTTTAAATATATGTGGTGACAGCATAAAGTTGCACTTAACCCTTTTATATCTGCCATAGTCCATCCTACTACCTCTTTATAAGTTTTTACTACATCTTTTAATTTAGAAATTTGATCCTCTTTTAAATATGAAGCAATAATGATTGGACATGTTCGTTTCTCTTCTAAAAATATATAGGTTAATTGAGGACGTAAAGGTTTTAAATCTAATTGTTGTCCATTAGATGCTAGAGCTCCTAATTTAACATTTTCATCTTCTATATTAACCTCTTCTTGATCTCCCTCTACATCTATGCTTTCACTTACTTCTAAAGTTTCAGAATCTAATTACCTATTTAATTCTTCTTGAATCACATCATCTAGCATATCTCCCTCATCCTCTAAAAAGTCTATAGAATGTAAGGGCATTTCTAACTCCTCAAACTTTTCTGGTTTGAAAATGTTTAATTGAGTATCCTCATTACCATATGCTAATTTCAACACTCTATTTTTACAATTTATAACAGCCCCTAATGTTGCTAAAAATGGCCTTCCCAAAATTAAAGATATATCATGATTCTGATGCTTAATTTGTTGGAAATCCAAAATCATAATATCAATAGAATATATGAAGTTCTTGATTTTAATTAGAACATCTTGTATTTTTGCTCATAGGTATCTTATACTTCTATCTACTAATTGAATGACAACCCTAGTAGGGATTAAGCATTCTAATCCTAAGGATGCAAATATATCACTAGGCATAACATTTATACCTACACCTAGGTCAATTAAGGTTCTTTCTAGAATGGTATTTGTATGGTACATGATATAACAGGGATTCCAGGATCACATAACTTTTTAGGAATTTGTGACAGAAATAGGGAACTACTTTGCTCAGCCAAAAAGACTTTCCTTAAAACTTTTAGCTCTCTTTTCTTAGTACACCAATCCTTAAGAAATTTAGCACAAGGTGGCATTTTCTATAGTAAGTCTAACAAAGGAATGTTAACTTGTACTTTTTCAAAAATTTCTCTAATTTTCTCTTATTTTTCTGGAAATGTTTGTTGTAATCTTTTAGGATAGGGTTTGTTTAGAATGAAAAAGTGCATAATATTTAGCTTATCATATGAGAATTAAGCCATTATGTTATAATTGCACTGTTATATGCTTTAATGAACGAATCTGCATAATTTTAGGGAATTAACGTTGATTAAGTACATTTCTAAACTATTAGTGAATTGCAGGCTTTGAAATTCTTAAGTATCCAAATTTTCTATTATTTTAGAGAGTTATGTTTAATGTATTGGTGCTTGGTTTTCCTAGCACTACATTAGAAAAACTTGGATTTGTTACTTCTGTTTTTACTTAGTTAATTTATCTTTATGTCTATTCTTTCTTTTAGAAGTAAACAAACAACCTTTAATACAATTTAGATATTAATTCCAATTTGTACTTTAACTGCAAGTGCACAGTGTCTATTGTATCAGTGTGCAAGTACAGGTTGATCCTATAGGGAATTGCTGACGAATTTAAGAACTGTTTGATTGTTAACAACTCAAATTTATATTCAATAAGCACTCCGTTGAATTACAATTAAATCAACGGACAAAGTTCGTTGAGTTATGGCTAACTCAACGGACTATCCTCGTGGACTTAAGTTAACTCCATGAGCCTGTCTCTTCTTTATAATATTGCTATTTACAGAGGAATTCGGCCAACCATTGGGCGATTCCATAGATTGTAAATAACATCAATTAAGCTTTTTAATACTAGTTAACATTGGATTTATCATTAAGCAATACTAACATTCAGATGATTCAAATAGTAACCATTAAAATCTTTAAGTCTTTTGTACGAACCAACTTCAGTAAACTGTAAAATTAAAACTAACATAAAACAATCACAAAACTGATACAGATAACATTAATCACGATACAACACAAACAATACAACACTCAAATACAACATACAAACAAGGATAAATTGTTTTTGGTATTTTTGTTTTGATGTGAACATGGAAATGGGCGAAAGGTGAAATGTAAAGTAATCTCACTTGACAGTAAATACTTCCGACACTACTTGCAACGCGATTACACCACTGAAAATTAAACCACTTACAATTCTATCTCCTCTCCCTATAGAATCGCGAGTCCATAATTGCAAGATGATCTCCTCTTCAACATACAGGCATCAACCTGGAACCAAGGTTAAAAGCTTTATGATCTCCTAAAATATGAGTCGGCACTTGGTGAAAATGGCTTCCCTTCCCGCGACGCGAACACTCCTCACAATGGTTGTCAGGCACTATGTTTGGCTCGGAATCGACCCGACATCAGGCAAGTATCCTCATAGACCTCCGATGATTGGTGATTATGGTGGTGATGATGGTGGTTGGTGTGGTACTTCAGAGATTTGTGACGCTCATCCTCCTCTGCACACATTGTCCGTCCATCGATCACACATCGATCACACCTTCTTTTTTTCTTCTTTTCTTTTATATTTCTTCAGTAGTAACTGCTTCTGCTTAAATGATCGGTTGGATTTCCTTCCTTTAGATCAACGGCGATGCTTCCTTCTCCTGTGCGATACGTGCAAACGTGGTTTTTCCTTCTAACTATCCTGTTTCTGCAACCACTATAGTGGCATATTAGAAAATATATAGTCCGTGGAGTTACAGATAACTCAACGAACTTTCTTCGTTGATTTAACTATAAAATACGTTCATAAATTTAACTATCCGATGCTTAGGTGCATTTCGGATACTTATAAACTTAACTATCTGATGCTCAAATGCATTTCAGATAGTTACAATTAACTCACCGATATATAACTTAAGTAAATCTACCAAATCTTGACACGTGTCAGCAGCAGTTTAATCATAAAATAACATTTCGGAGAGTTACAGGTCTAACTATCCGATGCTCAGATGCATTTCGAATAGTTACAGCTAACTCACCGAAAATCCACTTAAGTCCTTACCCAGAACATGACACGTGTCCTCAGCTATTTTATAAATAAAAAGAGATTTCAAAGAGTTACAGGGATAACTATCCGATGCCCAGCTGCAATTTTGAATAGTTATAGATAACTCACCAAAAGTTCACTTAAGTCATTCATTCTAGTTTCGACACGAGTACATCTGGAAATAATAAAATATTCTCTCAAAACATAACTGTTCGGCAATTTAAACATAACTATCCGGTACATAGTCGGTTTGTTAAACATAACTATTCGAATTTGTTTGGTATGTTAAACATAACTGTCTGAAATATTAGAAAATTTGGATACTTAAGAATTTCACAGCCTGCAACTTACCGACAGTTCATAAATGTACTAAATTAACATTAATTCCCCAAAATTAAGCAGATTCTTCAATTAAAGCATATAACAGTGCAATTATAACATAATGGCTTAATTCTCATATGATAAGCTAAATATTATGCAATTAACCATCATTTAACCGTTAATAATATGCACTTTTTCATTCTAAACACTTCCCCCATACCTAAATTTTGCTAGTCCCTTAGCAAACTAAGATATAATTAATTGGTCTTTCAAAAAGTGCTAGAATTAATTCTTTCCCTTTTGTTTTTTCTTCTGCTTAGCATAAAAATATATTCTGTATGTTTCAGTAATCAACCTGCAAAGATATTTAGAATATATGTAAATTACATACAAAGTATATCATCTTCATATAGGTGTTAATTATATTATCGTTTGTTCTTTTTTTCATCATCTGTCATCTTGAATTTTCCAATAAGTTTTCTAGAAGAAATTTCAATAACATACGAATCAAAGTACAATCCAATTCAATCTGATTAAGACAAGTAGAATAAAGAATTGTATTTCCATTAAACAACTTCAAAAGTCAATTCTAGATTCATATTTCAGCAATTCTAGATAACAAAAAATATACTCAATTCATAAGATATCTGTATTTCACAAAACACTTGTATCTTTTCAGAATAGTATATGTTTTTTTTCTTTAAAAGTTAATTTGACAAGCTTGAATCATACAAGAGCTTTCTAATGTACCCATGTAACGAGCTTTCAGTCAACAATCCCAGATCTGATCAGGATCTTAGGTTGCAAGATTTCAAGAGTCCTTTTTCAGGTCAACAATTCTTACATACCTATCTGCTCAAGTACAAAAGACTCGTGATCAAACAAGTCAATAAACTCTCAATAAATTTTCTTCTTCTTTTTTTTTTAAAAAAATAAAATAAAATACACACACAAAACAAAGCATTAATCACATACTGTATATGCACGCATTTCATTAATGTAGACGTAGCAAAACACCAATCTCATATAATCCTGCTTCTATCATTTACTAAAAATATGAATCCATAACAATAATCTCATATTTTATCTGTAGTTTAATAAGATCTACATATAAATCATTCTACAAGTTTAATCAGTCAAAGTAAATGTATCTTTCATCATATGTGTTTCATTTAATCTAGAATTCACATCTCAGCTCCTTCAGGACTTTAGATAATTTTCTGATTAAGCATTAAGTATTTGAATTTCATTTTAAAATCGTGAAACTATTAAACTCATGAAATTCAGAAAAAAAACATAAGATACTATATCTAGATTTACATAAATAATAAATTCTATAGCATCTTCTATAGCCTTCTAAATATAACATTCAAGCAGTTTATAAAAATTTTATAGTCTCAATTATCGGATAGTTACAGTAAGTTCATAAAAATTTTCAATTTCCTCGAAACTTTGCAGTACCATTTTAATTCCTTTAATTAACAAACTTACATGGTTGTTACTTTAATTACCTCCCCCCCATACCTACATTTTGCATTGTCCTCAATGTAAAAGATTTGACAATAAATACAGTAATTGTAGCAGGCATGAATAAAGTTTTGTTTGATTTAAAATTCAGGATAAGTAATTGGTTACATACCTTGTTCCATTTGTATCTCCATTTGCATATTCCGATTTTTGATTCTGAAAAACTTTTCATTCCCAAATAAACACAGAATATAAAACAAAATAACATTTAATAGATATTAATAAATCAGTGTCTTGTGTGGAACCCAGGCTCCTATGCCTTTGGTGGCTCACAAGCAAGCCAATTGGTTTCCCAGAACAGATACCAACAAACTGGATTGATATTTTGTTTTGTTTGTTTTTTTTTTTTTATAAAATGAACATGAAAACTTCAAAATTCCTTTTTTTTTTCTTTCTAAAAATAAATGCAGAATACACAATGTTAAACACACAAAATCACAACTTAAGAACATGATTGAAAAGTAGAAACAAATGGAATAAATGTATCAGTCCAAGCAAACTTTTTAGGCATAGTTCTTCTTGCTATTAATTTTGTTTTAATGCAGTTCTTGTTCCTTCTTAATTTGTAAACATGCAATATATTATAAATTCCAAATACGAGTGTATTACCATTAATGATATGTAATGCAGAAAGGCATCCTTTTTGGTTTCAGGGTAATGTAGCAGTTTCTATTTCTACATCTATTTCAATATATTCCTCTTCCCACTTCCATTCATTCATGTCTTCCATAATCCATATTTGAAATTTCATCAGTTCATCCCACCATCTTATCAGACATAAAGTAGGATCATCTTCTTCATTATACCACATTCCTATTTGAATTTCATTAAATTCTGTAGATGGTGGTTTAGCTATTTCACTCGGTATAGGTAAAATTTCTATATAATCATCATAGCTGTCTATGCTCACTATGTATAAATCAGATCCATATGCTAATGATATCTCCGTGACTAAATAGATATATTCATCAAGTATGACATGTGTTTGGTTAATTAATGATTTTTGTCCTAGATATATTATAATGTTTTCATTCCAAGATCTGTTTAGAAAATTATACACACTTAAGCGTAAATCTTCACCCCAATTTCCTGTAGGTCTCCAATAATATAGTTTTTCAGGAATTGCAGAATTTTTATCAGAAAATATTAAAGCTGACCCACAATTTTCAGTTGGTGCTTCAAATATATTAGGTCTTCCTATATTCCATTCTTCTCCTGTTATAGGATTTCGTATCAAAATATCAGGTAATATTAAACTTGCATACCTTGGTCTCGTCTTGTATATGATTAATCCTTCATCTATCCCCATAATATGATTCATTCCTTCTAATGCATTAGGTGGAATTCCAGTAGTTTCTTCCATAGCCAGATATTCATGGGTATTTGAACTACGATTAAATGACCTCTATATGAATCCATCTCTAATCTTAGTCATTTATGTAGCTTGTAGTCCCTGAAAATATTTTTCTTCAATACAGTCTTTAATTTCCTTTGATACACAACACAGCCTGCACAGATCTTTAGCTGACAAGTTACTTAGTACTTCCCTTAGTGCATCTAACGGTAATTACATTAATTCCATTTGTCGATTTTGTAAAACACAAACAAAAATTTAGTAGAGACAAAAATTAACATAACTACTGCACTCCCTCGTGAAGTTAAGGCATAACTCAACGGACTAAGTTCGTTGAGTTAAAAAAAATTAACTCTACGATACTAATAAATAAAAATAAAAAACATATATACATACAGATAGTTGCTTCAGATATGCTGCTTCATTCAGTTGCCCTCCTTGAAGAGGTATCAATTTCATTAACCGTTCTATGTACAAGATTAGGTATAGCTTGTATTGACAATCCTCAAGTAGGTCTAACTTCCATTGGTTCCTTCTGTCTATGTGATATATTTCTATTCTGATTTTGAATTGCAACATTTCCAAATATAAATTCTAGACGATTGTTTACTTGTTGGATTATCTTTTCTAATTTCTCTATTCTAGCTCCTTGTTCAATTAATACTTCATAACTTATGTTCTTCTCATTTATATTTTCTCCTCCCTGGAAATTGTTGTTTCTCCAAGATAAATTCGGGTGATTTCTCCAATTAGGATTATAAGAATTTCCCAAGTTATCTCTCTGGTTTCTAGCATAAATAATATCTAAGTCATTTATGTTTGTATTCTTTTCTGCTAGCTTTTGATTTAATGATAACTCTTCTATTTTCTTTGTTAATTCATTTAATTTCACCTCCAGCATAGTATTGGAATCTATTTCATGCATTCCTCTTGGCAATATTCTTTTATTTGCAATAGCTTCAGCCGAATTTTCCCACTATGCAGTTCTTTTTGCAAAATTTTCTAAATATGCCCATGCTTCTTCACTACATAATTTTAAAAATCCATTTTGACAAGTAGATTCTAATAAAAATTTCGTTGAAACATCTATGCCTTCATAAATTATACCTATTAATTGTGCTTTACTCATTGCATGATGTGGGCATTGAGTCAGTAAATCTTTAAATCTTTCAAAATATTTTCAGAATGATTCACCCTGTTTTTGGCTACACATTAATATTTCTTTTTTCTTTTTAATCGTTTGATGTTTTGGATAATATTTTTCCAGAAAAATAGAGCAAAATTCAGTCCATGTACAAATTGAATCAGGCGATAGAGTATATAACCATCTCTTAGCTGTATCTTTTAAAGAAAAAGGGATATATCTAAGTTTAATAGCATCTATACTCATGTTTGGCATTTTCATCATTTGACAAACTTTGTTAAATTCTCTAATGAAATAATAGGCATCCTATCTTTCTAATCCATGAAAATGTGGCAATTGACTAATATAATTAGATTTCAGTTCAAACCTGTCTCCCTCAAAGTTTGGCAATCGAATACATGAAGGTTCATCAATTAATTCAGGATACAGAATTTCTCCTAATGGTTTTTCTACTAGAGCAGCCATCTTTACGTTCTCTTTTAAAGAAATGTTAGCTACACCCCAAAAATTTCGTTAAAGTTTAGTTCAGAAAATTTTTCAATACTCCTCTGCAATGAAAATTCCTGGGTAGGTGTTCTTACTAATCATTTAGTGCTAGGAGAACGAGTCCATGTGCTCATAAATAAATAGCAGAAGATTGATTACATACCAGTCTAAAGCTTTCCATTCTATAAATATTTGTTGTCAGATGAAGTTGAATCAGCTGCTTCTCATTCCAGTTCCTCTAACGCTTTCTCTTTTCTTTTAAAAGTGTTGGTAACTCATAAATAACATTTTGTTTCATATATATACTGTGCATCCATAAAGTGAATAAATCTCATTGCAAGAACGTGTTTTGCAACGTGCATCGTGGTTCCTATTTTTATGGGTAAATGTACCACTACTAATTTCAAATTTTAGGTAACCGCTAAACCGACGAAGTTTCGTTCGTGGTTAAAAGAATAACCATTCTGCTTAATCCACGAACCAACCTCGTTAAGTTTCAGATTACTCAACGGAACATAGTCGATTATTGTTGCTAACTCCATGGACTAACTTTGTTGAGTTACAGATAACTCAACGGAGTGACCTTATATTATATTACTAACCTCATGGAGTTATAGTTAACTCAACGGACTTACTTCGTTGAGTTAACACTTAGCAACTTCTAAGCTTCACTCTCGTAAGTGTTTCTATTCTGTTTTTTTTTTTTTTTTCTCTGTCATTCTGCTAACTGTAATAAAGTTAAATCTATGTCATTAATGCCTCATTTTGATTAAAATACATTTAAATCTGAACATTATATAAAGATTTAACTTGCAGGTCATTTTATGTTATGTAGAATTTACATTTTACCTTATAACATGTAGAAATTTTTAAGTAGTTATCCTGTCATTCAGCAAATTGTAAATCTGTTACATATTCATTCATAAAGTTCCACAAATTACATAATATTCAATAATTTCCATTCATTTCACATCCAAACAAGTATGAAAATTGCATCTGAAAAATTATATTCACTAATATGAATCAATTACATTACAAGTACACCATATAATTTCATACAATTTTACACAAGTAGACGAACAATACAATTTAATCTTTATTCCTAAGTTCATTTACTTCCTTCTGGAGTTTTTCTAATTGCTGCTCTAATTGATTTATCTTCTCTACTACTCCTACAATTCCTCCAGAAGGTAGAACTAGTTCTGCAGCTACAAAATTCCTATATTTTTTCACTGAAATGGTTCTAGATCTTATCCTTTTTGATGTCCATTTAGTGACATCGATATAGTCCACCATCAGTAGTGGAATCAAATCTCCATAAAATAATTTCTTCTTCACTGTTTTCATCTTGGAGATAAAAACTGCAGACCAATTTATTTGGATCTTATTTACAACTACATATGTGGCCCATTTGACAAATTGACTTAATTCTATGTCATGGCCCTATCATTGATAGACATTCTTAATTAGAATGTTAGCTACCATGTGTGCTTTACCATTTAAATGCTTCAATCTGTTTAATAATGGCACACCAGGATTGATAGCTAAACAATCCTTAATTTGCTGCTCAGTCCATTCAACTACAGTTGTATCTTCCAAAATTTTTGTTCCTTCATTCTTTAAACCAAATATGTTATGGAGAAGCTCTGGTGTTATCTGCACATCAACTTCCTCCACGTTTGAAATTAATCCTCCTTCTCTTTCTCTCAAATTTGCATAGAAATAGAGCACTAAATTTTCATATACTGCATGCCCTCTTTCTTGAGATATAAATTGCAGTAGACCTTGGAATTCAAATAGATCTTTGATTTCTTGCATTCCATCCCAATTTACTGGTCTATTGTAAATAATATCGTAACCCCTTATTTCTTGGTATTTGGTATAAGCTTCCTGACTACAAAAATGTACTTCATTCAAAATTGTTGTTTTAGTCGGGTCAGGAAGGTGACTTTGTTGCTCTAGAGGGGTTTGTACTTGTTCTTCCTCTAGCATAGGCTGCATTTGGACATTCTCTTCAAATTCCTGAATTTTTGCTTTTGCTTCTATCTATGGTGGTGAGTCGGCAGAACTCTCCACTCTGTCTTGAATTCTTTCCATAATTTGCTGAAGAGTTTCTTGCTCTTCAGTGGAATCTATGAAATTATTTTTGTCCAAATGGCTTCTTTCAGCCTCTTCATTTTCTGCTCTTCCTTCTTCCTCCTGACTACCAATCTGTTCTGTTACTGTTCTTTCTGATTCTGTAACAAATTGGGATGGAGTCACGGGCAATTCAATTTCTACCCTAATTTCTGTTTCTTCTTGTACAGGCTGCAAACTAATTTCAGCCTGATTTTTTTCTTTTCTTTGCTCCTCCTGCTCATCCTCAGATTCAGATAGCAAGTTAATAAAAATCTGCTCCACAGGCCTTGTAAAAATTGGTACTTCAGATTTAATTTCATCATATTCAAGCACTTTTTCTTTTCGTTTCTTTTTTCTGATTAGTTGTGCCACTCTTCTGATTCCTTCAGAAATTCTGATGTATCAATAGCATCTTCCCAGAATTCAGGTGTCATCTTCCTCATCGTGGAGTTACACAACAGCACAGAATCACTCTAATTTCTAATGTTCTAGATTCTAAATGATTTGCCGGATAATGCCCCTAAAACCCTAGGTTTTAGTTTAAATAAGCCCTAAGTTTAGGCGGGTAATCGGGTCATTTCCTGAACCAACTATTACTATTTTATCCGCGGTCTTAGCTACAGTACTCCGTTGAGTTACAGTTAACTCAACGGAATAAGCTCGTTGACTAACTCAAGACTCAACGGAGTAAGCTCGTTGAGTTAAGCGTAACTCAACAGACTTCCCGTATAAGCAAATATAATAATAAAAAAATTACAGAGAATAGTTTTTCTATTTTTTTACCAGTTTAACCGATACTATGTTTCGGTCAGACCTAAATATTTTTTATTTTTTTATTTTTCTTTCAGTTGAACCGATACTATGTTTCGATAAAACCATTATTTTTTCTGAAAATTAATACAATTTTTTTAATGTTCCGGTCATACAAATGGATCCAGTCGGTTGAACCGCAACTATTTTTATGTTTTATATATATTTTTAATATTATTATTTTTATATATATAAACATAAAAACTGATTTCTTACTAAGTAAAGCTCAAGTAGTCCTCTACTTTGACTTCTTCCATAATTCCAAAGGAGCTTTTTGGTGTTTTCAGAATAGGTTTAAGTCTTTGTCCATTTACTTTAAATATATTCTGATTTTTAGGATTTTCAATTTCAATAGCTCCATAAGGATAAACATTTCGAACTATGTAAGGTCCTGCCCATCTAGTTCTTAATTTTCCTAGATGGTTATGAAGTTTAGCCATATAAAGATATACTTCTTGTCCTATTTCAAAGCTTTTAGGAATAATTTTTCTATCATGCCAGAATTTAATTTTCTCTTTTTCTCTTACAGTCTTCGAATAAGCTTTATTTCTAAATTCTTCTAATTCAATTAGTTGCATTTTCCTATTTTCAGTAGCTTGATTTAAATTAGTATTCAGAGTTTTTAATGCCCAATAAGCTTTATGTTCTCTTTCAACAGGTAAATGACAACTTTTTCCATATACTAGCCTAAAAGGTGACACACCTAAGCTCGTTTTATAAGCAGTTCTATAAGCCCAAAGTGCACCTATCAATCTATTAGCCCAATCTGTTCTAGTAGGATTTACTACTTTTTCCAAGATTAATTTAATCTATTTGTTTGCACTTTCTACTTGTCCACTTGTTTGTGGATGATATGATGTTACAATTTTGTGGTTTACTCCATACTTCTTCATTAAGGCTTCAAAACTTCTATTACAGAAATGAGTTCCTTTATCACTGATAATAACTTTAGGTATTACAAATCTGGTAAATATATTTGTTCTTATAAATTGTATTATCACTTTGTTATCATTAGTTTTTGGAGGAATAGCTTCTATCCATTTAGATACATAATCCACCCCCAACAATATGTAATTAAATTGATTAGACATAGGAAATGGACCCATAAAATCTATTCCCCACACATCAAAGATTTCAACCTCAACAATAGGATTAAGAGGCATCATATTCCTCTTTGATATTCTTCCTATTTGTTGACATCTTAAACAACTTAAGCAATATTTATGAGCATCTTTGAATAGTGTTGGCCAATAAAACCCACATTGCAGAATTTTTGCAGCAATTTTCCCTGAACCAAAATGTCCTCCACAAGCTTGGTCATGACAGAAAGACAATATGCTCGAATATTCAGTTTCTGGAACACACCTCCTTAAAATCAGATCACGACATTTCTTAAATAAGTATGGGTCTTCCCAATAGTAATATTTTACTCTTGAGAAAAATAATTTCTTATCGTGTCTATTCCAATCCTTAGGTGTTAAACCAATAACTAAGTAATTAACTATGTCTACATACCAAGGCATTGTGTTGATGGTCATTAATTGTTCATCAGGAAAATTATCCTTAATTTCAATATTTGATTTTTCTATTTGTAATCTTGATAAATGATCTGCTACTACCTTCTCACAACCTTTTTTATCTTTAATTTCTAAATCAAATTCTTGCATTAATAATATCCATCAGATCAATCTAGGTTTAGTTTCTTTTTTCTTTATTAGATGTTTTAGAGCTGAATGATCCGTGTATACTATTACTTTAGCACCAATCAGATATGATCTAAACTTTTCTAAAGCAAACACAACAGCTAATAATTCTTTTTCAGTAGTTGTGTAATTAACTTGAGCATCATTTAAGGTTTTGCTTGCATAATGAATAACTCTAGGAGATTTTTCTATCTTCTGTCTTAACACTGCTCCTACAGCAAAATCAGAAGCATCGTGTTTAGAATGAAAAAGTGCATATTATTAACGGTTAAATGATGGTTAATTGCATAACATTTAGCTTATCATATGAGAATTAAGCCATTATGTTATAATTGCACTGTTATATGCTTTAATTGAAGAATCTGCTTAATTTTGGGGAATTAATGTTAATTTAGTATATTTATGAACTGTCGGTAAAATTGCAGGCTGTGAAATTTTTAAGTATCCGAAAATGCATCTGAGCATCGGATAGTTATACCTGTAACTCTCCGAAATGTTATTTTATGTTTAAACTGCTGCTGCATGAATGTTACTTAAGCTATAACTCGTTAAGTTAGCATAACTGTACGCGTTGAGTTACATGAATATATACTAAGGTAACGCGTTAGGTTAGCGGCTTATTTCTTTATTGCATGTATTTTATAGTTATTTTCCAAAATGCCACTGTAGCGGTTGCAGGAACAGACAGTTGGAAGGAAAAACCACGTTTGCACGTATCACGCATGGAGAAGGAAGCGTCGTCGTTGATCTGAAGGAAGGAAATCCAACCGATCATTTAAGTAGAAGTAGTTACTACTAAAGAAATATAAAAGAAAAGAAGAAAAAAAGAAGAAAGTGTGATCGATGGACGGCCAGTGTATACAGAGGAGGAGCACCGAGCTTTCTGCAGACAGTATCGGCGATTCTCCGAAGTATCACACCAACCATCGTATCACCACCATAATCACCAATCATCGGAGGTCTATGAGGATACTTGCCTAATGTCGGGTCGATTCTGAGCCAAACACAATGCCTGACAACCACTGTGAGGAGTGATCGCGTCGCGGGAAGGGAAGACATTTTCACCAAGCGCCGACTCATATTTCAAGAGATCGTAAAGCTTTTAGCCTTGGCTTCGGGTTGATGCCTGTATGCTGAAGACAAGATCATCTTGCAATTTTGGACTTGCGATTCTATAAGGAGAGGAGACAGAATTGTAAGTGGTTCAATTTTCAATGGTGTAATCGCGTTGCAAGTAGTGTCGGAAGTATTTACTATCAAGTGAAATTACTTTACATCTCACCTTTCGCCCATCACATAAAAAACAAAAATACCAAAAACAATTTATCTTTGTTTGTATGTTGTATTTGAGTGTTGTATTGTTGGTGTTGTATCATGATTAATGTTATCTGTATCAGTTTTATGATTGTTTTATGTTAGTTTTAATTTTACAGTTTACTAAAATTGGTTCGTACAAAACAACTTAAAGATTTTAATGGTTACTGTTTGAATCATCTGAATGTTAGTTTTGCATAATGATAAATCCAATGTTAACTAGCATTAAAAAGCTTAATTGATGTTATTTACAATTTGTGGAATCGCCCAATGGTTGGCTGAATTCCCCTGTAATTAGCAATATTATAAAGAAGAGATAGGCTCGTGGAGTTAACTTAAGTCCACGAGGATAGTCCATTGAGTTATCCATAATTCAACGAACTTAGTCTATTGAGTTAACTATAACTCAACGGAGTGCTTATTGAATATAAATTTGAATTGTTCACAATCAAACATTTCTTAAATTCGTCAGCAATTCCCTGTGGGATCGACCTGTACTTGCACACTGATACAATAGACACTGTGCACTTGCAGTTAAAGTACAAATTGGAATTAATATCTAAATTGTATTAAAGGTTGTTTGTTTACTTCTAAAAGAAAGAATAGGCATAAAGATAAATTAACTAAGTAAAAATAGAAGTAACAAATCCAAGTTTTTCTAGTGTAGTGTTGGGAAAACGCGAACAAGTTTTATGGTGCCGTTGTTGGGGAATTGAATTGAACTGAATTGAATTAATATAAGTAATTGATAGAGTTGTTTCATTTTAATAGTCAGAGTTTTGTGTTTTCTTCTGTAATTGAGAATATGGCATATGCTTATGCTCAAAGATTTCTGAAACCTTTAATTAGCATATGTGAATTTAGCAATTCTGAAGGACACGACATTTCTGATTGTTTGAAATTGAGACATTTACAGATTGATAGATCTCATGAACAACAAATGAATTATTCTCAATATAATAGAGCCGAGTATGAGAATCCTATAGTTTACCCAACTAATGGTCAGTATAGAATGTGTAATATGATGAGAGACATTGAAGTTTGGGATAGCTATGACAGACTAGAGCATAGTATAGAGAAAAATCTAGACAAACTGGAATACTTTGTGTGTCAACAACAAGAAGTCAACCAATTAAACTATAAGGAGGCATATTCAGAATCTAAACAGGATATAATTTACGAAACTGAAAAAGTCATAAAGAAAATTGATCAAAAATTGAATGCAATGACAATGAAAAATTGAATACAAGTTTTGCAACAGGACAATGAAAATTATAACGTTGTAAACCTCCACCACTTGCAAAATATACAACAAACAGAAAACACAAATGTAAGAGAATTTAAAGAATGCACTTTAAAACTAAAAACAATTGAAGATCATAATCATGAACATGATATACAAAAACATCATGAAAGTAACGAAAATCTGGAAGATGTATGTGTAACATTAAGATCTAGAACAGATATACCACCAAGAACTCAAAATGAAAATGATATGAAGGTGGACAAGAGTAAAAATCAAAATGATAACGAAAATGTAATAGCTGAAAATCTAGAAATCACTGAAGAACAATCTGAATTTGCAATTGAAGCTAAAAATGATCAAACAAATCAACTGAAAGAAAAAGAGTCTTTGAAATCAAAATCTTTAGCATCCTATCCTGAAAGATTACAACAAACAATTCCTGAAAAACAAGAAAAAATAAGAGAAATTTTTGAAAAAGTACAAGTTAACATTCCTTTGTTAGATATATTGTAGAATATGCCACCTTGTGCTAAATTTCTGAAGGATTGGTGTACTAAGAAAAGAGAGCGAAAAGTTCTTAGAAAGGTCTTTTTAGCTGAGCAAAGTAGTTACCTATTTCTACCAAAAATTACTAAAAAGTTATCTGATCCTGGAATCCCTGTTATATCATGCACCATAAGAAATACCATTCTAGAAAGAACCTTAATAGACTTAGGTGCAGGTATAAATGTTATGCCAAGTAATATATTTGCATCCTTAGGATTAGAAGGCTTAACTCCTACTAGTACGATTATTCAATTAGCTGATAGAAGTGTAAGATACCCTAGAGGAAAAATAGAGGATGTCTTAATTAAAATCAAGAATTTTATATATCCTATTGATATTGTAATTTTGGATTCCCAACAAATTAAGCATAAAAATAGTGATACATCTTTAATTTTGGGAAGGCCATTTTTAGCAACATCAGGGGCTTTTACAAATTGTAAAACTGGAGTAATGAAGTTAGCATATGGTAATGAGGATACTCAATTAAATATTTTCAAACCAGAAAGGTTTGAGGAGTTAGAAATGTCCTTACATACCATAGACTTTTTAGAGGATGAAGGAGATATGTTAGATGATGTGATTCAAGAAGAATTAAATAGGCAAATCAATTCTAAAACTTTAGAAGAAAGTGAAAGCATAAATATAGAAGGAGATCAGGAAGAAATTAGTTTAAAAAATGATGATGTTCAATTAGGAGCTCTAGCTTCTGATGGGCAGCATTTAGAATTAAAACCTTTACCTCCTGAATTAACCTATATATTTCTGGAAGATAAACGGACCTGTCCAATCATTATTGCTTCAGATTTGAAAGAGGATCAAATAGCTAAATTAAAAGAGGTAATAAAAAGTTATAAAGAAGCAATAGGATGGACTATGACTGATATAAAAGGGTTAAGTTCAACTTTATGCTGTCACCACATATATTTAGAAGAGAATGCTAAACCTGTTAGAATTCCTGAGAGGAGATTAAATGCAAACCTTAAGGAAGTAGTTAGGAAGGAAATAGTTAAATGGTTAGATAATGATATAGTATATCCGATTTCTGATAGCTCGTGGGTTAGTCCAATCCATGTAGTTTCCAAAAAATCAGGATTAACAGTTATTAGGAATGAAAGTCAAGACTTGATACCTACTAGAATTCAATCAGGCTGGAGAGTATGTATAGAATATAGAAAGCTGAATGTTGTGACTAGGAAAGATCATTTTCCCTTACCTTTTATAGATCAAATGTTGGAAAGATTAGTAGGGCAAGAATATTTTTATTTCCTAGACGCGTATTCAGGGTATAATCAAATTCCAGTAGCATTAGAGGATCAAGAGAAAACAACTTTCACCTGTCCTAATGGAACTTATGCTTTTAAAAGAATGTCATTCGGATTATGCAATGCGCTAGCTACCTTTCAAAGGTGTGGGCAGGGCATATTTACTGGAATGACTGATGAATTTTTAGAAATATTTATGGATGATTTTATTGTATATGGCAACTCATATGAAGTGTGTTTAAGCAATTTAGACGAAATATTAAAACGCTGTGTGGAAAAAAATCTGGTTTTAAATTGGGAAAAATGTCACTTCATGGTTAAACAAGGAATAGTCTTAGGGCATGTTGTTTCTAAAAAAGGGTTGGAAGTAGATAAAGTTAAAATAGAAGTAATTTCTAATCTACCAGAACCTAAATCAGTAAAAGATATTAGATCATTTCTAGGACATGCTGGTTTTTATAGAAGATTTATTAAAGATTTTAGCAAGATATCTAGACCTTTAACTAATCTATTAAAAGATGTTCCATTTAACTTTGATAAAAATTGCAAGGAAGCATTTTTTAGACTTAAGACTAGCTTAATTTCAACTCCTATAATTCAAGCACCTAATTGGAACCATCCATTCGAATTAATGTGCAATGCTTCTGATTTTGCTGTAGGAGCAGTGTTAGGGCAGAAAATAGAAAAATCTCCTAGAGTGATTCATTATGCAAGCAAAACCTTAAATGATGCTCAAGTTAATTACACAAGTATTGAAAAAGAATTATTAGCTGTTGTGTTTACTTTAGAAAAGTTTAGATCATATCTGATTGGAGCTAAAGTAATAGTATACACGGATCATTCAACTCTAAAACATCTAATAAAGAAAAAAGAAACTAAACCTAGATTGATCCGATGGATATTATTATTGCAAGAATTCGATCTAGAAATTAAAGATAAAAAAGGTTGTGAGAATGTAGTAGCAGATCATTTATCAAGATTACAAATAGAAAAGTCAAATATTGAAATTAAGGATAATTTTCCTGATGAACAATTAATGACCATCAACACAATGCCTTGGTATGCAGACATAGTTAATTACTTAGTTACTGGTTTAACACCTAAGGATTGGAATAGACACGATAAGAAATTATTTTTCTCAAGAGTAAAATATTACTATTGGGAAGACCCTTACTTATTTAAGAAATGTCCTGATCTAGTTTTAAGGAGGTGTGTTCCAGAAACTGAATATTCGAGCATATTGTCTTTCTGTCATGACCAAGCTTTTGGAGGACATTTTGGTTCAGGGAAAACTACTGCAAAAATTCTGCAATGTGGGTTTTATTGGCCAACACTATTCAAGGATGCTCATAAATATTGCTTAAGTTGTTTAAGATGTCAACAAATAGGAAGAATATCAAAGAGGAATATGATGCCTCTTAATCCTATTATTGAGGTTGAAATTTTTGATGTGTGGGGAATAGATTTTATGGGTCCATTTCCTATATCTAATCAATTTAATTACATAATGTTGGGAGTGGATTATGTATCTAAATGGATAGAAGCTATTCCTACAAAAACTAACGATAACAAAGTGGTAATACAATTTATAAGAACAAATATATTTGCCAGATTTGGAATACCTAAAGCTATTATCAGTGATAGAGGAACTCATTTCTGTAATAGAAGTTTTGAAGCCTTAATGAAGAAATATGGAGTAAACCACAAAATTGCAACATCATATCATCTGCAAACAAGTGGACAAGTAGAAAGTGCAAACAAACAAATTAAATTAATCTTGGAAAAAGTAGTAAATCCTACTAGAACAGATTGGGCTAATAGATTGATTGATGCACTTTGGGCTTATAGAACTGCTTATAAAACGAGCTTAGGTATGTCACCTTTTAGGCTAGTATATGGAAAAAGTTGTCATTTACCAGCAGAAATAGAACATAAAGCTTATTGGGCATCAAAAACTTTGTACACTAATTTAAATCAAGCTGTTGAAAATAGGAAAGTGCAACTAATTGAATTAGAATAATTTAGAAATGAAGCTTATTCAAAGATTGTAAGAGAAAAAGAGAAAATTAAATTCTAGCATGATAGAAAAATTATTCCTAAAAACTTTGAAATAGGACAAGAAGTATATCTTTATATGGCTAGACTCCATAACCATCCAGGAAAATTAAGATCTAGATGGGTAGGACCTTACATAGTTCGAAATGTTTATCCTTATGGAGCTATTGAAATTGAAAATCCTAAAAATCAGAATATATTTAAAGTAAATGGACAAAGACTTAAACCTATTCTGAAAACACCAAAAAGCTCCTTTGGAATTATAGAAGAAGTCAGAGTAGAGGACTACTCGAGTTTTACTTAGTAAGAAATCAGTTTTTATGTTTATATATATATAATAAAAAAAATAAAAAAAATTTAAAAATATATATAAAACATAAAAATAGTTGCAGTTCAACCGAATGGATCCATCGGTATGGCTAGAAAATTAAAAAAATATATTGGTTTTACCAAAGCATAGTATCGGTTAAACCGAAAAAAAATTGTATATTAATTTTCATAAAAAAAGTATTTAGGTCTGACCGAAGCATAGTATCGGTTAAACCTATAAAAAAAACAGAAAAACTATTCTCTGTAATATTTTTATTATTATATTTGGTTGTACGGGGAGTCCATTGAGTTACGCTTAACTCAACGAGCTTACTCCATTGAGTCTTGAGTTAGTCAACGAGCTTATTCCGTTGAGTTACCTGTAACACAACGGAGTACTGTAGCTAAGACCGCGGATAAAATAGTAATATTTGGTTCGGGAAATGATCCGATTACCTGCCTAAACTGAGTGCTTATTTAAACTAAAACCTAGGGTTTTGGGGGCATTATCCGACAAATCATTTAGAATCTAGAACATTAGAAATCAGAGCGATTACGTGCTGTTGTGTAACTCCACGATGATGAGGATGACGCCTGAATTCTGGGAAGATGTTGTTGATACATCAGAATTTCTAAAGGAATCAGAAGAGTGGCACACGCGGTAGAAGATCAGAAATACGACAAGAGAGAAAGAGCTACAGAAGGTAGAATCAGAACTTTTCAAGTTGAGAAGAGATTTAGTAGATATGGATATACGAATACCTCAAATGATGGAAACACAAATCAGAATAGCAACAGAAATAGCAGTAAGCAAGGAAAGACAAATAAGGCCAAGTAACGAAGTTGCCCTAGAATTAATCTAGCGTAAGTCTCGACTCTAGTTCAAAAGACGAATCTGTAGACAAGCTAAACAGGTGATCTGGGAACAAGAAAGGAAAGCAGAGGAAGAGGCAACTAAAGAACGAGAGGAACCAACTGCTAAAAGACCTGTTCCTGAGAAGCAGCAGTCTGGACCTTTAGTTCCACCACTTAGGCCATTGGCACGAGTAGAAATGATGGGGCCTTCAACTAAAGAAGAAATAAGAGAATTTGCAGAATTGGTTCAAGTTGGGAAGAACCAAGGAGAATCAGAAGATTTGGCAGTGGCTAAAGCACACCTAGTGTTTGATGCACTGTACAAAAAGAGAGCTACAGAAAAGTTGAAAGCCCAATATAAAATCAAAGTGGAACAGCATCACGCAGCTACTGCTGCCAAATCTGCTGCAAAAGAAGCTAAAGCTAGTCCTTCGAGACCAGTAATTATAGGAAAAGTTAAATAGGAAGAGCTAGTACCTGTGGCTCGAAGGCCTATAGAGCCTACTTTTGTAGATTTAATTTCAAAAGATGAAGAGGAAGAACAAGCACAACTAATCAGAAAAAAGATAGGAAAAGAAAAAGTGCCTGAATATGAGAAAATTAAATTTGAAGTACAAATTTTTACAAGGCCTGTGGAGCAGATTTTTATTAACCTGCTATCCGAATCTGAGGAGGAGCAAAGAAAAGAAGAAAATCAGGCTGAAATTAGTCTACAGCCTGTACAAGAAGAAACAGAAATTAGGGCAGAAACTGAATTGCCCGTGACTCCATCCCAATCTGTTACAGAATCAGAAAGAACATTAACAGAACAGATTGGTAGTCAGGAGGAAGAAGAAAGAGTAGAAAATGAAGAGGCTAAAAGAAGCCATTTGGACAAAAATAATTTCACAGATTCCACTGAAGAGCAAGAAACTCTTCAGCAAATTATGGAAAGAATTCAAGACAGAGTGGAGAGTTTTGCCAGCTCACCACCACAGATAGAAGCAAAAGCAAAAATTCAGGAATCTGAAGAGAATGTCCAAATGCAGCCTATGCTAGAGGAAGAGCAAGAGCAAACCTCTCTAGAGCAACAAAGTCACCTTCCTGACCCGATTGAAACAACAATTTTGAATGAAGTACATTTTTGTAGTCAAGAAGCTTATATCAAATACCAAGAAATAAGGGGTTACGATATTATTTACAGTAGACCAGTAAATTGGGATGGAATGCAAGAAATCAAAGATCTATTTGAATTCCAAGGTCTACTGCAATTTATATCTCAAGATAGAGGGCATGCAGTATATGAGAATTTAGTGCCCTGTTTCTATGCAAATTTAAGAGAAAGAGAAGGAGAATTAATTTCAAACGTGGAGGAAGCTGATGTACAGATAACACCAGAGCTTCTCCACAACATATTTGGTTTAAAGAATGAAGGAACAAAAATTTTGGAGGATACAATTGTAGTTGAATGGACTGAGCAGCAAATTAAGGATTGTTTAGCTATCAATCCTGGTGGGCCATTATTAAATAGATTGAAGCATTTAAATGGTAAAGCACACATGGTAGCTAACATTCTAATTAAGAATGTCTATCAATGACAGGGCCATGACATAGAATTAAGTCAATTTGTCAAATGGGCCACGTATGTAGTTGTAAATAAAATCCAAATAAATTGGTCTGTAGTTTTTGTCTCCAAGCTGAAAATAGTGAAGAAGAAATTATTTTATGGAGATTTGATTCCACTACTGATGGTGGACTATGTCGATTTCACTAGATGGACATCAAAAAGGATTAGATCAAGAATCATTTTAGTGAAAGAATACAGAAATTTTATAGCTGCAGAACTAGCAGTACCTTCTGGAGGAATTACAGGTGTTGTAGAGAGGATTAATCAATTAGAGCTGCAATTAGAAAAACTCCAGAAGGAAGTAGATGAACTTAGGCATAGAGATTAAATTGTATTGTTCGTCTACTTATGTAAAATTGTATGAAATTGTATGATGTACTTGTATTGTAATTGATTCATATTAATGAATGTAAATTTTTCAGATGCAATTTTCATACGTGTTTTGAATGTGAAATGAATGGAAATTATTGAATATTATGTTATTGTGAAACTTTATGAATGAATATGTAACAGATTTACAATTTGCTGAATGACAGGATAACTGCTTAAAAATTTCTGCATGTTATAAGGTAAAATGTAAATTCTGCATAACATAAAATGACCTGCAATTTAAATCTTTATATAATGTTCAGATTTAAATGTATTTTAATCAAAATGAGGCATTAATGACAAAGATTTAACTTTATTACAGTTAGCAGAATGACAAAGAAAAAAAAGAAAAAAAAGATAGGAACTTATGAGAGTGAAACTTAGAAGTTGCTAAGTGTTAACTCAATGAAGTAAGTTTGTTGAGTTAACCGTAACTCCACGAGGTCAGTAATATAATATAAGGTCACTCCGTTGAGTTATCTGTAACTCAACGAAGTTAGTCCGTGGAGTTAGCAACAGTAACCGACTGTGTTCTATTGAGTAATCTGTAACTCAACGAGGTTAGTTCGTAGATTAAGCAAAACGGTTATTCTTTTAACCACAAACGAAACTTCGTCGGTTTAGCGGTTACCAAAATTTGAAATTAGTAGTAGTACACGTACCCATTAAAACAAGAACCACGATGCACATTGCAAGACACGTTCTTGCAACGAGATTTATTCACTTTATGAATGTGCAGTATATATATGAAATAGAATGTTATTTACGAGTTACCAACACTTTTAAGAGAAAGGAGAAAGCGTTGGAGGAACTGGAAGGAGAAGCAGCTGATTCAACCTTCATCTGACAACAAATATTTATAGAATGGAAAGCTTTAGACTGGTATCTAATTAATCTTCTGTTATTTATTTATGAGCACATGGACTCATTCTCTAAGCACTAAACGATTAGTAAGAACACCTATCCAGGAATTTTCATTGCAGAGAAGTACTGAAAAATTTTCTGAACTGAAATTTAACGAAATTCTTTGGGGTGTAGCTAACCTTTCTTTAAAAGAGAACGTAGAGATGGCTGCTCTAGTAGAAAAACCATTAGGAGAGATTCTGTATCCTGAATTAATTGATGAACCTTCATGTATTCGATTGCCAAACTTTGAGGGAGATAGGTTTGAACTGAAATCTAATTATATTAGTCAATTGCCACATTTTCATGGATTAGAAAGAGAGGATGCCTATTATTTCTTTAGAGAATTTAACGAAGTTTGTCAAATGATGAGAATGCTGAACTTGAGTATAGATGCTATTAAACTTAGATATATCCCTTTTGCTTTAAAAGATACAGCTAAGAGATGGTTATATACTCTATCGCCTGATTCAATTTCTACATGGACTGAATTTTGCTCTGTTTTTCTGGAAAAATACTATCCAACACATCAAACGATTAAAAAGAAGAAAGAAATATTAATGTGTAGCCAAAAACAGGGTGAATCATTCTGGAAATATTTTGAAAGATTTAAAGATTTACTGACTCAATGTCCACATCATGCAATGAGTAAAGCACAATTAATAGGCATAATTTATGAAGGCATAGATGTTTCAACGAAATCTTTATTAGAATCTACTTGTCAAAATGGATTTTTAAAATTATGTAGTGAAGAAGCATGGGCATATTTAGAAAATTTTGCAAAAAGAACTGCACAATGGGAAAATTCGGCTGAAGCTATTGTAGATAAAAGATTATTGCCAAGAGGAATGCATGAAATAGATTCCAATACTATGCTTGAGGTGAAATTAAATGAATTAACAAAGAAAATAGAAGAGTTATCATTAAATCAAAAGCTAGCAGAAAAGAATACAAACATAAATGACTTAGATATTATTTATGCTAGAAACCAGAGAGATAACTTGGGAAATTCTTATAATCCTAATTGGAGAAATCACCCGAATTTATCTTGGAGAAACAACAATTTCCAGGGAGGAGAAAATATAAATGAGAAGAACATAAGTTATGAATTATTAATTGAATAAGGAGCTAGAATAGAGAAATTAGAAAAGATAATCCAACAAGTAAACAATTGTCTAGAATTTATATTTGGAAATGCTGTAAATCAAAATCAGAATAGAAATTAGACAGAAGGAACCAATGGAAGTTAGACCTACTGGAGGATTGCCAATACAAGCTATACCTAATCCTGTCAATAGAACGGTTAATGAAATTGATACCTCTTCTAGGAGGGCAGCTAAATGAAGCAGCATATCTGAAGCAACTATCTATATGTATATATGTTTTTATTTTTATTTTAAGTTAATAGTATCGTAGAGTTAATTTTTAACTCAACGAACTTAGTTTGTTGAGTTATGCCTTAACTCTATGAGGGTGTGCAGTAGTTATGTAAATTTTTGTCTTTGCTAAATTTTTGTTTTTATTTTATAGAATCGACAAATGGAATTAATGCAATTACCGTTGGATGCACAAAGGGAAATACTAAGTAACTTGTCAGCTAAAGATCTGTGCAGGATGTGTTGTGTATCAAAGGAAATTAAAGACTGTATTGAAGAAGAATATTTTCAGGGACTACAAGCTACAAAAATGACTAAGATTAGAGATGGATTCATATGGAGGTCATTTAATCGTAGTTCAAATACCCATGAATATCTGGCTATGGAAGAAACTACTGGAATTCCACCCAATGCATTAGAAGGAATGAGTCATATTATGGGGATAGATGAAGGATTAATCATATACAAGACGAGACCAAGGTATGCAAGTTTATCATTACTTGAGATTTTGATAAGAAATCCTATAATAGGAGAAGAATGTAATATAGGAAGACCTAATATATTTGAAACACCAACTGAAAATTGTGGGTCAGCTTTAATATTTTCTAATAAAAATTTTGCAATTCCTGAAAAATTATATTATTGGAGACCTACAGGAAATTGGGGTGGAGATTTACGCTTAAGTGTGTATAATTTTTTGAACAGATCTTGGAATGAAAACATTATAATATATCTAGGACAGAAATCATTAATTAACCAAACACATGTCATACTTGATGGTTATATTTATTTAGTCACGGAGATATCAATAGCATATAGATCTGATTTATACATAGTGAGCATAGACAGTTATGATGATTATACAGAAATTTTACCTATACCGAGTGGAATAGCTAAACCACCATCTGAAAAATTTAATAAAATTCAAATAGGAATGTGGTATAATGAAGAAGATGATCCTACTTTATGTCTGATAAGATGGTGGGATGAACTGATGAAATTTCAAATATGGATTATGGAAGACATGAATGAATGGAAGTGGGAAGAGGAATATATTGAAATAGATGTAGAAATAGAAACTGCTACATTACCCTGGAACCAAAAAGGATCCCTTTCTGCATTACATATCATTAATGGTAATACACTCGTATTTGGAATTTATAATATATTGCATGTTTACAAATTAAAAAGGACCAAGAACTGCATTAAAACATAATTAATAGCAAGAAGAACTATGCCTAAAAAGTTTGCTTGGACTGATACATTTATTCCATTTGTTTCTACTTTTCAATCATGTTCTTAAGCTGTGATTTTGTGTGTTTAATGTTGTGTATTTTGCATTTATTTTTAGAAAAAAAAAAAAGAATTTTGAAGTTGTTCATGTTCATTTTATAAAAAAAAACAAACAAAACAAAATATCAATCCAGTTTGTTGGTATCTATTCTAGGAAACCAACTGGCTTGCTTGTGAGCCACCAAAGGCATAGGAGCCTAGGTTCCACACAAGACACTGATTTATTAATACCTGTTAAATGTTATTTTGTTTTATATTCTGTGTTTATCTGGGAATGAAAAGTTTTTCAGAATCAAAAATCGGAATATGCATAAAGAGATACAAATGGAACAAGGTACATAACCAATTACTTATCCTAAATTTTAAATCAAACAAAACTTTATTCATGCCTGCTACAATTACTGTACTTATTGTCAAATCTTTTACATTGAGGACAATGCAAAATGTAGGTATGGGGGGGAGGTAATTAAAGTAACAGTCATGTAAGTTTGTTAATTAAAGGAATTAAAATGGTACTGCAAAGTTTTGAGGAAATTGAAAATTTTTATGAACTTGCTGTAACTATCCGATAATTGAGACTGTAAAATTTTTATAAACTACTTGAATGTTATATTTAGAAGGCTATAGAAGATGCTATAGAATTTATTATTTATGTAAATCTAGATATAGTATCTTATGATTTTTCTGAATTTCATGAGTTTAACAGTTTCACGATTTTAAAATGAAATCAGAATATTTAATGCTTAATCAGAAAATTATCTGAAATCCTGAAGGAGCTGAGATGTGAATTCTAGATTAAATGAAACACATATGATGAAAGATACATTTACTTTAACTGATTGAACTTTTAGAATGATTTTTGTGTAGATTTTATTACACTACAGATAAAGTATGAACTTATTGTTATGGATTCATATCTTTAGTAAACGATAGAAGCAGGATTATATGAGATTGGTGTTTTACTACATCTGTATTAATGAAATATGTGCATATACAGTATGTGATTAATACTTTGTTTTGTGTGTGCATTTATTTTTAGAAAAAAAAAAAAGAGAAAAAATATATATATATATATTGAGAGTTTCTTGACTTGTTTGATCACGAGCCTTTTGTACTTGAGCAGATAGGTAAGTAAGGATTGTTAACCTGAAAAAGGACTCTGAAAATCTGACAACTTAAGATCTTGATCAGATTTGGGATTGTTGACTGAAAGCTCATTACATGGGTACATTAGAAAGCTCTTGCTTGATTCAAGCTTGTCAAATTAACTTTTAAAGTACAAAAAAAAAAGAGAAAAAAAGAAAAAAACATATACTGTTCTGAAAAGATACAAGTGTTTTGTGAAATACAGATATCTTATGAATCGAGTATATTTTCTGTTATCTAGAATTGCTGAAATATGAATCTGGAATTGACTTTTGAAGTTGTTTAATGGAAATACAATTCTTTATTCTACTTGTCTTAATTAGATTGAATTGGATTGTACTTTAATTTGTATGTTGTTGAAATTTCTTTTGGAAAAACTTATTGGAAAATTTAGGATTACAGATGATGAAAAGAAGAACAAACGATAATATAATTAACGCCTATATGAAGATGATATACTTTGTATGTAATTTACATATATTCTAAATATCTTTGCAGGTTGATTACTGAAACATACAGAATATATGTTTATGATAAACAAAAGAAAACAAACAAAAGGGGGAGAATTAATTCTAGCAATTTTTGAAAGACCAATTAATTAGATCTTAGTTTGCTAAGGGACTAGCAAAATTTAGGTATGGGGGAAGTGTTTAGAATGAAAAAATGCATATTATTAACGGTTAAATGATGGTTAATTGCATAATATTTAGCTTATCATATGAGAATTAAGCCATTATGTTATAATTGCACTGTTATATGCTTTAATTGAAGAATCTGCTTAATTTTGGGGAATTAATGTTAATTTAGTACATTTATGAACTGTCGGTAAAATTGCAGGCTGTGAAATTTTTAAGTATCCGAAAATGCATCTGAGCATCGGATAGTTATACCTGTAACTCTCCGAAATGTTATTTTATGTTTAAACTGCTGCTAACACGTGTCGAGATCTAGTAGATTTACTTAAGTTATAACTCGTTAAGTTAGCATAACTGTACGTGTTGAGTTACATGAATATACACTAAGGTAATGCGTTAGGTTAGCGGCTTATTTCTTTATTGCATGTATTTTATAGTTATTTTCCAAAATGCCACTGTAGCGGTTGCAGGAACAGATAGTTGGAAGGAAAAACCACGTTTGCACGTATCACGTAGGAATTCAATCGCGCATGGAGAAGGACAGTTGGAAGGAAAAACCACGTTTGCACGTATCACGCAGGAATTCAATCGCGCATGGAGAAGGAAGCATCGCCGTTGATCTGAAGGAAGGAAATCCAACTGATCATTCAAGCAAAAGTAGTTACTACTAATGAAATATAAAAGAAAAGAAGAAAAAAAGAAGAAAGTGTGATCGATGGACGGCTAGTGTATACAGAGGAGGAGCACCGAGCTTTCTGCAGACACTATCGGCGATTCTCCGAAGTATCACACCAACCATCGTATCACCACCATAATCACCAATCATCGGAGGTCTGTGAGGATACTTGCCTGATGTCGGGTCGATTCCGAGCCAAACACAGTGTCTGACAACCACTGTAAGGAGTGATCGCATCGCGGGAAGGGAAGACATTTTCACCAAGTGCCAACTCATATTTCAGGAGATTGTAAAGCTTTTAGCCTTGGCTTCGGGTTGATGCCTGTATGCTGAAGAGGAGATCATCTTGCAATTCTGGACTTGCGCTTCTATAGGGAGAGGAGACAGAATTGTAAGTGGTGTAATCGTGTTGTAAGTAGTGTCGGAAGTATTTACTATCAAGTGAAATTACTTTACATCTCACCTTTCACCCATCACATAAAAAACAAAAATACCAAAAACAATTTATCTTGGTTTGTATGTTGTATTTGAGTGTTGTATTGTTGGTGTTGTATCGTGATTAATGTTATCTGTATCAGTTTTATGATTGTTTTATGTTAGTTTTAATTTTACAGTTTACTGAAATTGGTTCGTACAAAACAACTTAAAGATTTTAAGGGTTACTGTTTGAATCATCTGAATGTTAGTATTGCATAATGATAAATCCAATGTTAACTAGCATTAAAAAGCTTAATTGATGTTATTTACAATCTGTAGAATCGCCCAATGGTTGGCCGAATTCCTCTGTAATTAACAGTATTATAAAGAAGAGACAGGCTCGTGGAGTTAACTTAAGTCCACAAGGATAGTCCGTTGAGTTATCCATAATTCAACGAACTTAATCCGTTGAGTTAACTGTAACTCAACGGAGTGCTTATTGAATATAAATTTGAATTGTTCACAATCAAACATTTCTTAAATTTTCGTCAGCAATTCTCTGTGAGATCGACCTATACTTGCACACTGATACAATAGACATTGTGCACTTGCAGTTAAAGTACAAATTGGAATTAATATCTAAATTGTATTAAAGGTTGTTTGTTTACTTCTAAAAGAAAGAATAGGCATAAAGATAAATTAACTAAGTAAAAATAGAAGTAACAAATCCAAGTTTTTCTAGTGTAGTGTAGGGAAAACGCGAACACATAGCACATTAATTCAAATGGATGGTTCCAATTAGGTGCTTTAATTATAGGAGTTGAAATTAAGCTAGTCTTAAGTCTGAAAAATGCTTCCTTGCAATTTTTATCAAAGTTAAATGGAACATCTTTTAATAGATTAGTTAAAGGTCTAGCTATCTTGCTAAAGTTTTTAATAAATCTTCTATAATAACCAACATGTCCTAGAAATGATCAAATATCTTTTACTGATTTAGGTTCTAGTAGATTAGAAATTACTTCTATTTTAGCTTTATCTACTTCCAACCCTTTTTTAGAAACAACATGCCTTAAGACTATTCCTTGCTTAACCATGAAGTGACATTTTTCCCAATTTAAAACCAGATTTTTTTCCACACAGCGTTTTAATATTTGGTCTAAATTGTTTAAACACACTTCATATGAGTTGCCATATATAGCAAAATCATCCATAAATATTTCTAAAAAATCTTCAGTCATTCTAGTAAATATGCTGCACACACCTTTGAAAGGTAGCTGGCGCATTGCATAATCCAAATGGCATTCTTCTAAAAGCATAAGTTCCATTAGGACTGGTGAAAGTTGTTTTCTCTTGATCCTCTAATGCTACTAGAATTTGATTATACTCTGAATACTCGTCTAGGAAACAAAAATATTCTTGCCCTGCTAATCTTTCCAACATTTGATCTACAAAAGGTAAGGGAAAATGATCTTTCCTAGTCACAACATTCAGCTTTCTATAGTCTATACATACTCTCCAGCCTGATTGAATTCTAGTAGGTATCAAGTCTTGACTTTCATTCCTAATAACTGTTAATCCTGATTTCTTGGGAACTACATGGATTGGACTAACCCACGAGCTATCAGAAATCGGATAAATTATATCATTATCTAACCATTTAACTATTTCCTTCCTAACTACTTCTTTAAGGTTTGGATTTAATCTCCTCTTAGGAATTCTAACAGGTTTAGCATTCTCTTCTAAATATATGTGGTGACAGCATAAAGTTGAACTTAACCCTTTTATATCAATCATAATCCATCCTATTGCTTCTTTATAACTTTTTACTACATCTTTTAATTTAGCTATTTGATCCTCTTTTAAATCTGAAGCAATAATGATTGGACAGGTCCGTTTATCTTCCAGAAATATATAGGTTAATTCAGGAGGTAAATGTTTTAATTCTAAATGCTGCCCATCAGAAGCTAGAGCTCCTAATTGAACATCATCATTTTTTAAATTAATTTCTTCCTGATCTCCTTCTATATTTATGCTTTCACTTTCTTCTAAAGTTTCAGAATTGATTTGCCTATTTAATTCTTCTTGAATCACATCATCTAACATATCTCTTTCATCCTCTAAAAAGTCTATGGTGTGCAAAGACATTTCTAGCTCCTCAAACCTTTCTGGTTTGAAAATATTTAATTAAGTATCCTCATTACCATATGCTAACTTCATTACTCCAGTTTTACAATTTATAACAGCCCCTGATGTTACTAAAAATGGCCTTCCCAAAATTAAAGATGTATCACTATTGTTATGCTTAATTTGTTGAGAATCCAAAATTACAATATCAATAGGATATATAAAATTCTTGATTTTAATTAAGACATCCTCTATTTTTCCTCTAGGGTATCTTGTACTTCTATCAGCTAATTGAATAATCGTACTAGTAGGAGTTAAGCCTTCTAATCCTAAGGATGCAAATATATCACTTGGCATAACATTTATACCTGCACCTAAGTCTAATAAGGTTCTTTCTAGAATGGTATTTCCTATGGTGCATGATATAACAGGGATTCCAGGATCAAATAAATTTTTAGGAATTTGTGGCAGAAATAGGGAACTACTTTGCTCAGCTAAAAAGACCTTTCTAAGAACTTTTCGCTCTCTTTTCTTAGTACACCAATCCTTCAGAAATTTAGCACAAGGTGGCATATTCTACATTAGATCTAACAAAGGAATGTTAACTTGTACTTTTTCAAAAATTTCTCTAATTTTCTCTTGTCTTTCATGAATTATTTGTTGTAATCTTTCAGGATAGGGTGCTAAAGATTTTGATTTCAAAGACTCTTTTTCTCTCAGTTGATTTGTTTGATCATGTTTATCTTCAATTGCAGATTCAGATTGTTCTTCAGTGATTTCTAGATTTTCAGCTATTACATTTTCATTATCATTTTGATTTTTACTCTTGTCTACCTTCATATCATTTTCATTTTGAGTTCTTGGTGGTATATCAGTTCCAGATCTTAATGTTACACATACATCTTCCAGATTTTCGTTACTTTCATGATGTTTTTATGTATCATTTTCGTGATTATGATCTTCAATTGTTTTTAGTTTTAAAGTGCATTCCTTAAATTCTCTTACATTAGTGTTTTCTGTTTGTTTTATATTTTGCAAGTTGTGTAGGTTTATAACATTATAATTTTCATTGTCCTGTTGCATAACTTGTATTTTCATTGCATTTTTGTCTAATGCTTTTAATTTTGTTTCCAGATCATCTAATTTCATTGCATTAAATTTTTTATCAATTTTCTTTATGGCTTTTTCAGTTTCGTAAATTATATCATGTTTAGGTTTTGAATATGCCTCCTTATAGTTTAATTGGTTGACTTCTTGTTGTTGACACACAAAGTATTCCAGTTTGTCTAGATTTTTCTCTATACTATGCTCCAGTCTGTCATAGCTATCCCAAACTTCAATGTCTCTCATCATATTACACATTCTATACCGACCATCAGTTGGGTAAACTATAGGATTCTCATACTCGGCTCTATTATATTGAGGATAATTCATTTGTTGTTCATGAGATCTATCAATCTGTAAATGTCTCAAATTCAAACAATCAGAAATGTCGTGTCCTTCAGAATTGCAGAATTCACATATGCTAATTA
Source organism: Cymodocea nodosa (assembly GCA_036874045.1). NCBI lineage: Eukaryota > Viridiplantae > Streptophyta > Magnoliopsida > Alismatales > Cymodoceaceae > Cymodocea > Cymodocea nodosa. The sequence continues at coordinate 1,809,843 of JAZBRI010000011.1, forward strand.
CATGTTTCAAAAATCTTTGAGCATAAGCATATGCCATATTCTCAATTACAGAAGAAAACACACAACTCTGACTATTAAAACGAAACAGCTCTAAAAGTTGGTTATATCTATTCAATTCAATTCAATTCCCTGGCAACGACGCCATAAAACTTGTTTGGTTTTCCCAACACTACACTAGAAAAACTTGGATTTGTTACTTCTATTTTTACTTAGTTAATTTATCTTTATGCCTATTCTTTCTTTTAGAAGTAAACAAACAACCTTTAATACAATTTAGATATTAATTCTAATTTGTACTTTAACTGCAAGTGCACAGTGTCTATTGTATTAGTGTGCAAGTACAGGTCGATCCCACAGGGAATTGCTGACGAATTTAAGAACTGTTTGATTGTTAGCAACTCAAATTTATATTCAATAAGCACTTCGTTGAATTATAGTTAACTCAACAAACAAAGTTCGTTGAGTTATGGCTAACTCAATGGACTATCCTCGTGGACTTAAGTTAACTCCACGAGCTTGTCTCTTCTTTATAATATTGCTATTTACAAAGGAATTCGGCCAACCATTGGGCGATTCCACAAATTGTAAATAACATCAATTAAGCTTTTTAATGCTAGTTAACATTGGATTTATCATTAAGCAATACTAACATTCAGATGATTCAAACCGTAACAATTAAAATCTTTAAGTCTTTTGAACGAACCAATTTCAGTAAATTGTAAAACTAAAACAACATAAAACAATCACAACATTGACAAAGATAACATTAATCACGATACAACACAAACAATACAACACTCAAATACAACATACAAACAAAGATAAATTGTTTTTGGTATTTTTGTTTTGATGTGAACATGGAAATGGGTGAAAGGTGAAATGTAAAGTAATCTCACTTGACGGTAAATACTTCTGACACTACTTGCAACGCGATTACACCACTGAAAATTAAACCACTTACAATTCTGTCTCCTCTCCCTATTGAATCGCGAGTCCAGAATTACAAGATGATCTCCTCTTCAGCATACAGGCATCAACTCGAAGCCAAGGCTAAAAGCTTTACGATCTCCTGAAATATGAGTCGGTGCTTGGTGAAAATGGCTTCCCTTCCCGCGACGCGATCACTCCTCACAGTGGTTGTCAAGTACTGTGTTTGGCTCGGAATCGACCCGACATCAGGCAAGTATCCTCACAGACTTCTGATGATTGGTGATTATGGTGGTGATGATGGTGATGATGGTGGTTGGTGTGGTACTTCAAAGATTTGCAACGCTCATCCTCCTCTGCACACACTGTCCGTCCATCGATCACACCTTCTTCTTTTTTTCTTCTTTTCTTTTATATTTCTTCAGTAGTAACTGCTTTTGCTTGAATGATCGGTTGGATTTCCTTCCTTCAGATCAACGACGATGCTTCCTTCTCCTATGCGATACGTGCAAACATGGTTTTTCCTTCCAACTGTCCTGTTTCTGCAACCGCTACAGTGGCATATTAGAAAATATATAGTCCGTGGAGTTACAGATAACTCAACGGACTTTCTTCTTTGATTTAACTATAAAATACGTGCATAAATTTAACTATCCGATGCTTAGGTGCATTTCGGATACTTATAAACTTAACTATCCGATGCTTAGATGCATTTCGGATAGTTACAATTAACTCACCGATATATAACTTAAGTAAATCTACCAGATCTCAACACGTGTCAGCAGTAGTTTAATCATAAAATAACATTTCGGAGTTATTTGGAAATATTTTTGTTACATTAGTGTAACAAAAATTATATGTCAGTTGGAAGAAAAATCTTTTTCTGAGATCAAAAACACCTCTTCGGGGAAAATCTCTCAGGTGGAAGAAAATTCAGTGAAGCAGAAAAGGTCAGATTTACATCACTGAAGATTTAAATATCAGAAGAAAGCAAATTTGGTGAAGCATAAAAAGACAAGATATTCGTCACTGAAGAATTGCTGAAGAAGAAAGAAAAGAAGAAAAAGAAAGATCTCAAACAGGGAGGAATGTTTTAAATTTTGAAAATTAGTTTTCTCTATTTGTAGTTATGAAATTGTATAGATGAAACATGATATCGATATATAATTGCATCTACAATTTCTGAGGAGAATTGAATTGTGTATTGTAATTGAAACCTTGAATAAAAATGATTTTATGAAAACAGTGTCTCGACTTGTTTTTGAGTTTTAAAGTTTCAATTATATTTGAAAATATTGAAAACACAATTCACCCCCCTCTTGTGTAGCCATACAATCCTACAAGTGGTATCAAAGCTTTGTTAATAATCTTTGATATAAAATCGATACCAACTTATTTAATATCATTGCTTATTCTGCCTTCCTTCTTTTTAAACAAAAATTAATATTTGAGCATACATTTAACTTTCTTGATTTAAGGCTCAAGTTGTTTTAAAGTTTTAGACTGTTTAAAATCAAATAGGTTGAAAAATCTAAGATAAGATGGCTACTAGAAATGGTAATTTTTCTTTATATGAAGGCCAAAATCTTTCTGTATATTTGATGGAATACATTTTGAATATTGGAAATATAGGATGACTATTTTTCTTCAAAGTATAGATCATAAGTTGTGGTTCATGATTTCTAAACCATATACCCTGTTATTTACCCCTTATAATACTTGGACAATTACTGAAAAAGAAAATGAAACTCTGAATGCTAAGGGCTTAAATATTTTATTTTGTGCATTGAGTTATGAACAATTTAGTAAAGTGTCGGCATATAAATCTGCTTATGAGGTGTGGCATGCATTAGAAGTTTCACATGAAGGTACTTCTCAAGTTAAAGAGACTAAGATAAACATGTTAATTCATAAGTATGAACTCTTTAAGTTGCACGAAGATGAAAGTATTTCTGAGATGTTTTCTAGGTTTCTTGATATCATAAACTCTTTAAAATGCTTAGGAAAGAATTTTGAACAGAAGGATTTGTTGTGGAAAATTCTCAGATCCCTAAGTTCTAAATGGTCTCAGAAATAACATCAATTGAGGAATCACGAGATTTAAATGTTTATACCATGAATGAACTTATAGGAAACTTAACTGCTTATGAAGTTCAATTAAATGAATCACAGAGTCACAACAAACTAAAAATGAAGAAAGAAATAGCCTTTGAAATTAATTCAGATTGTGATATATCTACTGATTCCGACGATGATTTGATCTTGCTGACTAGGAAATTCAAGAAAGCATGGAAAGCTAGGAAACAACAAAGGAATAAAGATGACAAACTCTCAACAACAAAATCACTGAATGACAAGAATTCTTCATCCAAAAAGTATGTATGTTACAACTGTAAGAAACTTGGACATCTTTCTCCAGATTGACCTATAAGGAAAAATGAAAATCATAGTAGGACAAATCAGAAGAAGACGGCTTAGAAAACTTAGAAAAAATTTTACAAAAAAAAGGCTTTGAAGGTCACTTGGGATGACACGTCTAAAGAGTTTGAATCTAAGGAATCATCATCAAAATCTTCACATTCAGAAGGAGAACTAGAGTTAGAAGACATTGCTCATGTGTGCTTCATGGTAGATGAGTCTGAGGTAATATCTGATCCTGAAAGTTATTCAGATTTTAACCTTGATGAATTATTATGTGCTTATCATGCATTATTACAAAAACTTAAAGTTTGTAAACTAGAAAATAAGAATATTAGAAACTCTTTATCCATTGTGGAAGAAGAAAATTGTTTCCTGTCTACTACTTTAGAAAAGTTTAAATGTGATAACGAAAATCATGCTAAAGATTTGCATAAATTTAGATTTAATGAATGTGTCTTGCATGAACAAATAAAGAATACAAATGCTGAAAAATTAAAGATAGAATCTGAAAATGAAATGTTGAGAAAAAATATAAATGATCTTGAATTAGAGATTGATAAATTAAAACTGAGAGAGCTAGATTTAAATTCTACCATTGAGAAATGGAATTTAAGTCAAACTAAGTTAGACAAACTAACTAGTACCCCTGCGGTGTCATATAAATTTGACTTAGGATTTGATTATCCTGAATCTCAAGCCAATAAAGGATTTATTAGTTGCAGTTCAAGTAAATCTAAGACTAAAATTCCTTTTATCATGAAACAAGGTAATAAATATGTAGAAGTAGGTACTTCAAGGGATGAATCATGCAGTAATAATATAAATCAATGGGATTTGTCTAAACATACTTCTAACATGACTATTAATGTTTCTAAAAATCTTGTTTCTTATTCTAGAAATTCAGTTTCTAATGTTTCTAAAATTTCAGATAATTGTAGTAAACTGAAAATTCAGAAAACCGAGCATGTAATTCAAAACACTAGTGTTAGACCAATGCCTCATTCTACATGTGATAAATTTGAAAATTCTTGTGTAGAAAAAGATTTTGTATGTACTAAAAATTCAAATACATGTACAAAATCTTGGTATGAACTTACTAAAATGTATGAGCATGATCAAAATAAATTAACATCTGATAAAAATCGGTTTGGTCTTAGTTATACCACATCTGAAAATAAAAAGAATGATTATAAGAGCAATAATGCTATAAGTAAATATGATACTAGTGATAAGTCAATAGTACTTACAACTAATAAGAATGTAAATGAAAATGTTAAACTATTTTTAAACAAAAAGAAGAAATATGCATTTAATGAACTTGTCCTCAACAACATTGGGTACCAAGAAAAAGTTTTTCTTAATTTGTTTTGCAGGAGGAAACAACATCAAAATGGATCTTGGATAGTGGAGCATCAAGTCACATGATAGGACAGAAAAGTCTACTACAAAATTTACAAATACCATGAAAGGAAGTGTAACATTTGGAAAAAAAAGCAAGGATAAAATCATAGGTATAGGTAATGTTCAAATAACTCCGACTTGTGTTATTTTGAATGTACTATATGTAGAAAACCTAGGATTTAATTTGCTGAGTGTTATAAAACTAACTGAGAATGGATATTATGTAGTGTTTGAAAATAATGTATGCAAAATTATTGATAAAAATAAAGATGAAATTAAGTTTATTGCTAAAAGAAAAGGTTCTGTATGTATTTTATCTTTACCTTCTGGTGTAGTTGATTTAAATTCATATTTACTAGCTGAAACTAGTGATGCATATTTGTGGCATAGAAGGATTGGGCATATAAATATGAAACTGTTACATAAACTATCTAGAAAACATTTAGTGAGAGGTTTACCAAAGATTAAATACTCAAAGGACTTTATGTGTGATGCATGTGAGTTAGGTAAACTTCACAAAAACTCTTTTAAATCCAAAACTGATATTTCAAGCAAGAGAGTCTTAGAACTTATACATATGGATCTATTTGGACCAACAAGAATCATGAGTCTTGGTGGTAAACGGTATGTATTTGTTTTAGTAGATGACTTCTTTAGATAGACTAGGGTATATTTTCTAGCATCTAAGATAGAAGTTTTTGTAAAGTTTAAAATGTTTTGCAATTTTGTTCAAAATGAACAAAATGTCTTTGTTCAAAAAGAAAAAAATGTCTTTGTTCAAAAACTTAGGAGTGATCATGGTATGGAATTTGATAATGATCAAATGGATACTTATTGTAATGAGCATGGCATTGATCACATATTTTCTTTTCTAAGAGCACCGTCTCAAAATGGTGTTGTTGAGAGAAAGAATAGATCACTTCAAGAAATGGCTAGAACTATGTTGAATGAACATAAGTTACATCAAAATCTTTGGGTTGAAGTAGTGAATACAGCTTGTTATGTTATTAACAAAAGTCACTTAAAACCTCGTGTTAATAAAACTCCTTTTGAAATTATGTTTAATAGGGTTCCAAAAATTTCCTATATGAAACCATTTGGCTACAAGTGTTTTATTCTTAATACTAAGCATAAAAGGGATAAATTTCAAGCCAAAGCGGATGAAGGAATTTTTGTAGGTTACTCTACTAGAAGTAAAGCCTATAGAGTATATAACAAGACTTCTAGGACTATTAAAGAAACCCTCCATGTAAGCTTCAATGAAAATTCTTTTAGAGAATCTCAATCTAAAGTTGATAATGATGATATAATCAATTTCCCAAAAGAGTTAGAGATCAACAGAGAGATTGAAGATTTATCTAAGAAAATCAAAAATATGAACTTAAATGATCAAACAGATGATGAAAGTGATGGACCTTCAGATGTTGATGAGAATATTGAGGAAAATCAGAGAAATTGGTGTTATTCTTCATCATATCCCATTACTCAAGTCATTGGTAATATTAATGAGGGAGTTAAAACTAGAGCTTCAGTAAATTTAAATAGTATGTGTATGTTTGTTTCTATGGTGGAACTAAGGAATATAGAAGAAGCATTATTTGATGAAAATTGGATAGTGGCAATGCAAGAAGAACTAAATCATTTCATCAGAAATGATGTTTGGGAGGATTTGTAGGGGGAGGATTAATAATGTCCAAAACAGATTAATATAATTCAGAATACAAATCTTGGTTAATCTGAATTAAAGTCCTCTTAAGATCTTGATGAAACAATTTAAAAAGACAAACAAACTATTTTAGATTCATGAGAAGAGAATGTTAGAATAGTTTACAATGTTCTCAAGATAATGTTAAGTATATCATGTGTGTTGTCTTCGGAAGGTTTCAGTTGAAAGCATCCGAATTTTTGTTAAGTGTACGAACTGAATGTTATGTTATATATGGTAACATGTAAAACTACCTTTAGACAATGTTTTACTCGTTAGGTTAGTTAACTCAACGAGTTATACTTGAATATTTCAGGTACCTTGATTGAATAAACTTTATTCAATATTCATTTAAAATCCAAACCTGACTTCTATATACGTTGAGTTATTCGCCTAAAACCCTATTTATACACTTATTACATGGGCACTTAGGTTCTTCGTAAACTTTGTCAAGAAAATCTTTCCCGCTTGTTGCTGTTACAACCTGCGACGATGGTCTCCAAGTTCTACAAAGGTCATGGCAAAGGAAAAGGCAAAAGCAGAGGAGATGCAAAAGGAAAAGAAATAAATACTGATGAAGTTCCATGCACTTGGTTCAAGAAAATACTTCGAGTGGACAAAATGTTAGCAGAAATTTATAGAGATTACTTCTTTCCTTAAGGTATACTAGATGAAGTTAGACAAGAGCTTCAAAATACTGATGAAAATATTACATATATGGGTATTCGAAGTAAATATGATAGAGAATATAGAATGAAATGTGCTGAAATTGCATTTTTAGAGCAGTATGCAAAATATTTGGAAAAAGGTGTAGGTACATCAACTAGAATTCCTCAAATACCTATAAACGGTACAAGACTACATGCATTTGAGGAAGAGCATGAATTAGCTATCCCTACCCCTTTATATTCAAAATAAGTAGAATCACATATTGCTGTAGATAAAAGAAAAGTTGACAGTCTTCGAAAGGCTATAGCAATAGAAAGTGCTTTTGAAGAATTAAAACAGAAAACTTTTATGGAGCAATTTGAAAAGAAAATAGCAATACTTGAAGAGGAGAAATAGAAATGTTATAGTAGAAGAAAAGTTAGAAAAATTATGTCTATAGAAACAAAGTCTATTGGAAAAGGACAATCAGATGAACATTTATTTCCAAAGGACAATGTATGTCTAGACATTGTACCTTTTAGTGCATCTGATAAACTCATCAGTTTCGAGCATACTAAAGCTGATGATGATAATGAGACTTTATTTTCTCTTGCTAGAAAACTTGAGAAGAAATGCAAGTCAAATATGAGCTCAAGTTTTTCTATAACTACAAGTCCTAATGATGCAAAAATTGAAAAATCAAAGCATCAGGCACCTGACATTGAACAAGTTATTGCAGATATAATTGACAATGTTGAGGCAGTAACTAGTTCACAGGCTGAATTGTCTGGAGTAGCAGATATTGAAAACATTAAGACTCCAGAAGAGCTAAATGTCAACCAGCCTTCTTCAGAATCTATAGAAGTAGAGTCTGAGAATTCACAGCATGTACAAATGGAACTATCTATTGTAGAAATTGAAAAATTACAGACAGATACACTAGTTGATGAATTTGTGCAAAATTTGAACTCTGTATTTTCTATAGAAACTAAACAAATGAATGTGGCAGATATTGAAAATGTTCCTTACACTGTTGAAGCTAAAGAATCAAGTGTACATACGTAGCTTCAAGAAAATATTTTGATAGAGGAACAACATGACATTCATTTTGAAGAAGAAGTTCCTGAAGATGAATTAAACTCTAAATCACGGCTTCAAGTATCACCTTCTTTATGTACAGTATTATAAATTCAAGGAAATTCAATTTATTTTAGATCTAAGGAAGTGTTATAGAAATACAATAATCTGATTACATGTCAGATTTTGCATGCTAGATCAATAAAATTCAGAAATTTGATTGATATGAGAGATCTATTTAAGTATCAAGGCCTCATTCAATTCCCTCCAGTTGGAACGAAATGGAAGCAATACAAAGAGCTTATTGCAGCTTTTTATAGCAATCTGGTTAAGAATGAAAATATAGTGAAAACTCAAATAAATAAATAGGAGTTAATATTGTCTCCTAAATTAATTTTTGAAATTTTGGGATTAAAGAATGAAGGTGTTGTTGTTACAAACAGATTTGACATGGTTAGATAACTAGAATGGAACATTTAGTCTTTATCAAATATTCCAGATGTATATTCTGAAATGAGATTAATGAAAAATCTGAATGCAGAGGCAATGTTTATTGCAAATATATTGCATGTCAATTTATTTCAGAGAGTTGGACACAATATGGAAGTCAGTAGAAGTTGTTTATATGCAACTTATGGTCTGTTCAATAGAATTCAAATCAATTGGTTTGATGTTTTTATTTCTCAACTACAGCATATGAGTTCAAAGTTATTTTATGGTGATGCTATATGTAGAATCCTTGCAAGCCAATTGAATTTATCCGACTGGTCCTCTGAAACTAAGGCATGAGAACTTTTAGTATAAAAGATTTGCATAAATTTCAGGCCATGCATAAACCTCAACGACAACAACAACAACAACCTGATTGTACAAACCATATACAACAACAACAACAACAACAAAATTATTCAGTTCAAGTAGAACAGCAAACCTAGATACCTCCTAACCTAGATGATGTACTTAACAACATCAAAAATGATATTAGGCATCTAGGAGATAAAATCTGTAATGATATAAGTGATATACTTTGGAGGAATAGATAACTACTTGTTTGCTTGTATCTGAATACAAAATGTAATGTTTGTATTCATTGTTTGATTCATTGAACAATACATTTTTCTGTAAATGTTTACCATTCTTACCATTCTTGTTTGGATTTTTTTAGAAGTTTTAAAATTTATAAACCGCAAGTGCACGGCATCCAATGAAGCACATCGGCAAGTACGGGTCGAACCACAAGGAAATGGGGATAATCTATGATTCTAATTACAAGAATATGGCAAGCAAATACTTTCCAAATATAGACTAGACTACAAAAAAGGTAAGTCCACAGATTTTTAATTTATAAACCAATCAACATATTAGACTGAAAATTTAATCTCAATCAGATCTGTTAATTTGAACTTCAAATAAAAATTTTCACACTTAAAAACGTACGAGTGTTATGACTGAAAATTCGGACATTGAAAATGATGCATAAAATTGGAAACTTCTGCGCGTTAACAATAGTATCTTAAAAACCTTATAAATCCCAAATTACTCAACTAAAAATTCCAAAATAAATGCGTTGCAAAATAGACAGGATGTAGATATTAATGAAATATTTATTCGAATTTTTACGTGATCGGAGTTGTGAGAAAAACGCATTACAATTACAACAAAAGAGTCTCAGATCGAATTCTGTGCTTGATAGAGTTATAGCTTCAAAATGGCATTAAATCTTTTCAGATTGCTATGAAATTTTAGAGAATCATAGAAGACTTATAATAGCACGATTATGAATTTTTTGATAATTTTCAGTTAAACAGAATTGTTCCAGAACACATATGAATTCTCAAAATAAAAGTAGATCAACAAAACTGCAAATCTGCAAACAACATGCACAACCTTCAACGAATTCTATGTTGCTTCATGCATAACAGAATGTAATATCCAGATTTCAACATCAACAAATAACAATATATGAATATATATCAATAACAACACCTGTTTTTATGATTTTCAGATGAAAATAACAAAGATTCATGGATTCAAAAAAGAACATACAAATAAAAACAAATCTATTTTCTACTTTTACCCTATTACAATGAAAACTAAGAACATAAATAACTACCCACGTGAAACATAATAAAATGTGATACATATGAAGTCAAAGAAGAGGGGAAAGTGGAGAAATGATTTGTGGAATCTCACAAATGAAGAAGAGAACCCTTGTGAAGGTAGACGTCCCTCCTCCAAGATGTGGAATGAAAGCTTTCATGTTGGAGATGACTTGTGGGATGAAGATGATGAGATCCGAGTTGAAGAGAGGTGGTGGAATGACTGGTGTTCTCCTCCCTTGCTTCAAGACGTGGAGCTCCAAGAGGGGGTGATGGATGGTGGTGTTGGAGGTGGAAAACAAAAAGATCCCAAGAGAAGAGCCCTAGACGTGCATCACTCTCTTTTATAAGGAGAGTTTCTAAGTTTGGAGATCCATCTTTGATTCAACGATTGGGATTAAATCCCACTTGATTTTCTTCCTCCAATCTTCAATTTTCATGATCTTCTATTGAATTATAAACTTTTCACAACAATAAATACATCAAAATATCAAATCATCCATAAAATTCATAAATGATGCATGTTTGAAATAATTTCCTACTTTTAACTATATAAAATGGAGATTGGTTCTTATTGGTTAAATAATGAAATAAATGCATAATATGACTTTAATAAATCTCATGTAAATCTATTTAACCAATAAGATCCTATAAAAATATGCAACATTTTAATCCAAACAAACTCCCCCATGCTTAAACTTTTACTCGTCCCGTGTAATAGAAACAATTAAAAATCAAGAACTTGAAATCACACGAAAAATTATTCAATTCACTTGTCACTATTGAACTCGTTAGGCATGGTGGTGGCTCAAACTAATATCACAATCTCTCACAATGTCCTCTAGCTTCAACAAGTTTACACTATTGGAATGAGAAGTCACCTATCCACAAGAACTATTTTGCCTTGAATAAAAGAGATTTACACCCTCACTACTCAAGAAAAACTTCATTTTATAACAATATGACAATGAATCAAATGAAAGAAATATGTGGTAGTGACTAACTCCCTCCCTTCAAATGAGATAAGTCAGAAAAATGCTTAGAATGAACAACCAAAGTATCAATATCATAACGTGCTAATCAACCCACTCTCAAGAAAATAAAAGAAGCTAGACACTTGAGAAAGCCCACTACTTCCTCATATCCCATATGTCTCCATGCCCCCTTTTTACATTGAAAGCTCTTGTTTTTCTTTTCTTCCCTTTTTTTTTCTTTTTTTTTTCAACTTCTTTTCTTTTATTTTGGGCCACTTTGGCCTCTTTTTTTCTTCTTCTTCTTTTTTTTTTTTTTTTTCAACAATAGAATTTTCCAATGGTATCAAACACCTTATTTCACCTTTATGCCTAACCTACCCCAAGAAACTCGTTAGCATGCCAGATGTGATAACTTAGGTGTTTTGCTAAACATATCCTTCAAAATCTCATAGAAGTTTGGGAGGGTCCTAAATATCTCACCAAAAGTCATGTAATGAATAACCTAACTTTGGTGGCGCTTGGCTTAGGGATCACTCAGAAAAGGTGTATAAAAATAACAAGGCATAAGTTCAAGTGACCAGGAAGACTCAACTCAAAACACAAATAGCTTAAACTCATCTTCTTTGGAGAACATCACTATTAGGTCCTATGGTTTTTGGTTCTGGAGTCTCACCACTCAAAAGGAAATGAGATTGTCCCATAAAATCTAATAGTAAACTAAATAGACAATCTCATCAACTATGTTTTTCAAGTAAAAATACAATAAAATCATGCATCTAAAATCTCATCAAGTGTATCTAAAATTTTAAAATATGAGCCTATCAAAGCAATTGTAATGAAATGAAATTCACCTTCCCCCATGCTTAAATTTGACATTGTCCTCAATGTAATATAAAAGAGGGGATATAGATATCATACCAGACTGAAGTCACTTAAAGTCAAACCTTATTCCATACTTGTGATGCCTGCGTGGAATTCTTGTTAGAAAAATATCTTGAAAATTACATATAAGGTATGTACTAAAGGTTATAAGTTGGAGATAATACAACATAATCTGTAATGAAATAACTGTTTCAGCCTACTACATGTTGTCTTATTCATGCATCATTAAATTATATGCTAATCAAAGAAAGAAAAACCTTGGTCAATCTAATCAATAAAGTGTTGAATTTCTACATCCATCTTCTTTGTGGTTTCGCATTCGTCATCTTTGGCTCTTCGTCTTTGTTTGTCCTATCAAAGTAACAAATGTAATCATCTTCATAGCACTTCTCAAAGGTGAGCACAAACTTTTCTATTACAGCATTGGAATTTCTTGCGCTTGTAGATGGTTGTGTTGTGGTGATAGGAGCTTTTCCTTTTTCTACCCATGTTGCTTTTGTTGGTTGTGCTTATTGCTTTGTTTTCCCTTTTGATTAATGGTTCTTCCTAGCTTTTGTAGTCTCCATGTGTTAAACCTGTGAAAAACTTCTACAAGAGCTACATGTTGATAAGCAATAGTTATGATAAAACAATAATAAGTATTTCAGCACATGAAATAATAAACATGAATTTCAGCAATGAAACAACAATTATAACAATAATGCACATTAGATAATCTCCATACAATAAAATAAGAACATACTCCATAATACCACAGATAAGAAAAAATAGACAACAAAAGAGTAAAATAAAATAAAACTTCTAACTACTAAACTAAACTAAGATAGTGCTTATGCTTATTCTTAGGTTTTCACACCTAAGGTGGCTCATAAGCAGGCCAAGTGGTTTACTAGAACAAATACCACCAAACTGTGAGGACATAGAACCAATTAAGCTCCCCCTCGAGGACCTCCACTAGGCCTAGGATTTTGTGGTCCAAGCCTAGGGTGACTTCGAGGGTTAGGGACAGGTTGGCTTGGTAATTCGCCTCTAGGCTTGTTGGCAACTAACTAAGTAATACCATGCATTTGTTGTTGCAAAGCCCTAATTTCTCCTTCAACATCAAAAGTTGTGGCTTGCTGCAACGACTGAGAAGGTTGCCTTACTAACGACTCTATATTTTTATGGATATTAGCCATTTGTCTCTCCAAGCTATCTAATCTAGAAGGTTCTTGAGATGGCTGACGAGCAGGTATACCAAAGCTTGGCTAATCTCTAGGAGTAGATGTAGAGGCATTAAAATTGTTGTCTCTCCAAGAGAAGTTAGGATGATGCCTCCAAGATGGGTTATACGTGGTGCCATAGTTCTCATTTTGTCCCTTATAAAGCATGGCATTGACATCTTCAATAGAATCGACACCACGAATTGTTGGACATACATCAATAGCATGACCAATCCCATTGCAACCTACACAAGTTGGCATTTGTGGCATTTCCTTAGCCTTTCCTTTCTCTTATAGTTCCTCAAATTTCTTCATAAAGGCATTAAGCTTAGCATCTACTATTGTGCCAACATCAACATTATGCATTCCTCTAGGCATTTGAGACATATCCTGCCCTGGGTCTCTAGAATGATCCCATTGGGTTGTTCTCTTAGCAAAATCACTTAAAAATTGCCATGCATCAATGCTATTCAATTTTAAGAATCCATTCTAGCAAGTGGACTCAAGCAAGGTCTTTGTTGCAACATCTACACTCTCATAAACAATACCTACTAGTTGTGCCTTGCTAATACCATGGTGGGGGCATTTCGTGAGCAAGTCACGAAATCTCTCAAAGTATCTCCAGAATGACTCACTAGGTTTCTGATGGCAAAACCAGATTTCTCTTTTCTTCTTAATGGTTAGGTGTGTAGGATAATACTTCTCTAAAAATAAAGAGCAGAACTTGCTCCAAGAGTCTATTGTGCCTGGCGCTAAAGAATAGAGTCATCTCTTAGCTACCTCCTTGAGAACAAAAGGAATATACCTTAGCTTAATAGCTTCAAGGGACATATGGGGTACCTTCATCATTTGAGACACCTCATTAAACTCTTTCAAAAAGTTATGGGCGTCTTCTCTCTCAATTGCATGAAAATTAGGCAATTGGCTAATAAAATGAGGCTTTAACTCAAATCTATCCCCTTCAAATTTGGGTAAGGCAATACAAGATGGTTCATCTACAAGTTTAGGGTATAGGATATCTCCTACAATAGGTTCAATCTCTGCCATTTGATCACCTACTTCCAAGTTCACACGTCTAATCAACCGGTTGTGAGAATCCCTAACCCAACCACGCATACACTAAAGTGCTGGAGATAATAGAAAATAATTAAAAGCTTACCAGAAATGATTTCATTGCAGACTACTCAAGCTAACCACGAACCTTCCTAATCTGGTCCTCCTAAAAAAAAGAAAACAAGTTAATTACTAAACTCAAAAGGAGAAATAAACTAAAAGAAAACAAACAAAACAAAGATAAAAGGAAAAGAAAAATAAAATCTGCTATTCCATTTATTTATACTAAGGTTCCTGCAAATTCTCCTCTCTAACTCTAAAATCAATACCAGTAGGTGTCTTCAAAATAGGCTTGAGCCTTTGTCCATTAACTTTGAAAATGGTGTGGTCTTTAGGATTCTTGATATCTATGGAACCATAGGGATATACCTTATGCACCACAAAAGGCCCAGCCCAACAATATCTTAACTTACCAGGATGAGTATGAAGCCTAGACATATACAACCAAACATCCTGTCTAGGGACAATTGATTTCTTACTTATCTTTTTATCATGAACAACTTTCATTTTCTCTTTCCCTAAGACAGTTCTTACATATGCTTCATCCCTCATCTCCTTTAATTTTACCAATTGAAACTTCCTAAGTGGGCAGGCTACTTCTAAATCCAAATTGAGTTTCTTTATAGCCCAAAAAGTTTTATGCTCCAATTCTACCGACAAGTGACAAGCTTTCCCATATACCATTCTATAGGGGGTCATTCCAAGGGTAGTCTTGTAAGCATTTCGGTACGCCCATAGTGCATCCACTAGCTTGTCTACCCAATCCCGTCTTGTGTGGTTAACCATCTTTTCCAAAATTGTCTTAATTTGTTTATTAGCACTCTCAACTTGACCACACATTTCGGGATGATAAGGGGTAGCAATTTTATGCACAATTCCATATTTTCTCATTAAAGCTTCAAAACTTCTATTGCAGAAATGCATGCCTCTATCACTTATAATAGCTCTAGGCATACCAAACCTTGATATAATATTATTTCTTACAAACTTCACAACTACCTTGTTATCATTAGTTCTGGTAGGGATAGCTTCAATCCACTTGGAAACATAATCAACTACCAACAACACATAATGATATCCTACTAAAATGGGCCCATGAAGTCAATCCCCTAGACATCAAATACTTCAACTTCAATAATGGGGTTGAGAGGCATCATGTTCCTCTTTGAAAATTTTCCCAATTGTTGACATTTGGCACAACTTATACAATACTGATGTGCATCCTTGAATAAAGTTGGTCAGTAAAATCCACACTGTAGCACCTTGGCAACAGTCTTCCTAGAGTCGAAATGTTCCCTACATGCTTGGTCATGGCAAAAGGAAAGAACACTCCTAACCTCATTGTTAGGGATGCAACGTCTCAAGATCAAGTCTAGGCATTGCTTAAACAAATAAGGATCATCTCAGTAAAAATACTTGACTCAAGACAAGAAGATCTTCCTATCCTGCCTTGTCCAATCATGTGGCATCGATCCCATGACTAAATAATTAACAATATCTGCAAACCATGGGACGGCATTAACCATTAAAACTTACTCATCAGGAAATGACTCTCCAACTTCTGAATTTGAGGGTACTAACTGCAGTCTAGATAAATGATCAGCTACAACATTTTCACATCCTTTCTTGTCTTTGATTTCAATATCAAATTCCTGCAGCAATAAAATCCATCTCATCAAACGTGATTTGGCATCCTTCTTTGCCAACAAATACTTTAATGCTGCATGATCTGTATAAACAATTACTTTGGCTCCAATCAAGTATGACCTAAATTTCTCCAAAGCAAATACAACAGCTAAAAGTTCTTTCTCAATGATTGCATAATTGAGCTGAGCTTCATTGAGGATTTTGCTAGCATAACAAATTACATATGGAAGCTTATCAATCTTTTGTCCCAATACTGCCCCTACCGCAAAATCAGAAGCATCACATATAACCTCAAAAGGATATGCCCAATTAGGAGATTGGACAATAGGGAATGATACAAGTTGATTCTTAATCTTATAAAATGCTTCCTTGCACTCTTGATTGAATAAAAATGGGACATCTTTTAACAAGTTCGTTAAGGGTCTAGCTATCTTGCTAAAATCTTTAATGAACCTCTTGTAAAATCCAACATGGCCTAGAAAGGATCTTATATCTTTAACTATTTTAGGCTCAAGTAGATTGGCAATTAATTCCACTTTTGCCTTATCCACTTCCAATCCTTTCTTAGAGACCACATGTCCCAACACAATTCCACTTTGGACTATGAAATGGCACTTTTCCCAATTTAAGACCAGCTTCTTCAATTTACATCTTTCTAGTACTAATCTTAAATTCTTTAAACATACATCAAATGAAGATCCAAAAACATAAAAATCATCCATGAAAATCTCAAGACAACTCTTAGTCATCTCATTAAAAATGCCCATCATGCACCTTTGAAAAGTTGCTAGCGCATTACAAAGTCCAAAAGGCATTCGCCTATATGCAAACGTTCCAAAAGGGCATGTGAAGGTTGTCTTCTCTTAGTCTTCAGGTGCCACAACAATCTGATTATAACCCGAGTATCCATCAAGAAAGCAATAATATTCTTGCCCTACTAATCTTTCTAACATTTGATCAATAAAGGGCAATGGAAAATGATCCTTCTTGGTGGCAGCATTGAGCTTCCGAAAATCAATACAAACATGCCAACCAGTTTGCTTCCTCACAGGAATGAGCTCGTTTTTATCATTTGCTTCTACCATCACTCCAGATTTCTTAGGGACAACCTGAATAGGATTGACCCAAGTACTATTAGAGATTGGGTAGATGATATCATTATCCACAAGTTTAATTATTTCCTTTTTAACTACCTCTCGTATGTTGGGGTTTAATCTCCTTTGAAACTCACAAGAGGGCACAACATTATCTTCCAAATAAATTCTATGTTGACAGATAACAGGACTTATACCCTTGATATCTGCCATAGTCCAACCAATGGCTTCTTTAAATTCCCTCAACAAATCTAACAAACTCAACTCTTGTTCTCTAGACAAGTCATTTGCAATAATCACTGGAAAGGTTTCATGTTCTCCTAAAAATCCATATTTCAAATTGTTAGGTAAAGGTTTCAACTCTAATGAAGGAGCTTCTAAAGTTGGGAGTTCATGTGGAGTATTGGTGGGGAGTTCCCAATCTTGGCTCTCCTCATCCTCTCCTCCAATGATCTCAACTTCATCATCTTTACGTCTCATTTCAGAGTTTGATTCATTTAAAACATTCAACATCTTTACCTATACAATCTCATCCATTCCATCCTCTTCATCTTCAAAAAATTGGAGCATTTGTGCACTCACTTCATCATCTTTATGCTCCTCAATTATTCCTCCTTTAGGATGGAAAACAGTCAACTCAATTCTCTTATCTCCATAGGATAACCTCATGTCACCTGACTTACAATTAATCACTGCCTCAGTAGTGGCCAAAAATGGTCTACCCAAAATAAGAGAAATAAAATCAGACTTATGTAGAGAATTACAGGTTTCTAAAACTAAAAAATCTACAGGGTAAATACAATCTCTAATCCTAATTAAGACACCCTCGATCTTCCCTCGAGGGTATCTCAAAGACCTATCAGCTAACTGTACAATGGTTTTGGTGTTCACCAAGCCCTCTAATCCTTGGGATTCAAAAACACTACTAGGCATGACATTAATTCCAGCTCCCAAATCTATGAGAGCTTTATCTAATGTTTTATCCCCAATAATACAAGAAATCAAAGGAGTACCTAGATCATCTAACTTAAAAGGAAGGTAGTTGGTAAAAGGAGAACTAGCTTTTTGAGCCAGAAAGGCTCTCTTAATGACTTTCTTGGTTCTCTTCTTAGTGCACCACCTCTTAAGAAATTTAGCACAGTTAGGCATTTGTTTTAATAAATCAAGGAGAGGTATATTAACTTGCACTTGTTTAAAAATTCTTTCAATGTCTTCATTTTTTATATTTTCATTTGATTTTAACCTATCAGGATAAGGTGCTAGAGCTATGGGTTGAGTAGGTTCTAAATGATTTTCTTTAGATTCTAAATCTACTCCCTCTCCATCTAAGTTACTATGTTGATTTTCAATATCCTCATTTTCCTTATTTTCTTCTTGTCTAATTATTTCATTTTCTTCTCTTATGGGTGGGGTCTTATGAGTGACATTACCTAATCTAAGTGTTACATAAGCATCTACTAAGTCACTTTCTTCACTTAAATTTTTCCCACTATTTTCATTATTTTCTTCAATTATTACAAAATTTTCTAAATTATCCTCTTGTTCTCTTTCTATATTAATTTGAAATTAGTGCTCTACCTCTTCACTAGGTTGGGTTGAAGACTCCTCTAATCCTATAGATGGATTTATCTCATAACCTCCTTCATCTACCATCCTAGGTAGATCTTCAATTTGTTTTCCTAAGGCTTGCACCTCACTCATAATTCTAAATTCTTTTTCCTCAATTGGTTGTTCATAAATAGTTGGTTGAGTATAATAATTTTGACATTCATTTTCTTCATGATAGTAATTAATTGAATTAATGGCTTTTACTATTTCATCTTCAAGGTTTTGTAGACATTCTTCTTCATTATGTCCTAACATTAAACATTTATTACATTGTTTAACATTTTCTAATGGTTGAGGTGGATAATAATAAAAATTGCAATTGGTTGTGGTATGCCCTTCTACATGACATAAGTCACAATAAGGAGAACATTCATCCCCAAAGGCATAGAAATTAATCTCCATAATTACCTCCTTTGAAGATGCACAACCAAAACACTTAAAAGGCTCAAGTCTAATCCAAAAAAAATTAAAACCTAGATTATACTGTGCCAATTCCCAGGCAATGGCGCCAAAAACTTGTTTGGATTTTTTTTAGAAGTTTTAAAATTTATAAACCACAAGTGCACAGCGTCCAATGAAGTACGTCGGCAAGTATAGGTCGAACCACAAGGAAATGGGGATAATCTAGGATTCTAATTACAAGAATATGGCAAGCAAAACTTTCCAAATATAGACTAGACTACAAAAAAGGTAAGTCCACGGATTTTTAATTTATCGACCAATCAACATATTAGACTGAAAATTTAATCTCAATCAGATCTATTAATTTGGACTTTAGATAAAAATTTTCACACTTAAAAATGCACGAATGTTATGACTGAAAATTCAGACATTGAGAATGATGCATAAAATTGGAAACTTTTGTGTGTTAACAATAGTATCTTAAAAACCTTATAAATCCTGAATTACTCAACCAAAAATTCCAAAATCAAATTCGTTGCAAAATATACAGGATTTAGATATTAATGAAATATTTATTCGAATTTTTACGTGATCTGATTTCTGAGAAAAATGCATTACAATCACAACAAAAGAGTCTCAAACCGAATTCTATGCTCGATACAGTTATAGCTTCAAAATGGCATCAAATCTTTTCAGATTGCTATGAAATTTTAGAGAATCGTAGAAGACTTATAATAGCACGATTATAAATTTTTTCAGAGTCTTCAGTTAAACAGAAATGTTCCAGAACACATATGAATTCTCAGAATAAAAACAGATCAACAAAACTGCAAATCTGCAAACAACATGCACAACCTTCAATGAATTCTATGTTGTTTCTTGCATAACAGAATGTAATATCCAGATTTCAACATCAACAAATAACAATATATGAATATATATCAATAACAGCACCTGTTTTTATGATTTTCAGATGAAAATAACAAAGATTCACAGATTCAAAAAGGAACATACAAATAAAAACAAATCTATTTTCTACTTCTACCCTATTATAATGAAAACTAAGAACATAAATAACTACCCACGTGAAACATAATAAAATGTGATACATCTGAAGTCAAAGAAGAGGGGAAAGTGGAGAAACGATTTGTGGAATCTCACAAATGAAGAAGAGAACCCTTGCGAAGGTAGACGTCCCTCCTCCAAGATGTGGAATGAAGGCTTTCATGTTGGAGATGACTTGTGGGATGAAGATGATGAGATCTGAGTTGAAGAGAGGTGGTGGAATGACCAGCATTCTCCTTCCTTGCTTCAAGGCATGGAGCTCCAAGAGGAGGTGACGGTTGGTGGTGTTGGAGGTGGAAAACAAAAAGATCCCAAGAGAAGAGCCCTAGACGTGCATCACTCTCTTTTATAAGGAGAGTTTCTAAGTTTGGAGATCCATCTTTGATTCAACGATTGGGATTAAATCCCACTTGATTTTCTTCCTCCAATCTTCAATTTCCATGATCTTCTATTGAATTATAAACTTTTCACAACAATAAATACATCAAAGTATCAAGTCATCCATAAAATTCATAAATGATGCATGTTTGAAATAATTTCCTACTTTTAACTATATAAAATGGGGATTGGTTCTTATTGGTTAAATAATGAAATAAATGCATAATATGACTTTAATAAATCTCATGTAAATCTATTTAACCAATAAGATCTTATAAAAATATGCAACATTTTAATCCAGACAATGATGTACTTAACGACATTAGAAATGATATTAGGCATCTAGGAGATAAAATCTGTAATGCTATAAGTGATATACTTTAGAGGAATAGATAACTGCTTGTTTGCTAGTATCTGAATACAAAATGTAATGTTTGTATTCATTGTTTGATTCATTGAACAATACATTTTTCTGTAAATGTTTACCATTCTTATTATTGTTTACAGAACACATTGTTGTAAATATATCTCTTACTATATATTCTGTGTAGTTATCTTTTTGATTAATGACAAAAAGGGGGAGAAATGTTATAAAAAAGATGATTATGGTTTTAATTGTATATAGTATAAAGGGAGATGATATTTATGGTTATTGTAATCTGATAGATGATAATGTAATCTGAAAGCTAGAGAAATGATACTTATATAACTATTGACATTTGGAAGTTTTATTTCTAAGAGATGAAATTTACACAAACAATAGAAATAAGCTTAAGTGAACTTAAGTCAACAAACTTGTTTGTTGAATTAAAAGTTAACCCAACAAAGGTGCTTTGTTGAGTTAAATATATTTCATAGTTGATTTAATATGATTTTGTCATCATCAAAAAGGGGGAGATTATTGAGTATTTTGTTTTGATGATGTGTGCTGAATGAAAAATAATCATATTTGCTCAATTACTATTGCTTGTGAAAGGAAATTAAAGTATATCAATTAGTACAGAAAAAGCTTACTGATATAAATACTTGTCTGTATTGGATTTGAAATTATACGAAGTTAATAACTAGTCATTTCATTGCATTAATTTCTCATTTAACTAAATGTTAAGTTAACGTGTGTTTCTACTAAAAAGCATGATATGTTTAAAAGTTATATTTTATGTATCATGAACAGTGCACGTTTAGACAACTCGTTAAGTTAGAGTTTTATTTGTATAGAGATCACATAAGAACTCGTTAAGTTAGAGACTTAAAAGTTAAAATAGGTCACGTGAGAACTCGTTGAGTTAGTGAGTAAAAGAAGAGACGAACTCGTTAAGTTAGTGTTGTACACGTGGTGAAATTATAAGTTACAAATGTTATATTTTATCACATGAGGTGCACATGTTTAACTCGTTAAGTTAACATAACTAAACGCGTTGAGTTGCTATATTGAACACTAAGGCAACGCGTTAGGTTAGCATTATAAACTTAAGTTGTTATTTTTGCACGTGGTAAAATTCTTATTATAAAAACATTTGTTTATTATTGGTTCATTGAGTTACCTTAACACCATGGAGATAGTTTGTTGAGTTAGCTACAATACTTGTCACATGAGTTGGCACATGAGGAACTCGTTAAGTTAGAAACGTTAAGTTATATATATACTTGTGTTACTCGTTTAGTTAACATTAAAGTAACGACTTCTTATTATACTTGATGAAAAATTTTGGAAGAGAAAGTTTATTTTGCAAGAAAATTTTCAGAGATCCAAGATTGATAATTAAAGAAAATTCAAAATGTAAACATGGGTCAGAACGTGTGTATTGCGATGAAGGAAAAAGAAAAGACGTGAAGAAGTGGAAAACTGGTAGTGATTAAACATGGAGGATATGCATGAAATGAAGATACAGTATAAAAGGCATAGAATTCTTATTGATCAACTATCCCTGCACACCAAAAGAAAAATCTTTTTAGGGATCAAAAATACCTTTTCAGGGAAAAGCTCTCAGGTGGAAGAAAGTTTAGTGAAGCAGAAAAAGGTAAGATATATGTCACTGAAGATTTGAAGTATCAGATGGAAGAAAATTCAGTGAAGCAGAAAAGGTCAGATTTACATCACTGAAGATTTAAAGTATCAGAAGAAAGTAAATTCGGTGAAGCATAAAAAGACAAGATATTTGTCACTGAAGAATTGCTGAAGAAGAAAGAGAAGAAGAAGAAGAAAGATCTCAAACAAGGAGAAATGTTTTAAATTCCAAAAATTAGTTTTCTCTATTTGTAGTTATGAAATTGTATAGATGAAACATGGTATCGATATATAATTGCATCTACAATTTCTTAGGAGAATTGAATTGTATATTGTAATTGAAACCTTAAATAAAAATGATTTTATGAAAATAGTGTCTCGACTTGTTTTTGAGTTTTAAAGTTTCAATTATACTCGAAAATATTGAAAAACACAATTCAACCTCCTCTTGTGTAGCAATACGATCCTACGTTGTTTGTTTACTTCTAAAAGTAATCATTGATAAAGGCATCAAAATCATGATACATCTTTAATTTTGGGAAGACAATTCTTAGCAACATCAGGGGTTGTTATAAATTGTAAAACTGGAGTAATGAAGTTAGCATATGGTAATGAGGATACTCAATTAAACATTTTCAAACCAGAAAAGTTTGAGGAGTTAGAAATGTCCTTACATACTATAGACTTTTTAGAGGATGAAAGAGATATGCTAAATGATTTGATTCAAGAAGAATTAAATAGGCAATTAAATTCTAAAAATTTAGGAGAAAGTGAAAGCATAAACGTAGAAGGAGATCAAGAAGAAATTAATATAGAAAATGAAAATGTTCAATTAGGAGCTTTAGCTTTTGATGGGCAACATTTAGATTTAAAACCTTTGCCTCCTGAATTAACCTATATATTTCTGGAAGAAAAACGAACATGCCCAATCATTATTGCTTTAGATTTAAAAGATGATCAAATTTCTAAATTAAAAGATGCAATAAAGAAGCAATAGGATGGACTATGACTGATATAAATGGGTTAAGTGCAACTTTATGCTGTCACCATATATATTTACAAGAGAATGCTAAACCTGTTAGAATTCTTGAGTGGAGATTAAATCCAAACCTTAAAGAAGTAGTTAGGAAGGAAATAGTGAAATGGTTAGATAATGACATAATTTATCTAATTTCTGATAGCTCATGGGTTAGTCCAATCCATGTAGTTCCCAAGAAATCAGGATTAACAGTTATTAGGAATGAAAGTCAGGACTTGATATCTACTAGAATTCAATCAGGTTGGAGAGTGTGTATAGACTATAGAAAGCTGAATGTTGTGACTAGGAAAGATCATTTTCCCTTACCTTTTATAGATCAAATGCTAGAGAAATTAGCAGGGCAAGAATATTTTTGTTTCCTAGACGAGTATTCAGGATATAACCAAGTTCCAGTAGCAATAGAGGATCAAGAGAAAACAACTTTCACTTGTCCTAATGGAACTTATGCTTTTGAGAGAATGTCATTCGGATTATGCAATGCACTAGCCACCTTTCAAAGGTGTATGTAGGGCATATTCACTAGAATGAATGAAGATTTTTTAGAAATATTTATGGATGATTTTACTATTTATGGAACTTCATATGAAGTGTGCCTAAACAATTTAGACCAACTATTAAAACGCTGTGTGGAAAAAAGTCTGGTTCTAAATTGGGAAAAATGTCATTTCATGGTTAAATAGGAATAGTCTTGAGACATGTTGTTTCAAAGAAAGGGTTGGAAGTTGGTAAAGCTAAATTAGAAGTAATTTCTAATCTGCTAGAACCTAAATTAGTAAAAGGTATTAGATCATTTCTAGGACATGCTAGATTTTATAGAAGATTTATTAAAGATTTTAGCAAAATAGCTAGACCTTTAACTAATCTACTAAAAGATGTCCCATTTAACTTTGATAAAAATTGCAAAGAAGCATTTTTCAAGCTTAAAACTAGCTTAATTTCAACTCCTATAATACAAGCACCTGATTGGAGCCATCCATTTGAATTAATGTGTGATGTATTTAATTTTGTTGTAGGAGCAGTGTTGGAACAGAAGATAGAAAAATCTCCTAAAGTAATTCATTATACAAGCAAAACTTTAAATGATGCTCAAGTTAATAATACAACTATTGAAAAAGAACTATTAGCTGTTGTGTTTGCCTTAGAAAAGTTTAGATCATATCTGATTGGAGCTAAAGTGATAGTATACATAGATCATTCAGCTTAAAACACCTAATAGCAAAGAAAGAGACTAAGCCTAGATTGATCCGATGGATATTATTATTACAAGAATTTGATCTAAAAATTAAAGATAAAAAAGGTTGTGAGAATGTAGTAGCAGATCATTTATCAAGATTACAAATAGAAAAATCAAATATTGAAATTAAGGATAATTTTCCTATTGAACAATTAATGACCATCAACACAATGCCTTGGTATGTAGGCATAGTTAATTACTTGGTTACTAGTTTAGCACCTAAGGATTGGAATAGACAAGATAAGAAATTTTTCTTTTCAAGAGTAAAATATTACTATTGGGAAGACCCATACTTATTTAAGAAATGTCCTTATCTGGTTTTAAGTAGGTGTATTCCAGAAATTGAATATTAGAGCATATTATCGTTTTGCCATGACCAAGCATATGGAGGGCATTTTGGTTTAGGGAAAACTATTGCCAAAAGTCTGCAATGTGGTTTTTATTGGCCAACACTATACAAAGATGCTCATAAATATTGCTTAAGTTGTTTAAGATGTCAACAAATAGGAAGAATATCAAAGAGGAATATGATGCCACTTAATCCTATTGTTGAGGTTGAAATCTTTGATGTGTGGGGAATAGATTTTATGGGTCCATTTCCTATGTCTAATCAATTTAATTATATATTATTAGTGGTGGATTATTTATCAAAATGGATAGAAGCTATTCCTACAAAAACTAATGACAACAAAGTGGTAATACATTTTATAAGAACTAAAATAATTACCAAATTTGGAATACCTAAAGCTATTATTAGTGATAGAGGAACTCATTTTTGTAATAGAAGTTTTGAAGCCTTAATGAAGAAATATAGAGTAAACCACAAAATTGCAACATCATATCATCCACAAACAAGGGAATAAGTAGAAAGTGCAAACAAACAAATTAAGTTAATCTTAGAAAAAGTAGTAAATCCTACTAGAAAATATTGGGCTAATAGATTAATAGATGCACTTTGGGCTTATAGAACTGCTTATAAGACAAGCTTAGGTATGTCACCTTTTAGGCTAGTATATGGAAAAAGTTGTCTTTTACCAGTTGAAATAGAACATAAAGCTTATTGGGCATTAAAAACTCTAAACACTAATTTAAATCAAGCTACTGAAAATAAGAAAATGCAATTGATTGAACTAGAAGAATTTAGGAATGACACTTATTCGAAGACTGTAAGAGAAAAAGAGAAAATGAAGTTCTAGCATGACAAGAAAATTATTCGAAAAACCTTTGAAATAGGACAAGAAGTATATCTTTACATGACTAGACTCCATAACCATCTAGGAAAATTAAGATCTAGATGGGTAGGACCTTATATAATTCGAAATATTTATTCCTATGGGGCTATTGAAATTGAAAATCCTAAAAATCAGATTATATTTAAAGTAAATGGACAAAGACTTAGACCTATTTTAAAAATGCCAAAAAGTTCCTTTGGAATTATAGAAGTAAGAGTAGAGGACTACTCGAGCTTTACTTAGTAAGAAATTATCTAAGTGTTTGCTTTATTAAAACAAAAAAAATTAAAAAAAACCTTATTTAAACATAGTCACAGTTCAACCAAAAGAAATTATCAATTTTACTGAAACATATATTAAAAGAAAAAAATCGTTGCAGTACAATCGACAAGATCCATCGGTCTAACCGAAACATAAAAAAAAAAAAAATCTATATATTATATTAAGTAAAAATGTCGATTTTATCGAAGCATAGTTTCAATTCAACCGGTAAGAAAAAAAGAGAGTAATTAATTTCAGTTCAATCGAGGAATATAACGGTTTGATCGAATATTCTAAAGTATTGAAAAATTAAGAGTCAATTAGACCAGAAATTCTTCGGTCTTGACCAAAGTAAATATTATTAATATAAGTATTTTTATTAGATATAACTTCACGGGAAGTCTGTTGAGTTACACTTAACTCAACGAACTTACTCCATTGAGTCTAGGATAAGTTAACAAGCTTAAGTAAACTATAACTCAATGGAGTATTGTAGTTAAGTCCACGAACTACATTGTAATTCCATAGAGAGGTAAGTGAGAGAGTGAGAGTTTGCGTAGGAAAATGACCTGGTTACCTACATAAACTTAGGGCTTATTTATACTAAAACTTAGGATTTGGGGGCATTATTCGCAGAATCGTTTAGAACTTAAAACAGTAGATATCAGAGCGATTTTGTTCCATTTCGTTACTCCACGATAACAAAGATGACACCAAAGTTCTGGGAGGAAGTAGTTGACAGGTCATAATTTCTTAAAGAATTGGAAGAATGGCACACGAGGTAGAAGATCAGAAATACGAGGAAAAAAGAGCTACAAAAGGTAGAATCTGACATTTTCTACTAGAGGAAAGTGTTAGTGGATTTAGGCATAAAAATACCTTAGATTATGGAAACAAGAATCAGAGTAGCTACAGAAGTTGCTGTAAATAGAGAAAGACGAATTAGGCCAAATAATGAAGTTGCCCTAGAATTGATCCAACGTAAGTCTCGACTCTGGTTCAAAAGACACATAGGTAGACGTGCTTAGTGGGCAATCTGGGAGCAACAAAGGAAAGGAAATGAAGAACAGGCCACTGAAGAACAACAAGAAGGGCCAACTACTGAAAGACCTATCCCTGAAGAACAGCAGCTAGGACCTTCAGTTCAATCAATAGAACCACTATCACGAATAGCATTTGTTTGGCTGAGAACTAAAGAAGAAGATAAAGAGTTTGCTAGCTTGGTCAAAATAGCAAAAAACCAAGGAGATAGTGAAGAAATGGCTATAGCCAAGACACATATTTTGTATGATGCCATAAAGAAAAGTTGAAGGGCCAATACAAAATTAAAGTTGAACAACATTAGGAAGTAGCTAGAGCAAGTGCCGCAAGAGAAGCTAAAGCTGGTCCTTCGAGACCAGTAATTATAGAAAAAGTTAAATAGGAAGAGCTAGTACCTGTGGCTCGAAGGCCTGCAGAGCCTATTTGAGTAGATTTAATCTCAAAAGAAGAAGAAGAAGACTAGGCACAATTAATTAGAAGAAGAAAAGGAAAAGAGATAGTGCCTGAACATCAAGAAGAGATTAAACCTGAGCCTGCAATATCAATAGGACCTATATAGCCAATTTTTGTAAACCTGCTATCCAATTCTGAGGAGGAGTAGGAGCAGCAACAGCAAGAGCAAAGAAGATAAGGAAAATAGGCTAAAATTAATCTACAGCTTGTACAAACAAAAGAAACAGAAATTAGGGTAGAAGCTGATTTGCCCGTGACCCCATCCCAATCTACCATTGGATCAGAAAGAACAATGACAATGTAGATTGGTAGTCAAGAGGAAGAAGAAAGAGTAGAAGCTGAACAAGTACTCATTGAATAAGAAAGGAATGACTCGACAAATTCCACTAAAGAGGGAGAAACTCTTCAACAAATTTTTGAAAAAATTCAAGATAGAGTGGAGAGTTCTGTCAGCTCTCCACCACAGATAGAAGCAGAAGCAAAAATGTAGAAATCTCCAAAGCATTCCTAGCCAATTCAAGTTTAGCACATGGAAGAGGAAATTCAAGAACAAACCCCTCTAGAGCAACAAATTCAAATTCCTGATCCAGCTGAAGCTACCATTCTAAATGAAGTACACTTTTGGAGTTAGGAAGCTTATAATAAATATCAAGAGATTAGGGGTTATGATATTATTTATAGTAGACTAGTAAACTAGGACGGTATGTAGGAAATTAAGGATTTATTTGAGTTCCAATGTCTACTGCAATTTATTTCTCAATAAAGAGGGCATGCAGTGTATGAGAATCTAGTGTCCTGCTTCTATGCAAATTTGAGAGAAGAAGAAAGTGGATTAATTTCCAACGTGGAGCAAGTTGATGTACAGATAACCCTAGAGCTTCTCCACAACATTTTAGGACTGAAGAATGAAGGAATAGAAATTCTGGAAAGCACAACTACAGTCGAAGAGCTATTTCAGTGAAAGATAAAATCAAGAGCTATTTCAGTGAAGGAATATAGAAATTGCGACGCTGCAGCTACTAAAGTATCTATACCTTCTGGAGACATTATTGGAGTTGTAGAGAGGATAAATCAATTAGAGCAACAATTAAAAAAACTCTAGAAGGAAGTAGATGAACTTAAGAAGAAAGATTAAATTGTATTGTTCATCTACATATACTTATATTTGTATTGAAAATATCTGACTGAATGTAAATGTAAATTATTCATATAAATGAATGAATGTTTTTTAGATGTTTTTACATTCGTGTTTGAGAATCAATTGTTAGAACCCGAGTATTTTGATAATGCAAAACCTATGTGAGGAAACATATTGTATTTCACAGTTAAGTCTATACTGCTTTAGTTCAGAAGGCTGTTAGAACAATTTCCAAGCAGACGAATAGATTGAGAAGGTTCCAGATGATAATACTTTCAAGTTACAGTAAAATCAGACAGTTACAGGTTCAAGCATCCGAAGAATAAAACAACAGCAAGACTACTGGACAGTTAGAAGGATAACTATCCGAATTTTACAAAGCCTTCGGAGAGTTATTATATCAGACAGTTAAGTTGGTTGAATGATCAAAGAGTTATGGAGTTAACTATTCGAAAGAAAAAGGAAAATCGAAAAGTTAGAAAGGCTAACTATCCGAAACTTAAGTCATTCAATAAATCACATGTAGAAATATAGAACGGAAGCTTAAAGGACTTGTCGGAGAGTTAGATAACTATCCGAGTTTTCTTTTTAGAGAGTTAGATAACTATTCGAGTTTTTCGGTAAGTTACAAGCATAACTTTCCAGAACTTAAGTCATTTTATTATGCACGTGCAAAATGGAGATGTTGGCAGCTGAAAGCTTAAAAGGGAAAAATCGAAGAGTTAGATAACTATCCGAAATTTCAAAAAGAGTTTCGGTAAGTTACAGTTTAACTATCCGAAACTTAAGTTATTGAAATTGCCATGTGTAGAATTCCAGAAAGAAGATCATTTAAGTTTTCGGAGAGTTAGAAAGATAACTATCCAAAATCTCAAGAGTATTTCGGTGAGTTATGGTTTAACTATCCAAAACTTAAGTTAGTGATTTTCCCACGTGTAGAATTCCAAACAGATGTTCAGATGGGTTTTTCGAAGAGTTAGAAAGATAACTATCTGAAATCTCAAGAGAATTTTGGTGAGTTATGGCTTAACTATCCAAAACTTAAGTTATATTTTTATGCACATGCAGTTTTGAAGGAACAACTGTCGGAGGCTTAAATGAATGTTCAGTAAGTTACAGTAGTTAACTATCTAAAAATCAGGAGCTTTTTCGGTAAGTTAAATACAGTACTTCGAACACTTAACTTTACACGTAAGCAACTTAAAATCCTCACGTGACTTAGAGAATAGAACATGAGTGATGAATCAGCAAGTTATGGATGCTTTTTGGTAAATTATTTTTATAATCATCCGAAAGCCTGAGATTTTTGGAAGGTTATTTACTGAATATCAGACAGAACAGTAACTTACCATATTTAGGTCTGATTATTTACTAAGTACAGTAGAATACATCCGTTGAAAGAAAAATATGATCGTTATACCTTTAGCATATATATGAGGAGTTTAAGAGAAGAGCATACACACAACAGATATAATTCATACAGTGAGCTACACCCCAATTTCAAATACACTCAAGTCTGTAAACAGTGAAGCATACTCTAAAGACATACTGTAGAAAAAGCTCTCTATGCCATAACTCTGATTGAAAGATTCAAGCATTTGGTTCGTGGCTTCAACCTGAAAGCTACATTCATTTGTTGGTTTGAGTTTTGACCTAAAAACTCTAGAGGTTGGTTTACTGAAGTTTATACCTGAAAACTTCTGTATTGTTGAAACACTTAGTGAAGCCCAAGTGAATCTTGGGGGTGGACTAGCCAAGTTGGTGAACCATCTAAAACTTTTTGTGTGTTATCTTTCTTTACTACTTTGCATTCGTTTAAATTCATCTCATTTCACTTCTATCTGAATCATTTGTTTCAACAATCAAAAGAACTTAAAAATTACACACTTTCACCATTCACCCCCCCTCTAGTGAGTCTACCGATCCTAACATAAATGATATAATTGATGAACTATCTTGAATATTATATGACTGTTTAAACAATGTGCAAGTCTGTTTAAAAGATTTACAAATTTTCTGAATGACATGATTAAATGCATGATAATTAGTTAATGTTGAACATATCTGCATGCTGAAAAGTAAAATGTAAATTCTACACAACAGGAAATGAACTGCAAGTTAAATATGCATATAATGTTCATATCTAAATGAGTTTAAATTAGAATACTACATTAATGACATGTATTTAACTTTATTTAAGTTGACAAAATGCAGGAGAGAAAATTATACAGAAGTTAATACTAGGAGTAAGTTTTAGAAAATTTGCTAAGTGTTAACTCAATAAAGTAAGTTCGTTGATACCTTAACTCCACGAGGTCAATAATAGAATATAAGGTCATTCCGTTGAGTTAACTGTAACTCAACAAAGTTTGTTCATGGAGTTAGCAAATAGTAACCTAAGCTAGTCTATTGAGTTAACTATAACTCAACGAGGTTAGTTCGTGGATTAAGCTAAACAGTTATTCTTTTAGCCACAAACGAAACTTCGTGGGTTTAGCAGTTACTAAAATTTGAAATTAGAAGTGGAACACGTATCCATAAAAACAAGAACCATACTGCACGTTACAAGAAACATTCTTGCAATGAGATTCATTTGCTTTATGGACATGCATTATAAATATAGAATAAAATGTTATTTACTAGTTAACAACACTTTTGAAAGGAAAGAAAATTCATTGGGGAACTGGAAGGAGAAGCAGCTAATTCAACTTCATCCTGTTAGGACCTGAGTATTTTGATAATGCAAAAACCTATGTGAGGAAACATATTGTATTTCATAGATAAGTTAGTGCAGCAAAAGATCAGAAGGTAGACAAACAAGTTGTAGTTAATTCCAGAATGTGCTCTTATAAAACTATAGAAAATCGGATAGTTCTAGGCTTATGTATCCAAAAGAAAGTTAATCTTCAGTGAGTTACAGACTTAAGTATCCGTAGAGTTAATTTAAAGCAACAGCAATACTATCGAATAGTTAGAAGAATAACTATCCAAAATCATAAAGCCTTCGGAGAGTTGTGAAAGGCAATGGGTTGAATGATTGGAAAGTTAAGGAGTTAACTATCCGAAAGCTCAAGGAAAATCAAAAAGTTAGAAAGGCTAACTATCCGAAACTTAAGTCATTCAATTAACCACGTGTAGAAATCCAAAATAGAAGCTTAAAAGACCTTTCGAAGAGTTAGAAAGATAACTATCCAAAATTTGAAGGATTTTGGTGAGTTACATGTATAACTATCTGGAACTTAAGTTATCTTATTACGCACATGCAGAATTAAAGAGATAGCAGTCGGAAGCTTAAAAGAAAAATCGAAGAGTTACTATAGTTAACTATTCAGAAGTCAAGAGTTTTTCGGTAAGTTAAAACTACAAGTCTCCGATCACTTGACACCTCACCTAAGCAACTTAAAATCCTCACGTGACACAGACAACAAGATGTAAGTAAAGGTTCGGTAAGTTATAGACGCTCTTCGGTGAGTTATTCATATAACCATCTGAACATCAGACAGAACGGTAACTTACCATATTTAGGTCTGTGAATACGCTTTTATGTGTTGTTAAATTAAATAGCAAAAGCGCAAATTTTACATTTGTGATGCGTGTGTCTTCTATCAAGTATATGTATGTGTCTTTGTATATGGTTGTATTTCTTTGATAATTTGTATAGGGGCAAACTTGTCTTTTGTGTATCACCAACCGTTGCCCCTATATATGTAAGGGGTCATCCACGTCTAAGGGATGCCACGCCAAACCATCCCTTGATTTTGTTCTCCCCCTTCTTTGTACCAGCAACCATACAGCAAGGAATCACGATAGATTGATCACCCGTGGACATACCCGTGTTGGGGAACCACATAAATTTGTTGTTCTTCGAATTCTCCACTCACAATCCTCTCTTCTACGTAGATCTCTTCTCCACGCCACCCCTAGATGCTCCACGTTTGTTTGATCTTTCTGCACAACAACTGGTATCAGAGCCAGGTTGGACATCTCCGGGTTTGCATCTGAAGTTTCGAAGAGTTTCATCAAGGTTCAAGCCATTTCCGCAAGGGATCTCTCCATTGTTGTAACTACCGTCGTCGTCGGTCCCAGTCTGCATACTTCGACGCCAAGTGGTGCGCCTTCCTCGTCCGTACTCCTTTGCATATCAAATTTTGAGGACGTGTGGTAAGCTTCCAGAAATTTCTTCCTTTAAAATTTCGAAGAGATTAATCAATTTTCAAGCCATTTCCGCAACTACCGTCGTCGCCGGTGCCAGTCTGCACACTTCGACGCCAAGTTGTGCGCCTTCCTCATTCGTGCTCCATTGCATCTCAAATTTTGAGTATATGTAGTAAGCTTTCTGAAATTCCTTCCTTTAAAATTTCGTAGTCAGAAGTTCCGTATTAAAAGAGATACAGCAGGAGGCGTCTGGCTAGGGCACAGCAGTTTTCTAGACGAGTGACTCTTTGATTGTCGGATTTTGGGCATTTTGTGATTGTGGTTTTGTGCTTGGTTTGTGCAAGTATTTGCTACTGTTTTGTGATAAATAGTGTGCTTGGCTTGTGGCTGATTGCATTTCATTGAAATCAGTAGTTTCAGTAGCATATTGTTGTTGAGATATTGCTTGCTATTGTATACCTTGCCGCAGAATTGTGTTTGTTGAAATCACATTGTATCTCGTGTGTATTGCTGGTTGTTTGTTGTTTTGAAAACATGAATACTTCGGGGTTCAAGATAGAAAAGTTTGATGGTAAGAATAGCTTCACCTTATGGCAAATTAAGATGAAAGCACTTCTAAAGCAACAAGGTATTTACGCTCCTTTAAATAAGGAAACTACTCTGAACAGAAATTCACCAGAGTTTGAATTGCAGGAGGAGAAAGCTCACTCCACCATCTTGTTGTGTTTGTCTGATGAAGTTATAATAGAAGTTGCTGATGAATCTACCTCGTTAGGCATTTGACAGAAACTTGATTCATTGTATATGACTAAGTCTTTAACAAACAAATTGTTGTTAAAGCAGAGACTGTTCTCTTTAAAGATGATAGAAGGTGTACCTCTTAAGCAGCATTTAGATCAGCTAAATGCTATTCTGATGGAACTTAAGAATATTGGAGTAATCATAGAAGATGAAGATACAGCTCTTATCTTGCTTTGTTCACTCCCATTGAGTTATGAAAACTTTGTTCAGTCTTGTGTAGTTGGAAGAGATTCAATTACACTGGAAGAAGTAAGGTCCAACCTTCATTCTAGGGAGCTCAGGTACATGGTGCATGGTAGAAACAAGGCAAGTGGTGTTGGCCTCTCAGCTTAGCAACAAGAGAACAGGGGAAGAAGCCAGAGACAAGGTGGAGGGAATAATAGAAGTAGAAGCAAGTCGAAGGGCAAGTACTCTAGGGATACTTGCCATTACTGTAAGGAGAAAGGACACTGGAAATCACATTGTCCCAAACTTATGAACAAAGGAAAGGCTGCTGTGGCAGAAACCAATTCTATGTCAAGTGATGACTTTTCTCTTACAGTTTGTTGCAGTGCCTATTCTCATGATCAGTGGATTATGGACTTAGGAGCTTCACATCATATGACTCCTACTAGGGAGTATTTTGACACCTACGAGCAGGTGGAGGGTGGTCAAGTGACTTTTGTCAATGATGATGTGTGTTCTAGAGTTGGTGTGGGCACTATAAAATTTAAACAACATGATGGCACAGTTAGAATTCTGGAGGACGTTTGGCACATCCCAAAGCTTGGAAAAAGTTTGATCTCACTGATGGCCCTTGATGCTAAGGGTTATAGATATACAGGTGGTGAGGGGAAGATCAGCATACTGAAAGGCTCATTAGTTGTTATGAAGGGAACCAAATCTGGTCCCTTATACATTTTGTAGGGCACTCTAATTGTTGGCGCAGCAACATCAGCTATATCTAGTCAGTAGGATTTTTCTATCATGTGGCACTCAAGGATGGGTCATTTGGGGCAGAAAGGAATGCAGAAACTGAGTAGTTTGGGCAAGTTTGATGGGCACAAGGTTGCTTGTATTGACATGTACAAGCATTGTGTCTTTGGCAAACAGAAAAGAGTGTTATTTGCACGCAATCAGCATAGCTCCAAGGGAGTTCTTGATTATATTCATGTTGATTGTTGGGGGCCTTCACGTCAGCCTTCTATTGCAGATTCCAGATATTTTCTTTCTATCATTGACAATCATTCAAGGATGAATTGGGTTTTCTTTTTGACACACAAAAGTGAAGCTTTTTCTTGCTTCAAGCATTGGAAGAAGCAGGTAGAAAACCAAACAGATAGAAAGGTAAAATATCTTAGAACTGATAACAGTCTTGAGTTTTGTTCTCAAGAATTTGATAACTTTTGTAAAGATGAAGGCATTACATGGCATAACACTATCAGGTACACCCCTCAGCAAAATAGAGTGGCTGAAAGATTGAACAGAACACTCCTAGAAAAGGCACGTTGTATGCTGTCTCTTGCAGGTTTGAGCAAGAAGTTTTGGGTAGAGGCTATTAACTTAGCTTCCTATCTGATGAACAGGTCCCCTTCTAGTGCCTTAGATGGGAAGATACCTCTTGAGGTATGGTTGAAAAGATTTGCTAGTTATTCAAAGTTCAGAATTTTTGGGTGTCCAACTTACTATTATGTGAACAATTGCAAGCTGGAACCACGTGCCAAGAAAGGCATATTTATGGGCTATGGTGTTGGTGTAAAGGGATATAAGATATATGATATTGAATCTCACAAAGTAATATATAGTCGTGATGTTACTTTTGATGAGAATTCTCTTTTGTAGGCAATAGATAAACTAGCAGGTGAAACACTAGAAATTGAGCACTCCCTTCTTGAACAGATGGAGATAGATGACGCACAGCAACCGCCTATCATTGATCAAGTTGAAATTAGAGAAATCTCATCTGAAACTCAGGAAAATGAAGTTAAGGAAGAGGTGGAGCAACCACCACCAAGAACCATTGGCAAAGATCATCCTAGAAGAGACATTAGACCTCCGATTAGATATGGCTACGACAGTTTGGTTGCTTTTGCCTTACAAGTAGCAGTTGAGGTGAAGGATTCTGTTGATCCACCTACATATGAAGTTGCAATGAAAGATTTAGAAGCTGGTCTTTGGATGTCTGCTATGGAGGAGGAACTCCAATCTCTCCATAAGAACAAGACTTGGGAACTGGTGAAACGTCCAAAGAACACAAATATTGTTGGTTGCAAATGGGTCTATAAGAAGAATATTGGGACTCAAGGCAACGCAGGTATGCAGCAAAAGGCAAGATTAGTCGCCAAAGGTTATTCACAACGAGAAGGAGTTGACTTTAATGAGGTATTTGCTCCTATTGTATGTCATACATCTATTAGAATTTTGTTATCCATTGTTGCAGCACAGAATTTAGAATTGGAACAACTAGATGTAAAGACGGTCTTCTTGCATGGTGAGTTGGAAGAAAATATTTGGATGGAACAACCAACAGGGTTTGTGGTGAAAGGTAAATCTAATTGGGTGTGCAAATTAAATAAGTCCTTGTATGGACTTAAACAATCACCACGACAATGGTGCAAAAGGTTTGATGCCTTTATAGTTAAAGTTGGTTTTAGACGCAGCAATTATGATTCATGTGTATATGTTAAAACTCTTGATAAGAGTACACATATTTATTTGTTATTGTATGTTGATGATATTCTTATAGCTGCGAAGAATATCGAAGTGATACAGGAGCTGAAGGACACATTAAAATCAAAATTTGATATGAAGGATCTTGGTCCAACTGATAGAATTCTTGGAATGGAGATTAGGCATGAAAGAAATTCTGGTAAGCTATTTTTGAATCAATAGAAGTATATTGAGAAGATCCTTAGCAGATTTGGTATGGCTTTATGCAAAGCCATTAGCACACCTTATGACAGAAATGTCAAATTGTCATCTGCGATGTGTCCACAAACTGATTCTGAAAAGCTTGATATGCAGCGAGTTCCTTATGCACAGGCAGTTGGAAGTCTTATGTATGCTATGGTATGCACTAGGCCTGATCTGGCATATCCTTTGAGTGTTATTAGTAGGTTCATGTCCAATCCAGGTAGGGAACATTGGAAAGCAGTTAAAAGGATATTCAGATATTTGAAAGGAACTCCAAGTGTTGGCTTGATGTATGCAGCAGATCAGGGTTGTACTATGGCTGGTTATATAGACTCAGACTATGCAGGTGATATTGACAAAAGGAAATCATTATCTGGTTATGTCTTTACATTTGTAGGTTCTATTGTGAGTTGGAAATCAACTCTTTAGCCTACGATATCTCTGTCCACAATTGAGGCTGAATATGTGGCTATGACAGAAGTTGCAAAGGAAGGGATTTGGTTGAAAGGCTTACTTGGAGACTTTGGTTGGCGCATTGATAAAGCTGATATCTTCTGTGATAATCTTAGTGCTATTTGTCTCTCCAAAGATAATGTCTTTCATGATAGAACTAAACATATTGATGTTAACTATCACTTCCTCAGGAATGAAGACAGGATAAAGATTATGAAGGTCAACACAAAGGACAATCCAACTGATATGTTTACAAAGGGCGTTGTTGAAAGCAAGTTCAAGCATTGCTTGGACTTACTCAACGTCTATTGCTGCTGCTGACCCAAGTTGGGTCTTGGTGATCCATCACCTATTCGTGGTGAAGATTGATGAAAGACAAGGTGGAGATTTGTGATGCGTGTGTCTTCCATCAAGTATATGTATGTGTCTTTGTATATGGTTGTATTTCTTTGATAATTTGTATAGGGGCAAACTTGTCTTTTGTGTATCACCAACCGTTGCCCCTATATATGTAAGGGGTCATGCACGTCTAAGGGATGCCATGCTAAGCCATCCCTTGATTTTGTTCTCCCCCTTCTTTGTACCAGCAACCATACAGCAATGAATCACGATAGATTGATCACCCGTGGACGTACCCGTGTTGGAGAACCACCTAAATTTGTTGTTATTCGAATTCTCCACTTGCAATCCTCTCTTCCACGTAGATCTCTTCTCCATGCCACCCCTAGATGCTCCACATTTGTTTGAACTTTCCGCACAACAACATTTATAACCGCAAGCGCATGGTGCCCATTGTAATAAGCATGTGCAAGTACAGGTCGAATCCATAAGGAGTT
The DNA here is from genome assembly GCA_036874045.1 of Cymodocea nodosa. Lineage (NCBI taxonomy): Eukaryota > Viridiplantae > Streptophyta > Magnoliopsida > Alismatales > Cymodoceaceae > Cymodocea > Cymodocea nodosa. The sequence continues at coordinate 1,848,029 of JAZBRI010000011.1, forward strand.
TGTCTTAAATAATTTTATTAAAATGATTGTTTGATAAAACATCCAAACCATTAAATCCATAATTAAAACTCTAATTACATGCAATTAAGTTATAATTTACAAAAATACAATAAAGATTTCAAAGGTAGCATAAAGCCTATTAATTCCTAAAGCTAATAACTAGAAAACTCAAGAAAATCTTAAGTTCACGTTTCTGGATTCACAGAAATTAGTCCAAATTCTAACTCTTCTTCCTTCCAACCTGGACATTGAAAAATCCATAGAAAATATTGGTTGGAAAGATCATCTAGTCATCTTTAAAATGGCAATAATTTCCAGGACTAATTCACTCTAGGTTGTTGCGAAAGTCGGATTCATGAACAGTGCGCAAAACAATTCTGAAAACTTTCCAAAAACGCACTGTCGATGTAAAAATCATAACTCAATCAAATCTCTAGGAAACACCACGAAATCAATGCGCCTTGAAAGATAACTCGTTTCTCTAATCAGAAAAATTTACAGGAAAACATTTCGGAATGCACAAAAGCAAGGAAACACAAAGGCGTCGAGCACAATTTCTGTCACTCGACCAGTAAAATAGAGTAGATGCTACCTTCGAAAGAATAATCGAAAAACTGAAGAAATGCATTCTAAAAAATTCCAAAAATACTACATACCTATTGTACACTTAAAGTACTTACAAAAAAAACTATAACATGACATATAACTTAGAGAAATCAAGTCGTACAACATATAACAAAACGAGGCTCATACAGGAATTTACAGCAAATAGGATATACATGCATTCACAAGGGTTAAGAGTTAGTTTTATGCACAACATTCACATGAAGCAACTATATTCAAACAACATACCTATGCATACATACACAAACGTATACAAACATAACATAAAAACATGAAACAACATACCTATGCATACATACACAACATGAACATAATTTATGCATAGGGATCTCTCTCAAATCTCACTCATACCTTGAAGAACACCTCTTCCTCAGCAATGGATCCGTGGTTGGATGAAACCACACTCTTCAGCCACGTTTTCCCAAGGTCTCACCCCTTGGAACGTCACCTATAGCAAGGGCCTTCCACGGTTGCAAGAGCAAGAGCAAGAGCACTCAGCCTCCTTCCACTTCCCTTGGACGTCAAAACAGAGTTTCCAGCCCCTCCTTTGCTTCTGAAGATGCTCCTTGGAACCACCCAAATCCACACATCAAACACCACTCCCACTTGCCGTCCAAGCTTCCTCCACCAAGACAACCACAACCATCACCCTTGGAAACCCTTTGAGGATGTGAATCAAGATGGAAAAAGAGAGATATGATGCTGGTTTGAGAGGGGGAGCGACACCCTTGAGTGTCCACCTTCAGCCACGAGAAGAGGAGTCCTTGGAGAAGAGAACCGTCGGCTAGAATGGAAGAAAATGAGAAGAGATGCTTTCGACGTGAGGCTTACTACTATAAATATTGGTGACTATTGGTCTTCCAAGATTGATCCAATGGTTGAGATTTATCCTAGCCCATTTTACCTTTTGATACACCATCCAAGGGATAAGATTTAACCCTCTTATAATTCCTTGATGTCACCTATTTTCATCAATAAAACTCATACACAAATTAAGATTATTCAATCATATGTAGAATTATATCATGAATAATTACAAAAAATCATTATAGGTGCATCTATAACAATATTTCATTAAGATAATGAGAGTATAATTTTAAATTCTTATCATGCATCACTTTTATATCTTAATACTAAATCTTTGAAAAGCATAAGTGCAATTGATAAGTGAAGATCATGTGTGCAATACAATTGTGTTCCATGTAATTTATCCTAAATAACTAAGTGTCTACAAGTGGGCTATTAAACTTAACATTAATTCCATTAAAGGTAATTTGTGCATTATTTCATTTTTAATTCCTAAAAACATGCATAGCCTAAAAATATAACTTTCATGTAATTCAATATAAAAATCATATACTATGCACTTGTAATCCATAAAATGCATGTTTTAACATATAATAAAATGCACAAATCTTAACTCTACACTTTGCTTTTGTTTCCAAATGATACACTTCCTTTCATGGTATTTGTAAAATTTTGTAATAGACTTTTCTGTCCGGTCATGTGACTTGATGCTCCACTATCCAAGATCCATTTTGATGTTGTTTTCTCCTGCAACACAAATTAAGAAAAACTTTTTCTTGATACCCAATGTTGTTGAGGACCAAGTTCATTAAACACATATTTCTTCTTTTTGTTTAAAAATAGTTTAACATTATCATTTATATTCTTATTAGTTGTAAGTACTATTGATTTATCATTAGCTTCATACTCACATATAGCATTATTACTTTTACAATCATTCTTTTTGTTTTCAGATGTAGTATAATCAAGACCAAACAGATTTTTATCAGATGTTAATTTATTTTGGTCATGCTTATACATTTCAGTAAGTTCATACCAAGATTTTGTACTTGTATTAACATTTTCCGTACATACAAAATCTTTTTCTACACAAGAATTTTTAGTTTTATCACATGTAGAATGAGTAATTGGTCTAATACTAGTGTATTGAATTACATGCTCAGGTTTCTAAATTTCAATTTACTACAATTGTCTGAAATTTTAGAAACATTAAAAATTAAATTTCAGAACAAGAAACAAGATTTTTAGAAACATTTATAGTCATGTTAGAAGTACAATTTGACAAATCACATTGATTTATATTATTAGTGCATGATTCATCCCTTGAAGTACCTACTTCTACATATTTATTACCTTGTTTCATAATAAAAGGAATTTTAGTCTTAGATTTACTTGAACTGCAACTAATAAATCCTTTATTGGCTTGAGATTCAGGATAATCAAATCCTAAGCCAAATTTATAAGACACCGCAGGGGTACTAGTTAGTTTGTCTAACTTAGTTTGACTTAAATTTCATTTCTTAATGGTAGAATTTAAATCTTGCTCTCTTAGTTTTAATTTATCTATCTCTAATTCAAGTTCATTTATATTGTTTCTCAACATTTCATTTTCAGATTATATCTTTAATTTTTCAGCATTTATATTCTGTATTTGTTCATGCAAGATACATTCATTAAATCTAAATTTTTGCAAATCTCTAGCATGATTTTCATTATCACATTTAAACTTTTCTAATGTAGTAGACAGGAAACAATTTTCATCTTCCATAATGGATGAAGATTTTCTAATATTCTTATTTTCTAGTTTACATACTTTAAGTTTTTGTAAAAATACATGATAAGCACATAATAATTCATCAAAGTTGACATCTGAATGACTTTCAGGATCAGATATTACCTCAGACTCATTTGCCATGAAGCACACATGAGCAACGTCTTCTAACTCTTGTTCTCCTTCTCAATGTGAAGATTTTGATACTGATTCCTCAAATTCAGACTCTTTAGACGTGTCATCCCAAGTGACCTTCAAAGCCTTTTTCTTGTAAAACTTTTTCTGAGTTTTCTAAGTCGTCTTCTTCTGATTTGTCCTACTTTGCTTTTCATATTTCCTCATAAGACAATCTAGAGAAAGATGTCCAGGTTTCTTACAATTGTAACATACATACTTTATGGATGAAGAATTCTTGTCATTCAATGATTTTGACATTGAGGGTTTATCATTTTTGTTCCTTTGCTGTTTCCTAGATTTCCATGCTTTCTTGAATTTCCTAGTCAGCAAAATCAAATCCTCGTCAGAATCAGTAGATATATCAAAATCTCAATTAATTTCGAAGGCTATTTCTTTCTTCATTTTTAGTTTATTGTGACTCAATGATTCATTTAATTGAACTTTATAAGCTGTTAAATTTCCTATAAGTTCATTCATAGTATAAACATTTAAATCTCGTGATTCCTCAATTGATGTTACTTTCTAAGACCATTTAGAACTTAGGGATCTGAGAATTTTCCTCACTAAATCCTTCTGTTCAAAATTCTTTCCTAAACATTTTAAAGAGTTTATGATATCAAGAAATCTGGAAAACATCTTAGAAACATTTTCGTCTTCATGCATCTTAAAGAGTTCATACTTATGAATCAACATGTTTATTTTTGTCTCTTTAACTTGAGAAGTACCTTCATGTGAAACTTCTAATGCATGCCACACCTCATAAGCAGATTTATATGCCGACACTTTACTGAACTGTTCATAACTCAATGCACAAAATAAAATATTTAAGCCCTTAGCATACAGAGTTTCATTTTCTTTTTCAATAATTGTCCAAGTATTATAAGGAGTAGTTAACGGGGTATATGGTTTAGAAATCATGAACCATAACTTATGATCTATACTTTGAAGAAAAACAGTCATCCTATATTTCCAATATTCAAAATGTATTCCATCAAATAAAGGAGGATGATTAAGATTTTGGCCTTCATATAAAGAAAAATTACCATTTCCAGTAGCCATCTTACCTTAGATTTTTCATCCTATTTGATTTTAAACAATCTAAAAGCTTTAAAACAACTTGAGCCTTAAATCAAGAAAGTTAAGTGTATGCTCAAATATTAATTTCTGTTTAAAAACAAGGAAGGTAGAATAAGCAATGATATTAAATAAGTTGGTATAGATTTTATATCAAAGATTATTAACAAAGCTCTGATACCACTTGTAGGATCGTATGGCTACACAAGAGGGGGGTTAATTGTGTATTTTTAATATTTTCTAAAATATAATTGAAACTTTAAAGCTCAAAAACAAGTCGAGATATTGTTTTCATAAAATCATTTTTATTCAAGGTTTCAATTACAATATACAATTCAATTCTCCTCAGAAATTGTAGATGCAATTATATTTCGATACCATGTTTCATCTATACAATTTCATAACTACAAACAGAGAAAACTAATTTGCGGAATTTAAAACATTTCTCCCTGTTCGAGATCTTTCTTCTTCTTCTTCTTCTTTCTTCTTTAGTAATTCTTCAGTGACGAATATCTTGTCTTTTTATGCTTCACTGAATTTTCTTTCTTCCGATACTTCAAATCTTCAGTGACGAAAATCTTACCTTTTTATGCTTCATTGAATTTTCTTCCACTTGAGAGATTTTTCCCGAAGAGGTGTTTTTGATCCTTGAAAATGATTTTTCTTTTGGTATGTAGGGATGGTTTGATCCTTGAAAAGATTTTTCGTTTTGTGTGCAATGATGGTTTGATCAATGACAACTCTATGCCTTTTATACTGTATCTTCATTTCATGCATATCCTCCACGTTTAATCACTACCAGTTTTCCACTTCTCCACGTCTTTTCTTTTTCTTTCATTGAAACACACACGTTCCAACCCACGTTTATATTTCAAATTTTCTTTAATCATCAGTCTTGGATCTCTGAAAAATTTCCTGCAAAATAAACTTTCTCGTCCAAAAATTTTTCATTAGCGTAATAAGAAGTCGTTACTTTAATGTTAACTAAACAAGTAACACAAGTATATCTATATAACTTAACGAGTTCCTCATGTGCCATTTCACGTGACAAGTACTGTAGCTAACTCAACGAACTAAGTTTGTGGTGTTATGCTAACTCAACAAACCAACTTAACCTTTCTTTCAGAAGGTTAAACGATAACTCACCGAAAATAGTTTAAGTTTCGGATAGTTACGGATGTAAGTAATCGAAAAACTCTTTATATTATAAAACTAGTGAGACACGTGTCAAGACCTGAAAACATGACTTAATTTACCTTACAGATAGTTATGACTGGAAGTCTCCGAAAAAAACTTTAACTCACCGATTCAATAATAAACAAATGTTTTTATAATAAGAATTTTACCACGTGCAAAAATAACAACTTAAGTTTATAATGCTAACCTAACGTGTTGCCTTAGTGTTCAATATAGCAACTCAACACGTTTAGTTATGTTAACTTAACGAGTTAAACATGTACACCTCACGTGATACAATAAAACATTCGTAACTTATAATTTCACCACGTGTATAACACTAACTTAACGAGTTTGTCTCTTCTTTTACTCACTAACTTAACGAATTATCACGTGACCTATTTTAACCTTTAAGCATTTAACTTAACGAGTTCTCACGTGACCTCTATACAAACAAAACTCTAACTTAATGAGTTGTCTAAACGTGCAATGTTCATGATACAGAAGATATAACTTTAAAACATATCATGCTTTTCAATAAAAACACATGTTAACTTAACGTTTAGCTAAATGAGAAATTAATGCAACAAAACAACTAGTTATTAATTTCAGATCCAATACAGACAAGTATTTATATCATTAAGCTTTTTATGTATTAATTGATGATTTTAATTTCTTTTCACAAGCAATAGTAATTGAGCAAATATAATTATTTTCATTCAACACACATCATCAAAACAAAATACTCAACAATCTCCCCCTTTTTGATGATGACAAAACCATATTAAATCAATTATGAAATATGTTTAACTCAATAAAGCACCTTCGTTGGGTTAACTTTTAATTCAACAAACTTGTTTGTTGACTTAAGTTCACTTAAGCTTATTTCTATTGTTTGTGTAAATTTTACCTCTCAGAACTAAAACTCTCAGATGTCAATAATTATATAAGTATCAGTTTTCTAATTATCATCTGTAAATAACCATTTAAATAGCATCTCCTTTTATAATATATATATGTAATTAAGATCATAATCATCTTTTTATAATATTTCTCCCCCTTTTTGTCATTAATCAAAAAGATAATTACAAAGAATATATATACATATATAAGAGAATTACAACAACGATTTCTCTAAACAAGAATAATAATTGAACACATTTACAGAAAAATGTGTTGTTCAATGAATCAAACAAGTAATACAAACATTACATTTTGTATTCAGAAACAAACAAAAACAGTTATCGACCCCTCCTAAGTATATCACTTATAGCATTACATATTTTATCTCCTAGATGCCTAATATCATTTCTAATGTCGTTAAACACTACATCTAAATCAGAAGGTAGCTGGGTTTGCTGTTCTGCTTGAACTGAATAACTTTGTTGTTGTTGTTGTTGTATATGGTCTGTATCAGGTTGTTTTTGTTGTTGTTGTCGTTGAGGTTTATGCATGGCCTGGAATTTTTGCAAATCTTTGACACTAAATGCTCTCATGCCTTTCGTTTCAAAGGGCCAGTCGGATAAAGTCAATTGGCTTGCAAGGATTCTACATACAGCATCACCATAAAATAACTTTGAACTCATATGCTGTAGTTGAGACATAAAAACATCAAACCAATTTATTTGAATTCTATTCAGCAAGCCATAAGTTGCATATAAACAGCTTCTGCTGACTTCCAAATTGTGTCCAACTCTCTGAAATAAATTTGCGTGCAATATATTTGCAATAAACCTTGCCTCTGCATTCAGATTTTCCATTAATCTCATTTCAGAATATACATCTACAATTTTTGATAAAGACTGAATGTTCCATTCCAGTTGTCATATCATGTCAAATCTATTGGTAACAACAACACCTTCATTCTTTAATCCTTAAACTTCAAAAATTAACTCAGGAGACAATATAAACTCCTATTCATTTATTTGAGCTTTCAGAAAATTTTCATTCTTGACTAGATTGCTATAAAAAACTACAATAAGCTTTGTGTATTGTTTCCATTTCGTTCCTACTGGCAAGAATTTAATGAGGCCTTGAAACTCAAACAGATCTCTTATTTCCATCAAATTTCTGAATTTTATTGGACAAGCATGTAGAATCTGACATGCAATCAGATTATTGTATTTCTGCAATGCTTCTTCAGATCTAAAATGAATTGCATTACCTTGAATTTTTAATATTATATACAAAGAACATGATACCTAAAGCCGTGATTCAGAGTTTAATTCATCTTCAGGAACCTCTTCTTCAAAATGAATGTCATGTTGTTCCTCTTCCAAAATATTATCTTGAAGCTGCTTAGGCAAGCTTGATTTTTCAGCTTCAACAACGTTAGGAACATTGTTAATATGCTCAACATTCATCTATTCAATCTCTATAGAATGTTCAGAGTTCAATTTTTCCACAAGTTCTACAGTCGGTGTATCTGTCTGTAATTGTTCATTTTGTTCAACAGATAATTCCATTGATTCATGCTGTGAATTCTCAGACTCTGCTTCTATAGATTCTGTAGAAGGCTGGTTAACTTTTAGCTCTTCTGGAGTCTTAACATTTTCAATATCTGCTACTCCAAACAATTCAACCTATGAACTAGTTACTGCTTTAACATTGTCAATTATATCTACAATAACTTGTTCAATGTCAGGTGCCTGATGCTCTGATTTGTCAATTTCTGCATCATCAGGACTTGTACTAATAGAAAAACTTGAGCTCATATTTGACTTGTATTTCTTCTCAAGCTTTCTAGCAAGGGAAAATAAAGTCTCATTATCTTCATCAGTTTCAGTGTGTTCGGAACTGATGAGTTTATTAGATGCACAATAAGGTACAATGTCCAGACATACATTGTCCTTTGGAAATAAATTTTCATCTGATTTTCCTTTTTCAATAGACTTTGTTCCTTAGACATAATTTTTCTAACTTTTCTTCTTCTATAACATTTTTGTTTCTCCTTTTCAAGTATTGCTGTTTTCTTTTCAAATTGCTCTATAAAAGTTTTCTGTTTTAATTCTTCTAAGGCACTTTCTATTGCAACGGTCTTTCGAAGACTGTCAACTTTTGTTTTGTCTATAGCAATATCTGATTCTACTTGTTTTGAATATAAAGGAGTAGAGATAGCTGATTCACGCTCTTCCTCAAATGCATGTAGTCTTGTATCGTTTATAGGAGTTTGAGGAGTTCTATTTAATGAACCTACACCTTTTTCCAAATATTTTGCATACTGTTCCAAGAATGAAATCTCAGCACATTTCATTCTGTATTCTCTATCAAATTTACTACGAATACCCATGTATGTAATACTAGCATCAGTATTTTGGAGTTCTTGTCTAACTTCATTCAGTATACCTTCAGGAAAGAAATATTCACTATAAATTTCTGCTAACCTTTTATCCACTCGAAATATTTTCTTGAACCAAGTACGTGGAACTTCATCATTCTCTATTTCTTTTCCTTTTGCATCTCCTATGCTTTCGCCTTTTCCTCTACCACGACCTTTGTAGAACTTGGAGACCATCGTTGTAGGTTGTAACAGCAATAAGCGGGAAAGATTTTCTTGAAAAAGTTTACAAATAACCTAAGTACCCGTGTAATAAGTGTTTAAATAGGGTTTTTAGGCGTATAACTCAACGTGAAGAGAAGTCGGGTTTAGAAATTAAAGAAATATTGAATAAAGTTTATTCAATCAAGGTACCCGAAATATTCAAGTATAACTCGTTGAGTTAACTAACCTAATGAGTAAAATGCTGTCTAGAGGCAATTTTACACGTTACCTTATCTAACATAACGTCTAGTTAGTACACTAAACAATTTTCAGATGCTTCCAATTGAAACGTTCTAAAAACAACACACATGCTAAACTTCACATTATCTTGAGAACATTGTAAACTATTTGAACATTTTGTCTTATGAATCTAAAATAGTTTATTTGTCTTTTTAAATTATTTCATCAAGATTTTAAGAGGACATTAATTCAGATTAACTAAGATTTGTATTCTAAATTATATTAATCTGTTTTCGACATTGTTAATCCTCCCCCTACAAATATACTTCAACTATATTCAATCAAAATACAAAAAATACTTGTAGTGACAATAGATGTTAAGTATAACTATACTTTTACATTTTCTTTTCAGAGACTTCTGTTATCCTGACATCATCAAAAATGATTTCCAGAATCAATTCCTACTGTATATGAATCAAAACACAACTTTGAACTCAATTCGATTAATTCAAGGAGAATAAAAGAATGTATCTGAAATAAATGTTTTCAAAAGTACTAATGTTGATTCAATAAATCAGTAGTCATATTGGTATAAACTATATGCGATTGAAAGATATCTGTAATTAATGAAACAACTTTTTCTTTTCAAAACAGTAAATATTGATAATTTTCTTTAAAAGTTAGTTTGAAAAGCTTGAATCATACAAGAGCTTTCTAATGTACCCGTGTAATGAGCTTTTAGTCAACAATCCCAGATCTAATCAGGACCTTAGGTTGCCAGATTTAAAGAATCCTTTTTCAGGACAACAATCCTTACCTACCTATCTGCTCAAGTACAAAAGGCTCATGATCAAACTGATCAATAAACTCTCAAAGATTTTCACTTTGTAAGCACTTTTCATTTTAAGCATAGTATATATGTATTTCATTAATACAGATGCAATAAAACACAAATCTCATATAATTTTTACTTCTATGATTGTACTGAGAATATGAATCAGTTTCAATAAGCTTATACTTTTGATTAACAGTTGAAGATGAGTTACATATAACTTATTCTACAAGTTTAATCAACTAAGTCAAATTTATGCATGATCATATGCATTTTCCTTGATTCAAAAAAAACATTTAATCAAAATTTCAGAATGTCAGAAGTATTTAATGTTTTTCATTTACATTTCCACTTAAAATGGTAAAAACCATTAAAATTGATAAACTACTTAAAATCAATAAGATACTACTATAATTTTACAATAAATACATAGTATCTTAAGCAGCGGTTTAGATATTACTTTAGATATTTATAATAAGTATATAATATCCATGAGGTGAACAACATCATCAATAATATTTATCTTTTTATGTGGAGTTTAAGCATTTTACACATCACAAAGCCTACAAATACCTAAATTTAATCTAATGTTGCAGAATGTATTTTCGTCTAGAGGTTTTGTAAATATATCAGCTAATTGATTTTTACTAGACACAAATTCTAATTTAATTTTTCCTTTAATTACGTTATCTCTTAGAAAATGATGTCTAACCTCTATATGCTTTGCTCTTGAATGTAATATAGGATTTTTGGAAAGATTTATTGCAGAACTACTGTCACAATAAATCTCAGTTGTATCATAAGATAATCCAAAATCTTCTAAAGTTTGCCTTATCCACAGAATCTGAGTGCAACACAGTGCAGCAGCAACATATTCAACTTCTGTAGTAGAAAGTGCTACACAGTTTTGCTTTTTACTTAACCATGACACCAAATTATTTCTCAATAATTGACATGTGCCGCTGGTACTCTTTCTATCAGATTTAGATCCTGCATAATCAGCATCAATATATCCTATAAGATCTATTGAACTATCCTTAGAATAATACAGTCCGAAATTTTTAGTTCCTTGTATATATCTAAATATTCTTTTAACTGCAATTAAGTGTGATTCTTTAGGATTAGATTGAAATCTAGCACAAACACACACAGCAAACATAATATCAGGTCTACTAATAGTCAAATACAGTAAAGAACCAATCATACTTCTGTATTTTCTTTGATCTATAGATTTTCCTATGTCATCAATATCTAACTTTAAAGTAGTACTTATAGAAGTTCCTCGAATCCTTGTATCATTAAAATTAAATTTCTTAAGCATTTCATGTGCATATTTTTCCTGATTTAAAAATATACCTTTATCCATTTGCTTAATTTGAAGTCCTAGAAAATATGAAAGTTCTCCTATCATACTCATTTCAAACTGATTAGTCATCTCTTCAGAGAATATTTCTATCAACTTATTAGAGGTTGCTCCAAAGATTATATCATCCACGTATATTTGAACAACAATCTGATCTTTACCATCTCTCTTAATAAATAGAGTATGATCCACTTTTCCCATGATATAGCCTTTTTCTATTAAAAAAGTAGACAATCTTTCATACCATGATCTAGGTGCTTGCTTCAAACCATATAAGACTTTCTTCAATTTATGCACAAAGTCAGGATTCTTAATACCTTCAAATCTAGGTGGTTGTTTTACATAGACTTCTTCATTAATTAAACCATTTAGAAATGCACTTTTTACATCCATTTGATATAATTTAAAATCCATATAACAAGCATAGGCCAATAATATTCTAATACTTTCTAATCTAGCCACAGGAGCAAATGTTTCATCATAATCTAATCCTTCTTCCTCTGTATAACCTTGTGCAGCTAATCTAGCTTTATTCCTTATAATTTGACCAGTTTCGTTAGTTTTGTTTCTAAAGATCCACTTTGTACCAATTAGGGACTAATTTTTTGGTGGAGAGACTAATTCCCATACATCATTTCTGATGAATTGATTTAGTTCTTCTTGCATTGACACTATCCAATTTTCATTAGATAATGCTTCTTGTATATTCCTTGGTTCCACCATAGAAACAAACATACACATACTATTTAAATTTACTAAAGCTCTAGTTTTAACTCCCTCATTGTTGAGTATTTTTGTTTTGATGATGTGTGCTGAATGAAAATAATCATATTTGCTCAATAACTATTGGTTGTGAAAAGAAATTAAAATCATCAATTAATATAGAAAAAGCTTACTGATATAAATACTTGTCTGTATTGGATCTGAAATTAATAACTAGTCGTTTCGTTGCATTAATTTCTCATTTAGCTAAACGTTAAGTTAACGTGTGTTTTTATTGAAAAGCATGATATGTTTTAAAGTTATATCTTCTGTATCATGAACAGTGCACGTTTAGACAACTAGTCAAGTTAGAGTTTTGTTTGTATAGAGGTCACGTGAGAACTCATTAAGTTAAAGGCTTAAACGTTAAAATAGGTCATGTGATAACTCGTTAAGTTAGTGAGTAAAAGAAGAGACGAACTCGTTAAGTTAGTGTTATACACGTGGTGAAATTATAAGTTACAAATGTTGTATTGTATCACGTGAGGTGCACATGTTTAACTCGTTAAGTTAACATAACTAAACGTGTTGAGTTGCTATATTGAACACTAAGGCAACGTGTTAGGTTAGCGTTATAAACTTAAGTTGTTATTTTTGCACGTGGTAAAATTCTTATTATAAAAACATTTGTTTATTAATGAATTGGTGAGTTAAAGTTTTTTCGGAGACTTACAGTCGTAACTATCCAAAAGGTAACTTAAGTTATGTTTTCAGGTTTTGACACGTGTCTCACTAGTTTTATAATATAAAGAGTTTTTTGGTGACTTACATATGTAACTATCCGAAACTTAAACTGTTTTCGGTGAGTTATCGTTTAACCTTCCGAAAGAAAGGTTAAGCTGGTTCATTGAGTTAGCATAACACCACAGACTTAGTTCGTTGAGTTAACTATAATACTTTTCACGTGAAATGGCACATGGTGAACTTGTTAAGTTAGAAACGTTAAGTTATATATATATACTTGTGTTACTCGTTTAGTTAACATTAAAGTAACGACTTCTTATTACACTGATGAAAAATTTTTGGACGAGAAAGTTTATTTTGCAGGAAATTTTTCAGAGATCCAGGACTGATGATTAAAGAAAATTCAAAATATAAACGTGGGTTAGAACGTGTGTGTTTCGATGAAGGAAAAAGAAAAGACATGGAGAAGTGGAAAACTGGTAGTGGTTAAATGTGAAGGATATGCATGAAATGAAGATACAATATAAAAGGCATAGAATTCTCTTTGATCAATCCATCCTTGCACACAAAATGAAAAATCTTTTCAAGGATCAATCCATCCCTACACACCAAAAGAAAAATCTTTTTCAGGGATCAAAAACACCTCTTCGGGAAAAATCTCTCAAGTGGAAGAAAATTCGGTGAAGCATAAAAAGACAAGATATTCGTCACTGAAGAATTGCTGAAGAAGAAAGAAGAAGAAGAAGAAGAAGAAAGATCGCAAACTAGGAGAAATGTTTTAAATTCCACAAATTAGTTTTCTCTATTTGTAGTTATGAAATTGTATAGATGAAACATGGTATCAAAATATAATTGCATCTACAATTTATGAGGAGAATTGAATTGTATATTGTAATTGAAACCTTGAATAAAAATGATTTTATGAAAACAATGTCTTGACTTGTTTTTGAGTTTTAAAGTTTCAATTATATTTCAAAAAATATTAAAAATACACAATTCACCCCCCTCTTGTGTAGCCATACGATCCTACAGGTGGTATCAAAGTGAGGCTAATAATCTTTGATATAAAATCGATACCAACTTATTTAATATCATTGCTTATTCTACCTTCCTTGTTTTTAAACAGAAATTAATATCTGAGCATACGTTTAACTTTCTTGATTTAAGGCTCAAGTTGTTTTAAAGTTTTTGGACTGTTTAAAATCAAATAGGTTGAAAAATCTAAGGTAAAATAGCTATTGGAAATGGTAATTTTTCTTTATATGAAGGCCAAAATCTTAAACATCCTCCTTTATTTGATGGAATACATTTTGAATATTGGAAATATAGGATGACTATTTTTCTTCAAAGTATAGATCATAAATTGTGGTTCATGATTTCTAAACCATATACTCCGTTAACTACTCCTTATAATACTTAGACAATTACTGAAAAAGAAAATGAAACTCTCAATGCTAAAGGCTTAAATATTTTATTTTGTGCATTGAGTTATGAACAGTTCAGTAAAGTATCGGCATATAAATCTGCTTATGAGGTGTGGCATGCAATAGAAGTTTCACATGAAGGTACTTCTCAAGTTAAAGAGACAAAAATAAACATGTTGATTCATAAGTATGAACTCTTTAAGATGCATGAAGACGAAAATATTTCTGAGATGTTTTCCAAATTTCTTGATATTATAAACTCTTTAAAATGTTTAGGAAAGAATTTTGAACAGAAGGATTTGGTGAGGAAATTTCTCAGATCCCTAAGTTCTAAATGGTCTCAGAAAGTAACATCAATTGAGGAATCACGAGATTTAAATGTTTATACTATGAATAAACTTATAGGAAATTTAACAGCTTATGAAGTTCAATTAAATAAATCACTAAGTCACAACAAACTAAAAATGAAGAAAGAAATAGCATTCAAAATTAATTCAGATTCTGATATATCTACTGATTCTGACGAGGATTTGATTTTGCTGACTAGGAAATTCAAGAAAGCATGGAAAGCTAGGAAATAGCAAAGGAAAAAAAATGATAAACCCTCAATGTCAAAATCACTGAATGACAAGAATTCTTCATCCAGAAAGTATGTATATTACAACTGTAAGAAACCTGGACATCTTTCTCCAGATTGTCCTATGAGGAAAAATGAAAAGCAAAGTAGGACAAATCAGAAGAAGACAGCTCAGAAAACTCAGAAAAAGTTTTACAAGAAAAAGGCTTTGAAGGTCACTTGGGATGACATGTCTGAAGAGTCTGAATCTAAGGAATCAACATCAAAATCTTCACATTCAGAAGGAGAACAAGAGCTAGAAGACGTTGCTCATGTGTGCTTCATGGCAGATGAGTCTGAGGTAATATCTGATCCTGAAAGTCATTCAGATTTTAACTTTGATGAATTATTATGTGCTTATCATGCATTATTACAAAAACTTAAAGTATGTAAACTAGAAAATAAGAATATTAGAAAATCTTCATCCATTATGGAAGAAGAAAATTGTTTCCTATCTACTACTTTAGAAAAGTTTAAATGTGAATGAAAATCATGCTAGAGATTTGCAAAATTTAGATTTAATGAATGTATCTTGCATGAACAAATACAGAATATAAATGCTGAAAAATTAAAGATAGAATCTGAAAATGAAATATTGAGAAACAATATAAATGAACTTGAATTAGAGATAGATAAATTAAAACTGAGAGAACAATATTTAAATTCTACCATTGAGAAATGGAATTTAAGTCAAACTAAGTTAGACAAATTAACTAGTACCCCTGCGGTGTCTTATAAATTTGGCTTAGGATTTGATTATCCTGAATATCCTGAATCTCAAGCCAATAGAGGATTTATTAGTTGCGGTTCAAGTAAATCTAAGACTAAAATTCCTTTTATTATGAAATAAGGTAATAAATATGTAGAAGTAGGTACTTCAAGGGATGAATCATGCAGTAATAATATCAATCAATGTGATTTGTCAAATTGTACTTCTAACATGACTATAAATGTTTCTAAAAATCTTGTTTCTTGTTCTGGAAATTCAATTTCTAATGTTTCTAAAATTTCAAACAATTGTAGTAAACTGAAAATTCAGAAACCTAAGCATGTAATTCAATACACTAGTATTAGACCATTTACTCATTCTGCATATGATAAAATTAAAAATTACTGTGCAGAAAAAGATTTTGTATGTATGGAAAATGTTAATACAAGTACAAAATCTTGGTATGAACTTACTGAAATGTATGAGCATGACCAAAATAAATTAACATCTGATAAAAATTTGTTTGGTCTTGATTGTACTACATCTGAAAACAAAAAGAATGATTGCAAAAGCAATAATGCTATTTATGAGTATGAAGCTAATGATAAATTAATAGTACTTACAACTAATAAGAATATAAATGATAATGTTAAACTATTTTTAAACAAAAAGAAGAAATATGCGTTTAATGAACTTGGTCCTCAACAACATTGGGTACCAAGAAAAAGTTTTTCTCAATTTGTGTTGTAGGAGGAAACAACATCAAAATGGATCTTGGACAGTGGAGTGTCAAGTCACATGACTGGACAGAAAAGTCTATTACAAAATTTTACAAATACCATAAAAGGAAGTGTAACATTTGGAAACAAAAGCAAAGATAAAATCATAAGTATGGGCAATGTTCAAATAACTCCTACTTGTGTTATTTCAAATGTACTATATGTAGAAAACCTAGGATTTAATTTGCTAAGTGTCATAAAACTAACTGAAAATGGATATTATGTAGTGTTTGAAGATAATGTATGCAAAATAATTGATAAAAATACAAATGAAATTAAGTTTATTGCTAAAAGAAAAGGTTCTATATGTATTTTATCTTTACCTTCAGGTGCAGTTGATTTAAATTCATGTTTGCTAGTTGAAACTAGTGATGCATATCTATGGCATAAAAGGATTGAGCATATAAATATGAAACTGTTACATAAACTATCTAGAAAACATGTAGTGAGAGGTTTACCAAAGATTAAATACTCAAAGAAGTTTATGTGTGATGCATGTGAGTTAGGTAAACTTCATAAAAACTCTTTTAAATCCAAAACTGATATTTCAAGCAAAAGAGTCTTAGAACTTATACATATGGATCTATTTGGACCAACAAGAATCATGAGTCTTGGTGGTAAACGGTATGTATTTGTTTTAGTAGATGACTTCTCTAGATACACTTAGGTATATTTTCTAGCATCTAAGATAGAGGTTTTCGAAAAATTTAAAATGTTTTGCAATTGTGTTCAAAATGAGTAGAGTGTCTCTATTCAAAAACTTAAGAGTAATCATGGAACTGAATTTGATAATGATCAAATGGATGACTATTGTAATGAGCATGACATTGATCACAGATTTTCTTTTCCAAGAGCACCGTGTCAAAATGGTGTTGTTGAGAGAAAGAATAGATCACTTCAAGAAATGGCCAAAACTATGTTGAATGAACATAAGTTACCGCAAAATCTTTGAGCTAAAGTAGTAAATACAGCTTGTTATGTTATTAACAGAAGTCATTTAAGACCTCACATTAATAAAACTCATTTTGAAATTATGTTTTATAGGGTTCCAAAAATTTCCTATATGAAATCATTTGGCTACAAGTGTTTTATTCTTAATACTAAGGATAACAGGGATAAATTTCAAGCCAAATCGGATGAAGGAATTTTTGTAGGTTACTCTACTAGAAGTAAAGCCTATAGAGTATATAACAAAACTTCTAGGACTATTGAAGAAACCCTCCATGTAAGCTTCAATGAAAATTCTCTTAATGAATCTCAATCTAAAGCTGATAATGATGATTTGATCAATCTTCCAAAAAAGTTAGAGATCAATAAAGAGATTGATGATTTATCTGAGAAAATAAAAAATATGAACTTAAATGATCAAACTAATGATGGAAGTGATGGACTTTCAGATGTTGATGAGAATATTGTGGAAAATCAGAGAAATTGGCGTTATTCTTCATCATATCCGATTACTCAAGTCACGGGTGATATTAACAAGGGAGTTAAAACTAGAGCTTCAGTAAATTTAAATAGTATGTGTATGTTTGTTTCTATGGTGTAACCAAGTAATATACAAGAAGCATTATCTGATGAAAATTGGATAGTGGCAATGCAAGAAGAACTAAATCAATTCATCAGAAATGATGTATGGGAATTAGTCTCTCCAGCAGAAAATCAGTCCATAATAGGTACAAAGTGGATCTTTAGAAACAAAACTAACGAAACTGGTCAAGTTATAAGGAATAAAGCTAGATTAGTTGCACAAGGGTATACATAGGAAGAAGGATTAGATTATGATTAAACATTTGCTCCTATGGCTAGGTTAGAAAGTATTAGAATATTATTGGCCTATGCTTGTTATATGGATTTTAAATTATATCAAATGGATGTAAAGAATGCATTTCTAAATGGTTTAATTAATGAAGAAGTCTACGTAAAACAACCACCTCGATTTGCAGATATTAAAAATCCTGACTTTGTGTATAAATTGAAGAAAGCCTTATATGGTTTGAAGCAAGCACCTAGATCATGGTATGAAAGATTGTCTACTTTTTTAATAGAAAAAAGCTATATCATGGGAAAAGTGGATCATACTCTATTTATTAAGACAGATGGTAAAGATCAAATTGTTGTTCAAATATACGTGGATGATATAATCTTTGGAGCAACCTCTGATAAGTTGATAGGAATATTCTCTAAAGAGATGACTAATCAGTTTGAAATGAGTATGATAAGAGAACTTTCATATTTTCTAGGACTTCAAATTAAACAAATGGATAAAGGTATATTTTTAAATTAGGAAAAATATGCAAATGAAATGCTTAAGAAATTTAATTTTAATGATACAAGGATTTGAGGAACTCGTATGAGTACTACATTAAAGTTAGATATTGATGACATAGGAAAATCTATAGATCAAAGGAAATACAGAAGCATGATTGGTTCTTTACTTTATTTGACTGCTAGTAGACCTGATATTATGTTTGTTGTGTGTGTTTGTGCTAGATTTCAATCTAATCCTAAGGAATCACACTTAATTGCAGTTAAAAGAATATTTAGATATATACAAGGAACTAAAAATTTTGGATTGTATTATTCTAAGGATAGTTCAATAGATCTTATAGGATATACTGATGCTGATTATGTAGGATCTAAATCTGATAGAAAGAGTACCAGTGGCACATGTCAATTATTGGGAAATAATTTGGTGTCATGGTTTAGTAAAAAGCAAAACTGTGTAGCACTTTCTACTACAGAAGTTGAATATGTTGTTGCACTGTGTTGCACTCAGATTCTGTGGATAAGGCAAACTTTAAAAGATTTTGGATTATCTTATGATACAACTGAGATTTATTGTGACAGTGGTTCTGTAATAAATCTTTCCAAAAATCCTGTATTACATTCAAGAGCAAAGCATATAGAGGTTAGACATCATTTTCTAAGAGATAACGTAATTAAAGGAAAAATTAAATTAGAATTTGTCTAGTAAAAATCAATTAGCTGATATATTTACAAAACCTCTAGATGAAAATACATTCTGCAACATTAGATTAAATTTAGGTATTTGTAGGCTATGTGATGTGTAAAATGCTTAAACTCCACATAAAAAGAAAAATATTATTGATGATGTTGTTCACCTCATAGATATTATATACTTATTATAAATATCTAAAGTAATATCTAAACTGCTGCTTAAGATACTATGTATTTATTGTAAAATCATAGTAGTATCTTATTGATTTTAAAGTAATTTATCAATTTTAATGGTTTTTACAATTTTAAGTGGAAGTGTAAATGAAAAACATTAAATACTTCTGACATTATGAAATTTTGATTAAATGTTTTCTTTGAATCAAGGACAATGCATATGATCATACATAAATTTGACTTAATTTATTTAACTTGTAGAATAAGTTATATGTAACTCATCTTAAACTGTTAATCAAAAGTATAAGCTTATTGAAACTGATTCATATACTCAGTATAATCAAAGAAGTAAAAATTGTATGAGATTTGTGTTTTATTGCATCTGTATTAATGGAATACATATATACTGTGCTTAAAATGAAAAGTGCTTACAAAGTGAAAATCTTTGAGAGTTTATTGATTAGTTTGATCACGAGCCTTTTGTACTTGAGTAGATAGGTATGTAAGGATTGTTGTCTTGAAAAAGGATTCTTTAAATCTGGCAACCTAAGGTCCTGATCAGATCTGGGATTGTTGACTGAAAGCTCATTACACGGGTACATTAGAAAGCTCTTGTATGATTCAAGCTTTTCAAACTAACTTCTAAAGAAAATTATCAATATTTACTGTTTTGAAAAGAAAAAGTTGTTTCATTAATTACAGATATCTTTCAATCGCATATAGTTTATACCAATATGACTACTGATTTATTGAATCAACATTAATACTTTTGAAAACATTTATTTGAGATACATTCTTTTATTCTCCCTGAATTAATCACATTGAGTTCAAAGTTGTGTTTTGATTCATATACAGTAAGAATTGATTCTGGAAATCATTTTTGATGACGTCAGGATAACGGAAGTTTTTGAAAAGAAAATTTAAAAGTATAGTTATACTTAACATCTATTGTCACTACAAGTATATTTTGTATTTTGATTGAATATATTTGAAGTATATTTATAGGGGGAGGATTAACATTGTCGAAAACAGATTAATATAATTTAGAATACAAATCTTAGTTGATCTAAATTACTGTCCTCTTAAAATCTTGATGAAATAATTTACAAAGACAAATAAACTATTTTAGATTCAAAGGACAAAATGATCAAATAGTTTACAATGTTCTCAAGATAATGTTAAGTTTAGTTTGTATGTTGTTTTCGGAACGTTTCAGTTTGAAGCATTCGAAAATTGTTTTAAGTGTACTAACTAGACGTTATGTTAGATAAGGTAACGTGTAAAACTGCCTCTAGACAACATTTTACTAGTTAGGTTAGTTAACTCAACGAGTTATACTTGAATATTTCAGGTACCTTGATTGAATAAACTTTATTCAATATTTCTTTAATTTCTAAACCCGACTTCTCTTCACGTTGAGTTATACGCCTAAAAATCCTATTTAAACACTTGTTACACGGGCACTTAGGTTATTTGTAAACTTTGTCAAGAAAATCTTTCATTCTTATTGCTGTTACAACCTACGACA
This sequence comes from Cymodocea nodosa, assembly GCA_036874045.1. Classification (NCBI taxonomy): domain Eukaryota; kingdom Viridiplantae; phylum Streptophyta; class Magnoliopsida; order Alismatales; family Cymodoceaceae; genus Cymodocea; species Cymodocea nodosa. The sequence goes on from JAZBRI010000011.1 coordinate 1,869,211, forward strand.
ATGGTCTCCAAGTTCTACAAAAGTCGTGGTAGAGGAAAAGGAAAAAGCAAAAGAGATGCAAAAGGAAAAGAAATAGAGAATGATGAAGTTCCACGTACTTGGTTCAAGAAAATATTTCGAGTGAACAAAAGGTTAGCAGAACTTTATAGAGATTACTTCTTTCCTTAGGGTATATTAGATGAAGTTAGACAAGAACTTCAACATACTGATGCAGATATTACATACATGGGTATTCGTAGTAAATTTTATAGAGAATATAGAATGAAATGTGCTGAGATTGCATTTTTGGAATAGTATGCAAAATATTTGGAAAAAGGTGTAGGTTCATCAAATAGAACTCCTCAAACTCCTATAAACGGTACAAGACTACATGCATTTGAGGAAGAGCATGAATCAGCAATCCCTACTCCTTTATATTCAAAACAAGTAGAATCAAATATTGCTGTAGACAAAACAAAAGTTGACAGTCTTCGAAAGGCCGTTGCAATAGAAAGTGCCTTAGAAGAATTAAAATAGAAAACTTTTATGGAGCAATTTGAAAAAAAAACAGCAATACTTGAAAAAGAGAAACAAAAATGTTATAGAAGAAGGAAAGTCAGAAAAATTATGTCTAAGGAAACAAAGTCTATTGAAAAAGGAAAATCAGATGAAAATTTATTTCCAAAGGACAATGTATGTCTAGACATTGTACCTTACTGTGCTTTTGATAAACTCATCAGTTCCGAACACACTAAAACTGATGAAGATAATGAGACTTTATTTTGCCTTGCTAGAAAACTTGAGAAGAAATCCAAGTCAAATATGAGCTCAAGTTTTTCCATTAGTACAAGTCATGATGATGCAGAAATTGACAAATCAGAGCATCAAGCACCTGACATTGAACAAGTTATTGCAAATAGAATTGACAATGTTGAAGCAATAACTAGTTCACAGGCTGAATTGTCTGGAGTAGCAGATATTGAAATTGTTAAGACTCCAAAAGAGCTAAAAGTTAACTAGCCTTCTATGGAATCTATAGAAGCAGAGTTTGAGAATTCACAACATGAATCAATGGAATTATCTGTTGAACAAAATGAACAATTACAGATAGATACACCGACTGTAGAATTTATGGAAAAATTGAACTCTAAACATTCTATAGAGACTAAACAGATGAATGTTGAGCATATTGACAATGTTCCTAACACTATTGAAGCAGAAGAATCAAGCTTACCTAAGCAGCTTCAAGATAATATTTTGGAAGAGGAACAACATGACATTCATTTTGAAGAAGAGGTTCTTGAAGATGAATTAAACTTTGAATCACAACTTCAGGTATCACCTTCTTTGTGTGCAATATTAAAAATTCAAGGTAATGCAATTCATTTTAGATTTGAAGAAGCATTGTAGAAATATAATAATCTGATTACATGTCAGATTTTGCATGCTCGTCTAATAAAATTCAGAAATTTGATGGAAATAAGAGATCTGTTTGAGTTTCAAGGCCTCATTAAATTCTTGCCAGTAGGAACAAAATGGAAGCAATACACAGAGCTTATTGCAACTTTTTATAGCAATCTGGACAAGAATGGAAATTTTTTGAAAACTCAAATAAATGAATAGGAGTTTATATTGTCTCTTGAGTTAATTTTTGAAGTTTTAGGATTAAAGAATGAAGGTATTATTGTTACCAACAGATTTGACATTATAAGACAACTGGAATGGAACATTCAGTCTTTATCAAAAATTCCAAATGTATATTCTGAAATGAGATTAATGGAAAATCTGAATGCAGAGGTAGGATTTATTGCAAATATATTGCATGTAAATTTATTTCAGAGAGTTGGACACAATTTGGAAGTCAGTAGAAGCTGTTTATATGCAACTTATGGCTTGCTGAATAGAATTCAAATAAATTGGTTTGATGTTTTTATGTCTCAACTACAGCATATGAGTTCAAAGTTATTTTATGGTGATGCTGTATGTAGAATCCTTGCAAGTCAATTGACTTTATCCGACTAGCCCTCTAAAACTAAAGGCATGAGAGCATTTAGTGTCAAAGATTTGCAAAAATTTCAGGCCATGCATAAACCTCAACGACAACAACAACAACAACAACCTGATATAGACCATATACAACAACAACAACAAAGTTATTCAGTTCAAGCAGAACAGCAAACCCAGTTACCTCCTGACTTAGATGCAGTGCTTAACGACATTAGAAATGATATTAGGCATCTAAGAGATAAAATATGTAATGCTATAAGTGATATACTTAAGAGGGGTTGATAACTATTTTTGTTTGTATCTGAATACAAAATGTAATGTTTGTATTACTTATTTGATTCAATGAACAATACATTTTTCTATAAATGTCTTCAATTATTATTCTTGTTTACAGAAATCGTTATTGTAATTCTCTTATATATATATATATATATATATTCTCTGTAATTATCTTTTTGATTAATGACAAAAGGGGGAGATATATTATAAAAAGATGATTATGATCTTAATTGCATATATATATTATAAAAGGAGATGCTATTTAAATGGTTATTGTAATCTGACAGATGATAATTAGAAAACCGATACTTATATAATTATTGACATCTGAGAGTTTTAGTTCTGAGAGGTAAAATTTACACAAACAATAGAAATAAGCTTAAGTGAACTTAAGTCAACAAATAAGTTTATTGAATTAAAAGTTAACCCAACGAAAGTGCTTTGTTGAGTTAAACATATTTCATAATTGATTTAATATGGTTTTGTTATCATCAAAAAGGGGGAGATTGTTGAGTATTTTTGTTTTGATGATGTGTGCTGAATGAAAATAAAAATATTTGCTCAATTACTATTGCTTGTGAAAAGAAATTAAAATCATCAATTAATACAGAAAAAGCTTACTGATATAAATACTTGTCTATATTGGATCTGAAGTTAAAAACTAGTCATTTCGTTGCATTAATTTCTCATTTAGCTAAACGTTAAGTCAATGTGTGTTTTTATTGAAAAGAATGATATGTTTTAATGTTATATCTTCTGTATCATGAACAGTGCACATTTAGACAACTCGTTAAGTTAGAGTTTTGTTTGTATAGAGGTCACGTGAGAACTCGTTAAGTTAGAAACTTAAAGGTTAAAATAGGTCACGTGATAACTCGTTAAGTTAGTGAGTAAAAGAAGAGACGAACTCGTTAAGTTAGTGTTATACACGTGGTGAAATTATAAGTTACGAATGTTGTATTGTATCACGTGAGTTACACATGTTTAACTCGTTAAGTTAACATAACTAAACGCGTTGAGTTGCTATATTGAACACTAAGGCAACGTGTTAGGTTAGCATTATAAACTTAAGTTGTTATTTTTGCACGTGGTAAAATTCTTATTATAAAAACATTTGTTTATTACTGAATCGGTGAGTTAAAGTTTTTTCGGAGACTTACAGTCGTAACTATCCGAAAGGTAACTTAAGTCATGTTTTCAAGTCTTGACACGTGTCTCACTAGTTTTATAATATAAAGAGTTTTTCGGTGACTTACATCTATAACTATCCGAAACTTAAACTATTTTCGGTGAGTTATCGTTTAACCTTCTGAAAGAAAGGTTAAGCTGGTTCGTTGAGTTAGCATAACACCACGGACTTAGTTCGTTGAGTTAGCTACAGTACTTGTCACATGGAATGGCACATGGTGAACTCGTTAAGTTAGAAACGTTAAGTTAGATATATATACTTGTGTTACTCATTTAGTTAACATTAAAGTAATGAGTTCTTATTACACTAATGAAAAATTTTTGGACGAGAAAGTTTATTTTGCAGGAAATTTTACAGAGATCCAGGACTGATGATTAAAGAAAATTTGAAATATAAACGTGGGTTAGAACGTGTGTGTTTCGATGAAGGAAAAAGAAAAGACATGGAGAAGTGGAAAACTGGTAGTGGTTAAATGTGAAGGATATGCATGAAATGAAGATACAATATAAAAGGCATAGAATTCTCGTTGATCAATCCATCCTTGCACACAAAACGAAAAATCTTTTCAAGGATCAATCCATCCCAGCACACCAAAAGAAAAATCTTTTTAGGGATCAAAAACACCTCTTCGGGAAAAATCTCTCAAGTAGAAGAAAATTCAGTGAAGCATAAAAAGGTAAGATTTTCGTCACTGAAAACTTGAAGTATCAGAAGAAAGCAAATTCGGTGAAACATAAAAAGACAAGATATTCGTCACTGAAGAATTGTTGAAGAAGAAAGAAGAAGAAGAAGAAGAAAGATCACAAACACGGAGAAATGTTTTAAATTTCGTAAATTATTTTTCTCTGTTTGTAGTTATGCAATTGTATAGATGAAACATGGTATCGAAATATAATTGCATCTACAATTTCTGAGGCGAATTGAATTGTATATTGTAATTGAAACCTTGAATAAAAATGATTTTATGAAAACAATGTCTTGACTTGTTTTTGAGTTTTAAAGTTTCAATTATATTTCAAAAAATATTAAAAATACACAATTCACCCCCCTCTTATGTAGCCATACAATCCTACACTCATTAATATTACCAATGACTTGAGTGATGGGATGTGATGAAGAATAACGCCAATTTCTTTGATTTTCCTCAATATTCTCATCAACATCTAAAGGTACATCACTTTCATCATTAGTTTGATCATTTAAGTTCATATTTTTGATTTTCTCAGATAAATCATCAATCTATTGATCTCTAACTCATTTGGAAAATTGATCATATCATCATTATCAGCTTTAGATTGAGATTCTCTAAGAGAATTTTTATTGAAGCTTACATGGAGGGTTGCTTCAATAGTCCTAGAAGTCTTGTTATATACTCTATAGGCTTTACTTCTAGTAGAGTAACCTACAAAAATTCCTTCATCCGATTTGGCTTGAAATTTATCCCTTTTATCCTTAGTATTTAGAATAAAACAATTGCAGCCAAATGGTTTCATATAGGAAATTTTTGGAACCCTATTAAACATAATTTCAAAAGGAGTTTTATTAACATGAGGTCTTAAATGACTTCTGTTAATAACATAACAAGCTGTATTTACTGCTTCAACCCAAAGATTTTGAGGTAACTTATGTTCATTCAACATAGTTCTGGCCAGTTCTTGAAGTGATCTATTCTTTCTCTCAACAACACCATTTTGATACGGTGCTCTTGGAAAAGAAAATCTGTGATCAATGCCATGCTCATTACAATAGTTATCCATTTAATCATTATCAAATTCAGTTCCATGATCACTCCTAAGTTTTTGAATAGAGACACTACTCATTTTGAACACAATTGCAAAACATTTTAAATTTTTCAAAAACCTCTATCTTAGATGCTAGAAAATATACCCAAGTGTATCTAGAGAAGTCATCTACTAAAACAAATACATATCGTTTACCACCAAGACTCATGATTCTTCTTGGTCCAAATAGATCCATATGTATAAGTTCTAAGACTCTCTTGCTTGAAATATCAGTTTTGGACTTAAAAGAGTTTTTGTGAAGTTTACCTAACTCACATGCATCACACATAAAGTCCTTTGAGTATTTAATCTTTAGTAAACCTCTCACTAAATGTTTTCTAGATAGTTTATGTAACAGTTTCATATTTATATGCCCAATCCTTCTATGCCATAGATATGCATCACTAGTTTCAGCTAGCAAACATGAATTTAAATCAACTGCACTAGAAGGTAAAGATAAAATACATACATAACCTTTTCTTTTAGCAATAAACTTAATTTCATCTGTATTTTTATCAATTATTTTGCATACATTATCTTCAAACACTACATAATATCCATTTTCAATTAGTTTTATGACACTCAGAAATTAAATCCTAGGTTTTCTACATATAGTACATTCGAAATAACACAAGTAGGAGTTATTTGAACATTGCCCATACCTATGATTTTATCTTTGCTTTTGTTTCCAAATGTTACACTTCCTTTCATGGTATTTGTAAAATTTTGTAATAGACTTTTCTGTCCAGTCATGTGACTTGACACTCCACTGTCCAAGATCCATTTTGATGTTGTTTCCTCCTGCAACATAAATTAAGAAAAACTTTTTCTTGGTAACCAATGTTGTTGAGGACCAACTTCATTAAACGCATATTTCTTCTTTTTGTTTAAAAATAGTTTAACATTATCATTTATATTCTTATTAGTTGTAAGTACTATTGATTTATCATTAGCTTCATACTCACATATAGCATTATTACTTTTACAATCATTCTTTTTGTTTTGAGATGTAGTACAATCAAGACCAAACAGATTTTTATCAGATGTTAATTTATTTTGGTCATGCTTATACATTTCAGTAAGTTCATACCAAGATTTTGTACTTGTATTAACATTTTCCGTACATACAAAATCTTTTTCTACACAAGAATTTTTAGTTTTATCACATGTAGAATGAGTAATTGGTCTAATACTAGTGTATTGAATTACATGCTCAGGTTTCTAAATTTTCAGTTTACTACAATTGTCTGAAATTTTAGAAACATTAGAAACTGAATTTCCAGAACAAGAAACAAGATTTTTAGAAACATTTATAGTCATGTTAGAAGTACAATTTGACAAATCACATTGATTTATATTATTACTGCATGATTCATCCCTTGAAGTACCTACTTCTACATATTTATTACCTTGTTTCATAATAAAAGGAATTTTAGTCTTAGATTTACTTGAACTGCAACTAATAAATCATTTATTGGCTTGAGATTCAAGATATTCAAGATAATCAAATCCTAAGCCAAATTTATAAGACACTGTAGGGGTACTAGTTAGTTTGTCTAACTTAGTTTGACTTAAATTCCATTTCTCAATGGTAGAATTTAAATCTTGCTCTCTCAATTTTAATTTATCTATCTCTAATTCAAGTTCATTTATATTGTTTCTCAACATTTCATTTTCAGATTCTATCTTTAATTTTTCAGCATTTATATTCTGTATTTGTTCATGCAAGATACATTCATTAAATCTAAATTTTTGCAAATCTCTAGCATGATTTTCATTATCACATTTAAACTTTTCTAATGTAGTAGACAGGAAACAATTTTCTTCTTCCATATTGGATGAAGATTTTCTAATATTCTTATTTTCCAGTTTACATACTTTAAGTTTTTGTAATAATGCATGATAAGCACATAATAATTCATCAAAGTTGAAATCTGAATTACTTTCAAGATCAGATATTACCTCAGACTCATCTGCCATGAAGCACACATGAGCAACATCTTCTAAAATATTTATGAGCATCTTTGAATAGTGTTGGCCAATAAAATCTACATTGCAGAATTTTAGTAGTAGTTTTCCCTAAACCAAAATGCCCTCCACAAGCAATAAATGTAGTAGGCATGAATGTTGTTTTGTTGATTTAGCACCTAACTCAACGAATTTAATTCATTGAGTTAATGAATAACTCTACGAATTGAGTTTATATATAAATTCAGGATAAGTAATCAATTACATACCTTGTTCTGTTGTATTCTCTTCAATATCTTCTGTCTTTTTGATTTTGAAAACTTTTCATTCACAAATAAAAGCAAAATATAACAAAATAACAACAAAACATAAATTGTTAAAGTAGTGTCTTGTGTGGAACCCAAACTCCTATGCCTTTGGTGGCTCACAAGCAAGCTAGTTGGTTTCCTAGAATAGATACCAACAAACTGGATTGATATTTTGTTTGTTTTTCTTTTCTTTTTATAAAATAAAATAAAAACTTAAAATTTTTCTTCCTTTTCTAAAAGAAATGTAGAGTACACACAACATTAAAAGTACAAAATCATAATTTAAGAACATGATTGAAAAAGTAGTAACAAATGGAATAAACGTGTTAGTCCAAGCAAACTTTTTAGGCATAATTCTTTTTGCTATTAATTCTATTTTAATGCAATTTGCTCTCTTTTTTAGCTTGTAAACTTGCAATATGTTATCAACACTAAATATAAGTATATTACCATTAATAAATTGAAATGCAGAAAGGGATCCTTTTTTGTTCCAAGATAATGTAGTTGTTTTTATTTCTACAAATATTTCAATATATTCCTCTTCCCATTTTCATTCATTTAGGTCTTTCATAATCCATATTTGAAATTTCATTAGTTCATCCCACCATCTGATTAGACATAAAGTAGGATCATCACATTCATTATACCACATTACTAATTGAATTTTATCATGTTCTGTAGAAGGTGGTTCAACTATATCACTAGGTATAGGCAATATTTCTATAAAGTCATCATTATAACTATTTATGCTTATTATGTATAAATCAAATTTAAATGCAACTGATATATCTATGACTAGATATATATATCCATCAAGTATGACATGTATATTGTTAATTAACGTTTTCTGTCTTAGATATATCATAGTATTTTAAGTCCAAGATCTATTTAGAAAATTATATACACTTAAACATAAATCTTCATCCCAATTTCCAGTAATACAAATTTTCAGGAATTGTAGAATTTTTATCAGAGAATGTTAAAGCAGGCGCACAATTTTCAGTTGCTACTTCAAATCTTGTTGTGCGGAAAGATCAAATAAATGTGGAGCATCTAGGGGTGACGTGGAGAAGAGATCTGCGTGGAAGAGAGGATTGCAAGTGGAGAATTCGAAGAACAACAAATTTACGTGGTTCCCCAACATGGGTATGTCCACGGGTGATCAATCTATCATGATTCCTTGCTGTATGGTTGCTGGTACAAAGAAGGGGGAGAACAAAATCAAGGGATGGTTTGGCATGACATCCCTTGGACGTGGATGACTCCTTACATATATAGGGGCAACGGTTGGTGATACATAAAAGACAAGTTTGCCCCTGTACAAATTATCAAAGAAATACAACCATATACAAAGACACATACATATACTTGATGGAAGACACACGCATCACAAATCTCCACCTTGTATTTCATCAATCTTCACCATGAACAAGTGATGGATCACCAAGACCCAACTTGGGTCAGCAGTAGCAATAGACATTGAGTAAGTCCAAGCAATGCTTGAACTTGCTTTCAACAACGCCCTTTGTAAACATATCAACCGGATTGTCCTTTGTGTTGACCTTCATAATCTTTATCCTGCCTTCATTCTTGAGGAAGTGATACCTAACATCAATATGTTTAGTTCTATCATGAAATACATTATCTTTGGAGAGACAAATAGCGCTAAGACTATCACAGAAGATATCAGCTTTATCAATGCGCCAACCAAAGTCTCCAAGTAAGCCTTTCAACCAAATCCCTTCCTTTGCAGCTTCTATCATAGCCACATATTTAGCCTCAATTGTGGACAGAGATACCGTAGGCTGAAGAGTTGATTTCCAACTCACAATAGAACCTACAAATGTAAATACATAACCAGATAATGATCTCCTTCTATCAACATCACCTGCATAGTCTGAGTCTATATAACCAGCCATAGTACAACCCTGATCTACTGCATACATCAAGCCAACACCTAGAGTTCCTTTCAAATATCTGAATATCCTTTTAACTTCTTTCCAATGTTCCTTGCCCGGATTGGACATGAACCTACTAACAACACTCAAAGGATATGCCAGATTAGGCCTAGTGCATACCATAGCATACATAAGACTTCCAACTGCCTGTGCATAAGGAACTCGTTGCATTTCAAGCTTTTCAGAATTAGTTTGTGGACACATCGCAGATGACAATTTGACATTTCTGTCATAAGGCGTGCTAATGGCTTTGCATGAAGCCATACCAAATCTACTAAGCATCTTCTCGATATACTACTGTTGATTCAAAAATAGCTTACTAGAATTTCTTTCACGCCTAATCTCCATTCCAAGAATTTTGCCAACTGGACCAAGATCCTTCATATCAAATTCTGATTTTAATGTGTCCTTTAGCTCCTGTATCACTTCGATATTCTTCGCAACTATAAGAATATTATCAACATACAATAACAAATAAACATGTGTACTCTTATCAAGAGTTTTAACATATACACATGAATCATAGTTGCTGCATTTAAAACCAACTTTAACTATAAAGGCATCAAACCTTTTGTACCATTGTTGTGGTGACTGTTTAAGTCCATACAAGGACTTATTTAATTTGCACACCCAATCAGATTTACCTTTCACCACGAAACCTGTTGGTTGTTTCATCCAAATATTTTCTTCCAACTCACCATGCAAGAACGCCATCTTTACATCTAGTTGTTCCAATTCTAAATTCTATGCTGCAACAATGGATAACAAAATTCTAATAGATGTATGGCGTACAACAGAAGCAAATACCTCATTGAAGTCAACTCCTCGCTGTGAATAACTTTTGGCGACTAATCTTGCCTTGTGCTACACACCTACATTGCCTTAAGTCTCAATCTTCTTCTTATAGACCCATTTGCAATCAACAATATTTATGTTCTTTGGACGTTTTACTAGTTCCCAAATCTTGTTCTTATGGAGAGATTGGAGTTCCTCCTCCAAAGCAGACATCCAAAGACCAGCTTCTGAATCTTTCATTGCAGCTTCATATGTAGGTGGATCAACAGAATCCTCCACCTCAACTACTACTTGTAAGGCAAAAGCAACCAAACTGTCGTAGCCATATCTAATCGGAGGTCTAACGTCTCTTCTAGGGCGATCTTTGCCAATGGTTCTTGGTGGTGGTTGCTCCACCTCTTCCTCCTCAACTTCATTTTTCTAAGTTTCAGATGAGATTTCTCTAATTTCAACTTGATCAGTGATAGGCGGCTGCTGTGCATCATCTATCTCCATTTGTTCAGGAAGGGTGTGCTCAATTTTTGGTGTTTCACCTACTAGTTTATCTGTTGCTTACAAAAGAGAATTCTCATCAAAAGTAACATCACAGCTATATATTACTTTGTGAGATTCAATATCATATATCTTGTATCCCTTTACACCAATACCATAGCTCACAAATATGCCTTTTTGGGCACGTGGTTCTAGCTTGCCAATGTTCACATGATAGTAAGCTGGACACCTGAAAATTTTGAGCTTTGAATAACTAGCAGATCTTTTCAACCATACCTCAAGAGGTATCTTCCCATCTAAGGCACTAGAAGGGGACTTGTTCACCAGATAGGAAGTTGTGTTAACAACCTCTACCTAAAACTTCTTGCTCAAACCTACATGAGACAGCATACAACGTGCCTTTTCTAGGAGTGTTTTGTTCAATCTTTCAGCCACTCCATTTTGCTGAGGGGTATACCTGACAGTGTTATGCCATGTAATGCTTTCATCTTTACAAAAGTTATCAAATTCTTGAGAACAAAACTCAAGACCATTATCAGTTCTAAGATATTTCACCTTTTTGTCTGTTTTGTTTTCTACCTACTTCTTCCAATGCTTGAAGCAAGAGAAAGCTTCACTTTTGTGTGTTAAAAAGAAAACCCAGTTCATCCTTGAATGACAGTCAATGATAGAAAGAAAATATCTAGAACCTGCAATAGAAGGCTGACGTGAAGGCCCCCAACAATCAGCATGAATATAATCAAGAACTCCCTTGGAGCTATGCTGACTGCGTGCAAATGACACTCTTTTCTGTTTGCCAAAAACACAATGCATGCACATGTCAATACAAGCAACCTTGTGCCCATCAAACTTGCCCAGACTACTCAGTTTCTGCATTCCTTTCTGCCCCAAATGACCCATCCTTGAGTGCCACATGATAGAAAAATCCTACTGATTAGATATAGCTGATGTAGTTGCGCCAACAATTTGAGTGCCCTGCAAAATGTATAAGGGACCAAATTTGGTTCCCTTCATAACAACTAATGAGCCTTTCAGTATGCTAATCTTCCCCTCACCACTTGTATATCTATAACCCTTAGCATCAAGGGCCATCAGTGAGATCAGACTTTTTCCAAGCTTTGGGACATGCTAAACGTCCTCCAGAATTCTAACTATGCCATCATGTAGTTTAAATTTTATAGTGCCCACACCAACTCTAAAACACACATCATCATTGGCCAAAGTCACTTGACCACCCTCCACCTGCTCGTAGATGTCAAAATACTCCCTAGTAGGAGTCATACGATGTGAAGCTCCTAAGTCCATAATCCACTGATCATTAGAATAGGCACTACAACAAATTGTAAGAGAAAAGTCATCACCTGACGTAGAACTGGTTTCTGCCACAGCAACCTTTCCTTTGTTCATAAGCTTGGGACAATGTGATTTCCAGTGTCCTTTCTCCTTATAGTAATGACAAGTATCCCTAGAGTACTTGCCCTTCGACTTGCTTCTGCTTCTATTCTTCCCTACACCTTGTCACTGGCTTCTTCTCCTATTCTCTTGCTGTTGAGTTGAGAGGCAACACCACTTGCCTCGTTTCTACCATGCACCATGTGCCTGAGCTCCCTGGAATGAAGGCTGGACCTCACTTCTTCTAGTGTAATTGAATCTCTTCCAACTACACAAGACCAAACAAAGTTTTCATAACTCAATGGGAGTGAACAAAGCAAGATAAGAGCTACATCTTCATCTTCTATGATTATTCCAATATTCTTGAGTTCCATCAGAATAGCATTTAGCTGATCTAAATATTGCTTAAGAGGTACACCTTCTATCATCTTTAAAGAGAACAGTCTCTGCTTTAACAACAATTTGTTTGTTAAAGACTTAGTCATATACAATGACTCAAGTTTCTGCCAAAGACCTAACAAGGTAGATTCATCAGCAACTTCTATTATAACTTCATCAAACAAACACAACAAGATGGTGGAGTGAGCTTTCTCCTCCTGCAATTCAAACTCTGGCGAATTTCTGTTCAGAGTAGTTTCCTTATTTAAAGGAGCCTAAATACCTTGTTGCTTAAGAAGTGCTTTCATCTTAATTTGCCATAAGCTGTAACTATTCTTACCATCATACTTTTCTATCTTCAACCCCGAAGTATTTATGTTTTCAAAAGAACAAACAACCAGCAATACACACGAGATACAATGTGATTTCAACAAACACAATTCTATGGCAAGGTACACAATAGCAAGAATATCTCAACAACAATATGCTACTGAAACTACTGCTTTCAACGAAATGCAATCAACCACAAGCGAATCACACTACTTATCACAAAACAGTAGCAAATACTTGCACAAACCAAGCACAAAACCACAATCACAAAATGCCCAAAATCCGACGATCAAAGAGTCACTCGTCTAGAAAACTACTATGCCCTAGCCAGACACCTCCTATTGTATCTCTCTAAATATGAAACTTCTAACCACGAAATTTTAAAGAAAGGAATTTCAAGAAGCTTACTACACGTCCTCAAAATTTGAGACGCAACGGAGCACGGATGAGGAAGGCGCACGACTTGGCGTCGGAGTGTGCAAACTAGCGCCAACGATGACGACAGTTACAACAATGGAGAGATCCCTTGTAGAAATGGCTTGAACCTTGATCAATCTCTTCGAAACTTTAGATGCAAACTTGGAGATGTCCAACCTCGCTTTGATACCAGTTGTTGTGTGGAAAGATCAAACAAACATGGAGCATCTAGGGGTGGCGTGGAGAAGAGATCTACGTGGAAGACAGGATTGCGAGTGGAGAATTCGAAGAACAACAAATTTACGTGGTTCCCCAACACGAGTACATCCACGGGTGATCAATCTATCATGATTCCTTGCTGTATGGTTGCTAGTATAAAGAAGGGGGAGAACAAAATCAAGGGATGGTTTGGCATGACATCCCTTGGACGTGGATGACCCCTTACATATATAGGGGCAACGGTTGGTGATACACAAAAGACAAGTTTTCCCCTATACAAATTATCAAAGAAATACAACCATATACAAAGACACATACATATACTTGATGGAAGACACACGCATCACAAATCTATTAGGCCTTCCTATTTTCCTTCTCCTCTTTGCTCTTGTTGCTACTGCTCCTGCGCTTTCTTAGCTTTGGATAGCAGGTCTACAAAAATGGGCTTTATAGACCCTTCTGATATTTTCAGCTTAGGTTTAATCTCTACAGGAACTTCAGACACTATCTCTTTTCCATTCCTTCTTCTAAATAGTTATGCTTGGTCTTCCTCTTCCTCCTTTGAGATTAAATCTACAAAAATAGGCTTTGCAAGCCCTCGAGCCATAGGTACTGGCTCTCCCTACTTTACTCTTTCTATAATTACTGGTCTCGAAGGACTAGCTTTAATTTCTTTTACAGCTATTGATCTAGCTACTTCTTAATGCTACTCTACTTTAATTTTATATTGGGCCCTCAACTTTTCTTTAGCCCACTTCCTCTTTATGGCATCATACAGGATATGTGCTTTGGCCATAGCCATTTCTTCATCATCTCCTTGGTCTTTTTCTATTTTGACCAAGCTAGCAAACTCTTTATCTTCTTCTTTAGTTCTCGGCCAAGCAAAAGTTATTCTTTGCAAGGGTTTTGTTGGTGGAACTGAAGATCCTAGGTGCTGTTCCTTATTTACTGATTTTTTAGTAGTCGGCTCTACAACTATAGGTTCTTTAGCTGCTTTCCTTTGTTGCTCCTAGATTGCCCACCGAGCATATCCACCAATATGTCGTATGAACCATAATCTAGACTTGCATCGGATGAATTCTAGGGCAACTTCATTGTTTGGGCTGATTTTTCTTTCTATAGGATCATATGGCTACACAAGAGGAGGGTGAATTGTGTTTTTCAACATTTTTGTTTATAATTGAAACTTCAATAATTAAAAACAAGTTAAGACATTGTTTTCATAAAATCATTTTTATTCAAGGTTTCAATTACAATATACAATTCAATTCTCCTTAGAAATTGTAGATGCAATTATATCTCGATACCATGTATCATCTAAACAATTTCATAACTACAAACAGAGAAAACTAATTTGCGGAATTTAAAACATTTCTCCTTGTTTGAGATCTTTCTTCTTCTTTTTCTTTTTCTTCTTCAGCAATTCTTCAGTGACAAATATATAGTCTTTCTCTACTTCACTGAATTTGCTTTCTCTTGATACTTCAAATCTTCAGTGACATAAATCTTACCTTTTTATACTTCACTGAACTTTCTTCCACCTAAGAGCTTTTCCCCGAAGAGGTGTTTTTTTTATCCTTGAAAAGATTTTTCTTTTGGTGTGTAGGGATAGTTTGATCCCTGAAAATATTTTTCGTTTGATGTGCATGGATAGTTTGATCAACGAGAATTCTATGCCTTTTATACTGTATCTTCATTTCATGCATATCCTCCACGTTTAATCACTACCAGTTTTCCACTTCTTCACGTCTTTTCTTTTTCCTTCATCGAAATACACACGTTCTGACCCACGTTTATATTTCAAATTTTGTTTAATCATCAGTCCTGGATCTCTGAAAAATTTCCTGCAAAATAAACTTTCTCATCCAAAATATTTCATTAGTGTAATAAGTAGTCGTTACTTTAATGTTAACTAAACGAGTAACACAAGTATATATATAACTTAACGAGTTCCTCATGTGCCAATTCACGTGACAAGTACTATAGCTAACTCAACGAACTAAGTCTGTGGTGTTACACTAACTCAACGAACCATCTCCATGATGTTACAAATAACTCAATGAACCAACTCCGTTGTGTTACAGATAACTCAACGAACCAATAATAAACAAATGTTTTTATAATAAGAATTTTACCATGTGCAAAAATAATAACTTAAGTTTATAAAGCTAACCTAACGCGTTGCCTTAGTGTTCAATATAACAACTCAACGCGTTTAGTTATGTTAACTTAACAAGTTAAACATGTGCACCTCATGTGATACAATATAACATTTGTAACTTAAAATTTCACCACGTGTATAACACTAACTTAACGAGTTCATCTCTTCTTTTACTCACTAACTTAATGAGTTCTCACGTGACCTATTTTTACCTTTAAGCCTCTAACTTAACGAGTCCCTAAGTGACCTCTATACAAATAACACTCTAACTTAACGAGTTGTCTAAACGTGCACTGTACATGATATAGAAAATATAACTTTAAAATATATCATGTTTTTCAATAAAAACACATGTTAACTTAACGTTTAGTTAGATGAGAAATCAATGCAACGAAATGACTAGTTATTAACTTAGTATAATTTTAGATCCAATACAGACAAGTATTTATATCAGTAAGCTTTTTCTGTATTAATTAATGATTTTAATTTCTTTTCACAAGCAATAGTAACTGAGCAAATATGATTATTTTCATTTAGCACACATCATCAAAACAAAATACTCAACAATCTCCCCCTTTTTGATGATGACAAAACCATATTAAATCAATTATAAAATATATTTAACTCAACAAAGCACCTTTGTTGGGTTAACTTTTAATTCAACAAGCACGTTTGTTGACTTAAGTTCACTTAAGCTTATTTCTATTGTTTGTGTAAATTTCACCTCTTAGAAATAAAACTTTCAGATGTCAATAATTACATAAGTATCATTTCTATTCCTTTCATTATATAATTTAATAACCATACAATTTTCTTTTAGATTACATTATCATCTGTCAAATTACAGTAACTATAAATATCATCTCCCTTTATACTATATGCAATTAAAATCATAATCATCTTTTTATAACATTTCTCCCCCTTTTTGTCATTAATCAAAAAGATAATTACAGAGAATATATATAGTAAGAGATAGATGTACAACAATTGTTTCTGTAAACAATAATAAGAATTGTAAACATTTACAGAAAAAAATGTATTATTTAATGAATCAAACAAGAAATACAAACATTAAATTTGATATTCATATACAAGCAAACAGATAATTATCTATTCCTCCTAAGAATATCACTTATAGCATTACATATTTTATCTCCTAGATGCCTAATATCATTTCTGATGTCGTTAAGCACTTCATCTAAGTTAGGAGGTAGTTGGGGTGGTTGTTCAGCTTGAACTGAATAACTTTGTTGTTGTTGTTGTTGTATATTGTCTGTACAATCTGTTGATTGTTGTTGTTGTTGAGGTTTATGCATGGCCTAGAATCGTTGCAAATCTTTTACACTAAATGCTCTCATGCCTTTAGTTTCAAAGGGCCAATCAGATAAATTCAATTGGCTTGCAAGGAGTTTACATACATCATCACCATAAAATAACTTTGAACTCATATGCTGTAGTTGAAAAGTGAAAACATCAAACTAATTGATTTGAATTCTATTCAGTAGGCCATAAGTTGCATATAAACAACTTCTACTGACTTCCATATTGTGTCCAACTCTTTGAAATAAATTGGCATGCAATATATTTGCAATAAACCTTACCTCTACATTTAGATTTTCCATTAATCTCATTTCAGAATTGTTTGCGTTTTCCCAGCACTACACTAAAAAACTTGGATTTGTTACTTCTGTTTTTACTTAGTTAATTTATCTTTATACCTATTCTTTCTTTTAGAAGTAAACAAACAACCTTTAATACAATTTAGATATTAATTCCAATTTGTACTTTAACTACAAGTGCATAGTGTCTATTGTATCAGTGTGCAAGTACAGGTCGATCCCATAGGGAATTGCTGAATAACTTGAGAATTGTTTGTTTGTTAACAATCAAATTTATATATTCAATAAGCTCTCCGTTGACTTACAGTTAACTCAACGGACTAACCTCGTGGACTTAAGTTAACTCCACGAGCCTGTCTTTTCTTTTTAATACTGCTATTTACAAAGGAATTCGGCCAACCATTGGGCGATTCCACAAATTGTAAATAACATCAATTAAGCTCTTTAATGTTAGTTAACATTGGATTTATCATTAAGCAATACTAACATTCAGATAATTCAAACAGTAACTATTAAAATCTTTAAGTCTTTTGAACAAACCAATTTCGGTAAACTGTAAAACTAAAATAAACATAAAACAATCACAACACTGACAAAGATAACATTAATCACGATACAACACAAACAATACAACACTCAAATACAACATACAAACATAGATAAATTGTTTTTGGTATTTTCGTTTTAATATGAACATGGAAATGGGCGAAAGGTGAAATGTCAAGTAATCTCACTTGATAGTAAATACTTCCGACACTACTTGCAACGTGATTACACCATTAAAAATTAAACCACTTACAATTCTGTCTCCTCTCCCTATAGAATCGCAAGTCCAGAATTGCAAGATGATCTCCTCTTCAGCATACAGGCATCAACCTGAAGCTAAGGCTAAAAGCTTTACGATCTCCTAAAATATGAGTCGACGCTTGGTGAAAATGGCTTCCCTTCCTACGATGCGATCACTCCTCACAGTGGTTGTCAGGCACTGTGTTTGGCTCGGAATCGACCTGACATTAGGCAAGTATCCTCACAGACCTCCGATGGTTGGTGATTATGGTGGTGATGATGATGGTTAGTGTGGAACTTTAGAGAATTGCGACGTCAATCCTCCTTTGCACACATTGTCCGCCCATTGATCACACCTTCTTTTTTCTTCTTTTCTTTTATATTTCTTTAGTAGTAACTGCTTCTGCTTGAATGGTCGGTTGGATTTCCTTCATTCATATCAACGACAATGCTTTCTTCTCCTGTGCGATACGTGCAAACGTGGTTTTTTCTCTTCCAACTGTCTGTTCCTGCAACTACTACAGTGGTATATTAAAAAATATAAAGAAATAAGCTGCTAACATAATGTGTTACCTTAGTGTATATTCATGTAACTCAACGCGTACAGTTATGCTAACTTAACGAGTTAAACATGTGCATCTCACGTGATATACTAAAGCATTTAAATTCAACACGTGCATAAATTTAACTATCTGATTCTTAGGTGCATTTCAGATACTTAAAAACTTAACTATCCGATGCTCAGATGCATTTCAGATAGTTACAAATAACTCATCAATATATAACTTCAGTAAATCTACCAGATCTCAACACGTGTCAACAGTAGTTTAATCATAAAATAACATTTCGGAGAGTTATAGGTCTAACTATCCAATGCTCAGATGCATTTTGGATAGTTAGAGATAACTCACCGAAAATCCACTTAAGTCAATTTCCCAAAACATGACACGTGTCCTCAGCTATTTTATAAATAAAAAGAGATTTCGAAGAGTTACAGGGATAACTATCCTATGCCCAACTGCAATTTCAGATAGTTATAGATAACTCATCGAAAGTTCACTTAAGTCATTCATTATGGTTTCGATACGTGTACTTCAGGAAATAATAAAATATTCTCTCAAAGCATAACTGTTTGGCAATTTAAACATAACTATCCAATACATGTTCGGTCTGTTAAACATAACTGTCTGAATATGTTCGGTATGTTAAACATAACTGTCCAAAATATTAGAAAATTCAGATACTTAAGAATTTCACAGCTTGCAACTTACCAACAGTTCAGAAATGTACTAAATTAACATTAATTCCTCCAAATTAAGCAGATTCTTCAATTAAAGCATATAACAATGCAATTATAACATAATGACTTAATTCTGATATGATAAGCTAAATATTATGCAATTAACCATCATTTAACCGTTAATAATATGCACTTTTTCATTCTAAACACTTCCCCCATACCTAAATTTTGCTAGTCCCTTAGCAAACTAAGATCTAATTAATTGGTCTTTAAAAGTGCTAGAATTAATTCTTCCCCTTTGTTTTTCTTCTGTTTAGCATAAAAATATATTCTATATGTTCCAATAATCAACCTGCAAATATACTTAGAATATATGCAAATTACATACAAAGTATATCATCATCACATAAGTGTTAATTATATTATCGTTTGTTCTTCTTTTCATCATCTATCATCTTGAATTTTCCAATAAGATTTCTAGAAGAAATTTCAACAACATACGAATCAAAGTACAATCCAATTCAATTTGATTAAGACAAGTAGAATAAAGAATTGTATCTCCATTGAACAACTTCAAAAGTCAATTCTAGATTCATATTATAGCAATTCTAGATAACAAAAAATATACTCGATTCATAGGATATCTGTATTTCACAAAACACGTGTATCTTTTCAGAACAGTATATGTATATTTTTTTTCCTTTTTTTTTCATACTTTAAAAGTTAATTTGACAAGCTTGAATCGTACAAGAGCTTTCTAATGTACCCATGTAACGAGCTTTCAGTCAACAATCCCAAATCTGATCAGGATCTTAGGTTGCCAGATTTCAAGAGTCATTTTTCAGGTCAACAATCTTTACATACCTATCTACTCAAGTACAAAAGGCTTGTGATCGAACAAGTCAATAAACTCTCAAATTTTTTTTTTTTTTTTTTACAAAACAAGAACATTAATCACATACTGTATATGTACGTATTTCATTAATACAGATGCAGTAATCACCAATCTCATATAGTCCTGCTTCTATCATTTACTGAAAATATGAATTCATAATAATAAGCTCATACTTTTTATGTAGTTTAATAAGATCTACACATAAATCATTCTACAAGTTCAATTAGTCAAATTAAATGTATCTTTAATCATATGTGTTTCATTTAATCTAGAATTCACATCTCAGCTCTTTCAAGACTTCAGATAATTTACTGATTTTTTCATTAAGCATTTTGATTTCATTTTAAAATCGTGAAACTGTTAAACTCATGAAATTCAGAAAAAACATAAGATACTATATCTAGATTTGCAAAAATAGTAAATTCAATAGCATCTTATATAGCCTTCTAAATATAACATTCAAGCAGTTTATAAAAATTTTACAGTTTCATTTATGAAATAGTTATAGCAAGTTCATAAAAATTTTCAATTTCCTCAAAACTTTGCAGTACTATTTTAATTTCTTTAATTAACAAACTTACATGAGTGTTACTTTAATTACCTCCCCCCCATACCTACATTTTGCATTGTCCTCAATATAAAAGATTTCACAATAAGTACAGTAATTGTAGTAGGCATGAATATAGTTTTGTTTGATTTAAAATTCAGGATGAGTAATTAGTTACATACCTTGTTTCATTTGTATCTCCTTCTGCATATTCTGACTTTTAATTTTGAAAAACTTTTCATTCACAGATAAAAGCAAAATATAAAACAAAATAACATTTAACAGATATTAATAAATCAGTGTCTTGTGTGGAACCCAAGCTCCTATGCCTTTGGTGGCTCACCATATTTTGTTTTTTTTTATAAAATAAAATGAAAACTATATATTTTTTTCTAAAAATAAATGCAGAATACACATAACATTAAACACACAAAATCACAGCTTAAGAACATGATTGAAAAGTAGAAACAAATGGAATAAACGTGTCAGTCCAAGCAAACTTTTTAGGCATAGTTCTTCTTGCTATTAATTCTGTTTTAATGCAGTTCTTGTTCCTTCTTAATTTGTAAACATGTAATATATTATAAATTCCAAATACAAGTGTATTACCATTAATGATATGAAATGCAGAAAGGGATCCTTTTTGGTTCTAGGGTAATGTAGTAGTTTCTATTTCTACATCTATTTCAATATACTCCTCTTCCCACTTCCATTCATTTATGTCTTCCATAATCCATATTTGAAATTTCATCAGTTCCTCCCACCATCTTATCAGACATAAAGTAGGATCATCTTCTTCATTATACCACATTCCTATTTGAATTTTATTAAATTCTGTAGATGGTGGTTTAGCTATTTCACTCGGTGCAGGTAAAATTTCTATATATTCATCATTACTGTCTATGCTCACTATGTATAAATCAGATCCATATGCTATTGATATCTCTGTGACTAGATATATATATCCATCAAGTATGACATGTGTTTAGTTAATTAATGATTTCTCTCCTAGATATATCATAATATTTTCATTTCAAGATCTATTTAAAAAATTATACACACTTAAGCGTAAATCTTCACCCCAATTTCTTGTAGGTCTCCAATAATATAATTTTTTAGGAATTGCAGAATTTTTATCAGAAAATATTAAAGCTGACCCACAATTTACAATTGGTGCTTCAAATCTATTAGGTCTTCCTATATTCCATTCTTCTCTTGTTATAGGATTTCTTATCAAAATATCAGGTAATAATAAACTTGCATACCTTGGTCTCGTCTTGTATATGATTAATCCTTCATCTATCCCCATAATATGATTTATTCCTTCTAATGCATTGGGTGGAATTCCAGTAGTTTCTTCCATAGCTAGATATTCATGGTTAATTGAACTACGATTAAATGACCTTCATAAGAATCCATCTCTAATCTTAGTCATTTTTGCAGCTTGTAGTCCTTGAAATATTTTTCTTCAATACAGTTTTTAATTTCCTTTGATACACAACATAGCCTGCATAGATCTTTAGCTGACAAGTTACTCAGTACTTCCCTTAATGCATCCAATGGTAATTGCATCAATTCCATTTGTCGATTCTATATAACACAAACAAAAATTTAGCAGAGACAAAAATTAACATAACTACAGCACACACTCGTGGAGTTAAGGCATAACTCAATGGACTAAGTTCGTTGAATTAAGGACTAACTCTACGATACTATTAACTTAAAATAAAATAAACAAAAAAAAACATATATACATACAGATAGTTGCTTCAGATATGTTGCTTCATTCAGCTATCCTCCTAGAAGAGGTATCACTTTCATTAACTGTTCTATTGACAGGATTAGGTATAGCTTGTATTGGTAATCCTCTAGTAGGTCTAACTTCCATTGGTTTCTTTTGTCTAAGTGATATATTTCTATGCTGATTTTGAATTGCAGCATTTCCAAATACAAAATCTAGACGATTGTTTAATTGTTGGATTATCTTTTCTAATTTCTCTATTCTAGATCCTTGTTCAATTAATACTTCATAACTTATGTTCTTCTCATTTATATTTTTTCCTTCCTGGAAATTGTTGTTTCTCCAAGATAAATTCGGGTGATTTCTCCAATTAAGATTATAAGAATTTCCTAAGTTATCTCTTTGGTTTCTAGTATAAATAATATCTAAGTCATTTATGTTTACATTCTTTTCTGCTAGCTTTTGATTTAATGATAACTCTTCTATTTTCTTTGTTAATTCATTTAATTTCACCTCAAGCATAGTACTTGAATCTATTTCATGCATTCCTCTTGGCAATATTTTTTTATCTGCAATAGCTTCAACCGAATTTTCCCATTGTGTAGTTCTTTTTGCAAAGTTTTCTAAATATGCCCATGCTTCTTCACTACATAACTTTAAAAATCCATTTTGACAAGTAGATTCTAATAAAAATTTCGTTGAAACATCTATACCTTCATAAATTATACTTATTAATTGTGCCTTTACTCATTGCATGATGTGGACATTGAGTCAGTAAATCTTTAAATCTTTCAAAATATTTCCAAAATGATTCACCCTGTTTTTGTCTACACATTAATATTTCTTTCTTCTTTTTAATCATTTGATGTGTTGGATAATATTTTTCCAGAAAAACAGAGCAAAATTCAGTCCATGTAGAAATTGAATCAGGTGATAGAGTATATAACCATCTCTTAGCTGTGTCTTTTAAAGAAAAAGGGATATATCTAAGTTTAATAGCATCTATACTCATGCTCGGCATTTTCATCACTTAACAAACTTTGTTAAATTCTCTAAGGAAATAATAGGCATCCTCTCTTTCTAATCCATGAAAATGTGGCAATTGACTAATATAATTAGATTTCAGTTTAAACCTATCTCCCTCAAAGTTTGGCAATCGAATACAAGAAGGTTCATCAACTAATTCAGGATACAGAATCTCTCCTAATGGTTTTTCTACTAGAGCAGTCATCTCTACGTTCTCTTTTAAAGAAAGGTTAGCTACACCCCAAAGAATTTCGTTAAATTTCAATTCAGAAAATTTTTTAGTACTCTTCTGCAATGAAAATTCCTGGGTAGGTATTCTTACTAATCGTTTAGTGCTTAGAGAACAGGTCCATGTGCTCATAAATAAATAACAGAAGATTAATTACATACCAGTCTAAAGCTTTTCATTCAATAAATATTTGTTGTCGGATGAAGTTGAATCAGCTGCTTCTCCTTCCAGTTCCTCTAATGCATTCTCCTTTCTTTTAAAAGTGCTGGAACTCGTAAATAACATTCTGTTTTATATATATACTACACTTCCATAAAGTGAATAAATCTCGTTGCAAGAACGTGTCTTGCAACGTGCATCGTGGTTCTTATTTTTATGGGTACGTGTACCACTATTAATTTCAAATTTTGGTAACCGCTAAACCGACGAAGTTTCGTTCATGGTTAAAAGAATAACCGTTCTACTTAATCTACGAACTAACCTCGTTGAGTTACAGATAACTCAACAGAATACAGTCGATTACTATTGCTAACTCCACGGACTAACTTCGTTGAGTTATTGATAACTCAACGGAGTGACCTTATATTATATTACTAACCTCGTGGAGTTACGTTTAACTCAACAGACTTACTTTGTTGAGTTAACACTTGGCAACTTCTAAGTTTTACTCTCGTAAGTACCTCTCTTTTTTCTTTTTTTCTTTTTCATTCTGCTAACTGAAATAAAGTTAAATCTATGCCATTAATGCATCATTCTAATTAAAATACGTTTAAATCTGAACATTATATAAAGATTTAACTTGCAGGTCATTTTATGTTATGCAGAATTTACATTTTACCTTACAACATGTAGAAATTTTTAAGTAGTTATCCTATCATTCAGCAAATTGTAAATCTGTTGCATATTCATTCTTAAAGTTCCACAAATTACATAATATTCAATAAATTCCATTCATTTCACATCCAAAACATGTATGAAAATTGCATCTTAAAAATTATATTCATTAATATGAATCAATTACATTACAAGTACATCATACAATTTTACACAGGTAGATGAACAATACCATTTAATCTCTATGCCTAAGTTCATCTACTTCCTTCTGGAGTTTTTCTAATTGAAGTTCTAATTGATTAGTCCTCTTTATTGCTCTTGTAATTCCTCTAGAAGGTACAACTAGTTCTGCAGCTACAAAATTTCTGTATTCTTTCACTGAAATGGTTCTAGATCTGATCCTTTTTTATGTCCATTTCGTGAAATCAATACAGTCCACCATCAGTAGTGGAATCAAATCTCTATAAAATAATTTTTTCTTTACTGTTTTCAGCTTGGAGATAAAAACTGCAGACCAATTTATTTGGATCTTATTTACAACTGCATATGTGGCCCATTTGACAAATTGACTTAATTCTATGTTATGGCCCTATCGTTGATAGACATTCTTAATCAGAATGTTAGCTACCAGGTGTGCTTTACCATTTAAATACTTCAATCTGTTTAATAATGACACACCAGGATTGATAGCTAAACAATCCTTAATTTGCTGTTTAGTCCATTCAACTGCAGTTGTATCTTCCAAAATTGTTATTCCTTCATTCTTTAAACCAAAAATGTTGTGGAGAAGTTCTGGTGTTATCTATACATCAACTTCCTCCACATTTGAAATTAGTCCTCTTTCTCCTTCTCTTAAATTTGCATAAAAACATGACACTAAATTCTCATATACTGCATGCCCTCTTTCTTGAGAAATGAATTGCAGTAGACCTTGGAATTCAAATAAATCTTTGATTTCTTGCATTCCATCCCAATTTACTGGTCTACTGTAAATAATGTTGTAACCCCTTAACATGAACAAACTAGAACAATTTATGTGTCAGCAATAAGAAGTCAACCAATTAAACTATAAGGAAGCATATTCAGAACCTAAAATTAATATCATTTATGAAACTGAAAAAACCATAATGAAAATTGATCAAAAATTGAATGCAATGAGATTAAATGACCTAAAAGGAAAACTAAAAGTATTGGATGAATATATAATGAAATTATAAGTTATGCAATAGGACAACACAAATGAAAATTATAATGTTATAGATCTACATAATTTACAAGACATACAAACAAAAGGAAATACCAATTCAATAGAATTTAAAGAATGCAATTTAAAACTAAAAACAGTTGAAGATCATAATCACGAAAATGATATACAAGAACATCAAGAAAGTAATGAAAATCTGGAAGATGTATGTATAACATTAAGATCTGGAACTGATATACCATCAAGAATTCAAAACGAAAATAATATGAAGGTGGATAAGAACAAAAATCAAAATGATAATGAAAATGTAATATTTGAAAATATAGAAATCAATGAAGAAAAATCTGAATCTTCAAATGAGACTAAAAATGATGAAACAAATCAAATGAAAGAATAAAAATCTTTTAAATCATAATCATTAGCACACTATCCTGAAAGATTACAACAAACATTTCCTAAAAAACAAGAAAAAATTAGAGAAATTTTTTAAAAAGTACAAGTTAATATTCCTTTGTTAGATCTATTGCAGAAAATGCCACCTTATGCTAAATTTTTGAAGGATTGGTGTACTAAGAAAAGAGAGCGAAAAGTTCTTAGAAATGCCTTTTTAGTTGAGCAAAGTAGTTCCCTATTTCTGCCACAAATTCCTAAAAAGTTATCTGATCCTGGAATCCCTATTATATCATGCACCATAGGAAATACCATTCTAGAAAGAACCTTAATAGACTTAGGTCCAGGTATAAATGTTATGCCAAGTGATATATTTGCATCCTTAGAATTAGAAAGCTTAATCCCTACTAAGACTGTTATTCAATTAGCTAATAGAAGTATAAGTATAAGATACCCTAGAGGAAAAATAGAGGATGTCTTAATTAAAATCAAAAACTTCATATATCCTATTGATATTGTAATTTTGGATTCCCAACAAATTAAGCATAAAAATTGTGATACATCTTTAATTTTGGGAAGACCATTTTTAGCAACATTAAGGGCTGTTATTAATTGTAAAACTGGAGTAATGAAGTTAGCATATGGTAATGAGGATACTCAATTAAACATTTTCAAATCAAAAAAGTTTGAGAAGTTAGAAATGTCTTTACATACCATAGATTTTTTTGAGGATGAAGGAGATATGCTAGATAATGTGATTCAAGAAGAGTTAAATAGGCAACTCAATTCTCAAACTTTAGAGGAAAGTGAAAGCATAAATATAGAAGGAGATCAGGAAGAAATTAATTTAGAAAATGATGATGTTCAATTAGGAGCTCTAGCTTTTGATGAGCAACAATTAGAATTAAAGCATTTACCTCCTGAATTAACCTATATATTTCTGGAAGAAAAATGAACATGTCCAATCATTATTGCTTCAGATTTAAAAAAGGATCAAATTGCTAAATTAAAAGATGTAGTTAAAACTTATAAAGAAACAATAGGATGGACTATGACTGATATAAAAGGGTTAAGTGTAACTTGTTAGGATCGATAGGCTCATTAGAGGGAGGTGAATGGTGAAGGTGTGAAAGTTTTACTTCTTTTAAAACAGAATTGATTGATTCTGATTATTAGTGTGTTGAAATTGATTAAAATGATGCAAGAGTAGTAAATAGAAAGGAACACAAGACAATTTACGTGGTTCACCAACTCGGCTAGTCCACCACCAAGGATCACTTGGGCTTCATTAAGTTTAAAAACTTACAACGCTTGCTTTTAGGTAAAAGCAAGAACCAACACTTCATTAATCATAACTCAATCAAATCTTCATGAAACACCACAAAATCATCGTGCCTTGAAAGATAACTCGTTTCACTAATCAGGAAAATTTACAGGAAAATATTTCGGAATGCACAAAAGCAAGGCAACACGAAGGCGTCGAGCATAATTTCTGTCACTCGACCAGTAAAATAGAGCAAATGCTACCTTCGAAAGAATAATCGAAAAACCAAAGAAATGCATTCTAAAAAATTCCAAAAACTCTACATACGTATTGTAAACTTGAAGTACTTACAAAATAAGCTATAACACGACATATAACTCTGAGAAATCAAGTTGTACAACATATAACAAAACGAGGCTCATACAGGAATTTACAGCAAATAGGATATACACGCATTCACAAGGGTTAAGAGTTAGTTTTATGCACAACATTCACATATTCACATGAAGCAACTATATTCCACGAAATATATTGTAAAAAAACTAATATTCTTAAACAAAATCATCATTTAAATAACATACTACATGTGCACATAACAAATGAATTGAAAACCTAAATACTCATACACATATGATATGAAAATTTGATATTCAAGTTTGAGGATCTCTCTTCTCCAATATACCTTTGAATTCTCCACCTTTCTTCAACCACGAGCTCCCTTTCAACCTTGAATCATGTCACACCAACACACCACAGGGCTGTCACCACCTATAGCACGTCCAAAAGAGGTCTCTAGGGTTGCTTTGAAGTGGTGGTTGCATGTCTTCAACCACTTCCAAGATGTATGAAGTTGTTGGCTTTCCTCTCAATGTTGATGCTTCCTATTACCTCATCTTGAAGATCACATCCCAAGCTCTTCCAATGCTGCACATGTGCCACCAATACTATCGATTTCACCCATGGAGGTCCTTTCGTATGTCGGCTTAGAGTGGAGAAAAGGAGGTCTTCTAGTATGAGGGGGAAGACGCCTAGCTCACCAACCTTGGAGGAGAGCTCGTCCACAACCTTGGTTGGAAGAAGGGAGGACGAAATTTTTCTTTGGAGTTCTTTGCTTGGCCCTTTGCATGGAGGAGAAAGGAGATGAGATGTTTCCTTGGTCGGCCATGCACTTTTCTCTTCCCTTGTCATTCATCTATAGAAAGAATTCAAACACCTTCCAATTTGTGGCCTCCTAAATTAAGCAAGTCTTGATGGTTGATTGATTGATATCTTCAAGAATTGGAAGTGTGTGATGGACGATGATGGGTTGTTGATTTCCCATGATTTAATCCAAGGGTCCACGTCCTCACCTATTTTCAACAACTCAAACATAACATTAAATGCATATGCACATTACACATAAATTGCTACTCAATTATAAAGCAAAAATGAAATGTGCATAATATATTGCTTGCTCAATTGAGGATTATTTGATTTCATATCTTAATGATAATTCTTTTAAGATATGCATGAAATCAATATATAAATTACTTATATCTACACATGGGCTAATTTACTTGGTGTTAATTTAATAAAGGATAAATTTGTGCATTATTGACTATTTAACCAATAAAACATGCATAGTTCTAAAATATCATTTTCATGTAATCTTTCATAAGAACATATATAATGATGACTTATAATCCTTAATATGCATGAATTAACATATATAAAATGTACAAATTGATACCTTACAATTTTCCTACAGGTTTTTCCACTAATTTCCAAACATTGTTTTTGTGGAATTGATTTAATTCTTCCTACATGGCCATCATCAAGTAAGTATCCTTACAAGCTTCATCTACTGATTTTGGCTCTATTTCTGACACAAATGCATAGTAATTGCAAATATCTTGTGCTTTACTTCTAGTTTGTACCCCTTTGGTTATATTTCCAATTATTTGTTCCATGGGATGATCAGATTTGAACTTCCAACTATTTTGATTCTGATTTAAAGCTTAGGATTTGAGTTTCTACTTGCAACTACCTTTTTCCAAACATTTATTTTCACTATCACTATCAATCTTCAAATTTTTGAAATTCTATATCAAATCTTCATCAAACTGAACATTTATACTTTTCACTACTCTTCTATCTTTAGCAAAGTATACTCTGTAAGCTTTGCTTCTGGATGAGTATCCAACAAGTATAGTAGGTTCAGATTTTGCATTAAACTTGTCTTTAGCATTTCTAGTGTTTAAAACAAAGCATTTGCATCTAAATGTCTTAAAGTAACCAACATTTGGAGTCTTATCAAACCAAATTTCAAAAGGTGTCTTATTCATCATAGATCTGATGTGAGTTCTATTGGAGATGTGACAAGCTGTTCCTACAGCTTCAGCCTAAAGAAATTTTGGCAGATCAGTGGCATTCAACATGGTTCTAGCCATTTCTTGCAATGTCCTATTCTTTCTTTCCACTACTCCATTTTGAGCTGGAGTTCTAGGGTAAGAAAATTCATGCAAAATTCCAAATGAATTGCAAAGATTTTTGAAATCATAGTTTTCAAATTCTCTTCCATGATCACTTCTAATTTTCTTCACTATTAGTTCCTTCTGGTTTTGAATTCTAATGCAAAAATTTCAGAATTCACTACATGTCTCATTTTTAAGTCAAGAATATTACCCAGGTTAATCTAGAAAAATCATCTACAATAACAAGAGTATATTTTCGACATCCAAGACTTGAAATTTGAGTTGGGCCAAACAGATCCAGATGTAAAAGTTCCAATGGCCTTTTGGTGGTAATTTCATCTTTGCTTTGATGAGAAGTTTGTTAGTACTCGAGTATTTTGATAATACAAAACCTATGTGAGGAAACATA
Source organism: Cymodocea nodosa (assembly GCA_036874045.1). Lineage (NCBI taxonomy): Eukaryota > Viridiplantae > Streptophyta > Magnoliopsida > Alismatales > Cymodoceaceae > Cymodocea > Cymodocea nodosa. Next base: position 1,899,501 of record JAZBRI010000011.1, read on the forward strand.
TTGTATTTCACAGTTAAGTCTTACTACATTAAATCAGAAGGTTGTTAGAACTATTTCCAGGCAGATGAAAAGATCAAGAAGGTTCTAGATGAACAGATCAAGAAGAGTCAGCAAAATCGGATAGTTACAGGTCTAAGTATCTGAAGAGCAAGTTTAAAGCAGTAGCAATGCTATCGGACAGTTAAAAGAATAACTATCTGATTTTACAAAGCCTTCGGAGAGTTATTTAATCAGACAGTTAAAGGGATTGAATGATCAGATAGTTAAGGAGATAACTATCTACAAGCTTAAAGGACTTTTCGGAGAGTTACAGGTATAACTATCCGAAAGTTAAGTCATTCAATAAACCACGTGCAGAAATACAGAACGAAAGCTTAAAAGACTTGTCAGAGAGTTAGATAACTATCCGAGTTTTCTTTTCGGAGAGTTAGATAACTATTCGAATTTTTTGGTAAGTTACAGGCATAACTTTCTAGAACTTAAGTCAATCTTTTATGCACGTGCTACATTAAATCGGAAAGTTGACAGAGTCAAGTATATAACTGTTCGGTGAGTTACAGTTATAAATATCTGATTGGATGACAACTCACATTTAAATATTCTGGTATCCTACCTGGCAGTAAAGGATAAGTGAACTTTCGGTGAGTTACAGTTACTCTTCGGAGAGTTACATAGCTAACTATCTGAAAGAATAGGAAAATCGGTAAGTTGACTTGAAACATTTTTTCTGAACGGTCACTTACCGTATTGGGACTTGATCCTAATCAAGTATAGTAGAATACATTCGTTGGAAGAAAATATGATCGTTATACATATCAAGTATATATTCAAAATATAGACAACGGATATACAGTAGAGATATATAGTGAGCTACACTCGAATTCCATTTACACTCAAGTCTGCAAACAATGAAGAATTTTCAGAAGATCCATTGCAGAAAAAGCTCTTACGCCAAAACTCTGATTGAAGGTTTAAAGCTGTTGGTTCGTGGCTTCAACCTGAAAGCTACATACAATGTTGGTTTGAGTTTCGACCTGAAAACTCTAGAGGTTGGTTTACTGAAGTTTTTACCTGAAAACTTCTGTGTAGTTGGTTCTTACTTTGACCTGAAAGCAAGTGTGTATGTGTTGAAACACTTAGTGAAGCCCAAGTGAACCTTGGGGGTGGACTAGCCAAATTGGTGAACCACCTAAAAATTTGCTGTGTGTTTCTTATCTCTGTTATTTTGCATTAAATTTGTTTCATCTCATTTCATTTTTGTTGAATCATTCGATTCAACATTAAAAGAATTTTAAAAATACACACTTTCACCATTCACTCCCCTTTTGGTGAGCCTATCGATCCTAACAATTGGTATTAGAGCAAGGTTAATCCTTCATAAGATTTAACCATTTGGATTTATGGCTCAATTTGGTGAGGGACAAAACATCCACAGACCTCCTCTATTCGATGGTTCCAATTATAACTATTGGAAGAATAGAATGGAGTGCTTCCTTAGGAGTTCAGATGTTAAACTCTGGAAGACTGTTGTTCTTGGAACTACACTTCCAACTAGTAATATTTCAAACTGGTCTGAGGAGGATGAGAAGATCATCCAGCTGGATGCTAGAGGGCTGAATGCTATTTATTGTGCACTAACTGCTAATCAATATAATAAGGTATCTACATGTAAATTTGCTCATGAGGCGTGGAAAATCCTTCAAGTTACTCATGAAGGTACAAGCCAGGTTAAGGATACAAAAATCAGTATTCTTTTAAGAAAACTTGAACTGTTTAAAATGAATGATAATGAAAAACATAACTGAAATGTTTTCTAGATTTACTGAAATCACTAACAGTCTGAAAGGCTTGGGAAAGGAGTTCTCTTCACGTGAACAGGTATAGAAGATCCTGAGGAGCTTAACTATTGAGTGGAAACAGAAGTCCACATCTATTCAAGATTCCAAGGATCTTAACAATTATACAGTTGAAGAATTGTTGGGCAATCTTCTAGCCCATGAAGCTCAGATGAAGGACTGGAAAGAGCAAGAAGGAACTGTTGAAAAGAAAGTTGAAAAGAAAAAGGAAATAGCATTTCCATCTACAGAAGAAGTTCCTAGCTCAGATGATGATGAGATCATGTTGCTGGCAAGAAATTTCAGAAAATTCATGAAGAAAAAGAATAAGCCTAGCTACTCTAAAATAACTGTTCCTACATGTTTCAAATGTAAAAGGCAAGGGCACATACAGACGTTTTGTCCATTTTAGACAGAACAAGATCAAGGAGATAAGAAGAAGAGATTCAAAGACAAAAAGAAGATGGCTCTCAAAGCTACGTGGGATGATAGTAGCTCTTCAAGCTGTTCATCAGAGTCTGAAGAAGAAGCTGCAGCAAATGTTTGTTTTACAACACAAGAGGTATGCTCTACTTCCTCTAGTTCAGAAAGTGAGCATGATGATCTAGACATAAATAGTCTTTTATCTACTGTAGATAATTTATATGTGAAGTGTAGAGATTTTAAGACAGAAATTAAAAGATTAAATCAGTGCTTAGAAAATTCATTTGCTAAATTAGGATCAACTATAGTTGAAAAAAGGAATCTAAAATCAAATTTAGATAAGTATAGTTGTGATAACTTTAAATTAAAAGATGAAAATAAAATTCTATCAACTAATATATCATATTTGAAAAATACTGTATGTAAATTTACTCAAGGACAAAAAAGATTAAATAAAATAATAGGATCTCAATGATCAAATGGGAATAAATATGGCCTAGGGTATGCTACACCACAGGAAATACCTTATTATGGTGGAGTGATTCGATCTTATAGAGATGGCACCACTATGTTTGCCATCAAACAAAGATCAAGTCATATGTGGCTGCCAAGAGGCAATAGATTTAATGTTTTAAGGACTAACTCCTCTGGACCCAAGAAGATTTGGGTACCAAAAGCTTTAATTTCAGTATGATTTGTAGGGTGACAAGGAGTTTCAAGCACATTCAACTAAATGGATTGTGGATAGTGGATGCTCAAAGCACATGATAGGTAAGAAAAGCTTTCTTGACTCAGTTGAAAACTTAAGTTCAGGATTTGTTAAGTTTGGAAATAATGAAAAATGTAAAATAATTGCAATAGGGAATATTACATCTGAAAATGGTATAATTGAGAATGTCTTGCATGTAAATGGATTAAAACAAAATTTGTTAAGTGTAGGACAATTATGTGATAAAGGCTATACTGTTTCTTTTAATGCTAAAAACTGCTACATTATTGATCCTACCACAAATGAAACAAAATTTACTGGTATTAGAAATTGCTCAATATATACATTAAACTTTCTATGTGAAAATTCTACAAGCAATTCCTGTTTGGTAGCAATTGGTGAAGACGATCGGGTGTGGCATAGAAGACTTGGTCACATCAGCATGAAGAATATCAGAAAGCTATCCATGGGTGATCTTGTTAGGGGTCTGCCTAAACTCACTTTTAAGAAGGATAGAGTGTGCAGTGAGTGTATGCTAGGGAAGCAGAAGAGAACTGCTCTTTACAGCAAAAGTGTTGTTTCCACCAAAAGGCCATTAGAACTACTACATCTAGATTTGTTTAGTCCTTCTCAAGTATCAAGTCTTGGGGGTCGAAAATATACCTTTGTTATTGTTGATGACTTCTCTAGATTAACTTGGGTAATATTTTTGACACATAAAAATGAAACTTGCAATGAGTTCAGGAATTTCTACATAAGTGTTTAGAATCAGAAGGAACTAACAGTGAAGAAAATTAGAAGTGATCATGGAGGTGAATTTGAAAACCTCTGCAATTCATTTGGAATTTTGCATGAATTCTCTTGTCCTAGAACTCCTACTCAAAATGGAGTTGTGGAAAGAAAAAATAGGACATTACAAGAAATGGCTAGAACTATGTTAAGTCCCACGAATCTACCTAAATTTCTCTAGGCAGAAGCTGTAGGAACAGCTTGTCACATTTTGAACAGAACTCACATTAGATCCATATTGAATAAGACACCCTTTGAAATTTGGTTCGATAAAACTCCAAATGTGGGCTATTTTAAGACATTTGGATGCAAATGTTATGTCTTAAATACAGGAAATGCTAAAGACAAGTTTGATGCTAAGTCTGAACCTACCATACTTGTTGGTTACTCCTCGAGAAGCAAAGCTTACAGAGTATATTTTGCTGAAGATAGAAGAGTGGAGGAAAGTATAAATGTTCAATTTGATGAAGATCTGTTCCAGAATTTCAAAAAGTTGAAGATTAATGATGATAGTGAAAATGAAGACTTTGAAGATGATAAAAGTAAGCAGAATACCAATTCACAAGTGTTAGACCAGAATCTCAACCTTAGATATCAGAATCATAACAGTTGGAAGTTTAGATCTGATCATCCCGAGGAACAAATTATTGGAAATATATCTAAAGGAGTACAAACCAGAAGCAAAGCACAAGATATCTATAATTTTTGTGCATTTGTGTTAGAAATAGAGCCAAAATCAGTAAATGAAGCCTGTAAGGATACCTACTAAACAATGGTCATGAAAGAAGAATTAAATCAGTTCCAGAAAAATAATGTGTGGGAACTAATAGAAAAACCTGTAGGAAAATCCATCATTGGAACTAAATGGATTTTCAAAAACAAATTAGATGAAGATGGTAACATTCTAAGAAATAAAACTCGATTAGTTGAACAAGGCTACAATCAGCAGGAAGGTATTGACTATGAAGAAACTTTTGCTCCTGTAGCCAGGATTGAAGCTATCAGAATGTTGCTTGCTTTTGCAAGTAGTATGAAGATAAGATTGTTTCAAATGGATGTGAAAAGTGCCTTCTTAAATGGAGAAATTCAAGAAGAAGTGTTTGTTAAACAACCTCTTGGATTTGAAGATGAATTCAAGCCGGATCATGTCTACAAACTGAGAAATGCTCTATATGGTTTGAAATAGGCACCTAGAGCTTGGTATGAGAAATTGAAAAGATTTTTAATTGAAAACAATTTTTCTATAGGCAAAGTGGACAACACTTTGTTTATCAAAACTTTTGATGTGCACATGTTGATTGTACAGATATATGTTGATGATATAGTCTTTGGAGCTACTTCAGAAGATCTCTGTCATGAATTTCAGAATTTGATGAAAAATAAATTCAAAATGAGCATGATGGGAGAATTAAAGTTTTTCTTGGGATTATGCATTTGATGAATTTGTAATCCCAAGAAAAACTTCAATTCTCCCATCATGCTCATTTTGAATTTATTTTTCATCAAATTCTGAAATTCATGACAGAGATCTTCTGAAGTAGCTCCAAAGACTATATCATCAACATATATCTGTACAATCAACATGTGCACATCAAAAGTTTTGATAAACAAAGTGTTGTCTACTTTGCCTATAGAAAAAATGCATAATGGTATCTTTGTCAACCAAGAAAAATACTGCAAAGAGATGTTGAAGAAATTTGGTTATGAAAACATCAAATCCGTAAATACTCCAATGAGCTCAAGCATTAAAATAGATATGGATGATTCAAGTGTTGCAGTGGATCAAAGGCAATATAGAGGTATGATTGGATCCCTATTATACCTTTCAGCTAGCAGGCCAGATATTATGTTTAGTGTATGCTTGTGTGCTAGATTCAAGCATCATCAAAGGAATCACATTTGAAATCAGTCAAAAGAATCTTCAGATATCTACAAGGAACAAAAGATTTCAAATTATTCTACTCAGCTGACAGTAGTTTAATTTTAATAGGCTATAGTGATGCAGATTATGCAGGGAGCAGATCTGATAGAAAAAGCACCAGTGGTACTTGTCAATTACTTGGATGTTCTTTAATCTCATGGTTTAGTAGGAAACAAAATTGTATAGCTTTATCTACTACTGAAGTCGAGTATATTGTAGTTGGATTGTGCTGTGCACAAATCCTTTGGATGCAGCAAACTCTAGTAGATTATAGACTAAAAATTCAGAATTCAATTATATTTTGTGATAGCAACAGTGCAATCAGTCTATCTAAGAATACAGTATTTCATTCCAGAGCCAAGCATATCGAGATCAGACATCATTTTCTGAGAGATCATGTGGAGAAAGGGAACATTTCACTTAAGTTTGTGCCAACAGAAAATCAACTTGCAGATATTTTCACCAAACCTTTAAATGAATCAACTTTTAATCATATTAGACGAAATCTAGGAATATGTTCTTTACAAGATCTTTAAATATTTTATTCATCAAGCTCACAATATGGGAGCTTGTTTTTCTACTAACCTACTCGTGCAGGTTATATTAGTTTTACAGAAAATTAGTTTTACAATCCTCACCTTTTTATATAATGACAAAAAGGGGGAGAAGGATTTGGAAATTTGTCATGTATATGGTCTTTGGAAATTTGTCATGTATATGGTCACTCACAGTATTTCTAGCAAGAATTAAAAGAGAAAAACTCAGCACATAGATAAGGGGAGAAGTCTACTCAAAGTCAGGGGGAGGAATCCCTCTTTGTGAGTATAGTTTTGTTAAATTCCTGTTTTATGTTTCTCTATGTGACTAAATGTATAGAAATACACTAGGTAGTGAAATACATGTAAATAATTGTAAAGGTTTCTGTCATTATCAAAAAGGGGAAGATTGTTAGTACCCGAGTATTTTGATAATACAAAACCTATGTGAGGAAACATATTGTATTTCACAGTTAAGTCTTACTGCATTAGATCGGAAGGCTGTTAGAACTATTTCCAGGCAGATGAAAAGATCAAGAAGGTTCCAGATGAACAGATCAAGAAGAGTCAGTAAAATCGGACAATTACAGGTCTAAGTATCTGAAGAGCAAGTTTAAAGCAGCAGCAATGCTATCGGACAGTTAAAAGAATAACTATTCGACTTTACAAAGCCTTCGGAGAGTTATTTAATCAGACATCTAAAGGGATTGAATGATCGGATAGTTAAGGAGATAACTATCCAAAAGCTTAAAGGACTTTTCGGAGAGTTATAGGTATAACTATCCAAAAGTTAAGTCATTCAATAAACCACATGCAGAAATACAGAACGGAAGCTTAAAAGACTTGTTGGAGAGTTAGATAACTATCCGAGTTTTCTTTTCGAAGAGTTAAATAACTATTCGAGTTTTTCGGTAAGTTACAAGCATAACTTTTCGGAACTTAAGTTAGTCTTTTATGCACGTGCTAAATTAAATCGGAAAGTTGACAAAGTCAAGTATATAACTGTTCGGTGAATTACAGTTATAAGTATCTGATTGGATGACAGCTCACATTTAAATATTCTGGTATCCTACCTGGTAGTAAAGGATAAGTGAACTTTCGGTGAGTTACAGTCACTCTTTGGAGAGTTACATAGCTAACTATCCGAAAGAACAGGAAAATCGGTAAGTTGACTTGAAACATTTTTTCTGAACGGTTACTTACCATATTGGGACTTGATCCTAATCAAGTACAGTAGAATACATTCATTGGAAGAAAATATGATCATTGTACATATCAAGTATATATTCAAAATACAGATAACGGATATACAGTAGAGATATACAGTGAGCTACACACGAATTCCATTTACACTCAAGTCTGCAAACAGTGAAGAATTTTCAGAAGATCCATTGCAGAAAAAGCTCTTGCGCCAAAACTCTGATTGAAGGTTTAAAGCTATTGGTTCGTGGCTTCAACCTGAAAGCTACATACAGTGTTGGTTTGAGTTTCGACCTGAAAACTCTAGAGGTTGGTTTACTGAAGTTTTTACCTGAAAACTTCTGTGTAGTTGGTTCTTGCTTTGACCTGAAAGCAAGTGTGTAAGTGTTGAAATACTTAGTGAAGCCCAAGCGAACCTTAGGGGTGGACTAGCCAAATTGGTGAGCTACCTAAAAATTTGCTGTGTGTTTCTTATCTCTGTTATTTTGCATTAAATTTGTTTCATCTCATTTCATTTTTGTTGAATCATTCGATTCAACATTAAAAGAATTTTAAAAATATACACTTTCACCATTCACCCCCCCTTTGGTGAGCCTATCAATCCTAACAAAATTCTCTTCTACTTCCCTAGCATATAGTCACTACACACCTTGTCTTTCTTGAATGTAAGTTTAGGCAATCCCTTAACAAGATCACCCTTGGATAACTTTCTAAGAGTCTTCATACTGACATGACCAAGTCTTTTATGCCACAACGAATCATTTTCACTAGATGCTACCAAATAGGAATTGCTTGCAGAATTTTCACATGGAAAGTATAGTGTATAAATTGAGCAATTTCTAACTCCTGTAAATTTTATTTCATTTGTAACTAGATCTATGATATAACAATTTTCAACATTAAAAGAGATAGTATATCCTTTATCACAGAGTTGTTCTATACTTAACAAATTTTGTTTTAATCCATTAACATGCAAGACATTCTCAATTTTACCATTTTTAGAAGTTATATTTCCTACTATGGTAATTTTACATTTTTCATTATTACCAAATCTAATAGACCCTAAAGTTATGCTTTTAACAGAATCAAGAAAACTTTTATTACTTGCCATGTGCTTAGAGCATCCACTATCAACAATCCATTTTGTTGCACGTGCTTCAAGCTCCTTGTTATCCTGCAATTTATACTGAAATTAAAGCTTTTGGTACCCAAATCTTCTTGGGTCCAATAGAGTTAGTCCTTAAAACATTAAATTTGTTACCTCTTGGCAACTACATATGACCCGATCTTCTTCTGATAGCAAACATAGTGGTGTCATCTCTATTTGATCGAATCATTCCACCACAATAAGGTACTTTCTATGATGTAGCATACCCTAGGCCAAATTTAGTTCCATTAGGACGTTGAGATCCTATTATTTTATCTAGTCCCTTCTAACCTTGAGTGAATTTGTAGATGATTCCTTTTAAATCAGAAATTTTAGTTAATAACTTTTTATTTTCTTCTTTTAGTTCACAGTTATCACAACTATATTTATCCAAGTTAGTTTTCATATTTCTATTTTCAACTACAGTTGTTTCTAATTCAACAAAAGAATATTCTAAACAATTATTCAACCTTTTAATTTCTTTCTTATGTTCTCTACATTTAACATATAGATTATCTACTGTACATAGAAGACTATTAACATCTAATTCATCATGCTCGTTTTCTGAACAAGAAGAAGAAGTGGAGCATACCTCTTAAGCTGCAAAGCACACATTGGCTGCAGCTTCATCTTCAGAATCAGATGAATTGTTTGAGGAGCTACTGTCATCCCATGTAGCTTTGAGAGTCATTTTCTTTTTGTTCTTCCATCTCTTCTTCTTATTTGACTGATCCTCTTCTATCTAAAATGGATAGAAAGTTTGTATGTGTCCTTGCCTTTTGCATTTGAAACATGTGGGGATTGTTCTTTTTGATGAGTTGGTCTTATTGCTCTTCTTCATGAATTTCCTGAAATTTCTTGCCAACAGCATAATCTCATCCTCATCTAAGCTTGGAGCCTCTTCTGTTGAAGGAAATACAATTTCCTTTTTCTTATCAGCTTTCTTTTCAATAGTTCCCTTCTGTTCCTTCCAATCTTTCATTTGAACTTCGTGGGCTAGAAGATTGCCCAACAGTTCTTCAACCGTGTAGTTATTTAGATCTTTGGCATCTTGAATAGAGGTGGATTTCTATTTCCACTCGATGGTTAAACTTCTAAGGATCTTTTGTACTTGTTCACGAGAAGAGAATTCCTTTCCCAGGCCTTTCAGACTATTAATGATTTTAGTAAATCTAGAAAACATTTCAGTTATGTTTTCATTATCATTCATTTTAAATAATTTTAGCTTTCTTAATAGAATGCTAATTTTTGTGTCCTTTACTTGGCTTGTCCTTTCATGAGTAACTTGAAGGATTTTCCAAGCTTCATGAGCAGAATTACATGTAGAGACTTTGTTGTATTGTTTAGTAGTTAGTGCATAATATATAGCATTCAGCCCTCTAGCATCCAATTAGATGATTCTCTCATCCTCCTCAGACCAATCCATAACATCACTAGTTGGAAGTGTAATTTCAAGAACAACAATCTTCTAGAGTTTTACATCAGAACACCTAAGGAAACACTCCATTCTATTCTTCCAATAATTATAATTGGAATCATCAAATAGAGGAGGTTTGTGGATGTTTTGTCCCTTAGCAAATTGAGCCATAAATCTAGATGGTTAAATCTTATAATGGATTAACCAAGCTCTGATACCAATTGTTAGGATCGGTAGGCTCACTAGAGGGGGGGTGAATGGTGAAGGTGTGAAAGTTTTACTTCTTTTAAAACAAAATTGATTGATTCTGATTATTAGTGTGTTGAAATTGATTAAAATGATGCAAGAGTAGTAAATAGAAAGGAACACAAGACAATTTTAGGTGGTTCACCAACTCGACTAGTCCACCCCTAAGGATCACTTGGGCTTCATTAAGTTTAAAAACTTACAACACTTGCTTTCAGGTAAAAGCAAGAACCAACACTTGAGCTTTCAAATACAAGCTCTAAACCAACAATTAGTTTTCAAGTTGAAACTCACAAACCAACAACTTGAACTTTTAATACAGAGTTTAATCACAAGGAGCTTTTGTGCTGTAGAAGACTTGAGATTGTTTCTGAATGATGCAGACTTGAATGAATCTTTGAATGTATTTGTAGCTCACCGTATATGATAATCATTGTCTTAGCTTTTCTTTTTCTTCTTATATTTATACCAAGAGGTATAATGATCATATTCTCTTCCAATGGATGTATTCTACTATACTTGCTAAGAAATTAGACCTAAATATGGTAAGTTATCGTTCAGGGAGGTATTTCAAGATACCCTTCCAATTTCTTGGGTTTTTCGGAGGCTTTCCCATGTAACTCTCCAAAAATCAATAGTAACCTACCGAAAAGTCACTTAAGTCTTTCTACCATGTAGGATTTCAGATTGTATATATGAGCTGTCATTCGATCGAATACTTACAATTGTAACTTATTGAACTGTCATTTGACTATCGGATAGTTAGCTATAGTAACCTTTTGAAATCCTTCTTTAAGTTTCCGATTACTTTCTTATTTCAGCACGTGCATAATAGAATAACTTAAGTTTCGGATGGTTATAACTGTAACTCATTGAAACTCTTCAAATTTCAAATAGTTAGCTTTCTACCTTTCCAAAAAACTCTTTAAACTTCTCTTCTGAATTTCTACACGTGGGAAATTGAATGACTTAAGTTTTGAATAGTTAGCCTTTCTAACTTTTCGATTTTCCTTAAGCTTTCGGATAGTTAACTCCTTAACTCTCCGATCATTCAACCAACTATCTTTCAGAACTCTCTAAAGGCCTTGTAATTTCAGATAGTTATTCTTCTAACTGTCCAACGGTATTTCTACTGCTTTAAATTGACTCTTCAAATACTTAAGCCTGTAACTTACCGAAGATTATCTTTCTTCCAGATACTTAGGCGTGGTAACTATCCAATTTTCTTGTAGATTTATAGCAGTAATTTCTGAATTACCTGTATCTGTTTATCTACCTTCTGATCTTTTGCTGCACTGTCTTATCTGTGAAATACAATTTGATTCCTCACACAGGTTTTTGCATTATCAAAATACTAGGGTCCTAACACAACTTTATGTTATCACCACATATATTTAGAAGAGAATGCTAAACCTGTTAGAATTCCTGAGAGGAGATTAAATCCAAACCTTAAAGAAGTAGTCAAGAAGGAAATAGTGAAATGGTTAGATAATGACATAATTTATCTGATATCTGATAGCTCATGGGTTAGCCCAATCCATGTAGTTCCCAAGAAATCAGGATTAACAGTTATTAGGAATGAAAGTTAAGACTTGATACCTACTAGAATTCAATTAGGCTAGAGAGTGTGTATAGACTATAGAAAGTTGAATGTTGTGACTAGGAAAGATCATTTTCCCTTACCTTTCATAGATCAAATGCTAGAAAAATTAGCAGGGTGTTGAGTATTTTTGTTTTGATGATGTGTGCTGAATGAAAATAATCATATTTGCTCAATTACTATTGCTTGTGAAAAGAAATTAAAATCATCAATTAATATAGAAAAAGCTTACTGATATAAATACTTGTCTGTATTGGATCTGAAGTTAATACTAGTCATTTCGGTGCATTAATTTCTCATTTAGCTAAACGTTAAGTTAACGTGTGTTTTTATTGAAAAGCATGATATGTTTTTAATGTTATATCTTCTGTATCATGAACAGTGCACGTTTAGACAATTCATTAAGTTAGAGTTTTGTTTGTATAGAGGTCACGTGAGAACTTGTTAAGTTAGAGGCTTAAAGCTTAAAATAGGTCACGTGATAACTCGTTAAGTTAGTGAGTAAAAGAAGAGACGAACTCGTTAAGTTAGTGTTATACACGTGTTGAAATTATAAGTTACGAATGTTGTATTGTATCACGTGAGGTGCACATGTTTAACTCGTTAAGTTAACATAACTAAACGCGTTGAGTTGCTATATTGAACACTAAGGCAACGCGTTAGGTTAGCGTTATAAACTTAAGTTGTTATTTTTGCACGTGGTAAAATTCTTATTATAAAAACATTTGTTTATTACTGGTTCGTTGAGTTATCATAAAACAACGGAGATGATTCGTTGAGTTATCATAACAAAACGGAGATGGTTCGTTGAATTAGCATAACACCACGGACTTAGTTCGTTGAGTTAGCTACATTACTTGTCACGTGAAATGGCACATGAGGAACTCGTTAAGTTATATATATACTTGTGTTACTCGTTTAGTTAACATTAAAGTAACGACTTCTTATTACACTGATGAAAAACTTTTGGACAAGAAAGTTTATTTTGCAGGAAATTTTTCAAAGATCCAGGACTGATGATTAAAGAAAATTCGAAATATAAACGTGGGTTAGAACGTGTGTGTTTCGATGAAGGAAAAGAAAAGACGTGAAGAAGTGGAAAACTGGTGGTGGTTAAACGTGAAGGATATGCATGAAATGAAGATACAGTATAAAAGGCATAGAATTCTCGTTGATCAATTTATCCTTGCACACAAAAAGAAAAATCTTTTCAAGGATCAAACCATCCCTACACACCAAAAGAAAAATCTTTTTTAGGGATCAAAAACACCTTCTCGGGGAAAATCTCTCAAGTGGAAGAAAGTTCAGTGAAGCATAAAAAGGTAAGATTTTCGTCACTAAAGATTTGAAGTATCAGAAGAAAGCAAATTCAGTGAAGCATAAAAAGGTAAGATTTTCGTCACTGAAGATTTGAAGTATCAGAAGAAAGCAAATTCGGTGAAGCATGAAAAGACAAGATATTCGTCACTGAAGAATTGCTGAAGAAGAAAAAGAAGAAGAAGAAAGATCTCAAACAGGGAGAAAAGTTTTAAATTTCGCAAATTAGTTTTCTCTGTTTGTAGTTATGAAATTGTTTAGATGATACATGGTATCAAAATATAATTGCATCTACAATTTCTGAGGAGAATTGAATTGTATATTGTAATTGAAACCTTGAATAAAAATGATTTTATGAAAACAATGTCTCGACTTGTTTTTGAGTTTTAAAGTTTCAATTATATTTTAGAAAATATTAAAAATACACAATTCACCCCCCTCTTGTGTAGCCATACGATCCTACATAGGGCAAGAATATTTTTGTTTCCTAGACGGGTATTTAGGATATAACCAAGTCCTAGTAGCATTAGAGGATCAAGAGAAAACAACTTTCACCTATCCTAATGGAACTTATGCTTTTAAGAGAATGTCATACGGATTATGTAATGCACTAGCCACCTTTCAAAGGTGTATGCAGGGAATATTCACTGGAATGATGGAAGATTTTTTAGAAATATTTATAGATGATTTTACTATTTATGGAACTTCATATGAAGTGTGTTTAAACAACTTAGACCAAGTATTAAAATGCTGTGTGGAAAAAAGTCTGGTTCTAAATTGGGAAAAATGTCACTTCATGGTTAAACAAGGAATAGTCTTGGGGCATGTTGTTTCAAAGAAAGGCTTGGAAGTAGATAAAGCTAAAATAGAAGTAATTTCTAATCTACCAGAACCTAAATCAGTTAAAGATATTAGATCATTCCTAGGGCATGTTGGATTTTATAGAAGATTTATTAAAGATTTTAGCAAAATAGCTAGACCTTTAACCAATCTATTAAAAGATGTCCCATCCAATTTTGATAAAAATTGCAAAGAAGCATTTTTCAAGCTTAAAACTAGCTTAATTTCAACTCCTATAATTCAAGCACCTGATTGGAGCCATCCATTTGAATTAATGTGTGATGCATTTGATTTTGCTATAGGAGCAATGTTGGGATAGAAGATAGAAAAATCTCCTAGAGTGATTTATTATGCAAGCAAAACCTTAAATGATGCTCAAGTTAATTATACAACTATTGAAAAAGAGTTGTTAACTACTGTGTTTGCCTTAGAAAAGTTTAGATCATATCTGATTGGAGCTAAAGTGATAGTATACACGGATCATTTAGCTTTAAAATACCTAATAGCAAAGAAAGAGACCAAACCTAGATTGATCCGATGGATATTATTATTACAAGAATTTGATCTAGAAATTAAAGATAAAAAAAGTTGTAAGAATGTAGTAGTAGATCATTTATCAAGATTACAAATAGAAAAATAAAATATTGAAATTAAGGATAATTTTCTTGATGAACAATTAATGACCATCAACATGATGCCTTGGTATGCAGACATAGTTAATTACTTAGTTACTAGTTTAACACCTAAGGATTGGAATAGACAAGATAAGAAATTGTTCTTTTCAAGAGTAAAATATTACCATTGGGAAGACCCATACTTATTTAAGAAATGTTCTGATTTGATTTTAAGGAGGTGTGTTCTAGAAACTGAATATCAGAGTATATTGTCTTTCTGCCATGACCAAGCATGTGGAGGGCATTTTGGTTCAAGGAAAACTACTGCTAAAATTCTACAATGTAGATTTTATTGGCCAACACTATTCAAAGATGCCCATAAATATTGCTTAAGTTGTTTAAAATGTCAACAAATAGGAAGAATATCAAAGAGGAATATGCTGCCTCTTAATCCTATTGTTGAGGTTGAAATATTTGATGTGTGAGGAATAGATTTTATGGGTCCATTTCCTATGCCTAATAAATTTAATTATATATTGTTGGGGATGAATTATGTATCTAAATGGATAGAAGTTATTCCTACAAAAACTAATGATAGCAAAGTGGTAATACATTTCATAAGAACCAATATAATTGCTAGATTTGGAATACCTAAAGCTATTATCAGTGATAGAGGAACTCATTTCTGTAATAGAAGTTTTGAAGCCTTAATGAAGAAATATGGAGTAAACCACAAAATTGCAACATCATATCATCCACAAACAAGTGGACAAGTAGAAAATGCAAACAAACAAATTAAGTTAATCTTAAAAAAAGTAGTAAATCCTACTAGAACAAATTGGGCTAATAGATTGATAGATACACTTTGGGCTTATAGAACTGCTTATAAGACAAGCTTAGGTATGTCACCTTTTAGGCTAGTATATGGAAGAAGTTGTCATTTACTAGTTGAAATTGAACATAAAGCTTATTGGGCATTAAAAACTCTAAACACTAATTTAAATCAAGCTGTTGAGAATAGAAAAATACAATTGATTGAATTAGAAGAATTTAGGAATGAAGCTTATTCAAAAACTGTAAGAGAAAAAGAGAAAAGGAAGTTTTGGCATGATAGGAAAATTATTCTAAAAACCTTTGAAATAGGACAAGAAGTATATCTTTACATGACTCGACTCCATAACCATCTAGGAAAATTAAGATCTAGATGGGCAAGACCTTATATAGTTTGAAATATTTATCCCTATGGAGCTATTGAAATTGAAAATCCTAAAAATCAGAATATATTTAAAGTAAATGGACAAAGACTTAGACCTATTTTGAAAATACCAAATAGTTCCTTTGAAATTATAGAAAAAGTAAAAGTAAAGGATTACTCAAGCTTTATTTAGTAAGAAATTTTCTAAGTATATAAAAAAAAACCTTATTTAAATATAATCACGGTTAAACCGAAAGGAATTATCGATTTTACCAAAACATATTTTAAAAAGAAAAAAATTGTTGCAGTTCAACCGATAGGATCCATTGGTCTGATCGAAACACAAAATCATAATATATATATATATATTATATTTAGTTAATGTCGGTGTTACCGAAGTATAGTATCAGTTCATCCGATAGAAAAATATATATATATATTTAATTTAGGTTCAATCGAGGAATATAACGGTTTGACCAAAAAATTTTAAATGTTGGAAAATTAAGAATCGGCTAGACCAAAAATTCTTCAGTCTTGACCAAAGTAAAAATTATTATTATATGCATTTTTATTAGATATAACTTTATGAGAAGTCTGTTGAGTTACACTTAACTCAACGAACTTACTCCATTGAGTGTAGGATAAGTTAACGAACTTACCCCGTTGAGTTAACTCTAAACTCAACGGAGTACTGTAGTTAAGTCCACGGACTAAGTCCGTGGAGTTAACCGTAATTCCACAGATGAGAGAGCGAGAGTTTTGCATGGGAAGTGATTCGATTACCCGCCTAAACTTAGGGCTTATTTATACTAAACTTAGGGTTTGGGGGCATTATTTGTAGAATCATTTAGAACTTAGAATAGTAGAGATCAAAGCGATTCTGTTCCATTGTGTAACTCTACGATGAGGAAGATGACACCCGAGTTCTGGGAAAATGTAGTTGACACGTTAGAATTTCTTAAAGATTCGGAGGATTGGCACACAAGGCAAAAAATCAGGAATATGACGAGGGAAAGGAGCTACAAAAGGTAGAATCTGACCTTTTCTACTAGAGGAAAGTGTTAGTAGATTTGGGTATACAAATACCTCAGATTATGGAAATAAGAATAAAAGTTGCTACGGAAGTTATTGTAAGGAGAGAGAGAAGAATTAGGCCAAATAACGAAGTTGCCCTAGAACTAATCCAACGTAAGTCTCGACTCTGGTTCAAAATGTAGATAGGTAGACGAGCTTAGTGGGTAATCTGGGAGCAATAAAGGAAAGAAAATGAAGAACAAGCAACTGAAGAATAAGAGGAGCCGACTACTGAAAGACCTGTTCTTGAGGAACAACAGCTAGGACCTTCAGTTCCACCACTAAGGCTGTTAAAACAAGTAGCAATTTTGGGGTCTTCTACTAAGGAAGAAATAAAAGAATTTCAAGAATTGGTTCAAATTGGAAAAGACCAAGGAGAACCAGAAGAATTGGCAGTAGCTATAGCACATCTAGTGTTTGATGCATGGTGCAAAAGAGCATTGTAGAAAAGTTGAAAGCCCAATATAAAATTAAAGTGGAACAGCATCAAGAAGCTATTGCTAGACCTACTGCAAGAGAAGCTGAAGTTGGTCCTTTGAGACCACTAATTATGGAAAGAGTTAAACAGGAAGAAACAATACTTGTGGCTCAAAGGCATGTAAAGCCTATTTTTATAGATTTAATCTCAAAAGAAGAAGAGGAAGACCAGACACAATTAATCAAAAGAAGGAAAGGAAAAGAAATAGTGTCAGAACATCAAGAAGAGATTAAATCTGAGATGCAAATATCAGTAGGGTTTGTAGAGCCGAGTTTTGTAAACTTGCTATCCGATTCTAAGGAGGAGCAGGAGCAATAGCAGCAAAAGTAAAGAGAAAAAGAAAATCAGGCTGAAACTAGTCTGTAGCCTATACAAGCAGAAGAAATAGAAATTAGGGTAGAAGTTGATTTGCCCATAACTCCATCCCAATCTACCACAAAATCAGAAAGAATAGTGACAATGCAGATTGGTAGTCAGGAGGAAGAAGAAAAAGAAGAAAATGAACACGAAGCTAAACAATTACATATGGAAAGAGATGACTCGAGAGATTCCACTAAAGAGCAAAGAACTCTTTAGTAAATTTTGGATAGAATTCAAGACAGAGTAGAGAGTTCTACTGGCTCACCACCACACCACCACAGACAAAAGCAGAAGCAAAAATGTAGGAATCTTCGGAGCATTTTTAGCAAATTTAAGTTCAGCACATGGAAGAGGAAGTTCAAGAACAAACCCCTTTGGAGCAACAAATTCACATTCCTGATCTGACTGAAACAACAGTTTTGAATGAAGTACACTTTTGGAGTCAGGAAGCATATAATAAATACCAAGAGATTAGGGGTTATGATATCATTTACAGTAGACCAGTAAATTGGGATGGGATGCAAGAAATTAAGGATTTATTTGAGTTCCAAGGTCTACTGCAGTTTATTTCTCAAGAAAGAGGGCATGCAGTATATGAGAATCTAGTGCCCTGCATTTATACAAACTTAAGAGAAGGAGAAAGAGGATTAATTTTCAACTTGGAGCAAGCTGATGTACAAATAACACCAGAGCTTCTTTATAGTATTTTAGGATTGAAGAATGAAAGACTAGAAATTCTAGAAAGTACAACTACAATCGAGTAGACAGAACAAATAATAAATGATTGTTTAGCTATCAATATTGGTGTGCCATTATTAAATAGACTAAAGCACCTAAATGGTAAAGCACACATGATAGCTAACATTTTGATTAAGAATGTCTACCAACGATAAGGTCATCATATGGAGCTGAGTCAATTTGTCAAATGGGCCACATATGCAATTGTGAACAAAATTCAGATTAATTGGTTTGCAGTTTTTATCTCCAAGCTAAGAATAGTGAAGAAGAAATTATATTATGGAGATCTAATTCCACTACTAATGGTGGATTGTATTGATTTCACGAAATGGGCATCCAAAAGGATAAGATCAAGAACCATTTCAGTGAAAGAATACAAAAATTATGCTATTGTAGAGATTACTGAACCTTCTAGAGGAATTACAAGAGTAGTAGAAAGGATAAACCAATTAGAGCAACAATTAGAAAAACTCCAAAAGGAAGTAAATGAATTTAGGAGAAAAGATTAAATTGTATTGTTCGTCTACTTGTATATATTTGTATGAAAAATATCTGATTGATTGTAATGTAAACTATCCATATAAATGAATGTATGTTTTTCAGATGTGTTTACATTTATGTTTGAGAATGATGTAATGGATGAATTATCTTGAATATTATATAATTGTTTGAACAAGATGCAAGATTGTTTAAAATATATACAAATTTGCTGAATGACAAGATTAAATGCAAGATAACTGGTTAATGCTTGAAAATATCTGCATGCTGCATAGTAAAATATAAATTCTGCATAACAAGTAATGAATTGTATTCAAATGAGTTTTAAATTAGGGCATTTCATTAATGACATGTATTTAACTTTATTTAAGTTGACAAAATGCAGGAGAGAAAAAAATATAGAAGTTAATACGACGAGTAAGTTTTAGAAAGTTGCTAAGTGTTAACTCAATGAAGTAAGTTCGTTGAGTTAACCTTAACTCCACGAGGTCAATAATATAATATAAGGTCACTCCGTTGAGTTATCTTTAACTCAACGAAGTTAGTCCGTGGAGTTAGCAACAGTAACCGAAGCTAGTCCGTTGAGTTAACTATAACTCAACGAGGTTAGTTCGTGGATTAAGCTAAATGATTATTTTTTTAGCCACAAACGAAACTTTATGGGTTTAGCAGTTACTAAAATTTGAAATTAGAAGCGGCACACGTACCCATAAAAATAGGAACTACACTGCACATTACAAGACACGTTCTTGCAATGAGATTCATTTGCTTTATGGACGTGCATTATAAATATAGAACATAATGTTATTTACAAGTTACCAGCACTTGGGGAAGAAAAGGAAATTCATTGGGGAATTGGAAGGAGAAGCAGCTAATTCAACTTCATTCGTCAACAACTATTTACTGAATATAAAGCTTCAGATTGGTATGTAATTAATCTTCTGCTATTTTACTTTAGGTTAAGAATTTATGAGCACATGGATTCATTCTCCTAGCACTAAATGATTAGTAAGAACACCTACACAGGATTATTCAACATAGAGACGTATTGAAACATTTTTTGAATTAGATTTTAACGAAATCCTTAGGGGTGTAGCTAACCTTTCTTTAAAAGAGAACAAAGATATGATTGTTCTAGTAGAGAAACCATTAGGGGAAATTTTGTATCCTGAATTAGTTGATGAACCTTCATGTATTTGATTGCCAAACTTTAAGGGAGATAGGTTTGAACTAAAATCTAATTATATTAGTCAATTGCCACATTTTCATGGGTTAGAAAGAGAGGATGCCTATTATTTCCTTAGAGAATTTAATGAATTTTGTCAAATAATGAAAATGCCGAACATGAGTATTGATGTTATTAAACTTAGATATATCCCTTTTGCTTTAAAAGACACAACTAAGAGATGGTTATATACTCTATTGCCTGATTCAATTTCTGCATGGATTGAATTTTGCTCTATTTTTCTGGAAAAATATTATCCAACACATCAAACGACTAAAAAGAAGAAGGAAATATTAATGTGTAGCCAAAAATAGGAAAATCATTTTGGAAATGTTTTGAAAGATTTATAGATAACTCACCGAAAGCTCACTTAAGTCAGGCATTATGGTTTCGACACGTGTACTTTAGGAAATAATAAAATATTCTTTTAAAACATAACTGTTCGATAGTTTAAACATAACTATCTGATACATGTTTGGTATGTTAAACATAACTATCCGAAATATCAAAAAATTCGGATACTTAATAATTTCATAGCCTGCAACTTACCGACAATTCAGAAATGTACTAAATTAACATTAATTCCCTGAAATTAAGTAGATTCTTTAATTAAAGCATATAACAGTGCAATTATAACATAATGGCTTAATTCTCATATGATAAGCTAAATATTATGCAATTAACCATCATTTAATCGTTAATAATATGCACTTTTTCATTCTAAGCACTTCCCCCATACCTAAATTTTGCTAGTCCCTTAGCAAACTAAGATCTAATTAATGGTTCTTTCTAAAAGTGCTAGAATTAATTCTTCCCCCTTTTTTTTTCTTCTGTTCAGCATAAGAACTAGTATTATTATATAGATATTCTGTATGTTTCAGCAATCAACCTATAAATATACTTAGAATATATGCAAATTACATACAAAGCATATCATCATCACATAAGTATTAATTATCTTATCGTGTATTCTTCTTTTCATCATCTGTCATCTTGAATTTTTCAATAAGATTTCTAGAAGAAATTTCAACAACATACGAATCAAAGTACAATCAAATTCAATCTGATTAAGACAAGTAGAATAAAGAATTGTATCTCCATTAAACAACTTCAAAAGTCAATTCTAGATTCATATTTCAGCAATTCTAGATAACAGAAAATATACTCGATTCATAAGATATCTATATTTCATAAAACACTTGTATCTTTTTAGAACAGTATATGTATTTTTTTGTACTTTAAAAGTTAATTTGACAAGCTTGAATCATATAGGAGCTTTCTAATGTACCCATGTAACGAGCTTTCAGTCAATAATCCTAGATTTGATCAGGATCTTAGGTTGCCAGATTTCAAGAGTCCTTTTTTAGGTCAACAATCCTTACATACCTATCTGCTCAAGTACAAAAGGCTCGTGATCAAACAAGTCAATAAATTCTCAAAGTTTTTTTTTTTTTTCTATTTTTTTTTTTTTTTTTTTTTTCAAAATACAAAAACAAAACAAAGCATTAATCACATACTGTATATGTACGTATTTCATTAATACAGATGTAGTAATCACCAATCTCATATAGTCTTGCTTCTATCATTTACTGAAAATATGAATCCATAACAATAAGCTCATAATTTTTATGTAGTTTAATAAGATCTACACATAAATCATTCTACAAGTTTAATCAGTCAAATTAAATGTATCTTTAATCATATGTGTTTCATTTAATCTAGAATTCATATTTCAGCTCCTTCAGGACTTCAGATAATTTATTAATTTTTCATTAAGCATTCTGATTTCATTTTAAAATGGTGAAACTATTAAACTCATGAAATTCAGAAAAAACATAAGATACTATATCTAGATTTGCCTAAATAGTAAATTCTATAGCATCTTATATAGCCTTCTAAATATAACATTCAAGCAGTTACAGTTTATAAAAATTTTACAGTCTCAATTGTCGGAAAAAGTACATACCTTTTACAGCAAGTTCATAAAAATTTTCAATTTCCACAAAACTTTGCAGTACCATTTTAATTCCTTTAATTAACAAACTTACATGGCTGTTACTTTAATTACCTCCCCCCCTATACCTACATTTTGCATTGTCCTCAATGTAAAAGATTTGACAATAAATATGGTAATTGTAGCAGACATGAATATAGTTTTGTTGATTTAGCACCTAACTCAACAAATGAGTTTAAATTTAAATTCAAGATAAGTAATCAGTTACATACATTGTTTCGTTTGTATCTCCTTTTGCATATTTTGATTTTTTTTTTTTTTTGAAAAAATTTTCATTCACAGATAAAAATAGAATATATAACAAAATAACATTTAAAGATATTGAGAAATCAGTGTCTTGTGTGGAACCTAGGCTCCTATGCCTTTGGTGGCTCACAAGCAAGCTAGTTGGTTTCCCAGAATAGATACCAACAAACTAGATCGATATTTTGTTTTTTTCTTTTATAAAATAAAAATGAAAACTAAAATTCTTCTCTCTTTTTTTCTAAAAATAAATGCAGAATACACACAACATTAAACACACAAAATCACAGCTTAAGAACATGATTGAAAAGTAGAAACAAATGGAATAAACGTGTTAGTCCAAACAAACTTTTTAGGCATAATTCTTCTTGCTATTAATTCTGTTTTAATGTAGTTCTTGTTTCTTCTTAATTTGTAAACGTGTAATATATTATAAATTCCAAATACAAGTGTATTACCATTAATGATATGAAATGCAGAAAGGGATCCTTTTCGGTTCCAAGGTAATGTAGCAGTTTCTATTTGTACATCTATTTCAATATATTCCTCTTCCCACTTCCATTCATTTATGTCTTTCATAGTCTATATTTGAAATTTCATCAATTCATCCCACCATCTTATCAGACATAAAGTAGGATCATCATATTCATTATACCACATCCCTATTTGAATTTTATCAAATTCTGCAGATGGTGGTTTAGCTATTTCTCTTAATATAGGTAAAATTTCTATATATTCATCATAACTGTTTATGCTTACTATGTATAACTCAGATCCAAATGCTATTGATATATCTGTGACTAGATATACATATCCATCAAGTATAACATGCATGCTATTAATTAATGATTTCTATCCTAGATATATCATAATATTTTCAGTCCAAGATCTATTTAGAAAATTATACACACTTAAGCGTAAATCTTCATCCCAATTTCCTATAGGTCTCTAATAATATAATTTTTCAAGAATGGTAGAATTTTTATCAGAAAATATTAAAGTCGACCCACAATTTACAGTTGGTACTTCATATCTATTAGGTCTTCCTATATTCCATTCTTCTCTTATTATAGAATTTCTTATCAAAATATCAAGTAATAGACTTGCATACCTTGGTCTGGTTCTGTATATAATTAATCCTTCATCCATCCCCATAACATGATCTATTCCTTCTAATGTATTGGGTGGAATTCCAATAGTTTCTTCCATATTCAGATATTCATGGCTAATTGAACTACGATTAAATGACCTCCATATGAATCCATCTCTCATCTTAGTCATTTTTGCAGCTTGTAGTCCTTGAAAATATTTTTCTTCAATATAGTCTTTAATTTCCTTTGATACACAACACAGTCTACACAAATCTTTAGTTGATAAATTACTCAATACTTCCCTTAGTGTATCCAACGGTAATTGCATCAATTCCATTTGTTGATTCTGTATAACACGAACAAAAATTAACATAACTACTACACACCCTCGTGGAGTTAGGGCATAACTTAGCAAACTAAGTTCGTTGAGTTAAGGACTAACTCTATGATACTATTAACTATAAATAAACAAATATATACATATAGTTACTTCAGTTATACTGCTTCATTCAACTATCCTCCTAGAAGAGGTATCAATTTCATTAACAGTTCTATTGACAAGGTTAGGTCTTGCTTGTATTGGCAATCCTCTAGTAGGTCTAATTTCCATTGATTCCTTTTGTCTAAGCGGTATATTTCTATTCTGATTTTGAATTGTAGCATTTCCAAATACAAAATCTAGATGGTTGTTTAATTGTTGGATTATCTTTTCTAATTTCTCTATTCTAGATCCTTGTTCTAATAATGCTTCATAACTTATATTCTTCTCATTTACATTTTCTCCTCCTTGGAAATTGTTGTTTCTCCAAGATAAATTCAGGTGATTTCTCCAATTAGGATTATAAGAATTTCCAAAGTTATCTTTCTAGTTTCTAGCATAAATAATATCTAAATCATTAATGTTTGCATTCTTTTCTGCTAGCTTTTGATTTAAGGATAACTCTTCTATTTTCTTTGTTAATTCAGTTAATTTCACTTCAAGCATAGTACTTGAATCTATTTCATGCATTCCTCTTGGCAATATTCTTTTATCTGCAATAGCTTCAGCCGAGTTTTCCCACTATGTAGTTCTTTTTGCAAAGTTTTAAATATGCCCATACTTCTTCACTACAAAGTTTTAGAAATCCATTTTGACAAGTAGATTCTAATAAAGATTTCGTTGAAACATCTATGCCTTCATGAATTATACCTATTAATTATGCTTACTCATTGCATGATGTGAACATTGAGTCAGTAAATCTTTAAATCTTTCAAAATATTTCCAGAATGATTCACCCTGTTTCTAGCTACACATTAATATTTCTTTTTTCTTTTTAATCGTTTGATGTGTTGGATAATATTTTTCTAGAAAAATAGAGCAAAATTCAGTCCATGTAGAAATTGAATCAGGTGACAGAGTATATAACCATCTCTTAGTTGTGTCTTTTAAAGCAAAAGGGATATATCTAAGTTTAATAGCATCTATACTCATGTTCGGCATTTTCATCATTTGACAAACTTCATTAAATTCTCTAAGGAAATAATAGGCATCCTCTCTTTCTAATCCATGAAATGTGGCAATTGACTAATATAATTAGATTTCAGTTCAAACCTATCTCCCTCAAAGTTTGGCAATCGAATAAATGAAGGTTCTTCAACTAATTCAGGATACAGAATTTCTCCTAATGGTTTTTCTACTGGAGCAACCATCTCCATGTTCTCTTTTAAAGAAAGGTTAGCTACACCCTAAAGAATTTCGTTAAAGTCCAGTTCAGAAAATGTTTCAGTATGCCTCTATGTTGAAAGTTCTTAAGTAGGTGTTCTTACTAATCGTTTAGTGCTAGAAGAACGAGTGCATGTGCTCATAAATAAATAGTAGAAGATTAATTACATACCAATCTGAAGCTTTCCATTCAGTAAATATTTGTTGACGGATGAAGTTGAATCAGCTGCTTCTCCTTCTAGTTCCTCCAACGCTTTTCTCCTTACTTTTAAAAGTGTTGGTAACTCGTAAATAACATTCTATTTTATATATATAATGCACATCCATAAAGTGAATAAATCTCGTTGCAAGAACGTGTCTTGCAACGTGCATCGTGGTTCCTATTTTTATGGGTACGTGTACCACTACTAATTTCAAATTTTGGTAATCGCTAAGCTAACGAAGTTTCATTTGTGGTTCAAAGAATAACCGTTTTGCTTAATCCACTAACTAACCTCGTTGAGTTAAAGATTACTCAACGGAACAAATGTCGGTTACTGTTGCTAACTCCACAGACTAACTTCGTTGAGTTATCTGTAACTCAACGAAGTGACTTTATATTTTATTACTGACCTCGTGGAGTTACGTTTAACTCAACGAACTTACTTCGTTGAGTTAACACTTAGCAACCTCAAAGTATACTCCTCGTAAGTACCTCTCTGCTTTTTTTCTCTCTTTCATTCTACTAACTAAAATAAAGTTAAATCTATGTCATTAATGCATCATTATAATCAAAATTCATTTATATCTGAACATTATATAAATATTTAACTTGCAGGTCATTTTATGTTATGCAGAATTTACATTTTACCTTGCAACATGTAGAAATTTTCAAGCATCTATCCTGTCATTCAGCAAATTGTAAATCTGTTAAACATTCATTCATAATATTCCACAATTTATATAACATTCAATTCATTTCATCATTCTAAACACACATGAAAAGTATATCTGAAAATTTATATTCATTCATATGAATCAATTTACATTACAAATACATTAGACATTTTTCATACAATTATATACAAGTAGACGAACAATACAATTTAGTCTCTATTCCTAAGTTCATCTACTTCCTTCTGAAGTTTCTCTAATTGTAGCTCTAATTGATTAAGTCTTTCTACAACTCCTGTAATGCCTCTAGAATGTACAACTATCTCTACAGCTACAAATTTCTGTATTCTTTCATTGAAATGGTCCTTGATCCGATCCATTTTGATGCCCATTTAGTGAAATCAATATAATCCACCATCAGTAGTGGAATCAAATCTCCATAAAATAATTTCTTCTTTACTGTTCTCAGCTTGGAGATAAAAACTACAAACCAATTTATTGGAATTCTATTTACAACTGCATACGTGTCTCATTTGACAAATTGACTCAGTTCTATGTCATGGCCTTGTCGTTGATAGATATTCTTAATCAAAATGTTGGCTATCATATGTGCTTTACCATTTAAATTCTTCAGTCTATTTAATAATGGCACACTAGGATTGATAGCTAAGCTGTCTTTGATTTCCTATTCTGTCCATTCAACGGTAGTTGTACTTTCCAAAATTTCCTGTCCTTCATTCTTTAATCCAAAAATGTTATAGAGAAGCTCTAGTGTTATCTGTACATCAGCTTCCTCCACGTTGGAAATTAATTTTCCTTCTTCTTCTCTCAAATTTGCATAAAAATAGGGTACTAGATTCTCATATACTACATGCCCTCTTTCTTGAGAAATAAAATTCAGTAGACCTTGGAATTCAAATAATTCTTTGATTTCTTGCATTTCATCCCAATTTACTAGTCTACTATAAATAATATCATAACCCCTAATCTCTTGATATTTGATATAAGCTTCCTGACTCTAAAAATGTACTTCATTCAGAATTGTTGCTTCAATCGGGTTAGAAATGTAACTTTGTTGTTCCAGAGGGGTTTGTTCTTGATCTTCCTCTACCGTAAGCTGAACTTGAACATGTTCTGTAGATTCCTAAATTTTTGCTTTTGCTTTTGTCTGTGGTCGTGAGCCGACATAACTCTCCACTCTATCTTGAGTTGTTTCATTTAATTCAATGGAATCTGCAAAGTCATTTTTGTCCAAATGGCTTCGTTCAACTTCTTCTTCATTTTCTATTCTTTCTTCTTCCTCTTGACTACCAATCTACTCTGTCACTGTTCTTTCTGATTCTGTGGCAGATTGGGATGGAGTCACGGGCAATTCAGTTTCTGCCCTAATTTCTATTTCTTTTTCTTGTACAGGCTGCAGACTAATTTCAACCTATTTTTCTTCTTCTCTTTGCTCTTGCTGCTCCTGCTCCTACTCCTCCTTAGAATCGGATAGCAGGTTTATAAAAATTGGCTCCACAGGCCTTGTTGATATTGGTACTTCAGTTTTAATCTCTTTTTGATATTTAGGCACTATCTCTTTTCCTTTCCTTCGTGTGATTAATTGTGCCTAGTCTTCCTCTTCTTCTTCTAAGATTAAATCTAAAAATAAAAGCTCTGCATGCCTTTGAGCCACAGGTACTGGCTCTTCCTGTTTAATTTTTCTAATAATTGCTGGTCTCGAAGGACCAGCTTCAGCTTTTCTTGCAGCTAATCTGACAGCAGTTCTAGTAGTAGCTTCTTGATGCTGTTCCACTTTAATTTTATATTGGGCTTGCAATTTCTCTGCAACCCTCTTTTTGTGTAGTGCATCAAACACTAGATGTGCTTTGGCTACTGCTAAATCTTCTGGTTCTCCTTGGTTTCTTCCAACTTGAACTAGTGCTTGAAAATCTTTTAACTCTTCTTCAGTCGAAGGCCCCAATATTTCTACTTGTGCCAACGGCTTAAATGGTGAAACTGAAGGTCCTAGTTGCTGTTCCTCAAGAACAGGTCTTTCAACAGTCGACTCCTCCTGTTCTTCATTTGCTTGTTGCTGCCGCCTTATTGCACCCCTTGCACGACCAACAGTGTGCTTTTTGAACCACAATCTGGCTTTGCACTGGATTAATTCTGGGGCTACTTCATTGTTCGACCTTATTTTTCTTTCATTGCTTAAAGCAATTTCTGTCGCTACTTTTATTTTTGTTTCTACTATTTGAGGTATTTGTATACCCAAATCAACCAAAAATTTCCTCAAGTTGAAGAGTTCTAATTCTACCTTTTGTAGCTCTTTCTCTCTTGTCGTATTCCGAATCTTCTACCGCGTGTGCCATTCCTCTGACTCTTTTAGAAACTATGTTGTGTCCACTACATCTTCCCAGAACTCAGGTGTCATCTTCCTCATTGTGGAGTTACACAACAACACGGAATCGTTCTGATCTCTACTGTTCTAAATTCTAAATGGTTTGCTAGATAATGCTCCCAAAACCCTAGGTTTTAGTCTAAATAAGCCTTAAGTTTAGGCAGGTAATTGAGTCATTTCCTGAACCAACTATTGCTCTCTCATCCGTAGTCTTAGCTATAGTACTCTGTTGAGTTAACTGTAACTCAACGGAATAAGCTCGTTGACTAACTCAAGACTCAACAGAGTAAGTTCGTTGAGTTAAGCGTAACTCAACGGACTTCCCATACAAATAGATATAATAATAAAAATACTTAAGATAATAGTTTTTCTATTTTTTTCCCGGTTTAACCGATACTATGTTTCGATCAGACCTAATTTTTTTCTAAAAATTAATATAGATATTTTTATGTTTCGGTCATACCGATGGATCTAGTCGGTTGAACCACAACGATTTTTTATATTTTATAATTTTTTTTATTTTATATAAACATAAAATAAAAACTGATTTCTTACTAAGTAAAGCTCGAGTAGTCCTCTACTATGACTTCTTCTATAATTCAAAAGGAGCTTTTTAGCATTTTCAAAATAAGTCTAAGTCTTTGTCCATTTACTTTAAATATATTCTGACTTTTAGGATTTTCAATTTCAATAGCTCCATAAGGATAAATATTACGAACTATGTAAGGTCCTGCCCATCTAGATCTTAATTTTCCTAGATGGTTATGGAGTCTAGCCATATAAAGATATACTTCTTGTACTATTTCAAAGCTTTTTGGAATAATTTTCCTATCATGCCAGAATTTCATTTTCTCTTGTTCTCTTACAGTCTTCGAATAAGCTTCATTTCTAAATTCTTCTAATTCAATTAATTGCATTTTCCTATTTTCAGAAGCTTGATTTAAATTAGTGTTCAGAGTTTTTAATGCCCAATAAGCTTTATGTTCTATTTCAACTAGTAAATGACAACTTTTTCCATATACTAGCCTAAAATGTGACATACCTAAGCTTGTCTTATAAGTAATTCTATAAGCCCAAAGTGCATCTATCAATCTATTAGCCTAATCTGTTCTAGTAGGATTTACTACTTTTTCTAAGATTAACTTAATTTGTTTGTTAGCACTTTCTACTTGTCCACTTGTTTGCGGATGATATGATGTTGCAATTTTGTGGTTTACTCCATATTTCTTCATTAAGGCTTCAAAACATCTATTACAGAAATGAGTTCCTCTATCATTGATAATAGCTTTAGGTATTCCAAATCTAGCAAATATATTGGTTCTTATAAATTATATTACCACTTTGTTGTCATTAGTTTTTGTAAGAATAGCTTCTATCCATTTAGATACATAATCCACCCCCAACAATATGTAATTAAATTGATTAGACATAGGAAATGGACCCATAAAATCTATTCCCCACACATCAAAGATTTCAACCTCAATAATAGGATTAAGAGGCATCATATTCCTCTTTGATATTCTTCCTATTTGTTGACATCTTAAATAACTTAAGCAATATTTATGAGCATCTTTGAATAGTGTTGGCTAATAAAATCCACATTGCAGAATTTTTGCAGCAGTTTTCCCTGAACCAAAGTGCCCTCCACAAGCTTGGTCATGACAGAAAGACAATATGCTCAGATATTCAGTTTTTGGAACACACCTCCTTAAAACCAGATTAGGACATTTCTTAAATAAGTATGGGTCTTCCCAATAGTAATATTTTACTCTTGAGAAAAACAATTTCTTATCTTGTCTATTCCAATCCTTAGGTATTAAACCAGTAACTAAGTAATTAACTATGTCTGCATACCAAGGTATTGTGTTGATGGTCATTAATTGTTCATCAGGAAAATTATCCTTAATTTCAGTATTTGATTTTTCTATTTGTAATCTTAATAAATGATCTACTACTACATTCTCACGATCTTTTTATCTTTAATTTCTAGATCAAATTCTTGTAATAATAATATCCATCGGATCAATTTAGGCTTAGTCTCTTTTTTTGCTATTAGGTGTTTTAAAGCTGAATGATCCATGTATACTATTACTTTAGCTCCAATCAAATATGATCTAAACTTTTCTAAGGCAAACACAACAGCTAATAATTCTTTTTTAGTAGTTGTGTAATTAACTTGAGCATCATTTAAGGTTTTACTTGCATAATGAATCACTCTAGGAGATTTTTCTATCTTCTGTCCCAACACTACTCCTACTACAAAATCAGATGCATCACACATTAATTCAAATGGATGGCTCCAATTAGGTGCTTGAATTATAGGAGTTGAAATTAAGCTAGTTTTAAGTCTGAAAAATGCTTCCTTGCAATTTTTATCAAAGTTAAATGGAACATGTTTTAATAAATTAGTTAAAGGTCTAGCTATCTTGCTAAAGTCTTTAATAAATCTTCTATAAAAACCAACATGTCCTAGAAATGATCTAATATCTTTTATTGATTTAGGTTCTACTAGATTAGAAATTACTTCTATTTTAGCTTTATCTACTTCCAACCCTTTATTAGAAACAACATGCCTTAAGACTATTCCTTGTTTAACCATGAAGTGACATTTTTCCCAATTTAGCACCAAATTTTTTTCCACACAGCATTTTAATATTAGGTCTAAATTTTTTAAAAAAACTTCATATGAGTTGCCATATACAGTAAAATCATCCATAAATATTTCTAAGAAATCTTCAGTCATTCTAGTAAATATGCCCTACATACACCTTTGAAAGGTAGCTGGTGCATTGCATAATCTGAATGACATTCTCTTAAAAGCATAAGTTCCATTAGGACAGGTGAAAGTTGTTTTCTCTTGATCCTCTAATGCTACTGGAATTTGATTATAACCTGAATACCCGTCAAGGGAAAAAAAATATTCTTGCCCTGCTAATCTTTCCAGCATTTGATCTATAAAAGGTAAGGGAAAATGATTTTTCCTAGTCACAGCATTCAATTTTCTATAGTCTATACATACTCTCCAGCTTGATTAAATTCTAGTAGGTATCAAGTCTTGACTTTCATTCCTAATAACTGTTAATCCTGATTTCTTGGGAACTACATGGATTGGGCTAACCCACGAGCTATCAGAAATTAGATAAATTATGTCATTATCTAACCATTTCACTATTTTCTTCCTAACTACTTCTTTAAGGTTTGGATTTAATCTCCTCTCAGGAATTCTAACAGGTTTAGCATTCTCTTCTAAATATATGTGGTGACAGCATAAAGTTGAACTTAACCCTTTTATATTAGTCATAGTCCATCCTATTGCTTCTTTATAACTTTTCACTACATCTTTTAATTTAGCTATTTGATCCTCTTTTAAATCTAAAGCAATAATGATTGGACAGGTTCGTTTCTCTTCCAGAAATATATAGGTTAATTCAGGAGGTAAAAGTTTTAATTCTAAATGTTGCCCATTAGAAGCTAGAGCTCCTAATTGAACATCATCATTTTCTAAATTAGTTTCTTCCAAATCTCCTTCTATATTTATGCTTTCACTTTCCTCTAAAGTTTCAGAATTGATTTGCGTATTTAATTCTTCTTGAATCACATCATCTAACATATCTCCTTCATCCTCTAAAAAGTCTATGGTATGTAAGGACATTTCTAACTCCTCAAACCTTTCTAGTTTGAAAATATTTAATTGAGTATCCTCATTACCATATGCTAACTTCATTACTCCAGTTTTACAATTTACGACAGCTCCTGATGTTGCTAAAAATGGCCTTCCCAAAATTAAAGATGTATCACTATTTTTATGCTTAATTTGTTGGGAATCTAAAATTACAATATCAATAGGATATATAAAGTTTTTGATTTTAATTAAGACATTCTCTATTTTTCCTCTAGGGTATCTTATACTTCTATCAACTAATTGAATAACCGTACAAGTAGGAGTTAAGCCTTCTAATCCTAAGGATGCAAATATATCACTTGGCATAACATTTATACCTGCACCTAAGTCTATTAAGGTTCTTTCTAGAATGGTATTTCCTATGGTGCATGATATAATAGGGATTCCAAGATCAGATAACTTTTTAGGAATTTGTGGTAGAAATAGGGAACTACTTTGCTCAAGTAAAAAGGCATTTCTAAGAACTTTTCGCTCTCTTTTCTTAGTACACCAATCCTTCAAAAATTTAGCATAAGGAGGCATTTTCTGCAATAGATCTAACAAAGGAATGTTA
Organism: Cymodocea nodosa; assembly: GCA_036874045.1. Classification (NCBI taxonomy): domain Eukaryota; kingdom Viridiplantae; phylum Streptophyta; class Magnoliopsida; order Alismatales; family Cymodoceaceae; genus Cymodocea; species Cymodocea nodosa. The sequence continues at coordinate 1,932,204 of JAZBRI010000011.1, forward strand.
ACTTGTACTTTTTCAAAAATTTCTTTAATTTTTTCTTGTTTTTCAGTTATTGTTTGTTGTAATCTTTCAGGATAAGGTGCTAAAGATTGTGATTTAAAAGATTCTTTTTCTTTTAGTTGATTTGTTTGATCATTTTTAACCTCATTAGCAGATTCAGATTGTTCTTCAATGATTTCTAGATTTTCAACTATTACATTTTCGTTAACATTTTGATTTTTACTCTTATCCACCTTCATATTATTTTCATTTTGAGTTCTTGATGGTATATCAATTCTAGATCTTAATGTTACACATACATCTTCTAGATTTTCGTTACTCTCATGATGTTTTTGTATATCATTTTCGTGATTATGATCTTTAGTTGTTTTTAGTTTTAAAGTGCATTCTTTTAATTCTCTTGCATTAATATTTTCTATTGGCTGTATATTTTGCAAATTATGTAGATCTATAACATTATAATTTTCATTGTCCTGTTGCATAACTTGTATTTTCATTGTATATTCATCCAATGCTTTTAATTTTCTTTCCAGATCATTTAATCTCATTGCATTCAATTTTTGATCATTTTTCATTATGGTTTTTTTAGTTTCGTAAATTATATCCATTTTAGGTTCTAAATATGCTTCCTTATAGTTTAATTGGTTGACTTCTTGTTGCTGACACATAAAGTATTCTAGTTTGTCCAAGTTTTGCTCTATACTACGCTCTAGTCTGTCATACCTATCCCAAACTTTAGTGTCTCTCAACATATTACACATTCTATATTGACCATCACTTAGGTAAACTATAGGATTCTTATACTTGGCTCTATTATACTGAGGATAATTCATTTGTTGTTCATGGGATCTAACCATCTACAAACGTCTCAGTTTCAAACAATCAGAAATGTCGTGTCCTTCAGAATTGTAGAATTCACATATGCTAACTACAAGTTTCAAAAATCTTTGAGCATAAGCATATGCCATATTCTCAATTACAGAAGAAAACACACAACTCTAGCTATTAAAATGAAATAGCTCTAACAGTTGCTTATATTAATTCCCCAGTAACGGCGCCATAAAACTTGTTTGGTTACCCAGCACGACACCAAAAAACTAGTTTGTATCTCCAGCAACGCACTAGAAAAACTTGGATTTGTTAACTTCTGTTTTTACTTAGTTAATTTATCTTTATGCCTATTCCTTTTTTAGAAGTAAACAAACAACCTTTCACACAAATTAGATATTAATTCCAATTTGTATTTTAAATGCAAGTGCACAGTGTCTATTGCATTAGTGTGCAAGTACAGGTCGATCCCACAAAGAATTATTTAAGAATTGAGAACTGTTCTGTTTGCAACAATCAAATTAATATCTTCAATAAGCCCTCCGTTGAGTTACAGTTAACTTAACGGACAATGTTCGTTAAGTTATGGCTAACTCAATGGACTAACCTCGTGGACTTAAGTTAACTCCACGAGTCTGCCTTTCCTATTTAATATTGCTATTTACAGAGGAATTCGGCCAACCATTGGGCAGTTCCACAGATTGTAAATAACATCAATTAAGCTCTTTAATGTTAGTTAACATTAGATTTATCATAAGCATACTAACATTCAGATAATTCAAATAGTATCTATTAAAATCTTTAAGTCTTTTGAACGAACTAATTTCAGTAAACTATAAAACTAAAACAAACATAAAACAATCATAACACTGACAAAGCTAACATTAATCACGATACAACACAAACAATACAAAATACAAACACAGATAAGTTGTTTTTGGTATTTTTGTTTTAATATGAACATGGAAATGGGCGAAAGGTGAAATGTAAAGTAATATCAGTCGATAGTAAATACTTCCGTCACTACATGCGACACGATTACACCATTGAAAATTAAACCACTTACAATTCTGTCTCCTCTCTCAATAGAATCGCGAGTCTAGAATTGCAAGATGATCTCCTCTTCAACATATAGGCATCAACCCGAAGTCAAGGCTAGAAGCTTTACGATCTCCTGAAATATGAGTCGGTGCTTGGTGAAAATGGCTTCCTTTCTCGCGACGCGATCACTCCTCACAATGGTTGTCAAGCACTGTGTTTGGCTCGGAATCGACCCGACATCAAGAAAGTATCCTCACAGACCTCCGATGGTTGGTGATTATGGTGGTGGTAATGATGGTTGGTGTGGTACTTCAGAGAATTAACGACGTTGCTTGTAGAAAGCTCGGTGCTCCTCCTCTATACACACTGGCCATACCCATCGATCACACACTTTACTTCTTTTTCTTCTTTTCTTTTATATTTCTTTAGTGGTAACTACTTCTACTTGAATGGTCGGTTGGATTTCCTTCATTTATATCAACGACGATGATTTCTTCTCCCTACGTAATACGTGCGATCGTGGTTTTTCCTTTCAACTATCCTATTTTTGCAACCGCTACAATGGCATATTAGAAAATAAATAGTCCATGGAGTTACAGATAACTCAACGGACTTGCTTCATTGATTTAATTATAAAACACGTGCATAAATTTAACTATTTGATGCTCAGGTGCATTTCGAATACTTACAAACTTAACTATCTGATGCCTAGATGCATTTCGGATAGTTAGAGATAACTCACCGATATATAACTTAAGTAAATGTACCAGATCTTAACACATGTTAGTAACAATTTAATAATAAAAGAAACATTTCGGAGAGTTACAGGTCTAACTATTCGATGCTCAGATGCATTTCAGATAGTTAGAGATAACTCATTGAAAATCCACTTAAGTCACTTTCCTAGAACATTACACGTGTCCATAGCTATTTTATAAATAAAAGGAGATTTCGGAGAGTTACACATATAACTATCTGATGCTCAGCTGCAATTTCGAATAATTATAGATAACTCACCGAAAGCTCACTTAAGTCAAGCATTGTGGTTTCGACACGTGTACTTTAGGAAATAATAAAATATTCTTTTAAAACATAACTGTTCGGTAGTTTAAACATAACTATCCAACACATGTTCGGTACGTTAAACATAACTGTCCGAAATATGTTCGGTATGTTAAACGTAACTGTCCGAAATATCAGAAAATTCGGATACTTAATAATTTCACAACTTGCAACTTACCAACAGTTCAGAAATGTACTAAATTAACATTAATTCCCTGAAATTAAGCAGATTCTTTAATTAAAGCATATAACAGTGCAATTATAACATAATGGCTTAATTCTCATATGATAAGCTAAATATTATGCAATTAACCATCATTTAACCATTAATAATATACACTTTTTCATTCTAAACAGGAATGCATGAAATAGATTTAAGCACTATACTTAAAGTTAAAGTAACTGAATTAACAAAGAAAATAGAAGAGTTATCATTAAATCAAAATCTAGTAGAAAAGAATGCAAACGTTAATGATTTAGATATTATTTATGCTAGAAACTATAAAGATAACTTTGGAAATTCTTATAACCCTAATTGGAGAAATCACCCGAATTTATCTTGGAGAAACAACAATTTCCAGGGAGGAGAAAATATAAATGATAAAAATATAAGTTATGAAGCTTTAATTGAACAATAATCTAGAATAGAGAAATTAGAAAAGATAATCTAACAATTAAATAATCGTCTAGATCTTGTATTTGGAAATGTTGCAATTCAAAATCAAAATATAAATAGAAATATACCCCCTAGATAGAAAGAATCAATGGAAGTTAGACCTACTAGAGGATTGCGAATGCAGATAATACTTAATCCTATCAACAGAACTGTTAATGAAATTGATACCTCCTCTGGAAGGGTAGCTGAATGAAACAGTATAACTGAAGTAACTATATGAATTTAAAAATCTATCATACTAAATAGTAAAAACATATGTTAACTTAATGATAAGTTTTACAAAAAATTAGTATAACTTAATGATATGTTATATTTTCCAATATAGATAAATATATAACTCTAAGATATTTTCTATATTAATTGATGTCTTTTATTTTTTTGTTATCTAAAATAAATAAATAATTAATTATGATTAATTAAACATTTTACATATATACTAAAAACAAAATTCTCAATATTTACTTAAGATGTGTTTGTAAATAAATCCAAAATTCTCAACATTTACGTAAGATATGTTTGTAAATAAATCTCGCTCTATGCAACTCTTTCCAATGAACAAATGCCTCTGATCCATTAGATCTAGTTGTCATTTCTGATCTGAATAATATACGAGAAAATGGTAAATGTTAGCATTCACAGTCAAAAAAGTTATTAGAAGCCAACATTGGACTTCGCCACACTTTCCCTCCACCCCTTCCTCAAGTTCCGCCACCCTCTCTCCCTCCTTCCGTTGCGCTTCCGTCTTCGCCCCTTTTGCCTTTGCACCTTTCTTCTACCCCCTCGTTAGCACTTTTATGCCCATCGGTTGCACATTCGCCGTCGGTTGGGCATCTCGACCAATTGTACCTTGTGTTGTTGGTGTTCTCCTTTGTTTGGCAAATTAATTAATAAGGAGTCACACACAGGTTTGTCTTTGAATTTTAACCAAGGGTACGTAAATAAATAGGCAATTCCCCTACGAATTAAGAGCCGCACATCTGACGAACAGGAGCAAGATTTCCTAGTTACCAAGACCCAAGCAAATGTGTGTATTGTACATGCCAACTCCAAATTGTTGATCTCCTGGAAAAATGGAGAATCGTCTTCTTCTAGCAGATGCAAGATAAAACATCAACAAAATTGATTTAAAATAATACAAGAACAAGATGGGAAAAGCTTCATGTTGAAAATTTAACGTATGAATAAGATCTTGACTAATATATGATGAATCATTTTACTTCCTATTTATTAATTTAAAAATAAATATTTCACATAAATTAGATCATACATCAACTCGTAAGATACTTATAAACTCAAGATAAACTACAAGTGAAGAAGAATGTGAAAAATCTCACATTAAAAAGTATACGAATAGAACTTGAGATAAGATATAATGAATTTTTTTATTAATTACCATTTGATTTTAAAATGAAGTATTTCACACAAGTTTCATATGAATGAATTACATGGCATCAATCTTGAGGCCAACAAAAATTCACACTCCCACAGGAAGATCACATACATGCATATCAAATAGATATAGATACAAATAGAAACTCACTGGTACATAACAACGTTTCAACGACAACGCAGCATGCATGGTACAATCACAGCAATTGATGGGAGAGATTCGGAGTACTTGAGGTGGAGTAGTCAGAAACAGCAGACAACACAGATACAAAAACACATACGTGCATGCATGTAATGTTCTTGATTATCTATTTATTATAAAAGCCGACCTAGTAGGTAGGCCCTAGACAGAACGACACTTGCTCAACTTGTTGCAGCCGCGGGTGTAGTTGCCTGTCTTCGTCCAATTCAGTGGGCGATGGATCCGCTTCGGGAGGAACATCCTCTCCCCATTGTATACCTTAAGCTGGCGGTTGGCCAACACCGTGGTCGTGGTCGACGCCAATATGACGACGGCCAGCAAGACGACGAGGGCAACATCTGCTTTTCTCGCCATTAATGCCTCCTCGCAGATTCTCTTCTTCTTCTTCTTCGCGTCGCCGAGGGGCAGTATAAATAAAATGGGGAGGATCAGACCTTTGGCCTTGGAGTGGCAAAGATTTGGAAGACCGTTGGTGGCCAGTTGTGCGAAAACCCTAACCACCCTTTTAGAAGAGAAGATCAAGGTGACCCATGAGTATGTGTGAGGCGTAGAATTGTTTCGAACAATTTCGTGAATTCAAATTAACAATGGTCCAATTGATTTTATCATTGCAGATCGATCGATATCTATCCGATCGATTAATTTAAAATGATCGAGGCTGATTTTCTTATCAAAATAAATACTAATCACTTGGATTTATCGGAACGTGAATTTAGACATTTTATGTTTGCGAGAGCGTGTACTAAAATCTTTTTAATTTTAATCATTCATTTAAGTTTAGAGGATGGTGAGATTTAAATTTATATAAGAAAACACTTTTAACTATGAAAAATGGTTATTCTTTGTTCTTTGAAGCTTTCTAAAAGTATTTACAAGTTAGGCAAGGTTGTGCAGGTTGAGCATGCCAGTTCGCAATCTCTATTTGCAGATGAATCTGAATTCATTAAATGGGAATCAAGCAACATGACGCTGGCATCCATATGGTGGTATACGGTACAAGTGCTTTGCCACTTTTCATTTTTCTCCCATATTTTTTCATGATTCTTCCAACCTATAAAAGTGCAACCAAATGCTTCAAACGTAATTTTTCATTAATGTTGGAAAAGAATCGCCTTGAATCCTTCTTCTCCTAGTGACGTAGAAGGAAGAAATCAATCTAAAACACTAACCAAATCCACAAGCACGGTGACACACTGACTTATCTGGAAAATCACCTTGACGTGAAAGTAAAAATCATTAGTCCGAATAGTTCGTACTCAAATCTTTTATTATGATTTAATGATTAACAATAGGTACAAAAGATCCTTTCTAATTACCAACTAAAAGAATCAAAACATACATCAACATATATTCTCAAGCACAATGAAAGTACCAAATGCAAAAAGGGGCATCAAAATTTACCCAATGCGGCTGCTGTCATCTCACAATTTTTTCCCACAACACGACACCAATAAACTTGTAATTTGGTAGAAAAAGAAGATTCACATCTCTCAAATATGCCAAATTTCTATTGCGCATAAACCTAGACTGATTTTCGAAAGCAACTTCTTAATTGTGAAACAAAATGTAAGTCTATCAAAAACAAGAAAAACTATAAACACAAAATACTAAGGATTTTTACATGAAAAGTTCCCTAGTGTAAGGAGAAAAATCACAAGATTTGTTCATTCACCCTAAACCATTGATTCACCCTTAAAAACCTCTACTATAATGAAATGACTTCTATGTTTTGATAATGCAAAAAAACTATGTGAGAAAATATGATGTATTTCACAAGTTTAGTTTAGATGCAGTCATAGCATGTAAAGTCTAGAGTTCATGTCACTTGAAGACATAAGATAGATAGTTATGTACTCGTTAAGTTAAGGTAACTCAATGTGTATTTACAAGGATATGAGTAGAGAAATTCATTGAGTTAGGATAACTTAACGTATCTTTACAAAGAAATGAGCAGAGAAACTCGTTAAATTAATAGATATCACATGCACCCAACTTAAGATATCACGTGTAGATAGAAGGAAAAGCTTAGAGTTAGATAACTCAACATGTCTTTACAAGGATATGAGTAGAGAAACTCGTTAAGTTAATAGATATCACGTGTAGATTGAAGGAAAAATCATTGAGTTAAAATAACTCAATGTGTTTTTACAGGAACATACGTAGAGAAACTTGTTAAGTTAACAAATTAACAACTTCAAAGTATCTAGAAGATATTCAATAGTCAATCAAATGGTAACCTTCCATTTTTGAGACTAGCAGATCAATAAGTATGATAGATTGTATAATGTTGAAGGAAATTCAATCGTTACATTCTTTGATATATGAAGAGACTAAGAAAAGTAACAAAATTAATGAACATATACTTACAAAGAGTAATTTTACAAGTGAAAAAAGAGAAAATCTAGAATTATAGTAGTTCTCAAGTAAATTTCAAGTGTAATAAGCTCTCCATTTGCAAACTCTATTTGAAGACAAGCTAGTTGGTTTTTAAATTTTGTACCAGAAAACTTCAACTGTTGTAGGTTAGAGTTGTGACTAGAAAGCTCAAGTTGTGATTGGTTCTTGCTTTGACCATAAAGCAAGAGTTGTAAGCAAAATTGATAGTGAAGCCCAAGCTATGCCTTGGGGGTGGACTAACCATTTGGGATGAACCACCTAAGATTTCTTACATATTCTTGTTGGACATTTTGTTCTCTTACATCACTTACCATATTCATCATTGATTTAATTATTTATGCATATATAAGATAAAAATCATATACAATTGTTAAAAATAAGCATCATTCACCATTCACCCTTCTCTAGTAAGTCCATACGATCCTAACAATTGATATCAGAGCAAGGTTAATCCCTACAAAGATTTAATCATTTGGGATTTATGGCTCACTTTATTTAGGGGAAAAATATCCATAGACCTCCTCTATTTGATGGATCTAATTATGATTATTGAAAAAATAAAATAAAGTGTTTCCTTAAGAGTTCTAATGTGAAACTTTAGAAGATGATAGTTCGTGGAACACTCCTTCTTACTAGTTAAGAAGAGGACTAGTTTAAGGAGGATGAGAAGCTCATCTAGATGGATGCTCGAGGGTTGAATTATGCACTTTCAAAAGAATAATTTAATAAAATCTCTACATGCAAATCTACTTATGAGGCCTAGAAAACCCTTCAAGTTACTCATGAAGGTAGCAACCAAGTGAGGGATATTGAAATAAGTATCTTACTAAGAAAATATGAATTATTTAAGATGATTGAAAATGAATCCATAACTAATATATTTTCTAGATTCATTGAAATTGTCAACAGCTTGAAAGGCTTGGGAAAGGAGTTTTCTGTGCGTGAACAAGTGTAGAAAATTCTAAGAATATTAATTGTGGAGTGGAAATAAAAATCCACCTATAGGATCGTAGTATCATAAAAGGGGGGTGAATTGTGTCTTTAGAAATTAAAAAAATTTCCAGTAGATAAAATAAGAGCATGCTTGGTGTGAAAAGTTAAATCAAAAAACTTGTCTATTTGTTTTTATGTTTATATTAATAAATTCTTTTAGAAGTAAACAAACAACTTTTCACATAAATTAGATATTAAGTCCAATTTGTATTTTTAACTACAAATGCATAGTGTATATTGTATTTGTATACAAGTATAGGTCGATCTCACAGAGATTAAGTAAGAATTGTGTACTATTTTGATTTTTATATTGGAGTTTATATGTATTTAGTTAAGCACTTCATTGAGTTACAGTTAACTCAACAGACTTAGTTCGTGGAGTTATGGTTATCTCAATGGACTAACCTCGTGGACTTAAGTTAACTCCATGAGCCTACCTTTCTAGTTAAATACTACTATTCACAAAGGAATTTGGTCATCCATTGGGTGGTTCCATAGAATGTAAATAACATCAATTAAGCTTTTTAATATTAGTTAATCTAAGATTTGTCACTAAGCAACACTAACATTTAGATATTTCAAACAGTAACCATTAAGATTTTTAGTATTCTATACGAATCAATTTTAGTAAATAATAAAACTATTTTCTATTTTCTAAATCAAACAAACATAAAACATTCACATTACTAATAAAGATAACATTAATCATAATACAAAACAAATAATACAACACTTTAATACTAAATGTAAACATACCTAATTAGTTGTTTTTGGTATTTTTGTTTTGATATGTTATTGAAGATGAGCGAAAGGTGAAATGTAAAAATCTTTATCGATAGTAAGAACTTTTGTCACTACATGCGATGCGATTACACTACTAAAAACTTAATCACTTATAGTCTTGCTTCCTCTCCCTATAGAATCGCGAACCAAGACTTGTAAGTTCATCTCCTATTCAGTATACTAGCATCAACCTAAAACCAAGGCTAGAAGTTTTACGATCTCCTGAGATATGAGTCAATGCTTAGTGAAAATGGCTTCCCTTCCTACGACGCAATCACTCCTCACAATGGTTGTCAGTCACTGTATTTGGCTTGGAATCGACCTGACATCTGGAAAGTATCCTTACAGACATCCGATGGTCAGTGATTTTGGTAGTATTGTGGAGCTTCAAGGAACTTCCGATGCTTCCTACAGTTAGCGCGGTTCTCCACTAACCATTTCTTCGTCTTTCTCCTCTTCTTTTATATTTCTTTTAGTAATAACTATTTCTACTTAAATGATCAGTTGGATTTCCTTCATTCATATCAATGATGGTGATTTCTTCTTTATTTCACAAGTTAATTCCTACGTGATATGTGCAATCGTGACTTTCCTTTGAATTTTCTATTTCTACAATTGCTATAATGGCATGTTAGAAAATAAATGGTCCATGGAGTTAGTGTAACTCAACGGACTTACTTCATTGATTTAACTAAAATACACGTGTAGTAAAGAAATAACTTATAAACTTATAACACTAACACAACGTGTTAACTTAGTGTATATTCAAGTAACTTAATGCGTTAACTTAGTGTACATTCAAGTAACTCAACACGTATAGTTGTACTAACTTAACAAGTTATACATGTGCAACTCACGTGACATAGTAAAGCATTTAATTTCAACACGTGCGTAATTCTAACTTAACAAGTTCAGATATTTTGGATAGTTACCACTATAAGTATCCAAAACTTATATGCATTTCAGATAGTTAACACCTAACCTTCTGAAAGATAACTTAAGTCAAGTTTCCAAATCACGACACGTGTCCTCAATCAGTTTTATGATGAAAAGGTATTTCAAATACTTGCAAACCTAACTATCTGATGCTCAAACACATTTTAGATAGTTAACATCTAACTTACCGAAAATCCACATAAGCCATGTATTAAGGTTACAACACGTGTACTCTAGGAAATAATAAAGTATTCTTTAAGCGTTAAAACATAACTGTCTAATACATGAAATGTAACTCTTCGAAATAACAAAAAATTCAAATAGTTAAGAATTTCAAAGTCTGTAACTCACCGATAGTTCAAAAATATACTTAATTAACACTAATTCCCTAAAATTATGTAGATTCTTTCATTAAGGCATATAATAGTACAATTATAACATAATTGTTAGAATCGATAGGCTCACTAGAGGGAGGGTGAATGGTGAAGGTGTGTAATTTTACTTCTTTTTAATTAAGAATCAACTGATTCTATTAAATAGTGTGTTGAACTAAATTAAATGGATGCACAATAGTAATAAAAAAATAACACACAGCAATTTTTAAGTGGTTTACCAACTCGACTAGTCTACCCCCAAGAAACACTTGGGCTTCACTAAGTAAACAAGTACTTACAACACTTGCTTTCAGGTTGAAGCAAGAACCAACACTTAGAGCTTTCTAGTATAAGCTCAATAACCAACCTTTCTTCGAGCTTTCAGGTTGAAGCTCTCAACCAACAGTGAGTTTTCAAGTTGAAACTCACAAACTAACAGCTTTAAACTTTTCTATCAGAGATTTGGCATAGGGAGCTTTTCTGCAGTGAATCTTTAAGGGTATTCTTGAATGTTGCGGACTTGAAAGTGTATCTGAAATTTTGTGTGGCTCATAGTATAATGTATGATCGTTATCTCTCCCCTTAATCTTCTCTTTACTCTTCATATTTATACCAAAAGGTATAACAATCATATTTTTCTTCCAACAGATGTATTCTGCTGTACTTGCTAAGAAATTAGACCTAAATATGGTAAGTTACCGTTTAAGGAGGTATTTCAAGATACCCTTCCAATTTTCTCAAACTTTCAGATAGTTAGCTATGTAACTCTTCGAAGGATGTTTGTAACTCACCGAAAAATCACTTAAGTCTTTTTTCCATGTAGGATTTCAGATCGTACAATGAGCTGCCACTCGATCAGATACTTGTGACTGTAACTTATCGAACTGTCCTTTGACTATCGGATAGTTAGCTATAGTAACCCTTCAAAATCCTTCTCTTTAAGTTTCCAACTACTTTTTTATTTCAGCACGTGCATAAAAGAATAACTTAAGTTTTCTGATAGATAAGTCTATAACCTTCCGAAAATTCCTACTTTTCAGATAGTTAGCTTTCTAACTCACCGAAAAATCACTTAAGTCTTTTGTTCTGGATTTCTACACGTGGGTAATTGAATGACTTAAGTTTCAAATAGTTAGCTTTTTCTAACTTATCGAAAACTCCTTTAGCTTTCAGATAGTTAACTTCTTAACTCTTTGATCATTCAATGTTTCTTAACTATCCGATCATTTAACTCTCTGAAGGCTTTGTAAATTCGAATAGTTATTCTTCTAACTGTCCGATGGTATTTCTGCTACTCTACTCTTCAGATACTTAAGCCTGTAACTTATTGAAAATTAACTTTCTTCTGGATACTTGGCTTGGTAACTATCCGATTTTCTTGCAGCTTTATAACAGTAATTTTTGAACTACCTATATCTGTTTTTTTGCCTTCTGATCTTTTGCTGCACTGTCTTCAATGTGAAATACAATATATCTCCTTACACAAGTTTTTTGCATTATAAAAATACTAGGGTCCTAACAATAATGGCTTAATTCTCATATGATAAGCTAAATATAATGAAATTAACCATCATTTAACCCTTAATATTATGTACTTTTTCATTCTAAACACTTCCCCCATACTTAACTTTTGCTAGTCCCTTAGCAAACTACTAAGATCTAACTAGTTGGTCATTCTAAAGTGCTAGAACTAATTCTTCATTTTGTATCTTCAGAATACATAGATTAGATTAATATAAAGATATTCTGTATTAATTCAGTAATCTAATTTAACATTGTTTTCTCCTTTCCAACCTGTAAATATATTTAAAACATATGTGAATTACATACAAAATATACTAGTATCACATAGATGGTAATTATATTATCATTTTTTCAAACATCTGTTATTCTAAATTTCCCAATATGATTTCTAGATTAAATTTCAACTACATACGAATCAAAACACAATTCAACTCAATATGATTAAAACAAGTAAAATGATGAATTGTATCTCAAATAAACAACTTCAAAAGTCTAATCTAGATTCATACTTCAATGATCATAAATAACAGAAAATATACTCGTTTCAAAAGATTTCTGTATTTTCACAAAATACTTTTATCTTTTCAGAATAGTATATGCATATTTTTACTTTAGAAGTTATTTTGAAAAGCTTGAATCATACAAGAGCTTTCTAGTGTACCCATGTATCAAGCTTTCAGTCAACAATCCTAGATCTGATGAGGATCTTAGGTTGCCAGATTTAAAGAGTCTTTTTTGAGGTCAACAATCCTTACATACCTATCTACTTGTTGTGCGGAAAGATCAAACAAACGTGGAGCATCTAGGGGTGGCATGGAGAAGAGATCTACGTGGAAGAGAGGATTGTGAGTGGAGAATTCGAAGAACAACAAATTTACGTGGTTCCCCAACATGGGTACGTCCACAGGTGATCAATCTATCGTGATTCCTTGTTGTATGGTTGCTGGTACAAAGAAGGGGGAGAACAAAATCAAGGGATGGTTTGGCATGGCATCCCTTGGACGTGGATGACCCCTTACATATATAGGGGCAACAGTTGGTGATACCCAAAAGACAAGTTTGCCCTTGTACAAATTATCAAAGAAATACAACCATATATAAAGACACATATATATACTTGATGGAAGACACGCATCACAAATCTCCACCTTGTCTTTCATCAATCTTCACCACGAACAGGTGATGAATCACCAAGACCCAACTTGGGTCAGCAACAACAATAGACGTTGAGTAAGTCCAAGCAATGCTTGAACTTGCTTTCAACAACGTCCTTTATAAACATATCAGCTAGATTGTCCTTTGTGTTGACCTTCATAATCTTTATCTTGTCTTCATTCCTGAGGAAGTGATACTTAACATCAATATGTTTAATTCTATCATGCAAGACATTATCTTTGGAGAGACAAATAGCGCTAAGACTATCACAGAAGATATCAGCTTTATCAATGCGCCAACCAAAGTCTCTAAGTAAGCCTTTCAACCAAATCCCTTCCTTTGCAGCTTCTATCATAGCCACATATTCAGCCTTAGTTGTGCAAAGAGATACCGTAAGCTGAAGAGTTGATTTCCAACTCACAATAGAACCTGCAAATGTAAAGACATAACCAGATAATGATCTCCTTCTATCAACATTACCTGCATAGTCTGAGTCTGTATAACTAGCCATAGTACAACCCTGACCTACTGCATACATCAAGCCAACACCTGGAGTTCCTTTCGAATATCTGAATATCCTTTTAACTGCTTTCCAATGTTCCCTGCTCGGATCGGACATGAACCTACTAACAACACTCAAAGGATATGCCAAATCAGGCCTAGTGCATGCCATAACATACATAAGACTTCCAACTGCCTGTGCATAAGGAACTCACTACATATCAAGCTTTTTAGAATCAATTTGTGGACACATCGTAGATGACAATTTGACATTTCTGTCATAAGGCGTGCTGATGGCTTTGCATGAAGCCATACCAAATCTGCTAAGGATCTTCTCAATATACTTCTGTTGATTCAAAAACAGCTTACCAGAATTTCTTTCATGCCTAATCTCCATTCCAAGAATTCTGCCAACTGAACCAAGATCCTTCATATCAAATTCTGATTTTAATGTGTCCTTCAGCTCTTGTATCACTTCGATATTCTTTGCAGCTATAAGAATATCATTAACATACAATAACAAATAAACATGTGTACTCTTATCAAGAGTTTTAACATATACACATGAATCATAGTTGCTACGTCTAAAACCAACTTTAACTATAAAGGCATCAAACCTTTTGTACCATTGTCGTGGTGACTGTTTAAGTCCATACAAGGACTTATTTAATTTGCACACCCAATCAGATTTACCTTTCATCACAAACCCTGTTGGTTGTTCCATCCAAATATTTTCTTTCAACTCACCATGCAAGAAGGCCATCTTTACATCTAGTTGTTCCAATTCTAAATTCTGTGCTGCAGCAATGGATAACAAAATTGTAATAGATGTATGACGTACAATAGGAGCAAATACCTCATTGAAGTCAACTCCTTCTCGCTGTGAATAACCTTTGGCGACTAATCTTGCCTTGTGCTACACACCTGCATTGCCTTGAGTCCCAATCTTCTTCTTATAGACCCATTTGCAACCAACAATATTTGTGTTCTTTGGATGTTTCACCAGTTCCCAAGTTTTGTTCTTATGGAGAGATTGGAGTTCCTCCTCCATAGCAGACATCCAAAGACCAGCTTTTGAATCTTTCATTGCAGCTTCATATGTAGGTGGATCAACAGAATCCTCCACCTCAACTGCTACTTGTAAGGCAAAAGCAACCAAACTATCGTAGCCATATCTAATCGGAGGTGTAACGTCTCTTCTAGGACGATCTTTGCTAATGGTTCTTGGTGGTGGTTGCTCCACCTCTTCCTCCTCAACTTCATTTTCCTGAGTTTTAGATGAAATTTCTCTAATTTCAACTTGATTAGTGATAGGTGGTTGCTGTTCGTCATCTATCTCCATCTATTCAGGAAGGGTGTGCTCAATTTCTGGTGTTTCACCTGCTAGTTTATTTGTTGCCTACAAAAGAGAATTTTCATCAAAAGTAACATCACAACTATATATTACTTTGTGAGATTCAATATCATATATCTTGTATCCCTTTACACCAACATCATAACCCACAAATATGCCTTTCTTGGCACGTGGTTCCAACTTACAATTGTTCACATGATAGTAAGCTGGACACTTGAAAATTCTAAGCTTTGAATAACTAGCAGATCTTTTCAACCATACCTCAAGAGGTATTTTCCCATCTAAGGCACTAGAAGGGGACCTGTTCACCAGATAAGAAGCTGTGTTAACAGCCTCTGCCCAAAACTTCTTGCTTAAACCTGCATGAGACAACATACAACGTGCCTTTTCTAGGAATGTTTTGTTCAATCTTTTAGCCACTCCATTTTGCTGAGGGGTATACCTGATAGTGTTATGTCATGTAATGCCTTCATCTTTACAAAAGTTATCAAATTCTTGAGAACAAAACTCAAGACCATTATCAGTTCTAAGATATTTTACCTTTCTATCTGTTTGGTTTTCTACCTACTTCTTCCAATGCTTGAAGCAAGAAAAAGTTTCACTTTTGTGTGTCAAAAAGAAAACTCAGTTCATCCTTGAATGATAGTCAATGATAGAAAGAAAATATCTGAAACCTGTAATAGAAGGCTGACGTGAAAGCCCCCAACAATCAGCATGAATATAATCAAGAACTCCCTTGGAGCTATGCTGACTGCGTGCAAATGACACTCTTTTCTGTTTGTCAAAGACACAATGCTTGCACATGTCAATACAAGCAACCTTGTGCCCATCAAACTTGCCTAGACTACTCAGTTTCTGCATTCCTTTTTGCCCTAAATGACCCATCCTTGAGTGCCACATGACAGAAAAATCTTGCTGATCAGATATAGATGATGTAGCTATGCCAACAATTGGAGTGTCTTGCAAAATGTATAAGGGACCATATTTGGTTCCCTTCATAACAACTAATGAGCCTTTTAGTATGTTGATCTTCCCCTCACCACTTGTATATCTATAACCCTTAGCATCAAGGGCCATCAGTGAGATCAGACTTTTTCCAAGCTTTGGGACGTGCCAAACGTCCTCCAGAATTCTAACTGTGCCATCATGTTGTTTAAATTTTATAGTGCCCACACCAACTCTAGAACACACATCATCATTGGCCAAAGTCACTTGACCACCCTCCACCTGCTCGTAGGTGTCAAAATACTCCCTAGTAGGAGTCATATGATGTGAAGCTCCTAAGTCCATAATCCACTGATCATCAGAATAGGCACTGCAACAAACTGTAAGAGAAAAGTCATCACCTAACGCAGAATTGGTTTCTGCCACAACAGCCTTTCCTTTGTTCATAAGCTTAGGACAATGTGATTTCCAGTGTCCTTTCTCCTTACAGTAATGGCAAGTATCCCTAGAGTACTTGCCCTTCGACTTGCTTCTGCTTCTATTCTTCCCTCCACCTTGTCTTCGGCTTCTTCCTCTATTCTCTTGTTGCTGAGCTGAGAGGCCAACACCACTTGCCTCGTTTCTACCATGCACCATGTGCTTGAGCTCCCTAGAATGAAGGCTAGACCTCACTTCTTCTAGTGTAATTGAATCTCTTCCAACTATACAAGACTAAACAAAGTTTTCATAACTCAATGGGAGTGAACAAAGCAAGATAAGAGCTGCATCTTCATCTTCTATGATTACTCCAATATTCTTGAGTTCCATCAGAATAGCATTTAGTTGATCTAAATGTTGCTTAAGAGGTACACCTTCTATCATCTTTAAAGAGAACAGTCTCTGCTTTAACAACAATTTGTTTGTTAAAGACTTAGTCATATACAATGACTCAAGTTTCTACTAAAGACCTAACGAGATAGATTCATCAGCAACTTCTATTGTAACTTCATCAGACAAACACAACAAGATGGTGGAGTGAGCTTTCTCCTCCTGCAATTCAAACTCTGGCGAATTTCTGTTCAAAGTAGTTTCCTTATTTAAAGGAGCCCAAATACCTTGTTACTTTAGAAGTGCTTTCATCTTAATTTGCCATAAGCTGAAGTTATTCTTACCATCAAACTTTTCTATCTTCAACCCCGAAGTATTCATGTTTTCAAAACAACAAACAACTAGCAATACACACGAGATACAATGTGATTTCAACAAACACAATTATACGGCAAGGTACACAATAGCAAGCAATATCTTAACAATAATATGCTACTAAAACTACTGATTTCAACGAAATACAATCAGCCACAAGCCAAGCACACTACTTATCACAAAACAATAGCAAATACTTGCACAAACCAAGCACAAAACCACAATCACAAAATGCCCAAAATCCGACAATCAAAGAGTCACTCGTCTAGAAAACTACTATGCCCTAGCCAGACGCCTCCTGCTGTATCTCTCTTAATACGAAACTTCTGACCACGAAATTTTAAAGGAAGGAATTTCAGGAAGCTTACTACACGTCCTCAAAATTTGAGATGCAACGGAGCACGAACAAGGAAGGCGCACGACTTGGTGTCGGAGTGTGCAGACTAGCGCCAGCGATGACGATAGTTACGGCAATGGGGGATATCCTTGCGGAAATGGCTTGAACCTTGATCAATCTCTTCAAACTTTTAAAGGAAGGAATTTCAAGAAGCTTACTACACGTCCTCAAAATTTGAGATGCAACGGAGCATGGACGAGGAAGGCACACAACTTGGCGTCGGAGTGTGCAGATTGGCGTCGGCAACGACGGCAGTTACAACAATAGAGAGATCCCTTGCGGAAATGGCTTGACCCTTGATCAATCTCTTCGAAACTTCAAATGCAAACCCGGAGATATCCAACCTCGCTCTAATACCAGTTGTTGTGCAGAAAGATCAAACAAACGTGGAGCATCTAGGGGTGATGTGGAGAAGAGATTTGCGTGGAAGAGATGATTGCGAGTGGAGAATTTGAAGAACAACAAATTTACATGGTTCCCCCACACGGGTATGTCCACAGGTGATCAATCTATCGTGATTCCTTGCTGTATGGTTGCTGGTACAAAGAAGGGGGAGAACAAAATTAAGGGATGGTTTGGCATGACATCCCTTGGACGTAGATGACCCCTTACATATATAGGGGCAACGGTTGGTGATACCTAAAAGATAAGTTTGCCCCTATACAAATTATCAAAGAAATACAACCATATACAAAAACACATATATATACTTGATGGAAGACACACGCATCACACTACTCAAGTACAAAAGGCTCATGATCAAATAAATCAATAAACTCTCAAAGTTTTTGTAGGATCATATGGCTACACAAGAGGGGGTGTGAATTGTGTTTTTCAACATTTTCGATTATAATTGAAACTTCAAAATTAAAAACAAGTTGAGACACTATTTTCATAAAATCATTTTTATTCAAGGTTTCAATTACATTATACAATTCAATTCTCCTCAAAAATTGTAGATGCAATTATATATCGATACTATGTTTCATCTATACAATTTCATAACTACAAATAGAGAAAACTAATTTGTGGAATTTAAAACATTTCTCCTTGTTTGAGATCTTTCTTTTTCTTTTTCTTCTTTTTCTTCTTCAGCAATTATTCAATGACGAATATCTAACTTTCTCTACTTCACCGAATTTACTTTCTTTTGATACTTTAGATCTTTAGTGACATAAATCTGACCTTTTCTACTTCATTGAATTTTCTTTCATCTGAGAGTTTTTCCCTAAAGAGGTGTTTTTGATCCTTGAAAAGATTTTTCATTTGGTGTGTAGGGATAACTGATCAATGAGAATTCTATGCCTTTTATATTGTATCTTCACTTCATGCATATTCTCTACGTTTAATCACTACCAGTTTTCCACTTCTTCACGTCTTCTCTTTTTCCTTCATCGAAATACACACATTCTGACCCACGTTTACATTTTAAATTTTCTTTAATCATCAATCCTAGATCTCTGAAAAATTTCCTGCAAAATAAACTTTTTTGTCCAAAATTTTTCATCAAGTGTAATAAGAAGTGGTTACTTTAATGTTAACTAAATGAATAACACAAGTAGATATATAACTTAACATTTCTAACTTAACGAGTTCCTCATATGCTAACTCATGTGACAAGTACTATAGCTAACTCAACGAACTAAGTCTATGGTGTTACAGATAACTCAATGAACCAATAATAAACAAATGTTTTTATAATAAAAATTTTACCACGTGCAATAATAACTTAAGTTTATAACGCTAACCTAATGCGTTGCCTTAGTGTTCAATATAGCAACTTGTTTGTGTTTTCCCAACACTACACTAGAAAAACTTGGATTTGTTACTTCTATTTTTACTTAGTTAATTTATCTTTATGCCTATTCTTTCTTTTAGAAGTAAACAAACAACCTTTAATACAATTTAGATATTAATTCCAATTTGTACTTTAACTACAAGTGCACAGTGTCTATTGTATTAGTGTGCAAGTACAGGTTGATCCCATAGGGAATTGCTGAAGAACTTAAGAACTATTCGTTTGTTAACAATCAAATTTATATATTCAATAAGCTCTCCGTTGAATTACAATTAACTCAACAGACAAAGTTCCTTGAGTTATGGCTAACTCAACGGACTAACCTCGTGGACTTAAGTTAACTCCACGAGCCTATCTTTTTCTTTTTAATACTGCTATTTACAGAGGAATTCGACCAACCATTGGGCGATTCCATAGATTGTAAATAACATCAATTAAGCTCTTTAATGTTAGTAAACATTGGATTTATCATTAAGCAATACTAACATTTAGATAATTCAAACAGTAACCATTAAAATCTTTAAGTCTTTTGAACGAACCAATTTTAGTAAACTATAAAACTAAAACAACATAAAGCAATCACAGCACTGACAAAGATAACATTAATCACGATACAACACAAATAATACAATACTCAAATACAACATACAAACATAGATAAATTGTTTTTGGTATTTTTGTTTTAATATGAACATGGAAATAGGCGAAAGGTGAAATGTAAAGTAATCTCACTCAACAGTAAATACTTCCAACACTACTTGCAATGCGATTACACCACTGAAAATTAAACCACTTACAATTCTGTCTCCTCTCCCTATAGAATCGCAAGTCCAGAATTGCAAGATAATCTCCTCTTCAGCATACAGGCATCAACCCGAACCCAAGGCTAAAAGCTTTACGATCTCCTGAAATATGAGTCGGCACTTGGTGAAAATGGCTTCCCTTCCCGTGACGCGATCACTCCTTATAGTAGTTGTCAGGCACTATGTTTGGCTCAGAATTGATCCGACATCAAGAAAGTATTCTCACAGACCTCCGATGGTTGGTGATTATGGTGGTGGTAACGATGGTTGGTGTGATACTTTAGAGAATCGTCGATACTATCTGTAGAAAGCTTGGTGCTCCTCCTCTATATACACTGGTCGTCCATCGATCACACCCTTTTCTTCTTTTTCTTCTTTTCTTTTATATTTCTTTAGTAGTAACTGCTTCTGCTTGAATGGTCGGTTGGATTTCCTTCATTCATATCAACGGTGATGCTTTCTTCTCCCTGCGTAATACGTGCAATCGTGGTTTTTCTTCTAATTATCCTATTTCTGCAACCGCTACAATGGCATAATAGAAAATTAATAGTCTGTGGAGTTACAGATAACTCAATAGACTTTCTTCGTTGATTTAACTATAAAACACGTGCATAAATTTAACTATTCAATGCTCAGGTGCATTTCGAATAGTTAGAGATAACTCATCGAAAATTCACTTAAGTCACTTTCCCAGAACATGACACGTGTCCTTAGATATTTTATAAATAAAAAGAGATTTCGGAGAGTTATACATATAACTGTCTGATGCCTAGCTGCAATTTCGGATAGTTATAGATAACTCACTAAAAGTTCACTTAAGTCATGCATTATGGTTTTGACACGTGTACTTCAGGAAATAATAAAATATTCTTTCAAAACATAACCTTTCGGCAATTTAAACATAACTATTCGACACATGTTCGGTTTGTTAAACATAACTGTCCGAATATGTTCGGTATGTTAAACATAACTATCTGAATTATCAGAAAATTCAGATACTTAAGAATTTCATAGCCTGCAACTTACCGATAGTTCAGGAATGTACTAAATTAACATTAATTCCCCAAAATTAAGCAGATTCTTCAATGAAAGCATATAACAGTGCAATTATAACATAATGGTTTAATTCTTATATGATAAGCTAAATATTATGCAATTAACCATCATTTAATCATTAATAATATGCACTTTTTCATTCTAAACACTTCCCCCATACCTAAATTTTGCTAGTCCCTTAGCAAACTAAGATCTAATTAATTGGTCTTTCAAAAAGTGCTAGAACTAATTCTTCTTCTTTCTTTTTTTCTTCTGTTCAACATAAGAATATATTTTGTCTGTTTCAGTAATCAACCTGCAAATATACTTAGAATATATGTCAATTACATACAAAGTATATCATCATCACATAGGTGTTAATTATATTATCGTTTGTTCTTCTTTTCATCATTTGCCATCCTAAATTTTCCAATAAGATTTCTAGAAGAAATTTCAACAACATACGAATCAAAATACAATCCAATTCAACATAATTAAGACAAGTAGAATAAAGAATTGTATCTCCATTAAACAACTTCAAAAGTCAATTCTAGATTCATATTACAGCAACTCTAGATAACAGAAAATATACTCGATTCATAAGATATCTGTATTTCACAAAACACTTGTATCTTTTCAGAATAGTATATGTATATATATATATATATATATTTGTACTTTAAAGTTAATTTGACAAGCTTGGATCGTACAAGAGCTTTCTAATGTACCCATGTAACGAGCTTTCAGTCAACAATCCCAGATCTAATTAGGATCTTAGGTTGCCAAATTTCAAGAGTCCTTTTTCAGGTCAACAATCCTTACATACCTATCTGCTCAAGTACAAAAGGCTCGTGATCAAACAAGTCAATAAACTCTCAAATTTTTTTTATTTTTTTATTTAAAATACAAACATAAAACAAAACATTAATCACATACTGTATATGTATGTATTTCATTAATATAGATGCAGTAATCACCAATCTCATATAGTCCTACTTCTATCATTTACTGTAAATATGAATCCATAACAATAAGCTCATACTTTTTATGTAGTTTAATAAGATCTACACATAAATCATTCTACAAGTTTAATTAGTCAAATTAAATGTATCTTTCATCATATATGTTTCATTTAATCTAGAATTCACATTTCAGCTCCTTTAGGACTTCAAATAATTTACTGATTTTTCATTAAGCATTCTGATTTCATTTTAAAATTGTAAAACTGTTAAACTCATGAAATTCAGAAAAACATAAGATACTATATTTAGATTTGCATAAATAGTAAATTCTATAGCATCTTATATAGCCTTCTAAATATAACATTCAAGTAGTTACAGTTTATATAAATTTTACAGTCTCAATTATCAGATAGTTATAGTACCACAACTTTCAATTTCCACAACTTTGCAATACCATTTTAATTTCTTTAATTAACAAACTTACATGGCTGTTACTTTAATTACCTCCCCCCCATACCTACATTTTGCATTGTCCTCAATGTAAAAGATTTGACAATAAGTACAATAATTGTAGTAGGCATGAATACAATTTTGTTTGATTTAAAATTCAGGGTAAGTAATTGGTTACATACCTTGTTCTGTTTGTATCTCCTTCTACATATTCCGATTTTTGATTTTAAAAAACTTTACATTCACAGATAAAAGCAAAATATAAAACAAAATAACACTTAACAAATATTAATAAATCGGTGTCTTGTGTGGAACCCAGGCTCTTATGCCTTTGGTGGTTCACAAGCAAGCTAGTTGGTTTCCCAGAACAGATACCAACAAACTAGATTGATATATATATTTTTTTTTTATAAAATAAAATGAAAACTATATATTTTTTTTCTAAAAATAAATGTAGAATACACACAACATTAAACACACAAAATCACAACTTAAGAACATGATTGAAAAGTAGGAACAAATGGAATAAATGTATCAATCCAAGCAAACTTTTTAGGCATAGTTCTTCTTGCTATTAGTTCTATTTTAATGCAGTTCTTGTCCCTTGTTAATTTGTAAACATATAATATATTATAAATTCCAAATACAAGTGTATTACCATTAATGATATGAAATGCAGAAAGGGATCCTTTTTGGTTCCAAGGTAATGTAGCATTTTCTATTTCTACATCTATTTCAATATACTCCTCTTCCCACTTCCATTCATTTATGTCTTCCATAATCCATATTTGAAATTTCATCAGTTCATCCCAACATCTTATCAGACATAAAGTAGGATCATCTTCTTCATTATACCACATTCCTATTTGAATTTTATTAAATTCTGTAGATGGTGGTTTAGCTATATCACTCGGTATAGGTAAAATTTCTATATATTCATCATAACTGTCTATGCTCACTATGTATAAATCAGATCCAAATGCTATTGATATATCTGTAACAAGATATATATATCCATCTAGTATGACGTGTTTGGTTAGTTATTGATTTCTGTCCTAGATATATTATGATATTTTCATTCCAAGATCTATTCAGAAAATTATACACACTTAAGCGTAAATGTTCACCCCAATTTCCTGTAGGTCTCCAATAATATAATTTTTCAGAAATTGCAGAATTTTTATCAGAAAATATTAAAGCCGATCCACAATTTACAGTTGTTACTTCAAATCTATTAGGTCTTCCTATATTCCATTCTTCTCCTGTTATAGGATTTCTTATCAAAATATCAGGTAATAATAAACTTGCATACCTTGGTCTCGTCTTGTATATGATTAATCCTTCATCTATTCCCATAATATGATTTATTCCTTCTAATGCATTGGGTGGAATTCCAATAGTTTCTTCCATAGCCAGATATTCATGGTTAATTGAACTACGATTAAATGACCTCCATATGAATCTATCTCTAATATTAGTTATTTTTGCAGCTTGTAATCCCTGAAAATATTTTTCTTCAATACAGTCTTTAATTTCCTTTGATACACAATACAGCCTACATAGATCTTTAACTGATAAGTTACTCAGTACTTCCCTTAGTGCATCCAACGGTAATTGCATCAATTCCATTTGTCGATTCTGTATATCACAAACAAAAATTTAGTAGAGACAAAAATTAACATAACTACTGCACACCCTCGTGGAGTTAAGGAATAACTCAATGAACTAAGTTCGTTGAGTTAAGGACTAACTCTATGATTAACTATAAATAAAAACATATATACATACAGATAGTTGCTTCAGATATGCTACTTCATTCAGCTATCCTCCTAGAAGAGGTATCAATTTCATTAACCATTCTATTGACAGGATTAGGTATAGCTTGTATTGGTAATCCTCTAGTAGGTTGTTCGTGTTTTCCCAGCACTACACTAGAAAAACTTGGATTTGTTACTTCTATTTTTACTTAGTTAATTTATCTTTATGCCTATTCTTTCTTTTAGAAGTAAACAAACAACCTTTAATACAATTTAGATATTAATTCCAATTTGTACTTTAACTGCAAGTGCACAGTGTCTATTGTATCAGTGTGCAAGTACAGGTCGATCCCACAGGGAATTGCTGACGAATTTAAGAAATGTTTGATTGTGAACAATTCAAATTTATATTCAATAAGCACTCCGTTGAGTTACAGTTAACTCAACGGACTAAGTTCGTTGAGTTATGAATAACTCAACAGACTATCCTCGTAGACTTAAGTTAATTCCACGAGCCTGTCTCTTCTTTATAATACTGCTAATTATAAAGGAATTCGACCAACCATTGGGCGATTCCACAGATTGTAAATAACATCAATTAAGCTTTTTTTAATGCTAGTTAACATTGGATTTATCATTATGTAATACTAACATTCAGATGATTCAAACAGTAACCATTAAAATCTTTAAGTTGTTTTGTACGAACCAATTTCAGTAAACTGTAAAATTAAAACTAACATAAAACAATCATAAAATTGATACAGATAACATTAATCACGATACAACACCAACAATACAACACTCAAATACAACATACAAACAAAGATAAATTGGTTTTGGTATTTTTGTTTTGATGTGATGGGCGAAAGGCGAAATGTAAATTAATTTCACTTGACAGTAAATACTTCCGACACTACTTGCAATGCGATTACACCATTGAAAATTGAACCACTTACAATTCTGTCTCCTCTCCCTATAGAATCGCGAGTCCAGAATTGCAAGATGATCTCTTCAACATACAGGCATCAACCCGAAGCCAAGGCTAAAAGCTTTACGATATCCTAAAATATAAGTCAGCGCTTGGTGAAAATATCTTCCCTTCCCGCGACATGATCACTCCTCACAGTGGTTATCAAGCACTGTATTTGCCTCGGAATCGACCTGACATCAGGCAAGTATCCTCACAGACCTCCAATGATTGGTGATTATGATGGTGATACGATGGTTGGTGTGATACTTCGGAGAATCATCGATACTATCTGCAGAAAGCTCGGTGCTCGTCCTCTGTATACATTGGCCATCCATCGATCACACTCTTTCTTTTTTTTCTTCTTTTCTTTTATATTTCTTCAATGGTAACTGCTTCTACTTGAATGGTCGGTTGGATTTCCTTCCTTCAGATCAACGGCGATGATTTCTTTCTCCCTACGCGATTGAATTCCTGCGTGATACGTGCAAACGTGGTTTTTCCTTCCAACTGTCTGTTCCTGCAACTGCTACAGTGGCATATTAGAAAATATATAGTCCGTGGAGTTACAGATAACTCAACGAACTTCCTTCGTTGATTTAACTATAAAATACGTGCAAAAATAACAACTTAAGTTTATAACGCTAACCTAACGCGTTGCCTTAGTGTATTTTCATGTAACTCAACGCGTGCAGTTATATTAACTTAACAAGTTATAACGTAAGTAAATTTACCAGCTCTCAACACGTGTCAGCAGTAGTTTAAACATAAAATAACATTCCAAAGAGTTACAGGTATAACTATCTGATGCTTAGATACATTTTCGAATACTTAAGAATTTCACAGCCTGCAATTTACCGACAGTTCATAAATGTACTAAATTAACATTAATTCTCCAAAATTAAGCAGATTCTTCAATTAAAGCATATAACAATGCAATTATAACATAATGGCTTAATTCTCATATGATAAGCTAAATATTATGCAATTAACCATCATTTAACTGTTAATAATATGCACTTTTTCATTCTAAACACTTTCCCCATACCTAAATTTTGCTAGTCCCTTAGCAAACTAAGATCTAATTAATTGGTCTTTCAAAAAGTGCTAGAATTAATTCTTCCCCTTTGGTTTTTTTTCTTCTGTTTAGCATAAACATATATTCTATATGTTTCAGTAATCAACCTGCAAAGATATTTAGAATATATGTAAATTACATACAAAGTATATCATCTTCATATAGGTGTTAATTATATTATCGTCTGTTCTTCTTTTCATCATCTGTAATCCTGAATTTTCCAATAAGTTTTTCTAGAAGAAATTTCAACAACATACAAATTAAAGTACAATCCAATTCAATCTGATTAAGACAAGTAGAATAAAGAATTGTATTTCCATTAAACAACTTCAAAAGTCAATTCCAGATTCATATTTCAGCAATTCTAGATAACAGAAAATATACTCGATTCATAAGATATCTGTATTTCACAAAACACTTGTATCTTTTAAGAATAGTATATGTTTTTCTTTTTTTTCTTTTTTTCTTTTTTTCTTTTTTTGTGTACTTTGAAAGTTAATTTGACAAGCTTGAATCATGCAAGAGCTTTCTAATGTACCCATGTAACGAGCTTTCAATCAACAATCCCAGATCTAACAAGATCTTAGGTTGCCAGATTTTCAGAGTCCTTTTTCAGGTCAACAATCCTTACATACCTATCTGCTCAAGTACAAAAGGCTCGTGATCAAACAAGTCAATAAACTCTCAATATATATATATTTTTTTTCTTTTTCTTTTTTTTTTCTAAAAATAAATGCACACACAAAACAAAGCATTAATCACATACTGTATATGCATGTATTTCATTAATACAGATGTAGTAAAACACCAATCTCATATAATCCTGCTTCTATCATTTACTAAAGATATGAATCCATAACTACATCAAATATTATCTGTAGTTTAATAAGATCTACACAAAAATTATTCTACAAGTTCAATCAGTCAAAGTAAATGTATCTTTCATCATATGTGTTTCATTTAATCTAGAATTCACATCTCAGCTCCTTCAGGACTTCAGATAATTTTCTGATTAAGCATTAAATATTCTGATTTCATTTTAAAATCTTGAAACTGTTAAACTCATGAAATTCAGAAAAATCATAAGATACTATATCTAGATTTACATAAATAATAAATTCTATAGCATCTTCTATAGCCTTCTAAATATAACATTCAAGCAGTTTATAAAAATTTTACAATCTCAATTATCGGATAGTTACAGCAAGTTCATAAAAATTTTCAATTTCCTCAAAACTTTGCAGTACCATTTTAATTCCTTTAATTAACAAACTTGCATGGCTGTTACTTTAATTACCTCCCCCCCATACCTACATTTTGCATTGTCCTCAATGTAAAAGATTTGACAATAAGTACAGTAATTGTAGCAGGCATGAATAAAGTTTTGTTTGATTTAAAATTCAGGATAAGTAATTGGTTACATACCTTGTTCCATTTGTATATCTTTCTGCATATTCTGATTTTTGATTCTGAAAAACTTTTCATTCCCAGATAAACATAGAATATAAAACAAAATAACATTTAACAAGTATTAATAAATTAGTGTCTTGTGTGGAACCCAGGCTTCTATGCCTTTGGTGGCTCACAAGCAAGTCAGTTGGTTTCCCAGAATAGATACCAACAAACTAGATTGATATTTTGTTTTGTTTGTTTTTTTTTTTATTAAATGAACATGAAAAACTTCAAAATTCTTTTTTTTTTTTTTTTTAAATAAATGTAGAATACACAACATTAAACACACAAAATCACAGCTTAAGAACATGATTGAAAAGTAGAAACAAATGGAATAAATATGTATCAATCCAAGCAAACTTTTTAGGCATAGTTCTTCTTGCTATTAATTCTGTTTTAATGCAGTTCTTGGTCCTTTTTAATTTGTAAACATGTAATATATTATAAATTCCAAATATGAGTGTATTACCATTAATGATATGTAATGCAGAAAGGGATCCTTTTTGGTTCCAAGGTAATGTAGCAGTTTCTATTTCTACATCTATTTCAATATATTCCTCTTCCCACTTCCATTCATTCATGTCTTCCATAATCCATATTTGAAATTCCATCAGTTCATCCCACTATCTTATCAGACATAAAGTAGGATCATCTTCTTCATTATACCACATTCCTATTTGAATTTTATTAAATTTTTCAGATGGTGGTTTAGCTATTTCACTCGGTACAGGTAAAATTTCTATATAATCATCATAACTGTCTATGCTCACTATGTATAAATCAGATCTATATGCTATTGATATCTCCGTGACTAAATAAATATAACCATCAAGTATGACATGTGTTTGGTTAATTAATGATTTCTGTCCTAGATATATTATAATGTTTTCATTCCAAGATATGTTCAGAAAATTATACACACTTAAGCGTAAATCTTCACCCCAATTTCCTGTAGGTCTCCAATAATATAATTTTTCAGGAATTGCAGAATTTTTATCAGAAAATATTAAAGCTGACCCACAATTTTCAGTTGGTGCTTCAAATATATTAGGTCTTCCTATATTACATTCTTCTCTTGTTATAGGATTTCTTATCAAAATCTCAGGTAATGATAAACTTGCATACCTTGGTCTCGTCTTGTATATGATTAATCCTTCATCTATCCCCATAATATGACTCATTCCTTCTAATGCATTAGTTGGAATTCCAATAGTTTCTTCCATAGCTAGATATTCATGGGTATTTGAACTACGATTAAATGACCTTCATATGAATCCATCTCTAATCTTAGTCATTTTTGTAGCTTGTAGTCTCTGAAAATATTCTTCTTCAATACAGTCTTTAATTTCCTTTGATACACAACACATCCTGCACAGATCTTTAGCTGACAAGTTACTTATTATTTCCCTTTGTGCATCCAACGGTAATTGCATTAATTCCATTTGTCGATTCTGTAAAATAAAAATAAAAATTTAGCAGAGACAAAAATTAACATAACTACTGCACACCCTCGTGGAGTCAAGGCATAACTCAACGGACTAAGTTCGTTGAGTTAAAAATTAACTCTATGATACTATTAACTTAAAATAAAAATAAAAACATATATACATATAGATAGTTGCTTCAGATATGCTGCTTCATTCAGCTACCCTCCCAGAAGAGGTATCAATTTCATTAACCATTCCATTGACAGGATTAGGTATAGCTTGTATTGGCAATCCTCCAGTAGGTCTAACTTCCATTGGTTCCTTCTATCTAAGTGGTATATTTCTATTCTGATTTTGATTTACAGCATTTCCAAATATAAATTCTAGACGATTGTTTACTTGTTGGATTATCTATTCTAATTTCTCTATTCTAGCTCCTTGTTCAATTAATACTTCATAACTTATGTTCTTCTCATTTATATTTTCTCCTCCCTGGAAATTGTTGTTTCTCCAAGATAAATTCAGGTGATTTCTCCAATTAGGATTATAATAATTTCCCAAGTTATCTCTCTAGTTTCTAGCATAAATAATATCTAAGTCATTTATGTTTGTATTCTTTTCTGCTAGCTTTTGATTTAATGATAACTCTTCTATTTTCTTTGTTAATTCATTTAATTTCACCTCAAGCATAGTATTGGAATCTATTTCATGCATTCCTCTTGGCAATAATCTTTTATCTGCAATAGCTTCAACTGAATTTTCCCACTCTGTAGTTCTTTTTGCAAAATTTTCTAAATATGCCCATACTTCTTCATTACATAATTTTAAAAATCCATTTTGACAAGTAGATTCTAATAAAGATTTCAATGAAACATCTATGCCTTCATAAATTATTTCTATTAATTGTGCTTTACTCATTGCATGATGTGGACATTGAGTCAGTAAATCTTTAAATCTTTCAAAATATTTCTAGAATGATTCACCCTATTTTTGGCTACACATTAATATTTCTTTCTTCTTTTTAATAGTTTGATGTGTTGGATAGTATTTTTCTAGAAAAACAGAGCAAAATTCAGTCCATGTAGAAATTGAATCAGGCGATAGAGTATATAACCATCTCTTAGTTGTATCTTTTAAAGCAAAAGGGATATATCTAAGTTTAATAGCATCTATACTCATGTTCGACATTCTCATCATTTGACAAACTTCGTTAAATTCTCTAAGGAAATAATAGGCATCCTCTCTTTCTAATCCATGAAAATGTGGCAATTGACTAATATAATTAGATTTCAGTTCAAACCTATCTCCCTAAAAGTTTGGCAATTGAATACATGAAGGTTCATCAATTAATTCAAGATACAGAATCTCTCCTAATGGTTTTTCTACTGGAGTAGCCATCTCTACGTTCTCTTTTAAAGAAAGGTTAGCTACACCCCAAAGAATTTCGTTAAAGTTCAGTTTAGAAAATTTTTCAGTACCCCTCTGCAATGAAAATTCCTAGATAGGTGTTCTTACTAATCGTTTAGTACTTAGAGAACGAGTCTATGTGCTCATAAATAAATAACAAAAGATTAATTACATACCAGTCTGAAGCTTTCTATTCTATAAAAATTTGTTGTCGGATGAAGGTTGAATCAGCTGCTTCTCCTTCCAGTTCCTCCAACACTTTCTCCTTTCTCTTAAAAGTGCTGGTAACTTGTAAATAATATTCTATTTCATATATATACTGCGCATCCATAAAGTGAATAAATCTCGTTGCAAGAACGTGTCTTGCAACGTGCATCGTGGTTCCTGTTTTAATCGGTACGTGTACCACTACTAATTTCAAATTTTGGT
The DNA here is from genome assembly GCA_036874045.1 of Cymodocea nodosa. Classification (NCBI taxonomy): domain Eukaryota; kingdom Viridiplantae; phylum Streptophyta; class Magnoliopsida; order Alismatales; family Cymodoceaceae; genus Cymodocea; species Cymodocea nodosa. The sequence goes on from JAZBRI010000011.1 coordinate 1,963,505, forward strand.
AACCGCTAAACTGACAAAGTTTTGTTTGTGGTTAAAAGAATAACCGTTCTGCTTAATCCACGAACTAACCTCGTTGAGTTACAGATTACTCAACAGAACACAGTCGGCTACTGTTGTTAACTCCACGGACTAACTTCGTTGAGTTATAAATAACTCAACAGAGTGACCTTATATTATATTACTGACCTCGTGGAGTTACGGTTAACTCAACGGACTAAGTTCGTTGAGTTAACACTTGGCAACTTCTAAGTTTCACTCTCGTAAGTTTTCTATTCTGTTTTTTTTTTTTTTTTTCTTTGTCATTCTGCTAACTGTAGTAAAGTTAAATCTATGTCATTAATTCCTCATTTTGATTAAAATACATTTAAATCTGAACATTATATAAAGATTTAAATTGCAGGTCATTTTATGTTATGCAAAATTTACATTTTACCTTATAACATGCAGAAATTTTTAAGCAGTTATCCTGTCATTCAGCAAATTGTAAATCTGTTACATATTCATTCATAAAGTTTCACAATAACATAATATTCAATAATTTCCATTCATTTCACATTCAAAACATGTATGAAAATTGCATCTGAAAAATTTACATTCATTAATATGAATCAATTACAATACAAGTACATCATACAATTTCATACAATTTTACACAAGTAGACGAATAATACAATTTAATCTCTATGCCTAAGTTCATCTACTTCCTTCTGGAGTTTTTCTAATTGAAGTTCTAATTGGTTAATACTCTCTATAGCTCTTGTAATTCCTTCAAAAGGTACTGCTAGTTCTGCAGCTACAAAATTTCTGTATTCTTTCACTGAAATGGTTCTAGATCTTATCCTTTTTGATGTCCATTTAGTGAAATCAATACTATCCACCATCAGTAGTGGAATCAAATCTCCATAAAATAATTTCTTCTTTACTGTTTTCAGCTTGGAGATAAAAATTGCAGACCAATTTATTTGGATCTTATTTACAACTGCATACGTGGCCCATTTGACAAATTGACTTAATTCTATGTCATGGCCCTGTCATTGATAGACATTCTTAATCAGAATGTTAGCTACCATGTGTGCTTTACCATTTAAATGCTTCAATCTGTTTAATAATGGCACACCAGGATTGATAGCTAAATAATCTTTAATTTGCTGCTCAGTCCATTCAACTGCAGTTGTATCCTCCAAAATTTTTGTTCCTTCATTCTTTAAACCAAATATGTTGTGGAGAAGCTCTGGTGTTATCTGTACATCAGCTTCCTCCACGTTTGAAATTAATTCTCCTTCTCCTTCTCTTAAATTTGCATAGAAACAGGGCACTAAATTTTCATATATTGTATGCCCTCTATCTTGAGATATAAATTGCAGTAGACCTTGGAATTCAAATAGATCTTTGATTTCTTGCATTCCATCCCAATTTACTAGTCTACTGTAAATAATATCGTAACCCCTTATTTCTTGGTATTTGATATAAGCTTCCTGACTACAAAAATGTACTTCATTCAAAATTGTTGTTTCAATCGGGTCAGGAAGGTGACTTTGTTGCTCTAGAGGGGTTTGCTCTTGCTCTTCCTCCAGCATAGGCTGCATTTGGACATTCTCTTTAGATTTTTGAATTTTTGCTTTTGCTTCTATCTATGGTGGTGAGTCGGCAGAACTCTCCACTCTGTCTTGAATTCTTTCCATAATTTGCTGAAGAGTTTCTTGCTCTTCAATGGAATCTATGAAATTATTTTTGTCCAAATGGCTTTTTTCAGCCTCTTCATTTTCTACTCTTTCTTCTTCCTCCTAACTACCAATCTGTTCTGTTACTGTTCTTTCTGATTTTGTAACAGATTGGGATGGAGTCACGGGCAATTCAATTTCTGCCCTAATTTCTGTTTCTTCTTGTATAGGCTGCAAACTAATTTTAGCCTGATTTTTTTCTTTTCTTTGCTCCTCCTACTCCTCCTTAGATTCGGATAGCAGGTTGATAAAAATTTGCTCCACAGGCCCTGTAAAAATTAGTACTTCAGATTTAATTTCCTCATATTTAGGCACTTTTTCTTTTCTTTTCTTTTTTCTGATTAGTTGTGCCTGTTCTTCCTCTTCATCTTCTGAAATTAAATCTATAAAAATAGGCTCTGCTGGCCTTCAAGCCACAGGTACTGGCTCTTCCTATTTAACTTTAATTGCTGGTCTTGAAGGACCAGCTTCATCTCCTTTTGCAGTAGGTTTGGCAACAGTTCTGGCAGTAGCTGCGTGATGCTGTTCCACTTTGATTTTATATTGGGCTTTCAACTTTTCTACAGCCCTCTTTTTGTACAATGCATCAAACACCAGGTGTGCTTTAGCAACTACCAAGTCTTCTGATTCTCCTTGATTTTTTCCAACTTGAATCAGTTTTGCAAATTCTCTTATTTCTTCTTCAATCGAAGGCCCCATTATTTCTGCTCGTGCCAATGGCTTAAATGGTGGAACTGAAGGTCCAGACTGCTGCTCCTCAGGAACAGGTCTTTCAGTAGTTGGTTCCTCCCGTTCTTCAGTTGCCTCTTCATTTGCTTTCCTTTCTTGCTCCCAGATCACCCGTTTAGCTTGTCTACAGATTCATCTTTTGAACCAGAGTTGGGACTTACGCTGGATTAATTCTAGGGCAACTTTGTTACTTGGCCTTATTTGTCTTTCTTTACTTACTGCAATTTCAGTTGCCACTCTGATTCGTGTTTCCATCATTTAAGGTATTCGTATATCCATATCTATTAAATCTCTTCGCAACTTGAAAAGTTTTGATTCTACCTTCTGTAGCTCTTTCTCTCTTGTCGTATTTCTGATCTTCTACCGTGTGTGCCACTCTTCTGATTCCTTCAGAAATTCTGATGTATCAACAACATCTTCCCAGAATTCAGGCGTCATCTTCATCATCGTGGAGTTACACAACAGCACGTAATCGCTTTGATTTCTACTGTTCTAGATTCTAAATGATTTGTTGGATAATGCCCCTAAAACCCTAGGTTTTAGTTTAAATAAGCACTAAGTTTAGGCAGGTAATCAGGTCATTTCCCGAACCAACTATCACTATTTTATCCACGGTCTTAGCTACAGTACTTCGTTGTGTTACAGGTAACTCAACGGAATAAGCTCGTTGACTAACTCAAGACTCAACGGAATAAGCTCGTTGAGTTAAGCGTAACTCAACGGATTCCCCGTATAAGCAAATATAATAATAAAAATATTACAGAGAATAGTTTTTCTATTTTTTTTTTTTTTTTTTACAGGTTTAACCGATACTATGCTTCGGTCAGACCTAAAATTTTATATATATATATATTTTTTATCTTTCTTTCGATTGAACCGATACTATGTTTCGGTAAACAAAATTTTTTTTGAAAATTAATATACAATTTTCTTTCCGGTTTAACCGATACTCTGCTTCGGTAAAACCAATATTTTTTTTTTATGTTTCGGTCATACCGATGCTACGCTTCGGTCAGACCTAAATATTTTTTAATTTTTCGGCCATACCGATGGATTCAGTCGGTTGAACTGCAACTATTTTTATGTTTTATATATATTTTTAATGTTTTTTTTTTTTTTTTTTTCACTATATATATATAAACATAAAAACTGATTTCTCACTAAGTAAAACTTGAGTAGTCCTCTACTCTAATTTCTTCTATAATTCCAAAGGAGCTTTTTGGTGTTTTCAGAATAGGTTTAAGTCTTTGTCCATTTACTTTAAATATATTCTGATTTTTAGGATTTTCAATTTCAATAGCTCCATAAGGATAAACATTTCGAACTATGTAAGGTCCTGCCCATCTAGATCTTAATTTTCTTGGATGGTTATGGAGTCTAGCCATATAAAGATATACTTCTTGTCCTATTTCAAAGTTTTTAGGAATAATTTTTCTATCATGCTAGAATTTAATTTTCTCTTTTTCTCTTACAGTCTTTGAATAAGCTTCATTTCTAAATTCTTCTAATTCAATTAGTTGCATTTTCCTATTTTCAGCAGCTTGATTTAAATTAGTGTTCAGAGTTTTTAATGCCCAATAAGCTTTATGTTCTATTTCAGCAGGTAAATGACAACTTTTTCCATATACTAGCCTAAAAGGTGACATACCTAAGCTCGTTTTATAAGCAGTTCTATAAGCCCAAAGTGCATCAATCAATCTATTAGCCCAATCTGTTCTAGTAGGATTTACTAATTTTTCCAAGATTAATTTAATTTGTTTGTTTGCACTTTCTACTTGTCCACTTGTTTGCGGATGATATGATGTTGCAATTTTGTGGTTTACTCCATATTTCTTCATTAAGGCTTCAAAACTTCTATTACAGAAATGAACTCCTCTATCACTGATAATAGCTTTAGGTATTCCAAATCTGGCAAATATATTTGTTCTTATAAATTGTATTACCACTTTGTTATCGTTAGTTTTTGTAGGAATAACTTCTATCCATTTAGATACATAATCCACTCCCAACAATATGTAATTAAATTAATTAGATATAGGAAATGGACCCATAAAATCTATTCCCCACACATCAAAGATTTCAACCTCAACAATAGGATTAAGAGGCATCATATTCCTCTTTGATATTCTTCCTATTTGTTGACATCTTAAACAACTTAAGCAATCTTTATGAGCATCTTTGAATAGTGTTGGCCAATAAAACCCACATTGTAGAATTTTTGCAGTAGTTTTCCCTGAACCAAAATGTCCTCCACAAACTTGGTCATGACAGAAAGACAATATGCTTGAATATTCAGTTTCTGGAACACACCTCCTTAAAACCAGATCAGGACATTTCTTAAATAAGTAAGGGTCTTCCCAATAGTAATATTTTACTCTTGAGAAAAACAATTTCTTTTCTTGTCTATTCCAATCCTTAGGTGTTAAACCAGTAACTAAGTAATTAACTATGTCTGCATACCAAGACATTGTGTTGATGGTCATTAATTGTTCATCAGGAAAATTATCTTTAATTTCAATATTTGATTTTTCTATTTATAATCTTGATAAATGATCTGCTACTACATTCTCACAACCTTTTTTATCTTTAATTTCTAGATCGAATTCTTGCAATAATAATATCCATCGGATCAATCTAGGTTTAGTTTCTTTTTTCTTTATTAGATGTTTTAGAGCTGAATGATCTGTGTATACTATTACTTTAGCTCCAATCAAATATGATCTAAACTTTTCTAAAGCAAACACAACAGCTAATAATTCTTTTTCAGTAGTTGTGTAATTAACTTAAGCATCATTTAAGGTTTTGCTTGCATAATGAATCACTCTAGGAGATTTTTCTATTTTCTGTCCTAACACTGCTCCTACAGCAAAATCAGAAGCATTGCACATTAATTCAAATGGATGGTTCCAATTAGGTGCTTGAATTATAGGAGTTGAAATAAAGCTAGTCTTAAGTCTAAAAAATGCTTCCTTGCAATTTTTATCAAAGTTAAATGGAACATCTTTTAATAGATTAGTTAAAGGTCTAGCTATCTTGCTAAAGTCTTTAATAAATCTTCTATAAAACCAGCATGTCCTAGAAATGATCTAATATCTTTTACTGATTTAGGTTCTGTTAGATTAGAAATTACTTCTATTTTAGCTTTATCTACTTCCAACCCTTTTTTAGAAACAACATGTCCTAAGACTATTCCTTGTTTAACCATGAAGTGACATTTTTCCCAATTTAAAACCAGATTTTTTTCCACACGGCGTTTTAATATTTGGTCTAAATTGCTTAAACACACTTCATATGAGTTGCCATATACAGTAAAATCATCCATAAATATTTCTAAAAATTCATTAGTTATTCCAGTAAATATGCCCTGCACACACCTTTGAAAGGTAGCTGGTGCATTGCATAATCCGAATGGCATTCTTTTAAAAGCATAAGTTCCATTAGGACAGGTGAAAGTTGTTTTCTCTTTATCCTCTAATGCTCTGGAATTTGATTATACCCTGAATACCCGTCTAGGAAACAAAACTATTCTTGCCCTACTAATCTTTCCAGCATTTGATCTATAAAAGGTAAGGGAAAATGATTTTTCCTAGTCACAGCATTTAGCTTTCTATAGTTTATACATACTCTCCAGCCTGATTGAATTCTAGTAGGTATCAAGTCTTGACTTTCATTCCTAATAACTGTTAATCCTGATTTCTTGGGAACTACATGGATTGGACTAACCCACGAGCTATCAGAAATCGGATATATTATATCATTATCTAACCATTTAACTATTTTCTTCCTGACTACTTCCTTAAGGTTTAGATTTAATCTCCTCTCAGGAATTCTAACAGGTTTAGCATTCTCTTCTAAATATATGTGGTGACAGCATAAAGTTGAACTTAACCATTTTATATCAGTCATAGTCCATCCTATTGCTTCTTTATAACTTTTTATTACCTCTTTTAATTTAGCTATTTGATCCTCTTTCAAATCTGAAGCAATAATGATTGGACAGGTCCGTTTATCTTCCAGAAATATATAGGTTAATTTAGGAGGTAAAGGTTTTAATTCTAAATGCTGCCCATCAGAAGCTAGAGCTCCTAATTGAACATCATCATTTTTTAAATTAATTTCGTCCTGATCTCCTATATTTATGCTTTCACTTTCTTCTAAAGTTTCAGAATTGATTTGCCTATTTAATTCTTCTTGAATCACATCATCTAACATATCTCCTTCATCCTCTAAAAAGTCTATGGTATGTAAGGACATTTCTAACTCCTCAAACCTTTCTAGTTTGAAAATATTTAATTGAGTATCCTCATTACCATATGCTAATTTCATTACTCCAGTTTTACAATTTATAACAGCCCTTGATGTTGCTAAAAATGGCATTCCCAAAATTAAAGATGTATCACTATTTTTATGCTTAATTTGTTGGGAATCCAAAATTACAATATCAATAGGATATATAAAATTCTTGATTTTAATTAAGACATCCTCTATTTTTCCTCTAGGGTATCTTATACTTCTATCAGCCAATTGAATAACCGTACTAGTAGGAGTTAAGCCTTCTAATCCTAAGGATGCAAATATATCACTTGGCATAACATTTATACCTGCACCTAAGTCTATTAAGGTTCTTTTTAGAATGGTATTTCCTATGGTGCATGATATAACAGAGATTCCAGGATTAGATAACTTTTTAGGAATTTGTGGCAGAAATAGGTAACTACTTTGCTCAACTAAAAAGACCTTTCTAAGAACTTTTCGCTCTCTTTTCTTAGTACACCAATCCTTCAGAAATTTAGCACAATGTGGCATATTCTGTAATAGATCTATCAAAGGAATGTTAACTTGTACTTTTTCAAAAATTTCTCTTATTTTTTCTTATTTTTTAGGAATTGTTTGTTGTAATCTTTCAGATAGGGTGCTAAAGATTTTGATTTCAAAGACTCTTTTTCTTTCAGTTGATTTGTTTGATTATTTTTAGCTTCAATTGCAGATTCAGATTGTTCTTCAGTGATTTCTAGATTTTCAGCTATTACATTTTCATTATCATTTTGATTTTTACTCTTGTCCACCTTCATATCATTTTCATTTTGAGTTCTTGGTGGTATATCAGTTCTAGATCTTAATGTTACACATACATCTTCCAGATTTTCGTTACTTTCATGATGTTTTTGTATATCATTTTCGTGATTATGATCTTCAATTGTTTTTAGTTTTAAAGTGCATTCTTTAAATTCTCTTACATTTGTGTTTTCTGTTTGTTGTATATTTTGCAAGTTGTGTAGGTTTATAACATTATAATTTTCATTGTCCTGTTGCAAAACTTGTATTTTCATTGCATTCTTGTCTAATGCTTTTAATTTTGTTTCCAGATCATCTAATTTCATTGCATTCAATTGTTGATCAATTTTCTTTATGGCTTTTTCAGTTTCGTAAATTATATCCTGTTTAGGTTCTGAATATGCCTCCTTATAGTTTAATTGGTTGACTTCTTGTTGTTGACACACAAAGTATTCTAGTTTGTCCAGATTTTGCTCTATACTATGCTCCAGTCTATCATAGCTATCCCAAACTTCAGTGTCTCTCATCATATTACACATTCTATACTGACCATCAGTTGGGTAAACTATAGGATTCTCATACTCGGCTCTATTATATTAAGGATAATTCATTTGTTGTACATGGGATCTATCAATCTGTAAATGTCTCAATTTCAAACAATCAGAAAGGTCGTGTCTTTCAGAATTGCAGAATTCACATATGCTAATTAAAGGTTTCAGAAATCTTTGAGCATAAGCATATGCCATATTCTCAATTACAGAAGAAAACACATAACTCTGACTATTAAAATGAAACAGCTCTAACAGTTACTTATATCTATTCAATTCAATTCAATTCAATTCCCCGGCAACGGCGCCATAAAACTTGTTCATGTTTTCCCAGCACTACACTAGAAAAACTTGGACTTGTTACTTCTATTTTTACTTAGTTAATTTATCTTTATGCCTATTCTTTCTTTTAGAAGTAAACAAACAACCTTTAATACAATTTAGATATTAATTCCAATTTGTACTTTAACTACAAGTGCACAGTGTCTATTGTATCAGTGTACAAGTATAGGTCTATCCCACAGGGAATTGTTGACGAATTTAAGAAATGTTTGATTGTGAACAATTCAAATTTATATTCAATAAGCACTCCGTTGAGTTATAGTTAACTCAATGGACTAAGTTCGTTGAGTTATCCATAACTCAACGAACTATCCTCGTGGACTTAAGTTAACTCCACGAGCCTGTCTCTTCTTTATAATACTACTAATTACAAAGGAATTCGGCCAACCATTGGGCGATTCCACAGATTGTAAATAACATCAATTAAGCTTTTTTTAATGCTAGTTAACATTGGATTTATCATTATGCAATACTAACAGTCAGATGATTCAAACATTAACCATTAAAATCTTTAAGTTGTTTTGTACGAACCAATTTCAGTAAACTGTAAAATTAAAACTAACATAAAACAATCATAAAATTGATACAGATAACATTAATCACGATACAACACCAACAATACAACACTCAAATACAACATACAAACAAAGATAAATTGGTTTTGGTATTTTTGTTTTGATGTGATGGGCGAAAGGCGAAATGTAAAGTAATTTCACTTGACAGTAAATACTTCCGACACTACTTGCAATGTGATTACACCACTGAAAATTGAACTACCTACAATTCTGTCTCCTCTCCCTATAAAATCGCGAGTCTAGAATTGTAAGATGATCTCCTCTTCAGCATACAGGCATCAACCCGAAGCCAAGGCTAAAAGCTTTACGATCTCCTGAAATATGAGTCGGCGCTTGGTGAAAATGTCTTCCCTTCCCACGACACGATCACTCCTCACAGTGGTTGTCAAACACTGTGTTTGGCTCGGAATCGACCCGACATCAGGCAAGTATCCTCACAGACCTCCGATGATTGGTGATTATGGTGGTGATACGATGGTTGGTGTGATACTTTGGAGAATCGCCGATACTGTCTGCAAAAAGCTCGGTGCTCCTCCTCTATATACATTTGACGTCCATCGATCACACTCTTTCTTTTTTTTCTTCTTTTCTTTTATATTTCTTCAATGGTAACTGCTTCTACTTGAATGGTCGGTTGGATTTCCTTCCTTCAGATCAATGGCAATGATTTCTTTCTCCCTGTGCGATTGAATTCCTGCGTGATACGTGCAAACGTGGTTTTTCCTTCCAACTGTCTGTTCCTGCAACCACTACAGTGACATATTAGAAAATATATAGTCCGTGGAGTTACAGATAACTCAACGGACTTCCTTCGTTGATTTAACTATAAAACACGTGCAAAAATAACAACTTAAGTTTATAACGCTAACCTAACGCGTTGCCTTAGTGTATTTTCATGTAACTCAACACGTGCAGTTATACTAACTTAACGAGTTATAACGTAAGTAAATCTACCAGCTCTCAACACGTGTCAGCAGCAGTTTAAATATAAAATAACATTCCAGAGAGTTACAGGTATAACTATCTAATGCTCAGATGCATTTTCGGATACTTAAGAATTTCACAGCCTGCAATTTACTAACAGTTCATAAATGTACTAAATTAACATTAATTCCCCAAAATTAAGCAGATTCTTCAATTAAAGCTTATAATAGTGCAATTATAACATAATGGCTTAATTCTCATATGATAAGCTAAATATTATGCAATTAACCATCATTTAACCATTAATAATATGCACTTTTCATTCTAAACATAGGTCTACCTTCCATTGGTTCCTTCTGTCTAAGTGGTATATTTCTATTCTGATTTTGAATTGCAACACTTCCAAATACAAAATCTAGATGATTGTTTAATTGTTGGATTATCTATTCTAATTTCTCTATTCTAGATCCTTGTTCCAGTAATGCTTTATAACTTATATTCTTCTCATTTATATTTTCTCCTCCCTGGAAATTGTTGTTTCTCCAAGATAAATTTGGGTGATTTCTCTAATTAGGATTATAAGAATTTCCCAAGTTATCTCTCTAGTTTCTAGCATAAATAATATCTAAATCATTTATGTTTGCATTCTTTTCTACTAGCTTTTGATTTAATGATAACTCTTCTATTTTCTTTGTTAATTCATTTAATTTCACCTCAAGCATAGTACTTGAATCTATTTCATGCGTTCCTCTTGGCAATATTTTTTTATTTGCAATAGCTTCAGCCAAATTTTCCCACTATGTAGTTCTTTTTGCAAAGTTTTCTAAATATGCCCATGCTTCTTCACTACATAACTTTAAAAATCCATTTTGGCAAGTAGATTCTAATAAAGATTTCGTTGAAACATCTATGCCTTCATAAATTATACCTATTAATTGTGCTTTACTCATTACATGATGTGGACATTGAGCCAGTAAATCTTTAAATCTTTTAAAATATTTCCAGAATGATTCACCCAATTTTTGGCTACACAATAATATTTCTTTCTTCTTTTTAATCGTTTGATGTGTTGGATAATATTTTTCCAGAAAAACAAAGCAAAATTCAGTCCATGTAGAAATTGAATCAGGCGACAGAGTATATAACCATCTCTTAGCTGTGTCTTTTAAAGAAAAAGGGATATATCTAAGTTTAATAACATCTATACTCATGTTCGACATTTTTATCATTTGACAAACTTCATTAAATTCTCTAAGGAAATAATAGGCATCCTCTCTTTCTAATCCATGAAAATGTGGCAATTGACTAATATAATTAGATTTTAGTTCAAACCTATCTCCCTCAAAGGTTGGCAATCGAATACAAGAAGGTTCATCAACTAATTCAGGATACAGAATCTCTCCTAATGGTTTTTCTACTAAAGCAACCATCTCTACGTTCTCTTTTAAAGAAAGGTTAGCTACACCCCAAAGAATTTTGTTAAAGTTCAATTCAGAAAATTTTTCAATACTCCTCTACAATGAAAATTCCTAGGTAGGTGTTCTTACTAATCATTTAGTGCTTAGAGAACGAGTCCATGTGCTCATAAATAAATAGTAAAAAATTAATTACATACCAGTCTGAAGCTTTCCATTCAATAAATATTTGTTGTCGGATGAAGTTAAATCAGCTGCTTCTCCTTCCAGTTCCTCCAACGCATTCTCCTTTCTTTTAGAAGTGCTGGTAACTCATAAATAACATTCTATTTTATATATATACTGCATATCCATAAAGTGAATAAATCTCGTTGCAAGAATGTGTCTTGCAACGTGCATCGTGGTTCCTATTTTTATGGGTACGTGTACCACTATTAATTTTAAATTTTGGTAACCACTAAACCGACGAAGTTTCGTTCGTGGTTAAAAGAATAACTATTCTGCTTAATCCACGAACTAACCTCGTTGAGTTATAGATAACTCAACAGAACACAGTCGGTTACTGTTGCTAACTCCATAGACTAACTTCATTGAGTTACAGATAACTCAATGGAGTGACCTTATATTATATTACTGACCTCGTGGAGTTACGTTTAACTCAATGGACTTACTTCGTTGAGTTAACACTTAGCAACTTCTAAGTTTTACTCTCGTAAGTTCCTCTTTGTTCTTTTCTTTTTTTATTCTGCTAACTTAAATAAAGTTAAATCTATGTCATTAATGCATCATTCTAATTAAAATATGTTTAAATCTGAACATTGTAAAAAGATTTAACTTGCAGGTCATTTTATGTTATGCAAAATTTACATTTTACCTTGCAACATGCAGAAATTTTTAAGCATTTATCTTGTCATTTAGCAAATTGTAAATCTGTTACATATTCATTCATAAAGTTCCACAAATTACATAATATTCAATAAATTCCATTCATTTCACATCCAAAACATGTATGAAAATTGCATCTGAAAAATTATATTCATTAATATGAATCAATTACATTACAAGTACATCATACAATTTCATAAAACAATTTTTTCTTTACTGCTTTCAGCTTGGAGATAAAAACTACAGACCAATTTATTTGAATCTTATTTACAACTGCATATGTGGCCCATTTGACAAATTGACTTAATTCTATGTCATGGCCCTATCATTGATAGTCATTTTTAATCAGAATGTTAGCTACCATGTGTACTTTACTACTTAAGTGGTTCAATCTGTTTAATAAAGGCACACCAGGATTGATAGCTAAACAATCTTTGATTTCCTATTCAGTCCACTCGACGACAGTTGTCTTCCAAAATTTTTAGTCCTTCATTCTTCAATCCAAAAATGTTATGGAGAAGCCCTAGTGTTATCTATACATTAGCTTCCTCTACGTTGGAAATTAATCATCCTTCTCCTTCTCTTAAATTTGCATAAAAATAGGGCACTAAATTCTCATATACTGCATGCCCTCTTTCTTGAGAAATGAATTGCAGTAGACCTTGGAATTCAAATAAATCTTTGATTTCTTGCATTCCATCTCAATTTATTGGTCTACTGTAAATAATGTCGTAACCCCTTATTTCTTGGTATTTGGTATAAGCTTCTTGACTACAAAAATGTACTTCATTCAAAATTGTTGTTTCAGTCGGGTCAGGAAGGTGACTTTGTTGTTCTAGAGGAGTTTGTACTTGCTCTTCCTCTAACATAGGTTGCATTTGAACATTCTCTACAGATTCCTGAATTTTTGCTTTTGCTTTTGTCTATGGTGGTGAGCCGGCAGAACTCTCCACTCTATCTTGAATTCTTTCCATAATTTGCTGAAGAGTTTCTTGCTCTTCAATGGAATCTGTGAAATTATTTTTGTCCAAATGACTTCTTTCAACCTCTTCATTTTCTGCTCTTTCTTCTTCCTCCTGACTATCAATCTATTCTGTTACTGTTCTTTCTGATTCTGTAACAAATTGGGATGAAGTCACGGGCAATTCAGTTTCTGCCCTAATTTCTATTTCTTCTTGTACAGGTTGTAGACTAATTTCAACCTGATTTTCTTCTTTTCTTTGCTCCTACTGCTACAGCTCCTCCTACTCCTCCTTAGAATTGGATAGCAGGTTAATAAAAATTTTCTCCATAGGCCTTGTAAAAATTGGTACTTCAAATTTAATCTCTTCTTGATAGTCAAGCATTATCTCTTTTCCTTTCCTTTTTCTGATTAATTGTGTCTGTTCTTCCTCTTCTTCTTCTGAGATTAAATCTACAAAAGTAGGCTCTGCAAGCCTTCGAGCCACAGGTACTAGCTTTTCCTATTTAACTTTTCATATAATTACTAGTCTCGAAGGACCAACTTCATCTCCTTTTGTAGCAGGTTTGGCGGTAGCTTCTTGATGCTGTTTCATTTTGATTTTATATTGGACTTTCAACTTTTCTATAGCCCTCTTTTTGTAAAGTGCATCAAACACTAGGTGTGCTTTAGCCACTACCAAATCTTCTGATTCTCCTTGGTTTTTCCCAACTTGAACCAGTGCTTGAAATTCCTTTAACTCTTCTTCAATCGAAGGCCCCATCATTTCTACTCGTGCTAACAACTTAAATGGTGGAACTAAAGGTCCTAGCTACTGTTCCTCAGGAACAAGTCTTTTAGCAGTCGGCTCCTCCTGTTCTTCCTCTTGTTATTCCTATCGCCATATTTCCCAACTTCCACGACCAGCAATGCACCTTTTGAACCATAATCTGGCCTTGCGCTGGATTAGCTCTAGGGATACTTCATTGTTCGGCTTGATTTTTCTTTCTTTACTAATTGCAATTTCTATTGCTACTCTGATTCGTGTCTCCATTATCTAGGGTATTTATATACCACAATCTACTAATATTCTTTTTAATCTAAAAAGTTCAAATTCTACCTTCTGTAACTCTTTTTCTCTCATCGTATTTCTGATCTTCTATCGCATGTGTCATTCTTCTGATTCCTTCAGAAATTCTGATGTATCAATAACCTCTTCCCAGAATTCAAGTGTCATCTTCCTCATCGTGGAGTTACTCAACAGCACGGAATCACTCTGATTTCTACTGTTCTAGATTCTAAATGATTTGCTGGATAATACCCCCAAAACCCTAGGTTTTAGTTTAAATAAGCCCTAAGTTTAGGCAGGTAATCGGGTCATTTCCCAAAACCAACTATTACTATTTCATCCGCGGTCTTAGCTACAATACTCCGTTGAGTTATAGTTAACTCAACGGAATAAGCACGTTTACTAACTCAAGACTCAATGGAGTAAGCTCGTTGAGTGAAACGTAACTCAACGGACTCCCCGTACAAATAGATATAATAATAAAAATACTACAGATAATAGTTTTTCTATTTTTTTTTTTACCGGTTTAATCGATAATATGTTTCGGTCAAACCTAAATATTTTTTCCAATTGAACTGATACTATGTTTCGGTAAAACCAACATTTTTTTTGAAAATTAATATACATATTTTTTATGTTCCGGTCATATTAATGGATCTAATCGGTTGAACCGCAACGATTTTTATATTATATATATATATATATATTTTTTTTTTTATGTTTTTTTTTATCAACATAAAAATTGATTTTCTACTAAGTAAAGCTCGAGTAGTCCTTTACTCTGACTTCTTCCATAATTCCGAAGGAGCTTTTTGGTGTTTTCAGAATAGGTTTCAATCTTTGTCCATTTACTTTAAATATATTCTGATTTTTAGGATTTTCAATTTCAATAGCTTCATAAGGCTAAATATTTCGAACGATGTAAGGTCCTGCCCATCTAGATCTTAATTTTCCTAGATGGTTATGGAGTCTAGCCATATAAAGATATACTTCTTGTCCTATTTCAAAGTTTTTTGGAATAATTTTTCTATCGTGCTAGAATTTAATTTTCTATTTTTCTCTTACAATCTTTGAATAAGCTTCATTTCTAAATTCTTTTAATTCAATTAATTGCATTTTTCTATTTTCAGTAGCTTGACTTAAATTAGTGTTCAGAGTTTTTAATGCCCAATAAGCTTTATGTTCTATTTCAGCAGGTAAATGATAACTTTTTCTATATACTAACCTAAAAGGTGACATACCTAAGCTCGTTTTATAAGCAGTTCTATAAGCCCAAAGTGCATCTATCAATCTATTAGCCCAATCTGTTCTAGTAGGATTTACTACTTTTTCTAAGATTAACTTAATTTGTTTGTTAGCACTTTCTACTTGTCCACTTGTTTGCAGATGATATGATGTTGCAATTTTGTGGTTTACTCTATATTTCTTCATTAAGGCTTCAAAACTTCTATTACAGATATGAGTTCCTCTATCATTGATAATAGCTTTAGGTATTCTAAATCTGGCAAATATATTTGTTCTTATAAATTGTATTACCACTTTGTTATCATTAGTTTTTGTAGGAATAACTTCTATCCATTTAGATACATAATCCACCCCCAGCAATATGTAATTATATTGATTAGACATAGGAAATAGACCCATAAAATATGTTCCCCACACATCAAAGATTTCAACCTCAACAATAGGATTAAGAGACATCATATTCCTCTTTGATATTCTTCCTACTTGTTGACATCTTAAACAACTTAAGCAATATTTATGAGCATCTTTGAATAGTGTTGGCCAATAAAACCCACATTGCAGAATTTTTGCAGCAGTTTTCCCTGAACCAAAATGCCCTCCACAAGCTTGGTCATTACAGAAAGACAATATGCTCAGATATTCAGTTTCTAGAACACACCTCCTTAAAATCAGATCATGACATTTCTTAAATAAGTATGGGTCTTCCTAATAGTAATATTTTACTCTTGAGAAAAACAATTTCTTATCCTGTCTATTCCAATCCTTAGGTAACTAAGTAATTAACTATGTCTGCATACCAAGGCACTATGTTGATGGTCATTAATTGTTCATCAGGAAAATTATCCTTAATTTCAATATTTGATTTTTTATTTGTAATCTTGATAAATGATCTACTACTACATTCTTACAACCTTTTTTATCTTTAATTTCTAGATCAAATTCTTGTAATAATAATATCCATCGAATCAATTTAGGTTTAGTCTCTTTTTTCTTTATTAGATGTTTTAGAGCTGAATGATCCGTGCATACTATTACTTTAGCTCCAATCAAATATGATCTAAACTTTTCTAAGGCAAACACAACAGCTAATAATTCTTTTTCAGTAGTTGTGTAATTAACTTGAGCATCATTTAAGGTTTTGCTTGCATAATGAATCACTCTAGGAGATTTTTCTATCTTCTGTCCTAACACTACTCCTACAGCAAAATCAGATGCATCGCACATTAATTTGAATGGATGGTTCCAATCAGGTGCTTGAATTATAGGAGTTGAAATTAAGCTAGTCTTAAGTCTAAAAAATGCTTCCTTACAATTTTTATCAAAGTTAAATGGGACATCTTTTAATAGATTAGTTAAAGGTCTAGCTATTTTGCTAAAGTCTTTAATAAATCTTCTATAAAAACCAGCATGTCCAAGAAATGATCTAATATCTTTTACTGATTTAGGTTCTAGTAGATTAGAAATTACTTCTATTTTAGTTTTATCTATTTCCAACCCTTTCTTAGAAACAACATGCCCTAAGACTATTCCTTGTTTAACCATGAAGTGACATTTTTCCCAATTTAAAACCAGATTTTTTTCCACACAATGTTTTAATATTTGGTCTAAATTGCTTAAACAAACTTCATATGAGTTGCCATATACAGTAAAATCATCCATAAATATTTCTAAGAAATCTTCAGTCATTCTAGTAAATATGCCCTACATACACCTTTGAAAGGTAGCTGGTGCAATGCATAATCCGAATGACATTCTCTTAAAAGCATAAGTTCCATTAGGATAGGTGAACGTTGTTTTCTCTTTATCCTCTAATGCTACTGGAATTTGATTATAACCTGAATACCCGTCTAGGAAACAAAAATATTCTTGCCTTGCTAATCTTTCCAGCATTTGATCTATAAAAGGTAAGGCAAAATGATCTTTCCTAGTCATAGCATTCATCTTTCTATAGTCTATACATACTCTCCAGCCTGATTGAATTCTAGTAGGTATCAAGTCTTGACTTTCATTCCTAATAACTGTTAATCTTGATTTCTTGGGAACTACATGGATTGGGCTAACCCACGAGCTACCAGAAATCAGATAAATTATGTCATTATTGTTAGGACCCTAGTATTTTGATAATGCAAAAACCTATGTGAGGAAACCAAATTGTATTTCACAGATATGATAGCTCAGCAAAAGATCAAAAAGTAGACAAATAGATGGAGAAAGTTCCAGAAGATACTACTATAGAGCTATAGGAAAATCGGATAGTTACAGGTCTAAGTATTCGAAGAGCAAGTTTAAAGCAGTAGCAATACTATCGGACAGTTAGAAGAATAACTTTCTGAAATTATAAAGCCTTCTGAGAGTTATGAAAGGCAGTTGGTTGAATGATCGGAGAGTTAAGGAGTTAACTATCCGGAAGCAAAAGGAAAATCGAAAAGTTAGAAAGGCTAACTATCCGAAACTTAAGTCATTCAATTAACCTCGTGCAGAAATTCAGAACAGAAGCTTAAAGGATTTTTCAGAGAGTTAGGAAGATAACTATTCGACTTTTTTGGTGACTTACAGGTATAACTTTTTGGAACTTAAGCATATATATAGTCAGATCATTCAATATTCAAAAAGAGCTTACAAGTGAGATTACAGATATAATTACATACAGAGATACAATATACATTGCAGATCAATTACTGATATAGAAGAAAGCTCAAATTTAGTTCAACAAAGAATCGATTGAAAGCTGAATTTACAAGAAGATTCTTAAAGCTCTCCATGTGCTGAAAGTCTGATCCAAGAAGGATCATTTGGTTCGTGGCTTCAACCTGAATGCTACATTCAGTTGTTGGTTTGAGTTTCGACCTGAAAACTCAAGAGGTTGGTTTTCTAGAGTTTATACCAGAAAACTTCTGAGTGTTGGTTTTCTGGAGTTTATACCTGAAAACTTCTAAGTGTTGGTTTTTTGGAGTTTAGCATTCTCTTCTAAATATATGTGGTGACAGCATAAAGTTGAACTTAACCCTTTTATATTAGTCATAGTCCATCCTATTGCTTCTTTATAACTTTTTACTACATCTTTTAATTTAGCTATTTGATCCTCTTTTAAATCTGAAGCAATAATGATTGGACAGGTTCGTTTATCTTCCAGAAATATATAGGTTAATTCAGGAGGTAAAGGTTTTAATTCTAAATGTTGCCCATCAGAAGCTAGAGCTCCTAATTGAACATCATTATTTTCTAAATTAATTTCTTCTAGATCTCCTTCTATATTTATGCTTTCACTTTCTTCTAAAATTTCAGAATTGATTTGCCTATTTAATTCTTCTTGAATCACATCATCTAACATATCTCCTTCATCCTCTAAAAAGTCTATGGTATGTAAGGACTTTTCTAATTCCTCAAACCTTTCTGGTTTGAAAATATTTAATTTACTATCCTCATTACCATATGCTAACTTCATTACTCCAGTTTTACAATTTATAATAGCCCCTGATGTTGCTAAAAATGGCCTTCCCAAAATTAAAGATGTATCACTATTTTTATGCTTAATTTGTTGAGAATCCAAAATTACTATATCAATAGGATATATAAATTTTTTTATTTTAATTAAGACATCCTCTATTTTTCCTTTAGGGTATCTTATACTTCTATCAACTAATTGAATAACCGTACTAGTAGGAGTTAAGCCTTCTAATCCTATAGATGCAAATATATCACTCGGCATAACATTTATACCTACACCTAAGTCTATTAACGTTCTTTCTAAAATGGTATTTTCTATGGTGCATGATATAATAGGGATTCCAAGATCAAATAACTTTTTAGGAATTTGTGGTAGAAATAGGGAACTACTTTGCTCAGCTAAAAAGACATTTCTAAGAATTTTTCGCTCTCTTTTCTTAGTACACCAATCCTTCAAAAATTTAGCACAAGGTGGCATTTTCTATAATAGATCTAACAAAGGAATGTTAACTTGTACTTTTTCAAAAATTTCTCTAATTTTTTCTTGTTTTTCAGGTATTTTTTGTTGTAATCTTTCAGGATAGGGTGCTAAAGATTTTGATTTCAAAGGTTCTTTTTCTTTCATTTGATTTGTTTGATCATTTTTAGCTTCATTAGTAGATTCAGATTGTTCTTTAGTGATTTCTAGATTTTCAACTATTACATTTTCATTATCATTTTGATTTTTACTCTTGTCCACCTTCATATCATTTTCATTTTGAGTTCTTGGTGGTATATCAGTTCTAGATCTTAATACCATTTCACTATATACATCTGGAATCTTTGATAGCAAGTGAATGTCCCATTCCAGCTGTCTGATCATGTCAAATCTATTTGTAACAACAACACATTCATTCTTCAATGCTAAAACTTCAAAAATTAATTCAAGAGACAATGTCAACTCTTGTTGATTTATTTGAGTTGTCAATATATTGTCATTCTTGATCAGATTGTTATAAAAAACTGCAATAAGCTCTTTGTATTGCTTCCATTTTGTTCCAACTGGCAAGAATTGAATTAGGCCTTGAAACTCAAATAGATCTCTTATTTCCATCAAATTTCTGAACTTTATTGGACGAGCATGTAGAATCTGACATGTAATTAGATTATTATATTTCTGCAATGCTTCCTCAGATCTAAAATGAATTGAATTACCTTGAATGTGTAATACATTATACAAAGAAGGTGATACTTGAAGCCTTGATTCAGAATTTAATTCATCTTTAGGAACCTCTTCTTTAAAATAAATGTCATGTTGTTCCTTTGAGAAATTATTTTCTTGAAGCTACGTATGTAAGCTTGATTCTCCAATTTCAATAGTGTAAGAAACATCTTCAATATACTCAACATTCATCTATTCAATCTCTATAGAATGTTCAAAGTTCAATTTTTCCACAAATTCTACAACTGGTGTATCTATTTGTAATTATTCATTTAGTTCAACAGATCTCCATTGATACATGCTATGAATTCTCAAACTCTACTTCTATAGATTCTGAAGAAGGCTGATTGACATTAAGCTCTTCTAGAGTCTTAACTTTTTCAATATCCACTACTCTAGACAATTCAGCTTGTGAACTAGTTACTGCCTCAACATTTTCAATTATATTTGCAATAACTTGTTCTATGTCAGTTTCCTGATACTCTGATTGTTCAATTACTACATCATCAAGGCTTGAACTAATAGAAAAACTTGAACTTATATTTGACTTGGATTTCTTTTCAAGTTTTCTAGTAAGAGAAAATAAAGTCTCATTATCTTTATCAATTTCAGTATACTTGGAACTAATGAGTTTTTCAGATGCACTAAAAGGAATGATGTCTAGACATATATTGTCCTTCTGAAATAAATGCTCATCTAATTTTTCTTTTCCAACAGACTTTGTTTCCTTAAACATAATTTTCCTGACTTTTCTTCTTATATAACAAGTTAGCCTCTCTTCTTCAAGTATTACTGTTTTCTTTTGAAATTGTTCCATAAAAGTTTTCTGGTTCAATTCTTCTAAGGCACTTTCTATTGCTATTGCCTTTCGAAATCCTTCAACTTTTCTTTTATCCACAACAATATTTGTTTGTTTTTCTTTTGAATACAAAGGAGTAGGAATAGCAGATTCATGTTCTTCCTTAAATGCATGTAATCTTGTACCACTTATAAGGGTTTGAGGAATTCTAGTTGATGAACCTACACCTTTTTCCATATATTTAGCATACTGTTCCAAAAATGCAATTTCGGCACACTTCATTCTATACTCTTTGTCAATTTTACTTCCTATACCCATGTATTTGATACTATCATCAGTAATATGAAGCTCTAGTCTAACTTCATTCAGTATTCCCTCAGGAAAGAAGTATTCACTATAAATTTTTACTAATCTTTTGTCAACTTGAAGTATTTTCTTAAACCAAGCTTGTGGAACTTCATCATAGTCTATTTCTTTTCCTTTTCCATCTCCTCTGCCTTTGCCTTTTCCTTTGCCATGACCTTTGTAGAACTTAGAGACCATCGTCGTAGGATGTTACAACAATAAGTAGGAAAGATTTTCAGACAAAGTTTATGAATAACCTAAGTGCCCGTGTAATAAGTGTTTAAATAGGGTTTTAGTCAACTAACTCAACGTGTATAGTAGTCGGGTTTGGATTTTAAATGAATATTGAATATAGTTTATTCAATCAAGGTACTTGAAATATTTAAGTATAACTCGTTGAGTTAACTAACCTAACAAGTAAAATGCTGTCTAGAGGTAGTTTTACACGTTACCTTACATAACATAATATTTAGTTAGTACACTTTACCAAACACAAGCTTCAGATGCTTTCAACTAAATCCTTGCGAAGACAACACGCAAGCTATAGTTAACATATATAAAACATCATCTTGAGAGCACTGTAAACTATTCTAATATTCTTTTTATGAATCTAAAAATAGTTTGTTTATCTTTTAAATTGTTTCATCAAGATCTTAAGAGGACTAAAATTAGATTAACCAAGATTTCTATTCTGAATTATATTAATCTATTTTGGACATTGTTATTCCTCCCCTTACAAATATACTTCAATTATATTCAATAACATACAAAATATACTTGTATAAAAATAGATGTTAATTATAACTATACTTTAAATTCTCTTTTTCAAAATATTTCTATCATCCTGAATTCATCAAAAATGATTTTAAGAATCAACTTCATTCGTATATGAATCAAAACATAACTTTAAACTTAATATGATTAACTTAAGGAGAATAAAAGAATGTATCTCAAATAAACATTTTCAAAAATACTAATGTTGATTCAATAAATCAGTAGTCATATTAGTAGAAACTATATTCAATTCAAAGATATCTATAGTTAATGAAACAACTTTTATCTTTTCAAAATAGTAAATATTGATAATTTTCTTTAAAAGTTAGTTTGAAAAGCTTGAATCATACAAGAGCTTTCTAATGTACCTGTGTAATGAGCTTTCAGTTAGCAATCCCATGTTTGATTAGGACCTTAGGTTGCTAGATTTAAAGAATCCTTTTATCAGGACAGCAATCCTTACATACCTATCTACTCAAGTACAAAAGACTCGTGATCAACTGATCAATAAACTCTTAAAGATTTTCACTTTGTAAGCACTTTTCATTTTAAGCCCAGTATATATGTATTCCATTAATACAGATACAATAAAATACAAATCTCATACAATTTTTACGTCTATGATTTTACTGAAAATACGAATTAGTTTCAATAAGCTCATACTTTTGATTAGTAATTTAAGATGATTTACATATAAATTATTTTACAAGTTTAATCAATGAAGTCAAATTCATCCTTGATCATATGCACTTTCATAGATCCAATGAAAATCACTTAATCAAAATTTCAGGATTTCAGAGGTATTTAATGTTTTTCATTTACACTTCCACTTAAAATTTTGAAAACCATTAAACTTGACAAAATACATAAAATCAATAAGATACTACTATAATTTTATAATAAATACATAGTATCTTATGTAGCAATTTAGATATTACTCAGATATTTATAATAAGTATATAATATCTACGAGATAAACAATATCATCGATAATATTTATCTTTTTGTGGAGTCTAAGCATTTTACACATCACATAGCCTACAAATACCCAAATTTAATCTTATGTTGCAGAATGTATTTTCATCTAGAGGTTTTGTAAATATATCAGCTAATTGATTTTTACTAGACACAAATCCTAATTTAATTTTTCCTTTAATTACGTTATCTCTTAGAAAATGATGTCTAACCTCTATATGCTTTGCTCTAGATGCAATACAGGATTTTTGGAAAGATTTATTGTAGAACTACTATCACAATAAATTTCAGTTGTATCATAAGATAATCCAAAATCTTCTAAAGTTTGCCTTATCTACAGAATCTGAGTGCAACACAATGCAGTAGTAACATATTCAACTTCAGTGGTTGAAAGTGCTACACAGTTTTGCTTTTTACTAAACCATGACACCAAATTATTTTCCAATAATTGACATGTGCCATTGGTACTTTTTCTATTAGACTTAGATCCTACGTAATCAACATTAGTATATCCTATAAGATCTATTGAACTATCCTTAGAATAATACAGTTCAAAATTTTTAGTTCCTTATATATATCTAAATATTCTTTTAACAGCAATTGAGTGTAATTCTTTAGGATTAGATTGAAATCTAGCACAAGCACACATAGCAAACATAACTATTAGGACCTAATGGCTTACCAGAGGGGGGGTGAATGGTAATAATTTGTTTCTTAACAATACATGGCTGATCGATAAAGAAAATTAACAAGTACACAATAAAAGTAATACACACAAGGTTTTTTAGGTGGTTCACGACTAATGGCTAGTCCACCCCCAAGGGATACTTGGGATTCGCTAAACTTTCACAAACTTAAAAACACTTACTTTGAGGTCAAAGCAAGAACCAACCAATCTGATTGAGCTTTCAGGTCATAGCTCCAACCAACCTTTCACTAAAGTTTTTAATTCGTGTACTTTAGTAAATACTTGCTTGAATGTATAAGAGTTGAGTGTGGAGAGCTTCTAAATTTGAGTCTGTATATGCTGATGATGATTTGATCTCGAAGACTTTCTTTTGTTGAGCTTGGTGTATAGATTTGTATGAGAAAAAAGCTATCTGACTTTGTTATTTGGTGCTTGTATATATACCATTATGTGTAATAATCATATTTTCTCCCAACGGATGTATTCCACTATACTTGCTAAAGTTTCAGACCCAAATTTGGAAAGTTACTATTCAAAGAGGTATTTCAAGATACCCTACCAATTTTCTGGGTTTTTCGGAGGTTTAGCTATGTAACTCTCTAAAGAATACTTATAACTTACCAAAGAGTCACTTAAGTCCTTTTACCACGTAGGACTTCAAGTCGTACATATGTGGTGTCATAAAATTGGATACTTGTAACTGTAACTCACCGAAATGTTCTTGACTATTGGATAGTTAGCTATAGTAACCCTCCATTTTCCTTCTTTAAGTTTTTGACTGCTTTCTTATTTCGGCACGTGCATAAAAGAATAACTTAAGTTTCAGATAGTTAAATATGTAACCTATCGAAACATTCTTGATTTTCGGATAGTTAACTTTCGAACTCTCCGAAAAATCCCTTTAAGCATCTGTCTAGATTTTTGCACGTGGGAAATTCAATGACTTAAGTTTCGGATAGTTAGCCTTCCTAACTTTCTGATTTTCCTTGAGCTTTTGGATAATTAGCACCTTAACTCTCCGATCATTCAGCCAACTATCTTTAAAACCTTCTGAAGGTTTTGTAATTTCGAATAGTTACTCTTCTAACTATCCGATGGTGATTCTGTTGCTTAAAGCTTAATTCATTGGATACTTAGGTCTGGTAACTTGCCAAAATTCTGTCTCTTCCAAATAGTTATGCCTGGTAACCTTCCGAAGTCTTTTTTATCATTTGCAGCAAACTCTGAGCTATCTATATCATCTTCTGCTCTTTTGCTGAACTGTTATACCTAAGAAATACAATTTGATACCTCACATTGATTTTTGCATTATCAAAATCTTGAGGACCTTTTAATAACATCAGGTCTACTAGCTGTCAAATAAAGTAAAGAACCAATCATACTTCTGTATTTTCTTTGATCTATTGATTTTCCTATGTCATCAATATCTAACTTTAAAGAAGTACTCATAGGAGTTCCTCAAATCCTTGTATCACTAAAATTAAATTTCTTAAACATTTCATCTGCATATTTTTCCTAATTTAAAAATATATCTTTATTCATTTGCTTAATTTGAAATCCTAGAAAATATGAAAGTTCTCCCATCATACTCATTTCAAATTGACTAGTCATTAATTTAGAAAATATTTTTATCAGTTTGTTAGAAGTTGCTCTAAAGATTATATCATCCACATATATTTGAACAACAATCTGATCTTTGTCATCTCTCTTGATAAATAGAGTATGGTCTACTTTTCCCATGATATATCCTTGTTCTATTAAAAAAGTAGATAACCTTTCATACCACGATCTAGGTGCTTGCTTCAAACCATATAAGGCTTTCTTCAATTTATACACATAGTCAGGATTTTTAATATCTTCAAATCCAAGTGGTTGTTTTACATAAACTCCTTCATTAATTAAACCATTTAGAAATGCACTCTTAACATCTATTTGATATAATTTAAAATCCATATAACAAGCATAGGCCAATAATATTCTAATACTTTCAAACCTAGCCATAAGAGCAAATGTTTCATCATAATCTAGTCCTTCTCCCTATGTATACCCTTGTGCAACTAATCTAGCTTTGTTCCTTATAACTTGACTAGTCTCATTAGTTTTGTTTCTAAAGATCCACTTTGTACCTATTATGGACAGATTTTCGGGTAGAGAAACTAATTCCCAAACATCATTCTTGATGAATTGATTTAGTTCTTCTTGCATTGACACTATCCAATTTTTATCAGATAATGCTTCTTCTATATTCTTTAGTTCCACCATAGAAACAAATATACACATACTATTTAAATTTATTGAAGCTCTAGTTTTAACTCCCTCATTTATATTACCAATGACTTGAGTAATGGGATGTGATGAAGAATAATGCCAATTTCTCTGATTTTCCTCAATATTCTCATCAACATCGGGAGGTATATCACTTTCATCATTAGTTTGATCATTTAAGTTCATATTTTTGATTTTCTCAGATAAATCTTCAATCTCTCTATTGATCTCTACTTCTTTTGGGAAATTGATCATATCATCATTATCAGCTTTAGATTGAGATTCTCTAAAAGAATTTTCATTGAAGCTTACATGGAGGGTTTCTTCAATAGTTCTAGAAGTCTTGTTATATACTCTATAGGATTTACTTCTAGTAGAGTAACCTACAAAAATTCCTTCATCCACTTTGGCTTGAAATTTATCTCTTTTATCCTTAGTGTTAAGGATAAAACACTTGCAACTAAATAGTTTCATATAGAAAATTTTTGGAACCCTATCAAACATAATTTCAAAAGGAGTTTTATTAACAAGAGGTCTTAAGTGACTTCTGTTAATAATATAACAAGCTGTATTCATTGCTTCAGTCTAAAGACTTTGAGGTAAATTATGTTCATTTAACATAGTTTTGGCCATTTCCTGAAGTGATCCATTCTTTCTCTCAACAACACCATTTTGAGATGGTGCTCTTGGAAAAGAATATCTACGATCAATGCCATGATCTATATAGTAATTATCCATTTGATCATTATCAAATTCAGTACCATGATCACTCCTAAGTTTTTGAACAGAGACACTTTGTTCATTTTGAACAAGATTGCAAAACATTTTAAACTTTTCAAAAACTTCTATCTTAGATGCTAGAAAGTATACCCAAGTATATCTAGAGAAGTCATCTACTAAAACAAATACATACTGTTTACCACCAAGACTCATGATTTTTGTTGGTCTAAATAGATCCATATGTATAAGTTCTAAGACTCTCTTGCTTGATATATCAATTTTGGATTTAAAATAGTTTTTGTGAAGTTTACCTAACTCACATGCATCATACATGAAATCCTTTGAGTATTTAATCTTTGGTAAACCTCTCACTAAATGTTTTCTAGATAATTTATGCAATAATTTCATATTTATATGCTTGATTCTTCTATGCCACAAATATGCATCACTAGTTTCAACTAGCAAACATGAATTTAAATCAACTGCACCAGAAGGTAAAGATAAAATACATACAGAACCTTTTCTTTTAGCAATAAACTTAAGTTCATCTATACTTTTATCGATAATTTTGCATATATCATTTTCAAATAATACATAATATCCATTATCAATTAGTTTTATAACACTTAGTAAATTAAATCCTAAGTTTTCTACATATAGTACATTTGAAATAATACAAGTAGGAGTTATTTGAACATTGCCCATACCTATGATTTTATCCTTGCTTTTGTTTCCAAATGTAACATTTCCTTTCTTGGTATTTGTAAAATTTTTCAATAGACTTTTATGTCTGGTTATGTGACTTGATGCTCCACTATCTAAGATCCATTTTGATGTTGTTTCCTCCTCAGACTCATCTGCCTTGAAGCACACATGAGCAACGTCTTCTAACTCTTGTTCTTCTTCTGAATGTGAAGATTTTGATGATGATTCCTTAGATTCAGATTCTTTTGACGTGTCATCCCAAGTGACCTTCAAAGGCTTTTTCTTGTAAAACTTTTTCTAAGATTTCTGAGTTGTCTTCTTCTGATTTATCCTACTATGCTTTTCATTTTTCCTTATAGGACAATCTAGAGAAAGATGTCTACGTTTCTTGCAGTTGTAACATACATAATTTCTGGATGAAGAATTCTTGTCATTCAGTGATTTTTACGTTGAGGGTTTATCATTTTTGTTCCTTTGCTATTTCCTAGATTTCCATGCTTTCTTGACTTTCACAGTCAGCAAAATCAAATCCTCATCAGAGTTAGTAGATATTTTAGAATCTGAATTAATTTCGAAGGCTATTTCTTTCTTCAGCTTTAATATGTTGTGACTCAATGAATCATTTAATTGAACTTCATAAGCAGTTAAGTTTCCTATAAGTTCATTTATGGTATAAACATTTAAATCTCGTGATTCCTCAATTGATGTCACTTTCTGAGACCATTTAGAACTTAGAGATCTGAGAATTTTCCTCACCAAATCCTTCTATTCAAAATTCTTTCCTAAGTATTTTAAAGAGTTTATGATATCAAGGAATCTAGAAAACATCTCAAAAATACTTTCATCTTCATGCATCTTAAAGAGTTCATACTTATGAATTAACATATTAATTTTAGTCTCTTTAACTTGAGAAGTACCTTCATGTGAAACGTCTAATGCATACCACACCTCATAAGCAGATTTATATGCTAACACTTTACTAAACTGTTCATAACTCAATGCACAAAATAAAATATTTAAGCCCTTAGCATTTTGAGTTTCATTTTCTTTTTTAGTAATTGTCCAAGTATTATAAGGGGTAGTTAACAGAGTATATTGTTTACAAATCATGAACCACAACTTATGATCTATACTTCGAAGAAAAACTGTCATCCTATATTTTCAATATTCAAAATGTATTTCATCAAATAAAGGAGGACGATTAAGATTTTGACTTTCATACAAAAAAAAATTACCATTTCAACCTATTTGATTTTAAATAGTTTAAAAACTTTAAAACAACTTGAGCCTTAAATCAAGAAAGTTAAGAGTATGCTCAAATATTAATTTCTATTTAAAAACAAGGAAGGCAGAATAAGCAATGATATTAAATAAGCTGGTATCGATTTTATATCAAAGATTATTAACAAAGCTCTAATACCACTTGTAGGATCGTATGGCTACACAAGAGGGGAGTGAATTGTGTTTTTCAACATTTTCGATTATAATTGAAACTTCAAAATTAAAAACAAGTTGAGACACTATTTTCATAAAATCATTTTTATTCAAGGTTTCAATTACAATATATAATTCAATTCTCCTCAAAAATTGTAGATGCAATTATATATCAATACCATGTTTCATCTATACAATTTCATAACTACAAATAGAGAAAACTAATTTGTAGAATTTTGAAACATTTCTCCTTGTTTGAGATCTTTCTTCTTCTTCTTCTTCTTCTTCTTTTTCTTCTTCTTCTTTTTCTTCTTCAGCAATTATTCAGTGACGAATATCTAACTTTCTCTACTTCACCAAATTTGCTTTCTTTTGATACTTTAGATCTTTAGTGACATAAATCTGACCTTTTCTGCTTCATTGAATTTTCTTTCATCTGAGAGCTTTTCCCCGAAGAGGTGTTTTTGATCCTTGAAAAGATTTTTCATTTGGTGTGCAGCGATAACTAATCAATGAGAATTCTATGCCTTTTATACTGTATCTTCACTTCATGCATATCCTCCATGTTTAATCACTACCAGTTTTCCACTTCTTCACGTCTTCTCTTTTTCCTTCATCAAAATACACACGTTTTGACCCACGTTTACATTTCGAATTTTCTTTAATCATCAATCCTAGATCTCTGAAAAATTTCCTACAAAATAAACTTTCTCGTCCAAATTTTTTTATCAAGTGTAATAAGAAGTTGTTACTTTAATGTTAACTAAATGAGTAACACAAGTAGATATATAACTTAACGTTTCTAACTTAACAAATTCCTCATGTGCCGACTCACGTGACAAGTACTATAGCTAACTCAATGAACTAAGTCCATGATGTTACGCTAACTCAACGAACAAGTTTCGTGGTGTTACGATAACTCAACGAATCAACTCTATTATGTTACAGATAACTCAATGAACCAGTAATAAACAAATGTTTTTATAATAAGAATTTTACCATGTGCAATAATAACAACTTAAGTTTATAACGCTAACCTAATGCATTGCCTTAGTGTTCAATATAGCAACTCAACGCGTTCAGTTATGTTAACTTAATGAGTTAAGCATGTGCAACTCACGTGATACAATATAACATTCATAACCTTTAATTTCACCACGTGTACAACACTAACTTAACGGGTTCGTCTCTTCTTTTACTCACTAACTTAATGAGTTCTCACATGACCTATTTTAACCTTTAAGCCTCTAACTTAACGAGTTCTTACGTGATCTCTATACGAATAAAACTCTAACTTAATGAGTTGTCTAAACGTGTACTATTCATGATACAAAAAATATAACTTTAAAGCATATCATGCTTTTCAATAAAAATACATGTTAACATTTAGTTAAATGAGAAATTAATGCAACGAAACAACTAGTTATTTAACTTGGTATAATTTCAAATCCAATATAGACAAGTATTTATATCAGTAAACTTTTTATGTATCTGTATTAATTGATGTTCTTAATTTCCTTTCACAAGCAATAGTAATTGAGCAAATATGATTACTTTCATTCAGCACACATCATCAAAATAAAATACTCAACAATTTTTCTCTCTTTTTTTTCCTCTTTTTTTTTCTTTTCAACACAGTATATATATGTATTTCATTAATATAGATGTAATAAAACACAAATCTCATATAATCCTGCTTCTATAATTTACTAAAAACATGAATCCATATCAATAAGCTCATACTTTTTCTGTAGTTTAATAAGATTTATACGTAAATCATTCTACAAGATTAATCAATCAAATTAAATGTATCCTTGGTCATATGTATCTCATTTAATCCAAAAATCAACATTTCAGCTCTTTTAGGATTTTAGATAATTTCCTGAGTTTTAGTTAAGCATTCTGATTTCTTTTTAAAATCGTGAAACTATTAAACTCATAAAATTCAACCAAAACATAAGATACTATATCCAGATTTGTATTAATAGTAAAATTTGTAGCATCTTATATAAGATTCTAAATATAACATTTAAGCAGTTACAATTCTTAAAATTTTTTTACAACTTCAATTATTGGATAGATATAGTAAATTTCAGTTAATTACAACAAATTCATAAAAAATTTTCAATTTCCATAAAAATTTGTAGCACAATCCTAATTCCTCTAATTAACAAGATTACTTGGATTGTAATCTAATTACCTTCCCCCTATACATACATTTTGCATTGTCCTCAATGTAAAAGATTTTATAGTAAATATAGTAAATGTTAGTAGGCATGAATAATGTTCCGTTGACTTAGCTCTTAACTCAACGAACTAAGTTCGTTGAGTTAATGAATAACTCCACGAACTGTACTTGAATGTAAATTCAGGATAAGTAATTAATTACATACCTTGTTCTTTGTATCTCCTTCAATATCTTTCGACTTTTGATTTTGAAAAACTTTTCATTCACAAATAAAAGCAGAATATATAACAAAATAACAACTTAATAACAAAACATAAATTGTTAAATTAGTGTCTTGTGTGGAACCCAAGCTCCTATGCCTTTGGTAGCTCACAAGCAAGTTAGTTAGTTTCCCAAAATAGATACCAACAAATTGGATTGATATTTTATTTTTTTGTTTGTTTCTTTTTTTCCCTTTTCTAAAAATAAAAAAAAACAAAAACTAAAAGTTAGCTTTTTGTTTTTTTTTTTCTTTCAAAAATAAATGCAAAATACACACAATATTAAAATTACAAAATCACAATTTAGGAACATGATTGAAAAGTAGTGACAAATGGAATAAACGTGTCAATCCAGGCAAACTTTTTAGGCATAATTCTTCTTGCTATTAATTTTGTTTTAATGTAGCTTGTTCTCCGCTTTAACTTGTAAACTTGCAATATGTTATCGATACTAAATATAAGTGTATTACCATTAATGAATTGAAATGTAAAAAGAGATCATTTTCTGTTCCAAGATAATGTATTTGTTTCTATTTCTACATCTATTACAATATATTCCTCTTCCCACTTCCATTCATTTAGGTCTTTCATAATCCATATTTGAAATTTCATCAGTTCATCCCACCCTCTTACTAAGCATAAAGTAGGATCATCATATTCATTATACCACATTCCTAATTGAATTTTATCATGTTCTACAAATGGTGGTTCAACTATATCATTAGGTATAAGCAATATTTCTATAAAGTCATCATCATAACTATCTATGCTTATTATGTATAAATCAGATCTAAATGCAACTGATATATCTGTTAGGGAAAGTATTATAGGTGTGGAGTATGCCACAAGTAGTCCAAGTTCAATTGGAAGCTTGTTAGCAGTAAGTATCCGGTAGTTATATATTTTCGGTAGGTTACAAACCTAAGTATCCGGAAATAAAAGTTAAGTTGGAGGCTTTGAGTTAACTATCCGAAAGTCAAAAGATTTCAGAGAGTTAAGTTGTAACTATCCGAAATGACTTAAAGGACACTTAAGTGGATCTTCAGATAGTTAAGAAGACAAGTATCCAGAAAGCAGTGACTTAAGTGGATCTTTGGATAGTTAGGTAGTAACTATCCGAAGTTCATGAGTTTTTCGGAGGGTTATCGGCAGAACCTTTCGAAATGCCTGAAAAGACACTTAAGTGAGTTTTCGGATAGTTATACCTTAACTATCCGAAAGACATGCAGTTTTCGATGAGTTATCAGTATAACCTTTCGAAAGGACAGAGAGAGAAAAGTGACTTTTCGGACAATTACATCTGTAACTGTTCGAAATACAGAATCTCTCGGACAGTTAACTTGATATTGTATCGCCCATTCAGAAAGAATATTCTCTTCGGATAGTTAAGTCTGTAACTATCTGAAATGTTGCAGATTTCGAAGAGTTAAGAAGATAAGACTCCGAAATTAATAGCCTCTTCTCCGAAACATTGTTTCTCTATTGTAATGGCTTGTATGCAATTAAAGGTTTATAAACCCTAAGTTGGGTAGTATATAAACCTTTATGATGTTGTAAAACATTATGGTTGATTGTGCCAAAGCTCATAAGGAACCATCAACTCTCCATGGACGTAGGCTGTTGTTGAACCATGTAAATCTTGTTTCTTCTCTATATTATTTCTTCTCTTACTCTTCACTCCTAACATCAGTGAGTTTAGAGCTAAGTGTTTCAATATCGTGTCATAGAAGGTTAATTGAACAATTCTTTAAGAAATCAACAACTAGTATTAGAGCCAAAGGTTATTTAATTTAACAAAATGGCAAATGATAGAAAGCTCAAGATTGAAAAGTTTGATGGAAAAGATTTTGGATACTAGAGGTCTCAGATCGAAGACTATTTGTATCAGAAGGATCTTCATCAACCGTTGTTCGAAAGAAAACCAGAGAAGATAGATCAGGAAGAGTGGGAGTTATTGGACAAAAAAGCTTTAGGTCTCGTCAGGTTGTCACTAGCAAGAAACATTCATTCAAATGTCGCCAAGGAGAAAACAATAGCTAACTTGATGAAAGCTTTGTCTAATATATATGAGAAGCCTTCAGCTGCCAACAAGGTATTTCTCATGCGTAGATTATTTAATCTGAAAATGCATGAATGTGGAAATGTAATTGACCACGTTAATGAGCTAAATACTATTCTAAATCAACTGCACTCAGTAGATATAGTATTTGATGATGAAGTCAGGGCCTTGATTTTATTATCCTCATTAATAGAAAGTTGGTCTCCTATCGTGACTGGTGTAAGTAGTTCACTAGGTCATGAGAAGCTCAAGATGAGTGACATCCGGGATTTAATTTTGAGTGAGGACATTCGAAGGAAAAGTGAATTGTCAACTTCAACTTCTGCCCTTAGTGTTGAAACTAGACGGAGAAGTAAATCAAAACAATTTAAATCTAAAGGAAGGTCAAAGTCCAGAGGTACCAGTAAAATGAGAGTAGATATTAAATGTTGGAACTGTAATCAATGGGGGCACTTCAAGTCACAATGTAAGGCTCCCAAGAAAGACAACAGAGGGAAGGAATTAGAAGGGGCAGTTGCGAATGTTGTCTCCTACGATTTAGATGATGCCCTAGTATGTTGTGTTGATAGTTCAATTGACTCATGGGTATTGGACTCAGGAGCTTCTTTCCACACTACCTACAAGAAGGATTTGTTGCACAGTTATCATGCAACTCCTGTGAAAAAGGTGTACCTAGCTAACAACACAAGTCTGGATGTGTTGGGAATTGGAGAGGTACACATTAAAACAAAGCAAGGGATATGGAAATTACAAGAAGTTAGATATGTTCCAGATCTTGCAAAGCAATTAATTTCCATAAGTTCCTTGGACAATGATGGTTATCAGATTGCCTTTGGTGTAGGCAAATGGAAGGTAACCAAAGGTGCAAGGATTATTGCCTTAGGACAGAGGACATGCACCTTATATTTAACATCGGATCAAGATGACTCCATTGTAGTAGTTAGTGATACTGAAGACACTGACTTATGACATAAAAGATTGGGACACCTCAGTGAAAATGGACTGAAAGTTTTAGTGGCAGAAGGGAAAATCCCTAAGCTGAAGAATGTCAATTTAGGGATATATGAGGACTGTATTGAGGGAAAGCAGAAGAAAGTCAGCTTTGCTAGGAATCCTCATGATCCTAAGTCACAGAAATTGAAGCTAGTTCACACAGATGTGTAAGGGCCTGCTCCTATCAGTTCTTTAGGAGGTGCTCTCTATTATGTCACCTTCATTGATGACAGTACAAGGAAGGTATGAGTTTATTTTCTAAAACAAGTGGAAAATCAGAGTGAAAGAAAAATCAAATCCATCAAGTCAGATAATGGAGGAGAATATGATAGCCATGAATTTAAAGTTTACTGTGAGGAGCAAGGAATTAGAAGACAGAGGACTGTAGCTGGAACTCCACAACAAAATGGAGTTGCTGAAAGGATGAACATGACCCTGAATGAACGGGCAAAATGCATGAGACTGCATGCAGGTTTTCCCAAAACATTTTGGGCAGAAGCTGTTAATACAGCTGCCTATCTAATAAATAGAGGACCATCCGTCCCAATGGGGCTTAAGAACCCTGAAGAGTTGTGGACAGGGAAAGAGGTCAACTATGCTCACTTGAAAGTCTTTGGATCCAAGTCATTTGTCCACTTGAATAGTGACAAAAGAGACAAGTTGGAATCAAAATCACAGATATGTTATTTCATTGGCTATAGTAAGGATTATTTTGGTTACAGATTCTAGGTAGAAGAAACCAAGAAAATAATTCATGCAAAAGATGTCATATTCATTGAATCCAAGATGTTTAAGCATAGAGAAAGTGCAGAAGAACAGTAGTTAGAGCTTCACTCTAGAAGTACTGCTGAGATTAGTCTAAATAATGATGTTGAACAACCTTAGAAGGAACCTGTAGAGGAAATTCAACTTCCAGAGGCTGAACATCAAGAGCATCTAGATGATCAAGAAGATGAAGTTGTCATTAGACAACTTAGAAGGTCTGGAAGGGTCTCTAGACAACTAGAAAGGTATGTACCATCATTCAATTATCTGTTATTGATGGATGATGGTGAACCTGAAACATATCAGGAAGCAATCTATGCAAGTGATGCACATAAATGGGAGTTAGCAATGAAAGAAGAAATGAGATCCCTAGAGAAGAATAATACTTGGGAGCTAACTTCCCTACTAGAAGGAAAGAAAATCCTAGGAAACAAGTGGGTGTTTAGGATAAAAGAACAACCAGATGGCAACAAGAAATATAAAGCCAGACTTGTCGTCAAGGGTTTTCAACAAATTCAAGATATAGACTATACAGAAGTATTCTCTCCTGTTGTGAAGATGAATACTATTAGAATAGTCTTAAGCATTATTGCTGCAAGAAATTTTCTCTTGGAGCAAATGGATGTAAAGGTAGCATTCCTACATGGTGACTTGCAGGAAGAACTTTACATGATGTAGCCAGAAGGATTTGCAATTACTGGCAAGAAAAGAAAGACAATTTGTAGATTACTGAAAAGTCTATATGGTTTGAAGCAAGCACCACGACAATGGTATAAGAGATTTGATACCTTTATTTGTACCCTAGGCTTCAAAAGATGTGATATAGACTATTGCTGCTACATAAAATTGCTAGATGATTGCTTCATTATTCTACTAATTTATGTAGATGATATGTTAATTGCTTGTTCCAGTATGGAACAGATTAAGCAATTGAAGAGACAACTGTCAAAAGAATTTGACATGAAGGATATGGGAGAAGCCAAGCAAATCTTGGGTATAAGAATTATCCGAGATAGAGTGGCAAGCACTTTGAGATTAAATCAGAAGAAGTATCTAGAAAATGTACTGAGGAGATTTAATGTCTAAAATGAGAGGAAGACTAAACTACCTCTCGGACCCCACTTCAAGTTGCCTAAAGATCAGTCAGCTAAGACTGAAGAAGAAAGGAAAAGAATATCCAGAATACCATATGCTTTAGTAATGGGAAGTTTAATATATGCCATGATATGCATAAGACCTGATATATCTCATGCAGTGGGAGTGATCAATATGGCAGAACCAGGAGCTGAGCATTGGTCTACGGTACTGTGGATACTCAGATATCTCAGATATTCCCTAGATGTAGATCTAAATTTCAAGAAAGGACTAGTTGAATTGATTAGCTACTGTGATGCTGATTTAGGAAGAGAGTTGGACAAAAGCAAGACTACTTCTCAAGAAAGGACTAGTTGAATTGATTAGCTACTGTGATGCTGATTTAGGAAGAGAGTTGGACAAAAGCAAGACTACTTCAGGTTATGTTTTCTACATAGGAAGTACTACAATTAGTTGGAGATCCAAGTTGCAAAGTATTGTTGCACTCTCGACCATAGAAGCTGAATATGTTGTAGTAGCAAAGGCAGTTAAAGAAAGAATCTGGCTAGAGAATGTACTAGCTGAATTAGAGCACAAACAGAATAGAAGCATTATATTTTGTGGCAATCAAAGTGCAATTTATTTAGTTGAGAATTCAAAGTTCCATTCAAGGTTCTAGCATATGAGAATGAGATTTCATTTCATAAGGGAAGAGATAGAGCAGAACAAGTTAGATCTTCAAAAGATTGCTGGATCTGAAAATGTAGCAGATATGTGTAAAGTATCAATTTGTGCATTTTCTATATGTTAATTCATGCATATTAAGGATTATAAGTCATCATTATATATGTTCTTATGAAATATTACATGAAAATCATATTTTAGAACTATGCATGTTTTATTGGTTAAATAGTCAATAATGCACAAATTTATCCTTTATTAAATTAACACCTAGTCAATTAGCCCATGTGTAGATATAAGTAATTTATATATTGATTTCATGCATATCTTAAAAGAATTATCATTAAGATATGAAATCAAATAATCCTCAATTGAGCAAGCAATATATTATGCACATTTCATTTTTTGCTTTATAATTGAGTAGCAATTTATGTGTAATGTGCATATGCATTGTTATCTTTTGAGTTGTTGTAGGTGAGGACGTGGACCCTTGGATTAAATCATGGGAAATCGACAATTCATGGTCATCCAATTCAAACTCTAAATCAATCCACCAATCAATTAATCAATGATTAAAACTTGCCTAAATTAGAGGCCATAAATTGGAAGGTGTTTGAATTCTTTCCATAGATGAATGACAAGGGAAGAGAAAAGTGCATGGCCGACCAAGGAAACATCTCATCTCCTTTCTCCTCCATGCAAAGGGCCAAGCAAAGAACTCCAAAGAAAAATTTCGTCCTCCCTTCTTCCAACCAAGGTTGTGGACGAGCTCTCCTCCAAGGTTCGTGAGCTAGGCGTCTTCCCCCTCATACTAGAAGACCTCCTTCTCTCCACTCTAAGTCGACATACGGAAGGACCTCCACGGGTGAAATCAGTGGTATTGGAGGCACGTGTGCAGCATTGGAAGAGCTTGGGACGTGATCTTCTGGGAGGTGATCTTCAAGATGAGGTAATAGGAAGCATCAACATTGAGAGGAAAGCCAATAACTTCATACATCTTAGAAGTGGTTGAAGACATGCAACCACCACTTCAAAGCAACCCTAGAGACCTCTTTTGGACGTGCTACAGGTGGTGACAGCCCTGTGGTGTGTTGGTGTGACATGATTCAATGTTGAAAGAGAGCTCGTGCTTGAAGAAAGGTGGAAAATTCAAAGGTATATTGGAGAAGAGAGATCCTCATACTTGAATATCAAATTTTCATATCATATGTGTATGAGTATTTAGGTTTTCAATTCATTTGTTATGTGCACATGTAGTATGTTATTTAAATGATGATTTTGTTTAAGAATATTAGTTGTTTTACAATATATTTCGTGAAATATAGTTGCTTCATGTGAATATGTGAATGTTGTGCATAAAACTAACTCTTAACCTTTGTGAATGCGTGTATATCCTATTTGCTGTAAATTCTTGTATGAGCCTTGTTTTGTTATATGTTGTACGACTTGATTTCTCTGAGTTATATGTCATGTTATAGCTTGTTTTGTAAGTACTTTAAGTGTACAATACGTATGTAGTGTTGTTGGAATTTTTTAGAATGCATTTCTTTGGTTTTCGATTATTCTTTCGAAGGTAGCGTTTGCTCTATTTTACTGGTCGAGTGACAGAAATTATGCTCGACACCTTCGCGTTGTCTTGCTTTTGTGTTCCGAAATGTTCTCTTGTAAATTTTCCTGATTAGAGAAACGAGTTATCTTTCAAGGCGTGGTGATTTCGTAGTGTTTCATGAATATTTGATTGAGTTATGATTTTTACACCAACGATGCATTTTTGGAAAGTTTTCAAAATTGTTTTGCACACTGTTTGTATATCCGAATTTGGCAGCAACCTAGAGTGAATTAGTCCTAGAAATCACTACCATTTTAAAGATAACTCGATGACCTTTTCAACCAATATTTTCTCTGGATTTTTCAATGTTCAGGTTCGAAGGAAGAAGAGTTAGAATTCGGACTAATTTATGTGATTCCAGAAATGTGAACTTAAGATTTTCTTGAGTTTTCTAGCTATTAGCTCTAGAAATTAACAAGTTTTATGCTACTTTTGAAATCTCTATTGTATTTTTGTAAATTGTAACTTGATTACACATAATTAGAGTTTTAATTGTGGATTTAATAGAGTGGATGTTTTATCAAACAATCATTTTAATAAAATTATTTAAGACAAACTCCTTGTGGATTCGACCCGTACTTGCACATGCTTATTACAATGGGCACCGTGCGCTTGCGGTTATAAATGTAAAATTTGCACTTTTGCCATTAATTTAACAACACATAAAAGCGTTACAATATGCTAACCAAAGTTTTGAATCTACAGAAATTAAGGCTCTATATGGCCTTAATTGGTCTCTTGAAAAACTGAAAAGTACGAGAAGATGAAGAGTTGATGATTATTTGAGCAGCAGTTGCAATAATCTATAAGCCGAGTGTAGAGATTGATTTTTCTTTCGATCATTGTGACAAACTCCAAGTGGGAGATTGTTAGGGCAAGTATTACAAGTGTGGAGTATGCCACAAGTAGTCTTGGTTCAATCAGAAGCTTATTAGCAGTAAGTATCTGGTAGTTATATATTTTCGGTAGGTTACAGACCTAAGTATCTGGAAATAAAAGTTAAGTCGGAGGCTTTGAGTTAACTATCCGAAAGTCAAAAGATTTCGGAGAGTTAAGTTGTAAGTATCCGAAATGACTTAAAGGACACTTAAGTGGATCTTTGGATAGTTAAGAAGCCAAGTATCCGGAAAGTAGTGACTTAAGTGGATCTTCGGATAGTTAGGCAGTAACTATCCGAAGTTCATGAATTTTTCAAAGGGTTATCAGCAGAACCTTCCGAAATGCCTAAAAAGACACTTAAGTGAGTTTTCAGATAATTAAGGTATAACTATCCGAAAGACATGCAGTTTTCGGTGAGTTATCAACATAACCTTCCGAAGGACAGAGAGAGAAAAGTAAGTGACTTTTCGGACAGTTAAGTCTGTAATTGTCTAAAATATAGAATCTTTGGGACAGTTAACCTAGTACTGTACCACCCGTTCAGAAAGAATATTCTCTTCGGATAGTTAAGTCTGTAACTATCCGAAATGTTGCAAATTTCGGAGAGTTAAGAAGATAAGGCTCCGAAATTAATAACCTCTTCTCCGAAGCATTGTTTCTCTACTGTAATGGCTTGTATGTAATTAAAGGTTTATAAACCCTAAGTTGGGTAGTATATAAACCTTTATGATGTTGTAAAACATTGTAATTGATTGTGCCGAAGCTCATAAGGAACCCTCAACTCTCTGCGGACGTAGGCTATTACTGAACCACGTAAATCCTATTTCTTCTCTGTATTATTTCTTCTCTTACTCTTCACTCCTAGAATCCGTGAGTTTAGAGCTGAGTGTTTCAGTATCGTGTCATAGAAGGTTAACTGAACGATTCTTTAATAAATCAACAATATCTATGACTAGATATATATATCTATCAAGTATGATATATATATTGTTAATTAATGCTTTTTGTCCTAGATATATCATAATATTTTTAGTCCAAGATTTAGTCAAAAAATTATACACATTTAAACATAGATCCTCATCCCAATTTCCAGTTGGTCTCTAGTAATACAATTTTTCAAGAATGGTTGAATTTTATCAAAAAATGTTAAAGCTAACCGATAATTTTCAGTTGGTACTTCAAATTTATTAGACCTTCCTATATTCCATTCTTCTCTAGTGATTGGATTTCTAATCAAAATATCGGGTAACAAAATAGCAAACCTTGGTTTGGTTCTGTAAATAATTAATCATTCATCTATCCCTATAATATAATCTATTCATTCTAATGTATTGGGTGGAATTCTAGCAGTTTCTTCCATATTCAAATATTCATAACTAATTGAACCACGATTAAATGACTTCCATAAAAATCCATCTCTAATATTAGTCATATTTGTAGCTTATAGTCCATGAAATATTTTTCTCTAACACATTCTTTAATTTCTTTTGACACACAACACAATCTGCATAGATCTTTAACTGATAAGTTACTCAATACTTCCCTTAGTGCATCTAATGGTAATTTCATTAATTCCATCTGTTGTGATTTTTTATAATATAAACAAAATTTTAAACAAAGATAAAATTAACATAGCCACTTACATACCTTCGTGGAGTTAGGTCACAACTCAACAAA
Source organism: Cymodocea nodosa (assembly GCA_036874045.1). Lineage (NCBI taxonomy): Eukaryota > Viridiplantae > Streptophyta > Magnoliopsida > Alismatales > Cymodoceaceae > Cymodocea > Cymodocea nodosa. The sequence continues at coordinate 2,004,491 of JAZBRI010000011.1, forward strand.
CTAAGTTCGTTAAGTAATAACTCTACGATATTACTAACTATAATTAAACTTTCATTGTCTTTTCTTTTTATATTTTTCTACTTATTATATTATACATAGTTGCTAACAATAATACTACCTCATTCAGCTTTCCTCCCATAGGAGATATCAATTTCATTAAAAATTCTATTAATAGGGTTAGGCACTACTTGCATTAGCAATCCTCTAGTAGGTCTAACTTCTATTGATTCCTTCTGTCTAGGAGGTATATTTCTATTCATATTTTGTAGGATCGCATAAGAGGGGGGTGAATTGTGTATTTTTAATATTTTTTGTAATATAATTGAAACTTTAAAACTCAAAAACAAGTCGAGACATTGTTTTCATAAAATCATTTTTATTCAAGATTTCAATTACAATATACAATTCAATTCTCCTCAGAAATTGTAGATGCAATTATATTTCGATACTATGTATCATCTAAATAATTTCATAACTACAAATAGAGAAAACTAATTTGCAGAATTTAAAACTTTTCTCCCTGTTTGAGATCTTTCTTCTTCTTCTTTTTCTTCTTCAGCAATTCTTCAGTGACGAATATCTTGTCTTTTCATGCTTCATCGAATTTGCTTTCTTCTAATACTTCAAATCTTCAGTGACGAAAATCTTACCTTTTTATGCTTCACTGAACTTTCTTCCACTTGAGAGATTTTCCCGAGAAGGTGTTTTTGATCGTTGAAAAAGATTTTTCTTTTGGTGTGCAGGGATGGTTTGATCCTTGAAAAGATTTTTCGTTTTGTGTGCAAGGATAAATTGATCAACGAGAATTCTATGCCTTTTATATTATATCTTCATTTCATGCATATCCTTCACGTTTAACCACTACCAATTTTCCACTTCTCCACGTCTTTTCTTTTTCCTTCATCGAAACACACACGTTCTAACCCACGTTTATATTTCGAATTTTCTTTAATCATCAGTCCTAAATTTCTGAAAAATTTCCTGCAAAATAAACTTTCTCGTCCAAAAGCTTTTTATCAGTGTAATAAGAAGTCGTCACTTTAATGTTAACTAAACGAGTGACACAAGTATATATATAACTTAACGTTTCTAACTTAACTAGTTCCTCATGTGCCATTTCACGTGACAAGTACTGTAGCTAACTCAACGAACTAAGTCTGTGGTGTTATGCTATCTCAATGAACTATCTCCGTTGTGTTATGATAACTCAACAAACCATTTCCGTTGTGTTATGATAACTCAACGAACCAGTAATAAACAAATGTTTTTATAAAAAGAATTTTACCACGTGCAAAAATAACAACTTAAGTTTATAACGCTAACCTAACGCGTTGCCTTAGTGTTCAATATAGCAACTCAACGCGTTTAGTTATGTTAACTTAAAGAGTTAAACATGTGCACCTCACGTGATACAATACAACATTCGTAACTTATAATTTCACCACGTGTATAACACTAACTTAACGAGTTCGTCTCTTCTTTTACTCACTAACTTAACAAGTTATCACGTGACCTATTTTAACCTTTAAGCCTCTAACTTAACGAGTTCTCACGTGACCTCTATACAAACAAAACTCTAACTTAACGAGTTGTCTAAATGTGCACTGTTCATGATATAGAAGATATAACATTAAAACATATCATGCTTTTCAATAAAAACACACGTTAACTTAACGTTTAGCTAAATGAGAAATTAATGCAATGAAACAACTAGATATTAACTTTAGATCCAATACAGACAAGTATTTATATCAATAAGCTTTTTCTGTATTAATTGATGATTTTAATTTCTTTTCACAAGCAATAGTAATTGAGCAAATATGATTATTTTCATTCAGCACACATCATCGAAAAGAAAAATACTCAACATATTTTGATTTTGAATGGCAGCATCTCCAAATACATGGTCTAGACAATTGTTTAATTGTTGAATTATGTTTTCTAACTTCTCTATTCTAGATCCTTGTTCAATTAATGCTTAAAACTTATATTTTTGTCATTTATATTTTCTCCTCCTTGGAAATTGTTATTTCTCCAAGATAGATACGGGTGATTTCTCCAATTAGGGTTATAAGAATTCCCAAAGTTATCTTTCTGGTTTCTAGCATAAATAATATCTAAGTCATTAATATTTTCATTCTTTTCTGTTAGTTTTTGATTTAATGATAACTCCTTTATTTTCTTTGTTAGCTCAGTTAATTTAACTTCAAGCATAGTGCTTGAATCTATTTCATGCATTTCCCTTGGCAATATTCTTTTATCTGTAATAACTTCAACTAAGTTTTTCTACTAAGCAGTTCTTTTTATAAAGTTTTCTAAGTATGTCCATTCTTCTTCACTACACAATTTTAAAAATCCATTCTAACAAGTAGATTCTAATAAAGATTTAGTTGAAACATCTATGCCCTCATAAATTATACCTATTAATTGTGCTTTACTCATTGCATGATGTGGACATTGAGTCAATAAATCTTTAAATCTTTCAAAATATTTCCAGAATGATTCTCCCTATTTTTGGCTACACATTAATATTTCCTTTTTCTTTTTAATTATTTGATGTGTTGGATAATATTTTTCGAGAAAAACAGACCTATCTTTGTTTAGGATACAGAATTTCCCTTAATGATTTTTCTATTGGAGCAACCATATCTTTGTTCTCCTTTAAAAAAAGTTAGCTACATCCTTAAGGATTTTGTTAAAGTTTGTTTCAGAAAATATTTCAGTATGCCTCTGTGTTGAATAATCCTGTGTAGGTGTTCTTACTAATCATTTAGTGCTAGGAGAACAAGTCCATGTGCTCATAAACTCTTAACATAAAGTAATAATTGCAAAAGATTAATTACATTCCAGTTTGAAGTTTTGTTCTTAGTAAATAGTTGTTGACAGATGAAGTTGAATCAATTGCTTCTCCTTCTAGTTCCCCAATGAATTTTCTTTTCTCTCCTTAAGTGCTGGTAACTAGTAAATAACATTCTGTTCTATATTTATAATACACACCCATAAGGCAAATGAATATTGTTGCAAGAACGTGTCTTGTAACGTGCAATATGGCTCCTATTTTTATGGATACGTGTTTCACTTCTAATTTCAAATTTTAGTAACCGCTAAACCCATAAAGTTTCATTCGTGGATAAAAGAATAACTGTTATACTAACTCCACGAACTAACCTCGTTGAGTTATAGATAACTCAATGGACTAGCCTTAGTTATTGTTTGCTAACTCCACGTACTAAATTCGTTGAGTTATAGATAACTCAATAGAGTGACCTTATATTTTATTGTTGACCTTGTGAAGTTAAGGTTAACTCAATGAACTAACTTCGTTGAGTTAACATTAAGCAAATTTTTTCTAAAACTTACTTCTCATGTTAACTTCATATATATTTTTTTCTTGCATTTTATCAACTTAAATAAAGTTAAATACATTACATTAATGTAGTGTTCCAATTTAAAATCATTTAAATCTGAATATTATATGCATTTTTAACTTTCAGTTCATTTCCTATTATATAGAATTTAGAGTTTTTGCAATTTGTGAACATATTCTGGTATTTCTTGGATAATCGTGCCTTTAAGCACATTTTCATTCAATTCTATTTCTTTTAAAATAGTCCTATAATGCTTCAAACACATATATATATATTAGAATTTCAATACAGCTTTAAATCATTCATTCACATACATTAATTTAGAAGCATCTTGCTGTTCAAACATTTATATATATAAATAGTTTACATTTACATACTATTAGGTATTTTTTAATACAAGTAGTAGATGAATAATACATTTAGTCTTTCTTCCTAAGTTCATCTACTTCCTTTTGGAGCTTCTCTAATTGATTTATACATTCTATAGCTCTTGTAAAGTCTCTAGAAGGTCCAACAATAGAAACAATTGCAGCATTATAATTTCTATATTCCTTCACTGAAATGGCTCTAGATCTCATCCTCTTAGATGTCCATTTCGTGAAGTCAATTCCTTCCACCATCAGTAGTGGAATTAAATCTCCATAAAATAACTTTTTCTTTACTAATTTGAGCTTGGAGATGAATACTTTGAACCAATTCACTTATATTCTGTTAACAACTACATATGTAGCCCATTTGACAAATTGACTTTAATAAACAGTCTTCACCAGTGTAGTTGCCACCATGTGTGCCTTTCCATTTAAGTACTTCATTCTATTAAGTATTGGCACACGAGAGTCACTGGCTATGCATTGCTTAATTTCCTATTCAGTCCATTCCACTATAGTTGTTTCTTCTAGAATTTCAATTCCTTCATTTTTTAATCCAAAAATGTTGTGGAGAAGCTCAATTGTTATCTGAATATTAACTTCTTCCACGTTTGCAATTAAATTTCCTTATTCCACTCTCAAATTTGCATAAAAATAGGGCATTAAATTTTCATAAATTGCATTCCCTTTTTGCTTTGGAATAAATTCTAGTAGGCCTTGGAATTCAAATAATTCTTTAATCTCCTCCATTCCAATTCAATCTATTGGCCTACTGTAAATGATATCATACCCCTTTATTTCTTGATACTTCTATACTTCTTAACTCCAAAAGTGAACTTCATTTAGAATAGTTGCCTTAGATAGGTCAGAAATTTGGATTTATAGCTCTAGAGGGGTTTGTTCTTGAGTTTCTTCTTCAAGTTGCTGAGCTTGTTGTTGTACTTGTTGCTAAAAATACTCCAAAGATTCCTACCTTTCAGTTTTGAAATGTAGTGGAGAGCTTGCAGAACTTTCCACACTTTTATTTTGTATTTTCTCTATAGGATCGTTGTATCACAAGAAGGGGGTGAATTGTGTCTTTAGTAATTAAATTACCAGCAGATAAAACAAGAGCACAAAACACTCGTAAATAAAATTCTATTCTTTATAAACTTTAAAGATAGAATTTACAATATCTTTTCAACTCAATTCCCTTCTTGACGGTTTTGATACAGTAATGTCCAATGTACAATTCAAATAGAAAATGAAGTCCTTATTCAAAACTAATTTCAAATTGTATAAAACCTAATCTTTATGCACACAGCTCCTTTCCTTCTTTTTGCTCAGCTTTTGTATCTCTTCTTCTCCAGTTGTCGAATTTCCAGACTTCTTGCGTTTGCAGCTCTTTTTCTAAAATTGCTTGAAATTTTGAACTTCTTCTAATGTTGGAGAACTTTTCTGAATATGAATATTCAAACTTAACTTTTCAGTTAGGGATCTGGATTGAATATTCAGACTTGGTTTTTGAGATTGGGATCCTTAATTGTAATGTAGCTCATACTCTCTATTTGTAGTCGAACTATGTCTTCACGTTCAGCATGCTCATCCACTTAATCCATAATCCACGTACTAATTTTTTCTTTAATCCAAATTACTATCTTTTTGAATTTCCACTTTCTCCACTATCATTTTGAATTTCCACTTTCTCCATTATCATTTTGAATTTCCACAATCTCCACTTGTAGATTCACCGAAACTTTATCTTCCCGGAGTCTTGTAGAATATCTTCTAACTCTTCGTTTTAGTCGAACACTTATTCTTTAAGTCCTGTAAAAACTCGAACACTTATCTATAACTCTTCAAGTTTTTGCACCTGCAAAACACATGACTGAACATAGAAAACTTATCTGTTCATTAGTCCTTTTATAAAACTCAAAACAGTTATCTAACTCTTTGATTTTCATTAACAAACGCACATGAAAAACACGTGACAACTTAAAACATTAAAAACACATGTGTAGATAACTTAACTATATGAGTTTTTAACATAAACTCGAATAGTTATCTATCCATGCGTATAAAAACTCGAATAGCTATCTAGCTTTTCGATTTTCATTAATGAACGTACATGGAAAACACGTGACAACTTAAAACATTAAAAATGCATATGTAGATAACTTAACTATATGAGTTTTTTAACATAACCATTCGACAAAAACGAAATGTTAATTATCCGAAAGTTTAACTATCGAAAATCTAACTATTCGAAAACTTTAACTATCCGAAAGTTAACTATCTGAAATAAAAATGAAACTTTCTGATAACCTGTTAACATTTAATTACATGACAATTATACCTAGAAAATATTATTTAGACTTATTTAAAAACTTTAATAAAGCATATATCATCAAAACAAAATTCCTAACATTCTCTATAAGTTGCTGAAGAGTTTCATTATCTTTAGAGGAATCTATCGAATTCTTTTCTTCTTGTTCAGCTTTCTACTCAGCTTCTTCTCTTTCTTCTTCCTCTTGACTACCAATTTGCATGGTTACTGTTCTTTCTGATTCTGTGGCAGATTGGGATGGAGTCTCAGGCACAATATATTCTGCCCTAACTTCTTTTTCCGATTCTTTAGGCTGTAGACTAATTTCAGCCTATTTTTCTTCTCCTCTTTGCTCCTACTATTGATCTACTTTTTCTTCTAATAGCAAATCTACAAAATGGGCTCTTTATGCCCTACTGTATATATTATAGGTTCAGATTTAATTTCTTCTTAATCCTCAAGCACTTTTTCTTTTCCTTTTATTTTCTAAATAGTTGTGCTTGATCTTCTTCTTCTTCTTCTAATAAAAGGTCAACAAAAATGAACTCTTCAGGCCCTCGAGCCACAAGTACTAGCTCTTCCTATTTCACCTTCTCTATAGTTGCTAGTCTTGAAGGACTAGCCTTAGTTTCTCTTATAATAGGTATGGTAGTGGCTTCTTGATGTTGTTCAACTTTAACTTTGTATTGGGTCTTCAACTTTTCTATAGCCCTTCTTTTGTGAGGTGCATCAAACACCAAATGTGCTTTAGCTACTACTAAATCTTTTGGTTCTCCTTGGCTTTTCCCAACTCGAATTAGTTCTTCAAACTCTCTTAACTCTTCTTCAGTAGATGGCCCCATAACTACCACCCTTTCTAGTGGTTTAGGAGGTGGAATTGAAGGTCCTGCTTGTTCTACTACTACAACCAGCATTTCAACTTGCTCTCTTAGCTATTGTTGTGAAGATTTCAACTGTTGCTCTTATTCTTCTTACTCTCTCTATTCTTTAAATTGTTGATAAGTTGCTTCTGTAGCTATCTTTCTTATAAACCACAGTTGTGATTTCCTTCTTATAAGTTCTAGGGAAACTTCATTATGTGGCCTGATTTTTCTTTCTCTATTGACAATTGCTTTTGTAGCTACTTGTATTCTTGTTTCCATTATTTGAGGTATTCTAACATTCAAATTTACTAGCTTTCTGGTAAAGAAAAATAGATCATCCTCTACCTTTTCAAGTTGCTTTTCTCTTGTGGTGTTCCTGATCTTCCGCCATGAATGCTATTCCTCTAACTATCTAAGAAACTTTGTAGTGTTGAACTGATCCTAGAAGTTTGGCTCCATCTTTATCTTCGTGGTGTTATGGAATAGAACAAAATTGCTTTGATCTTTTACTATTCTAAGTTTTAAATGATTTCTGCAGATAATGCCCCAAATTCCTAAGTTTTAGTATAAATAAACCCTAAGTTTTTGGCGGGTAATTAGGTCATTTCCCGTGCAATTACCACTATTAACATATACTACTTCGTGGAGTTACGGTTAACTCCACGGACTAAGTCTGTGGACTTACCTTAAGTACTTCATTGAGTTATAGTTAACTCAATAGAGTAAGTTCGTTAACGTATCCTAGACTCAACGGAGTAAGTTCGTTGAGTTAAGCTTAACTCAACGGACCTCCTATAAAGTTATAACTAATAAAAATACTTATAATAATAATTTTTAATTCAGTCAAGACCAAAGAATTTCTGGTCTAATCGACTCTTAATTTTTCAATTTCCTTAACTTCAATCAAACTACTGCATTTCCTCGGTCGAACTGCAATTTACATAATTTTTTTCTTTTTTCTTCTCTTTGAACCGATGCTTTATTTTAGTCAAACTAACACTCTATTTAATATAAAAATTCTCTTTTTACCTTTTTTTTTAAGTAATCGGTCAGGCCAATGGATCCTTTCAATGTGACCGTTACAATATTTTCTTTTAATTTTTGTACTGTGGTAGAATCGAAGGTTTCTTTCAGTTAAACTGGTCCTATATTTAAAAAACGTTTTTTAATTTTTTTTACACAACAAACATATATATATTTCTTACTTAATAAAGCTCAAGTAGTCCTCTACTCTTACTTCTTCTATAATTCTAAAGGAACATTTTGGAATTTTCAGAATAGGTCTAAGTCTTTGCCCATTTACTTTAAATATATTTTGATTCTTAGGATTTTCAATTTCAATAGCTCCATAGGAATAAATATTACGAATTATGTAAGGTTCTGCCCATCTAGATCTTAATTTTCCTAGATGGTTATGAAGTCTAGTCATGTAAAAATATACTTCTTGTCCTATTTCAAAAGTTTTTAGAATAATCATGCCAAAACTTCATTTTCTCTTTTTCTTTTACAATTTTCGAATAAGCTTCATTCCTAAACTCTTTTAACTCAATTAATTGCATTTTTCTATTTTTAGTAGCTTGGTTTAAATTAGTGTTCAGAGTTTTTAATGCCCAATAAGCTTTATGTTCAATTTTAGTTGGCAAATGGCAACTTTTTCCATATACTATCTTAAAAGGTGACATACCTAAGCTTGTCTTATAAGCAGTTCTATAAGCCTAAAGTGCATCTATTAATCTATTAGCCCAATCTTTTCTAGTAGGATTTACTACTTTTTCTAAGATTAACTTAATTTGTTTGTTTGCAGTTTCTACTTGTCCACTTGTTTGTGGATGATATGATATTGCAATTTTGTGATTTACTCCATATTTCTTCATTAAGGCTTCTAAACTTCTATTACAAAAATGAGTTCCTCTATCAGTCATAATAGCTTTAGGTATTCCAAATCTAGCAATTATATTAGTTCTTATAAAATGTATTACCACTTTGTTGTCATTAGTTTTTGTAGGAATAGCTTCTATCCATTTAAATACATAATCCACCCCCAACAATATATAATTAAATTGATTAGACATAGGAAATGGTGTTAGGATCGGTAGGCTCACTAGAGGGGGAGTGAATGGTGAAGGTGTGAATGTTTTACTTCTTTTAATTTAGAATCGATTGATTCTAATTATTAGTGAGTAGAAATAGATTAAAATTATGCAAAGTAGTAAATAGAAAGGAACACAAGACAATTTTAGGTGGTTCACCAACTCGGCTAGTCCACCCCCAAGATTCACTTAGGCTTCACTAAATTTAAGAACTTACAACACTTGCTTTTAGGTAGAAGCAAGAACCAACACTTGAGCTTTCAAGTTGAAGCTCAGCAACCAACCTTTCTTCGAGCTTTCAGGTACAAGCTCTAAACCAATAATGAGTTTTTAGATTGAAACTCACGAACCAACAGCTTTGAACTTTTTCTCAGAGTTTTTAGCGTAGGGAGCTTTTATGCTGTAGTGAATCTTTGAGTGTATTCTTAAATGTTGCAAACTTGAGAGTGTGTCTAGAATTTTTGTGTAGCTCACAATACATGATTATCATTTTTCATTATCTTGATCTTCTCTTTACTTCTCATATTTATACCAAGAGGTATAACGATCATATTCTCTTCTAATGGATGTTTTCTACTGTACTAGATATGTAGTCAGTCCCAAAAATAGTAAGTTACCATTCTGTTTGATGTTCAGTAAGTAACCTTCCGATTTCTTTTGATTTTCGGATTGTTATATGTGTAACTCACCAAAGAACATTTGTAACTCACCAAAACTCCACTTAGATCCTGTTGTCTATGTCGTGTGAAAATTTAAGTTGTTCACGTGAGGTGTCATGAGTTCGGAAACTTGTAACTTTAACTTACTGAAAAGTTCTTGACTTTCGGATAGTTAGCTATAGTAACTCTCCGATTCTACATTTAAGCTTCTGACTGCTGTTTTCTTAATTCTACACGTGCATAATAAGATAACTTAAGTTTCAAATAGTTAAGTCTGTAACCTTTCGAAACTTCTTGTTTTTCGGATTGTTAGCTTTCCTAACTTTTCGAAAAATTCTTGTAAGCTTCTATTTGGATTTTTACACATGGGTAAATGAATGACTTAAGTTTCGAATAGTTAGCTTTCCTAACTTTCTAATTTCCTTGAACTTTCGGATAGTTAACTCCTTAACTCTCTGATCATTCAACCAGCTATCTTTCAAACTCTCTCAAGGCCTTGTATTTTCAGATAGTTAACCTTCTAATTGTCCGATAAGGTTTCTACTGCTTAACATTGACTCTTCAGATACTTAAGCCTGATAACTCACCGAAAATTTATCTCTTCCAGATGGCTAAGCTTGGTAATCTTCCGAAATCCTATTTATCTCTTGCAGCACATACTGAACTATCTATGATGACTTATTTGTCTTCTGCTCTTCTACTGAACTGTCATATATGTGAAATACAAATTGTTTCCTTACATAGGTTTTTGCATTATCAAAATATTAGGGTCCTAACAATCTCCCCCTTTTTGATAATGACAAAATCCTTTACATTTAAATACATGTATTTCCCTCGCTAGATTGTTTCTATACATTTAGTCACACAGAAACTAAGTAAAGCACAGATTTACATTGAATACAATAATATACACATAAGTAAATTTCTCCCCCTGACTGTGTGTTGGAAATACTGTAATTTCCATATTCTTCTCCCCTTGTCTGTGTGCTGGGATTTTCTCCCCCTTTTATACTTCTTCTGAACTGATTTCCTTCCTATTATACTTCTCCCCCTTTTTGTCATTATATAGAAAGGAGACTTTTGAAATCTGATTTCTGATAAAAAGATACTATTGATAAATCCTACATGAATACACGTTAGGAGAAAACAAGCTCCCATATGGTGAGCTTGAGGGATAACAAAATATAAATGCATTATAAGTCATGCAAAGAACATATGCCTAGATTTCTTCTAATATGATTAAATGTTGATTCATTTAAGGATTTTGTGAAAATATCTGCAAGTTGATTTTCTATTGGAATAAACTTAAGTGAGATGTGCCCTTTTTCCACATGATCTCTCAAGAAATGATGTCTAATCTTGATTTGTTTGGCTTTGGAATGTAGTACTGTATTCTTGGATAAACTTATTACACTGCTGTTATCACAAAGTGTTGAGTATTTTGTTTTGATGATGTGTGCTGAATGAAAATAATCATATTTGCTCAATTACTATTGCTTGTGAAAAGAAATTAAAATCATCAATTAATACAGAAAAAGCTTACTGAAATTATACTTGTCTGTATTGGATCTGAAATTATTCTAAATTAATAACTAGTCGTTTCATTGCATTAATTTCTCCTTTAACTAAACGTTAAGTTAACGTGTGTTTTTATTGAAAAGCATGATATGTTTTAAAGTTATATTTTCTATATCATGAATAGTAAACGTTTAGACAACTCGTTAAGTTAGAGTTTTGTTCGTATAGAGGTCACATGAGAACTCATTAAGTTAGAGGCTTAAAGGTTAAAATAGGTCACGTGAGAACTCATTTAGTTCACAAGTAACATCACTAGAAAACTTGCATTTGTTAACTTCTATTTTTACTTGGTTAATTTATCCTTGTGCTTATATCAATAATTTCTTTTTAGAAGTAAACAAACAACCTTTCACACAAATTAAATATTAATTCCAATTTGTATTTTAACTGCAAGTGCACAGTGTATATTGTATTTGTGTGCAAGTACAGGTCGATCTCATAGAGAATTGATTGAGAATTGTGTACTATTTCATTTTTTATTATACTTAATGTGTTTAGTAATCACTCCGTTGAGTTACATTTAACACAATGGACTAATCTCGTGAACTTAAGTTAACTTCACGAGCCTATCTTTCCAGTTTAATATTGCTATTTACAAAGGAATTCGGTTAACCATTGGGTAGTTCCACAGATTGTAAATAACATCAATTAAACTCTTTAATGTTAGTGAACATTATATTTATCATTAAGCCATACTAACATTCAAATATTTCAAACAGTAACCATTAAAATCTTTAAGTATTTTGAACAAATCAATTTCAGTAAACTGTAAAACTATTATCTATTTTTTGAATCAAACAAACATAAAACATTCACAATACTGACAATGATAACTTTATCACGATACAAAACAAACAATACAACACTTAAATATGAAATACAAACATAGATAAGTTGTTTTTGGTATTTTTGTTTTGAGATGTTCATGAAAATGAGCGAAAGGTGAAATGTAAAAATTCTCTATCGATAGTAAATACTTCCGTCACTAAATGCGACGCGATTACACCATTGAAAACTTAATCACTTACAATTCTGCCTCCTCTCCCTATAGAATCACGAGTCCAAAATTGCAAGATGATCTCCTCTTCAACATACTGGCATCAATTCGAAACCAAGGCTAGAAGCTTTACGATCTCCTGAGATATGAGTCGGTGCTTGGTGAAAATGGCTTCCCTTCCTACGACGTGATCACTCCTCATAGTAGTTGTCAAGCACCGTGTTTGGCTCAGAATTGACCTGACATCAGGAAAGTATTCTCCCAGATCTCCAATGGTTAGTGATTATGGTGGTAGTGGTGATGATTGGTGTGGAACTTCAGGGAACTTCCGACGTTGCCTGTAGATAACTCGGTTTGTCCTCCTCCGCACACACACACTTCATTGTCTTTTCTCCTTTTCTTTTATATTTCTTTAGTGGTAACTACTTCTGCTTAGATGATCAATTGGATTTTCTTCATTCATATCAACGATGGTGATTTCTTCTCCATTCCACAAGTGAATTCCTGCATGATACGTGCAATCGTGGTTTTCCTTCGAATGTCCTGTTTTTGTAACCGCTATAGTGGCATATTAGAAAATAAATGGTCCATGGAGTTACAGATAACTCAATGGACTTACTTCATTGATTTAACTATAAAACACTTGCAATAAAGAAATAAGCCGCTAACATAACGTGTTACCTTAGTGTGTATTCACATAACTCAACGCGTACAGTTATGCTAACTTAACGAGTTAAACATGTGCATCTCACGTGATATACTAAAGCATTTAAATTCAACATGTGCATAATTCTAACTTAATGATTACAAATATTTCGGATACTTAAAAACCTAACTATTCGATGCCTAGATGCATTTCGAATAGTTAATAGATAACTTACTGAAAATCCACTTAAGTCATGCATTATGGTTTCGACACATGTACTTTAAGAAATAATAAAATATTCTTTAAAACATAACTATTCGGTACATTACACATAACTCGCTGAAATAATAGAAAATTCGGATACTTAAGAATTTCATAGCCTGCAATTTATCGACAGTTCAGAAATGTACTAAATTAACATTAATTCCATGAAATTATGCAAATTCTTTCATTAAAGCATATAACAGCGCAATTATAACATAATGGCTTAATTCTCATATGATAAGCTAAATATTATGCAATTAACCATCATTTAATCGTTAATATTATGCACTTTTTCATTCTAAACAGTTAGTGAGTAAAAGAAGAGACGAACTCGTTAAGTTAGTGTTGTACACGTGGTGAAATTATAAGTTACAAATGCTATATTGTATCACGTGAGGTATACATGTTTAACTCGTTAAGTTAACATAACTAAACACGTTGAGTTGCTATATTGAACACTAAGGCAACGCGTTAGGTTAGTGTTATAATCTTAAGTTGTTATTTTTGCACATGGTAAAATTCTTATTATAAAAATATTTGTTTATTACTGGTTCATTGAGTAAGCATAACACAATAGAGATAGTTCGTTGAGTTATCGTAACGCAATGGAGATGGTTTGTTGAGTTTGCGTAACATCACAGAGATAGTTCGTTGAGTTAACTATAGTACTTGTCACGTGAGTTGGCACATGAGGAACTTGTTAAGTTGGAAACGTTAAGTTATATATATACTTGTGTTACTCATTTAGTTAACATTAAAGTAACGACTTCTTATTATACTTGATGAAAAATTTTGGAAGAGAAAGTTTATTTTGCAGGAAATTTTTCAGAGATCCAGGATTGATAATTAAAGAAAATTCAAAATGTAAACATGGGTCAGAACGTGTGTATTTCGATGAAAGAAAAAGAAAAGACGTGAAGAAGTGGAAGACTGATAGTGATTAAACGTGGAGGATATGCATGAAATGAAGATACAGTATAAAAGGCATAGAATTCTCATTGATTAGTTATCCCTACACACCAAAAGAAAAATCTTTTCAGGGATTAAAAACACCTCTTTGGGGAAAAGCTCTCAAGTGGAAGAAAATTCAATGAAGCATAAAAAGGTAAAATATATGTCACTGAAGATTTGAAGAATTAGATGGAAGAAAATTTAGTGAAGTAGAAAAGGTCAAATTTATGTCACTGAAGATTTAAAGTATTAGAAGAAATCAAATTTGGTGAAGTAGAGAAAGACAAGATATTCGTCATTGAAGAATTGCTGAAGAAGAAAGAGAAGAAGAAGAAGAAAGATCTCAAACAGGGAGAAATGTTTTAAATTTTGCAAATTAGTTTTCTTTGTTTGTAGTTATGAAATTGTATAGATGAAACATGGTATCGATATATAATTGCATCTACAATTTTTGAGGAGAATTGAATTGTATGTTGTAATTGAAACCTTGAATAAAAATGATTTTATAAAAATAGTGTCTTGACTTGTTTTTGAGTTTTAAAGTTTCAATTATATTCGAAAATGTTGAAAAACACAATTCACCCTCCTCTTGTGTAGCCATACGATCCTACACAAAGTATATCTGTATTCTGAATTTTCAATCTATAATCTGCTAGAGTTTGCTACATCCATAAAATTTGAGCACAATATAAACCTACTGCAATATATTCGGCTTCAATAGTAGATAATGCAATGCAATTTTGTTTCTTACTAAACCATGAAATTAAAGAATTTCCAAGCAGTTGGCATGCGCCACTTGTGCTTTTTCTATCTGATCTTCTGCTTGCATAATCTGCATCACTATAACCTATTAAAATTAAATTGTTGTCTGCTGATTAATATAATCTGAAATCTTTAATGCCTTATAAATACTTGAAGATTCTTTTGACTAATTTCAGATGAGATTTTGTTAGTGATGCTTGAAATCTGGCACACAAACAAATACTAAACATGATATCTGGCCTACTTACTGAAAGATACAATAGAGATCCAATCATGCCTCTATATTTCTTTTGATCTACTACAACAGTTAAATCATCATTTTCCAATTTAGTGTTTGAACTCATTAGGGTGTTTGTAGACTTGATGTTCTCAAAGCCAAATTTCTTCAAAGTTTCTTTGTAGTATTTTTCTTGATTAACAAAGATATCATTTTTCACTTGAATGATCTGTAATCCTAAGAAAAACTTCAACTCTCCCATCATGCTCATTTCAAATTTGTTTTCCATCAAGTTTTGAAATTCATGACGTAGTTTTTCTAATGTAGCTCCAAAAACAATATCATCAACATAGATTTGAACGATCAACATGTGTACATCAATAGTTTTAATAAACAAAGTGTTGTCCACTTTGCCTATGATGAAATGATTTTCAGTTAAGAACATTTTTAGCTTTTCATACCATGCCCTAGGTGTTTGTTTTAGACCATATAAAGCTTTGTTTAATTTGTAGATATGATCTGAATTGACTTCATCTTCAAATCTGGGGGGTTGCTTAACAAATACTTCTTCTTGTATTTCCCCATTCAAAAATGCACTTTTTACATCCATTTGAAACAGTCTTATTCTCATACTACTTGCAAATGCAAGCAACATTCTGATAGCTTCTATCCTGGCCACAGGTGCAAAAGTTTCTTCATAATCAATGCTTTCTTGCTGATTACAACCTTGTGCAACCAATCGAGTTTTATTTCTGAAAATGTTCCCTTCTTCATCTAATTTGTTTCTGAAAATTCATTTAGTTTTAATGATGGATTTCCCTACAGGTTTCTTCACTAATTCCCAGACATTGTTTTTTTGGAATTGATTTAATTCTTCCTACATAGCTATTGTCTAGTAAATATCCTTACAAGCTTCATCTATTGATTTTGGTTTAATTTCTAATATAAATGCACAATAATTGCAAATGTCTTGTGCTGTGCTTCTAGTTTGCACTCCTTTGGTTATGTTTCCAATAATTTGTTCCATGGGGTGATTAGATTTGAATTTTCAACTGTTTTGATTCTGATTTGATGCTTGGGATTTGAGTTTCTACTTATAGTTATTTTTCTCAAAATTTTCATTTTCACTTTCACTATCAATCTTCAAATTTCTGAAATTTTGTATTAATTCTTCATCAAACTGAACATTTATATTTTCCTCTACTCTTCTGTCTTTAGCAAAGTATACTCTATAAGCTTTGCTTCTAGATGAGTATCCAACAAGTATGGTAGGTTCAGATTTTGAGTCAAACTTGTCTTTAGCATCTCTAGTGTTTAAGACAAAGCATTTGCATCCGAATGTCTTAAAATATCCAACATTTGGAGTCTTGTCAAACCAAATTTCAAAAGGTGTTTTGTTCTACAAAGATTTGATATGAGTTCTGTTGGAGATGTGACAAGTTGTACCTACAGCTTCAGCCTAAAGAAATTTTGGCAGATTAGTGGCATTCAACATAGTTCTAGCCATTTCTTGCAATGTCCTATTCTTTCTTTCCACTACTCATTTTGAGCTGGAGTTCTAGGGCAAGAGAATTCATGTAAGATTCCAAATAAATTGCAAAGGTTTTTGCATTTATAGTTTTCAAATTCTCCTCCATGATCACTTCTGATTTTCTTCATTGTTAGTTCCTTCTGATTTTGAATTCTAATGCAAAAATTTCAGAATTCACTACATGTCTCATTTTTGTGTGTCAAAAATATTACCTAGGTTAATCTAGAAAAATCTTCTACAATTACAAGAGTATATTTTCGACCTCCAATGCTTGAAATTTGAGTTGGGCCAAACAAATCTAGATGTAAAAGTTCCAATGGCCTTTTGGTGGTAATTTCATTTTTGCTATGAAGAGAAGTTCTCTTCTAATTGCCTAGCATACAATCAATGCACACCCTGTCTTTCTTGAATGTAAGTTTAGGTAGTCCCCTAACAAGATCACCCTTGGATAACTTTCTAAGAGTCTTCATACTGACGTGACCAAGTCTTTTATGCCACAACCAATCATCTTCACTAGATGCTACCAAACAGGAATTGCTTGCAGAATTTTTACATGGAAAGTTTAGTGTATAAATTGAGCAATTTCTAACACTAGTAAATTTTATTTCATTTGTAGCTGGATCAATATGTGACAATTTTCAGTAGTAAATGAGACTATATAACCTTTATCACATAATTGTCCTACACTTAATAAATTTTGTTTTAGTCCATTGACATGCAAGACATTCTCAATTCTACCATTTTCAGATGTAATATTTCCTATTGCAGTTATTTTACACTTTTCATTATTCCCAAATTTAAGAGATCCTGAACTTAAGCTTTTAACTGAATCAAGAAATCTTTTCTTACCTGTCATGTGCTTTGAACATCAACTATCCAAAATCCATTTTATTGTATGTGCTTGGAGCTCCTTGTTATCTTGTAATTTATACTGAAATTAAGACTTTTGGTACCCAAATCTTCTTAGGTCTAGCAGAGTTAGTCCTTAAAACATTAAATTTGTTGCCTCTTGGTAGCCACATATGACCTGATCTTCTTTTGATAGCAAAAACAATGGTGCCATCTCTATATGATCGAATTATGCCACCACAATAAGGTACTTCCTGTGGTGTAGCATACCCTAGGCCAAATTTACTTCCATTAGGTCGTTAAGATCCTATCATTTTATTTAGTCCCTTTTGACCTTGTGTAAATTTACATATAGTATTTTTCAGATCAGAGATTGTAGTTAATAAGTTTTTATTTTCTTCTTTTAACTCACAGTTATCACAACTATATTTATCCAAGTTAGTTTTCATATTTCTATTTTCAACTACAGCTGTTTCTAATTCAACAAAGGAATCTTCTAAACAATTATTCAACCTTTTAATTTCTTTCTTATATTCTCTACATTTAAGATATAGATTATCTACAGTACACAAAAGACTATTAACATCTAATTCATCATGCTCATTTTCTAAATAAGAGGAAGTGGAGCATACCTCTTGTGCTGCAAAGCACACATTAGCTGTAGCTTCATCTTCAGAATCTGAAGAACTGTTTGAGGAGCTACTGTCATCCCAAGTAGCTTTGAAAGCCATTTTCTTTTTGTTCTTCCATCTCTTCTTCTTATCTAATTGATCCTCTTCTGTTTGAAATGGATAGAAAGTCTATATGTGCCTTTGCCTTTTGCATTTAAAGCATGTAGGGATAGTTCTTTTGGAGGAGCTGGTCTTATGATTTTTCTTCATGAACTTTCTAAAGTTCCTTGCCAGTAGCATAATCTCATCATCATCTGAACTTAGAGCTTCTTTAGTTGAAGGAAATGTAATTTCCTTTTTCTTCTCAACTTTCTTTCCAACAGTTCCCTCCTATTCCTTCTAGTCTTTCATTTGAACTTCATGGGCTAGAAGATTGTCCAACAGTTCTTCAACCATGTAGTTATTTAGATCCTTGGAATCTTGAATAGAAGTGGATTTCTGTTTCCACTCGACAGTTAAACTTCTTAGGATCTTCTGTACCTATTCACGAGAAGAGAATTCCTTTCCCAGGCCTTTCAGACTGTTAATGATTTTAGTAAATCTTGAAAACATTTCAATTATGTTTTCATTATCATCCATTTTAAACAGTTCTAATTTTCTCAATAGAATGCTAATTTTAGTGTCCTTTACCTGGCTTGTACCTTTGTGAGTAACTTGAAGGATTTTCTAGGCCTCATGTGTAGACTTGCATGCAGAAACTTTATTATATTGTTCAGTAGTTAGTGCACAACATATAGCATTTAGCCCTCTAGCATCCAACTAGATGATTCTCTCATCCTCCTTAAACTAGTCCATAACATTACTAGTTGGAAGTGTAGTTCCAAGAACAACAATCTTCTAGAGTTTTACATCAGAACTCCTAAGGAAACACTCCATTCTATTCTTCCAATAATTATAATTGGAACCATCGAATAGAGGAGGTTTGTGGATGTTTTGTCCCTCAACAAATTAAGCCATAAATCTAGATGATTAAATCTTATAATGGATTAATTAAGCTCTGATACCAATTGTTAGGATCGGTAAGCTCACTAAAGGGGGGGTGAATGGTGAAGGTGTGAATGTTTTACTTCTTTTAATTTAGAAATGATTGATTCTAATTATCAGTGAGTTGAAATAGATTAAAATGATGCAAAACAGTAAATAGAAAGGAACACAAGACAATTTTAGGTGGTTCACCAACTCGACTAGTCCACCTCCAAGATTTACTTGGGCTTCACTAACTTTAAGAACTTACAACACTTGCTTCAGGTAGAAGCAATAACCAACACTTGAGCTTTTAGGTTGAAGCTCAGCAACCAACCTTTCTTCGAGCTTTCAGGTATAAGCTCAAAACCAACAATGAGTTTTCAGGTTGAAACTCACTAACCAACAGCTTTGAACTTTTTCTCAGAGATTTTAGCACAGGGAGCTTTTGTGCTGCAGTGAATCTTTGAGTGTATTCTTGAATGTTGCAGACTTGAGAGTGTGTCTGGAATTTTTGTGTAGCTCACAATATATGATTATCGTTTTTCGTTATCTTGATCTTCTCTTTACTTCTCATATTTATACCAAGAGGTATAACGATCATATTCTCTTCCAACGGATGTTTTCTACTGTACTAGATATGTAGTCAGTACCAAAAATAGTAAGTTACCATTCTGTCTGATGTTCAGTAAGTAACCTTCCAATTTCCTTTGATTTTCGGATGGTTATATGTGTAACTCACCGAAGAACATCTGTAACTCACCAAAACTCTACTTAGATCCTGTTGTTTGTGTCATGTGAAAATTTAAGTTGTTCACGTGAGGTGTCATGAGTTCAGAAACTTGTAACTTTAACTTACCGAAAAGTTCTTGACTTTTAGATAGTTAGCTACAATAACTCTCCGATTCTGCATTTAAGCTTCTAACTGTTGTTTTCTTAATTCTACACATGCATAATAAGATAACTTAAGTTTCGAATAGTTAAATCTGTAACCTTCTAAAACTTCTCATTTTTTAGATAATTAGTGTAGGATCGTCTATATCACAAGAGGAGGGTGAATTGTGTCTTTAGTAATTAAGATACCAGCGGATAAAACAAGAGCACAAAACACTCATAAACGAAATTCTATTCTTTATAATCTTTAAAGACAGAATTTACAATATCTTTTCAACTCAATTCCCTTCTTGAAAGTTTTGATACAGTAATGTTCGATATACAATTCAAATAGAAAAACAAAGCTCATATTCAAAACTAATTTTGAATTGTATAAAACCTGATTTTTATGCACACAGCTTCTTTTCTTCTCTTTGCTCAGCTTTTGTATCTCTTCTTCTCTAGTTGTTGAATTTCCAGACTTCTTGCATTTGCAGCTCCTTTTCTGAAATATCTTGAAATTTTGAACCTCTTCTAATGTTGGAGAATTTTTCAGAATATGAATATTCAAACTTAACTTTTCAGTTAGGGATCTAGATTGAAAATTCAGACTTCGTATTTAAGATTGGGATCCTCCGTTGTAATGTAGCTCGTACTCTCTATTAGTAGTCAAACTATGTTTTCACGTTCAGCATGTTCATCCACTTAATCCACAATCCATAATCCATAATCCACATACTAATTTTTTCTTTAATCCAAATTACTATCTTTTTGAGTTTCCATTTTCTCCACTATCATTTTGAATTTCCACGATCTCCACTCGTAGATTCATCGAGGCTTTATCTTCTTGGAGTCTTGTAGAATATCTTCTAAGTCTTCGATTTAGTCGAACACTTATCATTTAAGTCCTGTAAAAACTCGAACACTTATCTATAACTCTTTGAGTTTTTGCACCCGCAAAACATGTGACTAAACATAGCAAACTTATCTATTCGTTAGTCATTTTATAAAACTCAAAGACTTATCTATCAATGCGTATAAAAACTCAAACAGTTATCTAACTATTCGATTTTCATTACCAAGCGCACATGGAAAAACACGTGACAACTTAAAACATTAAAAACACACGTGCAAATAACTTAACTATACGAGTTTTTAATATAAACTATTTGACAAAAACAAAACGTTAACTATCCGAAAGTTTAACTATCGAAAATCTAACTCTTCGGAAATCTTTAACTTCTCCGACATAAAAATGAAACTTTCCAATAATCTGTTAACTATTATACTTAGAGAAATATACTTAGACAATATTATTTAGACTTATTTAAAAACTTTAATAAAGCATATATCATCAAAACAAAATTCCTAACAATCTCCTCCTTTTTGATGATGTCAAAACCTAATAAGTCAAATAATCTATCTTCTCCCCCTTTTTGGCATTATAAAAAAGTAAATAAAATGTAAGGAATAAAAATATTCTAAGTACATATCGTTCAAAAAGATATTTTTAAACATGCAATAAATAAACTGTCATGGATTAAGCATAAACTGTTTAAATATAAACTGTGAAAAATAATCACATGAGTATTAAATGCAATAAACAATTTACATAATTTTTGGTAACAAATTACAATACATAAAGCATGTAATACATAATTTGTATAATCACAAGCCTCTTCGTCTTCAAAAAATAGTGATCAGAGTGTCTGAAATTTGCTTTGCAATTTCTATACTTACTCTATTTATCTGATCAATTACTGCTTGATCTAAATCATTTTGTGAAACTTGTGATAGTTGCTGTAAAAATTTGGTATGGATGTCTGTATTTATACCTGTATTTGTATCTGTTTGTATACTTGTATTTATATCTATATGTATACCTGTATTGATATCTGTATGTTGTTGTTGTTCTGAAAATTGTGTTGATTGTTGCTGTTGCTATTGTGATTGTGTTTGCCTATCTTGTTGTTGTTGTTGTCAGACTACAGGTGTACCTACTTCCTGGTATTTTTGGAGTTCCTTTGCAGAGAAATATCTTAACTTTAATCTTTTCTATGGCCAAGGTGTAATATCTGTTTGACTTGCCACAATTCTCAAAATCGTATCACCATAAAATAATTTACTCTACAAATGTAAGATATGAGAAACAAAAATATCATACTAGTTCACTTGTATATGGTGAATTAATGCATACGTAGCATAAAGACAACATCTGCCAACTTCTGCACCATGACCAAACCTTTGAAACAATGAAGCATGTAGTATTTTTGCAATAAAACGTGCTTGGCCAGTTAAATCATTTAGTAATCTCATTGGTTTGTTGGCAGTTGGATCTTTAGCTAAACTTTGAATGTCCCATCCTAATTGATAAACCTATTTTCTTTCTGATAATTTAACTCCTTCATTTTTCAGACCAAGTACTTGATAAAGTAAATTTGGAGTTAAATATATGTCATTTTCTTGTATATTGGAAATAGGAATACCTTCTTCCATTGTTAAGTTTGAGTAAAAACAACTAATAAGTTTGAGTATAACAAGATGGCCTGGCTGTTGTGGAAGTAGAGTCAACAAGCCTTGAAATTCAAACATTTCTTGTATATGTGCCATCCCTTCAAACTTAGCTGATCTTGAGTATAAAACTGTAAAAGTTCTATATGTTTGAAATTTTTCATAATAGGAACTATTTCTGAACCATAATAATGTATTTTCGTGTAAACTTTGTTCAAGATTAGGTATTTTCCTGTCATGATGTTCTAATCTGGGACTGGTTTCAAAATTATTGGTAGTATCTATATTTTTAGAGCTTTCAGAACTGGTGGAATTTCTATCAAAGCTGGTATAAATGTTTGAAATATCTGTTAGTGTCGTATCAATAATCTACTGAAATTCTTCTGTTTGTTCTTTGTGAGACATATGAGTAGCAACAGTCTCTATATCAATTTGTCTATCAGCAACATTTATATCTATGATTGGTCTATACAACAACTATCTCTGTAGGAAAGAATGTTCTATAATAGATTTCTTCTGTATTTCTGAAATTTCTATACTTGAGACATGGGAAGTGTAATATTCAATTTGTAACTGGGTATGTTGTTGATTATATACATTTATCAACAAATATATTATATATTGTAACAGACATAACCATATGTATAAAATGTAGTATAAGCAACTATACCAAAAATCAAAAGTTTCAATCCGAGATATAGTTAGAGGAAGAATATTTGTACATTCCTCTTCAGATGAAATATCTTCAACATTCATAGACTCAATGTCTATATCATCAAAAATATCATCAAAATTGATATCATCTGTATATGTACAATCAAATTTTCCTACATGTTCTCTTTCCGTAGGAAAACAATGTGTTCTTGCAGAATGATGTGAAAAGCTGTCCATTGTGAAAGGACCTCTAGATTTTGATAATGCAAAAATCAATGTAAGGTTTTGAATTGTATTTATAAGGATTAGTCTGTATAGCAAAAATATCAGAAGACAGACAAATCGAAGCAGCAAACAGGTGACAGTAAATCTCAGAATATGTTGCTGTAGAAATTCGAACAGTTAAGAGGTGTAATTCTCAGGTTAAGGGGGATTGAATGATCAGATAATTAAGGAGTTAACTATCTGGAAGCTTAAAGGACTTTTCGGAGAGTTACAGGTATAACTATCTGAAAGTTAAGTCATTCAATAAACCATGTGCAAAAATACAGAACGGAAGTTTAAAGGACTTTTCGGAGAGTTACAGGTATAACTATCCAAAAGTTAAGTCATTCAATAAACCACATGCAGAAATACAGAACGGAAGCTTAAAGGACTTTTTGGAGAGTTACAAGTATAACTATCTGAAAGTTAAGTCATTCAATAAACCACGTGTAGAAATACAGAACGGTAACTTAAAGGACTTGTCGAAGAGTTACATAACTATCCGAGTTTTCTTTTCAAAGAGTTAGATAACTATTCGAGTTTTTCAGTAAGTTACAGGTATAACTTTCCAGAACTTAAGTCATTGAATTTCCCACGTGTAGAATTCCAGAAAGAAGCTCAAATAAGTTTTCGAAGAGTTAGAAAGATAACTATCTGAAATCTTGAAGCGTTTCGGTGAGTTACAAGGATAACCATCCGAAACTTAAGTCAATCTTTTATGCACGTGCTGAATTGAAGCAATTGGAAAGTTAACGCAGAGTTACTATAGCCAACTATCTGACAGTTAAATAATTGTTTGGTAAGTTACAGTTATAAGTATCTGATTGAATGACAGCTTCTAGTAAATATTCTAGAATCCTACCTGGCAATAAAGGTTAAGTGATCTTTCGGTGAGTTACATATATTCTTCGGAGAGTTGCACAGCTAACTATCCGAAAGGATAGGAAAATCGGTAAGATATCTTGAAACGATTTTCTAAATGATAACTTACCGTATTGGGACTAGAGTCTAATCAAGTATAATAGAATACATCCGTTGGGAGAAAATATGATCGTTGTGCATATCAAGTATATATACAAAATACAGACAACAGATTTAAGTAGTGCTTTGCTCATACATATACTCACACCAAGCTCAACAAAACAAAAGCTTTAGAGATCAAATCATCTTCAACACTTACAAATCAAATTGCAGAAGTTCATCACGCATTCAACTCTGTTGTTCACAAGATAGTGTTTATTGAAGTACACAGATTAAAACTTCAGTGAAAGGATTGATTGGAGCTTCGACAAGGAAGCTCAAGTGAATGGTTAGTTGGTTCTTGCTTAAACCTTAAAGCAAGTGATTGTACGTTTGCAAGAGTTTAGTGAAGCCCAAGTATCCCTTGGGGGTGGACTAGCCGTTAGTGGTGAACCACCTAAAATCTCTGTGTGATTTCCTTATTATATGCTTGCTATCACTTTACATTAAACTATCTCTAAATTGTTAAAAAATGAATTTTTACCTTTGACCCCCCCTCTAGTAAGCCTTAAGGTCCAAACAATTGGTATCAGAGCAAGGTTGATCTCGTTAATAGATTTAACCATCTGAGATCATGGCTTTCCACACTGTAGAGGGTTAGAATATCCATCGACCTCCCCTCTTTGATGGTAGCAATTATAGCTACTGGAAAAATAGGATGGAGTGCTTTCTCAGGAGTACAGATGTGAAGCTTTGGAGAATGGTTGTACATGGTACACCAACTCCAATCAGTCATGAAAGTGACTGGACTGAGGAGGACGAAAGAATCATCCAGATGGATGCTCGTGGGCTTAATTCCATTTACTGTACACTAACTAGTGAACAGTATAATAAAATATCTGCTTGTAAATTCTCCCATGAAGCTTGGAAGATCCTTTAAATTACATATGAAGGAACCAGCCAAGTTAAAGATACTAAAATCAGCATTTTGGTAAGAAAATATGAATTATTCAAAATGCTTGAAAAAGAAAGTATCACTGAAATGTTTTCTAAATTCACAGAAATTGTGAATGAACTAAGAGGCCTTGGGAGGAGTTTCTCTAATCGTGAACAGGTACAAAAGATCCTAAGGAGCCTGACAATCGAATGGAAGTAGAAGTCTACTTCCATACAGGATTCAAAGGATCTGAATAACTATTCAATTGAAGATCTGTTGGGAAACCTTCTAGCCCATGAAGTCCAAATGAAGGAATGAAAAGAAGAAGAAGGAGTCATTGAAAGAAAAGCAGAGAAAAAGAAAGAACTAGCTTTTCCCTCAATAGAAGATCAACTAAGCTCGGATGAGGATGAAGTGTTACTGCTGGCCAGGAACTTCAAAAGGATGATGAGACAAGGAGGCAAAGCCAGCTTCTCAAAATCAAAAGTCCCTACATGCTACAAGTGCAAGAAACTGGGACACATTCAACTTTATTGTCCTTTTCAATAGGAGGAGGACAAACAAAAATGGAAAAGGAAGAATAAGAAGAAAATGGCATTGAAAGCCACTTGGGATGATAGCAGTTCATCTAGCAACTCATCAAACTCAGATGAGGAGGCATCTGCAAACGTGTGCTTTGCTGCACAAGAGGTATGCTCTACATCTCCCTATTACTCGAAAAAAGAAAATGATGATGTAGATATAGATAGTCTTCTCTGTACAGTAGATAACTTATATATAAAATGTAAGAAGTACAAGAAAGAATTAAAGAGTTTAAATTCCTATCTAGAAGATTTTTTTGCTGAACTAGAAAAAGCCTTAGTTGATAATAGCGAATTAAAGACTAAATTGGATAACTATAGTTGTAAAAATTTTGATCTAAAAGAAGAAAATAAAAATCTGTTATCTAAAGTTACTGATTTGAAGAAAACTGTATGTAAATTTACTAAAGGTGAAAATAGCTTAAACAAAATAATAGGATCTCAAAGAATAGGAGGAAGCAAATTTGGCCTAGGGTATGTTGTACCACAGGAAATCCCTTACTGTGGTGGAAAAATTAGATCTTATAAAGATGGCACAACTGTGTTTGTCATTAAGAAGAGATCTACGTCTATATGGCTACCAAAAGGCTACAGGTTTAGTATATAGAGGACTAACAGTGATGGACCCAAGAAAATATAGGTACCAAAAGTCTTAATTTCAACATGACTTGCAGGACTGGATGGACAAGAAAGCTTAAACGTTCGAGTGGATCATTGATAATGGTTGCTCAAAGCATATGACAAGTAAGAAAAGAGTTCTGGAATCTATTAAGTCAATAAATTCAGGATCTGTTAAGTTTGGTAACAATGAAAAATGTAGAATTACTACCATAGGAAATGTTGCATCTGAAAATGGAAAAATAGAAAATGTCTTACATGTAAATGGTTTAAAATAGAATTTGCTAAGTGTAGGTCAATTATGTGACAAAGGTTACAGTATACTTTTTACTGCAGAAAATTGTTTTATATTACAACAAGATACACATGAAATCAAATTTACTGGAAATAGAAATAATTCAATTTATACTTTTGAATTTCCATGTGATATTATATCTAGTGATGCATGTTTAGTTGCTTCTAATGAAGATGAATGGTTATGGCATAAAAGATTAAATCATACAAACATGAGACTTATAAGAAAATTGACCAAACATGATCTTGTTAAAGGTGTACCTAAGCTCAAATTCAAGAGAAATAAATTGTGTAGTGATTGTACAATTGGAAAACAAAGGAAATCAGCACACAAGAGTATTGAAGACATTACCACACTTCAACCATTGGATCTATTGCATATGGACCTATTTGGTCCTACACAGATAACCAGTTTAGGAGGAAGAAAATATACCTTTGTGGTAGTTGATGATTATACAAGATTCACTTGGGTTATTTTCTTAACACACAAGAATGAAGCCTGTGATGAATTCAAACATCTCTGTATTAGAATTCAAAATGAAAAAGAATCAATCATGAAGAAGATCATAAGTGATCATGGAGGTGAATTTGAAAATTCAAAATTTGAAGAATTATGCAATTCTTTTGACATACTGCACGAATTCTCATGTCCAAGAACTCCTACTTAGAATGGAGTTGTAGAGAGGAAGAATAGATCAGTACAAGAAATGGCAAGGACAATTCTTAATGCATCTGATCTACCAAAGTCTCTATGGGCTGAAGCTATAAATACTGCATGTTATTCAATAAACAGAACTCATCTTAGACCTATCCTACATAAGACACCTTTTGAACTATGGTATGGTAAAATACCAAATGTTGGATATTTTAAGGTCTTCGGATCAAGATGTTTTGTGCTTAATACAAAGGATCAAAAGGACAAATTTGATGCAAAATCTGATCCTACTTTACTTGTTGGATACTCTTCAAGAAGTAAGGCCTACAGGGTCTATTTTGAACATGAAAGAAGAGTAGAAGAGTCAATAAACGTATTCTTTGATGAAGATATGGTAGGAAAATTGAAGAAGCTAACAATAGATAGTAAAAGTGAAAGTGAAGTAACAAATCAGAAAATTCATCAAAAAAAGGGTAGTTCATCAATGCCTACATCCACTGAGTCAGAAAAAGCATGGAAGTCAAAGTCTGAACATCCCATTGGGCAAATTATTGGGAATATAAATCAAGGTGTTCAAACAAGAAGCAAAATTCAAAATATTTGTAATTATTGTGCTTTTGTGTCTAAACTTGAACCTTCAACATTTGAAGATGCCTACAATGATGAATACTAGATCATGGCCATGCAAAAGGAACTAAATCAGTTCAAGAAAAATGAAGTCTGGAACTTGATTGAAAGACCCATCGAAAAATCAATTATTGGTACTAAATGGGTGTTTAAGAACAAACTTGACAATAATGATACTATTATCAAAAATAAAGCTAGACTTGTTGCTCAGGGATACAACCAATAGGAAGGAATCGACTATGAAGAAACTTTTGCACCTATTGCAAGACTTGAAGCAATTAGAATGTTACTGGCCTTTGCATGCAGTATGAAAATCAAGCTTTATCAGATGGATGTTAAAAGTGCATTTCTTAATGGCATTCTACAAGAAGAAGTATATGTAGAACAACCACCAGGTTTTGAAGATGGAGAAAATCCAAACCATGTATACAAACTGAATAAAGCTCTCTATGGTTTGAAGCAAACACCACGCCCATGGTATGATAAACTGAAGAGTTTCCTTCTTGAGAATCAGTTTAACATAGGAACTACAGACAACACCTTATTCATCAAATCTGAAAGCTCTCATATGTTGATTATTCAAATCTACGTGGATGATATCATTTTTGGTGCCACACATGAGAAACTATGTCATGATTTTCAAATTTTAATGAAGAATGAATTTGAGATGAGTCTTATGGGAGAATTAAAATTCTTTCTAGGATTACAAATTCATCAACTTCAGCATGGTTTTTTCCTGAATCAAGAGAAATTTTGCAAAGAGGTTCTCTTAAAATTTGGTATGGATAAATCCAAAGCAGTAGGTACTCCTATGAACTCAAATGAAAAACTTGATAAAGACATTTCTGGCATTGCAGTAGATCAAAAGAAATACAGAGGTATGATTGGATCACTTCTGTATCTAATAGCTAGTAGATCAAATATAATGTTTAGTGTTTGTACTTGTGCAAGATATCAAGCCTCTCCAAAAGCATCACACTTAAAATTAGTTAAATGTATATTTAAATATCTATAGGGTACCAAAGAGTTTGGCTTATTTTATTCTTCACAGAATCAATTGACTTTAGCAGGATATAGTGATACAGATTATGTAAGATGCAAATCAGATCGAAAAAGCACCAGTGGGACATGTTAGTTGCTTGGTCATTCTCTTATTTCTTGGTTTAGTAGGAAACAAAACTCTATAGCTCTATCCACCACTGAAGTTGAATATATGGTAGTAGGCCTATGTTGTGCATAGATCTTATGGGTGCAACAAACTCTAGCAAATTATAAGCTAAATTTTCAGAATACCATTATTTACTGTGATAGTAGTGCAATCAATCTCTCCAAAAACACAGTTCTACACTCTAGAGCAAAACATATCGAGATTAGGCACCACTTTTTAAGAGACCATGTTGAAAAAGGTCATATTTCTTTAGAATATGTCTCTACTAAAGAACAACTTGCAGATATCTTCACCAAACCATTATCTGAAGCTACATTTAATCATATTAGACGAAATTTAGGGATTTGTTCTTTATATGATTTATAATTTCATATCTACTCTCCAAGCTCACCACTAGGAGCTTGTTCTACTAACTTCTCTGTTTTGCAACATCTTAGACATTTTTTTTGATACTCAGCTATAATTGCTCCACCAACTCAGTATCTGTCTTCTCACTTCTTTTTGACATTTGGCAAAAAAGGGGGAGAAATATCATATTTTGGTAAGCAAAGCTGTAGTAAAGTAGGGGTAGAAATTCAGGGGGAGTGGTTTTAGAAAATCAGGGGGAATCTTTAAATTTACATTATTCTACTTTCCTCGTGTACTTTTCTGTATAGATAAATAGGGAGAGAAATACATGTAATACATTGTAAGGTTTTTGCCATTATCAAAAAGGGGGAGATTGAAAGGACCTCGAGATTTTGATAATGCAAAAATCAATGTAAGGTTTTGAATTGTATTTATTAGGATTAGTTTGTACAACAAAAAGATCAGAAGACAGACAAATCGAATCAAGAAACAGGTGGTAGTAAATCTCAGAATATGCTACTGCAGAAATTCGAACAGTTAAGAGGTGTAATTCTCAAGTTAAGGGGGATTGAATGATCAGATAGTTAAGGAGTTAACTATCTAGAAGCTTAAAGGACTTTTTGGAGAGTTATAGGTATAACTATCCGAAAGTTAAGTCATTCAATAAACCACGTGCAGAAATACAGAACGGAAGCTTAAAGGACTTTTCGGAGAGTTATAGGTATAACTATCTGAAAGTTAAGTCATTCAATAAACCACGTGTAGAAATACAGAACAGTAGCTTAAAGGACTTGTCGAAGAGTTAGATAACTATCCGAGTTTTCTTTTCGGAGAGTTAGATAACTATTCAAGTTTTTTGGTAAGTTATAAGTATAACTTTTCGGAACTTAAGTCATTGAATTTCCCACGTGCAGAATTCTAGAAAGAAGCTCAAATAACTTTTCGAAGAGTTAGAAAGATAACTATCTGAAATCTTGAAGCGTTTCGGTGAGTTACAGGGATAACCATCTGAAACTTAAGTCAATCTTTTATGCACGTGCTGAATTGAAGTAATCGGAAAGTTAACGCAGAGTTACTGTAGCCAACTATCCGATAGTTAAATAACTGTTCGGTAAGTTACAGTTATAAGTATCTGATTGAATGACAGCTTCCAGTAAATATTTTAGAATCCTACCTGGCAGTAAAGGTTAAGTGATCTTTTGGTGAGTTACAGATATTCTTCGGAGAGTTGCACAGCTAACTATCCAAAAGGATAGGAAAATCGGTAAGATATCTTGAAACGATTTTCTGAACGGTAACTTACCGTATTGGGACTAGAGTCTAATTAAGTACAGTAGAATACATCCGTTGGGAGAAAATATGATCATTGTACATATCAGGTATATATACAAAATACAGACAACAGATTTAAGTAGTGCTTTGCTCATACATATACTCACACCAAGCTCAACAAAACAAAAGCTTTAGAGATCAAATCATCTTCAACACTTACAAATCAAATTGCAGAAGTTCATCACGCATTCAACTCTGTTGTTCACAAGATAGTGTTTATTGAAGTACACAGATTAAAACTTCAGTGAAAGGATTGATTGGAGCTTCGACAAGGAAGCTCAAGTGAATGGTTAGTTGGTTCTTGCTTAAACCTTAAAGCAAGTGATTGTACGTTTGCAAGAGTTTAGTGAAGCCCAAGTATCCCTTGGGGGTGGACTAGCCGTTAGTGGTGAACCACCTAAAATCTCTGTGTGGTTTCCTTATTATATGCTTGCTATCACTTTACATTAAACTACCTCTAAATTATTAAGAAACGAATTTTTACCATTCACCCCCCCTCTAGTAAGCCTTAAGGTCCTAACACATCGTATTAAAAGATACATTATGCACTAATGTGACACAATACCTTAGAGTGTATGCATGTAATCCAATATTTGTCACATCTGTTGGGATTCCTGACACAAATGTCTATTCAGCTTCTGCAATGGAACATAGTTTTCCATTTTTCAATGATTCTTCTTTTTGCTGCATTATTCCTTCTAGACCTGTAGTTAGTACAAAATATTCTAATGTCTTTTTCTTTTTCTAACTATATGTCTACAGTGTTTCTAGTTATTCAAGAGGTTTTAAAATTTTCTTAATTTCTCCTGTTAAAGGCACCTGTGGTCATGATGGTCCTTCACCATGATGCCTAGGTGGTAATAATGGAATATAGAGTTTTAAGCCCTTAACCTTTGCCATTTTTAGTTGATAAACTTTTTGTCCTTCACTTCGAAGACCCATTTTCCTAATGGCATTTTTCTATTCATCTATATACTATTTAATGTCAACTAAAACAATCGAGGGAAAATAATGTTGGGAATACAAAGATTCTAATTCCCTGTTTGCATTTTCTAACATTGGTCCCCATTTCTTTTTATAGTAAGTGATAGACTATACTGATTTTTCAAGTATATGTTCAGAACTTGTAACAACCACAGGGTTAGGTTGTAAAGTTCATTTTCATAGTTGTATTGCAGAAAGTTCAGTCTATTTTAGTCTAAACTGTGTTTTAGCATAATTGCGAATAAACTTCCAACAGAAATTTTTCTCGTCTTGAACAACTTTTCTAATTTCATGTAGTATTTCATTTGTAAAAGTGTACCTTGAGTAGATGTTGTTGATTTCACTTTGCATTTTCTGAAGTTCCAGCTCTCTTTTCTACACTTTTGTCATTCTACACATCCTGACATTGTTGATTAATCTTTGCTGTGAATTGTAGAACTTAGTGGAAGTAAAGATTTTGAAACTAGGGTTTTACCAAGGTAGAAACATGAAAGGTTATCAGTAAAACATTTATAACTCTTCGAGTTTATAAACGGATAAACGGATTCAATCATTGAAATCATAAATATAAGATCCATTACTGATAAATAACTCAAGTGCTTACAATAACTGTACAAGTTTGACAACCGACAAAAGTAGAATTTTTAGCGTAACTATTCATGTAAAGAAAATAACTTCTAGTTAAGTGAAAAGTGAGAAAACTTGAAGACTTATGATAACTATTCGAGTTTTGTGAGCAGTAAAGCACATAACTATACGACAAACGAAAATAGTTATTGTCAAAGATTAAGTCTTTCAAAAAAATATAATAATATTAAGTTAACTGTTTGAGTTTCTTGAATGGATAGGTGTGAAAGTCGAAGAGTTAAACATAACTGTTCGAGTTTCAACTGAGACATAATAAAGCAATGAAATTCAACACGTGCATAATTCTAACTTAAGGTGTTTAGAGATTTTCGGATACTTATAAACCTAACTATCCGATGCTCAGATGTATTTCGGAGAGTTACCAAATAACTTATCGAACATTCACTTAAGACATGCATTTAGGTTTCGACACATGTACTTCAGGAAATAATAAAATATTTTATTGATTGTTTAAAACATAACTGTGCGATATACAATATAGTCTTCCGAAATCACAGAAAATTTGGATACTTAAGAATTAAAAAGCTTGTATTTTACTGACAGTTCAGAAATGTACTGAATTAATGTTAATTTCCTGAAATTATGTAGATTCTTTCATGAAAACATATAATAATTCATAAGAGTTGAATTATTATATGAGAAATTGCCCCCCCTACATAAATGTAGTGTAAAAAATCTCTAGCTTACTTAAACTAAGTTGCCAAGCCCTAAAATAGATTTGGCTTTAAAAGGTCAAATAGCTTACTTAAAAAGGATGCTAAGCCTTAAATAGATTTAAGTCTCTTTATTATTATTTTTTTTAAAATATGAATTAAGTATAGAAATAAGTATTAGATTTAACAATTTAGACTTTCTGACTTTTATCTTATTCAATTTACAAAAGATAATTCATAGAGATATACCTTTAGGAACTTAAGAGAATTCAATAATGAGTACATGAACTTAAGACAATAAATATCGTACATAATGTGTAAAGAGTAGATAATAACAAAAAAAAAAAAAAGATTATATGCATAGATTATTGTAGGATTGTTATAATACCTTGAAAAATACATTAAGCTTGAGTACATTGCCCCCTTTTCTTTTTTTTTGTTTATATTCATATATATATATATATATATATATATATATATATATATTATATATTACCTCCCACAATATCATCTTTTTACGTGATCACAATCCCTTGCTTAGGGGAAAGATAACCAGTTACTCAATGACAAGTGAGAACAGGTAATTTTTTT
The DNA here is from genome assembly GCA_036874045.1 of Cymodocea nodosa. NCBI lineage: Eukaryota > Viridiplantae > Streptophyta > Magnoliopsida > Alismatales > Cymodoceaceae > Cymodocea > Cymodocea nodosa. Next base: position 2,038,271 of record JAZBRI010000011.1, read on the forward strand.
TTTTTAAATATAATCTAAATTACTTGCAAAATGAGTTTTCAGTCAGCACATCCCAAACTAGTTGGTTTAAGTGACTAGGGTTTAAGATCTCCCAACGGACTTAATTACTCAAGTAATTGTAGACAAAAAAAATAAAACAAGATAGTAAATTAAATTAGAGGCAACTGCAAGACTTAATTTTTCTAGCAGAATGTTAATAACTTTCCTTTAATAAAAGTACATACTTTCTATGTATTTTCCTGTTAAAATCTCTGTAATAGCATATACATAAGTAACAAAAATACAGTTAGCACTCACATTGAATCAATTTAACTTTCCTTAAGTAATCATTTCTGAATTTTTTTCTTAAATAAATTGACTTCAACAAAAATCAGAATTTCATAAATTCTTAACTACCATAAAACTGTAATTCGAAAATAGATATTTTGTTTTTGTTTTTAAATAATAAAGACATTAAATTCTAAAACTACCTTTATAACAAACCAAAATGCAATGAACAGAATAGTTTAAACATCAGATAACCTATAGATACCAAGTTCTAATTATAATTTTGAAAAGGTATTTTCATCTAAGGGTTTTGTAAATAGATCTGCTAATTGTTCTGTGGTAGGAACAAAATTTAATACTATTTTTCCTTTTATTACATTATCCCTTAGAAAATGATGTCAAACTTCTATATGTTTTGCTCGTGAATGTAAGACAGGATTTTTAGATAAACTTATTACAGAACTACTATCATAGAAAATCTTAGTTGGTTCATAGTCTAAATTAAAATCTTTTAAAGTTTGTCTGATCCACAGGATTTGAGCACAGCAAAGTGTGGTAGCTATATATTTAGCTTCAGTTGTAGATAATGCTACACAATTTTACTTTTTGCTTAACCATGACACTAAAGAATTTCCTAATAATTGGCAAGTGCCACTAGTGCTTTTTCTTTTAGATGTACATCTTGCAAAATCAGCATCACTATAACCTACTAAGTTTAAAGAACTATGTTTAACGTAAAATAGTCCGAAATTGGTGGTTCCCAATAGATATTTAAAAATTCATTTAACAGCAAGTAGGTGTGATTCCTTAAGATTAGATTGATATCTAACACAAGTACACACACTAAACATAATATCTGGTCAGCTAGCTTGTAGGATCGTATGGCTACACAAGAGGGGGGTGAATTGTGTATCTTTAATATTTTCTGAAATATAATTGAAACTTTAAAACTCAAAAACAAGTCGAGACAGTGTTTTCATAAAATCATTTTTATTCAAGGTTTCAATTACAATATACAATTCAATTCTCCTTAGAAATTGTAGATGCAATTATATCTCGATACCATGTATCATCTAAACAATTACATAACTACAAACAGAGAAAACTAATTTGCGGAATTTAAAACATTTCTCCCTGTTTGAGATCTTTCTTCTTCTCCTTTTTCTTCTTCAACAATTCTTCAGTGATGAATATCTTGTCTTTCTCTGCTTCACCGAATTTGCTTTCTTTTGATACTTCAAATCTTCAGCGACATAAATCTAACCTTTTCTGCCTCACTGAATTTTCTTCCACTTGAGAGATTTTCCCCAAGAAGGTGTTTTTGATCCTTGAAAAAAGATTTTTCTTTTGGTGTGCAGGGATGGTTTGATCCTTGAAAAGATTTTTCTTTTTGTGTGCAAGGATGGTTTGATCAACGAGAACTCTATGCCTTTTATACTGTATCTTCATTTCATGCATATCCTCTACGTTTAATCACTACCAGTTTTCCACTTCTCCACGTCTTTTCTTTTTCCTTCATCGAAACACACATGTTCCAACCCATGTTTATATTTCGAATTTCCTTTAATCATCAATCTTGGATCTCTGAAAAATTTCCTACAAAATAAACTTTCTCGTCCAAAAGTTTTTCATCAGTGTAATAAGAAGTCGTTACTTTAATGTTAACTAAACGAGTAACACAAGTATATATATATAACTTAACGTTTCTAACTTAACAAGTTCACCATGTGCCATTTCACGTGACAAGTACTGTAGCTAACTCAATGAACTAAGTCTGTGGGGTTATGCTATCTCAACGAACTAGCTTAACCTTTCTTCCGGAAGGTTAAACGTTAACTTACTGAAAATAGTTTAAGTTTCGGATAGTTACGGATGTAAGTCATCGAAAAACTCTTTATATGATAAAACTAGTGAGACACGTGTCAAGACCTGAAAACATGACTTAAGTTACCTTTCGGATAGTTACGACTGTAAGTTTTCCAAAAACTTTAACTCACCGATTCAGTAATAAACAAATGTTTTTATAATAAGAATTTTACCATGTGCAAAAATAACAACTTAAGTTTATAACGCTAACCTAACGCATTGTCTTAGTGTTCAATATAGCAACTCAATGTGTTTAGTTATGTTAACTTAACGAGTTAAACATGTGCACCTCACGTGATACAATACAACATTCGTAACTTATAATTTCATCACATGTATAACACTAACTTAACGAGTTCGTCTCTTCTTTTACTCACTAACTTAACGAGTTATCACGTGACCTATTTTAACCTTTAAGCCTTTAACTTAACGAGTTCTCACATGACCTCTATACAAACAAAACTCTAACTTAACGAGTTGTCTAAACGTGCACTATTCATGATACAGAAGATTTAACTTTAAAACATATCATGCTTTTCAATAAAACCACACGTTAACTTAACGTTTAGCTAAATGAGAAATTAATGCAACGAAATGACTAGTTATTAACTTCAGATCCAATACAGACAAGTATTTATATCAGTAAGCTTTTTCTGTATTAATTGATAATTTTAATTTCTTTTCACAAGCAATATTAATTGAGCAAATATGATTATTTTCATTCAGCACACATCATCAAAACAAAAATACTCAACAATCTCCCCCTTTTTGATGATGACAAAACCATATTAAATCAATTATGAAATATGTATAACTCAACAAAGTGCCTTCGTTGGGTTAACTTTTAATTCAACAGACTTGTTTGTTGACTTAAGTTCACTTAAGCTTATTTCTATTGTTTGTGTAAATTTTACCTCTCAAAACTAAAACTCTTAGATGTCAATAATTATATAAGTATCAGTTTTCTAATTATCATCTGTCAATAACCATTTAAATAGCATCTCCTTTTATAATATATATATGCAATTAAGATCATAATCATCTTTTTATAATATTTCTCCCCCTTTTTGTCATTAATCAAAAAGATAACTACAAAGAATATATATATATATATATATATATAAGAGAATTACAACAACGATTTCTGTAAACAAGAATAATAATTGAACACATTTACAGAAAAATGTATTGTTCAATGAATCAAACAAGTAATACAAACATTACATTTTGTATTCAGGAACAAACAAAAACAGTTATCGACCCCTCCTAAGTATATCACTTATAGCATTACATATTTTATCTCCTAGATGCCTAATATCATTTCTGATGTCGTTAAGCACTGCATCTAAGTCAAGAGGTAGCTGGGTTTGCTGTTCTGCTTGAACTGAATAACTTTGTTGTTGTTGTTGTATATGGTCTGTATCAGGTTGTTGTTGTTGTTGTTGTCGTTGAGGTTTATGCATGGCCTGGAATTTTTGCAAATCTTTGACACTAAATGCTCTCATGCCTTTAGTTTCAAAGGGCGAGTCAGATAAAGTCAATTGGCTTGCAAGGATTCTACATACAGCATCACCATAAAATAACTTTGAACTCATATACTGTAGTTGAGACATAAATACATCAAACCAATTTATTTGAATTCTATTCAGCAGGCCATAAGTTGCATATTAATAGCTTCTGTTGACTTCCAAATTGTGTCCAACTCTCTGAAATAAATTTGCATGCAATATATTTACAATAAACCTTGCCTTTGCATTCAGATTTTCCATTAATCTCATTTCAGAATATACATCTGGAATTTTTGATAAAGACTGAATGTTCCATTCTAGTTGTCTTATCATGTCAAATTTGTTGGTAACAACAACACCTTCATTCTTTAATCCTAAAATTTCAAAAATTAACTCAGGAGACAATATAAACTCCTGTTCATTTATTTGAGTTTTCAGAAAATTTCCATTCTTGACCAGATTGCTATAAAAAGCTGCAATAAGCTTTGTGTATTGCTTCCATTTTGTTCCTACTGGCAAGAATTTAATGAGGCCTTGAAACTCAAATAGATCTCTTATGTCCATCAAATTTCTGAACTTTATTGGACGAGAATGCAGAATCTGACATGTAATCAGATTATTGTATTTCTGTAATGCTTCTTCAGATCTAAAAAGAATTGCATTACCTTGAATTTGTAATATTGTACACAAAGAAGGTGATACCTAAAGCCATGATTCAAAGTTTAATTCATCTTTAGGAACCTCTTTTTCAAAATGAATGTCATGTTGTTCCTCTTCCAAAATAGAAAGTGCCTTAGAAGAGTTGAAATATTTTGGAAGAAATTCAGAAGAAAACAGTAATAATAGTAGAAGAGGAATTGATATGCTACAAGAGAAAAATAGTCAGAAAATCAAAATAAAAAGAGATTGTTTCTGAAGAAACAAATTTAGTTGAAAAATAAAAATCAGATGAGGATTTAATTCCAAAGGGCAATGTATATTTAGACATTATGCCTTACATTGCATCTAACAAGGTCATTAGTTCAGAACACACTGAAACTAATGATGACAATGAAACATTATTATCTTTTTCTCGAAAACTTGAAAAGAGATCAAAGCAACAATTTAGTTCAAGTTTTTCTATAGTATCAAGCCTTGATGATAAGGTAATTGAATAATCAAAGCAACAGGCCGACGACATTGAATAAGTTATTGCCGATGTGCTTGAAAATATTGAAGTAGTAACTAGTTCAGAGGTTGGATTGTCTAGAGTAGCAACTATTGAAAAAGACAAGACTCTAGAAGAGCTTAACATTGATTAACCAATTTCAGAATCTATAGAAACAGAGTCTAAGAATTCACAGCATGTCGAAATGGAAATATCTGTTGAGGAAAATGAAGAATTATAGACAAATACACCGGCTATTGAATTTGTGGACTCTGAACATTTTGTAGAAACTGAATTAATGGATGTTGTGGATATTGACAATGTTCCTTACACTATTGAAGCTAAAGAATCAAGCTTACCTGAGTAGCTTCAAAAAAATATTTTGATAGAGGAACACAATGACATTCATTTTGAAGAAGAGATTCCTGAAGAAGAATTAAATTCTGAATTAAGGCTTCAAGTATCACCTTTTGAGTATAGAACACTGAACATTTTAGGACCTAATGGCTTACCAAAGGGGGAGGGGGGGGTGAATGGTAATATTTGGTTTCTTAAATGCAATTTCAGGAGTTTAGCAATGAATGACTAATTTACAGTTTAATTCAACAAGTACACAATAAAAGAAGATAATGCACATAGGGATTTTAGGTGGTTCACCACTAACAACTAGTCCACCCCTAAGGGATACTTGGGCTTCACTAATCTTTCAAGACTTACAAACACTTGCTTTAAGGTCAAAGCAAGAACCAACCAATCGAACTGAGCTTTCTAGTTGTAGCTCCAACCAACCTATCTCTGAAGTTTTTAGTTGGTGTACTTCAGTAAACCACTGGCTTGAAGAAATCAAAGTTTATTGCGTAGAGAGCTTCTAGACTTGAGTTTGCCTTTGTTGAAGATTTGATCTTGAAAATGTTCTGCTATATATGTGAAGCTTGGTGTATGGATTTTCATATTCAAAAGCTATGTAACTCTCTTGTCTGCTATTTATATTTATAACATTAAGCATAATGATCATATTCACTTCTAATGGATGTATTCTATTGTACTTATTGAAATTTCAGGTCCAAATATGGTAAGTTACCGTTTAAGAAGGTGTTTCAAGATAACCTTCTGATTTCCTTTAACTTTCAGATAATTAGCTATGTAACACTCTAAAGAAAGCTTGTAACTCACCAATAAACTACTTAAATTCTTCTATCACGTGGGACTTTAAGTTGTACACGTGAGGTGTCATAAGTTCGGATACTTGTAGTTGTAACACACCGAAACGTTTTTGACTATCGGATAGTTAACTACAGTAACTCTCTGATTTCCTTCAAAGCTTCTAACTATAGTTATTCTATTTCGACACGTGTAAAATAGAATGACTTAAGTTTCAGATAGTTCATTCTGTAACCTTTCGAAACTACCTATTTTTCGGATAGTTAGCTTTCTAACTTTCCAAAAATCCTTTTAAGCTTCCGTTTGAATTTCTGCACATGCATATTCTTCTAACTTAATAGTTAAGATAGTTCTTCTAGATAACTTTTTGATTTACCTGTATTTTTGGGTAGTTAGCTGTCCTAACTCTTCGAAGAATTCATACCTTTTATCTAACATTCTAAAGACCTTCTTATTTTTGAATAGTTAACTCTATAAGTTTTCGAAGAGCTTGCTTGCTACCTTTAAGTGGTCTTTCGGATATTTAGGCATTTAACCTTTTGAAAAACTACTACTTCTAGATACTTAGACTGATAACTATCCGATCTTTCTGATTTCATCTATCAGCTTCGAATGATCTATTTGAGACTGACTTTAACTGCTAATCTGTGGATCTGTGAAATACAAAGGAATATTTCTCACATTGATTTTTGCATTATCAAAATCTAGAGGTCCTTTTAATAAAATGTTCAGCTTACCTGAGCAGCTTCAAGAAAATATTTTGATAGAGGAACACAATGACATTCATTTTGAAGAAGAGATTCCTAAAGAAGAATTAAATTCTAAATCAAGGCTTCAGGTATCACTTTTTGAGTATAGAACACTGAACATTCAAGGCAATTCAATTTATTTTAGATCTGAGGAAGCATTGCAAAAATACAATAGTTTGATTTCATGTCAAATTCTTTATGCTCGATTAATAAAATTTAGAAGTTTACTAGAAATAAAGGATTTATTTTAGTTTCAAGGCTTAATGCAATTCTTACTAGTTGGAACAAAATGGAAGCAATATAAAGAGTTTATTGCAGTTTTTTACAGCAATCTGGTATAGAATGAAAATCTATTGACAACTCAAATAATTGAACAGGAGTTTACTTTATCTCCTGAATTAATTTTGGAAGTTTTGGGATTAAGGAATGAAGGTGTTATTGTTACAAACAAATTTGACATTGTTAGACAACTAGAATGGGACATTTAGTCTTTATCACAGATTCCAGATGTATATATAGAAATGAGATTAATGGAAAATCTAAATGTAGAAGCTAGGTTTATTGCAAATATTCAGCATGCAAATTTATTTCAGAGAATCGAACATAATCTAGAAGTAAGAAAAAGTTGTTTATATGCAACTTATGACATACTAAACAGAATACAAATAAATTGGTTTGATGTTTTCATATATCAACTACAACATATGAGCTCAAAGCTATTTTTTAGTGATGCTGTATGTCAAATTATCGCAAGCCAACTGGATTTATCTGACTAGCCCTTTGAAACTAAAGGCATGAGAGCGTTCAGTATAAAAGATTTGCAAAAGCACTAGCAAATGCAACAACAGCAACAACAACTTGACTTTCCACAATAACAACAACAGCGAAACTATTCAAATCAAGTACAACAACAACCCAAGCTATGTCTTGACTTAAATGCAGTATTGAATGAAATCAGAAATGATATTAGGCATTTAGGACATAAAATTTGTAATGCTATAAGTGATATTATTAGGAGGAATAGATAAATGTACTATCATTTGTTTGTTTACTTGATTTCTAAATACAAAATGTAATGTTTGTATTTATTGATTGAATATTTGAACAATACATTTTACTATAAATGTATTTTAAGTCTTACTAATGTTTATAGAAAGTTTAGCTATACATACTTGTCACTCGTTTTTTTATGTAATCATCTTTTTGATTAATGACAAAAAGGGGGAGATGATTATGAGTTTAAATGTATATGTTAAAAGGGGAGATGATTATGTGGTTGTTGAAATTTTTTTGAAAGTTTTACTTTTGAGAGATGATTTTTACACAAACAACAATATAAGCTTAAGTGAACTTAAGTCAACAAACGTGTTTGTTGAATTAAACTTAACCCAATAGAGGTGCTTTGTTGAGTTAAACATATTTTATAATTAATTTAATATGGTTTTTGTCATCATCAAAAAAGGGGAGATTGTTGAGTATTTTGTTTTGATGATGTGTGCTAAATGAATGTAATCATATTTACGCAATTACTATTGTTTGTGAAAGTAAATTAAGAACATCAATTAATACAGAAAAAATTTATTGATATAAATACTTGTCTGTAATGGATTTGAAATTATGCTAAATTAAATAACTAATCATTAAGTTATACGAACTTTTCATTTAACTAAATGTTAAGTTAACATGTGTTTTTATTGTAAAGCATGATATGTTTTAAAGTTACATTTTTCTGTATCATGTATAGTGCACGTTAAGAAAACTTGTTGAGTTAGTGCATTATTTGTATAAAGGTCACATGAGAACTCGTTGAGTTATAGGCTTAAAGGTTAAAATAGGTCACGTGAGAACTCGTTAGGTTAGTGAAAAAAAAGTTAAAATGAAGAGATGAACTCATTAAGTTAGTATTATGCACGTAGTGAAATTAAAGTTTACGAATGTTATATTGTATCACGTGAGTTGCACATGTTTAACTCGTTAAGTTAACATAACTGAACGTGTTGAGATGCTATATTAAACACTAAAGCAACACGTTAGGTTAGCGTTATAAACTTAAAGTTATTATTATTGCACGTGGTAAATACCTTATTGTCAAAACATTTATTTATTACTAGATTGGTGAGTTATTAGGAGTTTTTCGGAGACTTACAACCATAACTATCTGAAACTCAAACTCATTTCAAATAGTTACCATCTAACCTTTCGAAAGATAACTTAAGTCACGTTTCCAGGTCGCAGCATGTGTCTCACTAGTTTTATGATAAAAAGGTATTTTGGATACTTTGAAAACTTAACTATTCGATACTTAAACACTTTTCGATGAGTTAGCATTTAACCTTCTAAAAGACATTTTTACTAGTTTGTTGAGTTAAATGTAACACCACGAAGTTAGTTCATTGAGTTAGCATAACACCATGAATTTAGTTCGTTGAGTTAACTATAGTACATATCATGTGATTTGGCACATGACAAACTCGTTAAGTTAGATACGTTAAGTTATAAATCTACTTGTTTTACTCGTTTAGTTAACATTAACACAATGACTTGTTGTTACACTTGATGGAAATTTTTGGACGAGAAAGTTTATTTTGCAAGAAATTTTTCTAAGATCCAAGATTGATGATTAAAGAAAATTCGAAAGGAAAACATGGGTCAGAATGTGTGTATTTCAATGAAGGAAAAAAAGAAGACGTAAAGAGTGGAAAACTGATTATGATTAAACGTGGAGGATATGCATGAAATGAATATAGAGTATAAAAGGCATAGAATTCTCATTGATCAATCATCCCTACACACCAAACGAAATATATTTTTAGGAACCAAAACACCTCTCTAGGGAAAAGCTCTCAAATAGAAGAAAATTCAGTGAAGAAGAGAAAATTAAATATATGTCACTAAAGATTTGAAGAATTAAAAGAAAGTAAATTCAGTAAAGCAGAGAAAGTCAGATATTTGTCATTGAAGAATTGTAGAAGAAGAAAAATCTCAAACAGGGAGAAATGTTTTAAATTCCGCAAATTAGTTTTCTCTATTTGTAGTTATGAAATTGATTAGATGAAACATAGTGTTGTTATATAATTGCATCTACAATTTCTAAGGAGAATTGAATTGTATATTGTAATTGAAACCTTGAATAAAATGATTTGATTAAAATAGTGTCTCGACTTGTTTTTAATTTTGAAGTTTCAATTATTCTTGAAAATGTTGAAAAACACAATTCACCCTCCTCTTGTGTAGCCATTCAATCCTATAGAGTAAAAACTGTAAGTTGTATATTTGAAATCGTTAAGTTAGAATTATACATGTGTTGAAATTAAATGCTTTATTATGTCTCGTGAGCTATACAAGTTTAACTCATTAAGTTAGTATAACTATACACGTTGAGTTACTTAAATATACACTAAGGTAACACGTTGTATTAGTGTTATAAGCTTATAAGTTATTTCTTTATTGCATGTGTTTTATAGTTAAGTCAATGAAGTAAGTCCATTAAGTTACACTAACTCCATGGACTAGTTATTTTCTAACATAACACTATAGCAGTTGCAGAAATAGAAAATACGAAGGAAAACCATGATTGCACGTATCATGTAGGAATTAACTTGTGAAATGAAGAAGAAATCACCATCATAGATACGAATGAAAGAAATCTAACCGATCATTTAAGTAAAAGCAATTACTACTGAAAGAAATATAAAAGAAAAGATGAAAAGTGTGTGAAGTGTGTGTAAAGGTGGAGGACCGCGCTAACTACAAGAAGCGTTGGAAGTTCCCTACAGCTCCACAACACCACCAAAATCACCAACCATCAGAGGTCTGTGAAGATACTTTCCTAATGTCGGATCAATTCTGAGCTAAACATGGTAACTGACAACCATTGTGAGAAGTAATCACATCGTAGGAAAGGAAGCCATTTTCACCAAGCACCGACTCATATCTCAAGAGATTGTAAAGCTTCTAGCCTTGGTTTCAGGTTGATGCTAGTATACTGAAGAGGAGATCAACTTACAAGTCTTGGTTAGTGATTCTATAGGGAGAGGCAAGATTGTAAGTGATTAAGTTTTTAGTGGCGTGATCATGTCGCATGTAGTGACAAAAGTTCTTACTATTGATAGAGCTTTTTACATTTCACCTTTTGCTCATCTTTAGGAATATATCAAAACAAAAATACCAAAAATAACTAATTATTTGTGTTTACATTTAGTATTAATGTGTTGTATTGTTTGTTTTGTATCGTGATTAATGTTATCATTGTTAGTATTGTGAATGTTTTATGTTTGTTTGATTTAGAAAATAGTTTTATTATTTACCAAAATTGATTTGTCTATAATACTTAAAATTCTTAATGGTTACTATTTAAAATATCTGAATGTTAGTGTTTTAAAATATTTGAATGTTTGTATTGATTAATGGTAAATCTCAGATTAACTAACATTAAAAAGCTTAATTGATGTTATTTACATTCTATGGAACTACCCAATGGATGGTCGAAGCAGTATTTAACTAGAAAGGTAGGCTCGTGGAGTTAACTTAAGTCTACGAGTTTAGTCCGTTGAGTTAACTATAATTCCACGAACTAAGTTCATCGAGTTAATAGTAACTCGATAAAGTACTTAATTGAACACATACAAACTCTAGCATAAAAATTAAAATAGTACATAATTCTTACTCAATCTTTGTGGGATCGACCTGTACTTGCACACAAATATAATATACATTGTGTGCTTGTAGTTAAAAATACAAATTGGATTTAATATCAAATTTGTGTGAAAAGTTGTTTGTTGCTTTAAAAGAATTTATAAATAGACAGATGGCTACAAAGCTTCCTAGTGCATTGACTCTAGGGCATCACACCATATATGCCTATAATGTTGAAATAGGATAGCAACATCTTTCCAATTTAAGAATTCAAGATGGCTACAAAGCCTCCTAGTGCATTGACTCTAGGGCATCACACCAAATGGCTCCTCCATTAAAGGTTAGGTTTAGATTACCCCCATGTGGGTCAACCCATTTGACTTTTAACAAATATATTTATTTTTTAAGTATTTAAATTATTTTAATTCTACTTTTGACAATATATATATAATTATAATAAGTTAAAAATAATCTATAAATAAAAATCTAATATATAAAAAAACATATAACAATTGTAAATAATGAATAAAAATAAAAATCATTGTAATAAATGAATAAATAAAAAGATAATATTAAGAACAATACAACATATAAAAAATAAACTAACTAAAAAAAATAAAAAATGTAAAAAAATATATTTATAATATATTAATAATACTTAGATTCAATTTAATTCAATATATTTACTAAAAAATACATAGAATATTTAAAAAATAAAAAATTATCTTACTAACCCATAGACCTAAGGTAAGTTCACAAATTATTTTTATTTTTACTTTTATTATCCTTTGCTTGAACGAAGTATAACTTTTTATTATTATTTTTTTCCTTTAATTGGACTAAAGGTTAACTTCAATTTGATCGAAGTTCACACAACTTTTTTTTATTTTTATTTTTAATTCTTTAGTCAGATCTAAGATAACTTCAATTCCATCAAAGTTTACATCACTTTTTTATTAATTTTATTTTTATCCTTTGGTTAGATCGAAGATTAACTTTGGTTTGGCCAAAGTTTGCATCACTTATTATTATTATTATTTTTATTTTTTAGTTAGACCAAAGGTTAACTTCAATTCAATTGATTTTTGCATAAATTTTTTTATTATTTTTTATCCTTCTATAGGACCAAATGTTAAATATGATTTGACTGATGTTTACATAACTTTTCCTTATTTTTATTTTCTATTCTTTGATCATACTAAATATTAACTTCAATTCGATCAAAGCTTGTTATATATTATATATATTTATACATTATACACTTATACAATTAAATGTATATATATATATCTATAATCAACCTTTATCCAATATTTATAAATGTTGAGTGTATTTCTCTAATTCTCTCTCATATATATATGAAAGGACCTTTAAATTTTAATAATGCAAAAATCAATGTGAGGAATCATTTCTTGTATTTCACAGGTCAATAGAAAAATAGTTACAGACAATCACAAGTAGCTCATTCAAAGTTGACAAAAAACATTAGAAGGTTTAGATGATTCACAACTTAAATACTTTGGAAGAAGTGGATTTTCAGAAGGTTAACAAGCTAAGTATCTGAAAAATCACTTAAAAGCAACAAGGAAGCATTTTCAGAAGGTTACATGGCTAACTGTCTAAAAATAAGAAGACTTCCAGAAGGATAGATAAAGGCTTAAGTTTTCAAAAAGTTAGGGGAGCTAATTATCCGAAAATCTAAGAAAATCGGAAAGTTAAAAAAGATAACTATCCGAACAGTTAAGTCATTTAAATACGCATGTGGGAGAAGTCAGAAATGTTAAAGGATAACTATTCTAGCTTTTCAGTAAGTTACAATAGGTAACTATCTAAAAACAAGACAGAATCGGAATGTTAGAATAGCTAACTATCTGAACTTAAGTTGTATGTGCAAAATTTTAGAAACTCAGTCGAAAGTCAAAAAGTATTTTTAGAAAGTTAGGAAAGCTAACTATCCAAAAAATAAGAAGTTTCGAAGGGTTCCAGATTTAGTTATCTGAACTTAAGTCATTAAATGTGCTTAACTTAAAGCCTCATGTGATGCAAGCAAAAAGACCCATTCGAACATCTAGACAGTTACAAGAATCTTTCAAAGAGTTATGAAGCTAACTATCTAAAATTTCAGAAATATCGAAAAGTTACAGTGTTACTGTTCACATAATGGTAACTTACCAAAATTTGGCCTTCTAGAATAGTAAGTACAACAGGGGAAAGCTATTAGAAAGGAATATGATCATTATTCCTTTTGATATAAATATAAACAACAATCAAGAGAGAAAGTTAGAAGATATCATACACATCTATACATTGAGCTCCACACAAAAATTACAGGATACATCCAAGATCAAATTCTCAACAAAGTACAAATTGAAATCAAGAGCTTACTATGCAAACAATCTCTGATCTCCTCAAGTGGGTGGTTTAAAGAAGTTTCTCATCTGAAAACTTCAGAGATAGGTTGGTTAGAGCTACAACCATAAAGCTTTGATTGATTGGTTGGTTCTTGCTTTGACCTTAAAGCAAGTGATTGTAAGTTCTGAAAAGTTAATGAAGCCTAAATATCCCTTGGGGATAGATTAGCCGTTAGTGGTAAACCACCTAAAACTTCTTGTGTGTTTTTTACCTTCTCTTATTCTATTGTGCATTTGATAGACCTTTCACATTTACTTCTGCTTAACTAAAACTCAATATTAAATTGTAGAATATAGCAACAAGATTAAGAAATTCAAGAAATCTTACCATTCACTCCCCCTCTAGTAAACCATCTGGTCCTAACAATATATATATATATATTATGGTATTATGTTTTTAGGCCTCAACGCATATTTTTTTTAGATATTTGCATTTTTGGTTTTCATTTTCAATAAATCATATAATTTTTACACCTTTAAATCTAAAATATTTTTATTTTATTTTGGGTACTTATATTTTGTATTGAAAGTTCTTTAGTTTTCAAGTTCTTAGATTTTTTTTTTTTTAAGTATCTAAAATATTTTAATTCTCTATTTTAACTTTTGATAATATATATATAACAATAATAAGCTAAAAATAATCAATAAATAAATTATAAAAATATAATATATAAAAAAATGTAACAATCGTAAATAATGAATAAAATAATTATAATAAATGAATAAATAAAAAGATAATATAACAACAATACAACATATAAAAAATAAACTAAATAAAAAATAAAATAAAAAATATTTATAAAATATTATAATATATATTAATAATACTTAGATTCAATTTAATTCAATATATTTACTAAAAAATTTTAAAAGAAAAATTATCTTACTAACTTGTGGGCCAACCCATAAGTTGGCTCATAGGTTGGCTAAGGCCTAACTTGTATGGGTTAGCCCTACAAGCCTAGTTAAGCTAACCTAAAAAAAATTTTAAAATTTTTAGACCAACTTGGCCAGGCCCATAGCTTATAAGGACTTTCATTTTTAGGCTAGGTCAACCTACTCAGCCATTGACATGTCTAATATAAGGAGAAGTTGAGATGGTGTAAGAAGTAGTGGTGGAGTGTTGGATGGAAAAGATGAAGGATGATAATGACCATAATTAGCATTAAGAGAACGACCATGCCCCCTACCTTTGCCATGATAGGAATGACCACCATAGTTGTTATTAGTATTGTTATTCTAACTTAGTGGTCAAGTAGTAGTATTTAAGGCCACTAGAATTGAGGTGCTGCACAAGAAAGGATTCACAAAGTAATAGTTCATTGTATTCATCAAAAGTGATAAAATCTTTAAAGGAGAAGTTGGAAATAAAATGACGATACTCAAGTCCTACACCATCAAAATGTAGTCTAGAAGATCTTAAGTTAGAAACTAGGGCACTAGCTATAATCATGCCATTTGCCAAAGATTTGGCATAAAGTAAGCAATCCTCCATTTGTTGATCAAGTTGTTCCTTAAGATGACAAAGTTTATTTCGAAAAACTTGAAGATGTGATTTCGCAACTAGAGCATAACGAGTTTAAAGCTACTTCCAAGCACCTAGTGGTGCATTATTGAATGGTGGACTAAATAGAGAGATCCATTGTAGATCTAACCCAACTAAGCACAAGTGTGTTTGCTTGTTGCCACAAATGGTAATCACTAGAGGTTTTAGGGGATGGATGTATGGTGGTATCAATGATGTGTGAGAGGTTATGAAGAGAGAGAACATCTTGAAACTAAGTAGACCACAAGAGATAAGTGGTGCGAGAGAAAGGTTGGGTAAAGGAATGGGCAAGATTGAATGATAATAGAAGAGAGGAAGGGAGAATAATCGAGGTACTAAAAATTCCATTACTAGTAGTAGAAGATATTGATTTCGTAGATCTTTTAGGTGAACGATACCATGTTAATAAAGAATTGACAAAAGAGAGAAGAAAGGAGGAGAAGGTAGAGAGGAGCAATTCATAGAATAGAATTTACATTATCTTCCTTAATTTTCCAAAAATGATATAGGTGTCTGTTTAGAATGAAAAAGTGTATAATATTAATGGTTAAATAATGGTTAATTACATAGTATTTAGCTTATCATATGAGAATTAAGCTATTATGTTACAATTGCACGATTATATGCCTTAATCATAGAATGTGCATAATTTCAAGGAATTAACGTTAATTAAATATCATTTCTGAAAGATTGAAAACTTAGTAAGTGTGGTTTTATAGAAAAATATGGATGCTCATAAAGCTACTCATGTAAGTTTACAGACCTTCATAAAATTACTAAGGTTACGAAAGCTCGTAAAGTTTTTAAGTTAAGTTTACGAATTCTTATAAACTTATGAAGTTAAGTTTACAGACCCTCGTAAAGTTAGCATTATGAATGTGTGAATTTAAATGTTATATTATGTCACGTGAGTTGTACATGTTTTATATTATTATTTTATATCAAGTTCGTTGAGTTAAGTTTTACTCAACGAAGTAAGTCCATTGAGTTACACTAACTCCATGGATTAGCTATTTTCTAATATTTACTATGAAGTAGTTACAAAAATAGGAAATTTGAAGGAAAACCATGATTGCACGTATCATGTAGGATTTAACTCATGGAATGAAGAAGAAATCACCATCATTTATATGAATAAAGGAAATCCAACCAATCATTTAGGTGAAAATAGTTACTACTAAAAGAAATATAAAAAAAGGGGAAGAATGAAGAAAAAAGGTAGAGACTTGTGCTAACTATAGGAAGCGTCAGTAGTTCTCTGAAGCTCCACAACACTACCACAATCACCAACCATCGGAGGTCTATGATGATACTTTCTGGATGTTGGGTCAATTTCAAGCCAAACACAGTGACTAACAACCATTATGAGGAGTGATCGCATTGCAGGAAGAGAAGTTATTTTCACTAAGCACTCACTCATATCTCAAAAGATCATAAAACTTCTAGCCTTGGTTTCAGGTTGATGCTAATATATTAAAGAGAAGATCAACTTACAAGTCTTGGTTCGCAATTTTATAGGGAGAGGAGGCATGACTATAAGTGATTAAGTTTTTAGGGGTGTAATTGTATTATATGTAGTGACGGAAGTTTTTACTATCAATAGAGATTTTTACATTTCACCTTCCATTCATCTTCAGAAATGTATCAAAACAAAAAACAAAAACTAATTATCTATGTTTATAGTTAGCATTAATGTGTTGTGCTGTTTGTTTCGTATTATGATTCATACTATTATTGTTAGTATTGTGAATGTTTCGTGTTTATTTGATTCAGAAAATAGAAAATAATTTTATTGATTACTGAAATTGATAAGTACAAAATACCTAAAAATTTTAATGGTTATTGTTTGAAATATCTGAATGTTAGTGTTAATTAATGATAAATACTAGATAAACTAACATTAAAAACTTAATTGATGTTGTTTACAATCTGTGAAACCACCCAATGGATGGCCGAATTCTTTTGTAAAATAGCAAATTTAATTGGAAGTCATTAGTTAGGTTCATAAAGTTAAGTCCATGAGATTAGTCTGTTATGTTAACTATCACTCAATGAACTAAGTCTGTTAAGTTAGCAATAAATCAATAGAGTATGTAATTTAACACATATAAAACTCTAGTTGTAAAAAGTAAAATAATATAAATTTTTAATTCAATCTCTGTGAGATCAACTTGTACTTATACACTTATACAATAGATACTATGCACTTGCAGTTAAAACAAGTTAAAATTCATATCTGATTTATAAATATACATTTCAAAGTAATTGAATAGCAAGATTTCTAACCAAATAGTACCATATATATATATGCACTGACCTAAAATCAATCAAACAAAAGGATTGGCAACTTTGTTATAGGATGTTAAGCATTTTTTGTAAAAGTATTCTTATTCTCCAATACTTAATTTCTTATTCTCCAATACTTAATAACAAGATCGGCCAACTCAAAGTAGTTGAATTGGTTAAAAGACTAGGTGATTTCATATTCCTTGACATATTATGAACTTCATCTATCTTATCATTTTGAGAAGATTTTAGAAAAACCATTAATAACCTTGAATGCACTATTTTAGGGCTCGCACAATCAAAGCCACAGAAAGAAATCGAACTCTGAACTTCCTCTCTCTCTTCCTCATCCTAAAAATGGCAATTCCCCACCTATTCAATTCCCTAAAATAACCACACCACCCATTACATAACAATCGCAAGCTACAAATGATTACATCACACCCACCCAACAACAACAATCTACTGCTGGAAAACACAAGCAATCAAAATTTCATCACATCATCGATCCATGTTGACATTGGCAAAGGCCAATGTCGTCCTCGTCTGCTTCCTTGTCATCCTACTTCTCGTGGGAACCAACGTTTCTATCGCTCGCAGATCTGGGGTGAAGGCGGCCGGTTACGCTCCCAAAGCTGGGATGAAGGCGGCCGGTTACGCTCCCAAAGCTGGGATGAAGGCAGGTGGCAACGGTGTGCCCAAGGCTTCACAGTCAAAATTCAAGAGCGTTGCCAAGAAGTTTGGAGAGCTAGTTGCCCAGCATATGATCGATGAGTGCGATAACAATAGCACCTTATGTGTGGGTGACTAAGTGTCGCGACATAGGTATTTGTCGCAGTTGCTTGATGGAAAAGTGCTTCGTTTATGTCTTGAGATCGAGGCCAAATCAAGGAGATGTATGCCTGGGATGCTTTGTAATAATTTAAGAATTGGAATGTGAGGTAAAGAATGATGAGCTTTGAACTTGGATTCTGTGGTATCCATGATATCTCACCCAAAGAAGCAACGTTTATTGGTGGTTACAAATATTTTTTAGATTCAAATATCATCATCTACGAATTTTATTAAATGATTAAGATTATAGGTTTTTAGTGCTATAGTCCCAAATATAAAATATCTAAATAGGTGTTGGATATAAATAGTTTAGGAAATCTGTCCGATTTCCGAAAAGTGAATGCCCCGCACTTCAACTTTTATTTTAAGATTCATATATTCAAAAATCGATATTCACACAAGTATTCATGCACTCAATCATAAAACGTCAAAACCTACATAAGAGCTGACTAAAATTCATGAAAATTTAATAAAATGAATTTTAAACATCAATATTTAATAAAGGCAAGTCCCACTATGAAGGTTCATCCTCTTATGGCTTGTCCCAAGCCTGAATAAAAGAGGAGAGTTAGCATTAGGTTGATATCTAGTTGTAAATATTTGTCAAACTCTATATGAACATGAATCATATAGATAATCTATTGAAGTACAACACTCGTAGTGACATACCATGGTGGACCTCAAGTGGATTGAAAAGGAAAACAAGAGGAAAGCGTCACACAGGGTATAAGGTTCTTAAGCAAGGGGCACTGCATTGGCGCCTAAATGTAAATGAAAATAATTAAAAGTTCTTATATATTGATGGACGAGTGTGGGTGAAAGAGTTAGTTGAAAACACCAAAATTAGGTTAGCAACTTACATCTCATGATCTTTCACGAGCTCTCTGTCTCATGATTTTTCATAAGTTATCTTGTAATGGATTTCAATTTTAACGCAAAATTAAATGGTTTTCCATGGTTCTTGAAAAGAAAGTTGACACATAAACCGATTTTATCATAAAAAGCAGGAATCTATGGCAATACTTGGAACCATATTTTGTAGAAAAAAGATTGCTTTAAATAAATAGTTCTAAATGCAGCATCAATTAGTTTAACTAGTTGATTGTGTGGTCAACTTTCTTATGTTAGTTTTCATGATACAAAGCTGGATAATAAATATATTATAGCATATATCAAGGTTTTTTCTAACACAAAATCTTCAATCCTTTGTGGGGCATGTGCCCAAACACTAAGCAAATTACAAAGAGAGGGGGTGAGGCACGTCCTGTGTGTAGGGATAGGCCACCTATCAAGAACAAGTTGTCCTTTCACCTCTATGGATAGCTTATTGTTCGGTTGTTTGTAAAGTTAAATTAGAAAACCTATATTATTCAATCAAACCTTGTCTATTATATATATTAATAATTTTTTTTAAGATAACAAACACCTTTTCATACAAATTAGATATTAAATCTAATTTGTATTTTTAACTGTAAGTGCACAATGTATATTGTATTTGTGTGTAAGTACAAGTCGATCTCATAAAGATTAATTAAGAATTTTGTATTATTTTAATTTTTATGTCAAAGTTTATGTGTTCAATTAAGCACTTCGTTAAGTTATTGTTAACTCAACGGACTTAGTTCGTAGAGTTACAGATAACTCAACAGACTAATCTCATGGACTCAAGTTAACTCCACAAGCCTACCTTTTTAGTTAAAGGCTGCTATTCATAGAGGAATCTAGTCATCCATTAGGTGGTTCCATAGAATGCAAATAACATCAATTAAACTTTTTAATGTTAGTTAATCTGAGATTTGTCATTAATCAACATTAACATTCAAATATTTCAAATAGTAACCATTAAGATTTTTAAGCATTCTGTACGAATCAATTTTAGTAAACAATAAAACTATTTTCTATTTTTTGAATCAAACAAACATAAAACATTCACAATATTGACAATGATAACATTAATCACGATACAAAACAAACAATACAACACAATAATACTAAATGTAAACACAGATAATTAGTTATTTTTGTTTTAATATGTTCCTGAAGATAAGTGAAATGTGAAATGTAAAAATCTCTATCAATAGTAAAAACTTCCATCACTACATGTGACGCGATTACACCATTGAAAACTTAATCACTTACAATCTTGCCTCCTCTCCTTATAGAATCGTGAATTAAGACTTATAAGTTGATATCCTCTTCAATATATTGGCATCAACCTGAAACCAAGGCTAGAAGCTTTACGATCTCTTGAGATATGAGTTGGTACTTGGTGAAAATGACTTCCCTTCTTGTGACGCGATCACTCCTTACAGTGGTTGTTAGTCACCATGTTTGACTCGAAATCGACTCGACATCTGGAAAGTATCATCATAGACCTTCAATGGTTGGTTGGTGATTTTTGGTGGTGTTGTGGAGTTTCAAGGAACTTCTGACGCTTCTTGTAGTTAGCACGGTCCTCCACCTTTACACACACTTCACTTCGTCTTTGTCCTTTTCTTTTATATTCTTTCAGTAGTAGCTGCTTCTACCTAAATGATCGATTGGATTTCCCTCATTCGTATTAACGATAGTGATTTCTTCTTCATTCCATGAGTTAATTCCTGCATGATACGTGCAATCATGGTTTTCCTTCGAATTTCCTATTTCTACAACTGCTATAGTGGCATGTTAGAAAATAAGTGGTCCATGGAGTTAGTGTAACTCCATGGACTTACTTCATTGACTTAACTATAAAACACATGCAATAAAGAAATAACTTATAAGCTTATATTACTAACACAACGCGTTACCTTAATGTATATTCAAGTAACTCAATGCGTATAGTTATGCTAACTTAACGAGTTAAACATGTGTAGCTCACGTGACAAAATAAAGCATTTAATTTCAACACATGCATAATTCTAACTTAACGAGTTCAGATATACAACTTACAATTTTTACTCGCTAACTCAACGAGTTCTTACATGATCTTTTTACACCTTTAAACCTGTAACTCTACGAGTTGGCACATGATCTTTCAACAAAAAGAACACTAACTCAACAAGTTGTTACTGTGCACCTATACATGATATAAATATATGCAAATAAAATAGATCATGCTTAATACTATAAAACCACACTTAAATAAGGTTTTTAGATCACGACATGTGTCCTTAGTAAGTTTTATGAAAAAAATATATTTCAGATACTTGTAAACCTAACTATCCAATGCTTAGAGGTATTTTGGATAGTTATCATCTAACTTACTGAAAATTCACTTAAGTCATAAATTAAGTTTACAATATGTGTATTCCAGGAAATAATAAAGTATTCTTTTAAGTGTTTAAAACATAACTATCTGGTACAAGAAATGTAACTCTCCAAAATAATAGACATTTCGAATACTTAAGAATTACAAAGCTTGTAACTCACCGATAGTTCAAAAATATACTTAATTAACACTAATTCCTTGAAATTATGTAGATTCTTTCATTAAAGCATATAATAGTGCAATTATAACATAATGACTTAATTCTCATATGATAAGCTAAATATTATGCAATTAACAATTATTTAACTGTTATTATTATGCATTTTTTCATTCTAAACACTTCCCCCATACTTAACTTTTACTAGTCCCTTAGCAAACTACTAAGATCTAACTAGTTGGTCTTTCTAAAGTGCTAAAACTAATTCTTCATTTTGTATCTTCAAAATACTAAGATTAGATTAATATAAAGATATTCTATATAATTTAGTAATCTAATTTAACATTGTTTTCTCCTCTCCAACCTGCAAATATATTTAAAATACATGTAAATTACATACAAAATATACTAGCATCACATAGGTGGTAGTTATATTATCAATTTTTTTCTTTTCAAACATCTATTATCCTAAATTTTCCAATATGATTTCCAAAATAAATTTCAACTACATACGAATCAAAACACAATTCAACTCAATATGATTAAAACAAGAAGAATAATGAATTGTATCTCAAATAAACAACTTCAAAAGTCTAATTCTAGATTCAAACTTTAGTAATTATAGATAATAGAGAATATAATCAATTAAAAAGATATCTATATCTTCACAAAACACTTTATCTTTTCAGAACAGTATATGCATATTTTTACTTTAAAAGTTAATTTGAAAAGTTTGAATCATGCAAGAGCTTTCTAGTGTACCCATGTATCGAGCTTTCAATCAATAATCCCATATCTAATCAGGATCTTAGGTTGTATTTAGAATGAAAAAGTGCATAATATTAACAGTTAAATGATGGTTAATTGCATCATATTTAGCTTATCATATGAGAATTAAGTCATTATGTTATAATTGCACTGTTATATGTTTTAATCAAAGAATGTACATAATTTCAGGGAATTAATGTTAATTTAGTACATTTCTGAACTATCGATAAATTGCAGGTTGTGAAATTCTTAAGTATCCAAATTTTCTGTTATTTCAAAGAGTTATGTGTAATGTACTGGACAGTTATGTTTTAAAGAATATTTTATTATTTCCTGAAGTACATATGTCGAAACCATAATGCATAACTTAAGTGGATTTTCGGTAAGTTATCTGTTAACTATCTGAAATGCATCTAGGCATCAAATAGTTAGGTTTTTAAGTATCCAAAATATTTGTAATCGTTAAGTTAGAATTATGCACGTGTTGAATTTAAATGCTTTAGTATATCACGTGAGATGCACAAGTTTAACTCGTTAAGTTAGCATAACTGTACGCATTGAGTTACGTGAATACACACTAAGGTAACGTGTTATGTTAGTGACTTATTTCTTTATTGCATGTGCTTTATAGTTAAATCAACGAAGTAAGTCCGTTGAGTTATCTGTAACTCTACAGACCATTTATTTTCTAATATGCCACTATAGCGATTACAGAAACAGGACATTCGAAGGAAAACCACGATTGCATGTATCACGCAGGAATTCACTCATGGAAGGGAGAAGAAATCACCATCGTTGATATGAATGAAGGAAATCCAACCGATCATCTAAGCAGATGCAGTTACCACTAAAGAAATATAAAAGAAAATGAGAAAAAATGAAGAAGTGTGTGTGTGCGGAGGAGGACAAACCGAGCTATCTATAGGCAGTGTCGGAAGTTCCCTAAAGTTCCACACCAACCATCACCACTACCACCATAATCACCAACCATCGAAGGTCTGTGAGGATACTTTCCTGATGTCGGGTCGATTTCGAGCCAAACACGGTGCTTGACAACCATTGTGAGGAGTGATCGCATCGCGGGAAGGGAAGCCATTTTCACCAAGCACCGACTCATATCTCAGGAGATCGTAAAGCTTCTAGCCTAGGTTTCGGGTTAATGCTAGTATGTTGAAGAGGAGATCATCTTGCAATTCTGGACTCGTGATTCTATAGGGAGAGGAGGCAGAATTGTAAGTGATTAAGTTTTCAGTGGTGTAATCGCGTCGCATGTAGTGACAGAAGTATTTACTATCGATAGAGAATTTTTACATTTCACCTTTCGCCCATTTTCATGAACATCTCAAAACAAAAATACTAAAAACAACAACTTATCTGTGTTTGTATTTCGTATTTAAGTGTTGTATTGTTTGTTTTGTATTGTGATTAAAGTTATCATTGTTAGTATTGTGAATGTTTTATGTTTGTTTCATTCAGAAAATAGATAATAGTTTTACAGTTTACTGAAATTGATTCGTTCAAAATACTTAAAGATTTTAATGGTTACTGTTTGAAATATCTGAATGTTAGTATGGCTTAATGATAAATCTAATGTTCACTAACATTAAAGAGTTTAATTGATGTTATTTACAATCTGTGGAACCGCCCAATAGTTGGCCGAATTCCTCTGTAAATAGTAGTATAAAACTAGAAAGATAGGCTTGTGGAGTTAACTTAAGTCCATAAGATTAGTTCGTTGTGTTAACTGTAACCCAACGGAGTGATTACTAAACACATTAAGTATAATAAAAAATGGAACAGTACACAATTCTCAATCAATTCTCTATGGGATCGACTTGTACTTGCACACAAATACAATATACACTATGCACTTGCAATTAAAATACAAATTGGAATTAATATCTAATTTGTGTGAAAGGTTGTTTGTTTACTTCTAAAATGAAATTATTGATATAAGCACAAGGATAAATTAACCAAGTAAAAACAGAAGTTAACAAATGCAAGTTTTCTGGCGATGTTACCTATGAACTAAACAAGTTCTCTAGTGCCGCCTAAAGCTAACCCAAACAAGTTTTTCTAGCGTCGTTGTTGGGGAATTGAGAAGCTAAGCAATTGTAAGAGCTGTTTTGTTTTAATAGCAAGAGTGTTGTGTGTTTTCTTCTATAATTGAGAATATGGAATATGCTTATGCTCAAAGATTTCTGAAACCTATAGTTAGCATATGTGAATTCTATAATTCTGAAGGTCACGACATTTTTGATTGTTTGAAACTAAGACATTTGCAGATGGTTAGATCACATGAACAACAAATAAATTATCTTCAATATAATAGAGCCGAGTATGAGAATCATATGGTTTACCCAACTAATAGTCAGTATAGAATGTGTAATATGTTGAGAGACACGAAAGTTTGGGATAGGTATGACAGACTGGAGCGTAGTATAAAGCAAAACATGGACAAACTGGAACACTTTATGTGTCAGCAACAAGAAGTCAACCAATTAAACTATAAGGAAGCATATTCAGAACTTAAAATGGATATCATTTACGAAACTAAAAAAACCATAATGAAAATTGATCAAAAATTGAATGCAATGAGATTAGATGATTTGGAAAGAAAACTAAAAGCATTGGATGAATATACAATGAAAATACAAGTTATGCAACAAGACAATGAAAATTATAATGTTATAGATCTGCATAATTTACAAGATATACAGACAAAAGAAAATACTAATGTAAGAGAATTCAAAGAATGCACCTTAAAACTAAAAACAATTGAAGATCATAATCATGAAAATGATATACAAGAACATCATGAGAGTAATGAAAATTTGGAAGATGTATGTATAACACTAAGATCTAGAACTAATATACCACCAAGAATTCAAAATGAAAATAATATGAAGGTGGATAAGAGCAAAAATCAAAATGATAATGAGAATGTAATATCCAAAAATATAGAAATCAATGAAGAACAATCTGAATCTGCTAATGAGACTAAAAATGATCAAACAAATCAAATGAAAGAAAAAGAATATTTTAAATCACAATCATTAACACCCTATCCTGAAAGATTACAACAAACAATACCTGAAAAATAAGAAAAAATTAGAGAAATTTTTGAAAGAGTACAAGTTAACATTCCTTTGTTAGATCTATTGTAGAAAATGCCACCTTGTGCTAAATTTTTGAAGGATTGGTGTACTAAGAAACGAGAGTGAAAAGTTCTTAGGAATGTCTTTTTAGCTGAGCAAAGTAGTTCACTATTTCTGCCACAAATTCCTAAAAAGTTATCTGATCCTGGAATCCCTGTTATATCTTGCACCATAGGAATTATCATTCTAGAAAGAACCTTAATAGACTTAGATGCAGGTATAAATGTTATGCCAAGTGATATATTTGCATCCTTAGGATTAGAAGGCTTAACTCCTACTAGTACGGTTATTCAATTAGTTGATAGAAGTATAAGATACCCTAGAGGAAAAATAGAGGATGTCTTAATTAAAATCAAAAACTTTATATATCCTATTGATATTGTAATTTTAGATTCTCAACAAATTAAGCATAAAAATAATGATACATCTTTAATTTTGGGAAGACCATTTTTAGCAATATCAAGGGCTGTTATAAATTGTAAAAGTGGAGTAATGAAGTTATCATATGGCAATGAGGATACACAATTAAACATTTTCAAACTAGAAAAGTTTGAGGAGTTAGAAATGTCCTTACATATCATAGACTTTTTAGAGGATGAAGGAGATATGTTAGATGATGTGATTCAAGAAGAATTAAATAGGCAACTCAATTTTGAAACTTTAGAGGAAAGTGAAAGCATAAATATAGAAGGAGATCAAGAAGAAATTAATTTAGAAAATGAGGATGTTCAATTAGGAGCTCTAGCTTCAGATGGGCAACAACTAGAATTAAAACCTTTACCTCCTAAATTAACCTATATATTTCTGAAAGAAAAACGAACATGTCCAATCATTATTGCTTTAGATTTAAAATAGGATCAAATT
This sequence comes from Cymodocea nodosa, assembly GCA_036874045.1. Taxonomy (NCBI): domain Eukaryota; kingdom Viridiplantae; phylum Streptophyta; class Magnoliopsida; order Alismatales; family Cymodoceaceae; genus Cymodocea; species Cymodocea nodosa. The sequence continues at coordinate 2,064,878 of JAZBRI010000011.1, forward strand.
GCTAAATTAAAAGATGTAGTAAAAACTTATAAAGAAGCCATAGGATGGACTATGATTGATATAAAAGGGTTAAGTGCAACTTTATGCTATCACCAAATATATTTAGAAGAGAATGCTAAACCAGTTAGAATTCCTGAGAGGAGATTAAATCCAAACCTTAAAGAAGTAGTCAGGAAGGAAATAGTGAAATGGTTAGATAATGACATAACTTATCCGATTTTTGATAGCTCATGGGTTAGTCCAATCCATGTAGTTCCCAAGAAATCAGGATTAACAGTTATTAGGAATGAAAGTCAAGACTTGATACCTACTAGAATTCAATCAGGCTGGAGAGTGTGTATAGACTATAGAAAGCTGAATGCTGTGACTAGGAAAGATCATTTTCCCTTACCTTTTATAGATCAAATGCAAGAAAGATTAGCAAGGCAAGAATATTTTTGTTTCCTAGACGAGTATTCAATATATAACCAAGTTTCAGTAGCATTAGAGGATCAAGAGAAAATAACTTTCACCTGTCCTAATGGAACTTAAGCTTTTAAGAGAATGTCATTCGGATTATGCAATGCACCAGCCATGAAGTTCCAGGTACTTGGTTCAAGAAAATATTTTGAGTGGACAAAAGGTTAGAAGAACTTTATAGAGATTACTTCTTTTCTCAGGATATATTAGATGAAGTTAGACAAGAACTTCAACATACTGATGCAAGTATTACATACATGGGTATTCGAAGTAAATATGATAGAGAATACAGAATGAAATGAGCTGAGATTGCATTTTTGGAATAGTATGCAAAATATTTGGAAAAAGGTGTAGGTTCATCAAATAGAACTCCTCAAACTCCTATAAACGGTACAAGACTACATGCATTTGAGGAAGAGCATGAATCAGCTATCCCTACTCCTTTATATTCAAAACAAGTAGAATCAGATATTGCTGTAGACAAAACAAAAGTTGACAGTCTTCGAAAGGCCGTTGCAATAGAAAGTGCCTTAGAAGAATTAAAGCAGAAAACTTTTATGGAGCAATTTGAAAAGAAAACAGCAATACTTGAAAAGGAGAAACAAAAATGTTATAGAAGAAGGAAAGTCAGAAAAATTATGTCTAAGGAAACAAAGTCTATTGAAAAAGGAAAATTAGATGAAAATTTATTTTCAAAGAACAATGTATGTCTAGACATTGTACCTTATTGTGCATCTGATAAACTCTTTAGTTTTAAACACACTGAAACTGATGAAGATAATGAGACTTTATTTTCCTTTGCTAGAAAGCTTGAGAAGAAATCCAAGTCAAATATAAGCTCAAGTTTTTCTATTAGTACAAGTCCTGATGATGCAGAAATTGACAAATCAGAGCATCAAGCACTTGACATTGAACAAGTTATTGCAGATATAATTGACAATGTTGAGGTAGTAACTAGTTCAAAGGCTGAATTGTCTGGAGTAGCAGATATTGAAATTGTTAAGACTCCGGAAGAGCTAAAAGTTAACTGGCCTTCTATGGAATCTATAAAAGCAGAGTCTGAGAATTCACAGCATGAATCAATGAAATTATCTGTTGAACAAAATGAACAATTACAGACAGATACACCGGCTGTAGAATTTATGAAAAAATTGTACTCTGAACATTCTATAGAGACTGAACAGATGAATGTTGAGTATATTGACAATGTTCCTAACACTGTTGAAGCTAAAGAATCAAGCTTACCTGAGCAGCTTCAAGATAATATTTTGGAAGAGGAACAACATGACATTCATTTTGAAGAAGAGGTTCCTGAAGATGAATTAAACTCTGAATCACGGCTTCAGGTATCACCTTCTTTGTGTACAATATTAAAAATTCAAGGTAATGCAATTCATTTTAGATCTGAAGAAGCATTGCAGAAATACAATAATCTGATTACATGTCAGATTCTGCATGCTCGTCCAATAAAATTCAGAAATTTGATGGAAATAAGAGATCTGTTTGAGTTTCAATGCCTCATTAAATTCTTGCCAGTAGGAACGAAATGGAAGCAATACACAAAGCTTATTGCAGCTTTTTATAGCAATCTAGTCAAGAATGGAAATTTTCTGAAAACTCAAATAAATGAACAGGAGTTTATATTGTCTCCTGAGTTAATTTTTGAAGTTTTAGGATTAAAGAATGAAGGTGTTGTTGTTACTAATAGATTTGACATAATAAGACAATTGGAATGGAACATTCAGTCTTTATCAAAAATTCCAGATGTATATTCTAAAATGAGATTAATGGAAAATCTGAATGCAGAGGCAAGGTTTATTGCAAATATCTTACATGCAAATTTATTTCAGAGAGTTGGACATAATATGGAAGTCAGCAGAAGTTGTTTATATGCAACTTATAGCTTGCTGAATAGAATTCAAATCAATTGGTTTGATGTTTTCACTTCTCAACTACAGCATATGAGTTCAAAGTTATTTTATGGTGATGCTGTATGTAGAATCCTTGCAAGCCAATTGAATTTATCCGACTGGCCCTCTGAAACTAAAGGCATGAGAGCATTTAGTGTCAAAGATTTGCAAAAATTCCAAGCCATGCATAAACCTCAACGACAACAATAACAACAACCTGATACAGACCATATACAACAACAACAACAACAACAACAAAGTTATTCAGTTCAAGCAGAACAGCAAACCCAGCTACCTCCTGACTTAGATGCAGTGCTTAACGACATCAGAAATGATATTAGGCATCTAGGAGATAAAATATGTAATGCTATAAGTGATATTCTTAGGAGGGGTCGATAACTGTTTTTGTTTATTTCTAAATACAAAATGTAATGGTTGTATTACTTGTTTGATTCATTGAACAATACATTTTTCTGTAAATGTGTTCAATTATTATTCTTGTTTACAGAAATTGTTGTTGTAATTCTCTTATATATGTATATATATTCTTTGTAATTATCTTTTTGATTAATGACAAAAAGGGGGAGAAATATTATAAAAAGATGATTATGATCTTAATTGCAGAGAAATATTATAAAAGGATGATTATGATCTTAATTGCATATATATATATTATAAAAGGAGATGCTATTGAATGGTTATTGTAATCTGACAGATGATAATTAGAAAACTGATACTTATATAATTATTGACATTTGAGAGTTTTAGTTCTGAAAGGTAAAATTTACACAAACAATAGAAATAAGCTTAAGTGAACTTAAGTCAACAAACAAGTTTGTTGAATTAAAAGTTAACCCAACGAAGGTGCTTTGTTGAGTTAAACATATTTCATAATTGATTTAATATGGTTTTGTCATCATCAAAAAGGGGGAGATTGTTGAGTATTTTTGTTTTGATGATGTGTGCTGAATGAAAATAATCATATTTGCTCAATTACTATTGCTTGTGAAAAGAAATTAAAATCATCAATTAATACAGAAAAAGCTTACTGATATAAATACTTGTATGTATTGGATCTGAAGTTAATAACTAGTTGTTTCGTTGCATTAATTTCTCATTTAGCTAAACGTTAAGTTAACATGTGTTTTTATTGAAAAGCATGATATATTTTAATGTTATATCTTCTGTATCATGAATAGTGCACATTTAGACAACTTGTTAAGTTAGAGTTTTGTTTGTATAGAGGTCACGTGAGAACTCGTTAAATTAGAGGCTTAAAGGTTAAAATAGGTCACGTGATAACTCGTTAAGTTAGTGAGTAAAAGAAGAGACGACCTCGTTAAGTTAGTGTTATAATCGTTGTGAAATTATAAGTTACGAATGTTGTATTGTATCACGTGAGGTGTACATGTTTAACTCATTAAGTTAACATAACTAAACGCGTTGAGTTGCTATATTGAACACTAAGGCAACGCATTTGGTTAGCGTTATAAACTTAAGTTGTTATTTTTGCACGTGATAAAATTCTTATTATAAAAACATTTGTTTATTACTGGTTCGTTGAGTTATCATAACACAACGGAGATGGTTCGTTGAGATAGCATAACACCACGGACATAGTTCGTTGAGTTAGCTACAGTACTTGTCACGTGAAATGGCACATGAGGAACTCGTGAAGTTAGAAATGTTAAGTTATATATATACTTGTGTTACTCGTTTAGTTAACATTAAAGTAACGACTTCTTATTATACTGATGAAAAACTTTTGGACGAGAAAGTTTATTTTGTAGGAAATTTTTCAGAGATCCAAGACTGATGATTAAAGAAAATTCGAAATATAAACGTGGGTTAGAACGTGTATGTTTCGATGAAGGAAAAAGAAAAGACGTGGAGAAGTGGAAAACTAGTGGTGGTTAAACATGAAGGATATGCATGAAATGAAGATACAGTATAAAAGGCATAGAATTCTCGTTGATCAATTTATCCTTGCACACAAAACAAAAAATCTTTTCAAGGATCAAACCATCCCTGCACACCAAAAGAAAAATCCTTTTCAGGGATCAAAAACACTTCTTCGGGAAAAATCTCTCAAGTGGAAGAAAGTTCAGTGAAGCATAAAAAGGTAAGATTTTCGCCACTGAAGATTTGAAGTATCAGAGGAAAGCAAATTCGGTGAAGCATGAAAAGACAAGATATTCGTCACTAAAGAATTGTTGAAGAAGAAAAAGAAGAAGAAGAAGAAAGATCTCAAACAGGGAGAAAAGTTTTAAATTCCGTAAATTAGTTTTCTTTGTTTGTAGTTATGAAATTGTTTAGATGATACATGGTATCGAAATATAATTGCATCTACAATTTCTGAGGAGAATTGAATTGTATATTGTAATTGAAACCTTGAATAAAAATGATTTTATGAAAACAATGTCTCGACTTGTTTTTGAGTTTTAAAGTTTTAATTATATTTTAGAAAATATTAAAGATACACAATTCACCCCCCTCTTGTGTAGCCATATGATCCTACAGTTGCTTTGAAGGGAACCAAATCTAGTCCCTTATACATTTTGTAGGGCACTCCAATTGTTGGCGCAGCTACATCAGCTATATCTGGTCAGCAGGATTTTTCTATCATGTGGCACTCAAGGATGAGTCATTTGGGGCAGAAAGTAATGCAGAAGCTGAGTAGTCTAGGCAAGTTTGATGGGCACAAGGTTGCTTGTATTGACATGTGCAAGCATTGTGTCTTTGGCAAACATAAAAGAGTGTCATTTGCACACAGTCAGCATAGCTCCAAGGGAGTTCTTGATTATATTCATGCTGATTGTTGGGGGCCTTCACACCTGCCTTCTATTGCAGGTTCCAGATATTTTCTTTCTATCATTGACTGTCATTCAAGGATGAATTGGGTTTTCTTTTTGACACACAAAAGTGAAGCTTTTTATTACTTCAAGCATTGGAAGAAGTAGGTAGAAAATCAAACAGACAGAAAGGTAAAATATCTTAGAACTAATAATGGTCTTGAGTTTTGTTCTTAAGAATTTGATAACTTTTGTAAAGATGAAGGCATTACACGACATAACACTGTCAGGTATACCCCTCAGCAAAATGGAGTGGCTGAAAGATTGAACAAAACACTCCTAGAAAAGGCACGTTGTATGCTGTCTCATGCTGGTTTGAGCAAGAAGTTTTGGGCAGAGGCTGTTAACACAGCTTCCTATCTGGTGAACAGGTCCCCTTCTAGTGTCTTAGATGGGAAGATACCTCTTGAGGTATGGTGGAAAAGTTGTGCTAGTTATTCAAAGCTCAAAATTTTCGGGTGTCTAGCTTACTATCATGTGAACAATGGCAAGCTAGAACCACGTGCCAAGAAAGGCATATTTGTGGGCTATGGTGTTGGTGTAAAGGGATACAGGATATATGATATTGAATCTCACAAAGTAATATATAGCCGTGATGTTACTTTTGATGAGAATTCTCTTTTGCAGGCAACAGATAAACTAGCAGGTGAAACACCAAAAATTGAGCACACCCTTCTTGAACAGATGGAGATAGATGACACACAACAGCCGCCTATCACTAATCAAGTTGAAATTAGAGAAATCTCATCTGAAACTCAGGAAAATGAAGTTGAGGAGGAAGAGGTGGAGCAACCACCACCAAGAACCATTAGCAAAGATCGTCCTAGAAGAGGCGTTAGACCTCCGATTAGATATGGCTACGACAGTTTGATTGCTTTTGCCTTAAAAGTAGTAGTTGAGGTGGAGGATTCTGTTGATCCACCTACAGATGAAGCTGCAATGAAAGATTCAGAAGCTGGTCTTTGGATGTCTGCTATGGAGGAGGAACTCAAATCTCTCCATAAGAACAAGACTTGGGAACTAGTGAAACGTCCAAAGAACAAAAATATTTTTGGTTGCAAATGGGTCTATAAGAAGAAGATTGGGACTCAAGGCAACGCAGGTGTCCAACACAAGGCAAGATTAGTCACCAAAGGTTATTCACAACGAGAAGGAGTTGACTTCAATGAGGTATTTGCTCCTGTTGTACGCCATACATCTATTAGAATTTTGTTATCCATTGCTGCAGCACAGAATTTAGAATTAGAACAACTAGATGTAAAGATGGCCTTCTTGCATGGTGAGTTGGAAGAAAATATTTGGATGGAACAACCAACAGGGTTTGTGGTGAAAGGTAAATTTGATTGGGTGTGCAAATTAAATAAGTCCTTGTATGGACTTAAACAGTCACCATGCCAATGGTACAAAAGGTTTGATGCCTTTATAGTTAAAGTTGGTAGACGCAGCAACTATGATTCATGTGTATATGTTAAAACTCTTGATAAGAGTACACATGTTTATTTGTTATTGTATGTTAATGATATTCTTATAGCTGCGAAGAATATCGAAGTGATACAGGAGCTAAAGGACACATTAAAATCAGAATTTGATTTGAAGGATCTTGGTCCAGCTGGCAGAATTCTTGGAATGGAGATTAGGCGTGAAAGAAATTCTGGTAAGCTATTTTTGAATCAACAAAAGTATATTGAGAAGATCCTTAGCAGATTTGGTATGGCTTCATGCAAAGCCATTAGCTTGCCTTATGACAGAAATGTCAAATTGTCATCTGCGATGTGTCCACAAACTGATTCTGAAAAGCTTGATATACAGCGAGTTCTTTATGCATAGGCAATTGGAAGTTTTATGTATGCTATGGTATGCACTAGGCCTAATCTGGCATATCCTTTGAGTGTTGTTAGTAGGTTCATGTCCAATCCGGGCAGGGAACATTGGAAAGCAGTTAAAAGGATATTCAAATATTTGAAAGGAACTCTAGGTGTTGGCTTGATGTATGTAGCAGATCAGGGTTGTACTATGGCTGGTTATACAGACTCAAACTATGTTGGTGATGTTGACAGAAGGAGATCATTATCTGGTTATGTCTTTACATTTGTAGGTTCTATTGTGAGTTGGAAATCAACTCTTCAGCCTACGATATCTCTGTCCACAACTGAGGCTGAATATGTGGCTATGACAGATGCTGCAAAGGAAGGGATTTGGTTGAAAGGCTTACTTGGAGACTTTGGGTGGCGCATTTATAAAGCTGATATCTTCTATGATAGTCTTAGCACTATTTGTCTCTCCAAAGATAATGTCTTTCATGATAGAACTAAACATATTGATGTTAAGTATCACTTCCTCAGGAATGAAGACAGGATAAAGATTATGAAGGTCAACACAAAGGACAATCCGACTGATATGTTTACAAAGGGCATTGTTGAAAGCAAGTTCAAGCATTGCTTGGACTTACTCAACGTCTATTGCTGCTGTTGACCCAAGTTGGGTCTTGGTGATCCATCACCTGTTCGTGGTGAAGATTGATGAAAGACGAGGTGGAGATTTGTGATGTGTGTGTCTTCCATCAAGTATATGTATGTGTCTTTGTATATGGTTGTATTTCTTTGATAATTTGTACAGGAGCAAACTTGTCTTTTATGTATCACTAACCGTTGCCCCTATATATGTAAGGGGTCATCCACATCAAGAGATGCCATGCCAAACCATCCCTTGATTTCATTCTCCCCCTTCTTTGTACTAGCAACCATACAGCCAGGAATCACGATAGATTGATCACCCATGGACGTACCCATGTTGGGGAACCACATAAATTTGTTGTTCTTCGAATTCTCCACTCGCAATCCTCTCTTCCACGCAAATCTCTTCTCCACGCCACCCATAGATGCTCCACATTTGTTTGATCTTTCCGCACAACAATATCAAATACTTGTTGATAAATGTATATAATCAACAACATACACAGTTACAAATAGAATATGATACTACCAATGTCTCACATATACAAATTTCAGAAATACAAGATGATTCTATTCCACAGATAGATATAGAACATTCTTTCATATAGAGACAGTTGTATAGATCAAATATAGATATACATGTTGCTGATATATAGATTGTTATAGAGACTATTGCTACTGAAATGTTTCTAGAAGAACAAATATAAGAAATTCAACAGATTATTGATACGATAATAACAGATATTTCAGACATTTATACTAGTTTTGATAGAAATTCCACTAGTTCTGAAAGATCTGACAATATAGATGTTGCAGATAATATTAAAACAAGTCCCAAATCAAAACATCATGACAGGAAAATACCTAATCATGAACAAAGTTTAGATGAAAATACACTATTATGGTTTAGAAATAATTCCTGTTATGACAAATTTCAGACATATAAAACTTTTACAGTTTTATATTCAAGACTAGTTAAGTTTGAAGGGATGGCACACATACGTGAACTGTTTGAATTTCAAGACTTGTTGACTCTACTTCCACAACAGCCAAGCTATCTTCCTATACCCGAACTTCTCACTTGTTTTTACTCAAACTTAACAGTAGAAGAAGGTATTCTTGTTTCTAATATACAAGAAAATGACATATATTTAACTCTAGCTTTACTTCATCAAGTACTTGGTCTAAAAAATGATGGAGTTAAATTATCAGAAAGAAAACAGGTTTATCGATTGGGATGAGACATTACAAGTTTAGCCAAAGATCCAACTGCCAACAAACCATTGACATTACTAAATGACTTAAATGGCCAAGCACGTTTTATTGCAAAAATATTGCATGCTACATTGTTTCAGAGGTTTGGTCATGGGGCAGAAGTTGGCAAATGTTGTCTTTATGCTACATATGCATTAATAAATCATATACAAGTGAACTGGTATGATATTTTTATTTCTCATATCTTACATTTGCAGAGTAAATTATTTTATGGTGATACAATTTTGAGAATTGTGGCAAGTCAAACAGATATTACACCTTGGCCATAGAAAAGATTAAAGTCATGATCTTTCTCTACAAAGGAACTCCAAAAATACCAGGCAGTAGATACACCTGTCCTCAAACAACAACAACAACAGGATCGGCAAACACAACAACATTCCACACAATTTACAGAAACACAGCAACATACAGATATACAACAAGATATACATACAGATATACAACAAGGTATACATAGAGAAATACATACAGGTATAGATATAGACATACATATTGAATTTTTATAGCAACCATCACAAGTTTCTCAAAATGATTTAGATCAGGCATTACTTGATCAGATAAACCAAGTTAGTACAGATATTGCAAAGAAAATTTCAGATACTTTGATTGATATTTTTCGAAGACAAAGACGCTTGTCATTATACAAATTATGTATTACATGATTTATTTTTTTTTGTAATTAGTAACCAAAACTATTATGTAAACTATTTATTGATTTTAATGTTACATGATTGTTTGTCACAGTTTATGATATTAAACAGTTTCTGCTTAATCCATAAATCCTATGTATGTTTGACACTATTGTTTTGATTAATATATACTTAGTAAGATATCATTCTTTACATTTATAAAACTTAACTTCCTAAAAGGGGAGAAAATAGTTTGTTTACTTTTTTATAATGCCAAAAAGGGGGAAATATAAATTATGTGACTTATTAGGTTTTGACATCATCAAAAAGGGGGAGATTGTTAGGTATTTAATTTTGATGATATATGCTTTATTAACATATTTAAATAAGTCTACATAATATTCTATAAGTATATTTCTCTAAGTATAATAGTTAATAGATTATCGGAAAGTTTCATTTTTATGTCGGATAAATTAAAGATTTCCGAAGAGCTAGATTTGCAATAGTTAAACTTTCGGATAGTTAACGTTTTGGATAGTTAAACTTTCGGATAGTTAATGTTTCATTTTTGTCGAATACTTTATGTTAAAAACTCGTATAGTTAAGTTATTTGCACATGTGTTTTTAATGTTTTAAGTTGTCACGTGTTTTCCATGTACGTTCGGTAATGAAAAATAGAATAGTTAGATAACTGTTCGAGTTTTCTACAAGACTCCAGGAAGATAAAGCTTCGGTGAATCTACGAAGTGGAGATCGTGGAAATTCAAAATGTTAGTGGAGAAAGTGGAAATTAAAATAGAAAGTAATTTGGATTAAAGAGAAAATTAGTATGTGAATTATGGATTGTAGATCAAGTGGATGAACATGCTGAACGTGAAAGACAACAGAGTTCGACTACTAATAGAGAGTACGAGCTACATTACAATAGAGGATCTCAATCTCAAAAACCAAGTCTGAATATTCAATTTGGATCCCTAACTGAAAAGTTAAGCTTGAATATTCATATTCTGAAAAGTTCTCCAACATTACAAGAAGTTCGAAATTCCAAGCAATTTTAGAAAAGGAGTTGCAAACGCAAGAAGTCTGGAAATTCGACAATTGGAGAAGAAGAGATATAGAAGCTGAGTAAAGAGAAAGAAAAGAGTTGTGCGCATAAAGATCAGGTTTTATACAATTCAAAATTAGTTTTGAAAAAGAGCTTTGTTTTCCTATTTGAATTGTATATCAAAAATTACTGTATCAAAACCGTCAAGAAGGGAATTGAGTTGAAAAGATATTGTAAATTCTATCTTGAAATAAAAGAATAGAATTTCATTTACGAGTGTTTTGTGCTCTTGTTTTATCTGCTAGTATTTAATTACTAAAGACACAATTCACCGCCCCTCTTGTGATACAAACGATCCTACAACCTGATTGTTGAGGAACCCGCTAAGGGACTCGAGGGGTGACGGGCTGAGGGACCTAAAGGACTTGGAGGGTGAAGGCCTTAGGGACCTATGGGAGAAGGGGGTTAATCCTAATGGTTCCTCCCACAAACTCGGACTTGTGAGAGTTTCTGGGCTTACTTAAAAGAATTGGTAACGCCTTTACTATCAGCTCGAGCTTTTGGCATAATGGTAGCCCGATCCTAACAAGTGGTATTAGAGCCTACTCACAAACGCGGGTTCGAATCCCCGAGAATGCAGTACGGGATGCATTTTTCGAGGGGGGGGATTGTTGAGGAACCCGTTGAGGGACTCGAGGGGTGACAGGCTGAGGGACTTAAAGGACTTGGAGGGTGAACGGAGAAGGCGATAGGGACCTATGGGAGAAGAGGGTTAATCCTAATGGTTCCTCCCACGAACTCAGACTTGTGAGAGTTTCTGGGCTTACTTAAAAGGATTGGTAACGCCTTTGCTATCAGCTTGAGCTTTTGGCATAATGGTAGCCCAGTCCTAACACTCTCTCTTTTTTTCTTTCTTTTTTTAATTTAATTTGAATTAAATACAGAAATAAGTAGTAGAGTTAACAATTTAGACTTTCTGGCTTTTATCTTATTCAATTTAGAAAAGATAATTCATAAAGATATACCTTTAGAACCTTAAAAAGAATTCAATAATGACTACACAAACTTAAGACAATAAATATCGTACATTATGTGAAAAGAGTAGATAATAACAAAAAAATAACAAGGATTATATGCACAGATTATGGCAGGATTGTTATAACACCTTGAAAGATAAATTAAGCTTGAGTGCATTGCCCCTTCTTTTTTTTTTATATTCATATATATATTTTATATATATAATTCATAAGGTTTGTCTAATCCACAGGGTTTGAGCATAGCAAAGTGCAGCAGCTATATATTCAACTTCAGTTGTAGATAATGCTACACAATTTTGCTTTTTGCTAAACCATGACACTAAAGAATTACCTAACAATTGACAAGTGCCACTAATACTTTTTCTTTCAGACTTACATCCTACGAAATCAGCATCACTATAACCTACTAAGTTTAAAGAACTGTGTTTAAAGTAAAACAGTCCGAAATTGATGGTTCCTAATAGATATTTAAAAATTCATTTAACAGCAAGTAGGTGTGATTCCTTAGGATTTGATTGATATCTAGCACAAGTACACACACTAAACATAATATCTGGTCGGCTAGCTGTTAAATAGAGTAATTAACCAATCATACTTCTATATTATTTTACATCTATAATTTTTCTAGAGTCATCTTTATCCAACTTGGTGATAGTACTCATTGGTGTATTCTTTGTTTTAGTGTTGTCTAAACCAAACCTCTTTAATAAATCTTGAGTATATTTTTCTTGTGAAATAAAAGTACCCTGATCTAATTGCTTAATTTGTAAGCCTAGGAAAAATGATAGTTCACCCATCATACTCATTTCAAATTGATTAGTCATGTCTTTCGAAAAGGACTCAACTAATTTATCATTTGTTGCTCCAAATATGATGTCATCTACATAGATTTGAATTCCTAATATATCTTTTTCGATCTTCTTGATAAAAAGAGTGTGATCTGCCTTTCCCATAGAATACCCTTTTTCCATAAGAAATTTAGATAATCTTTCATACCAAGACCTAGGAGCTTGTTTAAGGCCATATAGTGCCTTCTTAAGCTTGTAAACATACTCAGGATGTTTTGAATCTTCAAAACCTGGAGGTTATTTTACATACACTTCTTCTTTTATATATCCATTTAAAAAAGCAGTCTTAACATCCATTTGATATAATTTGAAATCCATATAACAAGCATAAGTTAACAAAATTCATATTGATTCTAGTCTAGCAACAGGAGTAAATGTTTCATCATAGTCAATTCCTTCCTCTTGCTTGTAACCTTGAGCAACTAATCTAGCTTTATTTTTAACTATATGTCCATCTTGATCTACTTTGTTTCTAAATACCCACCTTGTTCCTATTATGGACTGATTTTCAAGTGGTGGAACTAGATCCCATACCTCATTTCTTATAAATTGATTTAGCTCATCTTACATAGCTAAATACCAAAATTCATCTTCTAAGGCATTTTCAATTTTCTTAGGTTCTAGCAAAGAAACAAATGAATAAGCACCATAGATGTTGACTACTGATGACCGAGTCCTAACTCCTTGATTAGGATCGCCTATTATCTGATCAATAGGATGAGATGAAGCATAACACCAATTTCTATGTTATTCCACATTTTCTATAGGTATGACATTATTTTCTTCTACATTTTCATCATTCAAACTTAGATTTCTTATTCCATCAGATAATCTATCAATTTCTCTATCAACATCATTTGGTACTATTTCTAGGAGAATTTCTAAATCAAAGTTTTCAGCATGTCTTAAATCCAAATGAGAATTTTCATGAAATTTCACATGTAGGGTTTCCTCAATGGTTTTTGTTGATTTATTATAAACTCTATATGCTTTACTTCTAATGGAATAACTAACAAAAATACCTTCATCAGATTTGGCTTTAAATTTGTCTCTTTGTTCCTTAGTGTTTAAAATAAAACACTTATAGCCAAAGGGTTTTAAATAACTTATTTTGGGAACCCTGTTATACCATATCTCATAAGGAGTTTTATCTAAAATTGGTCTTAGATGTACTCTATTTATAACATAGCATGCTGTATGAACTACTTCTGCCTAGAGAAATAGGGGTAACTTATTCTCATTTAACATGGTTCTGGACATTTCTTGAAGTGATCTACTTTTACATTCTACTATCCCATTTTGTGAAGGAGCTCTTAGAAATGAGTACCTATGATCTATGCCTAATTCTTCACAAAAGGTGTTTATTTGATCATTATCAAATTCTGTACCATGATCACTCCTAAGTTTTTGAATTTTAACATTTTGCTCATTCTGAACTTTATTATAGAATATCTTAAATATTTCAAAAACTTCAGTTTTATTAGCTAGAAAATAGACCCAAGTAAATCTAGAATAGTTATCAACTAGTACAAAAGCATAATGTTTACCTCCTAGACTGATAGTTCTAGTAGGTCCAAATAAATCCATATGCACTAGTTCTAATACTCTTTTTCTTGTTATTTCATTTAAGCTTTTAAAGAATGTTTTATGTAATTTACCTAGTTGACATGCATCACACATAAACTCTTTTAAGTACTTAATACTAGGTAAACCTCTAACTAGATTCTTTTTAGATAGCTTTTGTAATAATTTTAAGTTTGAGTGTCCTAGCCTTCTTAGCCATAAAATGACTTCATCCGATTTTGCAATTACAAAAGTATTGTCTTTAATAATATCAGAAGGCAAATTTAGTATTCAAACAAATCCTTTCTTGTATGTAGTGAATAAAATTTCATTTGTAGACATTTCCATAATTTTATAGGAATCTTTTTCAAAAATTACTTTGTAAATCTTCATTAAAGTAGGACCACTCAATAAATTAAAACCTAAGTTTTCCACTAATAAGACATCATTTATAAAGCATTTCTCAGTTACCTGAACCTTGCCAAACCCAAGGATATTTGTTTTGCTTTTATTTCCAAAGGTAACTTGTCCGTTCTTGGTCTTTGTTATTTTTGTAAGTAATCATATATCTCCAGTCATGTGGTTGGATGCTCCACTGTCCATTGTCCATTTTGATTTGTGTACCTACAAAACAGTCAAAAAGTGATTTTATCTCTTGGAACCCATTTTTGAGTAGGTCCAAGAATTTTAGAGAGAGTCATATCAAAATAATCCATATTTTTAGACTTCAACTTATCTTTTTTCTGATAATTATTCTTGTGTTTCTTTTTCTTAGTGTTATAATTATCAGAACATTTGTCTCTATGTAAACCAGAGTTGAAATTTTCATTTCTAACATTACTTGATTTTCAATATCTGATATTCTTTAAATATGAAGAAAATTGATCAAGAATATTAAAATTCTCAAATGTCTTAGCTTGATTCTTCTGAAGATTTCTTTTGAAATTCTTGCATCGTGTGCTATCATTTATATGCTGCATTTTATCAACTTACACATATTTTTCTCCCTTTTTAATCACACACGGAATAGTTTTTCTCTTACTATTCTTAGTACTAGAAATAAAGACATTATTTTTAGCAGTACCATCATGTAATATATAATTTTCAGAAGATGCATCATGTAAACCAATACCATGTTTTTCTACATTTGATATTTTACTACTAAGTTCATTTGTTATAGTTTGACTATTATTCCATTTACTTAATATAGCCTTTTGATCGCAAACTTTAATCTTTAACACATCAATTTCTGAATTTAAATCAGTAATAGTCAGTTCCAGTTTTTTAATTTCATAGATCATTTTCTTCTTATCAGCAATAAAATTTTCACAATCAGCATGCAATTTTCTTTCTATAGTAGTGAACTTTAAAATTTCCTGTGCATGCCTTTGATTTTCTTCTTTAAATTTATTCAACGTAGAGTTCAGAAAATCAATCTTATTTTCAGATTCATCTAGCATTTTCCTAGTGTCCTTTCTTTCTATTTTGACTTTCTTATATTTTCTAACTAGTCTATTGTATTCAACAAGTAATCCATCAAAACTATCAAAATTTGCATTATGGTCAGAGGATACCTCACTGGATTTTGCCATAAAGCATACATTTGCCAAATTTTCTTCTGAATCTGATGTTGATGAGGAGTCATTGTCTGATGTTGAATCCTTTGTTTCTTCACTTTGTGAAGCTAAAGAGTCATCCCATGTCACTTTAAACGCCCTTCTCTTTCTGAATTTCTTATTCCTGAAATTCCTCCTTGAATTCTTCTTATCTTTGTTGAGAGGACAATCAGTTTGAAAGTGACTTGGCCTGTTGCACTTGTAGCATATACTTTTGTCTTTCATGAATGACTTCTTCTCCATATCTCTAGATGTCTTTGTTGACTTGAAGTTCCTACGTTTCTTCAATAGATTTCTAAATTTTCTAGTCAACAATAGTAAATCATCGTTAGAATCACTAGTGACTTCTGAGACTTTATCAGCCTCAAAAGCCAGATCCCTTCTAGGATTTTTCTCTTTTGGATCTAAATGTTGTACTTTATAGGCTGTTAGATTTCCTATGAGATCATCAAAAGTATATGTATTTAAGTCTTTGGACTCTTCAATAAGTGTTGTCTTTTGAGCCCAAATTTTAGTTAAAGATCTAAAGATCTTTCTTCCCAAGTCTTTTTCCTCGAATTTCTTACCTAAAGATTTTAATCAATTTACAATCTCAAGAAAATGGGAAAACATGTCTGTGATACATTCATTTTCGTGCATTTTAAAAAGCTCATATTTATGTACTAACATATAGATCTTAGATTCCTTGACCTGATTAGTACCTTTGTTGGCAACTTCTAATGCATGTCATATCTCATATGCAGTTTGATATGCAAAAACTTTATTAAATTGATCATGAGATAAAGCACAAAACAAGATGTTTAAACCTTTAGCATTCAGTGTCATTCACTCCTTTTCATCAAAAGTCCAAATATCATAGGGTGTCGTAACTAACACTATAGGATTGCTAATTATATGCCATAATTTGAAATCAATTGACTGAAAGAATACTTTTATCTTATATTTCCAGTAGCCATAATTGCTACCTTCGAACATAGGAGGACGATTAGTGGTCTGTCCTTTAGTCATAACTAAGATTTCAGAATTATCCATTTTAAACAGATGATCCGAAGTAAATGACAGGAAAAACTGATTCCTAAATAGAGAAATGAAGGCTTTTCAGATGCTTTAAACAGTTTAAGTGCACTGATACTAGTTGTAGTAGAGCGTAGTAAATCTAAAAAAAAGATAAGTGAATAACAGAAGCTCTGATACCAGTTGTAGGATCGTCTGTATCACAAGAGAGGGGTTGAATTGTGTCTTTAGTAATTGAATATTAGCGGATAAAACAAGAGCACAAAACACTCGTAAATGAAATTCTATTCTTTTATTTCAAGACAGAATTTACAATATCTTTTCAGCTTAATTCTCTTCTTGACAGTTTTGATACAGAAATGTTTGATATACAATTCGAATATAACAATAAAGCTCTTATTGAAAACTAATTTCGAATTGTATAAAACCTTATCTTTCTTCGTCTTTGCTCAACTTCTGTATCTCTTCTTCTCCAATTGTTGAATTTCCAGACTTCTTACGTTTGTAGCTCCTTTTCTGAAATTACTTGGAATTTCAAACTTCTTCTAATGTTAGAGAACTTTTCAGAATATGAATATTCAAACTTAACTTTCCAATTAGGGATCCAGATTGAATATTCAAACTTGATTTTTGAGATTGGGATCATTTGTTGTAATGTAGCTCATACTCTCTATTAGTAGTCGAACTCTATTGTCTTTCACCTTCAACATGTTCATCCACTTGATCCACAATCCATAATCCACGTACTAATTTTCTCTTTAATCCAAATTACTTTCTATTTTAATTTCCACTTTCTCCACTAACAATTTGAATTTCCACGATCTCCACTTCGTAGATTCACCAAAGCTTTATCTTCCTGGAGTCTTGTAGAATATCTTCTAAGTCTTCGATTTAGTCGAACATTTATCCTTTAACTATCTGAAACGTTAACTATCCGAAAGTTTAACTATTGCAAATCTAACTCTTCGGAAATTTTTAATTTATCCGACATAAAGATGAAACTTTCTGATAATCTGTTAACTATTAAACTTAGAGAAATATACTTAGAGAATATTATGTAGACTTATTTAAATACGTTAATAAAGCATATATCCTCAAAATTAAATACCTAATAGTCTCGTAGTGTTAGTCCTTAAAACATTAAATCTAATTCCTCTTGGCAGCCATATATGACCTGATCTTCTTTTGATGGCAAACATAGTGGTGCCATCTTTGTATGATCGAATCATTCCACCACAATAAGGTACTTCCTGTGGTGTAGCATACCCTAGGCCATATTTACTTCCATTAGGTCGTTAAGATTCTATAATTTTATTTAGTCCTTTTTGACCTTGAGTGAATTTACATATGGTATTTTTCATATCAGATATTGTAGTTAATAAGTTTTTATTTTCTTTCAATTTACAGTTATCACAACTATATTTATCCAAGTTAGATTTTAGATTTCTATTATCAACTACAACTGTTTCTAATTCAACAAAAGAATCTTCTAAGCAATTATTCAACCTTTTAATTTCTTTCTTAAATTCTCTACATTTAACATAGAGATTATCTACAGTAGATAGAAGGCTATTAATATCTATTTCATCATGCTCATCTTCTGAACTGGAAGAAGAAGTGGAACATACCTCTTGAGCTGCAAAACACACATTTGTGGCAGTTTCATCTTCAGAATCAAATGAACAACTTGATGAGCTACTGTCATCCCACGTACCTTTGAGTGCCATCTTCTTTTTTTCCTTCCATCTCTTCTTCTTATCTCCTTGATCCTCTTCTGTCTGAAATGGACAAAAAGTTTGTATGTGTCCTTGCCTTCTACATTTAAAACATGTAGGAACGGTTCTTTTGGAGGAGTTGGTCTTATTCTTTTTCTTCATGAACTTTCTGAAGTTCCTTGCTAGCAACATGACCTCATCATCATTTGAGCTTGGAGCTTCTTCTGTTGAAGGAAATGCTATTTCCTTTTTCTTCTCAACTTTCTTTTCAACAACTCCCTCTTACTCTTTCCAGTCCTTCATTTGAACTTCGTGGGCTAGAAGATTGCCCAATAGTTCTTCAACTGCGTAATTGTTGAGATCCTTAGAATCTTGGATAGATGTGGATTTCTGTTTCCACTCTACAGTTAAGCTTCTCAAGATCTTCTGTACTTGTTCACAAGAAGAAAATTCCTTTCCTAGGCCTTTCAGACTATTGATAATTTCAGTAAATCTTGAAAACATTTCAGTTATATTTTCATTATCATCCATTTTAAACAATTCTAATTTTCGCAATAGAATGTTGATTTTCGTATCCTTTACTTGGCTTGTACCTTCGTGAGTAACTTGAAGGATTTCCCAAGCCTCATGTGCAGACTTACAAGTAGATACTTTGTGTAGGATCGTATGGCTACACAAGAGAGGGGTGAATTGTGTTTTTCAACATTTTCGTTTATAATTGAAACTTCAATAATTAAAAACAAGTCGAGACACTGTTTTCATAAAATCATTTTTATTCAAGATTTCAATTACAATATACAATTCAATTCTCCTCAGAAATTGTAGATGCAATTATATCTCGATACCCTGTATCATCTAAACAATTTCATAACTACAAATAAAGAAAACTAATTTGCGGAATTTAAAACATTTCTCCCTGTTTGAGATCTTTCTTCTTTTTTTTCTTTTTCTTCTTCAGTAATTCTTTAGTGATGAATATATAGTCTTTCTCTACTTCACTGAATTTACTTTCTCTTGATACTTCAAATCTTTAGTGACATAAATCTTACATTTTTATACTTCACCGAATTTTCTTCCACCTAAGAGCTTTTTCCTAAAGAGATGTTTTTGATCCCTGAAAAGATTTTCCTTTTGGTGTGCAGGGATAGTTTGATCCCTGAAAAGATTTTTCGTTTGATGTGCAGGGATAGTTTGATCACTGAAAAGATTTTTCATTTGATGTGCAGGGATAGTTTGATCCATGAGAATCCTATGCCTTTTATATTGTATCTTCATTTCAAGCATATCCTCCACATTTAATCACTACCAGTTTTCCACTTCTTCACGTCTTTTCTTTTTCCTTCATCGAAATACCCACGTTTACATTTCAAATTTTGTTTAATCAGTAATCCTAGATCTCTGAAAAATTTCCTGCAAAATAAACTTTCTCCTCCAAAATATTTCATCAGTGTAATAAGTAGTCGTTACTTTAATGTTAACTAAATGAGTAACACAAGTATATATATAACTTAATGAGTTCCTCATGTGCCAATTCACATGACAAGTATTGTAGCTAACTCAATGAACTAAGTTCGTGGTGTTACGCTAACTCAACGAACCATCTCCGTGGTATTACAATAACTCAACGAACCAATAATAAACAAATGTTTTTATAATAAGAATTTTACCACATGCAAAAATAACAACTTAAGTTTATAACGCTAACCTAACGCATTGCCTTAGTGTTCAATATAGTAACTCAACGCGTTTAGTTATGTTAATGAGTTAAACATGTGCACTTCACGTGATACAATATAACATTCGTAACTTATAATTTCATCACGTGTATAACACTAACTTAACGAGTTCGTCTCTTCTTTTACTCACTAACTTAATGAGTTCTCACGTGACCTATTTTAACCTTTAAGCCTCTAACTTAACGAGTTCTCATGTGACCTCTATACAAATAACACTCTAACTTAACGAGTTGTCTAAACGTGCACTATACATGATACATAAAATATAACTTTAAAATATATCATGCTTTTCAATAAAAACACACGTTAACTTAACGTTTAGTTAAATGAGAAATTAATGCAACGAAACGATTAGTTATTAACTTAGTATAATTTCAGATCCAATACATACAAGTATTTATATTAGTAAGCTTTTTCTGTTTTAATTGATGATTTTAATTTCTTTTCATAAGCAATAGTAATTGAGCAAATATGATTATTTTCATTTAGCACACATCATCAAAACAAAATACTCAACACTTTGTTATATTGTTCAGCAGTTAGTGCACAATATATGGCATTTAGCCCTCTAACATTCAACTAGATGATTCTCTCATCCTCCTCAGACTAGTTTATAACATCATTGGTTGGAAGTGTAGTTCCAAGATCAATAATCTTCTAGAGTTTTACATCAGAACTCCTAAGGAAACACTGCATTCTATTCTTCCAATAATTATAGTTAGAACCATCGAAAAGGGGAGGTCTGTGAATGTTTTGTCCCTTAGCAAATTGAGCCATAAATCCAGATGGTTAAATCTTATAACGGATTAACCAGGCTCTGATACCAATTGTTAGGATCGATAAGCTCACTAGAGGGGGGGGTGAATGGTGAAGGTGTGTACTTTTTAATTCTTTTAAGATAGAATTGATTGATTCTACAAAACAGTGAGATGAGATGAATTAAATGTAAGCAAAGCAGTAAGAAGAAATTAACACACTGCAATTTTTAGGTGGTTCACCAACTTGGCTAGTCCACCCCCAAGATACACTTGGGCTTCACTAAGTAATCAAGTACTTACAACACTTGCTTTCAAGTTGAAGCAAGAACCAACACTTAGAGCTTTCTGGTATAAGCTCAATAACCAACCTTTCTTTCAAGCTTTCAGGTTGAAACTCTCAACCAACAATGAGTTTTTAGGTTGAAACTCACGAACCAACAGCTTTGAATTTTTCTATTAGAGTTTTGGCACATGAATCTTTTTCTGTAGTGAATCTTTAAGAGTATTGTTCGTGTTTTCCTAGCACTACACTAGAAAAACTTGGATTTGTTACTTCTATTTTTACTTAGTTAATTTATCTTTATGCCTATTCTTTCTTTTAGAAGTAAACAAACAACATTTAATACAATTTAGATATTAATTCCAATTTGTACTTTAACTGCAAGTGCACAGTGTCTATTGTATCAGTGTGCAAGTACAGGTCGATCCCACAGGGAATTGCTGACGAATTTAAGAAATGTTTCATTGTGAACAATTCAAATTTATATTCAATAAGCATTCTGTTGAGTTACAGTTAACTCAACGGACTAAGTTCGTTGAGTTATGGCTAACTCAACAGACTATCCTCGTGGACTTAAGTTAACTCCACGAGCTTGTCTCTTCTTTATAATACTGCTATTTACAGAGGAATTCGGCCAACCATTGGGCGATTCCACAGATTGTAAATAACATCAATTAAGCTTTTTAATGCTAGTTAACATTGGATTTATCATTAAGCAATACAAACATTTAGATGATTCAAACAGTAACCATTAAAATCTTTAAGTTGTTTTGTACGAACCAATTTCAGTAAACTGTAAAATTAAAACTAACATTAAACAATTATAAAACATATACAGATAACATTAACCACGATACAACACAAGCAATACAACATACAAACAAAGATAAATTGTTTTTGGTATTTTTGTTTTGATGTGAACATGGAAATGGGCGAAAGGTGAAATGTAAAGTAATCTCACTTGATAGTAAATACTTCCGACACTACTTGCAACACGATTACACCACTGAAAATTAAACCACTTACAATTCTGTCTCCTCTCCCTATAGAATCGCGAGTCTAGAATTGATGATTGGTGTGATACTTCGGAGAATCGCCGATACTGTCTGCAGAAAGCTCGATGCTCCTCCTCTGTATACATTGGCCGTCCATCGATCACACTTTCTTCTTTTTTTCTTCTTTTCTTTTATATTTCTCCAGTAGTAATTGCTTCTGCTTGAATGATCGGTTGGATTTCCTTCCTTCAGATCAACGGCGATGAATTCTTTCTCCCTACGCGATTGAATTCCTGCGTGATACGTGCAAACGTGGTTTTTCCTTCCAATTGTTTGTTCCTGCAACCGCTACAGTGGCATTTTAGAAAATATATAGTCCGTGGAGTTACAGATAACTCAACGGACTTTCTTCGTTGATTTAACTATAAAACACGTGCAAAAAATAACAACTTAAGTTTATAACGCTAACCTAACGCGTTACCTTAGTGTTCAATATAGCAACTCAACGCGTACAGTTATGCTAACTTAACGAGTTATAACTTAAGTAAATCTACCAGATCTCGACATAAAATAACATTTCGGAGAGTTACAGGTATAACTATCCAATGCTTAGATGCATTTTCGGATACTTAAGAATTTCACAGCCTGCAATTTACCGACAATTCATAAATGTACTAAATTAACATTAATTCCCCAAAATTAAGCAGATTCTTCAATTAAAGCATATAATAGTGCAATTATAACATAATGGCTTAATTCTCATATGATAAGCTAAATATTATGCAATTAACCATCATTTAACCGTTAATAATATGCACTTTTTCATTCTAAACAAGTATACTTGACAGTTGCAGACTTGAGAGTGTATATGGAATTTTGTGTAGCTCACTGTATAATGTATGATCGTTATCTCTATCTGATCTTCTCTTAAACTTCTCATATTTATACCAAAAGGTATAACGATCATATTTTAGAGAAGTCATCTACTAAAACAAATACATACCGTTTACCACCAAGACTCATGATTCTTGTTGGTCCAAATAGATCCATATGTATAAGTTCTAAGACTCTCTTGCTTAAAATATCAGTTTTGGATTTAAAAGAGTTTTTGTGAAGTTTACCTAACTCACATGCACCACACATAAAGTCCTTTGAGTATTTAATCTTTGGTAAACCTCTCACTAAATGTTTTCTACACAATTTCATATTATATGTCCGATCCTTCTATGCCACAGATATGCATCACTAGTTTTAGCTAGCAAACATGAATTTAAATCAACTACACTAGAAGATAAAGATAAAATACATACATCTAGCATTATTTTGACTATAAGATTATTGCAACGTCTATAAAATTATTTTGACTTGTATTTAATTCAACATATAATACTTAATTTTCCAATAAGATTTCTAGAAGAAATTTCAACATACGAATCAAAGTACAATCCAATTCAATCTGATTAAGACAAGTAGAATAAAGAATTGTATCTCCATTAAACAACTTCAAAAATTCTATAGCATCTTATATAGCCTTCAAAAATTTTTCATTAAGCATTCTGATTTCATTTTAAAATCGTGAAATTGTTAAACTCATGAAATTCAGAAAAAACATAAGATACTATATCTAGATTTGCATAAATAGTAAATTCTATAGCATCTTATATAGCCTTCTAAATATAACATTCAAGTAGTTACAAATTATAAAAATTTTACAGTCTCAATTATCGAATAGTTACAGCATGTTCCTAAAAATTTTCAATTTCCACAAAACTTTGCAGTACCATTTTAATTCCTTTAATTAACAAACTTACATGGCTGTTACTTAAATTACCTCCCCCCCATACCTACATTTTGCATTGTCCTCAATGTAAAGATTTGACAATAAATACAATAATTGTAGCAAGCATGAATACAGTTTCTTTGATTTAAAATTCAGGATAAGTAAGTAGTTACATACCTTGTTTCGTTTGTATCTTCTTCTGCATATTTCGATTTTTGATTCTGAAAAACTTTTCATTCATAGATAAAAGTAGAATATAAAACAAAATAACATTTAACAGATATTGATAAATAAGTGTCTTGTGTGGAACCCAGGCTCCTATGCCTTTAGTGGCTCACAAGCAAGCTAGTTGGTTTCCTAGAACAGATACCAACAAACTGGATTGATATTTTGTTTTTTTTTCGTTTATAAAATAAAATGAAAATTATATTTTTTTCTCTCTTTTTTTTCTCTAAAAATAAATGCAGAATACACACAACATTAAACACACAAAATCACAGCTTAAGAATATGATTGAAAAGTAGAAACAAATGGAATAAACGTGTCAGTCTAAGCAAACTTTTTAGGCATAGTTCTTCTTGCTATTAATTCTGTTTTAATGCAGTTCTTGTTCCTTCTCAATTTGTAAACGTGTAATATATTATAAATTCCAAATACAAGTGTATTACCATTAATGATATGAAATGCAGAAAAGGATCCTTTTCAGTTCCAAGGTAATGTAGCAGTTTCTATTTCTACATCTATTTCAATATACTCCTCTTCCCACTTCCATTCATTTATGTCTTTCATAATCCATATTTGAAATTTCATCAGTTCATCCCACCATCTTATCAGACATAAAGTAGGATCATCATCTTCATTATACCACATTCCTATTTGAATTTTATTAAATTTTGCAGATGGTGGTTTAGCTATTTCTCTCAGTATAGGTAAAATTTCTATATATTCATCATAACTATCTATGCTCACTATGTATAAATCAGATCTAAATGCTATTAATATATCTGTGACTAGATATACATATCCATCAAGTATGACATGTGTTTGGTTAATTAATGATTTCTGTCCTAGATATATCATAATATTTTCATTCCAAGATCTATTAAGAAAATTATACACACTTAAGCGTAAATCTTCACCCCAATTTCATGTAGGTCTCCAATAATATAATTTTTCAGGAATTGTAGAATTTTTATCAGAAAATATTAAAGCCGATCCGCAATTTATAGTTGGTACTTAATATCTATTAGGTCTTCCTATATTCCATTCTTCTCTTGTTATAGGATTTCTTAACAAAATATCAGGTAATAAACTTGCATACCTTGGTCTCGTCCTGTATATGATTAATCTTTCATCTATCCCCATAATATAATCTATTCCTTCTAATGTATTGGGTGGAATTCCAGTAGTTTCTTCCATAGCCAAATATTCATGGTTAATTGAACTACGATTAAATGACCTCCATATGAATCCATCTCTAATCTTAGTCATTTTTGTAGCTTGTAGTCTCTGGAAATATTTTTCTTCAATATAGTCTTTAATTTCTTTTGATACAAAACACAGCCTACACAGATCTTTAGCTGATAAATTACTCAGTACTTCCCTTAGTGCATCCAACGGTAATTGCATCAATTCCATTTGTCGATTCTGTATAACACAAATAAAAATTTAGCAAAGACAAAAATTAACATAACTACTACACACCCTCATGGAGTTAAGGCATAACTCAATGGACTAAGTTCATTGAGTTAAGGACTAACTCTATGATACTATTAACTATAAATAAAAACATATATATATACAGATAGTTGCTTCAGATATGCTGCTTCATTCAGCTACCCTCCTAGAAGAGGTATCAATTTCATTAACAGTTCTATTGACAGGGTTAGGTATTGCTTGTATTGGCAATCCTCCAGTAGGTCTAACTTCCATTGATTCCTTCTGTCTAAGTGGTATATTTCTATTCTGATTTTGAATTGCAACATTTCCAAATACAAAATCTAGACGATTGTTTAATTGTTGGATTATCTTTGTTTATTTCTCTATTCTAGATCCTTGTTCAATTAATGCTTCATAACTTATATTCTTCTCATTTATATTTTCTCCTCCCTGGAAATTGTTGTTTCTCCAAGATAAATTCGGGTGATTTCTCCAATTAGGATTATAAGAATTTCCCAAGTTATCTCTCTGGTTTCTAGCATAAATAATATCTAAATCATTTATGTTTGCATTCTTTTCTGCTAGCTTTTGATTTAATGATAACTCTTCTATTTTGTTTGTTAATTCAGTTAATTTCACCTCAAGCATAGTACTTGAATCTATTTTATGCATTCCTCTTAGCAATATTTTTTTATCTGCAATAGCTTCAGACGAGTTTTCCTACTATGAAGTTCTTTTTGCAAAGTTTTCTAAATATGCCCATGCTTCTTCACTACATAACCTTAAAAATCCATTTTGACAAGTAGATTCTAATAAAGATTTCGTTGAAACATCTATGCCTTCATAAATTATACCTATTAATTGTGCTTTACTCATTGCATGATGTAGACATTGAGTTAGTAAATCTTTAAATCATTCAAAATATTTCCAAAATGATTCACCCTATTTTTGGCTACACATTAATATATCTTTTTTCTTTTTAATCGTTTGATGTGTTGGATAATATTCTTCCAGAAAAATAGAGCAAAATTCAGTCTATGTAGAAATTGAATCAGGCGACAAAGTATATAACCATCTCTTAGCTATATCTTTTAAAGAAAAAGGGATATATCTAAGTTTAATAACATCTATACTTATGTTCGACATTTTCATCATTTGACAAACTTCATTAAATTCTCTAAGGAAATAATAGGCATCCTCTCTTTCTAAATGTGGCAATTGACTAATATAATTAAATTTCAATTCAAACCTATCTCCCTCAAAGTTTGGCAATCGAATACATGAAGGTTCATCAACTAATTTAGGATACAGAATTTCTCCTAATGGTTTTTCTACTGGAGCAGCCATCTCTACGTTCTCTTTTAAAGAAAGGTTAGCTACACCCCACAGAATTTCGTTAAAGTCCAGTTCAGAAAATTCCTAGGTAGGTGTTCTTACTAATCGCTTAGTGCTTAGAGAACGAGTCTATGTACTCATAAATAAATAGTAGATGATTAATTACATACCAGTCTAAAGCTTTCCATTCAATAAATATTTGTTGACGGATGAAGTCAAATCATCTACTTCTCCTTCCAATTCCTCCAACTTATTCTCCTTTCTTTAAAAAGTGCTGGTACTCGTAAATAACATTCTGTTTTATATATATATAATGCGCATCCATAAAGTGAATAAATCTCGTTGCAAGAACGTGTCTTGCAACATGCATCGTGGTTCCTATTTTTATGGGTACGTGTACTACTACTAATTTCAAATTTTGGTAACCACTAAATTGACGAAGTTTCGTTTGTGGTTAAAAGAATAGTCATTCTGCTTAATCCACGAACTAACCTCATTGAGTTACAGATAACTCAACGGTACACAGTCGGTTACTATTGCTAACTCCATGGACTAACTTCATTGAGTTACAGATAACTCAACGGAGTGACCTTATATTATATTACTGACCTCGTGGAGTTACATTTAACACAACAAACTTACTTCGTTGAGTTAACACTTAGCAACTTCTAAGTTTTACTCCTCGTAAGTACCTCTCTGCTTTTTTTTCTTTTTCATTCTGCTAACTGAAATAAAGTTAAATCTATGTCATTAATGCATCATTCTAATCAAAATTTGTTTAAATCTTAACATTATATAAATATTTAACTTGCAGGTCATTTTATGTTATGCAAGATTTACATTTTACCTTGCAACATGTAGAAATTTTCAAGCATTTATCCTGTCATTTAGCAAATTGTAACTCTGTTAAACGTTCATTCATAATGTTCCACAATTTATATATAACATTCAATAAATTCCATTCATTTCACATTCAAAACACATATGAAAAGTACATCTTAAAAATTTATATTCATTCATATAAATCAATTTACATTACAAATACATCATACAATTTTCATACAATTCTATACAAGTAGACGAATAATACAATTTAGTCTCTATTCCTAAGTTCATCTACTTCCTTCTCAAGTTTTTCTAATTGAAGCTCTAATTGATTAATTCTTTCTACATCTCCTGTAATTCCTCCAAAAGATACAACTATTTCTGCAGCTACAAAATTTCTGTATTCTTTCACTGAAATGGTTCTTGATCTGATCCTTTTTGATGCCCATTTTGTGAAATCAATACAATCCACCATCAGTAGTGGAATCAAATCTCCATAAAACAATTTCTTCTTTACTATTCTAAGCTTGGAGATAAAAACTGTAGTCCAATTTATTTGAATTCTATTTACAACTGCAAACGTGGCCCATTTGACAAATTGACTCAATTCTATGTCATGGCCTTGTCGTTGATAGACATTTTTAATCAAAATGTTGGCTACCATGTGTGCTTTACCATTTAAATGCTTTAGTCTATTTAATAAAGGCACACTAGGATTGATAGTCAAACTGTCCTTGATTTCTTGTTCTGTCCATTCAACGGTAGTTGTACTTTCCAAAATTTCCTGCCCTTCATTCTTTAATCCAAAAATGTTGTGGAGAAGCTCTGGTGTTATCTGTACATCAGCTTCCTCCACATTGGAAATTAATTTTCCTTCTTCTTCTCTCAAATTTGCATAAAAACAAGGCACTAGATTCTCATATACTGCATGCCCTCTTTCTTGAAAAATAAAATTCAGTAGACCTTGGAATTCAAATAGTTCTTTGATTTCTTGCATTCCAACCCAATTTATTGGTCTACTGTAAATAATATCATAACCCCTAATTTCTTGGTATTTGATATAAGCTTCCTGACTCCAAAAATGTACTTCATTCAGAACTGTTGTTTTAGTCAGGTCAGGAATGTGACTTTGTTGTTTTAGAGGGGTTTGTGTTTGGATCGGTAGACTCACTAGAGGGGGGGTGAATGGTGAATGTGTGTAAATTTTTATATTCTTTTAAATGTTGAATCAAGTGATTCAAACAGTAATGAAATGAGATGATATTAAACGAATGCAAAGCAGTAAAGAAAGATAACACAGCAAGTTTTAGGTGGTTCACCAACTTGGCTAGTCCACCCCCAAGATTCACTTGGGCTTCACTAAGAGTTTCAACACTTACACACTTGCTTTCAAGTCAAAGCAAGATCCAACAACACAGAAGTTTTCAGGTATAAACTTTAGTAAACCAACCTCTAAAGTTTTCAGGTCAAAACTCAAACCAACAACTGAATGTAGCTTTCAGGTAGAAGCCACGAACCAACAGCTCGAATCTTTCGATCAGAGTTTTGGTGCACAGAGCTTTTTCTACAGTATATCTTTAGAATATGCTTCACTATTTGCAGACTTGAGTGTAATTCGAATTGGAGTGTAGCTCACTATATGTGGTATATATGTTATCTCTATGTTTTCCTCTCTTAAACTCCTCATATTTATATCAAAGGTATAATGATCATATTTTTCTTGCAACGAATGTATTCTACTATACTTGGTAAATAATCAGACCTAAATATGGTAAGTTACCATTCTGTCTGAAGTTTAGTAAGTAACCTTCTAAAAATCTCAGGCTTTCAGATGGTTATAAAAATAACTTACCGAAAAGCATCCATAACTTGTCGATTCATCACTCATATTCTGTTCTCTGAGTCACGTGAGGATTTTAAGTTGCTCACGTGTAAAGTCAAGAGTTTAGAGTCTTGTTTTTAACTTACCGAAAAGAGCTCTGGACTTTTGGATAGTTAACTACTGTAACTTTCCGAACTTTCATTTAAGTCCCCGATAGCTGTTCCTTCAAAACTACACGTGCATAAAATCATAACTTAAGTTTTGGATAGTTAAGCCATAACTCATCGAAATTCTCTTGAGATTTCGGATAGTTATCTTTCTAACTCTCCGAAAACCCATTTGAACATCTGTCTGGAATTCTGCATGTAGGAAATTCACTAACTTAAGTTTCGGATAGTTAAACCATAACTCACCAAAATTCTCTTCAGATTTCGGATAGTTATCTTTCTAACTCTCCGAAAACTTAACTGATCTTCTTTCTAGAATTCTGCACGTGGAAATTTCAATAACTTAAGTTTCGGATAGTTAAACTGTAACTTACCAAAACTCTCTTTGAAATTTCGGATAGTTATCTAACTCTCTGATTTTTCCTTTTAAGCTTTCAACTGCTGGCTTCTCCATTTTGCACGTGCGTAATAAGATGACTTAAGTTTCGAAAAGTTATACCTGTAACTTTCTGAAAAACTTGAATAGTTATCTAACTCTCCGAAAGAAAACTCGAATAGTTATCTAACTCTCCGAAAAGTCCTTTAAGATTCTATTTTGTATTTCTACACGTGGTTAATTGAATGACTTAAGTTTCGGATAATTAGCCTTTCTAACTTTCCGATTTTCCTTTTTCTTTCGGATAGTTAACTCCATAACTCTCTAATCATTCAACCAACTTAACTGTCTGATTAAATAACCCTCTGAAGGCTTTGTAAAATCGGATAGTTATCCTTCTAATTGTCCGATGGACTTGCTGCTGTTTTACTCTTTGGACCTGTAACTGTCCGATTTTCCTGAACTTTCTCGATCTGTTCGTCTACTTGGTTTTTGTTCTATCTGCCTTCTGATCTAATGCTGCACTGACTTATTTGTGAAATACAATATGTTTCCTCACATAGTTTTTGCATTATCAAAATACTCGGGTTCTAACAATTACCACTTGTTAGGACTGGGCTACCATTATGCCAAAAGCTCGAATAGATAGCAAAGGCGTTACCAATCCTTTTAAGTAAGCCCAGAAACTCTCACAAGTCCAAGTTCGTAGGAGGAACCTTTAGGATTAACCCCCTTCTCCCATAGGTCCCTAAGGCATTCTCCCTTCACCCTCCAAGTCCTTCAGGTCCCTGAGCCCGTCACCCCTCGAGTCCCTCAGCGGGTTCCTCAACAATCCCCCCCCCCCCGAAAAATGCATCCCATTTTGCATTCTAAGGGATTTGAACCCGCGTCTATGAGTAGGCTCTGATACCACTTGTTAGGACTGGGCTACCATTATTCCAAAAGCTCGAGCTGATAGCAAAGGCGTTACCAATCCTTTTAAGTAAGCCTAGAAACTATCACAAGTCCAAGTTCGTGGGAGGAACCATTAGGAATAACCCCCTTCTCCCATAGGTCCCTAAGGCCTTCTCCCTTCACCCTCCAAGTCCTTCAGGTCCCTGAGCCCGTCACCCCTCGAGTCCCTCAGTGAGTTCCTCAATAGTTTGTTCTTGATCTTCCTCTAACATAGGTTGAACTTGAACATGCTCTATAGATTTCTAAATTTTTGCTTCTGCTTCTGTTTGTGGTGGTGAGCTAGCAAAACTCTCCACTCTATCTTGAATTCTTTCCATAAAGTGCTGAAGAGTTTCTTGCTCTTGAGTGGAATCTGTAAAGTCATTTTTGTCCAAATGACTTCGTTCAGCTTCTTCTTCATTTTCTGCTCTTTCTTCTTTCTCCTGACTACCAATCTGCTCTGTCACTGTTCTTTCTGATTCTGTGGCAGATTGGGATGGAGTCATAGGCAATTCAGTTTCTACCCTAATTTCTGTTTCTTCTTCTTGCACAGGCTGCAAACTAATTTCAACCTATTTTTCTTTCTTCTCTTTGCTCCTGCTACTGTTGTTCCTGCTCTTCCTCAGAATCAGATAGTAGGTTTATAAAAATTGGCTCCATAGGCCTTGTTGACATTGGTACCTCAGATTTAATCTCTTTTTGATAGTTAGGCACTTTCTCTTTTCCTTTCCTTTTTCTGATTAATTGTGCCTGTTCTTCCTCTTCATCATCTGAGATTAACTCTAAAAAAGTAGGCTCTACAGGCCTTCAAGCCACAGGTACTGGATCTTCCTATTTAATTTTATCTATAATTACTGGTCTCGAAGGACCAACTTCAGCTTCTCTTGTAGCACTTGATTTAGTTGCTGTCTGATGCTGTTCAACCTAAATTTTGTACTAGGCCCTCAACTTTTCTTCGACCCTTCTTTTCTTAATGGCATCATATAAAATATGTGCCTTAGCTGTAGCTATTTCTTTGTTATCGCCTTGGTCTCTTGCTGTTTTGACCAAGCTAGCAAACTCTTTCTCTTCTTCATCAGTTCTCGACCAAGCAAATGCTACTCATGGCAATGGCTCTGTTGGCTGAACTAGAGGTCCTGACTGTTGTTCCTCAAGAATAGGTCTTTCAACAGTTGGTTCCTCCCATTCTCCTACTTGTTGCTACTATCATATTTCCCAACTTCCACAACCAGCAATGCACCTTTTGAACCATAATCTGGCCTTGCGCCTGATTAGCTCTAGGGCTACTTCATTGTTTGGCTGGATTTTTCTTTCTTTACTAACTACAATTTCTATTGCTACTCTAATTCATGTCTCCATTATTTGGGGTATTTGTATACCACAATCTACTAACTTTCTTCTTAATCTAAAAAGTTCAGATTCTACCTTCTATAACTCTTTTTCTCTTGTCGTATTTTGAATCTTTTGCCGCGTGTGCCATTCCTCTGATTCCTTCAGAAATTGTGCTATGTCAATTGCATCATCCCAGAACTCAAGTGTCATCTTCCTCATCGTGGAGTTACACAACAGCACAGAATCGCTCTGATTTCTACTATTCTAGATTCTAAATGATTTGTCGGATAATACCCCCAAAACCCTAGGTTTTAGTTTAAATAAGTCCTAAGTTTAAGCAGGTAATCAGGTCATTTCCCGAACCAACTATTGCTCTCTCATCCGCGGTCTTAGCTACAGTACTCCATTGAGTTACAATTAACTCAACGGAATAAGCTCCTTGACTAACTCAATACTCAATGGAGTAAGCTCGTTGAGTTAAGCATAGCTCAACGGACTTCCCGTACAACAGATATAATAATAAAAATACTAAAGATAACAGTTTTTCTATTTTTTTATCAGTTTAACCGATACTATGTTTTGGTTAGACCTAATTTTTTTCTCAGTTGAACCAATACTATGTTTTGGTAAAACCAACATTTTTTCTGAAAATTAATACACGTATTTTTTATGTTCTGATCATACCGATGGATCCAATCGGTTGAACCGTAACAATTTTTATATTTCATATTTTTTTAATGTTTTTTTTTTATATAAACATAAAAACTAATTTCTTACTAAGTAAAGCTCAAGTAGTCCTCTACTCTGACTTCTTCTATAATTCCAAAGGAGCTTTTTGGTGTTTTCAGAATAGGTCTAAGTCTTTGTCCATTTACTTTAAATATATTCTGATTTTTAGGATTTTCAATTTCAATAGCTCTATAAGGATAAATATTTCAAATTATGTAAGGTCCTGCCCATCTAGATCTTAATTTTCCTAGATGATTATGGAGTCTAGCCATATAAAGATATACTTCTTGTCCTATTTTAAAGCTTTTTGGAATAATTTTTCTATCATACTAGAATTTCATTTTCTCTTTTTCTCTTACAATCTTCGAATAAGCTTCATTTCTAAATTCTTCTAATTTAATTAATTGCATTTTTCTATTTTCAACAACTTGATTTAAATTAGTGTTCAGAGTTTTTAATGCCCAATAAACTTTATGTTCTATTTCAGTTCGTAAATGACAACTTTTTCCATATACTAATTTCTTCTGTAAAAGGTGACATACCTAAGCTCGTTTTATAAGCAGTTCTATAAGCCCAAAGTGCATCTATCAATCTATTAGCTCAATCTATTCTAGTAGGATTTACTACTTTTTCTAAGATTAATTTAATTTGTTTGTTTGCACTTTCTACTTGTCCACTTGTTTGCGGATGATATGATGTTGCAATTTTGTGGTTTACTCCATATTTCTTCATTAAAGCTTCAAAACTTCTATTACAGAAATGAGTTCCTCTATCACTGATAATAGCTTTAGGTATTCCAAATCTGGCAAATATATTGGTTCTTATAAATTGTATTACCACTTTGTTGTCATTAGTTTTTGTAGGAATAGCTTCTATCCATTTAGATACATAATCCACCCCCAACAATATGTAATTAAATTGATTAGACATAGGAAATGGGCCCATAAAATCTATTCCCCACACATCAAAAATTTCAACCTCAACAATAGGATTAAGAGGCATCATATTCCTCTTTGATATTCTTCCAATTTGTTGATATCTTAACAACTTAAGCAATATTTATGAGCATCTTTGAATAGTGTTGGCCAATAAAATCCACATTGCAGAATTTTTTCAACAGTTTTTCCTGAACAAAAATGCCCTCCAAAAGCTTGGTCATGATAGAAAGACAATATGCTCAGATATTCAGTTCTTGGAATACACCTCCTTAAAACCAAATCAGGGCATTTCTTAAATAAGTATGGGTCTTCCCAATAGTAATATTTTACTCTTGAGGAAAACAATTTCTTATCCTGTCTATTCCAATCCTTAGGTGTTAAACCAGTAACTAAGTAATTAACTATGTCTGCATACCAAGGTATTGTGTTGATGGTCATTAATTGTTCATCAGGAAAATTATCCTTAATTTCAATATTTGATTTTTCTATTTGTAATCTTGATAAATGATCTGCTACTACATTCTCAAAACCTTTTTTATCTTTAATTTCTAGATCAAATTCTTGTAAAAATAATATCCATCAGATCAATCTAGGCTTAGTCTCTTTTTTTGTTATTAGGTGTTTTAAAGCTGCATGATTCGTGTATACTATTACTTTAGCACCAATCAGATATGATCTAAACTTTTCTAAGGCAAACACAATAGCTAATAGTTCTTTTTCAGTAGTTGTGTAATTAACTTGAGCATCATTTAAGGTTTTGCTTGCATAATGAATCACTCTAGGAGATTTTTCTATCTTCTATCCCAACACTACTCCTACAGCAAAATCAGAAGTATCGCACATTAATTCAAATGGATGGCTCCAATCAGGTGCTTGAATTATAGGAGTTGAAATTAAGCTAGTTTTAAGTCTGAAAAATGCTTCCTTGCAATTTTTACCAAAGTTAAATGGGACATCTTTTAATAGATTAGTTAAAAGTCTAGCTATCTTGCTAAAGTCTTTAGTAAATCTTCTATAAAAACCAGCATGTCCTAGAAATGATCTAATATCTTTTACTGATTTAGGTTCTGGTAGATTAGAAATTATTTCTATTTTAGCTTTATCTACTTCCAACCCTTTCTTAGAAACAACTGCCCTAAGACTATTCCTTGTTTAACCATGAAGTGACATTTTTCCCAATTTAAAACTAGATTTTTTTCCACACAGCGTTTTAATATTTGGTCTAAATTTTTTAAACAAACTTCATATGAATTGCCATATACAGTAAAATCATCCATAAATATTTCTAAGAAATCTTTAGTCATTTTAGTAAATATGCCCTACATACACCTTTGAAAGGTAGCTGGTGCATTGCATAATCTGAATGGCATTCTCTTAAAAGCATAAGTTCCATTAGGACAGGTGAAAGTTGTTTTCTCTTGATCCTCTAATGCTACTGGAATTTGATTATAACCTAAATACCTGTCTAGGAAATAAAAATATTCCTACCCTGCTAATCTTTCCAACATTTGATATATAAAAGGTAAGGGAAAATGATCTTTCCTAGTCACAGCATTCAGCTTTCTATAGTCTATACATACTCTCCAGCTTGATTGAATTCTAGTAGATATCAAGTCTTGACTTTCATTCCTAATAACTGTTAATCCTGATTTCTTGGGAACTACATGGATTGGGCTAACCCACGAGCTATCAGAAATCGGATAAATTATGTCATTATTTAACCATTTTACTATTTTCTTCTTGACTACTTCTTTAAGGTTTGGATTTAATCTCCTCTCAGGAATTCTAACAGGTTTAGCATTCTCTTCTAAATATATGTGGTGACAGCAAAAAGTTGAACTTAATCCTTTTATATCAGTCATAGTCCATCCTATTGCATCTTTATAACTTTCACTACATCTTTTAATTTAGCTATTTGATCCTCTTTTAAATCTGAAGCAATAATGATTGGACAGGTTCGTTTATCTTCCAGAAATATATAGGTTAATTCAAGAGGTAAATGTTTTAATTCTAAATGTTGCCCATCAGAAGCTAGAGCTCCTAATTGAACATCACCATTTTCTAAATTAATTTCTTCCTGATCTCCTTCTATATTTATACTTTCACTTTCCTCTAATGCTTCAAAATTGATTTGCCTATTTAATTCTTCTTGAATCACATCATCTAACATATCTCCTTCATGCTCTAAAAAGTCTATGGTATGTAAGGACATTTCTAACTCCTCAAACCTTTCTGGTTTGAAAATATTTAATTGAGTATCCTCATTACCATATGCTAACTTCATTACTCCAGTTTTACAATTTATAACAGCCCCTGATGTTGCTAAAAATGGCCTTTCCAAAATTAAAGATGTATCACTATTTTTATGCTTAATTTGTTGGGAATCCAAAATTACAATATCAATAGGATATATAAAGTTTTTGATTTTAATTAAGACATCCTCTATTTTTCCTCTAGGGTATCTTATACTTCTATCAGCTAATTGAATAACTGTACTAGTAGAAGTTAAGCCTTCTAATCCTAAGGATGCAAATATATCACTTGGCATAACATTTATACCTGCACCTAAGTCTATTAAGGTTCTTTCTAGAATAGTATTTCCTATGGTGCATGATATAACAGGGATTCCAGGATCAGATAACTTTTTAGGAATTTATGGTAGAAATAGGAAACTACTTTGCTCAGCTAGAAAGACCTTTCTAAGAACTTTTCGCTCTCTTTTCTTAGTACACCAATCCTTTAGAAATTTAGCACAAAGTGGCATTTTCTACAATAGATCTAACAAAGGAATGTTAACTTGTACTTTTTCAAAAATTTCTCTGATTTTTTCTTGTTTTTCAGGTATTGTTTGTTGTAATCTTTCAGGATATGGTGCTAAAGATTGTGATTTCAAAGATTCTTTTTCTTTCGTTTGATTTGTTTGATCATTTTTAGCTTCATTAGCAGATTCAGATTGTTCTTTAGTGATTTCCAGATTTTCAGCTATTACATTTTCATTATCATTTTGATTTTTACTCTTATCCACCTTCATATTATTTTCATTTTGAGTTCTTGGTGGTATATCAATTCCAAATCTTAATGTTACACATACATCTTCCAGATTTTCGTTACTCTCATGATGTATTTGTATATCATTTTCGTGATTATGACCTTCAATTGTTTTTAGTTTTAAAGTGCATTCTTTAAATTCTCTTGCATTAATATTTTCTGTTTGCTGTATATTTTGCAAATTATGTAGATCTATAACATTATAATTTTCATTGTCCTGTTGCATAACTTGTATTTTCATTGTCCTCTTGCATAACTTGTATTTTCATTGTATATTCGTTCAATGCTATTAATTTTTTTTCCAGATCATCTAATCTCATTGCATTCAATTTTTGATCAATTTTCATTATGGTTTTTTCAGTTTCGTAAATTATATCTTTTTTAGGTTCTGAATATGCTTCCTTATAGTTTAATTGGTTGACTTCTTGTTGCTAACACATAAAGTATTCTAGTTTGTCCAGGTTTTGCTCTATACTACGCTCTAGTCTGTCATACCTATCCCAAACTTCAATGTCTCTCAACATATTACACATTCTATACTAACCATCAGTTGGGTAAACTATAGGATTCTCATACTCGACTCTATTATACTAAGGATAATTCATTTGTTGTTCATGGGATCTAACCATCTGCAAACGTCTTAGTTTCAAACAGTCAGAAATGTCGTGTCCTTCAGAATTACAGAATTCACATATGCTAACTACAGGTTTCATAAATCTTTGAGCATAAGCATATGCCATATTCTCAATTACAGAAGAAAACACACAACTCTGGCTATTAAAACGAAACAGCTCTAACAGTTGCTTTTATTAATTCAATTCGATTCAATTCAATTCCCCGGCAATGACGCCATAAAACTTGTTTGGATTTCCCCAGCACGACACCAGAAAACCTGATTGGATCTCCAACAATGCACCAGAAAAACTTGGATTTGTTAACTTTTGTTTTTACTAAGTTAATTTATCTTTATGCCTATTCTTTTAGAAGTAAACAAACAACCTTTAATACAAATTAGATATTAATTCCAATTTGTACTTTAACTACAAGTGCACAGTGTCTATTGTATTAGTGTGCAAGTACAGGTTGATCCCACAGGGAATTGCTTAAGAACTGAGAACTGTTCGTTTGTTAACAATCAAATTTATATATTTAATAAGCTCTCCATTGAGTTACAGTTTACTCAACGTACAAAGTTCATTGAATTATGGCTAACTCAACGGACTAACCTCGTGGACTTAAGTTAACTCCACGAGCTTGTCTTTCTTTTTAATACCTATTTACAAAGGAATTCGGCCAACCATTGGGCGATTCCACAAATTGTAAATAACATCAATTAAGCTCTTTAATGTTAGTAAACACTAGATTTATCATTAAGCATACTAACATTCAGATAATTCAAATAGTAACCATTAAAATCTTTAAGTCTTTTGAACGAACCAATTTTAGTAAACTGTAAAACTAAAACAAACATAAAACAATCACAACATTGACAAAGATAACATTAATCACGATACAATACAACACTCAAATACAAAATACAAACACAGATAAGTTGTTTTTGGTATTTTTGTTTTAATATGAACATGGAAATGGGCGAAAGGTGAAATGTAAAGTAATCTCAATCGATAGTAAATACTTTTGTCACTACATACGACGCGATTACACCACTGAAAATTAAACCACTTACAATTCTTTCTCCTCTCCCTATAGAATCGCGAGTCTAGAATTGCAAGATGATCTCTTCTTCAGCATACAGGCATCAACCCAAAGCCAAGGCTAGAAGCTTTACAATCTCTAGAGATATGAGTCAGCGCTTGGTGAAAATGGCTTCCCTTCCCGCGACGCGATCACTCCTCACAATGGTTGTCAGGCACTGTGTTTGGCTCGAAATCGACCCGACATCAGGAAAGTATCCTCACAGACCTCCGATGATTGGTGATTATGGTGGTGGTAATGATGGTTGGTGTGGTACTTCAGAGAATTGCCGACACTACCTGCAGAAAGCTCAGTGCTCCTCCTCTATACACACTGGCCATACCCATCAATCACACACACTTTACTTCGTTTTCTTCTTTTCTTTTATATTTCTTCAGTAGTAATTGCTTCTGCTTAAATGGTCGGTTGGATTTCCTTCATTCATATCAACGACGATGATTTCTTCTCCCTTCAATGAGTGAATTCCTGCGTGACACATGCGATCGTGGTTTTTTCTTCCAACTATCTATTTCTACAACCGCTACAGTGGCATATTAGAAAATAAATAGTCCGTGGAGTTACAGATAACTCAACGGACTTTCTTCGTTGATTTAACTATAAAACACGTGCATAAATTTAACTATCTAATGCTCAGGTGCATTTCGGATACTTACAACTTAACTATCCGATACTCAGATGCATTTTGGATACTTACAACTTAACTATCTGATGCTCAAATGCATTTCAGATAGTTACAGATAACTCACTGATATATAACTTAAGTAAATCTACCAGATCTTGACACGTGCCAGCAGCAGTTTAATAATAAAAGAAACATTTCGGAGAGTTACAAGTTTAACTATTCGATGCTCAACTGCAATTTCGGATAGTTAGAGATAACTCACCGAAAATCCACTTAAGTCACTTTCCCAGAACATGACACGTGTCCACAGCTATTTTATAAATAAAAAGAGATTTCGGAGAGTTACACATATAACTGTCAAATGCCCAGCTGCAATTCGGATAGTTATATATAACTCACCGAAAGTTCACTTAAGTCATGCATTATGGTTTCGACATGTGTACTTCAGAAAATAATAAAATATTCTTTTAAAACATAAATGTTCGGAAGTTTAAACATAACTATCCAATACATGTTCGGTCTGTTAAACATAACTATCCGAAATATGTTCGGTATGTTAAACATAACTGTCCGAAATATCAGAAAATTCGGATACTTAAGAATTTCGCAACCTGCAACTTAACGACAGTTCAGAAATGTACTAAATTAACATTAATTCCCCCAAATTAAGCAGATTCTTTAATTAAAGCTTATAACAGTGTAATTATAACATAATGGCTTAATTCTCATATGATAAGCTAAATATTATGCAATTAACCATCATTTAACCGTTAATATTATGCACTTTTTCATTCTAAACAACATGAATCTTGAGGAGTGGCTTAGGACATCTTTCCAATAGGTTGTCCCATGAGAAGGGTAGATAAATGAATTTGGGAATAAGGATTGATGCCTATTCTCATAAGGTTGTTGGGGACAAAGGCTAAGTAACCTCTTAGTCCTCACGTGTAAACCCTTTGTGGGAGGTATCCTAAGGGTAGGGGTAGGATATGAGAAAAGAGAGGTTTTTTTCAAAAAAAAAAAGAAAAAAAAAGAAAAAAGAAAAAGAACTATAGAATAAAAGAGAAGAAACAGATCAACAAGAAACACCCAATTGAAAATAAAGGGGCAATGTACTAGAGGATAGAAGCCTAAGGAAACTTTCATGTATTCTTGGATTAAGTGAGATGAACCTAGGTGCTATTGATTATAGGTCTAAGCACTTTGCACTTAATAGTATCTAAAAAAACTTATTTTCCTTAGGTTGGCGTTAGATGTCTATTCTAAATTCCTCACCATTACAGGAACTCATGCTTGTGAGTGGAGATCATCTATAAGTATTGTTGCATTACTTGGCGAGAATTTGATTTGCCTTAATTTTCTTTATTGTGTTTGTTTGTTTCAAGGGGTTCCTTAATCTTTTCTTCTTTAAATTTTGCTAGAGGACTAGCAAAGTTTAAGTGTGGGGGGGTGTTCAAGCTTTAATTTTGCCCATTTTTAATGAATTTTATAAGTAATTTTGCATGATATTATCTATCTATGGTGGATAAATGATATTAATTATGGGTAGTATAAGTCTTGAAATATTATGCAATGTAAAAATTTAATTAACAATTGCATCCCCCATTGGATATAATTTTACATGGAACTCCTTGATTTTATTTTGAATGTCTTATGTTGGCTAACATCTCCTGGAGTTCAATTTCCATTAATTATAGGTAGCACACATATGGAAGGAGCTTAATGCAAAAGGCCAAAAAAAAGATATAAAGAAGCAAAGTTGGTGGACTAAACTTTAAAGAAGAGGACATGCCAACACCTTATTGGCCCTCCTAGATCTATGGCATCTTATTGGCTTGGTGATAAAACCAAGGTGCCACATTGTAGGATCGTATGGCTACACAAGAGAGGGGGTGAATTGTGTTTTTCAATATTTTCTGAAATATAATTGAAACTTTAAAACTCAAAAACAAGTCGAGACATTGTTTTCATAAAATCATTTTTATTCAAGGTTTCAATTACAATATGCAATTTAATTCTCCTCAGAAATTGTAGATGCAATTATATTTCGATACCATGTTTTATCTATACAATTTCATAACTATAAATAGAGAAAACTAATTTACAGAATTTAAAACATTTCTCCCTGTTTGAGATATTTCTTCTTCTTCTTTTTCTTCTTCAGCAATTCTTCAGTGACGAATATCATGTCTTTCTCTGCTTCACCGAATTTGCTTTCTTCTGATACTTTAAATCTTCAGTGACATAAATAATACCATTTTCTGCTTCACTGAATTTTCTTTCACCTAAGAGATTTTCTCCAAAGAGTGTTTTGATCCTTGAAAAGATTTTTCTTTTGGTGTGTAGGGATAGTTTGATCCATGAAAAGATTTTTGTTTTATGTGCAAGGATAGTTTGATCAACGAGAATTCTATGCTTTTTATACTGTATGTTAACTTCATGCATATCCTCCACGTTTAATCACTACCAGTTTTCCACTTCTTCACGTCTTTGCTTTTTCCTTCATCGAAACACACACGTTCTGACCCACGTTTATATTTCGAATTTTCTTTAATCATCGGTCTTGGATCTCTGAAAAATTTCCTACAAAATAAACTTTCTCTTCCAAAAATTTTTCATTAGTATAATAAGAAGTCATTACTTTAATGTTAACTAAACGAGTAACACAAGTAGATATTAACTTAACGTTTCTAACATAACGAGTTCCTCATGTGCTAATTCACATGACTAGTACTGTAGATAACTCAACGAACCAACTGAACCTTTCTTTCGGAAGGTTAAATGATAACTCACCGAAAACAGTTTAAGTTTCAGATAGTTACAATTGTAGGTCACCGAAAAACTCTTTTTCTCATAAAACTAGTGAGATACGTGTCAAGACCTGAAAACATGACTTAAGTTACCTTTCGGATAGTTACGACTGTAAGTCTCTGAAAAACTTTAACTCACCGATTCAGCAATAAACAAATGTTTTTATAATAAGAATTGTAGGAACGTATGGCTACACAAGAGGGGGGTGAATTGTGTATTTTTAATATTTTCTGAAATATAATTGAAACTTTAAAACTCAAAAACAAGTCGAGACATTGTTTTCATAAAATCATTTTTATTCAAGGTTTCAATTACAATATACAATTCAATTCTCCTCAG
The DNA here is from genome assembly GCA_036874045.1 of Cymodocea nodosa. NCBI lineage: Eukaryota > Viridiplantae > Streptophyta > Magnoliopsida > Alismatales > Cymodoceaceae > Cymodocea > Cymodocea nodosa. The sequence continues at coordinate 2,107,498 of JAZBRI010000011.1, forward strand.
AAATTGTAGATGCAATTATATTTCGATACCATATATCATCTAAACAATTTCATAACTACAAACAGAGAAAACTAATTTGCGGAATTTAAAACTTTTCTCCCTGTTTGAGATCTTTCTTCTTCTTCTTTTTCTTCTTCAGCAATTCTTCAGTGAGAATATCTTGTCTTTTCATGCTTCACCGAATTTGCTTTCTTCTGATACTTCAAATCTTCAGTGACGAAAATCTTACCTTTTTATGCTTCACTAAACTTTCTTCCACTTGAGAGATTTTTTCCGAAGTGTGTTTTTGATCCCTGAAAAAGATTTTTCTTTTGGTGTGTAGGGATGGTTTGATCCTTGAAAAGATTTTTCTTTTTGTGTGCAAGGATTAATTGATCAACGAGAATTCTATGCCTTTTATACTGTATCTTCATTTCATTCATATCCTTCACGTTTAACCACTACCAGTTTTCCACTTCTCCACGTCTTTTCTTTTTCCTTCATCGAAACACACACGTTCTAACCCACGTTTATATTTCAAATTTTCTTTATTCATTAGTCTTCGATCTCTGAAAAATTTCTTGCAAAATAAACTTTCTCGTCCAAAAGTTTTTCATCAGTGTAATAAGAAGTCGTTACTTTAATGTTAACTAAACGAGTAACACAAGTATATATATAACTTAACGTTTCTAACTTAACAAGTTCCTCATGTGCCATTTCACGTGACAAGTACTGTAGCTAACTCAACGAACTAAGTCTGTGGTGTTATGCTATCTCAACAAACTATCTCCATTGTGTTATGATAACTCAACGAACTAAGTCTGTGGTGTTATGCTATCTCAACAAACTATCTCCATTGTGTTATGATAACTCAATGAACCATTTTTGTTGACTTAAGTTCACTTAAGCTTATTTCTATTGTTTGTGTAAATTTTACCTCTCAGAACTAAAACTCTTAGATGTCAATAATTATATAAGTATCAGTTTTCTAATTATCATCTGTTAGATTACAATAACCATTTAAATAGCATCTCCTTTTATAATATATATATGCAATTAAGATCATAATCATCTTTTTATAATATTTCTCTCCCTTTTTGTCATTAATCAAAAAGATAATTACAGAGAATATATATATGTATATAAGAGAATTACAACAACGATTTCTGTAAACAAGAATAATAATTGAACACATTTACAGAAAAATGTATTGTTCAATGAATCAAACAAGTAATACAAACATTACATTTTGTATTCAGAAACAAACAAAAACAGTTATCGACCCCTCCTAAGTATATCACTTATAGCATTACATATTTTATCTCCTAGATGCCTAATATTATTTCTGATGTCGTTAAGCACTGCATCTAAGTCAGGAGGTAGCTAGGTTTGCTGTTCTGCTTGAACTGAATAACTTTGTTGTTGTTGTTGTTGTATATGGTCTGTATCAGGTTGTTGTTGTTGTTGTTGTCGTTGAGGTGTATGCATGGCCTGGAATTTTTGCAAATCTTTGACACTAAATGCTCTCATGCCTTTAGTTTCAAAGGGCCAATCGGATAAATTCAATTGGCTTGCAATGAGTCTACATACAGCATCACCATAAAACAACTTTGAACTCATATGCTGTAGTTGAGAAGTGAAAACATCAAACCAATTGATTTGAATTCTATTCAGCAAGCTATAAGTTGCATATAAACAACTTCTGCTGACTTCCACATTGTGTCCAACTCTCTGAAATAAATTTGCATGCAATATATTTGCAATAAACCTTGCCTCTGCATTCAGATTTTCCATTAATCTCATTTCAGAATATACATCTGGAATTTTTGACAAAAACTGAATGTTCCATTCCAGTTGTCTTATTATGTCAAATCTGTTGGTAACCACAACACCTTCATTCTTTAATCCTAAAACTTCAAAAATTAACTCAAAAGACAACATAAACTCCTATTCATTTATTTGAGTTTTCAGAAAATTTCCATTCTTGAACAGATTGTTATAAAAAGCTGCAATAAGCTCTGTGTATTGCTTCCATTTCGTTCCTACTGGCAAGAATTTAATGAGGCCTTGAAACTCAAACAGATCTCTTACTTCCATCAAATTTCTGAATTTTATTGGACGAGCATGCAAAATCTGACATGTAATCAGATTATTGTATTTCTACCATGCTTCTTCAAATCTAAAATGAATTGCATTACCTTGAATGTTTAATATTGTAGACAAAGAAGGTGATACCTGAAGCCGTGATTCAGAGTTTAATTCATCTTCAAGAACCTCTTCTTTAAAATGAATGTCATATTGTTCCTCTTCCAAAATATTATCTTGAAGCTGCTCAAGTAAGCTTGATTCTTTAGCTTCAACAGTGTTAAGAACATTGTCAATATGCTCAACATTCATCTATTCAGTCTCTATAGAATGTTCAGAATACAATTTTTCCACAAATTCTACAACCGGTGTATCTGTCTGTAATTGTTTAACAGATATTTCCATTGATTCATGTTGTGAATTCTTAGACTCTACTTCTATAGATTCTGTAGAAGGCTGGATAACTTTTAGCTCTTCTGGAGTCTTAACATTTTCAATATCTGCTACTCCAGACAATTCAGCCTTTGAACTAGTTACTGCCTCAACATTGTCAATTATATCTGCAATAACTTGTTCACTGTCAAGTGCCTGATGCTCTGATTTGTCAATTTCTACATCATCAGGACTTGTACTAATAGAAAAACTTGAGCTCATATTTGACTTGGATTTCTTCTCAAGTTTTCTAGCAAGGGAAAATAAAGTCTCATTATCTTCATCAGTTTCAGTGTGTTCGGAACTGATGAGTTTATCAGATGCACAATAAAGTACAATGTCTAGACATACATTGTCCTTTGGAAATAAATTTTCATCTGATTTTCCTTTTTCAAAAGACTTTGTTTCCTTAGACATAATTTTTCTGGCTTTTCTTCTTCTATAACATTTCTGTTTCTCCTTTTCAAGTATTACTGTTTTCTTTTCAAATTGCTCCATAAAAGTTTTCTACTTTAATTCTTCTAAGGCACTTTCTATTGCAACAACCTTTCAAAGACTATCAACTTTTGTTTTGTCTACAGTAACATCTGATTCTACTTGTTTTGAATATAAAGGAGTAGGGATAGCTGATTCATGCTCTTCCTCAAATGCATGTAGTCTTGTACCGTTTATAGGAGTTTGACGAGTTCTATTTGATGAACCTACACCTTTTTCCAAATATTTTGCATACTGTTCCAAACATGCAATCTCAGCACATTTCATTCTGTATTCTCTATCATATTTACTTCGAATACCCATGTATGTAATACTTGCATCAGTATGTTGAAGTTCTTGTCTAACTTCATCTAATATATCCTAAGAAAAGAAGTAATCTCTATAAAGTTCTTCTAACCTTTTGTCCACTCGAAATATTTTCTTGAACCAAGTACGTGGAACTTCATCATTCTCTATTTCTTTTCCTTTTGCATCTCTTCTGCTTTTGCCTTTTCCTCTGCCACGACCTTTGTAGAACTTGGAGACCATCGTCGCAGGTTGTAACAGCAACAAGCGAGAAAGATTTTCTTGACAAAGTTTACAAATAACCTAAGTCCCCGTGTAATAAGTGTTTAAATAGGGTTTTTAGGCGTATAACTCAACGTAAAGAGAAGTCAGGTTCAAAAATAAAATAAAAATTGAATAAAGCTTATTCAATCAAAGTACCTGAAATATTCAAGTATAACTCGTTGAGTTAACTAACCTAACGAGTAAAACACTGTCTAGAGGTAGTTTTACACGTTACCTTATCTAATATAACGTCTAGTTAGTACACTTAAACAAGTTTCGGATGCTTCCAACTAAAACCTTCTGAAAACAACGCACATGCTAAACTTAACATTATCTTGAGAACATTGTAAACTATTTGAACATTTTGTCTTTTGAATCTAGAATAGTTTGTTTATCTTTTTAAATTATTTCATCAAGATTTTAAGAGGACATTAATTCAGATTAACTAAGATTTGTATTTTAAATTATATTAATTTGTTTTCGACATTGTTAATCCTCCCCCTACAAATATACTTCAAATATATTCAATCAAAATACAAAATATACTTGTAGTGACAATAGATGTTAAGTATAACTATACTTTTACATTTTATTTTCAAAGACTTCCGTTATCCTAACATCATCAAAAATGATTTCCAGAATCAATTCCTATTGTATATGAATCAAAACACAACTTTGAACTCAATTCGATTAATTCAAGGAGAATAAAAGAATGTATCTCAAATAAACGTTTTCGAAAGTACTAATGTTGATTCAATAAATCAGTAGTCATATTGGTATAAACTATATGCGATTCAAAGATATCTGTAATTAATGAAACAACTTTTTCTTTTCAAAACATTAAATATTGATAATTTTCTTTAAAAGTTAGTTTGAAAAGCTTGAATCATACAAGAGCTTTCTAATGTACCCATGTAATGAGCTTTCAGTCAACAATCCCAGATCTGATTAGGACCTTAGGTTGCTAGATTTAAAGAATCCTTTTTCAGGACAACAATACTTACATACCTATCTGCTCAAGTACAAAAGGCTCGTGATCAAACTAATCAAAAAACTCTCAAAGATTTTTACTTTGTAAGCACTTTTCATTTTAAGCACAGTATATATGTATTCCATTAATATAGATGCAATAAAACACAAATCTCATACAATTCTTACTTCTATGATTATACTGAGAATATGAATCAGTTTCAATAAGCTTATACTTTTGATTAACCGTTTAAGATAAGTTACATATAACTTATTCTACATGTTTAATCAATTAAGTCAAATTTATGCATGATCATATGCATTTTCCTTGATTCAAAGAAAACATTTAATCAAAATTTTAGAATGTCAGAAGTATTTAATGTTTTTCATTTACACTTCCACTTAAAATCGTAAAAACTATTAAAATTGATAAACTACTTAAAATCAATAAGATACTACTATGATTTACAATAAATACATAGTATCTTAAGCAGCAATTTAGATATTACTTTAGATATTTATAATAATTATATAATATCTATGAGGTGAACAACATCATCAATAATTTTTATCTTTTTATATGGAGTTTAAGCATTTTACACATCACATAGCCTACAAATACCTAAATTTAATCTAATGTTGCATAATGTATTTTCATCTAGAGGTTTTGTAAATATATCAGCTAATTGATTTTTACTAGACACAAATTCTAATTTAATTTTTCCTTTGATTACGTTATCTCTTAGAAAATGATGTCTAACCTCTATATGTTTTGCTCTTGAATGTAATACAAGATTTTTGGAAAGATTTATTGCAGAACTACTGTCACAATAAATCTCAGTTGTATCATAAGATAATCCAAAATCTTCTAAAGTTTGCCTTATCCACAGAATCTGAGTGCCACACAGTGTAGCAACAACATATTCAGCTTCTGTAGTAGAAAGTGCTACACAGTTTTGCTTTTTACTAAACCATGACACCAAATTATTTCCTAATAATTGACATGTGCCACTAGTACTCTTTCTATCAGATTTAGATCCTACATAATCAGCATCAGTATATCCTATAAGATCTATTGAACTATACTTAGAATAATACAGTCTGAAATTTTTAGTTCCTTGTATATATCTAAATATTCTTTTAACTGCAATTAACTATGATTCCTTAAGATTAAATTGAAATCTAGCACAAACACACACAGCAAACATAATATCAGGTCTACTAGTAGTCAAATAAAGTAAAGAACCAATCATACTTCTATATTTTCTTTGATCTATAGATTTTCCTATGTCATCAATATCTAACTTTAAAGTAGTACTCATAGGAGTTCCTCGAATCCTTGTATCATTAAAATTAAATTTCTTAAGCATTTCAACTACATATTTTTCCTGATTTAAAAATATACCTTTATCCATTTGCTTAATTTGAAGTCCTAGAAAATATGAAAGTTCTCCTATCATACTCATTTCAAACTGATTAGTCATCTCTTCAGAGAATATTTCTATCAACTTATTAGAGGTTGCTCCAAAGATTATATCATCCACGTATATTTGAACAACAATCTGATCTTTACCATCTCTCTTAATAAATAGAGTATGATCCACTTTTCCCATGATATAGCCTTTTTCTATTAAAAAAGTAGACAATCTTTCATACCATGATCTAGGTGCTTGCTTCAAACCATATAAGGCTTTCTTCAATTTATACACAAAGTCAGGATTTTTAATATCTTCAAATCCAAGTGGTCATTTTACATAGACTTCTTCATTAATTAAACCATTTAGAAATGCACAATTTACATCCATTTGATATAATTTAAAATCCATATAACAAGCATAGGCCAATAATATTCTAATACTTTCTAACCTAGCCACAAGAGCAAATGTTTCATCATAATCTAATCCTTCTTCCTGTGTATACCCTTGTGCAACTAATCTAGCTTTATTCCTTATAATTTGACCAGTTTCGTTAGTTTTGTTTCTAAAGATCCACTTTGTACCTATTATGGACTGATTTTCTGGTGGAGAAACTAATTCCCATACATCATTTCTGATGAATTGATTTAGTTCTTCTTGCATTGCCACTATCCAATTTTCATCAGATAATGCTTCTTGTATATTCCTTGGTTCCACCATAGAAACAAACATACACATATTATTTAAATTTACTGAAGCTCTAGTTTTAACTCCCTCATTAATATTACCAATGACTTGAGTAATGGGATGTGATGAAGAATAACGTCAATTTCTCTGATTTTCCTCAATATTCTCATCAACATCTGAAAGTCCATCACTTTCATCATTAGTTTGATCATTTAAGTTCATATTTTTTATTTTCTCAGATAAATCATCAATCTCTCTATTGATCTCTAACTCATTTGGAAAATTGATCATATCATCATTATCAGCTTTAGATTGAGATTCTCTAAGAGAATTTTCATTGAAGCTTACATGGAGGGTTTCTTCAATAGTCCTAGAAGTCTTGTTATATACTCTATAGGCTTTACTTCTAGTAGAGTAACCTACAAAAATTCCTTCATCCGATTTGGCTTGAAATTTATCCCTTTTATCCTTAGTATTAAGAATAAAACACTAGCAACCAAATGGTTTCATATAGGAAATTTTTGGAACCCTATTAAATATAATTTCAAAATGAGTTTTATTAACATGAGGTCATAAATGACTTCTGTTAATAACATAACAAGCTGTACTTACTACTTCAGCCTAAAGATTTTGAGGTAACTTATGTTCATTCAATATAGTTCTGGCCATTTCTTGAAGTGATCTATTCTTTCTCTCAATAACACCATTTTGGCATGGTGCTCTTGGAAAAGAAAATATATGATCAATGCCATGCTCATTACAATAGTTATCCATTTGATCATTATCAAATTCAGTTCCATGATCACTCCTAAGTTTTTGAATAGAGATACTTTGCTCATTTTGAACAAAATTGCAAAACATTTTAAATTTTTCAAAAACTTCTGTCTTAGATGCTAGAAAATATACCCAAGTGTATCTAGAGAAGTCATCTACTAAAACAAATGCATACCGTTTACCACCAAGACTCATGATTCTTGTTGGTCCAAATAGATCCATATGTATAAGTTCTAAGACTCTCTTGCATGAAATATCAGTTTTGGATTTAAAAGAGTTTTTATGAAGTTTACCTAACTCACATGCATCACACATAAAGTTCTTTGAGTATTTAATCTTTGGTAAACCTCTCACTAAATGTTTTCTAGATAGTTTATATAATAGTCTTATATTTATATGCCTAATCCTTCTATGCCATAGATATGCATCACTAGTTTCATCTAGCAAACATGAATTTAAATCAACTGCACTAGAAGGTAAAGATAAAATACATACATTACCTTTTCTTTTAGCAATAAACTTAATTTCATCTGTATTTTTATCAATTATTTTGCATACATTATCTTCAAACACTACATAATATCCATTTTCAGTTAGTTTTATAACACTCAGCAAATTAAATCTTAGGTTTTCTGCATATAGTACATTCGAAATAACACAAGTAGGAGTTATTTAAACATTGCCCATACCTATGATTTTATCTTTGCTTTTGTTTCCAAATGTTACACTTCCTTTCATGGTATTTGTAAAATTTTGTAATAGACTTTTTTGTCCGGTCATGTGACTTGACGCTCCACTGTCCAAGATCTATTTTGATGTTGTTTCCTCCTGCAACACAAATTAAGAAAAACTTTTTCTTGGTACCTAATGTTGTTGAGGACCAAGTTCATTAAACGCATATTTCTTCTTTTTGTTTAAAAATAGTTTAACATTATCATTTATATTCTTATTAGTTGTAAGTATTATTGATTTATCATTAGCTTCATACTCACATATAGCATTATTGCTTTTGCAATCATTCTTTTTGTTTTAAGATGTAGTATAATCAAGACCAAACATATTTTTATCAGATGTTAATTTATTTTGGTCATGCTTATACATTTTTGTAAGTTCATACCAAGATTTTGTACTTGTATTAACACTTTCCGTATATACAAAATCTTTTTCTGCACAAGAATTTTTTGTTTTATCACATGTAGAATGAGTAATTGGTCTAATACCAGTGTATTGAATTACATGCTCAGGTTTTTGAATTTTCAGTTTACTATAATTGTCTGAAATTTTAGAAACATTAGAAATTGAATTTCCAGAATAAGAAACAAGATTTTTAGAAACATTTATAGTCATGTTAGAAGTACAATTTGACAAATCACATTGATTTATATTATTACTGCATGATTCATCCCTTGAAGTACCTACTTCTACATATTTATTACCTTGTTTAATAATAAAAGGAATTTTAGTCTTAGATTTACTTGAACTGCAACTAATAAATCCTTTATTGGCTTAAGATTCAGGATAATCAAATCCTAAGCCAAATTTATAAGACACCGCAGGGGTACTAGTTAGTTTGTCTAACTTAGTTTGACTTAAATTACATTTCTCAAATGTAGAATTTAAATCTTGCTCTCTCAATTTTAATTTTTCTATCTCTAATTCAAGTTCATTTATATTGTTTCTCAACATTTCATTTTCAGATTCTATCTTTAATTTTTCAGCATTTATATTCTGTATTTGTTCATGCAAGATACATTCATTAAATCTAAATTTTTGCAAATCTCTAGCATGATTTTCATTATCACATTTAAACTTTTCTAAAGTAGTAGACAGGAAACAATTTTCTTCTTCCATAATGGATGAAGATTTTCTAATATTCTTATTTTCCAGTTTACATACTTTAAGTTTTTGTAATAATGCATGATAAGCACATAATAATTCATCAAAGTTGAAATCTGAATGACTTTCAGGATCAGATATTACCTCAGACTCATCTGCCATGAAACACACATGAGCAACATCTTCTAACTCTTGTTCTCCTTCTGAATGTGAAGATTTTGATGCTGATTCCTCAGATTCAAACTCTTCAGACGTGTCATCCCAAGTGACCTTCAAAGCCTTTTTCTTGTAAAACTTTTTCTGAGTTTTCTGTGCCGTCTTCTTCTGATTTGTCCTACTTTGCTTTTCATTTTTTCTCATCGGACAATCTGGAGAAAGATGTCCAGGTTTCTTACAGTTGTAACATACATACTTTCTGGATGAAGAATTCTAGTCATTCAATGATTTTGACGTTGAGGGTTTATCATTTTTGTTCCTTTGCTGTTTCCTAGCTTTCCATGCTTTCTTGAATTTCTTAGTCAGCAAAATCAAATCCTCATCAGAATTAGTAGATATATCAGAATCTGAATTAATTTCGAACACTATTTCTTTCTTCATTTTTAGTTTGTTGTGACTTAGTGATTCATTTAATTGAACTTCATAAGCTGTTAAATTTCCTATAAGTACATTCATAGTATAAACATTTAAATCTCATGATTCCTCAATTGATGTTACTTTCTGAGACCATTTAGAACTTAGGGATCTGAGAATTTTCCTCACCAAATCCTTCTGTTCAAAATTCTTTCCTAAACATTTTAAAGAGTTTATGATATCAAGAAATCTGGAAAACATCTTAGAAATATTTTCGTCTTCATGCATCTTAAAGAGTTCATACTTATGAATCAACATGTTTATTTTTGTCACTTTAACTTGAGAAGTACCTTCATGTGAAACTTCTAATGCATGCCACACCTCATAAGCAGATTTATATACCGACACTTTACTGAACTGATCATAACTCAATGCACAAAATAAAATATTTAAGCCCTTAGCATTCAGAGTTTCATTTTCTTTTTCAGTAATTGTCCAAGTATTATATGGGGTAGTTAATGGAGTATATGGTTTAGAAATCATGAACCACAATTTATGATCTATACTTTGAAGAAAAACAGTCATCCTATATTTCCAATATTCAAAATGTATTCCATCAAATAAAGGAGGACGATTAAGATTTTGGCCTTCATATAAAGAAAAATTACCATTTCCAGTAGCCATTTTACCTTAGATTTTTCAACCCATTTGATTTTAAACAATCTAAAAACTTTAAAACAATTTGAGCCTTAAATCAAGAAAGTTAAACGTATGCTCAGATATTAATTTCCGTTTAAAAACAAGGAATGTAGAATAAGCAATGATATTAAATAAGTTGGTATCAATTTTATATCAAAGATTATTCACAAAGCTCTGATACCACTTGTAGGATCGTATGGCTACACAAGACGGGGGTGAATTGTGTATTTTTAATATTTTCTGAAATATAACTGAAACTTTAAAACTCAAAAACAAGTCGAGACATTGTTTTCATAAAATCATTTTTATTCAATGTTTCAATTACAATATACAATTCAATTCTCCTCAGAAATTGTAGATGCAATTATATTTCGATATCATGTATCATCTAAACAATTTGATAACTACAAATAGAGAAAACTAATTTGCGGAATTTAAAACTTTTCTCCCTATTTAAGATCTTTCTTCTTCTTCTTTTTCTTCTTCAGCATTTTTTCAGTGACGAATATCTTGTCTTTTCATGCTTCACCGAATTTACTTTCTTCTGAGACTTCAAATCTTCAGTGACGAAAATCTTACAGACAAGTATTTATATCGGTAAGCTTTTCTGTATTAATTGATGATTTTAATTTCTTTTCACAAGCAATAGTAATTGAGCAAATATGATTATTTTCATTCAGTACACATTATCAAAACAAAAATACTCAACAAGATGTTAAGTATAACTATACTTTTAAATTTTCTTTTTAGAAACTTCCATTATTCTGACTTCATCAAAAATGATTTCCAGAATCAATTCCTACTGTATATGAATCAAAACACAACTTTGAACTCAATATGATTAATTCAAGGAGAATAAAAGAATGTATCTCAAATAAACGTTTTCAAAAGTACTAATGGTGATTCAATAACTCAGTAGTCATAGTGGTAGAAACTATATTCGATTCAAAGATATCTGTAATTAAAAAAATACTTCTTTTTTTTTTTTAAAGTTAGTTTGGAAAGCTTGAATCATACAAGAGCTTTCTAATGTACCCGTGTAATGAGCTTTCAATCAACAATCCCATATCTGATCAAGACCTTAGGTTGCCAGATTTAAAGAATCCTTTTTTAGGACAACAATCCTTACATACCTATCTACTCAAGTACAAAGGCTCGTGATCAAACTAATCAATAAACTCTCAAAGATTTTCACTTTGTAAGCACTTTTCATTTTAAACACAGTATATATGTATTCCATTAATACAGATGCAATAAAACACAAATCTCATACAAGTTTTACTTCTATGATTTTACTGAGAATATGAATCAATTTCAATAAGCTTATACTTTTAATTAACAGTTTAAGATGAGTCACATATAACTTATTCTACAAGTTTAATCAATTAAGTCAAATATATGCATGATCATATGCACTTTCCTTGATTCAAAGAAAACATTTAATCAAAATTTCAGAATGTCAGAAGTATTTAATGTTTTTCATTTACACTTCCACTTAAAATCGTAAAAACCATTAAAATTGATAAACTACTTAAAATCAATAAGATACTACTATGATTTTACAATAAATACATAGTATCTTAAGCAGCAATTTAGATATTACTTTAGAATTTATGATAAGTATATAATATCTACGAGGTGAACAACATCATCAATACTATTTATCTTTTTATATGGAGTTTAAGCATTTTACACATCACATAGCCTACAAATACCCAAATTTAATCTAATGTTGCAGAATGTATTTTCGTCTAGAGGTTTTGTAAATATATCAGCTAATTGATTTTTACTAGACACAAATTCTAATTTAATTTTTCCTTTAAATACATTATCTCTTAGAAAATGATGTCTAACTTCTATATGCTTTACTCTAGAATGTAATACAAGATTTTTGGAAAGATTTATTACAGAACTACTATCACAATAAATCTCAGTTGTATCATAAGATAATCCAAAATCTTCTAATGTTTACCTTATCCACAAAATCTGAGTGCAACACAGTGTAGCAGCAACATATTCAGCTTCTGTAGTAGAAACTGCTACACGGTTTTGCTTTTTACTAAACCATGACACCAAATTATTTCCCAATAATTGACATGTGCCACTAGTACTCTTTCTATCAGATTTAGATCCTACATAATCAACATCAGTATATCCTATAGGATTTATTGAACTATCATTAGAATAATACAGTTGGAAATTTTTAGTTCCTTGTATATATCTAAATATTCTTTTAACTGCAATTAAGTGTGATTCTTTAGGATTAGATTGAAATCTAGCACAAACACACATAGCAAACATAATATCAGGTCTACTAGCAGTCAAATCAAGTAAAGAACCAATCATACTTCTGTATTTTCTTTAATCTATTGATTTTCTTATGCCATCAAAATCTAACTTTAAAGACGTACTCATAGGAGTTCCTCGAATCCTTGTATCATTAAAATTAAATTTCTTAAGCATTTTATCTACATATTTTTCCTGATTTAAAAATATACCTTTATCCATTCGCTTAATTTGAAGTCCTAGAAAATATGAAAGTTCACCTATCATACTCATTTCAAACTAATTAGTCATCTCTTTAGAGAATATTTTTATCAACTTATCAGAGGTTGCTCCAAAGATTATATCATCCACGTATATTTGAACAACAATCTGATCTTTACCATCTCTCTTGATAAATAGAGTATGATCCACTTTTCCCATGATATAGCCTTTTTCTATTAAAAAAGTAGATAATCTTTCATATCATGATCTAGGTGCTTGCTTCAAACCATATAAGGCTTTCTTCAATTTATACACAAAGCTAGGATTTTTAATATCTTCAAATCCAAGTGGTTGTTTTACATAGACTTCTTCATTAATTAAACCATTTAAAAATGCACTCTTTACATCCATTTGATATAATTTAAAATACATATAACAAGCATAGGCCAATAATATTCTAATACTTTCTAACCTAGCCACAGGAGCAAATGTTTCATCATAATCTAGTCCTTCTTCCTATGTATACCCTTGTGCAACTAATCTAGCTTTGTTCCTTATAACTTGACCAGTTTCGTTAGTTTTGTTTCTAAAGATCCACTTTGTACCTATTATGGACTGATTTTCTAGTGGAGAAACTAATTCCCAAACATCATTTCTGATGAATTGATTTAGTTCTTCTTGCATTGCCACTATCCAATTTTCATTAGATACTGCTTCTTGTATATTCCTTGGTTCCACCATAGAAACAAACATACACATACTATTTAAATTTACTAAAGTCCTAGTTTTAACTCCCTCATTAATATTACCAATGACTTGAGTGATGAGATGTGATGAAGAATAACGCCAATTTCTCTAATTTTCCTCAATATTCTCATCAACATCTGAAGGTACATCACTTTCATCATTAGTTTGATCATTTAAGTTCATATTTTTGATTTTCTCAGATAAATCATCAATCTCTCTATTGATCTCTAACTCTTTCGGAAAATTGAACATATCATCATTATCAGCTTTAGATTGAGATTCTCTAAAAGAATTTTCATTGAAGCTTACATGTAGGGTTTCTTCAATAGTCCTAGAAGTCTTGTTATATACTCTATAGGCTTTACTTCTAGTAGAGTAACCTACAAAAATTCCTTCATCCGCTTTGGCTTGAAATTTATCTCTTTTATCCTTAGTATTAAGAATAAAACACTTGCACCCAAATGGTTTCATATAGGAAATTTTTGGAACCCTATTAAACATAATTTCAAAAGGAGTTTTATTAACAAGAGGTCTTAAGTGACTTCTGTTTAATAACATAACAAGCTGTATTCACTACTTCAGCCCAAAGATTTTGAGGTAACTTATGTTCATTCAACATAGTTCTAGCCATTTCTTGAAGTGATCTATTCTCTCTCAACAACACCATTTTGACACGGTGCTCTTAGAAAAGAAAATCTGTGATCAATGTCATGCTCATTACAATAGTTATCCATTTGATCATTATCAAATTCAGTTCCATGATCACTCCTAAGTTTTTGAATAGAGACACTTTGTTCATTTTGAATAAAATTGCAAAACATTTTAAATTTTTCAAAAACTTCTATCTTGGATGCTAGAAAATATACCCAAGTGTATCTAGAGAAGTCATCTACTAAAACAAATACATACCGTTTACCACCAAGACTCATGATTCTTGTTGGTCCAAAAAGATCCATAAGTATAAGTTCTAAGACTCACTTGCTTGAAATATCAGTTTTGGATTTAAAATAGTTTTTGTGAAGTTTACCTAACTCACATGCATCACACATAAAGTTCTTTGAGTATTTAATCTTTGGTAAACCTCTAACTAAATATTTTCTAGATAGTTTATGTAACAGTTTCATATTTATATGCCCAATCCTTCTATGCCATAGATATGCATCACTAGTTTCAGCTAGCAAACATGAATTTAAATCAACTGCACCAGAAGGTAAAGATAAAATACATACAGAACCTTTTCTTTTAGCAATAAACTTAATTTCATCTGTATTTTTATCAATAATTTTGCATACATTATCTTCAAACACTGCATAATATCCATTTTCAGTTAGTTTTATGACACTTAGCAAATTAAATCCTAGGTTTTCTACATATAGTACATTCGAAATAACACAAGTTGGAGTTATTTGAACATTGCCCAAACCTATGATTTTATCTTTGCTTTTGTTTCCAAATGTTACACTTCCTTTCATGGTATTTGTAAAATTTTGTAGTAGACTTTTCTGTTCGATCATATGACTTGATGCTCCACTATCCAAGATCCATTTTCATGTTGTTTCCTCCTACAACACAAATTAAGAAAAACTTTTTCTTGGTACCCAATGTTGTTGAGGACCAAGTTCATTAAACGCATATTTCTTCTTTTTGTTTAAAAATAGTTTAACATTATCATTTAGGATATTCAGGATAATCAAATCCTAAGCCAAATTTATAAGACACCGCAGGAGTACTAGTTAGTTTGTCTAACTTAGTTTGACTTAAATTCCATTTCTCAATGGTAGAATTTAAATCTAGCACTCTCAGTTTTAATTTATCTGTCTCTAATTCAAGTTCATTTATATTGTTTCTCAACATTTCATTTTCAAATTCTATCTTTAATTTTTCAGCGTTTATATTTTGTATTTGTTTATGCAAGACACTTTCATTAAATCTAAATTTTTGCAAATCTCTAGCATGATTTTCATTATCACATTTAAACTTTTCTAAAGTAGTAGACAGGAAACAATTTTCTTCTTCCATAATGGATGAAAATTTTCTAATATTGTTATTTTCCAGTTTACATACTTTAAGTTTTTGTAATAACACATGATAAGCACATAATAATTCATCAAAGTTGAAATCTGAATGACTTTCAGGATCAGATATTACCTCATACTCATCTGCCATGAAGCACACATGAGCAACGTCTTTTAACTCTTGTTCTCCTTCTGAATGTGAAGATTTTGATGATAATTCCTTAGATTTAGACTCTTCAGACGTGTCATCCCAAGTGACATTCAAAGCCTTTTTCTTGTAAAACTTTTTCTGAGTTTTCTGAGCTGTCTTCTTCTGATTTGTCCTACTATGCTTTTCATTTTTCCTCATAGGACAGTCTGGAGAAAGATGTCCAGGTTTCTTATAGTTGTAACATACATACTTTCTGGATGAAGAATTCTTGTCATTCAGTGATTTTCACGTTGAGGGTTTATCATTTTTGTTCCTTTGCTATTTCCTAGCTTTCCATGCTTTCTTGAATTTCCTTGTTAGCAAAATCAAATCCTCATCAGAATCAGTAGATATATCAGAATCTGAATTAATTTCGAAGGCTATTTCTTTCTTCATTTTTGGTTTATTTTGAATCAGTGATTCATTTAATTGAATTTCATAAGCTGTTAAGTTTCCTATAAGTTCATTCATAGTATAAACATTTAAATCTTGTGATTCCTCAATTAATGTTACTTTTTGAGACCATTTAGAACTTAGGGATCTAAGAATTTTCCTCACTAAATCCTTATGTTTAAAATTCTTTCCTAAGCATTTTAAAGAGTTTATGATATCAAGAATTCTGGAAAACATCTCAGAAATACTTTCATCTTCATGCATCTTAAAGAGTTCATACTTATGAATCAACATGTTTATCTTAGTCTCTTTAACTTGAGAAGTACCTTCATGTGAAACTTCTAATGCATGCCACACCTCATAAGCAGATTTATATGCCGACACTTTACTGAACTATTCATAACTCAATGCACAAAATAGAATATTTAAGCCCTTAGCATTCAGGGTTTCATTTTCTTTTTCAGTAATTGTCCAAGTATTATAAGGAGTAGATAACGAAGTATATGGTTTGGAAATCATGAACCACAACTTATGATCTATACTTTGAAGAAAAGCAATCATCCTATATTTCCAATATTCAAAATGTATTCCATCAAATAAAGGAGGACGATTAAGATTTTGTCCTTCATATAAAGAAAAATTACCATTTCCAGTAGCCATCTTACCTTAGATTTTTCAACCTATTTGATTTTAAACAATCTAGAACTTTAAAACAACTTGAGCCTTAAATCAAGAAAGTTAAACGTATGCTCAGATATTAATGTCTATTTAAAAACAAGGAAGGCAGAATAAGCAATGATATTAAATAAGTTGGTATCGATCTTATATCAAAGATTATTAACAAAGCTCTGATACCACTTGTAGGATCGTATGACTACACAAGAGGGGGGGTGAATTGTGTTTTTCAATATTTTCTGAAATATAATTGAAACTTTAAACTAAAAAACAAGTCGAGACATTGTTTTCATAAAATCATTTTTATTCAAGGTTTCAATTACAATATACAATTCAATTCTCCTCAGAAATTGTAGATGCAATTATATTTCGATACCATGTTTCATCTATACAATTTCATAACTACAAACAGAGAAAACTAATTTACGGAATTTAAAACATTTCTCCCTGTTTGAGATATTTCTTCTTCTTCTTTTTCTTCTTTAGCAATTCTTCAGTGACGAATATCTTGTCTTTATCTGCTTCACCGAATTTGCTTTCTTTTGATACTTTAAATCTTCAGTGACATAAATAATACCTTTTTCTGCTTCACTGAATTTTCTTCCACCTAAGAGATTTTCTCCAAAGAGTGTTTTGATCCTTGAAAAGATTTTTCTTTTGGTGTGTAGGGATAGTTTGATCCATGAAAAGATTTTTGTTTTATGTGCAAGGATAGTTTGATCAACGAGAATTCTATGCCTTTTATACTGTATGTTAACTTCATGCATATCTTCCACGTTTAATCACTACCAGTTTTCCACTTCTTCACGTCTTTGCTTTTTCCTTCATCAAAACACACACGTTCTGACCCACGTTTATATTTCGAATTTTCTTTAATCATCGGTCTTGGATCTCTGAAAAATTTCCTACAAAATAAACTCTCTTCCAAAAATTTTTCATTAGTATAATAAGAAGTCATTACTTTAATGTTAACTAAACGAGTGACACAAGTAGATATTAACTTAACGTTTCTAACATAACGAGTTCCTCATGTGCTAATTCACATGACTAGTACTGTAGATAACTCAACGAACCAACTTAACCTTTCTTTCGGAAGGTTAAATAATAACTCACCGAAAACAGTTTAAGTTTCAAATAGTTACAATTATAAGTCACCGAAAAACTCTTTTTCTCATAAAACTAGTGAGATACGTGTCAAGACCTAAAAACATGACTTAAGTTACCTTTCGGATAGCAATAAACAAATGTTTTTATAATAAGAATTTTACCACGTGCAAAAATAACAATTTAAGTTTATAATGCTAACCTAACGCGTTGCCTTAGTGTTCAATATAGCAACTCAATGCATTTAGTTATGTTAACTTAACGAGTTAAACATGTGCACCTCACGTGATACAATATAACATTCATAACTTATAATTTCACCACGTGTATAACACTAACTTAACGAGTTTGTCTCTTCTTTTACTCACTAACTTAACGAGTTCTCACGTGACCTATTTTAACCTTTAAGCCTTTAACTTAACAAGTTCTCATGTGATCTTTATACGAACAAAACTCTAACTTAACAAGTTGTCTAAACGTGCACTATACATGTTACAGAAGATATAACTTTAAAATATATCATGCTTTTCAAAAAAAAACACACGTTAACTTAACGTTTAGTTACATGAGAAATTAATGCAATGAAATGACTAGTTATTTAACAGTATAATTTCAAATCCAATACAAACAAGTATTTATATCAGTAAACTTTTTCTGTATTCATTGATGATTTTAATTTCTTTTCACAAGCAATAGTAATTGAGCAAATATGATTATTTCCATTTAGCACACATCATCAAAACAAAATACTCAACACACATCAAATGGAGAGAGAATATATAGCCAACATAAATGCTAAGGGAGGGGAATGAATTTTCGTTGGCCACCTTGGTGTTTCCAATGAGAGAGGAGAATGAATTTTTGTAGGCCACCTTGGTGTTTCCAATGAGAGGGAGAAAGAAGAAGAGAAAGCTTGGAGGTGAGGCTTATGTTTGCAAGGAGACCATCCATTGATGCTATTCACCATTCCAAGAGCTAAGGAGAAAATGTCTAGGCTTGGAGGTGAGGTTGCTGCCAAGTTCCATTGATTTCAAAGCTCTATAGAAGAAGAGAAGAAGCTCCTAAGGTAGTGATAGCCCTTAGAGTTTATTATTTTCTTGTATAGAAGGAAGAGTTGATGAGAAATGGTGGTGAACATCTCAATTATATGTCTTCTTAGCTAGATAGAGTTCTAATGTGTTATTTTTGATGATTCTACATTCACATCTCATTAATTTACTGAAGTATAACTAAGAGCTTAAAGAGCAAAGTTGAGTAATAATTGATTAAGTCATAAACACAATCCTTGTGGAAGAATGACCTGTATTTGCCATGTACACCAAAGGAACTATGCACTTGCAATAAAGCTTGAGCTAAAAATATAGCTCAACAGATAACTAATCAACAAGAATTCTATGTCTTTTATACTGTATATTCATTTCATGCATATCCTCCACGTTTAATCACTATCAGTCTTCCACTTCTTCACATCTTTTCTTTTTCTTTCATCGAAATACACACATTCCGACCCACGTTTATATTTCAAATTTTCTTTAATCATCAATCCTAGATCTCTAAAAAATTTCCTACAAGATAAACTTTCTCGTCCAAAATCTTTCATCAAGTATAATAAGAAGTTGTTACTTTAATGTCAACTAAACGAGTAACACAAGTAGATATATAACTTAACGTTTCTAACTTAACCAGTTCCTCATGTGCCAACTCACGTAACAAGTACTGTAGCTAACTTAACGAACTAAGTCTATGGTGTTACGCTAACTCAATGAACCATCTCCGTGCTGTTACGGATAACTCAACGAACCAGTAATAAACAAATATTTTTATAATAAGAATTTTACCACGTACAAAAATAACAACTTAAGTTTTATAACACTAACCTAACATGTTGTCTTAGTGTTCAATATAACAACTCAACGCGTTTAGTTATGTTAACTTAACAAGTTAAACATGTGCACCTCACATAATATAATATAACATTCATAACTTATAATTTCACCACGTGTACAATACTAACTTAACAAGTTCGTCTCTTCTTTTACTCACTAACTTAACAAGTTCGTCTCTTCTTTTACTCACTAACTTAACGAGTACTCACATGACCTATTTTAACCTTTAAGCCTCTAACTTAATGAGTTCTCACGTGATCTCTATACAAATAATACTCTAACTTAACGAGTTGTCTAAACGTGCACTGTTCATGATACAGAATATATAACTTTAAAACATATCATGCTTTTCAATAAAAACACACGTTAACTTAACGTTTAGTTAGATGAGAAATTAATGTAAAGAAACGACTAGTTATTTAACTTAGTATAATTTCAGATCTAATACAGACAAGTATTTATATCAGTAAGCTTTTTCTGTATTAATTGATGTTTTTAATTTCTTTTCACAAACAATAGTAATTGTGCAAATATGATTACTTTCATTCAGCATACATCATCAAAACAAAATACTCAATAGTAACATAATGGCTTAATTCACATGTGATAAGCTAAATACTTTGTAATTAACCATTCATTAACTACTAATATTATGTATAATTTCATTTTAAACATCCTCCTACTTGTTAGGGTGAGTAGTACAGGTGTAGAGTATGCCACAAGAAGTCCAAGTTCAGTCAGAAGCTTATTAGCAATAAGTCTCCAACAGATTTATGATTTCTGAAGATTACCAGGTCAAAGTATCCGAAAATAACGTTTCAATCGAAAGACTTTGAGCTAACTATCCGAAAGTTAGGAGATTTCAGAGGGTTACTGGCTATAACCATCCAAAATGACTTAAAGGATACTTAAGTAGATGTTCAGATAGTTATGAAGCTAATCTTCGGATAGTTAAGTAGTAACTATCTGAAAGTCATGAGTTTTTTAGAAGGTTACAGCTACAACCTTCCGAAGTGACTAAAGAGACACTTAAGTGAGTTTTTGGATAGTTAAGACAGTAACTATCTAAAAGGCATGTAGTTTTCAAAAAGTTAACAGTAGAACCTTTCGAATGGACTGTGAGAGACGTAAGTGGGTTTTCAGACAGTTAAGTCTGTAACTATCCAAAAGATCAAATCTCTCCAAATAGTTAGCATGCTACAGTAACGTCCGTTACAACAAATGAAGAAAGAAGAATTTTCTTCGAATAGTTAAGTTCTGTAACTATCCAAAGTGTTGCAATTTTCGAAAAGATAGGAAGATAAGGCTCTAAAATTGAGAGTTCCTTCTCTAAATCATTTTTTCTCTATTGTAATGGCTCAAGTGTAATTAAAGGTTTATTAACCCTAAGTTGGGTAGTATATAAACCTTTATGATGTTGTAAAACATTATGCGGTTGATTGTGCCGAAGCTCATAGTAGAACCCTCAACTCTCCGTGGACGTAGGTTGTTGCTGAACCACGTAAATCCAGTGTCTTCAGTGTTTTATCTTCCTCTTTCTCTTCACTTCCAATTTTGGTGAGTTTAGATGTGAGTTTTTCAGAATCGTGCCATAGTGAGTTGACTAAACGATCAGATTTAAATACATCAACTAGTATTAGAGCTAAAGATTTTTCAGTTTAACAGAATGGCAGATGATAGAAAGCTCAGGATCAAGAAGTTTAATGGAAAGGATTTCAAATACTAGAGGTCTCAAATAGAAGACTGCTTGTATCGAAAGGATCTTCATCAACCTCTGTTCGGAAGAAAACCAAAGAAGATGGATTAAGAAGAGTAGGAGTTGCTGGACAGGAAAGCTCTAGGTCTCGTCAGGTTGTCACTGGTAAGGAATGTTCATTTAAATGTTACTAAGGAGAAAATAATAGCTAACTTGATGAAAGCATTGTCCAACATGTATGAGAAGCCATCAGCCGCCAATAAGATATTTCTCATGCGTAGATTATTCAATCTGAAAATGCATGAAAGTAAAAATGTTATAAACCACATTAATAAGTTAAATACTATTTTGAATCAACTGCATTTAGTAGATATAGTATTTGATGATGAAGTCAGGGCATTGATTTTATTATCCTCATTACCAGAAAGTTGGTCTCTTATCGTGACTAGTGTAAGTAGTTCACTAGGTCATGAAAAGCTCAAAATGAGTGACATCCGAGATTTAATTTTAAGTGAGGACATTCACAGGGAAAGTGAATTATCAACTTCAACTTCTACCCTTAGTGTTGAAAGTAGAGGGAGAAGTAAATCAAAACAATTTAAATCCAAAGGAAGGTCAAAGTCTAGAGGTATCCGTAAGGTGAGATCAAATATTAAATGTTCGAATTGTAATCAATAAGGGTACTTCAAGTCACAGTGTAAGGCTCCCAAGAAAGATAACAAAGGGAAGGAATCAGAAGGAGCAGGTGCAAATGTTGTCTTCTACGATTTAGATGATGTCTTAGTATGCTATGTAGACAGTTTCATTAACTCATGGGTACTAGACTTAGGAACTTCATTCTACACTACCTATAGAAAAGATTTGTTGCACAATTATCGTGCAACTCCTATGAAGAAAGTGTACCTAGCTAACAACACAAGCTTGGATGTGTTGGGAAAAGGAGAGGTACACATTAAAACAAAACAAGGGATATGGAAATTGCAAGAAGTTAGATATGTTCCTAATCTTGCAAAGTAATTAATTTCCATAAATTCCCGAGATAATGATGGTTACCAGATTGCCTTTGGTGCAAGCAAATGGAAGGTAACCAAAGGTGTAAGAATTGTTGCCTCAGGACAAAAGACTAGCACCTTATATTTGACATTGGATCAAGATGACACTATTGCAGTAGTCAGTGATACTGAAGACACTAACTTATGGCATAAAAGATTGGGACACCTTAGTGAGAATGGACTGAAGGTTTTAGTGGCAGAAGGAAAAATCCCTAAGTTGAAGAATGTCAATTTAGGGATATGTGAGGACTGCATTGAGGGAAAGCAAAAGAAAGTCAGCTTTGCCAAGACTCCTCATGATCCAAAGTCACAAAAATTGGAGCTAGTTCACATGGATGTGTGAGGGCTCACCCTTATCATTTCTTTAGGAGGTACTCTCTATTATGTCACCTTCATTGATGATAGTACCAAGAATGTATAGATTTATTTTCTGAAATAGAAATCTGAAGTTTTCCAAGTCTTCAAGAAATGGAAGACAGAAGTGGAAAATCAAAGTGGAAGAAAAATCAAATTCATCAGGTCAGATAATGGAGGAGAATATGATAGCCATGAATTCAAATTCTACTATGAGGAGCAAGAGATTAGAAGGTAGAGGACTGTAGTTGGAACTCCACAACAAAATGGAGTTGTTGAAAGGATGAATAGGACCTTGAATGAACGAGTAAGATGCATGAGACTACATGCAGGTTTTCTCAAGACATTCTAGGTAGAAGCTATCAATATAGCTACCTATCTAATAAATAGAGGACTATCTGTCCCAATAAGGCTCAAAAACCCTAAAGAATTGTGGACTGGGAAAGAGGTTAACTATGCTCACTTAAAAGTCTTTGAATCCAAGTCATTTGTCCGCTTGAACAGTGACAAAAGAGACAAGCTAGATTCAAAATCACAAAAGTGTTATTTCATTGGCTATGGTAAGGATTATTTTGATTATAGATTTTAGGCAGAAGAAACCAAGAAAATAATCCATGCAAAAGATGTCACCTTCATTGAATCTAAGATGTACAAGCATAGAGAAAGTGTAGATGAACAGTAGTTTGAGTTTCAATCTGAAAGTACTATTGAGATCAATCTAGATAATGATATTGAACAACTTCAGAAAGAACCTATAGAAGAAATTCAACTTTCAGAGGCTGAACAACAAGAATATCTAAATGATCAAGAAGATGAAGTTGTCACTAGACAACTTAGAAGATCTAGAAGATTTCCAGACAACTAGAAAGGTATGTACCATCATTTAATTATCTGTTGCTGATAGATGATGGTGAACCTAAAACATATCAGGAAGCAATCTATGCAAGTGATGCACATAAATGAGAGTTAGCAATGAAAAAAGAAATGAAGTTCCTAGAGAAGAATAAAACTTGGGAGCTAACTTCATTGCTAGAAGGAAAGAAAATCCTATGAAACAAGTGGGTGTTCAGGATGAAAGAACAACCAGATGGTAGCAAGAAATATAAAGCCAGACTTGTCGTCAAGGGTTTTCAACAAATTCAAGACATAGACTATACAGAAGTATTCTCTCTAGTTATGAAGATGAATACTATAAGAATAGTCTTAAGCATTGTTGTTGCAGAAAATTTGTTCTTGGAGTAAATGGATGTAAAGACAGTATTCCTACATGAAGATTTATAGGAAGAACTTTACATGATGCAGCTAGAAGGATTTGTAGTAACTAGCAAGAAAAGAAAGGCAGTATATAGATTGTTGAAAAGTCTATATGGTTTGAAGCAAGCACCAAGACAATGGTACAAGAAATTTGATACCTTTATCTGTACCCTAGGCTTCAAAGGATGCGATACAGACTATTGCTGCTACATAAAACTGTTTAATGATTGTTTCATTATTCTACTGATTTATGTAGATGATATGTTAATTGCTTGTTCAAGTATGGAACAGATTAAGCAATTAAAGAGACAACTATCAAAGGAATTTGACATGAAGGATATGGGAGAAGCCAAGCAAATCTTGGGTATGAGAATCATCTGAGATAGAATGGTAGGTACATTGAGATTAAATCAGAAGAAGTACTTAGAAAAGGTATTTAGGAGATTTAATATCTCAAATGAGAGGAAAACTGAACTCCCTCTCGGACCTCATTTCAAGTTGTCTAAAAATCAATCAGCTAAGACTGAAGAAGAAAGGACAAAAATGTTCAGAATACTATATGTTTCAACAGTGGGAAGTTTAATATATGCCATGATATGCACAAGACTTGATATATCTCATGTAGTGGGAGTGGTTAGTAGATATATGGTAGATCCAGGAGCTGAACATTGGTCTGTTATACTGTGGATACTTAGATATCTCAGATATTCCCTAGATGTAGATCTGAACTTCAAGAAAGGACCAGTTGAATTGATTAGCTACTGTGATGCTAATTTGAGAAGAGAGTTGGATAAAAGCAAAAGTACTTCAGGTTATGTTTTCTGCATAGGAAGTACTGCAATAGGCTAGAGATCCAAGGTGTAAAGTATTGTTGCACTCTCGACCACAGAAGCTAAATATGTTGTAGTTGCAGAGGCAGCTAAAGAAAGAATCTGGCTAAAAAATGTACTAACCGAATTAGGGCACAAACAGAAAAGAAGCATTCTATTCTATGACAATCAAAGTACCATTTATTTAGTTGAAAATCCAATGTTTCATTCAAGGTCCAAGCATATGAGAATGAGGTCTCATTTTATAAGGGAAGAGATAGAGCAGAACAGGTTAGATCTGCAAAAGATTACTAGTGCTAAAAATGCTACAGACATGTTAACTAAAGTTCTGAATCTGTAGAAATTAAGGCTCTGTATGGCCTTAATTGGTCTCCTAAATAATTAAGAAAAAGGGGATGTGGAGTTGATGTTTACATGAGCTACTATTGTAAATAATCGGTAAGCCAAGAGTAGAGATTTTTTTTCTTTGATCATTATGTCAGGCTCTAAGTGGGAGATTGCTAGGGCGAGTAGTACAAGTGTGGAGTTTGCCACAAGAAGTCTAGGTTCAGTCAGAAGCTTGTTAACAATAAGTCTCCAGTAGATTTATGATTTCGAAAGGTTACCAGGTCAAAGTACCTGAAAATAATGTTTTAGTCAGAAGGCTTTGAGCTAACGATCTGAAAGTCAGGAGATTTCAAAGGGTTACTAGCTGTAACTATCCGAAATGACTTAAAGGACACTTAAGTAGATGTTCAGACAATTATGAAGCTAAGTATTCGAAAGTCAGATACTTAAGTGGATGTTCGAATAGTTAAGAAGCCAAGTATCTGAAAGACAGTAACTTAAGTGGATCTTTGAATAGTTAAGTAGTAACTATCCAAAAGTCATGAGTTTTTCAGAAGATTATAGCTACAACCTTCCGAAGTAACTGAAGAGACACTTAAGTGAGCTTTCGGATAGTTAAGACAGTAACTATCTGAAAGGCATGCAGTTTTCGAAAAGTTAACAGTAGAACCTTCTGAATGGACTATGAGAGACGTAAATGGGTTTTCAAATAGTTAAGTTTGTAACTATCTGAAAGACTGAATCTCTCAAAACAGTTAGCCTGTTACAGTAATGCCCATTACAACAAATGAAGAAAGAAGAATTTTCTTTGGATAATTAAGTTCTGTAACTATCCAAAGTATTGTAGTTTTTGGAAAGATAGGAAGATAAGGCTCCAAAATTAAGAGTTCCTTCTCCGAAGCATTTTTCCTCTACTATAATGGCTCAAGTGTAATTAAAGGTTTATTAACCCTAAGTTGGGTAATATATAAACCTTTATGATGTTGTAAAACATTATGCAGTTAATTGTGCCGAAACTCATAGTAGAACCCTCAACTCTCCGTGGACGTAGGCTATTGCTGAACCACATAAATCTTGTGTCTTCAATGTTCTATCTTCCTCTTTCTCTTCACTTCCAGTTTCGGTGAGTTTAGAGGTGAGCTTTTCAAAATCGTGTCATAGTGAGTTGACTGAACGATCAGATTTAAATGCATCACTACTCACCTAAACCAAGGCCTTACTATTTCTTATGTGTCCTTTTGAGTGATCCCAAGCTGAGCGCAACCACAAAGAGGTTTACTCATTATGTAAACTTTAGATGAGTTTATTTAGAATCCTCTCAAACTTCTACAAGAGTCTGTAAGATATGTTTAGGAGAGTCAAACTACTACAATTAGTATACTAAGGAGTTTTTATTGGGTTTAGGTCTTAAGAGTAATAAGGTGTTTCCTTCACCACTAGTTAGTTATTTTGAAGAAAAAAAAATTGAAAACAATTGAGAAAAAGAAAAGAAAAGAAAAAATGATGAAACAAAGAGATGAAAAAAAAATTTGTATTTGTAAAAAAGAGAATTGAGAATAAAGTAAAAAAGGGGGTAGAGTCATTTAGGTTGTGAGGATGAAGTGAGAAATAAATAAGAACTCTTTTCTTCCTTTTTCCTTTCCTTTCTTTTCGTTTTGAGTGTTGTTGGGTGTGGTATATCAATTGTTGGTACTTGGACTACTTGTACCAAGCATACTCTAATAGCTTTTATAAGAAGGGAGGGAGAGAAACCACTACCTAATATTTTTTGTTATTATTGTCGATCCATATTTGTGCACAGTTAAAGTTCATTTGAGTAGTAAGGGTGTGAATTCTATTGTTACAAGGCAATGGTTAGTTTGAACAAGTGACTTCTCTTGCTTTTAGTGTAAGCTTATTGAATCTAGGGAATGATGTGAGATGTGAGTTTGAGCCACTATAGTGCCCAATGATTTTAATAGCGGGAATTAAACTAATCAATTTTTTGTGTAGTTCCAAATTATTTCTTGGGATTAGGACTTTAGTCTTGTTTTATTGTATATTCACTCGGGATGAGTAAAGTCTAAGTATGGGGGAATTGTTTGAGTTGAAATATTGTATATTTTTATGAGATAGATAATTCGACTTATGAGTTATTAAGGCTTTGTTATGCATAAATTCTAATATTAAGCCAAATTAATAACTTATTCTCAATTCATGCATTTTAGATGAAAATTAATCTCATTATGATGTATTCTATTTGGGTTCATATAATGTGGTATGTGTGATGTTGATTCTTTTTATTGGAAGGAAAGTATCTTGCAGGAATTCCAAGATGAATGAGGATTAAATGTAGAAAATCAAGTGGATCAACTCTCATCCATTGGATCAAGATCTAAGAGCATCAAGACATGGAATGAGCTTATAAAAGAGGGAGTGAATGTCCAAGGCAAGCTCTCTCCCATTTTCCCTCTTTTCACAATCCTAGCCTTCATTTTCAAACCCTTCTACTCGTCACCCTCCTTCTAGCCTCATTTCTCCACTCAAAATCCTCCTCATTTTCACTTTTATTCATCTCACGACCCATCCTCCATTCCTTGAATCATCAACGCCCAAGGGAGACACCATCCATGCCACCTTCATCAAGATTCATCTTCACCTCATGGATTTGCAAGAAAGGAGCCAATTGTTGGAGTGATTTAGACGTGTTCAAGGCTTCAAGGAGCTTTAGGAGTCATGGCTTGCCTCCCGTTGTGTTGGCTGAAGTACATGAAGAGATCTCCAAGAAGAAGAAGACGTTGGGGTGCAACAACATTAGGGTTTCACCATTTGGCATCTTCTTGAGTTCTCCTTTCATTTCCTCCACAATTTCTCATTCCCTATCTATTGATTTATCTTAGAACAGTAGTTTTAATTTAGGGTTTCATCTATGTAGGGTTAGCATTTTCAATTTCAATAGCAAAAGTCATAAAAACAAAAAGATGTTTGATATATGTGTGTTCTAGGTTTAGTTCTTTAAACTTTGGAAGAATGTTCCTACTTTTGATAGTTAATCTTCAAGGAATTATTATTGATGTTGCCAAATGATGATGAATGCTTATTGTTGAATGTTATTTGAGTGAAATTCTGAGATTTCCTTTGTATTGGGGCGAAATAGCTAAGGTTATATGTTTGCCTTAATTTCAGATTCGAATTTCTATGTCCTATGGTGTTATCTAACGGTAAAATATTGATTTGGTCTTGAAATCAATTAAGAAAAATTCTGAAAACTTTCAGATACATTATTTCGTGAGTCTACTCCGGTGTTTTAAAATTTCACAGGATTTGGATTAGTTTTGTTGTGATTTCCAGAAGTGTTTTAAATAGAGTATGGAAATTGCAAATCTATTTGTTTGATCTGATTTAATCTGCTATTATGTTTGCGATTTGTCTCTGAAATCTTGATGTTATACCTCTTTTTTGTACCTTGACGAAAGACGTTTCCAATGCACCTAATTTCATCTGATTTAGTTAAGTATTTCCTAAGATACAAGTATTTTGAGACAGGGGTGTCTGGACGAGTGTTTTTTTTGAAACAAAGCTATTCTTGCATTTGATTTCCTTGGCCATGTTCTGTTTTGAGTTACGGTCTTTGGATTTTTTATTAACTGCATTACTTGCCCAAGAACTTTGGATAAAAATTTTATGAATATTGAATGCTTGAAGTTAAATATAAAATTCACGGAAGCCCAATAATCTCTTTAAAATTGAATTTTGGCTCTCTCTCTCTCTCTCTCTCTCTTTCTCTTTGAATTGTGTATGAAACGAGACGATGAGGATGATTGTCATCATTGTACACAAACGAGAACCAAGGCATATATCTAAGTTAGGGGAAACCTAGTAATGGTGATGGAGACAAAGCAAGTGTTTAGTTGGAGAGCTATATATATGGACCATTGGGCGAAGCATGGAGCAATGATGGTTATCTTCTTGTTGATCTCATATTGTGGACAATATATAATGAGGGTAGCGAGGAAGATGGGAAGGGAAGAAGAATAAGCCTATGACATTGAGATTTTAACTTCAAGTTCTTTATGAAATAAATCGTAATTCTGTCTACGAAAAAGGTACCTACCTGTGAACCTTAATAACAAGATTAGCCACCTCCAATTAGTGGTTAAATTGAATATCATATGATTGCATATTCCTTATTGAAGTTCAGGCCATGGTGGCAACATCATTTTACAAGTTAATTTCATCCTCTTATCCTTATCAACAGAAAGACGACCCTTAATAACAAGACTAGCCTAAGAATTTGTGGTGCTACAATATTTGTCGCATAGATTAATTTCCTCAACCATCCGCCATGAACATGCTTTGCTATTATAAGGCTTGCACGCACCAAACCACACAAAAAAAACAGTTAAGCTCGTCACCTCCTCTCTTCTACATCCTAAAAATAGCTACTTATCACCTATTCTTGTCCTGGAGATGAACAAAACCAACTATATATTAAAGAAGATGATGGTAATCACAAGCAGAACATATTATAACACCACACCCAAGAAACAATTGGAAAAACCAAGCGATCCATGATGGCATTGGCAAAGGCGAACGCCATCCTTTTTTGCTTCCTCGTCGTCATGCTTTTGGTGGGAACCACAGTGTTTGCCACTCGCCAACTCTCAGAGCCTAGGATGACGATGATCGACCACTTGCCCAAGACGTTTGGTGTGGCTGTCAAAAATTACACCCGTGGATGCAATGCCATATCTCACTGTCGTACTGGTGGTGATTGAGTCATGCTTGGTGCACATGGTATGTGCTGCAATTTCATGATATACATTCGTACGTGTATTTCGAGATATATGTAAATTAAGCTCCGACGAAGATGAATCTACCTATGGTGTGGTGTGATAATGATAATATCAGCGTTGGAGTATAATAAGGAATAATGACCTTTGAACTTGGTTTTGGCCTGGTCTTCCTTTTGTTGGTTTTGATTTTATATGTCCAGAGTATACTTTTATTCATCTTCTAATTTCATCTTCTTTGAATTTTTACATTACGAAATTTGACCATTACATTGACCACTTTACAAGCTATGTAAAAAGGATCTCATTTCAAATATAACACAACTCAAAGATGAATAAAAGAATACTCTGGATACAATGGGAAAATTACATACCAGTTTCTATATATGAATAAAAACACCAAAATATTATCAAAAAAATATTTTGAATACCAAGATGGTTTGCTCTAACCTCCATGTCTTCAAGGGTGCCAAAACGGGTCATGACCTGCCAACCAAACTATTTAGTAAATGGGTTAGGGTTGGGATTAAAATTAAATGAGTTGGGATTGAATGCAGTCTTTGGGGATTAAACGGGTTAACTCGTTTAACCCATTTACTAAATGACTTGAATTTGCAATTCATTTATGATAATTTGCCAATCCAATCCAACATCATATTCTCATCATCCTTTTCTTTCAATTTTCTAGTTTAATCCACTGACGTATGAACTTCAAAATTGATCTTAAATTTGCCTTTATATCAATGCTATCAAAATGATACTTGAATTATAAGTCAAATTATTTTCCAAATATCTTCGTAAATGTCATTCAAATCTCATTTATGCTAGGGCAGATTTTACGACCAAATTTAGCGTACATTTATCATTTTCCTTTTCCTTTGGAAAATTAAGTGAAACATAAAATCCGTTTTTTTCTTTGAGTTGTAAAAAAAGTTGAAGATGCATATTTTCTTCTTTATGTCCATTTAATATGGTAAAAAAAAAAATGCTTGGCAAAAAGATCGTGATAAAATAGTACTAAAAATATTTAATGTTTTAAAAACCATCAAATAGGTTACATAAGTTTTTTTAAAAGTAGTCAAATAATAATAATAATGTCAAATGATTTGAAATTCAAATTTTTTTAAAAAGAATATCACCTTCATATCATTAGTGTTATAATATTGGATAAATTGTTATCGTAAGTACTTACACTAAAAAGTACTATAAGCATTAATTTTCGTTTGTTGATCTTGCATAATTTGTTCGTAAGTGTTAATTTTTATCATTGATTTTGTCTAAAACCTTACTCACTTTTACTTGTAAATATTGTAAATTGTATGACTTAGTTTTGCTTACTCCGTTTCTTATTCACAACTACTTGTAAGGCACTCTTTTTTATTAATATTATAAATCACATAGCTTACTATTACTTCTACTCATTTGTCTTCTACTTATAGATGTTGTAAGTTATAGGATTTGCTTTCACTCACCAACGTTGTAAATCACAATCTATTCTTATTTGTCGACACCATAAATCACACAACTAATTACATTGTTACTTTTAATCATATTCTTAATTTTAATATACTCTTTTGAATACTAATAATAAAAGAAAAAAATGCACAACAAAAATAACTCTATAAAATAATATCACTGAAAATTTTTCTCCACAGAAGTCAAGTTCTTTGATGGCTCAAACATTGAAACTTTCAACCTTCACACAAGTAATGAAGGGATTAATACCCGGCTGAGATTTAAAAAAAAGATAATTACCCCAGAAAAGGGCATGTATGATGAGAAGCCGATGCTACGTATCGAACCAACGACTACGATGACATCACGGACCGAACGCATGCATCGATCGATGGACCCATTGGCAACTACCTTTTCCCAAGTGGAAACTAATTCCATGTGTCTGCGCACCCACGCGCATCAGTCCCACACAAACACAGCTAGCAGTATAGGTGGAGTGGAGTGGCTCCTAAGGCCCATCCCTGCATTTTAAGGCTTCCCCTTCTCCAGCCCCAGCAGACCCAAGAAGGAAGCAGGAAGAGGTGGGGAAAGAAATCAAGGCAGACAGATAGAAATGGGGAGATGGGTTCTGGCATTGGTGGTCTTGATGGGGATAACCCAACTGGTTTCCTGCACGGTGGATGAGCCCCGGCCATGGCCTAGCAGAGAAGTGGAGGGGGGCTTGATGAGTTCGGAGGAGATGGAGTCGGAGACGGCTAGGAGACTTGTTGGGATGCATAGAAATAGGAGGTACATAAGCTATGAGCTGCTGAGAGCAGACGTGGTGCCTTGCTCAAGGCCAGGAGTGCTATACTATAACTGCCATGCCCACAGTGCCAGGGCCAATGCATACCATAGGGGATGCGGCGTTATATCTCGCTGCGCCAGGTATGAGAATCCCTGAGGGGAATGGGGTTTTCTTTTTTTCTACTTTTGGGTATGTCGCTTTTTTCCTCTTCTTTGGATAGGAGGCTTTCACCATGTTTGTGGGTTGAGATCTGACTATGATCTTTGTCTAGATTTCCACTTTTTTTTCTTTTCTTGATGATGAAATGGATGGCATTGGAGATACCATTTGATTCTATTGGAAATTGTAAATGATGTCATCTGTGATTACTATTATCCGATTTTAGGCTCTTTCGGTGTTCTTATGGAGGAATGACACTCCTACCAACTTCTCAATCTTCTTATTTATATAAATATGATTGGTCCATACCTTTGCTCAGACCAATGAACCAACAAGTAACGATCAATCACCCAATGCCTTAACCTCATTAAGTGGGGTTAAACACATGAATCCTTTATTCTTTTGTTTTTATTTATAATTAGACCTTTTGCTAAATTATATCATTGGAAGTCTTTCTCCGCTATTTCTAACTAATCAATTCCATTTACATTAATCAATTATCTTATTCTTACAACTGATGAACATTGCATCTAAAAGCCCTCCTTATGATAGCAATAGTCATTCCATGGATCACATACAGAAAGGGCTTCTTATCAGATTAATTCATTGAAAAGTTGTGCAAACAGGAAAATTTTACCTGCTCTCTCGCACTGCAGTTGTTATTTGTATTTCAAGTGTGTTTGCTTCTAATTGTGATTCCCACCATCGACAAGTTTAAAAAGTAATGACTAAGACTTTTAAACATACTAGAATCTATCAGGTTTTACCAAGAACCTTGAATACAAATGTACGATAACATCCCCTGTTTTCACAACCCAGAATTTCCAACAAATTACTTGAACTGAAGTTCTTTTCTCCAAGTTGGCTTGTTGTGTTCTGCTGGGGATTTTGGATCTGGATTCGTCCTGAACTGAGATTTAGCTTTTTAGGTTCAAGTGTTTGATTTTGATGAATGCAGATTTATGTCAGCGGTTATATTTTTATGTATCATTTGTTTTGTGAAGGAATCCATGGACCATGGAGATTGTTATTTCTATACAATGCGATGTTGACAAACAATTTTGATGTTTTCTTATGGTGATAAAAAGATGTTTTTCAAGTAATCTTCCTTTTTGGGTCTTCCAAGTAGTGATTGTTAAATATGATGTGACAGGTTGGAATAATGGAATCTTAGATTATCTCTCCATGTAAAGGTAAGAGTACATACAAATGGACCTTCTTCAGACCTTACAATTGTGCAATTCTGTTGCATGTGGCTGCCCCCATTTTTTTCATATTTGTGTTCAACGCGATGTAATTGGTTTGCCATGGCAAAATCAGATGTTTTAAAATTATGCTTCTCTCGTGAGCATTAACATTTATTTCCCTGCGTTGCCAGATATGCATGTGACAATGCTATCATTTCAATAAGATGATGAGCATTAACATTTATTTCCCTGCGTTACGAATGCGTTGTCTATAATTGAAATGACGATGTGAGACGCAAACCATGTCAGTTTGATTCTCTGCTTGAAATGTAGGTGATGATGCATCGGGTCTTGATGATTTTTTGTTAATTTCAAGAAGGTTGTGTTAAAATGTTGTTGGACGCAACACTGTTAAGGATATATCCTATCCAAACCTTCTGTTTGGAGTTTATTTTAAACTTTTTCTTGAAATTTGATCACAAGTTGTAAGTAGCATCGTAGGGTCAGGAAGATTTGTATCTTAATCAGAAATATAAAACTAGCGGTCGAAGTCATGTTATTTGCTTGTCTCATGGGAACACTGCATGCAAGGGAATATTTTGCCACCTGCAGGCCATTGGCATGCACGGATTTCTGGGTGAAGGCGGAGATGCATGCCCACATGTATCACTACTCTACAATGCAATAATATGGCAAAATTATGAGCTCGTGAACTGGAATTTGCGACAGCAGGCCATGTGCAACGCTGAAGTGATGGTGCGATGGTTTACAGAAGGAAAACAGCTGGAATAAAATGTGGAGTGGGGACTCGTCTGCCGACACCATGTCATCTCTGCATCATTTCATCCATCACATGAATTGATAACTGTCTCTTGTTAAAACTTGTAAAAGATACGTAACTTTTGTACATAAATTTAAACCAGTGTAAAGTACAACCATAAAAAAGCTTGTGAAAGATTGGTATTCAGTAGAGGAATCTTTCGCTCTCTCTCTTCTTCGGTCTAACAAGTTACAAGGGAAAGAAATCTCTTCTTTAGAAAAATGAGCTGCAAAAAGAACATCGGACGAAATAGTGTTGTTGACATGATTGCATCTTGAATTTTACTTAATTATTATTTTGGTATTTTAAATTTTAAAATGCATTAATGGATTATCTTTTTTTAAAATCTTGTATCACTTGTAGTTACTTGTGCTGTGGATGCGATTGCTTGATTTAATTACATTGTTGTACAGATGATCTAAAATGAAAGTATAAAATATCAAAGTGATTGAAAAAAGGTAACAAAGTGATAATTTAGCAAACTTTAAGGTACCAAGATGATGTATTTTGAAATTTACAGAATGATAATTGTGAGCGCACCATCTTGTGAGGAACTGGACAAAATAATGATAGCATAAGGCTTATCAATTCCCGTTCTAGTAGAAAGTGGGTGCATGTGACATTAGAAAAACTAGCATTGAAAAAAAAAGGTGAAAAGATGGGTTAAGAAAGATTCATCTTTCTAATCTTATAACTTATTACAGCAACTTCAAGTGGATGCAGAACGATAGGTTTATTTATCAGTGCTTCATCAATCAATTGAGTATTTCCTATACTTTTGTGTTAGAATCAAATGTTCAGTCCCATTGGTCACAATAGCTGCCACCCACAGCAGCATGGAAACAATGAAATAAAATGCATAAGATATACGTATGACTGAATTTCTAAAAGCAATCAACTACAATGATCCTATTGGTTACAAGTAGATATATCAATTGAACTAAATCAAATCAAGTAGGCTCAGGTTAACACGATTTGACTATTATCGTTAATACGGACTGATTTTTGAATCGTTTCAGGTTATCGCATGAGAATAGCCAATATGGTCATGCAAGTTAGCAAGGCTTGAAATGTCTTGTGCCAACACAGGCCGATTCCTTTGAGTCAACCTCTGTGTATAATCTTGGGTTAGTAATCTTCGTCATTTTATTGGAAAAGAATTCATCTTATAAAAACATTTTCCAAGACTTGAACCCTCAATTTTTGAATTATGTGATTACTTTTGCAATCACTATGTTATAATCTATTGAATGAAAAATTGGCCTTTTTTTTTTACAATTAATTACCTGTTAAGTTCAACAATTTGTTACTTGACAAATTGTGAGGTCCTTGTATTTTAGTTCAAATAAATTATTTTTAAACCTTATTTTTAGTCTTTATCTATTTAATTTTATTTAACAAAGTTTTCTAAGTTTTTTAAAATACACTTAAGTTCAACAACGGTCTAAAATATTAGTTGAAGATCTACTAACCATTTTAGTTTCTTTTAAAACAAGTGAATAAGTTTTTAGCATTGATGGAAATATTTTAAATGAAAAAATGTAAGTTAAATGTAAATATTTTAGAAGCTTTAATAAACATTAATTTTTAAGAATTCCAAGAATATAATAATTTGATAGATGATTTGGCAAATATGAATATTGAAATGGACATGACATGATTGGGCTGTGATCTATGTCTGGTCCATGTCGTTAGATGCAATTTGAGCCAGCATGTCACAGAATAATGCCCAGATTTATTTCATATATAAAATAAATTGGTGTTGTATCGACACCGTATGACCTATTAACACCTCTAATTATAAGCATTGATATTTGTAACTTTTTGAGTTTTAAATATTAAAAAATGCAAAAATGTTATCATTAACAAAGATTTTTAAAGGATTGTATGAGGTTTTTTCTAAGGATATTCAAGTAAAAACACATAATTTCATTTATTATCTTCTTTCAAATAAAGGTGTAAATAGAGTGAATTTAAATATAATAGATTTAGAATGCGGACATGTTTGATAACCAGGGTTTTCCATTCTACTTGTTTCTCTTCTCAATGAAACTGACTTGACAAAGAACAACGATCCCGAAGCAATTAACTTTAATTAATGTATGGCCTGTTCTTTACTTTTCTTTCTATTCATCTCAAATTCGACCGAAAAAGATTGGTGTGATTTGTTCATGGATTGTGATTTGAATTTATATCTATTAAACATTTAGATAATCCAAATTCTTTTTATTAATATTTAGACAACTATTTGAATTTGGTAGATGATATAATATTCTGTTAGGACCTATTATATTACTTATGTTGTAATCAGGTATATGTATGACTCCCATATATAATCTGTAAACTCTTTAGTGACAAGCAACCCTTTCCTTTCTCTCTTCCACATGGTTCCAGAGCCCACGGGATGACGCTAGGACCACCAACGTTGACCTCCGTCTGCGTTTCACCGCATCGACCTCTTATCTACATCTCACCCCTCCCACCCCTCCTATTTTCTTCTTCTCTAGTCAACGCTGATATCATCTACATCTTCTGCGACACTCGTGTGGCTTGTGCCACTGCCGACAACTCCAGATTTTTGCCTATTGATGTTGGCAAGGCCCCTTCGACAACAGTAGTCAGTGCTACTACCTCTCCTCATGTCAACAATTGCTTGATGCAGCTTTAGCTCTCTCTTCTCTATTGTTGGGGTTTGTGGAATATCCTAAATAACAATCCATCTCACTCCCTAGGGCATATCCACAACAATGGCAAACTTCAAAGATTCTTAGCTTAGATAAAAATTCTGGTTGTCTAAACTCCAACAACTATGTGTTGTGGTCAAGTGCTTTTGAGACATTTCTTGCAACACATTTTGGAAGATCATCCAGATGACAAAGCTACCACATATATCAATTGGTTTGCAGAATGACAATGCCATTATTTCTTGGATTATAAATAGTATTGAAAAAAAATATTGCTCGTAGGATTTCTGAGATCAAACCTGCAAAATAGGTTTGGGAGACCTTGTGTGTTATCTATGGTAATGAACAAAATATTGCTCGTGTTTGTGAAATTTATAAGCATCTATTCACTCATTGTCAGGGGAGCGCACAATTCATGACTGTTACAGCACCTTGTGAGCCTTGACGTAGAGTTTTATCAGCCATTTGTTATTAATATTACCATTATGACGCAATATTAAGTGGAACTTGTTACCATTTTTCCTCCAAGTCTTAATTCCGAATTGGCTACAAAGATCCCTGGTCACATTTTTGGTGTCAAAGCAGTACCCACACTGCAGTCCACTTTCCCTAGAGTTCTTTGCATCTTGACCACCACTCCTACCTTTGCTACGGAGAAAGCTACCTTGGTCTCCATAGGTGTCAGATGTGGTGGCCATAATAACAATGTTCAATGTAGTTGACGACATTCTGGTAGACAAAATCAGGCTCCATGTGTACATTGTGGCTAAAAAAGTCATCCATTTGATCAAGTTGAGAGAAATTTGGTGAACATCCTTTGACTCATATTTCCTCGTCAAATGTTGTTTCCACTTCTAAAGTACCTACCTTACAACGAGCAGTTACCATCTCATGATCTAAATATGATGAACTACGAGTCACCCAATCCTCCACTAGTATCATTGCCCATGTCGCCAGCTTCCGTATAAATGTCTTATGGTACTTCTCATAGTTCTTAAATTATGATATGATAGATGCTAAAAATCTTTTTCATGCCTTTCAAAGATGTTTGACATTCATTTTGTTGCTATTGCTGATGGATGAAGTTGTATAATTTTCAATGAAAGTGTTGTTCATACTACCTTGTAATTTTCTTTCGACAAAGTTCTTTGTATACTTGAATTTCTAGTTAATTTTTTTTATTAGTGTCATCATGTACACACATTGCTCACACCTTCCAACATAGTAGAAGTAAGAGGGAGAACTATCATGCATTCCTCTACCCAAAGCGACATAGGAAGGAGATTGACGAAATGAGAAAGGGAGGGAGAAGACCAACATTGATCAACCCCTCGAAGATGGTACACGAGAGAAGTAGTAAAATAGAGTCACCACCTTATTTTGAGGATTAATAAGGAAACCAAAGAAGGTCCACAGTAAGGTTCTAGAAAATAGGTAAGGGTTCTAAGCTACTGGTGGGGAAGGTGTTAGACACCCCAATCAGCCTAGGAAGCCTCAACCTCTCTATAGATAAAAGGGGTGGGCAATTTGGCATCTAGGACCTTTCTTTGGATTTTCATGCGTGTAGGGTAGAAATTAGGGCGATCTTCTAGGCCCACACTAGTGATGCAAATCTACATCAACATAGACTAAAAAGAGGCATTCAGGGTCTTCCTTCTAGATTCTCCATGCACATGGGGTGGAGACCAAGGTGAGCACTTGAGGTAATGCCAGCCCAATCGAATCTGCACCAACGTAGATGAAATAAGGCATCCATGGTCTTCCTTCTGGATTTCCGTGCACGTGGGTAGAAATCAAGGATAGCACTTGAGATAACATTGTCTAAACCAAATTTGTACTAATGTAGATGAAAATTGGCAACCAAATAAGTAAAAAGAAAGGTAGATGGAAGGTAAGTGATGTAGGAAGATTAGCACGGGAATCCTATAAGAGAAAAATCATCGAGTGTGTTGAAGGACAGTCAAGTTGAGCATTCGACTAACAATCAAACCAGTAAGATGTTATGATTGCAGCAAAGGATGAAAATAGTTAAACTGAGACCGCACGATAGATGGTCGAGTTGAATGAGAACATAGTTTAACCAAAGCCTATGATGGTTCCACAAGAAAAGAAAAAAAAATGGTTTCACTGAACTACGACGATGGTCAAATCGAAAACCTATCATAGGCGGTCCAACCAAGGGCAAAACACAGTTAGATTGGGCTCTAAGTGGGCTCAACCAAAAAAGAAAAAGGTTTGATAGAAGAGAAGAAGAAAAACAAAAGAAATGGCATAGATAAAATGGGGATAGCTTGATTGACCCTAAGATTGGCTATGCGAAGTCGATGGCTGAGGTGGAGGAAAGACAAAAGCCACCATTGGGAAATCCTAGATAAAGAGCTATAGATTTAGTGGGTTCGTCAACTCCTTAGACTTGGAAAATAGGGTTGTTGGAGTTGGATTCTAGGAGCATCCCTCTCCTTTCCAAATACTTAATACACGAATCATTCAGCTTTAAAACACCTAATAGCGAAGAAAGAGACTAAACCTAGATTGATCCGATGGATATTATTATTATAAGAATTTGATCTAGAAATTAAAGATAAAAAAGGTTGTGAGAATGTAGTAGTAGATCATTTATCAAGATTACAAATAGAAAAATCAAACATTGAAATTAAGGATAATTTTTCTGATGAATAATTAATGACTATAAAAACAATGTCTTGGTATGTAGATATAATTAATTACTTAGTTATAGGTTTAACACCTAAGGATTGGAATAGACAATATAAGAAATTGTTCTTTTCAAGAGTACAATATTACTATTGGGAAGACCCATACTTATTTAAGAAATGTCCTAATCTGGTTTTAAGAATGTGTGTTTCAGAAACTGAATGTCAAAACATATTGTCTTTCTGCCATGACTAAGCATGTGGAGGGCATTTTGGTTCAGGGAAAACTACTGCCAAAATTCTGCAATGTGGATTTTATTGGCCAACACTATTCAAAGATGCTCATAAATATTGCTTAAGTTGTTTAAAATGTCAACAAATAGGAAAAATATCAAAGATGATATGATGCTTCTAAACCCTATTGTTGAGGTTGAAATATTTGATGTGTGGGGAATAGATTTTATAGGTTCATTTCCTATGTCTAATCAATTTAATTATATATTGTTGGGGGTGGATTATGTATCTAAATGGATAGAAGCTATTCTTACAAAAACTACTGACAACAAAGTGGTAATACATTTTATAAGAACTAATATAATTGCCAAATTTGAAATACCTAAAGCTATTATTAGTGATAGAGGAACTCATTTCTGTAATTGAAGTTTTGAAGCCTTAATGAAGAAATATGGAGTAAATCACAAAATTGCAACATCATATCATCTGCAAACAAGTGGACAAGTAGAAAGTGCAAACAAACAAATTAAGTTAATCTCAGAAAAAGTAGTAAATCCTACTAGAAAAGATTGGGCTAATAGATTAATAAATGCACTTTGGGCTTATAGAATTGCTTATAAGACAAGCCTAGGTATATCACTTTTTAGACTAGTATATGGAAAAAGTTGTCATTTACCAGCTGAAATTGAACATAAAACTTATTGGGCATTAAAAACTCTGAACACTAATTTAAATCAAGCTGCTGAAAATAGGAAAATGCAATTGATTGAATTAGAAAAATTTAGGAATGAAGCTTATTCGAGAACTGTAAAATAAAAAGAGAAAATGAAATTCTAGCATGACAAGAAAATTATTCCAAAAACTTTTGAAATAGGACAAGAAGTATATCTTTACATG
The DNA here is from genome assembly GCA_036874045.1 of Cymodocea nodosa. NCBI lineage: Eukaryota > Viridiplantae > Streptophyta > Magnoliopsida > Alismatales > Cymodoceaceae > Cymodocea > Cymodocea nodosa. Next base: position 2,148,644 of record JAZBRI010000011.1, read on the forward strand.
ACTAGACTCCATAACCATCCAGGAAAATTAAGATCTAGATGGGCAAGACCTTATATAATTTGAAATATTTATTCCTATAGAGCTATTGAAATTGAAAATCCTAAAAATTAGAATATATTTAAAGTAAATGGTCAAAGACTTAGACCTATTCTAAAGATTCCAAAAAGTTCCTTTGGAATTATAGAAGTAAGAGTAGAGGACTACTCGAGCTTTACTTAGTAAGAAATTATCTAAGTATAAAAATAAAAAAAAACTTATTTAAACATAATCACGGTTCAATCGAAAGAAATTATTAGTTTTACCAAAACATATATAAAAAGAAAAAAATTGTTGTGGTTCAACCGACAAGATCCATCGTCTAACCGAAACATAAAAACATAAAAAAATCTATATATTATATTAAGTAAAATGTCAGTTTTACTAAAGCATAGTATTAGTTCAACCGGTAGGTAAAAAAAAAAGTATTTAATTTCGTTTCGACTAAGGAATATAACGATTTAACCAAAATTCTAAAATGTTGAAAGATTAAGAGTTAGACCGGAAATTCTTCGGTCTTGACCGAAGTAAAAATTACTATTATAAGTATTTTTATTAGTTATAACTTTACAGGAAGTTTGTTGAGTTACGCTTAACTCAACGAACTTACTCCGTTGAGTCTAGGATAAGTTAACGAACTTACTCCATTGAGTTATAGTTAACTCAATGGAGTACTGTAGTTAAGTCTATGTCTGTGGACTTAACCGTAACTCCATGGAGAAGTGAGTGAGAGAGCGAGAGTTTGGGTGGGAAAATGACCCGATTACTAGCCTAAAACTTAGGGTTTCTTTATACTAAAACTTAGGATTTGGGGGCATTATTTGCAAAATCATTTAGAACTTAGAACAGTAGAGATCAGAGTGATTCTGTTTCGTTCCATCACACCACAAAGACAAGATGATGCCTAACTTCTAGGAGGAAGTTGACACCACGAGATTTCTCAGAGAATTAGAAGAATGACATACAAGACAAAAGATCAAGAACACGACACGAGAAAAAGAACTAGAAAAGGTAGAATCTAACATCTTCTACTAGAGGAAAGTTTTAGTAGATTTAGATATTAGTATACCTTAGATTGTGGAAACAAGGATTAAAGTAGCAACAAAAGTTGTTGTGAATAGAGAAAGGAAAATCATGCCAAACAACGAGGTTGCCCTAGAATTAATTTGGCGCAAGTCACGACTCTAGTTTACAAGACCTATTGCTGAACATGCTCGGTGGGAAATCTGGGAGCAACAAAGAAAAGCAGTGGAAGAGCCTGCAGTTGAAGAGTCGGTAGCTGAAAAATCAGTTACTATAGAACAAGCAGGACCTTCAGTTCCACCAACAGAACCATTATCACAAGTAACATTTGCTTGGCCAAGAACTAAAGAAGAAGACAAGGAGTTTGCTAACTTGGTCAAAATAGCAAAAGACCAAGGAGATGATGAAGAAATGGCTATGGCCAAGGCACATATTCTGTATGATGCCATAAAGAAAAGGCAGGCTGAAGAAAAGTTGAGGGCCTAGTATAAAATTAAAGTACAATAGTATCAAGAAGTAGCTAGATCAATGGCTACAAAAGAAATTGAAGTAGGTCCTTCGAGACTAGTAAGTATAGAAAAAGTAAAACAGGAAGAGCTAGTACCTATGGCTCGAGGGCCTGTAGAGCCTATTTTTGTAGATTTAATCTCAAAGGAGGAAGACCAAGCACAACTATTTAGAAGAAGGAAAGGAAAAGAGATAGTGCTTGAAATTCAAGTAGAGATTAAACCTGAGCTTAAAATATCAGTAGGGCCTATAGAGCCCATTTTTGTAGATCTGCTATTCAAATATGAGAAGGAGTAGGAGTAGTAGCAACAAGAGCAAAGAGAAGAAGAAAAAAAGGCTAAAATTAGTTTGCAACCTATACAAATAGAAGAAATTGAAATTAGGGTAGAAGCTGATATGCCCGTGACTCCATCCCAATCTGCCACAGAATCAGAAAGAATAGTAACAATGTAGATTGGTAGTCAGGAGGAAGAAGAAAGAGAAGAAACTGAATAAGAAGTTGAACAAGAACATATGGAACAAGGAGAAAATGACTCAATAGATTCCACTAAAGAGGGAGAGACTCTTCAGCAACTTTTTTGAGAGAATTTAAGGAAGAAGAGTAGAGAGTTCTGCCAGCTCTCCACCATAGATAGAAAGAGGAGTTGAAATGTAGGAATCTTTGGATCATTTCCAACAAGCTCAAGTTCAGCAAATTGAGAAAGAAAGTCAAGAACAAACCCCTCTAGAGCAACAAATTCAAATTCCTAACCTAGCTAAAGCAACAGTTCTAAATGAAGTATACTTTTGAAGTCAAGAAGCATATAATAAATATTAAGAGATTAGGGGTTATGATATTATATATAGTAGACCAGTAAACTAGGATGGCATGAATGACATTAAAGAATTATTTGAATTCCAAGGTCTACTACAATTTATTTCTCAACAGAGAGGGCATGTTATATATGAAAATTTAGTGTCTTGTTTTTATGAAAACTTGAGAGAGGAAGAAGGAAATTTAATTTCTAACGTGGAAGAAGTTAATGTACAGATAACACTAGAGCTTCTCCACAACATTTTTGGAGTGAAAAATGAAGGAATAGAAATTCTGGAGAGCACAACTACAGTCGAGTAGATAAAATAGGAAATAAAGGACTATTTAGCTATCAATCCTAGTGTGCCATTATTAAACAGATTGAAGTATTTAAATGGTAAAGCACACATGGTAGCTAACATTTTGATTAAAAATGTCTACCAATGACAAGACCATGATATTGAACTAAGTCAGTTTGTTAAATGGGCCACATATGCAGTTGTGAACAGAATTCAAATTAATTGGTACAAAGTTTTTATCTCCAAGCTGAGAGTAGTAAAGAAGAAATTATATTATGGAGATCTAATTCCATTGCTGATGGTGGACAGTATTGACTTCACGAAATAGACATCTAAGAGGATAAAATCTAGAGCCATTTCAGTGAAGGAATACAGAAATTACAATGCTACAGCTGCTAAGATAGCTGGACCTTCTAGAGACATTATAGGAGCTATTGAACATATAAATCAGTTAGAATAACTACAAAAGCTCGAGAAGGAAGTAGATGAACTTAGGAAGAAGGACTAAATGTATTGTTCATCTACTTATATTGTATTGAAAAATATCTGACTATATGTAAATATAAACTATTTATATAAATGAATGTTTGAATTACAAATGTTTCTGAATTTGTGTAATTGTGAATGAATGATATAATTGAGAACTGTATTAAATTGAATATTATATAATTGTTTAAAGATTTGTAGACTATTTAAAAGATTTACACTTTTTATTAATGACATGGTTAAATGCATGATGCTTGGTTAATGTCTAAATATATCTGTATACTGAAAAGTAAAATGTAAATTCTACATAATAGGAAATGAATTGTAAGTTAAATATGCATATAATGTTCAGATTTAAATGAGTTTAAGTTAGAATACTACATTAATGAAATGTATTTAACTTTAATTAAGTTGACAAAATGCAGAGAAAAAAAAATATAGAAGTTAATATAATAAGTAAGTTTTAGAAAAATTTGCTAAGTGTTAACTCAATGAACTAAGTCCGTTGAGTTAACATGAACTCCACGAAGTCAATAATAAAATATAAGGTCACTCCGTTGAGTTATTTGTAACTCAACGAAGTTAGCCCATGGAATTAGCAAATTGGCAATGAAGTTAGTCTATTGAGTTAGCTGTAACTCAACGAGGTTAGTTTGTTGAGTTAGAAATAGTAACCGAAGCTAGTCCGTTGAGTTAACTATTACTCAACGAGGTTAGTTCATTGATTAAGCTGAACGGTTATTCTTTTAGCCACGAATGAAACTTCGTGGGTTTAGCGGTTACTAAAATTTGAAATTAGAAGTAGAACATGTATCCATAAAATAGGAACCATACTACACGTTACAAGACACGTTTTACAATGAGATTTATTTACCTTATGGACGTGCATTATAAATATAGAATAGAATGTTATTTACGAGTTACCAGCACTTGAGAAAAGAAAAGAAAATTCATTGGGGAACTAGAAGGAGAAGCAGCTGATTCAACTTCATCTATCAACAACTAGTTACTGAAAACAAAGCATCAAACTGGTATGTAATTAATCTTCTACTATTTTACTTTATGTTAAGAGTTTATGAGCACATGGATTCGTTCTCCTAGGACTAAACGATTAGTAAGAACACCTACACAGGATTATTCAACATAGAGGCGTACTGAAATATTTTCTAAATTAGACTTTAACGAAATCCTTAGGGGTGTAGCTAACCTTTCTTTAAAAGAGAACGAAGATATGGCTACTCTAGTAGAAAAACCATTAGGAGAAATTCTATATCCTAAATTAGTTGATGAACCTTCATGTATTCGATTGCCAAACTTTGAGGGAGATAGGTTTGAACTAAAATCTAATTATATTAGTCAATTGCCACACTTTCATGGATTAGAAAGAGAAGATGCCTATTATTTCCTTAGAGAATTTAACGAAGTTTGTCAAATGATGAAAATGTCAAACATGAGTATTGATGCTATTAAACTTAGATATATTCCTTTTGCTTTTAAAGATACAGCTAAGAGATGATTATATACTCTGTCGCCTGATTCAATTTCTGCATAGATTGAATTTTACTCTATTTTTTTGGAAAAATATTATCTAATACATCAAATGATTAAAAAGAAAAAGGAAATATTAATGTGTAGCCAAAAATAGGGAGAATCATTCTAGAAATATTTTGAAAAATTTAAAGATTTACTAACTCAATGTCCACATCATGCAATGAGTAAATCACAATTAATAGGTATAATTTATGAAGGCATATATGTTTTAATAAAATCTTTATTAAAATCTATTTATCATAATGGATTTTTAAAACTGTGTAGTAAAGAAGCACGGACATACTTAGAAAACTTTGCAAAAAGAATTACATAGTGGGAAAACTCAGTTGAAGCTATTACAGATAAAAGAATATTGCCAAGGGGAATGCATGAAATAGATTCAAGCACTATGCTTGAAGTTAAATTAACTGAATTAACAAAGAAAATAGAAAAGTTATCATTAAATCAAAAGCTAGTAGAAAAGAATGCAAACATTAATGAGTTAGATATTATTTATACTAGAAATCAGAAAGATAACTTTGGAAATTCTTATAACCCTAATTAGAGAAATCACCCGAACCTATCTTAGAGAAATAACAATTTCCAAGGAGGAGAAAATATAAATGACAAAAATATAAGTTATGAAGCATTAATTGAACAAGGATCTAGAATAGAAAAGTTAGAGAAGATAATTCAACAATTAAACAATCGTCTAGATCATGTATTTGAAAATGTTGCCATTTAAAATCAAAATATGAATAGAAACATACCTCTTAGACAAAAGGAATCAATAGAAGTTAGACCTACTGGAGGATTGCCAATGCAAGTAATACTAACCTTGTCAATAGAACTGTTAATGAAATTGATACCTCCTATGGGAGGGAAGCTGAATGAAGCAGCATAACTAAAGTAACTATGTATAATATAGTAAGTAGAAAAATATAAAAAGAAAAGAAATGTAAGTTTAATTATAGTTAGTAGTATCGTAGAGTTATTACTTAACTCAACGAACTTAGTCCGTTGAGTTATGACCTAACTCCATGAGAGTATGTAAGTAGCTATGTTAATTTTATCTTTGCTTAAATTTTTTTTATGTTATACAGAATTACAACAGATGGAATTGATGAAATTACACTGTATGCACTAAGGGAAGTACTAAGTAACTTATCAGCTAAAGCTCTGTGTAGATTGTGTTGTGTCAAAAGAAATTAAAGACTATGTCAAAGAAAAATATTTTCATGGACTACAAGCTGCAAAAATGACTAAGATTAGAGATAGATTTTTATGAAAGTCATTTAGTCGTAGTTCAATCAGCTATGTATATTTGAATATGGAAGAAACTACTGGAATTCCACCCAATACATTAGAAGGAATAGATCATATTATGGGGATAGATAAAGGATTAATTATTTATAGAACCAAACCAAGGTATGTAATTCTGTTATCCGATATTTTGATTAGAAATCCTATCACTAGAGAAGAATGGAATATAGGAAGGCCTAATAGATTTGAAATACCAACTGAAAATTGTGGGTCAACTTTAACATTTTTTGATAAAAATTCGATCATTCTTGAAAAATTGTATTACTGAAGACCAACTAGAAATTGCAATGAAGATTTATGTTTAAGTTTGTATAATTTTCTAAATAGATTTTGGACTGAAAATACTATGATATATCTAGGACAGAAAGCATTAATTAACAATATACATGTGATACTTGATGGATATATATATTTAGTGTCAGATATATTAGTTGCATTTAGATTTGATTTATACATAGTAAGCATAGACAGTTATGATGATGACTTTATAGAAATATTGCCTATACCTAGTGATATAGCTAAACCACCATTTGCAGAATATGATAAAATTCAATTAGGAATGTGGTATAATGATATGATGATCCTACTTTATGTCTAATAAGATGGTGGGATGAATTGATGAAATTTCAAATATGGATTATGAAAGACCTAAATGTTGAGTATTTTGTTTTGATGATGTGTGTTGAATGAAAATAATCATATTTGCTCAATTACTATTGCTTGTGAAAGGAAATTAAGTACATCAATTAATACAAAAAAAGCTTATTAATATAAATACGTGTCTGTATTGGATTTGAAATTATACTAAGTTAATAACTAGTCGTTTCATTGCATTAATTTCTCATTTAACTAAACGTTAAGTTAACATGTGTTTTTATTGAAAAGCACGATATGTTTTTAAAGTTATATCTTCTATATCATGAACAATGCACATTTAGACAACTCGTTAAGTTAGAATTTTGTTTGTATAGAGGTCACGTGAGAACTCGTTAAGTTAGAGGCTTAAAGGTTAAAATAGGTTACGTGAGAACTCGTTAAGTTAGTGAGTAAAAGAAGAGATGAACTCGTTAAGTTAGTGTTGTACACATGGTGAAATTATAAGTTACGAATGTTATATTGTATCATGTGAGGTGCACATGTTTAACTCGTTAAGTTAATATAACTAAACGTGTTGAATTGCTATATTGAATACTAAGGCAACGTGTTAGGTTAGCGTTATAAAACTTAAGTTGTTATTTTTGCATGTGGTAAAATTCTTATTATAAAAACATTTGTTTATTACTGGTTTGTTGAGTTATCTGTAACACAACGGAGATGGTTTGTTGAGTTAGCTAACACCACAGACTTAGTTCGTTGAGTTAGCTACAGTACTTGTCATGTGAGTTGGCACATGAAGAACTCGTTAAGTTAGAAATGTTAAGTTATATATGTACTTGTATTACTCGTTTAGTTAACATTAAAGTAATGACTTCTTATTATACTTGATGAAAAATTTTGGACGAGAAAGTTTATTTTGCAGGAAATTTTTTAGAGATCTAGGATTGATGATTAAAGAAAATTCGAAATGTAAACATGGGTCAGAACGTGTGTATTTCAATGAAGAAAAAAGAAAAGACGTGAAGAAGTGGAAGATTGATAGTGATTAAACGTGGAGGATATGCATGAAATGAAGATACAGTATAAAAGGCATAGAATTCTCATTGATCATTTATCCCTGCACACCAAAAGAAAAATCTTTTCAGGGATCAAAAACACATCGTCGGGGAAAAAGCTCTCAAGTGGAAGAAAATTCAGTGAAGCATAAAAAGGTAAGATATATGTCACTAAAGATTTGAAGTATCAGATGGAAGAAAATTCAGTGAAGCAGAAATTGTCAGATTTATGTCACTAAAGATTTAAAGTATCAGAAGAAAGCAAATTTGGTGAAGTAGAAAAAGACTAGATATTCGTCACTGAAGAATTACTGAAGAAGAAAGAGAAGAAGAAGAAAGATCTCAAACAGGGAGAAATGTTTTAAATTTCATAAATTAGTTTTCTTTGTTTGTAGTTATGAAATTGTATAGATGAAACATGGTATCGATATATAATTGCATCTACAATTTCTGAGGAGAATTGAATTGTATATTGTTATTGAAATCTTGAATAAAAATGATTTTATGAAAATAGTGTCTCGACTTGTTTTTGAATTTTAAAGTTTCAATTATAATCGAAAATGTTGAAAAACACAATTCACCCCCCTCTTGTGTAGCCATACGATCCTACAAGTGGTATTAGAGCTTTGTTAATAATCTTTGATATAAAATCGATACCAACTTATTTAATATCATTGCTTATTCTGCCTTCCTTGTTTTTAAACAAAAATTAATATTTGAGCATACGTTTAACTTTCTTGATTTAAGGCTCAAGTTGTTTTAAAGTTTTAGACTATTTAAAATCAAATAGGTTGAAAATCTAAGGTAAGATGGCTATTGGAAATGGTAATTTTTCTTTGTATGAAGGCCAAAATCTTAATCGTCCTCCTTTATTTGATGGAATACATTTTGAATATTGGAAATATAGGATGATAGTTTTTCTTCAAAGTATAGATCATAAGTTGTGGTTCATGATTTCTAAACCATATACTCCGTTAACTACTCCTTATAATACTTGAACAATTACTGAAAAAGAAAATGAAACTCTGAATGCTAAGAGCTTAAATATTTTAATTTGTGCATTGAGTTATGAATAGTTCATTAAAGTGTCAACATATAAATCTGCTTATGAGGTGTGACATGCATTAGAAGTTTCACATGAAGGTACTTCTCAAGTTAAAGAGACTAAGATAAACATGTTAATTTATAAGTATGAATTCTTTAAGATGCATGAAGACAAGTATTTCTGAGATGTTTTCTAGATTTCTTGATATCATAAACTCTTTAAAATTCTTAAGAAAGAATTTTGAACATAAGGAGTTGGTGAGAAAAATTCTCAGATCCCTAAGTTCTAAATGGTCTCAAAAAGTAACATCAATTGAGGAATCATGTGATTTAAATGTTTATACCATGAATGAACTTATAGGAAATTTAACAGCTTATGAAGTACAATTAAATGAATCACTATTCGGTTACCCAGCACGACACTAGAAAACTTGTTTGGATCTCCAACAACGCACTAGAAAAACTATGATTTGTTAACTTCTATTTTTACTTAGTTAATTTATCTTTATGCTTATTCTTTTTCTTTTAGAAGTAAACAAACAACCTTTAATACAAATTAGATATTAATTCCAATTTGTACTTTAACTGCAAGTGCACAGTGTCTATTATATTAGTGTGCAAGTACAGGCCGATCCCATAGGGAATTACTTAAGAGTTTAGAATTGTCCGTTTGTTAACAATCAAATTTATATCTTCAATAAGCTCTCCATTGAGTTACAGTTAACTCAACAGATAAAGTTCGTTGAGTTATGGTTAACTCAACGGACTAACCTCCTGAACTTAAGTTAACTCCACAAGCCTACCTCTTCTTTTCAATACTACTATTTATAGAGGAATTTGGCTAACCATTGGGCGATTCCATAGATTGTAAATAACATCAATTAAGCTCTTTAATGTTAGTAAACACTAGATTTATCATTAAGCATACTAACATTCAGATAATTCAAACAGTAACCATTAAAATCTTTAAGTCTTTTGAACGAACCAATTTCAGTAAACTGTAAAATTAAAACAAACATAAATCAATCACAACACTAACAAAGATAACATTAATCACGATACAACACAAGCAATACAACACTCAAATACAAAATACAAACACAGATAAGTTGTTTTTGGTATTTTTGTTTTAATATGAACATGGAAATGGGTGAAAGGTGAAATGTAAAGTAATCTCAATCGATAGTAAATACTTCCGTCACTACATACGATGCGATTACACCACTGAAAATTTAACCACTTACAATTCTGTCTCCTCTCCCTATAGAATTGCGAGTCCAAAATTGGAAGATGATCTCTTTAGCATACAGGCATCAACCCGAAGTCAAGGCTAGAAGCTTTACGATCTCCTGAGATATGAGTCAGCGCTTGGTGAAAATGGCTTCCCTTCCCATAACGCGATCACTCCTCACAGTGGTTGTCAGGCACTGTGTTTGGCTCGGAATCGACCCGATGTTCAAGCTTTAATTTTGCCCATTTTTAATGAATTTTATAAGTAATTTTGCATGATATTATATATCTATGATGGATAAATGATATTAATTATGGGTAATATAAGTCTTGAAATATAATGCAATATAGAAATTTAATTAACAAGTGCATCCCCCATTAGATATAATTTTACATGGAACACATTGATTTATTTTGCATGTCCTATGTTGGCTAACGTCTCTTGGAGTTCAACTTCCATTAATTGTAGGTAACATATATATGGGAGGAGCTTAATGCAAAAGACCAAAGAAGATGTAAAGAATTAAAAGTTGGTGGACTAAACTTTAAAGAAGAGGACATGCCAACACCTTATTGGCCCTCCTAGATCTATGGCATCTTATTGGCTTGGTGATAAAACTAAGGTGCCACATCAAAGAGAGAGAAGACAAAACAACATAAATACAAGGGGAGAGGAATTTCGGCCAATACCTTGGTGCTTCCAACGAGAGAAAGAAAGAAGAGAAGAAAGCTTGGAGGTGAGGCTTATGCTTGCAAGGAGACCATCCATTGATGCTATTCACCATTCCAAGGGCTAAGGAGAAGACGTCCAAGCTTGGAGGTGGATTTGCTGCCAAGTTCCATTGAATTCAAAGCTCTAGAGAAGAAGATAAGAAGCTCCTAAGGTAGTGACAACTCTTAGAGTTTATTATTTTCTTCTCTAGAGCTTTGAATTCAATGGAACTTGGCAGCAAATCCACCTCCAAGCTTGGACGTCTTCTCCTTAGCCCTTGGAATGGTGAATAGCATCAATGGATGGTCTCCTTGCAAGCATAAGCCTCACCTCCAAGCTTTCTTCTCTTCTTTTTTCTTCACTTTCATGTTCTAATATGTTTCTTTCTATGGTTTTTCCAGATCTTAAGATTAAATTCACGTTTTTATCTACATTAGAGTCTTCTTCATCATCTATGACAATTACATCTTCTTTTTGTTGTAGGAGCTTAGTGGCAACATAATAGCTATCTCCTAACTCTATGATTCTCTCTATATTCCTCATGGACTCTTCTATAGAACTACTACTAACATGAGAGCAATCACAAACATCATTTCTTTCATCAATATGAGATTTATGCATATCAAAATCGTAATAAAATTCACTAGCATCATGCAAGACATCATATTCATCACTAACATGAGTTGTTTCTTCTACTGGTTGAATTTTTATATTAAATAACTTGCTGGTACATATGCTTTCATCATGACCTTTTACATGGCAATAAGAACAAGCACTTTCAGATAAAAAATCATTTATAAACTTAAAAGGATCATCATGATGAAAATTTGACATACTTGAAAGAAATTTAAGCAATAAAATTCACAACTAAGCACAAGAAAGATATGTTTATCAAAATTTGTCAAACAACCAACTAAGAACTTCAAATATGGTAAAAATAAACTAAGCCAAATTGCCAATCCTCGGCAACGACGCCAAAAACTTGTTAAGCTATATTTTTAGCTCAAGCTTTACTGCAAGTGCACAATTCTTTTGGTGTACATGGCAAATACAGGTCATTCTTCCACAAGGATTGTGTTTATGACTTAATCAACTATTACTCAACTTGTTCTTCAAGCTCTTAGGTATACTTCAGTAAATTAATGACATGTGAATGTAGAGTAATCAAAGTTAACACAAGCTCACAAATCATGCAATTTCAAGGCAATTTGTAGTGGAAAATGGTGATGTGAATCAATTTCTTTACTTGTAAATCTATCAACTCATTCAATTATAACATGCACACAAGTTCCACGTGATTTCAGAAGTGATATCAATGCATCAATATTAAGGAAAGAAAAATAAAACAACAAGGTTCAATAGACTATACTACTCTATTCTAATTTATACTAAATGCATGCAACTATGCTATTTGCTAATCTAGCTAAACTATACTATACTACTTGCATTAGAAATTCTTTTTGGAGATTGATTAGGACAAAATGTGATCTATATAAGATATAACAAAATCAATTAACTACTGAAATTAAAATTAACAACTAGATATAAGTGATAGGTTCTTCATTCAAATGAACATCAACACTTATTTTCTTCTTCTTTCAATTCACACCTTCTTCTCAAATGCGCCAAGCCACCATTGATGAGTGTCATTCACTTGTGTGAAAGCCTCACCAACAGCCCCAACAATACATGTGAATAGAGGATGCAAATTAGAAGTTGAAAAGAAGAATTAAACATTCATATACATTCATTGAACTCTATCTAGCTAAGAAGACATATAATTGAGATGTTCACCACCATTTCTCATCAATTCTTCCTTCTATACAAGAAAATAATAAACTCTAAGAGTTGTCACTACCTTAGGAGCTTCTTATCTTCTTCTCTAGAGCTTTGAATTCAATGGAACTTGGCAGCAAATCCACCTCCAAGCTTGGACGTCTTCTCTAGAGCTTTAAAAACAAAGTGAAGAAAACGTAGATGAAAAGGAAGAAAATATGTTGACAAGAGATGAACATAAGGATGTAGAACTAGAACATGAAGGAGTTGAACTTGAAAAATGTCTAATGGATGAAACTAATGAAGAATTAATTGAAGAAAACCCTGTTATAGACTTAGAAATGGATAAAAAGAAAGAAGAAACATCTGAAAATATGAACAACAAACCACCATTTCCTAGTCGGCTTGACAACAACAAAGAAAATGAGGAAAATGAAGCTATAAGAACCATATTTGAGAAAATCAATGTTAATATGCCTATGTTAGAATTAATTAGAAAAATTCCAGCATATGGGAGGGTGCTTAAAAACCTTTGTACCAAGCATAGGAAGCCAAGAAAAAAATTAAGTAAGCAAGTTTATTTAACCGAGTTAAGTAGTTCAATGTTGCTTGATAGTTTAGCTAAAAAATTCAATGATCCTGGTGTTCCTCTAATAACTTGCTTAATAGGGAATGTTTTAATTGAAAAAGCATTATTAGATCTTGGTGCAAGAGTTAACGTGATGCCAAAACACTTATATGAACAATTGGAAATCACAGGAATTAAGAAAACTAGAACACTAATTAAACTAGCTGATAGATCATATAGGAGTCCCATGGGTATTGTAGAAGATGTCTTAATTCAAATTGAAGATTTTATATACCCAGCCGACTTTATCATTTTAGAAACCAATGCACCAACTTGTGAACCAAATGAATCTACATTGATCCTAGGGAGACCATTCTTAGCAACTATTAATGCCCACATTAATTGTAGAAATGGTAAAATGTCAATCTCCTTTAACAATAAGGTGATATCATTGAACATTTTTAAAAGAGATAGGACTATAAACCATCAAGTAGATGACAACATTAGTGTAAGCATTTCTGAATTATTTGAAGAAGTTGAAAATAGTAGTAATGAGGAAGAACTTAGTGCTGAAATTTGCTTTCTAGACGTTGAAGATAATCTAGAACACAAGGCATCGTTACAAGAGAATAGTGGTGAGCATGAAATGAATAATGACTTGATTTTAGAAGTTAAGGAAAGGAATAAATTAAAAGCACTCCCACAAAATTTGAAATATGCATTTATAGATAAGCAAAATGAATATCCTATTATAATTGGAGCAAACTTAATCCCAAACCAAGAAGAAAAATTAATGAAGATATTAAGTAAAAACAAGAGAGCTCTTGGTTGGCAATTGAGTGATATTGTAGGAGTTAGTCCCACTATAGTTCAACATAGAATTATCCTAGAAGATGAGAACTATGCCTTTAGAGAACCTCAACGTAGATTAAATCCCCAAATGAGTGAGGTGGTAAAGAAGGAGGTAGTTAAATGGCTTGACAATGACATTATATACCCTATTAGTGATAGTAGGTGGGTAAGCCTTATGCATGTAGAACCTAAGAAATCGGGCTTTACAGTAGTTGAAAATCAAGATCATGAGTTAGTGCCTACTAGAATAAAAACTAGTTGGAGGGTATGTATTGATTATCGTAAATTGAATTCTGCAACTCGTAAAGATCATTTCCCATTGCCATTTGTTGATCAAATGTTAGAAAGGTTAGCTGGACATGAATTTTATTGTTTTCTTGATGGATACTCTGGGTACAATCAAATACCCATAATCTCTGAGGATCAAGAAAAGACTACTTTTACTTGTCCAAGCGGAACCTATGCTTTTAGGCGTATGCCTTTCGGTTTATGTAATGCGCCTGCAACATTTCAAAGATGCATGGCAGGAATTTTTTATGATATGAATGAAAAATTTTTAGAAATTTTCATGGATGACTTTTCTGTTTTTGGCAAAAATTTTGATATTTGTTTACATCATTTAGATATGGTTTTGCAAAGATGTATTGAAAAGAATTTTATTTTAAATTGGGAAAAGTGCCATTTCATGGTGAATGAAGGCATAGTTCTTGGGCATGTGATATCTAATAGAGGGATTAAGGTGGATAAAGCAAAAATTGACGTCATATCTCATTTGCAGCCACCTAAATCTGTTAAGGAGGTTAGAAGCTTTTTAGGACATGCTGGTTTTTATCGTAGATTTATTCATGATTTTAGCAAGATAGCAAGACCTATAACTAATTTACTTGCAAAAGATTCTAAGTTTGTTTTTGATGAACATTGTCTTGCTGCCTTTAATCAACTTAAGCATGCATTAATATCTCCTCCTATAATTCATGCCCCAATATGGGATTATCCTTTTGAAATTATGTGTGATGCCTCCAATTATGCAGTAGGTGCAGTACTTGGGCAAATAATTGATAAGAAACATCATGTCATATGCTATGCTAGTAAAACTTTGAATGAAGCTCAAGTAAATTATACTACCACAGAAAAAGAATTTCTTGCTGTTGTTTTTGCTCTAGATAAATTTAGATCATATTTAGTTTGCAATCAAGTTATTGTGCATACTAATCATGCAGCTATTAAACATTTGATGAGTAAAAAAGATGCAAAACCAAGATTAATTCGTTGGGTTTTATTGTTGCAAGAATTCAACATAGAAATTAAAGATAAGGTTGGAAAAGAAAATTTAGTTGCTGATCACCTCTCTAGATTAGAAAATATTCCAGCATGCAATAATGTGATTAATGAAAAGTTTCCTGATGAGAGTTTATTTCTAGTTGGTAAGTTACCTTGGTTTGCAGGCATTGCTAACTATCTTGCTACAAGGTTAATACCAACTGATTTATCTAAACCAGATAAGAAAAGATTGAGGTACATGGCTAAACATTATGTTTGGATGGAACCTTATTTGTATAAAATGGGTTCTGATCAAATTTTAAGAAGATGTCTTCCTGAAGATGAAATTGCTAATGTCTTAAATTTTTGTCATAATCATGCTTGTGGAGGTCATCTTAGCCATAGAAAAACTTCTTTGAAAATTCTTGAATGTGGATTTTATTGGCCTTCTCTAATTAAAGACTCTAAAGATCATTGTAGACATTGTGATAGATGCCAAAGAATGGGAAAAATTTCCAAACGAAATATGATGCCTTTGAATCCTATCATTGAAGTTGAAATTTTTGATGTTTGGGGCATTGATTTCATGGGACCATTTCCCATTTCTTTTGGTTATTCTTATATTTTGTTGGCTGTTGATTATGTTTCTAAATGGATTGAAGCTATCCCAACTAAGAGAAATGATGCTAAAGTTGTTGATTTTCTTAGATCTAACATTTTTGCTAGATTTGGTATTCCAAGAGCTATAATTAGTGATAATGGACCTCACTTTTGCAACAGAGTATTTCAAATGGCTTTGAGGAAGTATGGGGTTACTCACAAGTTAGCAACACCATATCATCCTCAAACAAGTGGGCAAGTTGAGGTATCCAATGGACAAATCAAGCACATGCTCGAAAAAGTAATCAAACCAAGTAAGAAGGATTGGGCAGAAAAGCTTAATGATGCACTTTGGGGTTATAGGACTGCCCATAAAACTGTGTTGGGAATGTCACCATTTAGAGTAGTTTATGGGAAAGCATATCATTTACCTATAGAAATAGAACATAAAGCAGAATGAGCTATTAGAACATTTAACATGTGTGTTGATGATGTAGGAAAAGCAAGAAAATATCAACTCAATGAGCTGGAAGAAATAAGAAGAGAGGCTTATGAAAATGCAAAGATTGCAAAAGAACGAGCAAAAGCATTCCATGACAAGAAAATTTTGAGAAAGGACTTTCATGAGGGACAAGAAGTTTTATTATATAACTCTAGATTACATTTGTTCCCTGGAAAATTTAAGACTAGATGGACAGGACCATTCATCATTAAACATATATATAATCATGGAGCTATAGCTATAGAAAATTGTAAGACAGGATTTAAAACTGTAGTGAATGGTCAAAGACTTAAAGAATATTATCTTGGAAAAACCTACAATCATGGAGAGAGTGCTTTGTTGTTGGAACCCAATTATAATTAGTTTTTATATGTACTTAGTTGTAGATGTAGTTTTTCTTTTCTTAATTTTTAGTAATTTTTCATTATATGTATTATTGTGTTAGTAGTTAACAATAAAATTGATTATTGCAAGTTCACATCTAAATTTTATATGCATGATTTTCAAACACTTGAAGGGTGTAGAATGGGTTGAAAGACTTTATCATTATATCATGTGTTTGTTTGACAAATTGATGTTCAACCACAATTAGAGTTAAATACATTTTATCTACACTACTTGAAGAGCAATGCACAACAGGTATGCACTAACATTTTTCACTTATTCTTATTGTTGAAACAATCCTTTCTACATTGAGGACAATGTAGGAACTAAGTGCGGGGGGGGAGGAGAAAGTAAAAAAATGTTTTAGGATGCATACTATAGCAATGAAATTGAAAATTTTCCAAATGTAAGTTTCTTTCACAAGCAGGTTGGTGGTAAGTTTGAAAATTCGTTCTGTATGTTGCATGCCACCATGTTTTATGTGTATCCATGATAAGAACTTGCATGTCAATTTTTTTTTTAGGAAATAGCTTTGTTAGTTTAATTTTGATTTTGAATTATTGCATCTTAGCCTTACTAGCATGCTACTCAATCTCCATTGTATGCTCTTAAGGTTAAGATCATTAATTCTTTATTAGTTTTAGCTTTGTTTTCATTTAAACTTAATTTCTTTTTGTGGCATGTTGAATTTTCCTTAGTAATGTTCTTTGCTTATGATGTCTTACACTTAGAGCTGAGCTTATCTTTAAGGTGAGGATAGGAATATGCATTTGAGATGCCAACCATAGTTTCTTACTTATAACATATACACATTCTTGCACTAGACTCTTAATCATGTGGTATCTAGAGGACTCTTCTTATGACATGAATCTTGAGGAGTGGCTTAGGAAATCTTTCCAATAGGTTGTTCCATGAGAAGGGTAGATATATGAATTTGGGAATAAGGTTTGATACCCGTTCTCATAAGGTTGCTGGGGACGGAGGCTAAGTAACCTCTTAGTCTTCACGTGTAAACCCTTTATAGGAGGTATCCTAAGGGTAGTGGTAGGATGTGAGAAAAGAGAGGTTTCAAAAAAAAAAAAAAAAAAACTCAATTGAAAATAAAGGGGCAATGTACTAGAGGATAGAAGCCTAAAGAAACCTTCATGTATTCTTGGATTAAGTGAGATGAACCTAGATGCTATTGATTATGGGTCTAAGCACTTTGCACTTAATAGTATCTTAAAAACTTATTTTCCTTAGGTTGGCATTAGATGTCTATTCTATATTCCTCACCATTACATGAACTCAACTTGTGAGTGGAGATTATCTATAAGTATTGTTGCATTACTTGGTGAGAATTTAATTTGCCTTAATTTTCTTTATTGTGTTTGTTTGTTTAAAAGGGGTTCCTTAATCTTTTCTTCTTTAAATTTTGCTAGAGGACTAGCAAAGTTTAAGTGTGGGGGGGTGTTCAAGCTTTAATTTTGCCCATTTTTAATGAATTTTATAAGTAATTTTGCATGGTATTATATATCTATGATGGATAAATGATATTAATTATGGGTAATATAAGTCTTGAAATATAATGCAATATAGAAATTTAATTAACAAGTGCATCCCCCATTGGATATAATTTTACATGGAACACATTGATTTATTTTGCATGTCCTATGTTGGCTAACGTCTCTTAGAGTTCAACTTCCATTAATTGTAGGTAACATATATATGGGAGGAGCTTAATGCAAAAGACCAAAGAAGATGTAAAGAATCAAAAGTTGGTGGACTAAACTTTAAAGAAGAGGACATGCCAACACCTTATTGGCCCTCCTAGATCTATGGCATCTTATTGGCTTGGTGATAAAACCAAGGTGCCACATCAAAGAGAGAGAAGACAAAACAACATAAATACAAGGGGAGAGGAATTTCGGCCAACACCTTGGTGCTTCCAACGAGAGAAAGAAAGAAGAGAAGAAAGCTTGGAGGTGAGGCTTATGCTTGCAAGGAGACCATCCATTGATGCTATTCACCATTCCAAGGGCTAAGGAGAAGACGTCCAAGCTTGGAGGTGGATTTGCTGCCAAGTTCCATTGAATTCAAAGCTCTAGAGAAGAAGATAAGAAGCTCCTAAGGTAGTGACAACTCTTAGAGTTTATTATTTTCTTGTATAGAAGGAAGAATTGATGAGAAATGGTGGTGAACATCTCAATTATATGTCTTCTTAGCTAGATAGAGTTCAATGAATGTATATGAATGTTTAATTCTTCTTTTCAACTTCTAATTTGCATCCTCTATTCACATGTATTGTTGGGGCTGCTGGTGAGGCTTTCACACAAGTGAATGACACTCATCAATGGTGGCTTGGCGTATTTGAGAAGAAGGTGTGAATTGAAAGAAGAAGAAAATAAGTGTTGATGTTCATTTGAATGAAGAACCTATCACTTATATCTAGTTGTTAATTTTAATTTCAGTAGTTAATTGATTTTGTTATATCTTATATAGATCACATTTTGTCCTAATCAATCTCCAAAAAGAATTTCTAATGCAAGTAGTATAGTATAGTTTAGCTAGATTAGCAAATAGCATAGTTGCATGCATTTAATATAAATTAGAATAGAGTAGTATAGTCTATTGAACCTTGTTGTTTTATTTTTCTTTCCTTAATATTGATGCATTGATATCACTTCTGAAATCACGTGGAACTTGTGTGCATGTTATAATTGAATGAGTTGATAGATTTACAAGTAAAGAAATTGATTCACATCACCATTTTCCACTACAAATTGCCTTGAAATTGCATGATTTGTGAGCTTGTGTTAACTTTGATTACTCTACATTCACATGTCATTAATTTACTGAAGTATACCTAAGAGCTTGAAGAACAAGTTGAGTAATAGTTGATTAAGTCATAAGCACAATCCTTGTGGAAGAATGACCTGTATTTGCCATGTACACCAAAAGAACTGTGCACTTGCAGTAAAGCTTGAGCTAAAAATATAGCTCAACACCTGACATCAAGAAAGTATCCTCATAGACCTCCGATGGTTGATGATTGTGGTGGTGGTAACGATGGTTGGTGTGGTACTTTGGAGAATTACCGATACTGCCTACAGAAAGCTCGGTGCTCCTCCTTTATACACATTAGCCATCAATCGATCACACACCCACACTTTACTTCTTTTTCTTCTTTTCTTTTATATTTCTTCAGTGGTAACTGCTTCTACTTGAATGGTCGGTTGGATTTCCTTCATTCATATCAACAACGATGCTTTCTTCTCCCTACGCAATACATGCAATCGTGATTTTTCTTCTAATTGTCTTGTTTCTACAACCGCTATAGTGGCATATTAGAAAATAAATAGTCCGTGGAGTTACAGATAACTCAACGGACTTTCTTCATTGATTTAACTATAAAACACGTGCATAAATTTAACTATCCGATGCGTAGGTGCATTTCAGATACTTATAAACTTAACTATCTAATGCCTAGATGCATTTCGGATAGTTACAGATAACTCACCGATATATAACTTAAGTAAATCTACTAGATCTCGACATGTGTTAGCAGTAGTTTAATAATAAAATACACATTTCGGAGAGTTACAAGTCTAACTATCCGATGCTCAGATGCATTTCAGATAGTTACAAATAACTCATCGAAAATCCACTTAAGTCACTTTACTAGAACATAACACGTGTCCACAACTATTTTATAAATAAAAAGAGATTTCGGAGAGTTACACATATAACTATCCAATGCCCAGCTGCAATTTCGGATAGTTATAGATAACTCACCGAAAGTTCACTTAAGTCATGCATTATGGTTTCGACACGTGTACTTCAGGAAATAATAAACTATTCTTTCAAAACATAACTGTTCGGTAATTTAAACATAACTACCCAATACATGTTCGGTCTGTTAAACATAACTATCCGAAATATCAGAAAATTCGGATACTTAAGAATTTCATAGCCTGCAACTTACCAACAGTTCAAAAATGTACAAAATTGACATTAATTCCCCAAAATTAAGCAGATTCTTTAATTAAAGCATATAATAGTGCAATTATAACATAATGGCTTAATTCTCATATGATAAGCTAAATATTAAGTAATTAACAACATAATGGCATTGTTATCATAAAAATATATATTCTCTATGTTTTAGTAATCAACCTACAAATATACTTAGAATATATGCAAATTACAAAGTATATCATCATCACATAAGTGTTAATTATATTATCGTTTGTTTTTCTTTTCATCATCTGTCATCTTGAATTTTCTAATAAGATTTCTAGAAGAAATTTCAACAACATACAAATCAAAGTACAATCCAATTCAATAAGATTAAGACAAGTAGAATAAAGAATTGTATCTCCATTAAAACAACTTCAAAAGTCAATTCTAGATTCATATTTGAGCAATTCTAGATAACAGAAAATATACTCGATTCATAAGATATCTTTATTTCACAAAACACTTGTATCTTTTCAAAACATTATATGTTTTTTTATTTTTTATAATTTAAAATTTAATTTGACAAGCTTGAATCATACAAGAGCTTTCTAATTTACCTATGTAATGAGTTTTCAGTCAACAATCCCAGATCTGATCAAGATCTTAGGTTGCCAGATTTCAAGAATCCTTTTTTAGGTCAACAATCCTTACATACCTATCTACTCAAGTACAAAAGGCTCGTGATCAAATAAGTCAATAAACTCTCAAATTTTCCTCTTTATTCTTTTTTTCTTGTATTTTTTTTTTTCAATCAAAATACACACAAAACAAAGCATTAATCACATATGTATATGTAGGTATTTCATTAATACAGATGTAGTAATCACCAATCTAATATAGTCCTGCTTCTATCATTTATTGAAAATATGAATCCATAACAATGAGCTCATATTTTTTCTATAGTTTAATAAGATCTACACATAAATCATTCTACAAGCTCAATTAGTTAAATTAAATGTATCTTTAATCATATGTGTTTCATTTAATCTAGATTTCACATCTCAGCTCTTTCAGGACTTCAAATAATTTACTGATTTTTCATTAAGCATTCTGATTTCATTTTAAAATCGTGAAACTGTTAAACTCATGAAATTCAGAAAAAAACATAAGATACTATATCTAGATTTGCATAAATAGTAAATTCTATAGCATCATATATAGCCTTCTAAATATAACATTTAAGCAGTTATAGTTTATAAAAATTTTATAGTCTCAATTATCGGATAGTTACAGCAAGTTCATAAAAAGTTTCAATTTCCACAACTTTGCAGTACCATTTTAATTCCTTTAATTAACAAACTTACATGGCTGTTACTTTAATTACCCCCCCATACCTACATTTTGCATTGTCCTAATGTAAAAGATTTGACAATAAATACAGTAATTGTAGCAGGCATGAATATATTTTTGTTGATTTAAAATTCAGGATAAGTAATTAGTTACATACCTTGTTTCATTTGTATCTCCTTCTGCATATTCTGATTTTTGATTCTAAAAAACTTTTCATTCAAAGATAAATGCAGAATATAAAAAAAAAAAAATTTAACAGATATTGATAAATCAATGTCTTGTGTGGAACCTAGGCTCCTATGCCTTTGGTGGCTCACAAGCTAGCCAATTGATTTTCCAGAATAGATACCAACAAACTAGATTGATATATATATATATTTTTTCTTTTATAAAATAAAATGAAAATAATATTTTTTCTAAAAATAAACGTAGAATACATACAACATTAAACACACAAAATCACAGCTTAAGAACATGATTCAAAAGTAGGAACAAATGGAATAAATGTATCAGTCCAAGCAAACTTTTTAGGCATAGTTCTTCTTGCTATTAATTCTGTTTTAATGTAGTTCTTGTTCCTTCTTAATTTGTAAACGTGTAATATATTATAAATTCCAAATACAAGTGTATTACCATTAATGATATGAAATGCAGAAAGGGATCCTTTTTGGTTCCAGGGTAATGTAGTAGTTTCTATTTCTACATCTATTTCAATATACTCCTCTTCCCACTTCCATTCATTAATGTCTTTCATAATCCATATTTGAAATTTCATCAGTTCATCCCACCATCTTATTAGACATAAAGTAGGATCATATTCTTCATTATACCACATTCCTATTTGAATTTTATTAAATTCTGCAGATGGTGGTTTAGCTATTTCTCTCGGTATAGGTAAAATTTCTATATATTCATCATAACTGTCTATGTTCACTATGTATAAATCAGATCCAAATGCTATTGATATATCTGTGACTAGATATACATATCCATCAAGTATGACATGCGTTTGGTTAATTAATGATTTCTGTCCTAAATATATCATAATATTTTCATTCCAAGATCTATTCAGAAAATTATACACACTTAAGCGTAAACCTCTACCCCAATTTCCTGTAGGTCTCCAATAATATAATTTTTCAGGAATTGTAGAATTTTTATCAGAAAATATTAAAGCCGATCCACAATTTATAGTTGGTACTTCATATCTATTAGGTCTTCCTATATACCATTCTTCTCTTCTTATAGGATTTCTTATCAAAATATCAGGTAATAAACTTGCATACCTTGGTCTCGTCCTGTATATGATTAATCCTTCATCTATCCCCATAATATGATCTATTCCTTCTAATGTATAGGGTGGAATTCCAGTAGTTTCTTCCATAGCCAAATATTCATGGTTAATTGAACTACGATTAAATGACCTCCATATGAATCCATCTCTAATCTTAGTCATTTTTGCAGCTTGTAGTCCCTGAAAATATTTTTCTTCAATATAGTCTTTAATTTCCTTTGATACACAACATAGTCTGCATAGATCTTTAGCTGACAAATTACTCAGTACTTCCCTTAGTGCATTCAACAGTAATTGCATCAATTCCATTTGTCGATTCTATATAACACACAAAAATTTAGTAAAGACAAAAATTAACATAACTACTGCACACCCTCGTGGAGTTAAGGCATAACTCAACGGACTAAGTTCGTTGAGTTAAGGACTAACTCTACGATACTATTAACTATAAATAAAAAACATATATATATATATATAGTTGCTTCAGATATGCTGCTTCATTCAGCTACTCTCCCAGAAGAGGTATCAATTTCATAAACTATTCTATTGACAGGGTTAGGTATTGCTTGTATTGGCAATCCTCTAGTAGATCTACCTTCCATTGGTTCCTTCTGTATAAGTGGTATATTTCTATTCTGATTTTGAATTGTAGCATTTCCAAATACAAAATCTAGACGATTGTTTAATTGTTGGATTATCTTTTCTAATTTCTCTATTCTAGATCCTTGTTCCAGTAATGCTTCATAACTTATATTCTTCTCATTTACATTTTCTCCTCCCTGGAAATTGTTATTTCTCCAAGATAAATTCGGGTGATTTCTCCAATTAGGATTATAAGAATTTCCCAAGTTATCTCTCTAGTTTCTAGCATAAATAATATCTAAATAATTTATGTTTGCATTCTTTTCTGCTAGCTTTTGATTTAATGATAACTCTTCTATTTTCTTTGTTAATTCAGTTAATTTCACCTCAAACATAGTACTTGAATCTATTTCATGCATTCCTCTTAGCAATATTTTTTTATCTATAATAGCTTCAGCCGAGTTTTCCCACTGTGCAGTTCTTTTTGCAAAGTTTTCTAAATATGCCCATGCTTCTTCACTACATAACTTTAAAAATCCATTTTGATAAGTAGATTCTAATAAAGATTTTGTTGAAACATCTATGCCTTTATAAATTATACCTATTAATTGTGCCTTACTCATTGCATGATGTGGACATTGAGTTAGTAAATCTTTAAATCTTTCAAAATATTTCCAAAATGATTCACCCTATTTTTGACTACACATTAATATTTCTTTTTTCTTTTTAATCGTTTGATGTGTTGGATAATATTTTTCTAGAAAAACAAAGCAAAATTCAGTCTATGTAAAAATTGAATCAGGCGATAGAGTATATAACCATCTCTTAGCTGTGTCTTTTAAAGAAAAAGGGATATATCTAAGTTTAATAGCATCTATACTCATGTTCGGCATTTTCATCATTTGACAAACTTCATTAAATTCTCTAAGGAAATAATAGGCATCCTCTCTTTCTAATCCATGAAAATGTGGCAATTGACTAATATAATTAGATTTCAGTTCAAACCTATCTCCCTCAAAGTTTGGTAATCGAATACATGAAGGTTCATCAACTAATTTAGGATATAGAATTTCTCCTAATGGTTTTTCTACTGGAATAGCCATCTCTACGTTCTCTTTTAAAGAAAGGTTAGCTACACCCTAAAGAATTTCGTTAAAGTTCAGTTTAGAAAATTTTTCAGTACTCCTCTACGATGAAAATTCTTGGGTAAGTGTTCTTACTAATCGTTTAGTGCTTAGAAAATGAGTCCATGTGCTCATAAATAAATAACAAATGATTAATTACATACCAGTCTGAAGCTTTCCATTCAATAAATATTTGTTGTCGGATGAAGTTGAATCAGCTGCTTCTCTTTCTAGTTCCTCCAACACATTCTCCTTTCTTTTAAAAGTGCTGGTAACTCGTAAATAACATTCTGTTTTATATATATAATGCACACCCATAAAGTGAATAAATCTCGTTGTAAGAATGTATCTTGCAACGTGCAGCGTGGTTCCTATTTTTATGGCTACATGTACCACTACTAATTTCAAATTTTGGTAACCGCTAAACCGATGAAGTTTCATTCATGGTTAGAAGAATAACCGTTCTGCTTAATCCACGAACTAACCTCGTTGAGTTACAGGTAACTCAACGGAACTTAGTCGATTACTGTTGCTAACTCCACAGACTAACTTCATTGAGTTACAAATAACTCAACGGTGTGACCTTATATTATATTACTGAACTCGTGGAATTACGTTTAACTCAACGAACTTACTTCGTTGAGTTAACACTTAGCAACTTCTAAGTATACTCCTCGTAAGTTCCTCTCTACTTTTTTTCTTTTTCATTCTGCTAACTGAAATAAAGTTAAATCTATGTCATTAATGCATCATTCTAATCAAAATTCATTTAAATCTGAACATTATATAAAGATTTAACTTGCAAGTCATTTTATGTTATGCAGAATTTACATTTTACCTTGCAACACGTAGAAATTTTTAAGCATTTATCTTGTCATTTAGCAAATTGTAAATCTGTTAAACATTCATTCATAAAGTTCCACAAAATATATATATCATTCAATAAATTCCATTCATTTCACATTCAAAACACGTATGATAAGTATCTTTGAAAAATTTATATTCATTAATATGAATCAATTTACATTATAAGTACATAAGACAATTTTCATACAATTCTATATAAGTAGACGAACAATACAATTTAATCTCTATTCCTAAGTTCATCTACTTCCTTCTAGAGTTTTTCTAATTGAAGTTCTAATTGATTAATTCTCTCTACAGCTCTTGTAATTCTTCTAGACGGTACAACTATCTTTGCAGCTACAAAATTTCTGTATTCTTTCACTGAAATGGTTCTTGATCTGATCCTTTTTGATGCCCATTTCATGAAATCAATACAATCAACCATCAGTAGTGGAATCAAATCTCCATAAAACAATTTCTTCTTTACTATTTTCAGCTTGGAGATAAAAACTACAGACCAATTTATTTGAATTCTATTTACAACTGCAAATGTGGCCCATTTGACAAATTGACTTAATTCTATGTCATGGCCTTGTCGTTGATAGACATTCTTAATCAAAATGTTGGCTACCATGTGTGCTTTACCATTTAAATGCTTCAATTTGTTTAATAAAGGCATACCAGGATTGATAGCTAAACTGTCCTTGATTTCCTGTTTTGTCCATTCAACAGTAGTTGTACTTTCCAAAATTTCTAGTCCTTCATTCTTTAATCCAAAAATGTTGTGGAGAAGCTCTGGTGTTATCTGTACATCAGCTTCCTCCATGTTGGAAATTAATCCTCCTTCTCCTTCTCTTAAATTTGCATAGAAACAGGGCACTAAATTCTCATAAACTACATGCCCTCTTTCTTGAGAAATAATATTCAGTAGACCTTGGAATTCAAATAATTCTTTGATTTCTTGCATTCCATCCCAATTCACTGGTCTACTGTAAATAATATCATAACCCCTAATCTCTTGATATTTGATATAAGCTTCTTGACTCCAAAAATGTACCTCATTCAGAATTGTTGTTTCAATCAGGTTCGGAATGTGACTTTGTTGTTCCAGAGGGGTTTGTTCTTGATCTTCCTCTACCATAGGCTGCATTTAAACATTCTCTATAGATTCCTGAATTTCTATTTCTATTTCTTTTGTCTGTGGTGGTGAGCCAGCAGAACTCACCACTATGTCTTGAATTCTTTCCATAAATTGCTGGAGAGTTTCTTGCTCTTCAGTGGAATCTGTCAAGTTATTTTTGTCCAAATGGCTTCTTTCGACCTCTTCATTTTCTGCTCTTTCTTCTTCCTCCTGACTACCAATCTGCTTTGTCACTGTTCTTTCTAATTCTGTAACAGATTGGGATGGAGTCACAGGCAATTCAGTTTCTACCCTAATTTCTGTTCTTTCTTCTTGTACAGGCTGTAGATTAATTTCAGCCTATTTTTCTTCTTGTCTTTGCTCCTGCTGTTGCATCTCCTACTCATCAAAATCGGATAGCAGGTTTATAAATATTGGCTCCATAGGCTTTGTTGAAATTGGTACCTCAGATTTAATCTCTTTTTGATAGTCAAACACTTTCTCTTTTCCTTTCCTTTTTCCAATTAATTGTGCCTATTCTTCCTCTTCTTCTTTTAAGATTAAATCTACAAAAGTAGGCTCTATAGGCCTTCAAGCCACAGGTACTGGCTCTTCCTGTTTAATTCTCTCTATAATTACTGGTCTTGAAGGACCAGCCTCAGCTTCTCTTGCAACACTTGATTTAGCTATTGCCTGATGCTGTTCAACCTTTATTTTTTACTAGGCCCTCAACTTTTCTTCGACCCTTTTTTTCTTAATGGTATCATATAAAATATGTGCCTTAGCTGTAGCTATTTCTTGAGTATCACTTTGGTCTCTTGCTGTTTTGAGCAAGCTAGTAAATTCTTTCTCTCCTTCTTCAGTTCTCAGCCAAGCATATGCTACTTGTGGCAATGGCTCTGTTGGTTAAATTGGAGGTCTTGACTGCTGTTCCTCAGGAATAGGTATTTCAACAGTTGGTTATTCTTGTTCTCCTACTTGTTGCTGCTGCCATATTTCCCAACTTCCACAACCAGCAATGTGCTTTTTAAACCATAATCTGGTCTTGCGCTGAATTAACTCTAGGGCTACTTCGTTGTTTGGCCGGATATTTCTTTCTTTACTAACTGCAATTTCTGTTGCCACTCTGATTCGTGTCTCCATTATTTGGGGTATTCGTATATCCAAATCAACCAAAATTTTCCTTAAGTTAAAGAGTTCTGATTCTACCTTTTGTAGCTCTTTCTCTCTTGTTGTATTCCAAATCTTTTTCCGCGTATGCCATTCTTCTGATTCCTTCAGAAACTATGCTGTGTCAACTGCATCTTCCCAGAACTCAGGTGTCATCTTCGTCATTATGGAGTTACACAATAGCACAGAATCGCTCTGATTTCTACTATTCTAGATTCTAAATGATTTGCTGGATAATGCCCCCAAAACCTTAGGTTTTAGTTTAAATAAGCCCTAAGTTTAGGCGGGTAATTGGGTCATTTCCCGAACCAACTATTGCTCTCTTATTCGTGGTCTCAACTACAGTACTCCATTGAGTTACAGTTAACTTAATGGAATAAGCTCGTTGACTAACTCCATACTCAACGGAGTAAGCTCGTTGAGTTAAGCGTAACTCAACGGACTTCCCGTACAAGTAGATATAATAATAAAAATATTTAAGATAATAGTTTTTCTAATTTTTTACCGATTTAACTGATACTATGTTTTGGTCATACCAAAATTTTTTTTCTAGTTGAACCGATACTATGTTTCGGTAAAACCAACATTTTTTTTCTGAAAATTAATATACATATTTTTTTATGTTCTAGTCATACCGATGGATCCAGTCGGTTGAACCGCAACGATTTTTATATTTTATAATTTTTTTATTATTTTTTATATTTTTATATATAAACATAAAAACTGATTTCTTACTAAGTAAAGCTCAAGTAGTCCTCTACTCTCACTTCTTCTATAATTCCAAAGGAGCTTTTTGGTGTTTTCAGAATAGGTCTAAGTCTTTGTCCATTTACTTTAAATATATTCTGATTTTTAGGATTTTCAATTTCAATAGCGTCATAAGGATAAATATTTTGAACTATGTAAGGTCCTGCCCATCTAGATCTTAATTTTCCTGGATGGTTATGGAGTCTAGCCATATAAAGATATACTTCTTGTCCTATTTCAAAACTCTTTGGAATAATTTTCCTATCATGCTAGAATTTCATTTTCTGTTTTTCTCTTACAGTCTTCGAATAAGCTTCATTTCTAAATTCTTCTAATTCAATTAATTGCATTTTTCTATTTTCAGCAGCTTGATTTAAATTAGTGTTCAGAGTTTTTAATGCCCAATAAGTTTTATGTTCAATTTCTACAGGTAAATGACAACTTTTTCCATATACTAGCCTAAAAGGTGACATACTTAAGCTCGTTTTATAAGCAGTTCTATAAGCCTAAAGTGCATCTATCAATCTATTAGCCCAATCTGTTCTAGTAGGATTTACTACTTTTTCTAAGATTAACTTAATTTGTTTGTTTGCACTTTCTAGTTGTCCACTTGTTTGCGGATGATATGATGTTGCAATTTTGTGGTTTACTCCATACTTCTTCATTAAGGCTTCAAAACTTTTATTACAGAAATGAGTTCCTCCATCACTGATAATAGCTTTAGGTATTCCAAATCTAGCAAATATATTTGTTCTTATAAATTGTATTACCACTTTGTTATCATTAGTTTTTGTAGGAATAACTTCTATCCATTTTGATACATAATCCAACCCCAACAATATGTAATTAAATTGATTAGACATAGGAAATGGACCCATAAAATCTATTCCCCACACATCAAAGATTTCAACCTCAATAATAGGATTAAGAGGTATCATATTCCTCTTTGATATTCTTCCTATTTGTTGACATCTTAAACAACTTAAGCAATATTTATGAGCATCTTTGAATAGTGTTGGCCAATAAAACCCACTTTGCAGAATTTTTGCAGTAGTTTTTCCTAAACCAAAATGCCCTCCATAAGCTTAGCCATAACAGAAAGACAATATGCTCGGATATTCAGTTTCTGGAACACACCTCCTTAAAACCAAATCAAGACATTTCTTAAATAAGTATGGGTCTTCCCAATAGTAATATTTTACTCTTGAGAAAAACAATTTCTTATCCTGTCTATTCCAATCCTTAGGTGTTAAACCAGTAACTAAGTAATTAACTATGTCTGCATACCAAGGCATTGTGTTGATGGTCATTAATTGTTCATCAAGAAAATTATCCTTAATTTCAATATTTGATTTTTCTGTTTGTAATCTTGATAAATGATCTACTACTACATTCTCATAACCTTTTTTATCTTTAATTTCTAGATCAAATTCTTGTAATAATAATATCCATCGGATCAATCTAGGTTTAGTCTCTTTTTTCTTTATTAGATGTTTTAAAGCTGAATAATCTGTTTATACTATCACTTTAGCTCCAATCAGATATGATCTAAACTTTTCTAAGGCAAACACAACAGCTAATAATTCTTTTTCAGTAGTTGTGTAATTAACTTGAGCATCATTTAAGGTTTTGCTTGCATAATGAATCACTCTAGGAGATTTTTCTATTTTCTGTCCTAACACTGCTCCTACAGCAAAATCAGAAGTATCGCACATTAATTCAAATGGATGGTTCCAATCAGGTGCTTGAATTATAGGAGTTGAAATTAAGCTAGTCTTAAGTCTGAAAAATGCTTCCTTGCAATTTTTATCAAAGTTAAAAGGGACATCTTTTAATCGATTAGTTAAAGGTCTAGCTATTTTGTTAAAGTCTTTAATAAATCTTCTATAAAAACTAGCATGTCCTAGAAATGATCTAATATCTTTTATTGATTTAGGTTCTGGTAGATTAGAAATTACTTCTATTTTAGCTTTATCTACTTCCAACCCTTTCTTAGAAACAACATGCCCTAAGACTATTCTTTGTTTAACCATGAAGTGACATTTTTCCCAATTTAAAACCAGATTTTTTTCCACACAGGGTTTTAATATTTGGTCTAAATTACTTAAACAAACTTCATATGTGTTGCCATATACAGTAAAATCACCCATAAATATTTCTAAGAAATCTTCAGTCATTCCAGTAAATATGCCTTGCATACACCTTTGGAAGGTAGTTAGTGCATTGCATAATCCAAATGGCATTCTCTTAAAAGTATAAGTTCCATTAGGACAGGTGAACATTGTTTTCTCTTGATCCTCTAATGCTACTAGAATTTGATTATAACCTGAATACCCATCTAGGAAATAAAAATATTCTTGCCCTGCTAATCTTTCCAGCATTTGATCTATAAAAGGTAAGGGAAAATGATCTTTCTTAGTCACAACATTCAACTTTCTATAGTCTATACATACTCTCCAGCCTGATTGAATTCTAGTAGGTATCAAGTCTTGACTTTCATTTTTAATAACTGTTAATCATGATTTATTGGGAACTACATGGATTGGACTGACCCACGAGCTATCAGAAATCAGATAAATTATGTCATTATCTAACCATTTCACTATTTTCTTCCTGACTACTTCTTTAAGGTTTGGATTTAATCTCCTCTCAGGAATTCTAACAGGTTTAGCATTCTCTTCTAAATATATGTGGTGACAACATAAAGTTGAGCTTCACCCTTTTATATCAGTCATAGTCCATCCTATTGCTTCTTTATAACTTTTTACTACATCTTTTAATTTAGCTATTTGATCCTCATTTAAATCTGAAGCAATAATGATTGGACAGGTTCGTTTCTCTTCCAGAAATATATAGGTTAATTTTGGAGATAAAGATTTTAATTCTAAATGTTACCCATCAGAAGCTAGAGCTCTTAATTGAACATCATCATTTTCTAAATTAATTTCTTCCAGATCCCCTTCTATATGAGATTGCATTTCTCGAACAATATGCAAAATATATGGAAAAAGGTGTAGGCTCATCAAATAGAATTCCTCAAACTCCTTTAAGTGGTACATGACTACATGCATTTGAGGAAGAACATGAATCTACTATACCTACTCCTTTGTATTCAAAAGAAGTAGAATCAAATATTACTGTAGATAAAAGAAAAGTTGAAGGTCTACGAAAGGTAGTTGCAATAGAAAGTGTCTTAGAAGAGTTAAAGCAGAAAAATTTTATGGAGCAATTTGAAAAGAAAATAGCAATACTTGAAGAGGAGAAACAAAAGTGTTGTCAAAGAAGAAAAAACAGAAAAATTATGTCTAAGGAAACAAAGTCTACTAGAGAAGGAAAATTGGATGAGCATTTATTTGCAAAGGACAATGTATGTCTAGACATTGTACCTTATAGTGTATCTGATAAACTCATCAGTTCCGAGCATATTGAAACTGATGAAGATAATGAGACTTTATTTTCCCTCGCTAGAAAACTTGAGAAGAAATCCAAGTCAAATATGAGCTCAAGTTTTTCTATTAGTACAAGTCTTGATGATGTAGAAATTGAAAAATTAGAGCATCAGGCACATGACATTGAACAAGTTATTGCAGATATAATTGACAATGTTCAGGCAGTAACTAGTTCACAAGCTGAATTGTCTAGAGTAGCGGATATTGAAAAAGTGAAGACTCTAGAAGAGCTAAATGTCAACTAGCCTTCTTTAGAATCTATAGAAGCAAAGTTTGAGAATTCACAACATGTATCAATGGAAATATCTGTTGAACAAAATGAACAAATACAGACAGATATATCGGTTGTAGAATTTGTGGAAAAATTGAACTCTGATCATTCTATAGAGATTGAACAGATGAATGTAGAGCATAATGAAGATGTTCCTTACACTGTTGAAGCTGAATAATCAAGTGTACATACGCAGCTTCAATAAAATATTTTCACAAAAGAACAAAATGACATTCATTTTGAAGAAGAAGTTCCTAAAGATGAATTAAACTCTGAATCATAGCTTCAGGTATCACCTTCTTTGTGTATAGTATTACAAATTCAAGGTAATTCAATTCATTTTAGATTTGAGGAAGTAGTGCAGAAATACAATAATCTTATTACATGTCAGATTTTGCATGCTCGGCCAATAAAATTCAGAAATTTGATTAATATGAGAGATCTATTTGAGTATCAAGGCCTCATTCAATTCTTGCTAGTTAGAACAAAATGGAAGCGGTACAAAGAGCTTATTGCAGCTTTTTACAGCAATATGGTCAAGAATGAAAATATACTGAAAACTCAAATAAATAAATAGAAGTTAATATTTTCTCCTAAATTAATTTTTGAGGTTTTGGGATTAAAGAATGAAGGTGCTGTTATTACAAACAAATTTGACATGATTAGACTGTTAGGACCGTAGTATTTTGATAATGCAAAAACCTATGTGAGGAAACCAAATTGTATTTCACAGATATAGCAACTCAGCAAAAGATCAGAAGGCAGTCGAACAGATGTAGAAAGTTCCAGAAGATACTGTTATAGAGCTACAGGAAAATCAGATAGTTACAAGTTTAAGTATCCGAAGAGCAAGTTTAAAGCAACAACAACACTATCGGACAACTAGAAGAATAACTATCCGACATCATAAAGCCTTCGGAGTGTTATGAAAGGCATTGATTGAATGATCAAAAAGTTAAGGAGTTAACTATTCAAAAGCTTAAAGGACTTTTCGGAGAGTTAGAAAGATAACTATTCGACTTTTTCGGTGAGTTACAAGTATAACTATCTGAAACTTAAGTCATTCAATTAATCACGTGCAGAAATCCAAAACAGAAGCTTAAAGGATTTTTCGGAGAGTCAGAAAGATAACTATTCGACTTTTTCGGTGAGTTACAGGTATAACTATCCGAAACTTAAGTCATTCAATTAACCACGTGCAGAAATCCAGAACAGAAGTTTAAAGGATTTTTCGGAGAGTTAGAAAGATAACTATCTGACTTTTTCAGTGAGTTACAGGTATAACTTTTTGAAACTTAAGTTATCCTATTACGCACGTGCGAATTTAAAGAGACAGTAGTCAGAAGCTTAAAAGAAAAATCAGGGAGTTATTGTAGTTAACTATCCAGAAGTCAAGAGTTTTTCGGCAAGTTAAAACTACAAGTCTCCGAACACTTGACACCTCACGTGAGCAACTTAAAATCCTCATGTGACTTAGACAACAAGATGTAAGTAAATGTTCGGTAAGTTATAGACGTCCTTCAGAGAGTTACACTACTAACTATCCGAAAGTTTGAGAAGATCGGAAGGTTATCTTGAGATACCTTTTTAAATGGTAACTTACCATATTTGGATCTACAAACTCAGCATGTATAGTAGAATCAATCCATTGAAGTGAAAATATGATCGTAGGTAGTTCAAGCATAAATACAAACAGATCATTCAATATTCAATAGAGCTTACAAGTGAGATTACAAATACAATCACATACAGAGATACAGTATACATTGCAGATCAATTACTGATATAGAAGAAAGCTCAATTTAGTTTAACAAGGAATCGATTGAAAGCTGGATTTTACAAGAAGATTCTTAAAGCTCTCCATGTGCTGAAAGTCTAATCCAAGAAGGATCATTTGGTTCGTGGCTTCAACCTTAAAGCTTCATTCAGTTGTTGGTTTGAGTTTTGACCTGAAAACTCAAGAGGTTGGTTTTCTGAAGTTTATATCTGAAAACTTCTATGTGGTTGGTTAGAGCTACGACCTGAAAGCTTAAGTGGTTGGTTCTTACTTCGACCTGAAAGCAAGTGTGTAAGTGTTGGTTGAAACACTTAGTGAAGCCCAAGTGATCCTTGGGGGTGGACTAGTCGAGTTGGTGAACCACCTTAAATTCCCTTGTGTTTCTTACTTTATTTCCATTGTGCATGTTTATTTATATCTGATTAGTACTTGTGCAAATTGATTAATCAAATTAGTCAGTAAAGTTAAAAATAGTCTTAAATTCACATTGATCACCATTCACCCCCCCTCTAGTGAAGGCATACGTTCTTAACGTAGAGAACTGGAATGGAACATTCAGTCTTTATCAAAAATTCTAGATGTATATTCTGAAATGAGATTAATGGAAAATCTGAATGCAGAGGTAAGATTTATTGCAAATATATTGCATGCCAATTTATTTCAAAGAGTTAGACACAATATGGAAGTCAGCAAAAGCTGTTTATATGCTACTTATGGTCTGCTGAATAGAATTCAAATCAATTGGTTTGATGTTTTTACTTCTCAACTATAGCATATGAGTTCAAAGTTATTTTTTGATGATGCTGTATGTAGACTCCTTGCAAGCCAATTGAATTTATCTGACTAGCCCTTTGAAACTAAAGGCATGAGAGCTTTTAGTGTAAAAAATTTGCAAAAATTCCAAGCCTTGCATCAACCTCAACAACGACAACAACAACCAATAGATTGTATAAAATAGATTCGACCACAATAGCCAAGTTATTCAGTTCAAGCAAAATAGCAACCTCAGATACCTCCTGACCTAGATGATGTGCTTAACGAAATCAGAAATGATATTAGGCATCTAGGAGATAAAATTTGTAATGCTATAAGTGATATACTTAGGAGGAATAGATAACTATCTATTTCCTTGTATTTGAATACAAAATGTAATATTTGTATTCATTGTTTGATTCATTGAACAATACATTTTTTCTGTAAATGTTTACAATTCTTATTATTGTTTACAAAAAGCGTTGTAAATATGTCTCTTACTAATATATACTTTGTAATCATTTTTTTTGGATTAATGACAAAAAGGGGGAGAAATGTTATAAAAGAAGATGATTATGATTTTAATTACATATATTATAAAGGGGGATGATATTTATATGGTTATTGTAATCTGACAGATGATAATGTAATCTGAAAGAAAATTATATGATTATTAAATTATATAATGAAAGGGGGAGAAATGATACTTATGTAATTATTGACATCTGAAAGTTTTATTTCTGAGAGGTGAAATTTACATAAACAATAGAAATAAGCTTAAGTGAACTTAAGTCAACAAGCTTGTTTGTTGAATTAAAGTTAACCCAACGAAGGTGCTTTGTTGAGTTAAATATATTTCATAATTGATTTAATATGGTTTTGTCATCATCAAAAATGGGGTGATTGTTGAGTATTTTGTTTTGATGATGTGTGCTGAATGAAAATAATCATATTTGCTAAATTACTATTTCTTGTGAAAGAAAATTAAGTACATCAATTAATACAGAAAAAACTTACTGATATAAATACGTGTTTGTATTGGATCTGAAATTATACTAAGTTAATAACTAGTCGTTTCATTGCATTAATTTCTCATTTAACTAAACGTTAAGTTAACGTCTGTTTTTATTGAAAAGCATGATATGTTCTTAAAGTTATATCTTCTTTATCATGAACAGTGCATGTTTAGACAACTCGTTAAGTTAGAATTTTGTTCGTATAGAGGTCACGTGAGAACTCCTTAAGTTAGAGGCTTAAAGGTTAAAATAGGTAATGTGAGAACTCGTTAAGTTAATGAGTAAAAGAAGAGACGAACTCGTTAAGTTAGTGTTGTATATGTGGTGAAATTATAAGTTACGAATGTTATATTGTATCACGTGAGGTGCACATGTTTAACTCGTTAAGTTAACATAACTAAACGTGTTGAGTTGCTATATTGAATACTAAGGCAACATGTTAGGTTAGCGTTATAAAACTTAAGTTGTTATTTTTGCACGTGGTAAAATTCTTATTATAAAAACATTTATTTATTACTGGTTCGTTGAGTTATCTGTAACACAATGGAGATGGTTCATTGAGTTAACGTAATACCATAGACTTAGTTCGTTGAGTTAGCTATAGTACTTGTCACGTGAGTTGGCACATGAGGAACTCGTTAAGTTAGAAACATTAAGTTATATATCTACTTGTGTTACTCGTTTAGTTAACATTAAAGTAACAACTTCTTATTATACTTGATGAAAAATTTTGGACGAGAAAGTTTATTTTGCAAGAAATTTTTCAAAGATCCAGGATTGATGATGAAAGAAAATTCAAAATGTAAACATGGGTCAGAACGTATGTATTTCGATGAAGGAAAAAGAAAAGGTGTGAAGAAGTGGAAGACTGATAGTGATTAAATGTGGAGGATATACATGAAATGAAGATACAATATAAAAGGCATAGAATTCTCGTTGATCAGTTATCCCTGCACACCAAAAGAAAAATCTTTTAGGGATCAAAAGCACCTCGTTGGGGAGAAAGTTCTCAGGTGGAAGAAAATTCAGTGAAGCATAAAAAGGTAAGATATATGTCACTAAAGATTTGAAGTATTAGATGGAAGAAAATTCGGTGAAGTAGAAACTGTCAGATTTATGTCACTGAAGATTTAAAGTATCAGAAGAAAGCAAATTCGGTGAAGTAGAGAAAGACTAGATATTCGTTACTAAAGAATTGCTGAAGAAGAAAGAGAAGAAGAAGAAAAAAGATCTCAAACAGGGAGAAATGTTTTAAATTCTGTAAATTAGTTTTCTCTGTTTGTAATTATGAAATTGTATAGATGAAATATGGTATCGATATATAATTGCATCTACAATTTCTGAAGAGAATTGAATTGTATATTGTAATTGAAACCTTGAATAAAAATAATTTTATGAAAATAGTGTCTCGACTTGTTTTTGAATTTTAAAGTTTCAATTATAATCGAAAATGTTGAAAAACACAATTCACCCCCCTCTTGTGTAGCCATACGATCCTACACTAAATGAATGGAAGTGGGAAGAGGAATATATTAAAATATATGTAGAAATAGAAATAAATACATTATCTTGGAACAGAAAAGGAACCCTTTCTGCATTTCAATTCATTAATGGTAATACACTTATAATTAGTATTGATAACATACTGCAAGTTTACAAGTTAAAAAGTAAAACAGACTGCATTAAAACAAAATTAATAGCAATAAGAATTATGCCTAAAAAGTTTACTTGAACTAACACGTTTATTCCATTTGTTACTACTTTTTAATCATGTTCTTAAACTGTGATTTTGTACTTTTAATGTTGTGTGTAATCTGCATTTATTTTTAGAAAAAAAAGAAGAAAGAAAATTTTTTAGTTTTAGTTTTATTTTAAAAGAAAGAGAAGAAAAACAAAATATCAATCCAATTTGTTGGTATTTGTTTTGGGAAACCAACTGGCTTACTTGTAAGTCATCAAAGGCATAGGAGCCTAGGTTCTACACAAGACACTAATTTAACAATTTATGTTTTGTTGTTAAATGTTATATATTCTTCTTTTATTTGTGAATGAAAAGTTTTGCAAAATTAAAAGTCAGAAGATATTGAAGGAGATACAAAAGAACAAGGTATGTAATTGATTACTTATCTAGAATTTACATTTAAACTCAGTTCGTGGAGTTATTCATTAACTCAACGAATTAAGTTCGTTGAGTTAGGTGCTAAGTCAACAAAACAATATTCATACCTACTAACATTTGCTATATTTACTATAAAATCTTTTACATTGAGGACAATGCAAAATGTAAGTATGAGGGGAGGTAATTAGATTAAAAGCCAAGTAATTTTGTTAATTAGAGGAATTAGAATGGTGCTTCAAAGTTCTGTGGAAATTGAAAATTTTTTATGAATTTGTTGTAACTGACCGAAATTTCTTGTAACTATCTAATAATTGAGACTGTCAAATTTTTAAGAACTGTAACTGCTTGAAGGTTATATTTAGAATCTTATATGAGATGCTACAAAATTTTACTATTAATACAAATCGAGATATAGTATCTTATGTTTTTGCTGAATTTTATGAGTTTAATAGTTTCACAATTTTAAAAAGAAATCAAAATGCTTAACTGAAACTCAGTAAATTATCTGAAATCTTGAAAGCGCTGAAATGTTGATTTTTGGATTAAATGAAATAGATATGATCAAGGATACATTTGATTTGATTGATTAAACTTGTAGAATTATTTATGTGTAAATCTTATTAAACTATAGAAAAGGTATGAGCTTATTGATATGGATTCATATTTTCAGTAAATAATAGAAGTAGGATTATAAGAGATTTGTGTTTTATTGCATCTGTATTAATGAAATACGTATATATATTGTGTTGAAAAAAAAGAGAAAAACTTTGAGAGTTTATTGACTTGTTTGATCATGAGCCTTTTGCACTTGAGTAGATAGGTATGTAAGGATTGTTGACTTGAAAAAGGACACTTTAAATCTGGCAACCTAAGATCCTGATCAGATCTGGGATTATTGACTGAAACCTCGATACATGGGTACACAAGAAATCTCTTGTATGATTCAAGCTTTTCAAATTAACTTTTAAAGTACAAATATGCATATACTGTTCTGAAAAGATAAAAGTGTTTTGTGAAATACAGAAATCTTTTGAATCAAGTATATTTTCTGTTATCTAAGATTATTGAAGTATGAATCTAGATTAGACTTTTGAAGTTGTTTATTTGAGATACAATTCATTATTCTTCTTGTTTTAATCATATTGAGTTGGATTGTGTTTTGATTCGTATGTAGTTGAAATTTATTCTAGAAATCATATTGGAAAATTCAAAATAACAGATGTTTAAAAAAAGAAAAAATGATAATTTAATTACCACCTATGTTGTTAGGAATTTTGTTTTGATGATAAATGCTTTATTAAAGTTTATAAATAAGTTTAAATAATATTTTCTAGGTATAATAGTCATGTAATTAAATGTTGACAAGTTATCAAAAAGTTTCATTTAAAATTTTGGATAGTTAACTTTCAGATAGTTAAAGTTTTTGGATATTTAAAGTTTTCGGATAGTTAGATTTTCTGATAGTTAAACTTTCGGATAGTTAACGTTTCGATTTAGTCAAAGAGTTATGTTAAAGCTCATATAGTTAAGTTATCTGCACGTGTGTTTTTAATGTTTTAAGTTGTCACATGTTTTCCATGTGCATTCGGTAATGAAAATTGAAGAGTTAGATAACTGTTTGAGTTTTTATATGCATGGATAGATAACTGTTCGACTTTTATAAAATGACTAACGAATAGATAAGTTTTCTTTGTTTAGTCACGTGTTTTGCAAGTGCAAAAACTCGAAGAGTTACAGATAAGTGTTTGAGTTCTTACAGGTCTTAAAAGATAAGTGTTCAACTAACGCGGTGACATAGAAGATATTCTACAAATCTCTAGGAAGATAAACTTTTGATGTATCTACGAGAGAAGATCGTGGAAATTCAAAATGATAGTGGAGAAAGTGGAAATTTCAAAATGACAGTGGACATAGTGGAAATTCAAAAAGATAGTGGAAATCATGGATAATTTGAATTTGAAATTAGTACGTGGATTATGGATTAAGTGGATGAATATGTTGAACGTGAAGTTAGAGTTCGACTACTAATAGAGAGTATGAGCTACATTACGATTATCTTGATCCCAATCACAAACTAAAATATCAAGTTTGAATATTCATATCTAGAAAAACTTTCCAACATCAGAAGAAGTTCAAAATTCCAAGCAATTTCAGAAAAGGAACATCAAATGCAAGAAGTTTGGAAATTCGACAACTAAAGAAAAAGAGATACAGAAGCTGAGCAAAAAGAAGGAAAGGAGCTACGTGCATAAAGATCAGGTTTTATACAATTCAAAATTAGTTTTGGATAAAGACTTCATTTTCTATTTGAATAAGGATTGTATCAAAACTGACAAGAAGGGAATTGAGCTGAAAGGATATTGTAAATTCTCTCTTTAAAGTTTATAAAGAATAGAATTTATTTATGAGTGTTTTGTGCTCTTGTTTTATCTACTGGTAATTTTAATTACTAAAGACACAATTCACCCCCTCTCTTGTGATACAACGATCCTACATATGTGATGCTAATATATTTTGTATGTAATTTACATATGTTTTAAATATATTTGCAGGTTGAAGAAGAGAAAACAATGTTAAAATAGATTACTGAAAAATGTAGAATATCTTTATAGTAATTTAATTTATGTATTCTGAAAAGAAAAAAAATGAAGAATTAATTCTAGCACTTTAAAAAGACCAACTAGTTAGATCTCAGTAGTTTGCTAAGGGACAAGCAAAATTTAAGTATGGGGGAAGTGTTTAGAATGAAAAAGTGCATAATATTAATGGTTAAATAATGGTTAATTGCATAATATTTAGCTTATCAAATGAGAATTAAGTCATTATGTTATAATTGTATTGTTATATGCTTTAATGAAAGAATCTACATAATTTCAGGAAATTAATGTTAATTAAGTACATTTTTGAACTGTCGGTGAATTATAGGCTTTGAAATTCTTAAGTATCCGAATTTTCTATTATTTTGGAGAGTTATATTGCATGTACCAGACAGTTGTGTTTTAAACGATAGAAGAATATTTTATTATTTTCTAGAGTACACGTGTTAAATTTAAATGCTTTAGTATGCAACGTGAGTTGCACATGTTTAATTCGTTAAGTTAGCATAACTATATGCATTGAGTTACTTGAATATACACTGAAATAACATGTTTTGTTAGTGTTATGTAGAAATAAGAAAAGTAAATTATCGAATAGTTAACATTTCGTTTTAGTCGAAGAGTTATGTTAAAAAACTCGTATAGTTAAGTTATCTACACGTGTGTTTTAATGTGTTTTAAGTTTTCATGTATGTTCCATGTGCATTCGGTAATGAAAAATCAAAGAGTCAGATAACTGTTTGAATTTTATACACATGATGGATAACTACTTGAGTTTTATACAAATGGATGGATAACTGTTCGAGTTTTATAAAATGACTAACGAACAGATAAGTTTTCTTGTTTAGTCATGTGTTTTGCAAGTGCAAGAATAGAAGAATTATGAGAAGATACAATTTGAAGGAAAACCACGATTGCACATATCACGTAGGAATTCACTCGTGGAATGAAGAAGAAAACACCATCGTTGATATGAATGAATCCAGCTGATCATCTAAGCAAAAATAGTTACTACTGAAAGAAATATAAAAGAAGAGGAGAAAGACGAAGAAAAAGTGTGTGCGTAGAGGTGGAGAACCGCGCTAACTGTAGGAAGCATCGGAAGTTCCCTGAAGCTCCACACCACCACCAAAATAACCAACCATCGAAGGTTTATGAGGATACTTTCCTGATGTTGGGTCGATTCCAAGCCAAACATGGTGACTGACAATCACTGTGAGGAGTGATCGCGTCGTGGGAAGGGAAGCCATTTTCACCAAACATCGACTCATATCTCAAGAGATCGTAAAGCTTCTAGCCTTGGTTTCGTGTTGATGCCAGTATGTTGAAGAGGAGATCATCTTACAATTCTTGATTTACGATTCTATAGGGAGAGGAGGAGTATTGATGTGAAAGGTTGGATCAAGCAACTGGTTTAATTTGTCATTAGGCTTATATCAATAATTACTTTTAGAAGTAATCTAATAAAATTTCACACAAATTAGATATTAATTCCAATTTGTATTTTAACTACAAGTGCATAGTATATATTGTATTTGTGTGCAAGTACAGGTCGATCCCACAGAGATTGAGTAAGAATTGTGTACTGTTCTTGTTTTAATAATAGAATTTATGTGTTCAGTAAGCACTCTATTGAGTTACAGTTAACACAACAGACCAAGTTCGTGGAGTTATGGCTAACTCAACGGACTAACCTCGTGGACTTAAGTTAACTCCACGAGCCTATCTTTCCAATTAAATACTACTATTTACAGAGGAATTCGGCCAACCATTGGGCGGTTCCACAGATTGTAAATAACATCAATTAAGCTCTTTAATGCTAGTTAATATTAGATTTATCATTAAGCAACACTAACATTCAGATATTTCAAA
Organism: Cymodocea nodosa; assembly: GCA_036874045.1. Taxonomy (NCBI): domain Eukaryota; kingdom Viridiplantae; phylum Streptophyta; class Magnoliopsida; order Alismatales; family Cymodoceaceae; genus Cymodocea; species Cymodocea nodosa. The sequence continues at coordinate 2,191,247 of JAZBRI010000011.1, forward strand.
CAGTAACCATTAAAATCTTTAAGTATCTGGAACGAATCAATTTCAGTAAACTGTAAAACTATTTTCTATTTTCTGAATCAAACAACATAAAACATTCACAATATTGATAATGATAACATTACTCACGATACAAAACAAACAATATAACACTTAAATACTAAATATAAACACAGATAAGTTGTTGTTTTTGGTACTTTTGTTTTAACGTGTTCATGAAAATGGGCGAAAGGTGAAATGTAAAAATCTCTATCGATAGTTAAAACTTTCATCACTACATGCGACACAATTATACCACTAAAAACTTAATCACTTACAATCCTGTCTCCTCTCCCTATAGAATCGCAAGTCCAGAATTGCAAGATGATCTCCTCTTCAGCATACTGACATCAATCCGAAACCAAGGCTAGAAGCTTTACGATCTCCTGAGATATGAGTAAGTGCTTGGTGAAAATGGCTTCCCTTCCCACGACGCGATCACTCCTCATAGTGGTTGTCAAGCACCGTGTTTGGCTCAGAATCGACCCGACATCAGGAAGTATCCTCACAGACCTCCAATGGTTGGTGATTATAGTGATGTTGGTTATTTTTGGTGATGGTGTGGAGCTTCAGTAAACTTCCGACACTACTTGCAGTTAGCACGGTCCTCCACCTCTACACACACAACCAAACACACTTTCTTCATTTTTCTCCTCTTCTTTTATATTTTCTTTATTAGTAACTACTTCTGCTTAGATGATCAGTTGGATTTCCTTCATTCCTATCAACGATGGTGATTTCTTCTTCCTTCCACGAGTGAATTCCTGCGTGATACGTGCAATTATGGTTTTCCTTTGAATGTCCTGTTTCTGTAACCGCTACATTGGCATATTAGAAAATAAATGGTTCGTGGAGTTACAGATAACTCAACGGACTTACTTTATTGATTTAACTATAAAACACGTGTAATAAAGAAATAAGCTGCTAACATAACACATTACCTTAGTGTGTATTCATGTAACTCAACGCGTACAATTATGCTAACTTAACGAGTTAAACATGTGCATCTCACGTGATATACTAAAGCATTTAAATTCAACACGAGCATAATTCTAACTTAACGAGTTCGGATATTTTGGACACTTACGAACCTAACTATCTGATGCCCAGATGTATTTCAGATAGTTAACAGATAACTTACCGAAAATCCACTTAAGTCATGCATTAAGGTTTCAACATGTGTACTTTAGGAAATAATAAAATATTCTTCTATCATTAAAAACATAACTATCCAGTACATGTAATATAACTCTCCGAAATAATAGAAAATTCAGATACTTAAGAATTTCACAGCCTGCAATTTACCGACAATTCAGAAATGTACTAAATTAACAGTAATCCCTGAAATTATGTAGATTCTTTCATTAAAGCTTATAATAGTGCAATAATAACATAATGGCTTAATTCTTATATGATAAGCTAAATATTATGCAATTAACCATCATTTAACCGTTAATATTATGCACTTTTTCATTCTAAACACTTCCCTCATACTTAACTTTTGCTAGTCCCTTAGCAAACTAAGATCTAACTAGTTAGTCTTTCTACAATGCTAGAATTAATTCTTTCCTTCGTTCTTCTTCAGAATATATAATTTAGATTACTATATAGATAATCTGTATTTTTCAGTAATCTGTTTTAACATTGTTTTCTCCTCTTCAACCTGCAAATATAGTTAAAACATATTTAAATTACATACAAAATACATTAACATCACATAGGTGTTAATTATGTTATCATTTTTTTCTTCTTTTCAACATCTGTCATCCTGAATTTTCCAATATGATATCCAGAATAAATTTCAACTACATACGAATCAAAACACAATCCAATTCAATATGATTAAAACAAGTAGAATAAAGAATTGTATCTCAAATAAACAACTTCAAAAGTCTATTCTAGATTCATACTTCAGCAATTTTAGATAACAGAAAATATACTCGATTCAAAAGATGTCTGTATTTCACAAAACACTTTTATCTTTTTAGAACAATATATGCATATTTGTACTTCAAAAGTTAATTTGACAAGCTTGAATCATACAAGAGCTTTCTAATGTACCCATGTATCGAGCTTTCAGTCAACAATCCTAGATCTGATCAGGATCTTAGGTTGTCAGTTTTAAAGAGTCATTTTCAGGTCAACAATCCTTTCATACCTATCTGCTCAAGTACAAAAGGCTCGTGATCAAACAAGTCAATAAACTCTCAAAGTTTTTCTCTTTTTTCTTTTTTTTTTCAAACATTCATACTATATATACGTATTTCATTAATACAGATGCAATAAAACACAAATCTCATATAGTCTTGCTTCTATTATTTACTGAAAATATGAATCCATATCAATAAGCTCATACTTTTTTTGTAGTTTAATAAGATCTACGCATAAATCATTCTATCAGTTTAATCTATCAAATTAAATGTATCTTTGATCATATGTAAAATTCTTGGTGGTATATCAACTCCAAATCTCAATGTTATACATGCATCTTTCAAATTTTCATTACTTTCACGATGTTCTTGTATTTTATTTTCATGATTTTGATTTTCTATTGTTTCCACTTTTAAATTACATTCTTTAAATCCTATTTCATTGGTATTTTGTTTTATCTATATGTTTTGCAAATTATGCAAATTTTCAACATCAAAACTTTCATTTGTATTCTCATTTTGCATAACTTATAATTTCATTGTAAATTCATCCAATGCTTTTAGCTCTCTTTCCAGATCATCTAATCTTTTTGCATTCAATTTTTGATCAATTTTCATTATGGTTTTCTCAGTTTCATAGATGATATCGATTTTAGGTTCTGAATAATCGTTCCTATAATTTATTTGGTCGACTTCTTCTTGCTGATACATGTATTGTTCTAGTTTGTCCAAGTTTTGCTCGAAACTACGCTCAAGTTTGTCATACCTATCCCAAACTTCCTTATCTCTCGACATATTACTTGTTCTAAACTGACCATTAGTTGGGTAAACTATAGGATTCTCATACTCAATTCTATTATATTGGATATAATTCATTTGCTATTCATGTGATCTAACCATCTATAATCGTCTCAGTTTCAAACAATCAGCAATGTCATGCCCTTCCTAGTTGTAGAATTCACATATGCTAACTATAGGTTTCAAAAATCTTTAAGCATAAGCATATACCATATTCTCAATTATAAAAACACACAACACTCCTTCTGATATTAAAACAAAACAATACTACAGTTGCTTAACTTCTCAATCTCCAACAACGTCACTAGAAAACTTGCTTACGATTGTGAAAAGTTAAAACAGAACTTGTCTATTTAAAAAACTTGTTTGATTTGTTTTTATGTATATATTAATAAATTCTTTTAAGGTAAACAAACAACTTTTCACACAAATTAGATATTAAGTCCAATTTGTATTTTTAACTGCAAGTGCACAATGTCTATTATATTTGTGTGCAAGTATAGGTCGATCCCACAAAGATTGAGTAAGAATTATGTACTATTTTGACTTTTATACTAAAGTTTATATGTGTTTTATTAAGCTCTTTGTTAATTTACAATTAACTCAATGGACTTAGTTTGTGGACATAAGTTAACTCCACGAGCCTACCTAGTAACTTTCAGATAAATTTTGCTATTCACAAAGGAATTCGACCATCCATTGGGTAGTTCCACATAATGTAAATAACATCAATTAAGCTTTTTAATGTTAGTTAATCTAAGATTTATCATTAGTCAACACTAACATTCAGATATTTCGAACAGTAACCATTAAGATTTTTTTAGTATTCTATACGAATCAATTTCAATAATCTATAAAACTATTTTCTCTATTTTCTAAATCAAATAAACATGAAACATTCACAATACTGATAATGATAGCATTAATTACGATACAAAACAAATAATACAACACATAAATACTAAATATTGAAAGGATCGAATGGCACACTAGAGGGGGGGTGAATAGTGTCTTAATAAAATTTATTTTGCTTTTAAAAACATTGGAAGCTGTTGACACTAATGAACCCTAATTAATTAATTTTGGAATTAAACTTGCAGTGTAGAAAGTAAAGAACACAAAGAGATTTATAGTGGATCCCCAAACTGGGTAGTCCACTCCTCAAGGCCACAACCTTGAGAATTCCACTAAGTGCTTTTAAGTCTAAGCACAAACCTTAAACAAGTTGCTTTTGCAGGCTAAGCAACAACCTTACAGATGTTTTTAAAGGCTAAACAAAAACCTCACACAAAGCACCAACTTTGTGTACTCAAGACCCCAATCTTGAGCAAGTGAAGTACCACACTTCACTCTCTTCACCAAGGCCCCGACCTTGTGAAGGTATACTTACAACACTTATGTGAGTTAAGGCTTTCAAGTAAACGAGAATACAATTTAAAACCAGGAGTGACTGACTCAAAATGAAAATGACACACAACACCAGATCAACTCCTATGAAGAGTTGACACAAAAGCTCTAAGAAGATTTCTTGATTGATCTATAGCTGATAATCTTCTGGACTTTGTTGTAGATGAATCTTATAGGTGTTTTCAAAATTATTGAACAGACAATTTCTCCTTTTTTAGTGTTGAAAAATTCTGTGTGTATCTTACAGTTTTCTGCAAAAATCCTTCTTATTTTTCCTTCGAGATTTGCATAAGTGGAAAGAATTCTAAAATTGTCAGATGCCTTATGCAGGAATTCATTTCCGGCAACCTTCAATCATAATAAAGTTGAGATCTGCAATCAAAAGATATCTTGCCACAAAAATTAGTCAATTAATAATAGTTGCAGTTTCTGTAAAAAATAAAATCTTTGGAGGATTTCAGAAAATCAGAGACTTAAATAGATAACCTATCGAAACTCAAAATCATTTCGAATAGATAGAACTAACATACTGAAAGACCACTTAAGTATGTATTAAAAATGAAACACGTGTCCTTCAAAAACCACGTTATAAAATATTAAAAAATAAACTATCTGATAGAGTGGACATGTTTCGGATACTTATAAAGATAACTTTCCGATCCTTAAGTCATTTCGGATAGTTACACAAGTAACCTTCCGAAAAGTCACTTAAGTCAGAAAATAATAGAAAACTCAACCATCCGAAGCTTAAAACAGTTTTCGGATACTTGTTGAAGATAACTCTCCGATTCTTAAGAGTTTTCAGATAGTTACATCGTAACCTTCCGAAAAGTCACTTAAGTCAAGCGATGAGAGACTAACACGTGTCCTTCAAAAGAAAGTAACTGAAAATATATTAAAACAGAGAAACAGCTAACTCTCTAGAATAAAAACCTTAACTATTTGAAACCAAAGGGATTTCAGAGACTTACAATAAAAAATCATATCTGGACATAAAAAGACTTAACTCACCGAAGATAAATACTTTTCAGATAGTTACTGATATAACCATCCAAAAAGCTAGGAGAGAGAGACATAACCATCCGATTTGTCCTGTTTTGTTCAGTGACTTATAAAATAACTCTCCGATCAATACACTGTAGACAAAATAACCTTCCAAAATCTAATTTAAAAGATTTTGAGAACAAAGCAGTTAGCCAAAATTCATTTGAGTAAAAAGACATCTAACATATGGCAAAAATAATTAAACCACACGTTTTTCATCATCAAAATTAACTGATAAAATAAATGAACTAACAATCTCTCCCTTTTTGATGATGACAAAACTGTAAATAGATATATTCTCCCCCTTTGTTAGAATTAAAAAGTGGAGACAATTAAATGAAGAATATTCAGAGATAAATAAAATGTAATTTTATTGATTGAAGAGTAAGAACAATAGGGATACATAAAAAATGAAAGTTACATCGAAAGAAAAACACACAAATTAAGGTGCAATTGACTTTTTCTGTAACAATTCTTGAATTAAGTTATCCCTCTCTCTCAGAAGTTGTTCTAAATGAGCCACTTGATCCAAAAGCATTTGATTATGCTAAAGTAGAAGCTTATTCTATTTTAGGAGGGTCTCAGAACTGTCAACTGCTGAAAATGAAGCTATTGGAGCTAGAGGAGGTGTCGTAGGAGGTGGAGTTTCTGCAGAAGGAGGTACAGTAGGAGGTGCATGTTTTGCAAAAGGAGAAGCTGAATTCTAAGTTGTAAATGGTTGAAAATGAGAGGGCAACTCAACCGGATCAGAAGATGACATTCTCTAAAGATCCTTAAGTTGTAATACTCTTCTTTTAATGGATTTCAGAGGCTTGCCTGAAAAATCAATGTATCTGGCCATCAGATGAAAAATAAAATCACCATAGTATAGAAAACTTTGCAGATGAGAAATCTAAGCAATAATAACTTTTGCCCAGTTAACCTTAATACCAACCATCATAGCATAAGTGGCTTGGTAGACTTTCCTTTCCAATTCATCTGCATGACCAATTGTTTAGAATGAAAAAGTGCATATTATTAATGGTTAAATGATGGTTAATTGGATAATATTTAGCTTATCCTATGAGAATTAAGCCATTATGTTATAATTACACTGTTATATGCTTTAATTAAAGAATCTGCTTAATTTTGGGGAATTAATGTAATTTAGTACATTTCTGAACTATCAGTAAGTTGTAGGCTGTGAAATCCTTAAGTATCCGAAATTTCTGATATTTCGGATAGTTATGTTTAACATACCGAACATGTATCGAATAGTTATGTTTAAAATACCGAACAGCTATGTTTTAAAAGAATAGTTTATTATTTCCTGAAATACACATGTCGAAACCAAAATGCATGACTTAAGTAAACTTTCGATGAGTTATCTATAACTATCCGAAATTGCAGCTAAGCATCAGATAGTTATATGTGTAACTCTTCGAAATCTCCTTTTATTTATAAAATAGCTATGGACATGTGTCATGTTCTGGGAAAGTGACTTAAGTGGATTTTCGGTGAGTTATTTGTAACTATCCAAAATGCATCTGAGCATCGGATAGTTAGACTTGTAACTCTCCGAAATATTTCTTTTATTATTAAACTGCTGATGACATGTGTCGTGATCTAGAAGATTGACTTAAGTTATATATCGATGAGTTATCTGTAACTATCCGAAATGCATCTGAGCATTGGATAGTTAAGTTTGTAACTATCCGAAATGCATCTGAGCATTGGATAGTTAAGTCTGTAAGTATCCGAAATGCATCTAAGCATCGAATAGTTAAGTTTGTAAGTATCCGAAATGCACTTGGGTATCGGATAGTTAAATTTATGCATGTGTTTTTGTAGGATCGTATGGCTACACAAGAGGGGGGTGAATTGTGTATTTTTAATATTTTCTGAAATATAATTGAAACTTTAAATCTGAAAAACAAGTCGAGACATTGTTTTCATAAAATCATTTTTATTCAAGGTTTTAATTAGAATATACAATTCAATTCTCCTCAAAAATTGTAGATGCAATTATATCTCGATGTCATGTATCATCTAAACAATTTCATAACTACAAATAGAGAAAACTAATTTGCAGAATTTAAAACATTTCTCCCTATTTGAGATCTTTCTTCTTCTTCTTTTTCTTCTTCAACAATTCTTCAGTGACGAATATCTTGTCTTTCTCTGCTTCACCGAATTTGCTTTCTTCCGATACTTTAAATCTTTAGTCACATAAATAATACCTGGTTCTACTTCATTGAATTTTCTTCCACTCGAGACTTCAAAGCTTCAGCAACATAAATTTGACCTTTTCTGCTTCACTGAACTTTCTTCCACTTGAGAGATTTTCTCGAAGAGATGTTTTTGATCATTGAAAAAGATTTTTCTTTTAGTGTGCAGGGATAGTTTGATCCTTGAAAAGATTTTTCTTTTTGTGTGCAAGGATAGTTTGATCACCGAGAATTCTATGCCTTTTATATTGTACCTTCATTTCATGCATATCCTTCACGTTTAATCACTACCAATTTTCCACTTCTCCACATCTTTTCTTTTTCCTTCATCGAAACACACACGTTCTGACCCATGTTTATATTTCAAATTTTCTTTAATCATCAGTCCTGGATCTCTAAAAAATTTCCTGCAAAATAAACTTTCTCGTCCAAAATCTTTCATCAAGCGTAATAAGAAGTCATTACTTTAATGTTAACTAAACGAGTAACACAAGTATATAAATATAACTTAATGTTTCTAACTTAACGAGTTCCTTATGTGCCATTTCATGTGACAAGTACTGTAGCTAACTCAACGAACTAAATCTGTGGTGTTACGCTAACTCAACGAACCAGCTTAACCTTTCTTTTGAAAGGTTAAATGATAACTCACCGAAAATAGTTTAAGTTTCGGATAGTTATGATTGTAAGTCACTGAAAAACTCTTTATACCATAAAACTAGTGAGACACGTGTCAAGACCTGAAAACATGACTTAAGTTACCTTTCAGATAGTTACGACTGTAAGTCTCCGAAAAAACTTTAACTCACCGATTTAGTAATAAACAAATCTTTTTATAATAAGAATTTTACCACGTGCAAAAATAATAACTTAAGTTTATAACGCTAACCTAATGCATTGCCTTAGTGTTCAATATAGCAACTCAACGCGTTTAGTTATGTTAACTTAACGAGTTAAACATGTGCACCTCACGTGATACAATACAACATTTGTAACTTATAATTTCACCACGTGTATAACACTAACTTAACGAGTTCTCATGTGACCTCTATACAAACAAAACTCTAACTTAACGAGTTGTCTAAACGTGCACTGTTCATGATACAGAAGATATAACTTTAAAACATATCATGCTTTCAATAAAAGCACACGTTAACTTAACGTTTAGTTAAATGAGAAATTAATGCAACGAAATGACTAGTTATTAACTTCAGATCCAATACAGACAAGTATTTATGCTAGTAAGCTTTTTCTGTATTAATTGATGATTTTAATTTCTTTTCACAAGCAATAGTAATTGAGCAAATATGATTATTTTCATTCAACACACATCATCAAAACAAAATACTTAACAATCTCCCCCTTTTTGATGATGACAAAACCATATTAAATCAATTATGAAATATGTTTAACTCAACAAAGCACATTCGTTGGGTTAACTTTTAATTCAACAAACCTTTTTGTTGATTTAAGTTCACTGAAGCTTATTTATATTGTTTGTGTAAATTTTACCTCTCAGAATTAAAACTCTCAGATGTCAATAATTATATATGTATCAGTTTTCAAATTATCATCTGTCAGAAACCATTTAAATATTATCTCCCTTTATAATATATGCAATTAAGATCATAATCATCTTTTTATAATATTTCTCCCCCTTTTTGTCATTAATCAAAAAGATAATTACAGAGAATATATATATATAAGAGATATATTTACAATAACTTTTTCTGTAAACAAGAATAATAATTGAACACATTTACAGAAAAATGTATTGTTCAATGAATCAAATAAGTTAATACAAATATTACATTTTGTATTCAGAAACAAACAAAAACAGTTATCGACCCCTCCTAAGTATATCACTTATAACATTACATATTTTATCTCCTAGATGCCTAATATCATTTCTGATGTTATTAAGCACTGCACCTAAGTCAAGAGGTAGTTGGGTTTGCTATTCTGCTTGAATTGAATAACTTTGTTGTTGTTGCTGTATATGGTGTGTACAATCAGGTTGTTGTTGTTGTTGTCGTTGAGGTTTATGCATGGCTTGGAATTTTTGCAAATCTTTAACACTAAATGCTCTTATGCCTTTAGTTTCAGAGGGCCAGTCGGATAAATTCAATTGGCTTGCAAGGATTCTACATACAGCATCACCATAAAATAACTTTGAACTCATATGCTGTAGTTGAGAAGTAAAAACATCAAACCAATTGATTTGAATTCTATTCAGCAGGCCATAAGTTGCATATAAACAGCTTCTGCTGACTTCCAAATTGTGTCCAACTCTCTAAAATAAATTTGCAATAAACCTTGCCTCTGCATTTAGATTTTCCATTAATCTCATTTCAGAATATACATCTGGAATTTTTGATACAGACTAAATGTTCCATTCTAGTTGTCTAATCATGTCAAATCTGTTCGTAACAACAACACCTTCATTCTTTAATCCCAAAACTTCAAAAATTATCTCAAGAGACAATATAAACTCCTGTTGATTTATTTGAGTTTTTAGAAAATTTCCATTCTTGACCAGATTACTATAAAAAGCTGCAATAAGCTCTCTGTATTGCTTCCATTTCGTTCCTACTAGCAAGAATTGAATGAGGCCTTGAAACTCAAATAGATCTCTTATTACCATCAAACTTCTGAACTTTATTGGACGAGCATGTAGAATCTAACATGTAATCAGATTATAGTATTTCTGCAATGCTTCTTCAGATCTAAAATGAATTGAATTACCTTGAATTCGTAATACTGTACACAAAGAAGGTGATACCTAAAGCCGTGATTCGGAGATTAATTCATCTTCAGGAACCTCTTCTTTAAAATGAATGTCATGTTGTTCCTTTTCCAAAATATTATCTTGAAGCTGCTCAGGTAAGCTTGATTATTCAGCTTCAATAGTGTTAAGAACATCTTCAATATGCTCAACATTCATCTGTTCAATCTCTATAGAATGTTCAGAGTTCAATTTTTCCACAAATTCTACAACCGATGTATTTGTCTGTAATTGTTCATTTTGTTCAACAGATATTTCCATTGAGTCATGCTATGAATTCTCAGACTCTACTTCTATAGATTCTAAAGAAGGCTGGTTAACTTTTAGCTCTTCTAGAGTCTTAACATTTTTAATATCTGCTACTCCAGACAATTCAGCCTGTGAACTAGTTAAAGATTTTAATGGTTACTATTTGAATTATCTGAATGTTAGTATTGCCTAATGATAAATCCAGTGTTTACTAACATTAAAGAGCTTAATTGATGTTATTTACAATCTATGGAACTGCCCAATGGTAGGTCAAATTCCTTTGAAATAGCAGTATTAAATAGGAAATGCAGGCTCGTGGAGTTAACTTAAGTCCACAAGGTTAGTCCATTGAGTTAGCCATTACTCACGAACTTTGTCCGTTGAGTTAACTGTAATTCAATAGAGAGCTTATTGAAAAAATAAATTTGATTGTTAAAAAATGGAACAGTTCTCAATTCTTAAGCAATTCCCTGTGGGATCGACCTGTACTTACACACTAATACAATATACACTGTGCACTTGCAATTAAAATACAAATTTGAATTAATATCTAATTTGTGAGAAAGGTTGTTTGTTTACTTCTAAAAAAGGAATAGGCATAAAGATAAATTAACTAAGTAAGAACAGAAGTTAACAAATCATAGTTTTTCTAGTGCGTTGCTGGAGATCCAAACAAGTTTTCTAGTGTCGTGCTAGGTAACCGAACATGTTTTATGGCGCCGTTGCCAAGGAATTAATGTAAGCAACTGTTAGAGCTGTTTTGTTTTAATAGCCAGAGTGTTGTGTGTTTTCTTTTGTAATTGAGAATATGGCATATGCTTATGTTTAAAGATTTCTGAAACCTGTAGTTAGCATATGCGAATTCTGCAATTCTGAAGGTCATGACATTTCTGACTGTTTGAAACTGAGACATTTGTAGATGGCTAGATCCCATGAACAATAAATGAATTATCCTTAATATAATAGAGCCGAGTATGAGAATCATATAGTTTACCCAACTGGTGGTCAGTATAGAATGTGTAATATGTTGAGAGACACAGAAGTTTGGGATAGGTATGATAGACTGGAGCGTAGTATAGAGCAAAACTTGGACAAACTAGAATACTTTATCCGTCAGCAACAAGAAGTCAACCAATTAAACTATAAGGAAGCATATTCAGAACCTAAAATGGATATAATTTAAGAAACTGAAAAAACCATAATCAAAATTGATCAAAAATTGAATGCAATGAGATTGGATGATCTAGAAAGAAAATTAAATGCATTGGACGAATATACAATGAAAATACAAGTTATACAACAGGACAATAAAAATTATAATGTTATAGATCTACATAATTTGCAAAATATACAGCAAACAGAAACTATTAATGCAAGAGAATTTAAAGAATTCACTTTAAAACTAAAAACAATTGAAGATCATAATCACAAAAATGATATACAAAAACATCATGAGAGCAACAAAAATCTAGAAGATGTATGTGTAACATTAAGATCTGGAACTGATATATCACCAAGAACTCAAAATGAAAATAATATGAAGGTGGATAAGAGTAAAAATCAAAATGATAATGAAAATGTAATAACTAAAAATCTAGAAATCATTGAAGAACAATCTGAATCTGCTAATGAAGCTAAAAAGGATCAAACAAATCAAACGAAAGAAAAAGGATCTTTTAAATCACAATCTTTAGCACCCTATCCTGAAAGATTACAACAAACAATACCTGAAAGACAAGAAAAAATCAGAGAAATTTTTGGAAAAATACAAGTTAACATTCCTTTGTTAGATCTATTGTAGAAAATGCCACCTTGTGCTAAATTTCTGTAGGATTGGTGTACTAAGAAAAGAGAGCGAAAAGTTCTTAGAAAGGTCTTTTTAGCTGAGCAAAGTAGTTCCCTATTTCTGCCCAAAATTCCTAAAAAGTTATCTGATCCTAGAATCCCTGTTATATCATGCATCATAGGAAATACCATTCTAGAAAGAACCTTAATAGACTTAGGTGCAGGTATAAATGTTATGCCAAGTGATATATTTGCATCCTTAGGATTAGAAGGCTTAACTCCTACTAGTACGGTTATTCAATTAGTTGATAGAAGTATAAGATACCCTAGAGGAAAAATAGAGGATGTCTTAATTAAAATCAAAAACTTTATATATCCTATTGATATTGTAATTTTGGATTCCCAACAAATTAAGCATAAAAATAGTGATACATCTTTAATTTTGGGAAGGCCATTTTTAGCAACATCAAGGGCTGTTATAAATTGTAAAACTGGAGTAATGAAGTTAGCATATGGTAATGAGGATACTCACTTAAATATTTTCAAACTAGAAAGGTTTGAGGAATTAGAAATGTCCTTACACACCATAGACTTTTTAGAAGATCAAGGAGATATGTTAGATGATGTGATTCAAAAAGAATTAAATAGACAAATCAATTCTGAAACTTTAGAGGAAAGTGAAAGCATAAATATAGAAGGAGGTCTAGAAGAAATTAATTTAGAAAATGATGATGTTCAATTAGGAGCTCTTGCTTCTAATGGGCAACATTTAGAATTAAAACATTTACCTCTTGAATTAACCTATATATTTCTGGAAGAGAAACGAACATGTCCAATCGTTATTGCTTCAGATTTAAAAGAGGATCAAATAGCTAAATTAAAAGATGTAGTAAAAAGTTATAAAGAAGCAATAAGATGGACTATGACTGATATAAAAGGGTTAAGTTCAACTTTATGCTGTCACCACATATATTTAGAAGAGAATGTCAAACCTGTTAGAATTCCTGAGGGGAGATTAAATCCAAACCTTAAAGAAGTAGTCAGGAAGGAAATAGTGAAATAGTAAGATAATGACATAATTTATCTGATTTCTGATAGCTCGTGGGTTAGCCCAATCCATGTAGTTCCCAAGAAATCAGGATTAACAGTTATAAGGAATGAAAGTCAAGACTTGATACCTACTAGAATTCAATCAGGCTGGAGAGTATGTATAGACTATAGAAAGTTGAATGCTGTGACTAGGAAAGATCATTTTCTCTTACCTTTTATAGATCAAATGCTGGAAAGATTAGCAGGGCAAGAATATTTTTGTTTCCTAGATGGGTATTCAGGTTATAATCAAATTCCAGTAGCATTAGAGGATCAAGAGAAAACAACTTTCACCTATCCTAATCAAACTTATGCTTTTAAGAGAATGCCATTCGGATTATGCAATGCACCAGCTACCTTTCAAAGGTGTATGCAAGGCATATTTACTGGAATGACTAAAGATTTCTTAGAAATATTTATGGATGATTTTACTGTACATGGCAACTCATATGAAGTTTATTTAAGCAATTTAGACCAAATATTAAAACGCTGTGTGGAAAAAAATCTGGTTTTAAATTGGGAAAAATGTCACTTCATGGTTAAATAAGGAATAGTCTTAGGGCATGTTGTTTCTAAGAAAGGGTTGGAAGTAGATAAAGCTAAAATAGAAGTTATTTCTAATCTACCAGAACCTAAATCAGTAAAAGATATTAGATCATTTCTAGGACATGTTGGTTTTTATAGAAGATTTATTAAAGACTTTAGCAAGATAGCTAGACCTTTAACTAATCTATTAAAAGATGTCCCATTTAACTTTGATAAAAATTGCAAGGAAGCATTTTCCAGACTTAAAACTAGCTTAATTTCAACTCCTATAATTCAAGCACCTGATTGAAGCCATCCATTTGAATTAATGTGCGATGCATCTGATTTTGCTATAGGAGCAGTGTTGGGACAGAAGATAGAAAAATCTCCTAGAGTGATTCATTATGCAAGCAAAACCTTAAATGATACTCAAGTTAATTACACAACTACTAAAAAAGAACTATTAGCTATTGTCTTTGCCTTAGAAAAGTTTAGATCCTATCTGATTGGAGCTAAAGTAATAGTATACATGGATCATGCAGCTTTAAAACACTTAATAAAGAAAAAAGAAACAAAGCCTAGATTGATCTGATGGATATTATTATTACAAGAATTTGATTTAGAAATTAAAGATAAAAAAGGATGTGAGAATGTAGTAGCAGATCATTTATCAAGATTACAAATAGAAAAATCAAATATTGAAATTAAGGATAATTTTCCTAATGAACAATTAATGACCATCAATACAATGCCTTGGTATGCAGACATAGTTAATTACTTAGTTACTGGTTTAACACCTAAGGATTGGAATAGACAGGATAACAAATTGTTTTTCTCAAGAATAAAATATTACTATTGGGAAGACCCATACTTATTTAAGAAATGTCTTGATTTGGTTTTAAGGAGGTGTGTTCCAGAAACTGAATATCCGAGCATATTGTCTTTCTGTCATGACCAAGCTTGTGGAGGGCATTTTGGATTAAGGAAAACTGTTGCAAAAATTCTGTAATGTGGGTTTTATTGGCCAACACTATTCAAAGATGCTCATAAATATTGCTTAAGTTGTTTAAGATGTCAACAAATAGGAAGAATATCAAAGAGGAATATGATGCCTCTTAATCCTATTATTGAAATTGAAATCTTTGATGTGTGGGGAATAGATTTTATGGGTCCATTTCCTATGTCTAATCAATTTAATTACATATTGTTGGGGGTGGATTATGTATCTAAATAGATTGAAGCTATTCTTATAAAAACTAATGACAACAAAGTGGTAATACAATTTATAAGAACCAATATATTTGCCAGATTTGGAATACCTAAAGCTATTATCAGTGATAGAGGAACTCATTTCTGTAATAGAAGTTTCAAAGCCTTAATGAAGAAATATGGAGTAAACCACAAAATTGCAACATCATATCATCCGCAAACAAGTGGACAAGTAAAAAGTGCAAACAAACAAATTAAGTTAATCTTAGAAAAAGTAGTAAATCCTACTAGAAAAGATTGGGCTAATAGATTGATAGATGCACTTTGGGCTTATAGAACTGCTTATAAGACAAGCTTAGGTATGTCACCTTTTAGGCTAGTATATGGAAAAAGTTGTCATTTACCTACTGAAATAGAACATAAAGCTTATTGGGCATTAAAAACTCTGAACACTAATTTAAATCAAGCTGCTGAAAATAGAAAAATGCAACTAATTGAATTTGAAGAATTTAGAAATGAAGCTTATTCGAAGACTATAAGAGAAAAAGAGAAAATGAAATTCTGGCATGATAGGAAAATTATTCCAAAAAGCTTTGAAATAGGACAAGAGGTATATCTGTATATGGCTAAACTCCATAACCATCTAGGAAAGTTAAGATCTAGATGGGCAGGACCTTACATAGTTTGAAATATTTATCCGTATGGAGCTATTGAGATTGAAAATCCTAAAAATCAGAATATATTTAAAGTAAATGGACAAAGACTTAAACCTATTCTGTAAATACCAAAAAGCTCCTTTGGAATTATAGAAGAAGTCAGAGTAGAGGTCTACTCGAGCTTTACTTATTAAGAAATTAGTTTTTCTTTTATTTTCATATATATATAAAAAAAAATTAAATATAAAAAATTGTTGCGGTTCAACCGATTAGATCCATCAGTATGACCGTAACATAAAAAATCTATATTAATTTTTAGTAAAAAAAATTCAGTCTGATTGAAACATAGTATCGGTTAAATCGGTAAAAATAGAAAATATATATATATATATATCTTAAGCACTTTTTTTATTATTTTATTATATCTATCTGTACGGGAAGTCCATTGAGTTACGCTTAACTCAACGAGCTTACTCCGTTGAGTCTTGCGTTAGTCAACGAGCTTATTCCGTTGAGTTGACTCTAACTCAATGGAGTATTGTAGCTAAGACTGCAGATGAGAGAGCAATAGTTGGTTCGGGAAATGACCCAATTACCCGCCTAAACTTAGGGTTTATTTAAACTAAAACCTAGGGTTTTGGGGGCATTATCTAGCAAACCATTTAGAATTTAGAATAGTAAAGATCAGAGCGATTCTGTGCTGTTGTGTAACTCCACGATGAGGAAGATGGCATCGGAGTTCTAGGAAGATGTAGTGGATGCAACACAGTTTCTAAAAGAATCAGTGGAATGGCACACGCGGTAGAAGATCAAGAATACAAGAAGAGAAAAAGAGTTACAGAAGGTAGAATCTGAACTTTTCAACTTAAGAAAATTTTTGGTTGATTTGGTATACAAATACCCCAAATAGTAGAAATGAAAATAAAAGTAGAAACAAAAATTGCTTTAAGCAAAGAAAGGAAAATTAGGCTGAATAATGAAGTAGCCCTAGAGCTAATCCAACGCAAAGCCAGATTATGGTTCAAAAAGCACATTGCTGGTTGTGCAAGGGGTGCAATAAGGCGACAACAACTAGTTGAGGAAGAACAAGAGGAGCCGGCTGCTGAAAGACCTGTTCCTGAGGAACAGCAGCCAGGACCTTCAATTCCACCATTTAGGCCAGAAATGTTGGGGCCTTCAACGGTAGAAGAATTAAAAGAATTTCAAGAACTTGTTCAAGTTGGGAAAAACCAAGGAGAACTAGAAGATTTAGCAGTAGCCAAAGCACATCTGGTGTTTGATGCACTACCTAAGAGGAGGGCTGTAGAAAAATTGCATGCTCAATATAAAATTAAAGTGGAACAACATCAAGAAGCTACTACCAGAACTGTTGTTAGATTTGCTGCAAAAGAAGCTGAAGCTGGTCCATCGAGACCAGCAAATATTGAAAGAATTAAACAGGAAGAGCTAGTACCTGTGACTCAAAGGCATGCAGAGCCTCTATTTTTAGATTTAATCTCAGAATAAGAAAAGGAAGACTAGGCACAATTAATTACACGAAGAAAAAGAAAAGAGATAGTGTCTAAGTGTCAAAAAGAGATTAAATCTGAAGCACCAATATCAAGAGGGCCTGTAGAGCCAATTTTTATAAACCTGCTATCCGATTCTGAGGAGGAGTAAGAGCAGCAGTAGCAGGAGCAAAGAAAAGAAGAAAAACAGGCTGAAATTAGTCTGCAGCCTGTACAAGAAGAAGAAACAGAAATTAGGGTAGAAACTGAATTGCTTGTGACTCCATCCCAATCTGTCACAAAATCAGAAAGAACAGTTACAATGTAGATTGGTAGTCAGGAGGAAGAAGAAAGAATAGAAAATGAAGAAGCTGAATGAAGCCATTTGGACAAAAATGACTTTGTAGATTCCACTAAAGAGCAAGAAACTCTTCAGCAATATATGGAAAGAATTCAAGATAGAGTGGAGAGTTCTGCCGGCTCACCACCATAGACAAAAGTAGAAACAAAAATGTAGGAATCTACAGAACATGTTCAAATGCAGCACATGGAGGAAGAAGATCAAGAACAAACCCCTGTAGAGCAACAAATGCATATTCCTGACCTGACTGAAGCAACAATTTTAAATAAAGTACATTTTTGGAGTCAGGAAGCTTATACTAAATACCAAGAAATTAGAGGTTATGATATTATATACAGTAAACTAGTAAAATAGGATGGAATGCAAAAAATCAAAGAATTATTTGACTTCCAAGGTCTACTAAATTTTATTTCTCAAGAAAGAGGGCATGCAGTATATGAAAATTTAGTGCCCTATTTTTATACCAATTTAAGAAAAGAAGAAGGAAAATTAATTTCCAACGTGGAGGAAGCTGATGTACAGATAACACCAGAGCTTCTCCACAACATTTTTGGATTGAAGAATGAAGGAAAGGAAATTTTGGAAAGTACAACTGCCATTGAATGGATAGAACAGGAAATCAAGGATAGTTTGGCTATCAATCTTGGTGTACCTTTATTAAATAGACTGAAGTATTTAAATGGTAAAGCACACATGATAGCCAACATTTTAATTAAGAATGTCTATCAACGACAATGCCATGACATAGAACTGAGTCAATTTGTCAAATGGGCCACGTTTGCAGTTGTAAATACAATTCTAATAAATTGGTTTGCATTTTTTATCTCCAAGCTTAGAACAGTAAAGAAAAAATTGTTTTATGGAGATTTGATTCCATTATTGATGGTGGACTGCATTGATTTCACTAAATGGGCATCAAAAAGGATCAAATCAAGAACCATTTCAGTGAAAGAGTACAGAAATTTTGTAGCTGTAGAAATTGCTGCACCTTTTGGAGGAATTACAAGAGCTATAGAGAGGATTAATCAATTAGAGCAACAACTAGAAAAACTCCAAAAGGAAGTAGATGAACTTAGGAATAGAGGCTAAATTTTATTGTTCGTCTACTTGTATATAATTGTATGGAAAATATCTGATTTGATTGTAATGTAAATTGATTCATATGAATGAATATAAATTTTCAGATATACTTTTCATGTCTTTCAAATGTGAAATGAATGGACTATACTGAATGTTATATAATTTGTGGAACATTGTGAATGAATGTTTAACAAATTTACAGTTTGCTCAATGACAGAAAAAAATAGAATTTGGAAAATATCTACATGTTACAAGGTAAAATGTAAATTATGCATAACATAAAATGACTTGCAAGTTAAATATATATATAAAATATTCAGATTTAAACAAATTTTGATTAGAATGATGCATTAATGACATAGATTTAACTTTATTTCAGTTAGCAAAATGTAGAAAAATTTTTATATTTAGAAGTTAATACGAGGAGTAAACTTAGAAGTTGCTAAGTGTTAACTTAATGAAGTAAGTCTGTTGAGTTAACCTTAACTCCACGAGGTCAATAATATAATATAAGGTCATTCCGTTGAGTTATCTGTAACTCAACGAAGTTAGTTCGTGGAGTTAGCAACAGTAACCGACATTGTTCTGTTGAGTTATCTGTAACTCAACGAGGTTAGTTCATGGATTAAGCAGAATGGTTATTCTTTTAACTATGAACGAAACTTTGTCGATTTAGCGGTTACCCAAATTTGAAATTAATAGTGGTACACGTACCCATAAAAATAGGAACCACGCTGCACGTTGCTAGACACATTCTTGCAACGAGATTTATTCACTTTATGGATGTGCATTATATACATAAAACAAAATGTTACTTACGAGTTACCAGCACTTTTAAAAGAAAGGAGAAAAGCGTTGGAGGAGCTGGAAGGAGAAGTAGCTGATTCTACTTCATCCGTCAACAAATATTTACTGAATGGAAAGCTCGACTAAAGCTATTGCAGATAAAAGAATATTGCCAAGAGGAATGCATGAAATAGATTCAAGTACTATGCTTGAGGTAAAATTAACTGAATTAACAAAGAAAATAGAAGAGTTATCATTAAATCAAAAGCTAGCAGAAAAGAATGCAAACATTAATGATCTAGATATTATTTATGCTAGAAATCAGAAAGATAACTTTGGGAATTCTTATAATACTAATTGGAGAAATCACCCGAATCTATCTTGGAGAAACAATTTCCAGGGAGGAGAAAATTTAAATGAGAAGAATATAAGTTATGAAGCATTACTGGAACAAGGATCTAAAATAGAGAAATTAGAAAAGATAATCCAATAATTAAATAATCGTCTGGATTTTGTATTTGGAAATGCTACAATTCAAAATCATAATAGAAATATACCACTTAGACAGAAGGAATCAATAGAAGTTAGACCTACTAAAAGATTGCCAATGCAAGCAGTACCTAACCCTGTCAATAGAACTGTTAATGAAATTGATACCTCTTCTAGGAGGATAACTGAATGAAGAAGTATAACTAAAGTAGCTATATATCTATATATATATATATATATATATATATATAAGTTTATAGTTAATAGTATCGTAGAGTTAGTCCTTAACTCAATGAACTTAGTCTATTGAGTTATGCCTTAACTCCACGAGGGTGTGCAGTAGTTATGTTAAATTTTTGTTTGTGTTATACAGAATCAACAAATGGAATTGATGCAATTACTGTTGGATGTACTAAGGGAAGTACTAAGTAACTTGTCAGCTAAAGATCTGTGCAGGCTATGTTGTGTATCAAAGGAAATTAAAGACTGTATTGAAGAAAAATATTTTCACAGACTACAAGCTGCAAAAATGACTAAGATTAGAGATGGATTCATATGGAAGTCATTTAATCGTAGTTCAATTACCTATGAATATTTGAATATGGAAGAAACTACTGGAATTCCACCCAATACATTAGAAGGAATAGATCATGTTATGGGGATGGATGAAGGATTAATCATATACAGAACCAGACCAAGGTATACAAGTCTATTACCTGATATTTTGATAAGAAATCCTATAACTAGAGAAGAATGGAATATAGGAAGACCAAATAGATATGAAGTACCAATTGTAATTTGTGGGTCAGCTTTAATATTTTCTGATAAAAATTCGACCATTCCTGAAAAATTATATTATTGGAGACCTATAGGAAATTGGGATGAAGATTTATGCTTGAATGTGTATAATTTTCTAAATAGATCGTGGACTAAAAACACTATGGTATATCTAGGACAAAAATCATTAATTAACAACATGCATGTCATACTTAATGGATATATATATCTAGTCACAAATATATAAGTTGCATTTAGTTCTGATTTATACATAGTGAGCATAGACAATTATGATGAATATATAGAAATTTTACCTATATCGAGAGAAATAGCCAAACCATAATCTGCAGAATTTGATAAAATTCAAATAAGAATGTGGTATAATGAATATGATAATCCTACTTTATGTCTGATAAGATGGTGGGATGAATTGATGAAATTTCAAATATGCATTATGAAAGACATAAATGAATGGAAGTGGGAAGAGAAATATATTGAAATAGATGTAGAAATAAAATTGCTACATTACCTTGGAACTGAAAAGGATCCCTTTCTGCATTTCATTTCATTAATGGTAATACACTTGTATTTAGCATTGATAATATATTACAAGTTTACAAATTAAGAAGGAACAAGAATGGCATTAAAATAGAATTAATAGCAAGAAAAATTATGCCTAAAAAGTTTGCTTGGACTGACACGTTTATTCCATTTGTTTCTACTTTTCAATCATGTTCTTAAGTTGTGATTTTGTGCTATTAATGTTGTGTGTTTTCTACATTTACTTTTAGAAAAATATAGTTTTAATTTTATTTTATAAAAAAAAAAGAAAAAAAAACAAAATATCAATCCAGTTTGTTGGTATCTATTCTAGGAAACCAACTGGCTTGCTTGTAAGCCACCAAAGGCATAGGAGCCTAGGTTCCACACAAGACAATGATTTATAAATATCTGTTAAATGTTATTTTGTTATATATTCTGCTTTTATCTGTGAATGAAAAGTTTTTTAGAATCAAAAATCAAAATATGTAGAAGGAGATACAAATGAAACAAGGTATGTAACTAATTACTTATCCTAAATTTAAATTTAAACTCATTTGTTGAGTTAGGTGCTAAATCAACGAAACTGTATTCATGTCTGCTACAATTACTATATTTATTGTCAAATCTTTTACATTGAGGACAATGCAAAATGTAGGTATGAGGGGGAGGTAATTAAAGTAACAACCATGTAAGTTTTAATAATATTGAAAAGTTTTGTGGAAATTAAAAATTTTTATGAACTTGCAGTAACTATTCGATAATTGAGACTGTAAAATTTTTATAAACTGTAATTGCTTGAATGTTATATTTAGAAGGCTATATAAGATGCTATAGAATTTACTATTTAAGCAAATCTAGATATAGTATCTTATGTTTTTTTTCTGAATTTCATGAGTTTAATAATTTCACGATTTTAAAATGAAATCAGAATGCTTAATGAAAAATCAGTAAATTATCTGAAGTCCTGAAAGTGCTAAGATGTGAATTCTAGATTAAATGAAACATATATGATTAAAGATACATTTAATTTGCCTAATTAAACTTGTAGAATGATTTATGTGTAGATCTTATTAAAGTACACAAAAAGTATGAGCTTATTTGTATGGATTCATATTGTTAGTAAATGATAGAAGTAGGACTATATGAGATTGGTGTTGTATTGCATCTGTATTAATGAAATACGTACATATACAGTATGTGATTAATGTTGACTGTTTTGAAAAAAAAAAAAAAAACTTTGAGAGTTTATTGACTTGTTTGATCACGAGCCTTTTGTACCTGAGCGATAGGTATGTAAGGATTGTTGACCTCAAAAAGGACTCTTGAAATCTTGCAACCTAAGATCCTGATCAGATATGGGATTGTTGACTGAAAGCTCATTACATGGGTACATTAGAAAGCTCTTGTATGATTCAAGCTTGTCAAGTTAACTTTTAAAGTACAAAAATACATATACTATTCTGAAAAGATACAAGTGTTTTGTGAAATACAAATATCTTATGAATTGAGTATATTTTCTGTTATCTAGAATTGCTGAAATATGAATCTAGAATTGACTTTTGAAGATGTTTAATAGAGATACAATTCTTTATTCTACTTGTCTTAATCATATTGAATTGGATTGTACTTTGATTCGTATGTTGTTGAAATTTCTTCTAGAAATCTTATTGGAAAATTCAGGATGACAGATAATGAAAAGAAGAACAAACGATAATATAATTAACACCTATGTGATGATGATATACTTTGTATAGAATTTGCATATATTCTAAGTATATTTGCAGGTTGAAGAGGAGAAAACAATGTTAAAACAGATTACTGAAACATACAATATATCTATATAATAATACAAGTTCTTATGCTGAATAGAAGAAAAAAAAAGGAAGAATTAATTCTAGCACTTTTAGAAAGACCAATTAATTAGATCTTAGTTTGCTAAGGGACTAGCAAAATTTAGGTATGGGGGAAGTGTTTAGAATGAAAAAGTGCATATTATTAATGGTTAAATGATAGTTAATTG
Source organism: Cymodocea nodosa (assembly GCA_036874045.1). Classification (NCBI taxonomy): domain Eukaryota; kingdom Viridiplantae; phylum Streptophyta; class Magnoliopsida; order Alismatales; family Cymodoceaceae; genus Cymodocea; species Cymodocea nodosa. The sequence continues at coordinate 2,214,730 of JAZBRI010000011.1, forward strand.
CATAATATTTAGCTTATTCTATGAGAATTAAGCCATTATGTTATAATTGCACTATTATATGCTTTAATTAAAGAATCTGCTTAATTTTGGGAAATTAATGTAATTTAGTACATTTCTAAACTATCGGTAAGTTGCAGGCTGTGAAATCCTTAAGTATCCGAAATTTCTGATATTTCGGATAGTTATGTTTAACATACTGAACATGTATCGGATAGTTATGTTTAACATACCAAACAGTTATGTTTTAAAAGAATAGTGTATTATTTCCTGAAGTACACGTGCCGAAACCATAATGCATGACTTAAGTGAACTTTCAGTGAGTTATCTATAACTATCCGAAATTACAGTTGAGCATCGGATAGTTATATGTGTAACTCTCCGAAATCTCCTTTTATTTATAAAATAGTTGTGGACACGTGTCATGTTCTGGAAAAGTGACTTAAGTGGATTTTCAGTGAGTTATCTGTAACTATCCAAAATGCATTTGAGCATCGGATAGTTAGACCTGTAACTCTCTGAAATGTTTCTTTTATTATTAAACTGCTGATGACACATGTTGTGATTTAGAAGATTGACTTAAGTTATATATCGGTGAGTTATCTGTAACTATTCGAAATGCATCTGAGCATCGAATAGTTAAGTTTGTAACTATCCGAAATGCATCTGAGCATCGGATAGTTAAGTCTATAAGTATCCGAAATGCATCTAAGCATCGGATAATTAAGTTTGTAAGTATCCGAAATGCACCTAGGCATCAGATAGTTAAATTTATGCATGTGTTTTATAGTTAAATCAACGATGTAAGTCCGTTGAGTTATCTATAACTCCACAGACTATTTATTTTCTAATATGCCACTGTAGCGGTTGTAGAAACAATACAGTTGGAAGGAAAAACCACGATCGCACGTATTACGTAGGGAGAAGAAATCATCATTGTTGATATGAATGAAGGAAATCCAACTGACCATTCAAGTAGAAGCAGTTACCACTGTAGAAATATAAAAGACAAAAAGAGAAAAAGAAGAGGGTGTGATCGATGGGTATGGCCAGTGTGTACAAAGGAGGAGCACCGAGCTTTTTGTAGGAACCGTCGACAATTCTCTAAAGTGCCACACCAACCATCATCACCACCATCATAATCACCAACCACCGGAGGTCTATGAGGATACTTTCCTGATGTTAGGTCGATTTCGAGCCAAACATAGTGCCTAACAACCACTGTGAGGAGTGATCGCGTCGCGAGAATGGAAGCCATTTTCACCAAGCACCGACTCATATCTCAAGAGATCGTAAAGCTTCTAGCCTTGGCTTTGGGTTGATGCCTGTATGCTGAAGAGGAGATTATCTTGCAATTCTAGACTCGCGATTCTATATGGAGAGGAGACAGAATTGTAAGTGGTTTAATTTTCAGTGGTGTAATCGAGTTGTATGTAGTGACAAAAGTATTTACTATCGACTGAGATTACTTTACATTTCACCATTCGCCCATTTTCATGTTCATATTAAAACAAAAATACCAAAAACAACTTATCTGTGTTTGTATTTTGTATTTGAGTGTTGTACTGTTTATGTTGTATCGTGATTAATGTTATCTTTGTTAGTGTTTTGATTATTTTATGTTTGTTTTAGTTTTATAGTTTACTGAAATTGGTTCGTTCAAAAGACTTAAAGATTTTAATGGTTACTGTTTGAATTATCTGAATGTTAGTATTACCTAATGATAAATCTAGTGTTTACAAACATTAAAGAGCTTAATTGATGTTATTTACAATCTGTGGAACCGCCCAATGGTTGGCCGAATTCCTCTGTAAATAGTAGTATTAAATAGGAAATGCAAGCTCGTGGAGTTAACTTAAGTCCACGAGGTTAGTCCGTTGAGTTAGCCATCACTCACGAACTTTGTCCGTTGAGTTAACTGTAATTCAACAGAGAGCTTATTGAATATATAAATTTGATTGTTAAAAAATGGAACAGTTCTCAATTCTTAAGCAATTCCCTGTGGGATCGACCTGTACTTGCACACTAATACAATATACACTGTGCACTCGTAGTTAAAATACAAATTTGAATTAATATCTAATTTGTGTGAAAGGTTGTTTGTTTACTTCTAAAAAAGGAATAGGCATAAAGATAAATTAACTAAGTAAGAACAGAAGTTAACAAATCATAGTTTTTCTGGTGCGTTGCTGGAGATCCAAACAAGTTTTCTAGTGTTGTGCTAGGTAATCGAACATCAATCTTCTAAAATGCAGAGGTAGAAAGAATTGTAGCAATCATCTGGGCCAAACCATTTAGATGTGCAATCTTTACTAACTTGAATTTTCTGTTAGAAGATTTTCCAATCAATTTATTCATTTCGGATTCTTACCACCCAAGCTTTGATAAAGAAAGAGCAATATTTATACTAGAAGATGGTATGCCAAACAGATTCTCCAAAACATCTCCATTAATTCTTATTGTTTGATTTTGGAGGTGCAGGAGACAAAAATGAGGAAATATCTCAAGGTTGGAGTAGAAAAGGGGAATTAGGTCTTCAAGAACAGATAACCTTGAGGGAGAAGAAATAAGACCTAAAAGCCCTTTATGAATTAGCAGACTATAAATCGAATCCATTCCTTTAAAATTTACAGGTCTGTTGTAAAAAATCTTCATGCCCTGATATTTATTAAAAAAGAAATCCCTAGTTATAGAGGATCTGAAATAATATACATCTGTTGGGATGTCTGAAGAAAAATTGATTTCAACCTCTAGATCTTCATCTATAGGAGGTTTTGCAAAAGGAGGAGGAGATTGAGGAGCAGAGACAAAACCTGAATCTTCATACAATCCTTGTATCACCATTTGAGTGCGAGGAGAAGGAATTGGATGAGATTCTACATCAGATGAAAGAGGAGGAGGTGTGAATTCTTCTCTATGTACAAGCAAAGATTGAGCAAAACTCGGATGAGAAGAAAGGGTTTTCTTTCTTCTCCTAGAGTAAGTAAATGAAGTAGATGGAAGGGGAGAGGAGACAACTATAGGCAAAATTTGACTAGCTAAGGAGATCAAATGAGAAGGACCAAGAGCAATTTGGTGTAGAATTCTAATACATAACTCAGGAATTGGAGGATATGAACGGCCAACTGCATGCCTAAAATCAATTACTTTCTGTGGCAAAAAGAATTCAGGTTCAGCCATTGATTTCTTCTTCTCAGCCATATCAGAAAAATCATGAAGACAAGCAGGCTCTATAGGCTATTGAATCTTAATTCCTGGTTGCTCACTGAGTCTATGCAATAATGCTTGAGTTCTCCTCCTAACTAGAGTATCTTGTAAATGTAGGGCCATATGTAGTGCTCATTTTTCAGATGCCCTAGTATCCTCAAAAGCATTCAAAAATTGGTTAACATAAGCCTCATAAATAGATTTAAATTGAGGTTCTAAGGAGTTCACTTTGGTAGTAAATATGCCTTCATCATCCGAAGAAGAATCCTTAGAAACCCTAGAATCAACACAATCTGTTTTACTGCTTTGTGAAGCATGGGTAGAAGTGGTCTTCAGTTTCTTATGACTAGTAGAAGTTTTAGTGTATTTTCTTGAGGAAGGCTTCTTAGTTTTCAACTATTTTCTACTTTTAACACTAGTGGTAATAGGATGAAATTTACGAAGAACAGACAACTGTTTCTCCAAACATAATAACCGAGTAACTATTTCTGAAGTGCCATATACTGACTCAATATCAATAACCTCTTCTTTGACAAAAATAATTTGTTGAACTTGTTCAGGAGAAAGATCTTCCATACCTGTCTAGAGATCTTGTTCCATTCTGTGAATCCGTTGTTCTTGCTCTTACAAAGAGAGGGCAGAGAAACGACCAAATGAAGCCATGAAGGAGGAGGTGCGAAAAAGAGATGAAGCAGATGAATGATTTGAGTGTCGGAAGGTTAAGACAAAGTGAGAAGATAACCCTCCGAAAGCATATATAAAAATCAAAAAGTTCTAGAGATCAGTGAGTTAGAGGCCTAACTTACCGAAAGAAAAGAATTTTCGGATAGTTATAGGATAATTGTCCGAAAAAGAAATAAGGCACAAGATAGTAACTTGCCAAAAACTAAGAATTTTTGGATAGTTACAACTTAACTGTCCGAAAAACCCTAAAGACAAAAAGACTAACTCTCCGACGACTGCCAGCACCCAACCAAGTAAAGAAAATAACTCCCCCTAAAAATATGTTGACAAACAAAATCTTAAAATTGAGAAAATCAAACATATCAAAAAGAATGAACTCCCCCTGAATATATGAATAAAAGAACTCAGCAAAAAAATTTTGTTGAGGTATTTGTATTTATAATGTTTTTATTTTTTATTTTTTTTATTATATATATATATATTATCTAAATTTTAATTGTGTGAGAATTATTGAATTATTCAAGGCTCCACATTAAGATAAATAACACATTTCACTTAGCATAAGGACTTGATCCTATGGTTCACCTTATTAACCTTAAAGAAATCAGTTTTTATAAACTTCAATGCTAGAACTTAATGATTTTAGAATAGAAAAATTTAGACACATTTAATATGTTCTCTCCGACCAGTTTGAAATTTCCATGAAGCAACCCCAAGGTATATTTTCCCTTAACCATGTTTGTTATGTAATTAACTAAGAGGAAAAGAAGATCTTTGAGAATTATGAAACTGTCAATACTGCATAACCATAATTGGAGGGTTTTTTTTTTTTTAACAATATTGGTGTTGGTTGCTCTTTGCAACAAACATTCCAATTTTATTTTATTTTTTAAACAATGGCAATCACTTTGACAATACTTTAAAAAAATGGAAAGTGAGAAAGTTAAAAACATTTGGACAAGGTCAAGTCAAATATCTTGAGTCTTATTGCTTCCAACCACTTTTCCTTATTTTTCACCCTCACATATTAAACACATCTAAATTTTCTAATCATGAAACATTTAGTCTAGCAAATAGGAATACAATCACTGAATTAATTAAGGTAACTTGGCTATTTTTCGGATTTAGGCCCCCATTCTAAGTGTCATGTAGACATTATTCTATTTGTGGAGTAGAAGCCTTCAGTAATTTTGATGAATTAATCTGAGTTGATTTTAATATAGATGTAAGAAATCATTGTAACTTATAAACTCAGTAGAAAATCATCTCAAGAAGAGTGTTGGTAGAGATGTTTTTGTTTTAAAATTTGAAGAAAAATAATTTGTAAATAATCTCAAGAAATAACTCAAAATAAGAATTAGACAGAAATAAATTATCAAACTAACTCAATATAATTAAAACAGATAATAGAAAATAAGATGGTGAAGTAAATATAAAAGAAATAGAAGATAAGAGATAGTAGGTAAAGCTAAAAATCATTTAGGCAGCATATTCCTAAATCTCTTCCTAAAAATCATTTAGGCAGCAACCCCAAGGTATATTTTCCCTTAACTATGTCTGTTATGTAATTAACTAAGAAAATTTAAAAGTATAGTTATACTTAACATCTATTGTCACTACAAGTATATTTTGTATTTTTGATTGAATATATTTGAAGTATATTTGTAGGGGGGAGGATTAACAATGTCGAAAATAGATTAGTATAATTCAAAATACAAATCTTGGTTAATCTGAATTAATGTCCTCTTAAAATCTTGATGAAATAATTTAAAAAGACAAACAAACTATTTTAGATTCAAAGGACAAAATTGTTTGAATAGTTTATAATGTTCTCAAGATAATGTTAAGTTTAGCATGTGTGTTGTTTTTGGAACGTTTCAGTTGGAAGCATCTGAAACTTGTTTAAGTGTACTAACTAGACGTTATGTTAGATAAGGTAACATGTAAAACTGCCTCTAGACAACGTTTACTCGTTAGATTAGTTAACTCAACGAGTTATACTTGAATATTTCGGGTACCTTGATTGAATAAACTTTATTCAATATTTATTTAATATCTAAACTCGACTTCTCTTCACGTTGAGTTATTCACCTAAAACCTTATTTAAACACTTATTACATGGGCACTTAGGTTTCTTGTAAACTTTGTCAAGAAAATTATTTCTCGCTTCTTGCTGTTACAACCTACGATGATGGTCTCCAAGTTCTACAAAGGTCATGGCAGAGGAAAAGGCAAAAGCAAAGGAGATGCAACAAGAAAAGAAATAGAGAATGATGAAGTTCCACGCACTTGGTTCAAGAAAATATTTCGAGTGGACAAAAGGTTAGCAGAAATTTATAGTGAATATTTCTTTCCTGAAGGCATACTAAATGAAGTTAGACAAGAACTCCAAAATACTGATGCAAATATTACATACATGGGTATTTGTAGTAAATTTGACAGAGAATACAGAATGAAATGTGCTGAGATTGCATTTCTCGAGCAGTATGCAAATTATTTGGAAAAATGTGTAGGTATTTCAACTAGAACTCCTCAAATACCAATAAACGGTACTAGACTACATGCATTTGAGGAAGAGCATGGCTCAGCTATCACTACTCCTTTATATTCAAAATAACTAGAATCAAATATTGCTGTAGACAAAACAAAAGTCGATAGTCTTCGAAAGGTCGTAGCAATTGAGAGTGCCTTAGAAGAATTAAAGTAGAAAACTTTTATGGAGCAAGTTGAAAAGAAAACAGCAATACTTGAAGAGGAGAAACAGAAATGTTATAGAAGAAGAAAAGTCAGAAAAATTATGTCTAAGGAAACAAAGTCTATTGAAAAAGGAAAATCAGATGAAAATTTATTTCCAAAGGACAATGTATGTCTAGACATTGTACCTTATTGTGCATCTGATAAACTCATCAGTTCCGAACACACTAAAATTGGTGAAGATAATGAGACTTTATTTTCCCTTGCTAGAAAGCTTGAGAAGAAATACAAGTCAAATATGAGCTCAAGTTTTTCTATTAGTACAAGTCCTAATGATGCAGAAATTGACAAATCAGAGCATCAGGCACCTGACATTGAACAAGTTATTGCAGATATAATTGACAATGTTGAGACAGTAACTAGTTCACAGGTTGAATTGTTTGGAGTAGCAAATATTGAAAATGTTAAGACTCCAGAAGAGCTAAAAGTCAACCAGCCTTCTTTAGAATCTATAGAAGCAGAGTCTAAGAATTCATAGCATGAATCAATGGAAATATCTATTGAACAAAATAAACAATTACAGACAAATACACTAGCTGTAGAATTTGTGAAAAAATTGAACTCTGAAGATTCTATAGAGACTGAACAGATGAATGTTGAGCATATTGAAGATGCTCCTAACACTATTGAAGCTAAAGAATCAAGCTTACCTGAGCAGCTTCAAGATAACATTTTGGAAAAAGAACAACATGACATTCATTTTGAAGAAGAGGTTCTTGAAGATGAATTAAACTCTGAATCACGGTTTCAGGTATCACCTTCTTTGTGTATAGTATTACGAATTCAAGGTAATTCAATTCATTTTAGATCTGAAGAAGCATTGCAGAAATACTATAATCTGATTACATGTCAGATTCTGCATGCTCGTCCAATAAAGTTCAGAAACTTGATGAACATAAGAGATCTATTTGAGTTTCAAGGCCTCATTCAATTCTTGCTAGTAGGAACGAAATGGAAGCAATACAGAGAGCTTATTGCAGCTTTTTATAGCAATTTGGTCAAGAATGGAAATTTTCTGAAAACTCAAATAAATCAATAGGAGTTTATATTGTCTCTTGAGTTAATTTTTGAAGTTTTGGGATTAAAGAATGAAGGTGTTGTTGTTATGAACAGATTTGACATGATTAGACAATTGGAATGGAACATTCAGTCTTTATCAAAAATTCCAGATGTATATTCTGAAATGAGATTAATGGAAAATCTAAATGCAGAGGCAAGGTTTATTGCAAATATATTGCATGCAAATTTATTTTAGAGAGTTGGACACAATTTGGAAGTCAGTAGAAGCTGTTTATATGCAACTTATGGCCTGCTGAATAGAATTCAAATCAATTGGTTTGATGTTTTTACTTCTCAACTATAGCATATGAGTTCAAAGTTATTTTATGATGATGTTGTATGTAGAATCCTTGCAAGCCAATTGAATTTATCCGACTGACCCTCTGAAACTAAAGGCATGAGAGCATTTAGTGTTAAGGATTTGCAAAAATTCCAGGCCATACATAAACCTCAACGACAACAACAACAACAACCTGATTGTATAAACCATATACAACAATAACAACAAAGTTATTCAGTTCAAGTAGAACAGCAAACCCAGCTACCTCCTAACTTAGATGCAGTGCTTAACGACATCAGAAATGATATTAGGCATCTAAGAGATAAAATATGTAATGCTATAAGTGATATACTTAGGAGGGGTCGATAACTATTTTTGTTTGTTTCTGAATACAAAATGTAATGTTTGTATTATTTGTTTGATTCATTGAATAATACATTTTTCTGTAAATGTGTTCAATTATTATTCTTGTTTATAGAAAGAGTTGTTGTAAATATATCTCTTATATATATATGTATTCTTTGTAATTATCTTTTTGATTAATGACAAAAAGGGGGAGAAATATTATAAAAAAGATGATTATGATCTTAATTGCATATATTATAAAGGGAGATGATATTTAAATGGTTTCTAACAGATGATAATTAGAAAACTGATACTTATATAATTATTGACATCTGAGAGTTTTAGTTCTGAGAGGTAAAATTTACACAAACAATAGAAATAAGCTTAAGTGAACTTAAGTCAACAAAAAGGTTTGTTGAATTAAAACTTAACCCAACGAAGGTGCTTTGTTGAGTTAAACATATTTCATAATTGATTTAATATGGTTTTGTCATAATCAAAAAGGGGGAGATTGTTGAGTATTTTGTTTTGATGATGTGTGTTGAATGAAAATAATCATATTTGCTCAATTACTATTGCTTGTGAAAAGAAATTAAAATCATCAATTAATACAAAAAAGGCTTACTAGCATAAATACTTGTCTGTATTGGATTTGAAGTTAATAACTAGTCGTTCCGATGCATTAATTTCTCATTTAACTAAACGTTAAATTAACGTGTGTTTTTATTGAAAAGCATGATATATTTTAAAGTTATATCTTCTGTATCATGAACAATGCACGTTTAGACAACTCGTTAAGTTAGAGGCTTAAATGTTAAAATATGTCACATGATAACTCGTTAAGTTAGTGAGTAAAAGAAGAGACGAACTCGTTAAGTTAGTGTTATACACGTGGTGAAATTATAAGTTACCAATGTTGTATTGTATCACATGAGGTGCACATGTTTAACTCGTTAAATTAACATAACTAAATGCATTGAGTTGCTATATTGAACACTAAGGTAACGCGTTAGGTTAGCGTTATAAACTTAAGTTGTTATTTTTGCACGTGGTAAAATTCTTATTATAAAAACATTTGTTTATTACTGAATCAATGAGTTAAAGTTTTTTTCGGAGACTTACAGTCGTAACTATCTAAAAGGTAACTTAAGTCATGTTTTGAGGTCTTGACACGTGTCTCACTAGTTTTATGGTATAAAGAGTTTTTCAGTGACTTACAACTGTAACTATCCGAAACTTAAACTATTTTCGGTGAGTTATCGTTTAACCTTCCGAAAGAAAGGTTAAGTTGGTTCGTTGAGTTAGCGTAACACCACAGATTTAGTTCGTTGAGTTAGCTACAGTACTTGTCACGTGAAATGGCACATGAGGAACTTGTTAAATTAGAAACGTTAAGTTATATTTATATACTTGTGTTACTCGTTTAGTTAACATTAAAGTAACAACTTCTTATTATGCTTGATGAAAGATTTTGGATGAGAAAGTTTATTTTGCAAGAAATTTTTCAGAGATCCAAGACTGATGATTAAAGAAAATTTGAAATATAAACGTGAGTCAGAACGTGTGTGTTTCGATGAAGGAAAAAGAAAAGACGTGGAGAAGTGGAAAACTAGTAGTGATTAAACGTGAAGGATATGCATGAAATGAAGATACAATATAAAAGGCATAGAATTTTCGGTGATCAAACTATCCTTGCACACAAAATGAAAAATCTTTTCAAGGATCAAACTATCTCTGCACACCAAAAGAAAAATCTTTTTCAGGGATCAAAAACACCTTCTCAGGGAAAATCTCTCAAGTGGAAGAAAGTTTAGTGAAGCAGAAAAGGTAAAATTTATGTCGTTGAAGATTTGAAGTATCAAGTGGAAGAAAATTCAGTGAAGCAGAACTAGGTATTATTTATGTCACTAAAGATTTAAAGTATCAGAAGAAAGTAAATTCGATGAAACAGAGAAAGACAAGATATTCATCACTAAAGAATTGCTGAAGAAGAAAAAGAAGAAGAAGAAAGATCTCAAACAAGGAGAAATGTTTTAAATTTCGAAAATTAGTTTTCTCTGTTTGTAGTTATGAAATTGTTTAGATGATACATGGTATCGAGATATAATTGCATCTACAATTTCTGAAGAGAATTGAATTGTATATTGTAATTGAAACCTTGAATAGAAATGATTTTATGAAAACAATGTCTCGACTTATTTTTGAGTTTTAAAGTTTCAATTATATTTCAAAAAATATTAAAAATACACAATTCACCCCCCTCTTGTGTAGCCATACGACCCTATAAAAAGGGAATTGAGCTGAAAAGATATTATAAGTTATGTCTTTAAAGTTTATAAAGAATAGAATTTCATTTACGAGTGTTTTGTGCTCTTGTTTTATCTATTGGTAATTTAATTACTAAAGACACAATTCACTCCTCTTGTGATACAACGATCCTACAACTATCAGAGCTTTTATTATTGTCAGATTGCCTACACTCTACTACATCTAGTATCAAAGCATCTAAAAAGCTTTCATTTCTCTAGTTAGAAATCAGTTTTTCCTATCATTTACTTAGGATCATCTATTTAAAATGGATAATATTGAAATCTGAGTTATGACTGAAGGACAGACCACTAATCGTCCTCCTTTGTTTGAAGGTAGCAATTATGGCTATTGGAAATATAGGATGAAAGTATTCTTTCAGTCAATTGATTTCAAACTATGGCATATAATTAGCAATCCTATAGTGTTAGTTACAACTCCATATGATACTTGGACTTTTGATGAAAAGGAGTGAATGACACTGAATGCTAAAGGTTTAAACATCTTATTTTGTGCTTTATCTCATGATCAATTTAACAAAGTTTCTGTATATCAAACTGCATATGAGATATGACATGCATTAGAAGTTGCCAACAAAGGTACTAACCAGGTCAAGGAATCTAAGATTAATATGGTAGTACATAAATATGAGTTTTTTAAAATGCACGAAAATGAATGTATCTTTGATATGTTTTCCCGTTTTCTTGAGATTGTAAATTCATTAAAATCTTTAGGCAAAAAATTCAAGGAAAAAGACTTGGCAAGAAAGATCCTTAGATCTTTACTTAAAATTTAGGCTCAAAAGACAACATCTATTGAAGAGTCCAAAGATTTAAATACATATACTCTCGATGATCTCATAGGAAATCTGACAGCCTATGAAGTACAATATTTAGAATGAAAAAGTGCATATTATTAACGGTTAAATGATGGTTAATTGCACAATATTTAGCTTATCATATGAGAATTAAGCCATTATGTTATAATTGCACTATTATATGCTTTAATTGAAGAATCTGCTTAATTTTGGGGAATTAATGTCAATTTAGTACATTTCTGAACTGTCGGTAAGTTGTAGGCTGTGAAATTCTTAAGTATTCGAATTTTCTAATATTTCGGACAGTTATGTTTAACATACCAAACATATTTCGGATAGTTATGTTTAACAGATCGAACATGTCGGATAGTTATGTTTATATTGCTGAACAGTTATGTTTATATTGCCGAACAGTTATGTTTTGAAAGAATATTTTATTATTTCCAGAAGTACACATGTCAAAACCATAATGCATGACTTAAGTGAACTTTCGGTGAGTTATCTCTAACTATCCGAAATTGCAGTTGGGCATCAGACAGTTATATGTGTAACCCTTCGAAATCTCTTTTTATTTATAAAATAGTTATGGACACGTGTCATGTTCTGGTAAAGTGACTTAAGTGGATTTTCAGTGAGTTAGCTGTAACTATCCGAAATGCATCTAAGCATCAGATAGTTAGACCTGTAACTCTCTGAAATGGGTATTTTATTATTAAACTGCTGCTGACACGTGTCGAGATTTGGTAGATTTACTTAAGTTATATATCGGTGAGTTAGCTGTAACTATCCGAAATGCATCTGAGCATCGGATAGTTAAGTTTATAAGTATTTGAAATGCATCTGAGCATCGGATAGTTAAATTTATGCACGTGTTTTATAGTTAAATCAACGAAGAAAGTCCGTTGAATTATCTGTAACTCCACGGACTATTTATTTTCTAATATGCCATTGTAGCAGTTGTAGAAACAAGACAGTTGGAAGAAAAACCACGATTGCATGTATTGCGTAGGGAGAAGAAATCATCACCGTTGATATGAATGAAGGAAATCCAACCGATCATTCAAGCAGAAGCAGTTACTACTGAAGAAATATAAAAGAAAAGAAGAAAAAGAAGTGTGTGTGATCGATGGACGGCCAGTGTATACAGAGGAGGAGCACCAAGCTTTCTGTAGACAGTATCGGCGATTCTCTGAAGTATCACACCAATCATCATTACCACCACCATATCCACCATAATCACCAACCATTGGAGGTCTATGAGAATACTTTCTTGATGTCAAGTCGATTCTGAGCCAAACACAGTGCCTAACAACCACTGTGAGGAGTGATCGCGTCGCGGGAAGGGAAGCCATTTTCACCAAGCACCGACTCATATTTCAGCAGATCATAAAACTTTTAGCCTTGGCTTGGGGTTGATGCCTGTATGTTGAAGAGAAGATTATCTTGCAATTCTGGACTTGCGATTCTATAGGGAGAGGAGACAAAATTGTAAGTGGTTTAATTTTCAATGGAGTAATCGCGTTGCAAGTAGTGTCAGAAGTATTTACTATCAAGTGAGATTACTTTACATTTCACCTTTCGCCCATTTCCATGTTCATATTAATACAAAAATACCAAAAACAATTTATCTATGTTTGTATGTTGTATTTGAGTGTTGTATTGTTTGTGTTGTATCGTGATTAATGTTATCTTTGTCAGTATTGTGATTGTTTTATGTTTGTTTTAATTTTACAGTTTACTGAAATTGGTTCGTTCAAAAGACTTAAAGATTTTAATGGTTACTGTTTGAATTATCTGAATGTTAGTATTGCCTAATTATAAATCCAGTGTTTACTAACATTAAAGAGCTTAATTGATGTTATTTACAATCTATGGAATCGCCCAATGGTTGGCTGAATTCCTCTGTAAATAGCAGTATTAAAAAGAAAAGACAGGCTCGTGGAGTTAACTTAAGTCCACAAGGTTAGTTCGTTGAGTTAGCCATAACTCAACGAACTTTATCCGTTGAGTTAACTATAATTCAACGGAGAGCTTATTGAATATATAAATTTGATTGTTAACAAGTGGACAGTTCTAAACTTTTCAGCAATTCCCTGTGGGATCGACCTGTACTTGCACACTGATACAATAGACACTATGCACTTGCAGTTAACGTACAAATTAGAATTAATATCTAAATTGTATTAAAGGTTGTTTGTTTACTTCTAAAAGAAAGAATAGGCATAAAGATAAATTAACTAAGTAAAAATAGAAGTAACAAATCCAAGTTTTTTTGGTGTAGTGCTGGGAAAACGCAAATAGACAACATTTAGATCCTAAAGGGAAAAATCCTAGAAAGAATCTAGCTTTTGAGGTTGATAAAGTCTCAGAAGTCACTAGTGATTCTAATGATGATTTACTCTTGTTGACTAGAAAATTTAGAAATTTGTTGAAGAAACGCAGGAACTTCAGGCCAGCAAAGACATCTGGAGATATGGAGAAGAAGTCATTCATGAAAGACAAAATCATATGCTACAAGTGCAACAAACTAGGTCACTTTCAAACTGATTGTCCTCTCAACAAAGATAAGAAGAATTCGAGGAGGAATTTCAGGAGTAAGAAATTCAAAAAGAGAAGAGCACTTAAAGTGACATGGGATGACTCTTCAGCTTCACAAAGTGAAGAAACAAAGGATTCAACATCAGACAATGAATCCTCATCAACATCAGATTCAAAAGAAAATCTAGCAAACGTATGCTTCATGGCAAAATCCAGTGAGGTATCCTCTGATCAAAATGCTAGTTTTGATAGATTACTTGTTGAATACAATAAACTGGCTAGAAAATATAAGAAAGTAAAAACAGAAGGAAAGAACACTAGGAAAATACTAGATAAATCTAAAAATAAGATTGATTTTCTAAACTCTACGTTGAATAAATTTTAAGAAGAAAATCAAAAGCATGCACATGAAATTTTAAAGTTTACTGCAATAGAAAGAAAATTGCATGCTAATTGTGAAAATTTAATTGCTGATAAGAAGAAAATGATTTGTGAAATTGAAAAACTAAAACTGACTATTAGTGATTTAAATTCAGAAATCGATATGTTAAAGATTAAGGTCTGCAATCAAAAGGCTATATTAAGTAAATGGAATAATAGTCAAACTATAACAAATGAACTTAGTAGTAAAATATCAAATGTAGAAAAACATGGTATTGGTTTACATGATGCATCTTCTGAAAATTATATATTACATGATGATACTGCTAAAAGTAATGTCTTTATTTGTAGTACTAAGAATAGTAAGAGAAAAACTATTCCGTGTGTGATTAAAAAAGGAGATAAGTATGTGCAAATTGATAAAATGCAGTATATAAATGATAGCACACGATGCAAGAATTTCAAAAGAAATTTTCAGAAAAATCAACCTAAGACATTTGAGAATCTTAATATTTTTGATTAGTTTTCTTTATATTTAAAAAATATCAGATATTGGAATCAACAATCAAATAATGTCAGAAATGAAATTTTCAACTTTGGTTTACATAGAGATAAATGTTCTGATGATTATAACACTAAGAGAAATAAACGCAAGAATAATTATCAGCAAATAGATAAGTTGAAGTTTAAAAATATTGATTATTTTGATATGACTCTCTCTAAAATTCTTGAACCCACTCAGAAATGGGTTCCAAGAGATAAAATCTCTTCCTAACTATTTTGTAGGTACACAAATCAAAATGGATAATGGATAGTGGAGCATCCAGTCACATGACTAGAGATATATGATTACTTACAAAAGTAACAAAGACCAAGAACGGACAAGTTACCTTTGAAAGTAAAAGCAAAACAAATATCATTGGGTCTAGCAAGGTTCAGGTAACTAAGAAATGCTTTATAAATGATGTCTTATTAGTGGAAAACTTAGCTTTTAATTTATTGAGTGTTCCTGTTTTAATGAAGTTTTACAGAGTAATTTTTGAAAAAGAGTCCTGTAAAATTATGGACATGTCTACAAACAAAATTTTATTCACTGCATACAAGAAAGGATCCATTTGTATTTTGAATTTTCCTTCTGATATTATTAAAGACAATGCTTGCTTAATTGCAAGATTAGATGAAGTTATTTTATGGCATAGAAGGCTAGAACACTCAAACTTAAAATTATTACAAAAGTTGTCTAAAAACAATCTAGTTAGAGGTTTACCTAGTATTAAGTACTCAAAAGAGTTTATGTGTAATGCATGTCAACTAGGTAAATTACATAAAACATCCTTTAAAAGTTTAAATGAAATAACAAGCAAAAGAGTATTAAAACTAGTGTATATGGATTTATTTGGACCTACTAAGACAACCAGTATAGGAGGTAAACATTATGCTTTTGTACTAGTTGATGACTATTCTAGATTTACTTGGGTCTATTTTCTAGCTAATAAAACTGAAGTTTTTGAAATATTTAAGATATTCTATAATAAAGTTCAGAATGAGCAAAATGTTAAAATTCAAAAACTTAGGAGTGATCATGGTACAGAATTTGATAATGATCAAATGGACACCTTTTGTGAAGAATTAGGCATAGATCATAGGTACTCATTTCTAAGAGCTCCTTCACAAAATGGGACAGTAGAACATAAAAACAGATCACTTTAGGAAATGTCCAGAACCATGTTAAATGAAAATAAGTTATCCCTATCTCTCTAGGCAGAAGCAGTTCATACAACATGTTATGTTATAAATAGAGTATATCTAAGACCAATTTTAGATAAAACTCCTTATGAGATAAATTTATTTTAAACACTAAGGAACGAAAAGACAAATTTAGAGCCAAATCAGATGATGGTATTTTTGTTGGTTATTTCATTAGAAGTAAGGCATATAGAGTATATAACAAATCAACAAAAACCATTGAGGAGACCTTACATGTGAAATTTCATGAAAATTCTCATTTGAATTTTAGACATACTGAAAACTTTAATTTAGAAATTCTCCCAGAAATAGTATCAAATGATGTTGATAGATAAATTAAGAGATTATCTGACGGAATAAGAAATATAAACTTAAATGATGAAGATTTAGAAGAAAATAATGTCATACCTATAGAAAATGTGGAACAACATAGAAATTGGTGTTATGCTTCATCTCATCCTATTGATCAAATAATAGGTGATCCTAATCAAGGAGTTAGGACTAGGTCATCAGTAGTCAACATTTGTGATGCTTACTCATTTGTTTCTTTACTAGAACCTAAGAAAATTGAAGATGCCTAAGAAGATGAATTTTGGTATTTAGCTATGCAAGATGAGCTAAATTAATTTATAAGAAATGAGGTATGGGATCTAGTTCCACCACCTAAAAATCAATCCATAATAGGAACAAGGTGGGTATTTAGAAACAAAGTAGATCAAGATGGACATATAGTTAAAAATAAAGCTAGATTAGTTGCTCAAGGTTACAAGCAAGAGGAAGGAATTGACTATGATGAAACATTTACTCCTGTTGCTAGACTATAATCAATACGAATTTTGTTAGTATATGCTTGTTATATGGATTTCAAATTATATCAAATGGATGTTAAGACTGTATTTTTAAATGAATATATAAAAGAAGAAGTTTATGTAAAACAACCTCTAGGTTTTGAAGATTCAAAACATCCTGAGTATGTTTATAAGCTTAAGAAAGCACTATATGGCCTTAAACAAGCCCCTAGGTCTTGGTATGAGAGATTATCTAAATTTCTTATGGAAAAAGGGTATTCTATGGGAAAGGCAAATCACACTCTTTTTATCAAGAAGATCGAAAAAGATATATTGGTAGTTCAAATCTATGTAGATGACATCATATTCGGAGCAACAAATGATAAATTAGTTGAGTCTTTTTTGAAAGACATGACTAATCAATTTGAAATGAGTATGATGGGTGAACTATCATTTTTTCTAAACTTACAAATTAAGAAATTAGATCAGGGTACTTTTATTTCACAAGAAAAATATACTCAAGATTTATTAAAGAGGTTTGGTTTGAAAGGATCGAATGGCACACTAGAGGGGGGGTGAATAGTGTCCTAATAAAGTTTATTTTGCTTTTAAAAAATTTCAGAAGCTGTTGACACTAATGAACCCTAATTAATTGATTTTAGAATTAAAAACTAGCAGTGCAAAAAGTAAAGAACACAAGAGGTTTATAGTGGTTCCCCAAACTGGGTAGTCCACTCCTCAAGGCCACAACCTCGAGAATTCCACTAAGTGCTTTTAAGGCTAAGCACAAACCTTAAATAAGTTGCTTTTGCAGGCTAAGCAACAACCTTACAGATGTTTTTAAAGGCTGAACAAAAATCTCACACAAAGCACCAACTTTGTGTACTCAAGACCCCAATCTTGAGCAAGTGAAGTACTACACTTCACTCTCTTCACCAAGGCCCCGACCTTGTGAAGGTATACTCATAACACCCTTGTGAGTTAAGGTTTTCAAGTAAATGAGAAGACAATTTAAAATAGGAGTCACTGACTCAAAATGAAAATGACACACAACACTAGATCAACTCCTATGAAGAGTTGACACAGAAGCTCTAAGGAGATTTCTTGATGGATCTACAGCTAATGATCTTCTGGACTTTGTTGTAGACAAATCTTCAAGGTGTTTGTAAAATTATTGAACAGACAAATTCTCCTTTCGAGTGTTGAAAAATTCTGTTTGTATATATCTTTCAGTTTTCTACAAAAATCCTTTTTATTTTTCCTTTGAGATTTGCATAAGTAGAAAGAATTCTGAAATGGTCATATGCCTTATACAGGAATTCATTTTTGGCAATCTTCAATCATAATAAAGTTGAGATCTACAATCAAAAGATATCTTGCCACAAAGATTAGTCAATTAATATTAGTTGTAGTTTCTGTAAAAATAAAATCTTCAGAGGCTTTCAAAAAATCAGAGATTTAAACAGATAACCTGCTGAAACTCAAAATCATTTCAGATAATTAGAACTAACTTACCAAAAGACCACTTAAGTCATGTATTAAAAATGAAACATGTGTCCTTCAGAAATCACGTTATAAAATATTAAAATAAACTATCCGATAGAGTGGACATGTTTTGGATACTTATAAAGATAACTCTCCAATCCTTAAGTTATTTCGGATAGTTACACAGGTAACCTTCCGAAAAGTCACTTAAGTCAGAAAATAAAAGAAAACTCAACCATTCGAAGCTTAAAATAGTTTTCAGATACTTACTGAAGATAATTCTCTGATTCTTAAGAGTTTTCAGATAGTTACATCATAACCTTCTGGAAAGTCACTTAAGTCAAGTAATGAGAGACTGACACATGTCCTTCAAAAGAAAGTAACTGAAAATATATTAAAAACAAAGAAACAACTAACTCTCTGAAATAAAAACCTTAACTATTCGAAACCAAAGGGATTTCGGAGACTTACCATAAAAATCATATCCGGGCATAAAAAGACTTAACTCACTGAAGATAAATACTTTTCGGATAGTTACTGATATAACCGTCCGAAAAGCCAGGAGAGAGAGACATAACCATCCGATTTGTTCGGTGACTTATAAAATAACTCTCCGATCAAAACGCTGTAGACAAAATAACCTGTCGAAATCTAATTTAAAAGATTTTGAGAACAAAGTAGTTAGCCAAAATTCATTTGAGTAAAAAGACATCTAACACATGACAAATAATTAAACCACACGTTTTTCATCATCAAAATTAACTGATAAAATAAATGAACTAACATGGTTTAGACAACACTAAAACAAAGAATACACCAATGAGTACTATCACCAAGTTGGATAAAGATGACTTTGGAAAAACTATAGATATAAAACAATATAGAAGTATGATTGGTTCATTACTTTATTTAATAGCTAGCCAACCAGATATTATGTTTAGTGTGTGTACATGTGCTAGATATCAATTTAATCCTAAAGAATCACACCTACTTGTTGTTAAACGAATTTTTAAATATCTATTAGGAACCATCAATTTCAGATTGTTTTACTTTAAACACAGTTCTTTAAATTTAATAGGTTATAGTGATGCTGATTTTGCAAGATGTAAGTCTGAAAGAAAAAGCACCAGTGGCACATGTCAATTATTAGGAAATTCTTTAGTGTCATGGTTTAGCAAAAAGCAAAATTGTGTAGCATTATCTACAATTGAAGCTGAATATATAGCTGCTACACTTTGCTATGCTCAAATCCTGTCGATTAGACAAACTTTAAAAGATTTTAATTTAGACTATGAACCAACTAAGATTTTCTATGATAGTAGTTATGCAATAAGTTTGTCTTAAAATCCTTTCTTACATTCACAAGCTAAACATATAGAAGTTCGACATCATTTTCTAAGGGATAATGTTATAAAAGGAAAAATAGTATTAAATTTTGTTCCTACCACAGAACAAATAGCAGATCTATTTACAAAATCCTTAGATGAGAATACCTTTTCAAAATTACGATTAGAACTTGGTATCTGTAGGTTATCTGATGTTTAAATTGTCTTGTTCATTGCATAGCATTTTGGTTTGTTAAAAGGTAGTTTTAGAATTTAATTATTAAAAAAAAAAACAAACAAACAAAATATCTATTTTCGAATTACTGTTTTCTAGTAGTTAAGAATTTATGAAATTCTGATTTTTATTGAAGTTAATTTATTTAAGAAAAATTCAGAAAAGATTACTTAAGGAAAGTTAATTTGATTCAATGTGAGTGCCAACTGTATTTTTGTTACTTATGTATATGCTATTATAGAGATTTTGACTAGAAAATACATAGAAAGTATGTACTGTTTATTAAAGGAAAGTTATTAACTTACTGTTAGAAAAATTAAGTCTTATAGTTGCCTCTAATTTAATTTACTGTGTTGTTTCATTTCCTTTTTGTCTACAATTACTTGAGTAATTAAGTCTGTTAAGGGATCATAAACCCTAGTCACTTAAACCAACTAGTTTGGGATGTGTTGACTGAAAACTCATTTTATAAGTAATTCAAATTATATTTAAAAAAAAAAAAAAAATTACCTGTTCTCACTTGTCATTGAGTAACTGGTTATCTTTCCCCTAGGCAAGGGATTGTGATCACGTAAAAAGATGATATTGTCAGAGGTAATACATAAAGTATATATATATATGTATATAAATAAATAAAAAGGGGATAATGTACTCAAGCTTGATTTATTTTACAAGTGTTATAACAATCCTGCCATAATCTATGCATATAATCTTTGTTATTTCTCTTTGTTATTATCTACTCTTTACACATAATGTACTATATTTATTTTCTTAAGTTCGTGTACTCCTTATTGAATTCTTTTAACTTACCTGAATGTATATCTCTATGAATTATCTTTTGTAAACTAAATAAGATAAAAGCCAGAAAGTCTAAATTGTTAAATCTACTACTTATTTCTGTATTTAATTCATATAAAAAAAAAACAGAGACTCAAATCTATTTAAGGCTTAGTAACCAACTTATGTCATCTATTTGACTTTTTAATGCAAAATCTATTAGGGCTTGGCAACCCATTTTAAGTACGTCATAGATTCTTTAGACTACATTTACGTAGGGAGAGCAATTTCTCATATAATAATTCAACCATTATGAACTATTATATGCTTTAATGAAAGAATCTGCAAAATTTCAGGAAATTAACATTAATTAAGTACATTTTTGAACTATCGGTGAAATACAGGCTTTTTAGTTCTTAAGTATCCAAATTTTCTATTATTTTGGAAGGTTATATTGTATATACCGGATAGTTATGTTTTAAATGATTAAAAGAATATTTTATTATTTCCTGAAGTACACGTGTTGAAGCCTAAATGCATATCTTAAGTGAATGTTCGATAAGTTATCTGGTAACTCTCCAAAATGCATCTGAGCATCGGATAATTAGGTTTATAAGTATCCGAAAATATCTAAACTCCTAAAGTTAGAATTATGCACGTGTTGAATTTCATTGCTTTATTATGTCTCAAGTTGAAACTCAAACAGTTATGTTTAAGTATTCGACTTTTACGTATATCCATCTGAGAAACTCGAACAATTAACTTAATATTATTATATTTTTTCTCAAAGACTTAAACTATGACAATAACTATTCTCGTTTGTCGTATGTAAGATCGTATGGCTACACAAGAGGGGGGTGAATTGTGTTTTTCAACATTTTCAAATATAATTGAAACTTTAAAACTCAAAAATAAGTCGAGACACTGTTTTTATAAAATCATTTTTATTCAAGGTTTCAATTACAATATGCAATTCAATTCTCTTCAGAAATTGTAGATGCAATTATATATCGATACCATGTTTCATCTATACAATTTCATAACTACAAATAGAGAAAACTAATTTGCAGAATTTAAAACATTTCTCCCTGTTTGAGATCTTTCTTCTTCTTCTTCTCTTTCTTCTTCAGCAATTCTTTAGTGACGAATATCTTATCTTTCTCTACTTCATTGAATTTGCTTTTTTCTGATACTTTAAATCTTCAGTGACATAAATCTGACCTTTTCTGCTTCACTGAATTTTCTTCCATCTAATACTTCAAATCTTCAATGACATATATCTTACCTTTTTATGCTTCACTGAATTTTCTTCCACCTAAGAGCTTTTCCACGAAGAGGTGTTTTTGATCTCTAAAAAGATTTTTCTTTTGGTGTGCAGGGATAACTGATCAACAAGAATTCTATGCCTTTTATACTGTATCTTCATTTCATGCATATCCTCCACGTTTAATCACTACTAGTCTTCCACTTCTTCACGCCTTTTCTTTTTCCTTCATCAAAATACACACGTTCTGACCCACGTTTACATTTTTAATTTTCTTTAATTATCAATCCTGGATCTCTGAAAAATTTCCTGCAAAATAAACTTTCTCTTCCAAAATTTTTCATCAAGTATAATAAGAAGTCGTTACTTTAATGTTAACTAAACGAGCAACACAAGTATATATATAACTTAACGTTTCTAACTTAACGAGTTCCTCATGTGCCAACTCACGTGACAAGTACTATAGTTAACTCAACGAACTATCTCTGTGGTGTTCGCTAACTCAACGAACCATCTCCGTTGTGTTATGATAACTCAACAGACCATCTCCGTTGTATTATGTTAACTCAACGAACTAGTAATAAACAAATATTTTTATAATAAGAATTTTACCACATGCAAAAATAACAACTTAAGATTATAACGCTAACCTAATGCGTTGCCTTAGTGTTCAATATAGCAACTCAACGTGTTTAGTTATGTTAACTTAACAAGTTAAACATGTGCACCTCACGTGATACAATATAACATTCGTAACTTATAATTTCACCACGTGTACAACACTAACTTAACGAGTTCGTCTCTTCTTTTACTCACTAACTCAACAAGTTCTCACGTGACCTATTTTAACCTTTAAGCCTCTAACTTAACGAGTTCTCACATGATCTCTATACGAACAACACTCTACCTTAACGAGTTATCTAAACGTGCACTGTTCATGATACAGAAAATATCACTTTAAAACATATCATGCTTTTCAATAAAAACACATGTTTACTTAATGTTTAGTTAAATGAGAAATTAATGCAATGAAACGACTAGTTATTAACTTATTATAATTTCAGATCCAATACACACAAGTATTTATATCAGTAAGCTTTTTCTGTATTAATTGATGATTTTAATTTCATTTCACAAGCAATAGTAATTGAGCAAATATGATTATTTTCATTCAACACACATCATCAAAACAAAATACTCAACAATCTCCCCCTTTTTGATGATGACAAAACCATATTAAATCAATTATGAAATATATTTAACTCAACAAAGCACCTTTGTTGGGTTAACTTTTAATTCAACTAACAAGTTTGTTGACTTAAGTTCACTTAAGCTTATTTCTATTGTTTGTGTAAAATTCACCTCTCAGAAATAAAACTTTCAGGTGTCAATAATTATATAAGTATCATTTCTCTACCTTTCATTATATAATTTAATAACCATGTAATTTTCTTTAAGATTACATTATCATCTGTTAGATTACAATAACCATAAACATCATCTCCCTTTATACTATATGTAATTAAAATCATAATCATCTTTTTTTATAACATTTCTCCCCCTTTTTGTCATTAATTAAAAAGATAATTACACAGAATATATAGTAAGAGATATATTTACAATAATGCTCTCTATAAACAATAATAAGAATGATAAACATTTACAGAAAAATGTATTGTTCAATGAATCAAACAATGAATACAAACATTACATTTTGTATTCAGATACAAGCAAACAAGCAGTTATCTATTCCTCCTAAGTATATCACTTATAGTGTTACATATTTTATCTCCTAGATGCCTAATATCATTTCTGATGTCGTTAAGTACATCATCTAGGTCAGGAGGTAGCTAGGGTTGTTCTACTTGAACTAAATAACTTTATTGTTGTGGTCGAATCTATTCTATATAATTTGTTGGTTGTTGTTGTTGTGTTTGTTGAGGTTTATGCAAGACATGGAATTTTTGCAAGTCTTTTATACTAAAAGCTCTCATGCCTTTAGTTTTAGAGGGCCAATCAGATAAATTCAATTGGCTTACAAGGATTCTACATACAGCATCATCATAAAATAACTTTGAACTCATATGCTGTAGTTGAGAAGTAAAAATATCAAACCAATTGATTTGAATTTTATTTAACAGACCATAAGTGGCATATAAACAGCTTCTGCTGACTTCCATATTGTGTCCAACTCTTTGAAATAAATTGGCATGCAATATATTTGCAATAAACCTTGCCTCTACATTCAGATTTTCCATGAGTCTCATTTCAGAATATACATCTGGAATATTTGATAAGGACTGAATGTTCCATTCCAATTGTCTAATCATGTCAAATCTGTTGGTAACAACAACACCTTCATTCTTTAATCCCAAAATTTCAAAAATTAATTTAGGAGACAATATTAACTCCTATTTATTTATTTGAGTTTGCAGTATATTTTCATTCTTGACTAGATTGCTGTAAAAAGCTGCAATAAGCTCTTTGTATTGTTTCCATTTCGTTCCAATTGGCAAGAATTGAATGAGGCCTTGATACTCAAATAAATCTCTCATATCAATCAAATTTCAGAATTTTATTGGTCTAGCATGTAGAATCTGACATGTAATCAGATTATTGTATTTCTGCAATGCTTCCTCAGATCTAAAATAAATTGAATTTCCTTGAATTTGTAATACTATACATAAAGAATGTGATACCTAAAGCCGTGATTTAGAGTTTAATTCATCTTCAAGAACTTCTTCTTCAAAATGAATGTCATGTTGTTCCTCTGTGAAAATATTTTCTTGAAGCTACTTAGGTAATCTTGATTATTCAACTTCAATAGTGTAAGGAACATCTTCAATATCCGCCACATTCATTTGTTCAGTTTCTATAGAAAATACAGAGTTCAAATTTTTCACCAATTCATCAACCTATGTATCTGTCTGTAATTGTTCATTTTGTTCAACAGATAGTTCCATTTGTACATGCTATGAATTCTCAGACTCTGCTTCTATAAATTCTGAAGAAGACTGGTTGACGTTTAGCTCTTCTAGAGTCTTAACTTTTTCAATATCTGCTACTCTAGACAATTTAGCCTGTGAACTAATCACTACCTTAACATTGTCAATTATATCTACAATAACTTGTTCAATGTCAATTTCCTAATGCTCTGATTTTTCAATTTCTACATCATCAGGGGTTGTACTTATAGAAAAACTTGAGCTCATATTTGACTTGCATTTCTTCTCAAGTTTTCTAGCAAGAGAAAATAAAGTCTCATTATCTTCATCAGTTTCAGTATGTTCGGAACTGATGAGTTTATCAGATGCACTATAAGGTACAATGTCTAGACATACATTGACCTTTGGAAATAAATACTCATCCGATTTTCCTTTTTCAATAGACTTTGTTTCCTTAGTCATAATTTTTCTAATTTTCCTTCTTCTATAAAATTTCTATTTCTCCTCTTCAAGTATTGCTATTTTCTTTTCAAATTGCTCCAGAAAAGTTTTCTACTTTAATTCTTCAAAAGCACTTTCTATTGCTATAGCCTTTCGAAGACTATCAACTTTTCTTTTATCTACAGCAATATGTGATTCTACTTATTTTGAAAATAAAGGAGTAGGGATAGCTAATTCATGCTCTTCCTGAAATGCATGTAGTCTTGTACCGTTTATAGGCATTTGAGGAATTCTAGTTGATGTATTTACACCTTTTTCCAAATAGTTTGCATACTACTCTAAAAATGCAATTTCAGCACATTTCATTCTATATTCTCTATCATATTTACTTCAAATACCTATATATGCAATATTTTCATCAATATTTTGAAGCTCTTATCTAACTTCATCTAGTATACCTTGAGGAAAGAAGTAATCTCTAAAATTTCTGCTAACCTTTTGTCCACTTGAAGTATCTTTTTGAACCAGGTGCATGGAACTTCATCAGTATTGATTTCTTTTCCTTTTGCATCACCTCTGCTTTTGCCTTTTCCTTTGCCACGACCTTTGTAGAACTTGGAGACCATCGTCGCAGGTTGTAACAGCAATAAGTGGGAAAGATTTTCTTGAAAAAGTTTACAAATAACCTAAGTGCTTGTGTAATAAGTGTTTAAATAGGGTTTTTAGGTGAGTAACTCAACGTGTATAAGTCAAATTTGGACTTTAAATGAGTATTAAATATAGTTTATTCAATCAAGGTACCCGAAATATTCAAGTAGAACTCGTTGAGTTAACTAACCTAACGAGTAAAACACTGTCTAGAGGCAGTTTTACACGTTACCTTATATAACATAAAGTTCAGTTAGTACACTTAACAAAAAAAAAAGTTTCGGATGCTTACAACTGAAACCTTCCGAAGACAACACATGCTACACTTAACATTATCTTGAGAACATTATAAACTATTCTAACATTCTCTTCTTATGAATCTAAAATAGTTTGTTTGTCTTTTTAAATTGTTTCATCAAGATCTTAAGAGGACTTTAATTCAGATTAACCAAGATTTGTATTCTGAATTATATTAATCTGTTTTGGACATTGTGAATCCTCCCCCTACAAATATACTTCTTATATATTCAATAACATACAAAATATACTTGTATAACAATAGATGTTAAGTACAACTAGACTTTTAAATTTTCTTTTTAGAAACTTCCGTTATCCTGAATTCATCAAAAATGATTTCCAGAATCAATTCCTACTATATATGAATCAAAACACAACTTTGAACTCAATATGATTAATTCAAGGAGAATAAAAGAATGTATCTCAAATAAACATTTTCAAAAGTACTAATGTTGATTCAATAAATCAATAGTCATATTGGTAGAAACTATATTCGATTCAAAGATATTTGTAACTAATGAACCACATTTTCTTTTTTTCAAAATAATTAATATTCATAATTTTCTTTAAAAGTTAGTTTGAAAAGCTTGAATCATACAAGAGCTTTCTAATGTACTCGTGTAATGAACTTTTAATCAACAATTCTAGATCTGATCAGGACCTTAGGTTGCCAAATTTAAAGAATCCTTTTTCAGGACAACAATCTTTACATACCTATCTGCTCAAGTACAAAAGGCTCGTGATCAAACTAATTAATAAACTCTCAAAGATTTTTACTTTGTAAGCACTTTTCATTTTAAGCACAGTATATATGTATTCCATTAATACAAATGCAATAAAACACAAATCTCATACAATTTTTACTTCTATGATTTTACTGAAAATATGAATCAGTTTCAATAAGCTCATACTTTTGATTAACAATTTAAGATGAGTTACATATAACTTATTCTACAAGTTTAATCAATTAAGTCAAATTTATGCATGATCATATGCACTTTCCTCGATTCAAAGAAAACACTTAATCAAAATTTCAGAATTTCAGAAGTATTTAATGTTTTTCATTTACACTTCCACTTAAAATCGTGAAAACCATTAAAATTTAAAAACTACTTAAAATCAATAAGATACTACTATGATTTTACAATAAATACATAGTATCTTAAGCAGTAGTTTAGATATTACTTAGATATTTATGATAAGTATATAATATCTATGAGGTGAACAACATCATCAATAATATTTATCTTTTTGTGTGGAGTCTAAGCATTTTACACATCACATAGCCTACAAATACCCAAATTTAATCTTATGATGTAAAATGTATTTTCGTCTAGAGGTTTTGTAAATATATCAGCTAATTGATTTTTACTAGACACAAATTCTAATTTAATTTTTCCTTTAATTACGTTATCTCTTAGAAAATGATGTCTAACCTCTTTATGCTTTGCTCTAGAATGTAATACAGGATTTTTTGAAAGATTTATTGTAGAACTATTGTCACAATAAATCTCAGTTGTATCATAAGATAATCCAAAATCTTCTAAAGTTTGCCTTATCCACAGAATCTGAGTGCAACACAATGCAGCAACAACATATTCAACTTCTGTAGTAGAAAGTACAACACAGTTTTGCTTTTTACTAAACCATGACACCAAATTATTTCCCAATAATTGACATGTGCCGCTGGTACTCTTTCTATCAGATTTAGATCCTACATAATCAGCATTAGTATATCCTATAAGATCTATTGAACTATCCTAAGAATAATACAGTTTGAAATTTTTAGTTCCTTGAATATATCTAAATATTCTTTTAACTACAATTGAGTGTGATTCTTTAGGATTAGATTGAAATCTAGCACAAACACACACAGCAAGCATAATATCAGGTCTACTAGCAGTCAAATAAAGTAAAGAACCAATCATACTTCTGTATTTTCTTTGATCTATTGATTTTCCTATGTCATCAATATCTAACTTTAAAGAAGTACTCATAGGAGTTTCTCGAATCCTTGTTTCATTAAAATTAAATTTCTTAAGCATTTCATCTACATATTTTTCCTGATTTAAAAATATACCTTTATCCACTTGCTTAATTTGAAGTCCTAGAAAATATGAAAGTTCTCCTATCATGCTCATTTCAAATTGACTAGTCATCTCTTCAGAAAATATTTTTATCAGTTTATCAAAAGTTGCTCTAAAGATTATATCATCCACGTATATTTGAACAACAATCTAATATTTACCATCTCTCTCGATAAATAGAGTATGATCCACTTTTCCCATGATATAACCTTGTTCTATTAAAAAAGTAGATAATCTTTCATACCATGACCTAGGTGCTTGCTTCAAACCATATAAGGCTTTTTTCAATTTATACACAAAGTCAGGATTTTTAATATCTTCAAATCCAGGTGGTTGTTTTACATAGACTTCTTTATTAATTAAACCATTTACAAATGCACTCTTTACATCCATTTGATGTAATTTAAAATCCATATAACAAGCATAGGCCAATAATATTCTAATACTTTCTAACCTAGCCATAGGAGCAAATGTTTCATCATAATCTAGTCTTTCTTCTTGTGTATACCCTTGTGCACCTAATCTAACTTTGTTTCTTATAACTTGACCAGCCTCATTAGTTTTGTTTCTAAAGATCCACTTTGTACCTATTATGGATTGATTTTCTGGTGGAGAGACTAATTCCCAAACATCATTTCTAATGAATTGATTTAGTTCTTCTTGTATTGCCACTATCCAATTTTCATTAGATAATGCTTCTTCTATATTCCTTAGTTCCACCATAGAAACAAACATACACATACTATTTAAATTTACTGAAGCTCTAGTTTTAACTCCCTCATTAATATTACCAATGACTTGAGTAATGGGATGTGATGAAGAATAACGCCAATTTCTCTAATTTTCCTTAATATTCTCATCAACATCTGAAGGTCCATCACTTTCATCATTAGTTTGATCATTTAAGTTCATATTTTTGATTTTCTCAGATAAATCTTCAATCTCTCTATTGATCTCTAACTCTTTTGGGAAATTGATCATATCATTATTATCAGCTTTAGATTGAGATTTTGTAAAAGAATTTTCATTAAAGCTTACATGGAGGGTTTCTTCAATAGTCCTAGAAGTCTTGTTATATACTCTATAGGTTTTACTTCTAGTAGAGTAACCTACAAAAATTCCTTCATCCACTTTGGCTTGAAATTTATCCCTTTTATCTTTAGTATTAAGAATAAAACACTTGTAGCCAAATGGTTTCATATAGGAAATTTTTGGAATCTTATTAAACACAATTTCGAACAAAGTTTTATTAACACGAGGTCTTAAGTGACTTCTGTTAATAACATAACAAGCTGTATTCATTGCTTCAGCCCAAAGATTTTGAGGTAACTTATGTTCATTCAACATAGTTCTACCCATTTCTTGAAGTGATCTATTCTTTCTCTCAACAACACCATTTTGAGACGGTGCTCTTGGAAAAGAAAATCTGTGATCAATGCCATGCTCATTACAATAATTATCCATTTGATCATTATCAAATTCCGTACCATGATCACTCCTAAGTTTTTGAACAGAGACATTTTGTTCATTTTGAACAAAGTTGCAAAACATTTTAAACTTTTCAAAAACTTCTATCTTAAATGCTAGAAAATATACCCAAGTGCATCTAGAGAAGTCATCTACTAAAACAAATACATACCGTTTACCACAAAGACTCATGATTCTTGTTGGTCCAAATAGATCCATATGTATAAGTTCTAAGACTCTCTTGCTTGAAATATCAGTTTTGGATTTAAAAGAGTTTTTGTGAAGTCTACCTAACTCACATGCATCACACATAAAGTCCTTTGAGTATTTAATCTTTGGTAAACCTCTCACTAAATGTTTTCTAAATAGTTTATGTAGTTTTTTCATATTTATATGCCCAATCCTTCTATGCCACAGATATGTATCACTAGTTTCAGCTAGTAAACATGAATTTAAATCAACTACATCAGAAGGTAAAGATAAAATACATACAGAACCTTTTCTTTTAGCAATAAACTTAATTTCATTTGTATTTTTATCAATAATTTTGCATACATTATTTTCAAACACTACATAATATCCATTCTCAATTAGTTTTATAACACTCAACAAATTAAATCCTAGGTTTTCTACATATAGTACATTCGAAATAACACAAGTTAGAGTTATTTGAACATTACCCATGCCTATGATTTTATCCTTGCTTTTGCAAATGTTACACTTCCTTTCATGGTATTTGTAAAATTTTGTAATAGACTTTTCTGTCCAGTCATGTGAGTTGAAGCTCCACTATCCAAGATCCATTTTAATGTTATTTCCTCCTGCAAAACAAATTAAGAAAAACTTTTTCTTGGTACCCAATGTTGTTGAGGACCAAGTTCATTAAACATATATTTCTTCTTTTTGTATAAAAATAGTTTAACATTATCATTTACATTCTTATTAGTTGTAAGTACTATTGACTTATCATTAGTATCATACTTACTTATAGCATTATTACTCTTATAATCATTCTTTTCGTTTTCAAATGTAGTATAACCAAGACCAAACTGATTTTTTATTAGATGTTAATTTATTTTGGTCATGCTCATACATTTCAGTAAGTTCATACCAAGATTTTGTACTTGTATTTGAATTTTCAGTATATACAAAATCTTTTTCTGCACAAGAATTTTCAGATTTATCACATGCAGAATGAGTAATTGGTATAACACTAGTGTTTTGAATTACATGCTCGGGTTTCTGAATTTTCAGTTTACTACAATTGTCTGAAATTTTAGAAACATTAGAAACTGAATTTCCAGAACAAGAAACAAGATTTTTAGAAACATTAATAGTCATGTTAGAAGTACATTTAGACAAATCACATTGATTTATATTATTACTACATGATTCATCCCTTGAATTACCTACTTCCACATATTGATTACCTTGTTTCATAATAAAAGGAATTTTAGTCTTAGATTTACTTGAACTGCAACTAATAAATCCTTTATTGGCTTGAGATTCAGGATATTTAGGATAAACAAATCTTAAGCCAAATTTATATGACACCACAAGGGTACTAGTTAGTTTATCTAACTTAGTTTGACTTAAATTCTATTTCTCAATGATAGAATTTAAATCTAGCTCTCTCATTTTTAATCTGTCAATTTCTAACTCAATATCATTTATATTTTTTCTCAACATTTAATTTTTAAATTCTATCTTTAATTTTTCAACATTTGTATTCTGTATTTGTTCATGCAAGACACATTCATTAAATCTAAATTTATACAAATCTCTAGCATGATTTTCATTATCACATTTAAACTTTCTAAAGTAGTAGACAGGAAACAATTTTCTTCTTCCACAATGGATAAAGAGTTTCTAATATTCTTATTTTCCAGTTTACAAACTTTAAGTTTTTGTAATAATGCATGATAAGCACATAATAATTCATCAAAGTTAAAATTTGAATATCTTTCAGGATCAGATATTACCTTAGACTCATCTGCCATGAAGTACACATGAGCAACGTCTTCTAACTCTGGTTCTCCTTCTGAATGTGAAGATTTTAATGATGATTCCTTAGATTCAGACTCTTCAGACGTGTCATCCTAAGTGACCTTCAAAGCCTTTTTCTTGTAAAACTTTTTCTGAGTTTTCTGAGCCGACTTCTTCTAATTTGTCCTACTATGCTTCTCATTTTTCCTTATAGGACAATCTGGAGAAAGATGTCCAGGTTTCTTACAGTTGTAACATACATACTTTCTGGATGAAGAGTTCTTGTCATTTATTGATTTTGACGTTGAAGGTTTGTCATCTTTATTCCTTTGCTGTTTCCTAGCTTTCCAAGCTTTCTTGAATTTCCTAGTCACCAAGATCAAATCCTTGTCAGAATTAGTAGATATATCAAAATCTGAATTAATTTTGAAGGCTATTTTTTTCTTTATTTTTAGTTTGTTTTGACTTAGTGATTCATTTAATTTAACTTCATAAGCAATTAAGTTTCCTATAAGTTCATTCATGGTATAAACATTTAAATCTCATGATTCCTCAATTGATGTTACTTTTTGAGACCATTTAGAACTTAGGGATCTGAGAATTTTCCTCACCAAATCCTTATGTTCAAAATTCTTTCCTAAGCATTTTAAAGAGTTTATGATATCAAGAAATCTAGAAAACATCTCAAAAATACTTTCGTCTTCATGCATCTTAAAGAGTTCATACTTATGAATTAACATGTTTATCTTAGTCTCTTTAACTTGAGAAGTACCTTCATGTGAAACTTCTAATGCATGCCACACCTCATAAGCAGATTTATATGTCGACACTTTACTGAACTGTTCATAACTCAATGCACAAAATAAAATATTTATGCCCTTAGCATTTAGAGTTTCATTTTCTTTTTCAGTAATTGTCCAAGTATTATAAGGGGTAGATAACAGAGTATATGGTTTAGAAATCATGAACCACAACTTATGATCTATACTTTGAAGAAAAACTGTCATCCTATATTTCCAATATTCAAAATGTATTCCATCAAATAAAGGAGGACGATTAAAATTTTGGCCTTCATATAAAGAAAAATTACCATTTCTAGTAGCCATCTTACCTTAGATTTTTCAACCTATTTGATTTTAAAAAGTCTAAAATGATAAAATAATTTGAGCTTTATATCAAGAAAGTTAAACGTATGCTCAAATATTAATTTCTGTTTAAAAACAAGGAAGGCAGAATAAGCAATGGTATTAAATAAGTTGATATCGATTTTATGTCAAAGATTATTAACAAAGCTCTAATACCACTTGTAGAATCGTATGGCTACACAAGAGGGGGGTGAATTGTGTTTTTCAACATTTTTGAATATAATTGAAACTTTAAAACTCAAAAACAAGTCGAGACACTATTTTTATAAAATCATTTTTATTCAAGGTTTCAATTACAATATACAATTCAATTCTCCTCAGAAATTGTAGATTCAATTATATATCAATACCATGTTTCATCTATACAATTTCATAACTATAAACAGAGAAAACTAATTTGTGAAATTTAAAACATTTCTCCTTATTTGAGATCTTTCTTCTTCCTCTTCTCTTTCTTCTTTAGCAATTCTTCAGTGACGAATATCTTGTCTTTCTCTGCTTCAATGAATTTGCTTTCTTCTGATACTTTAAATCTTCAATGACATAAATCTAACTTTTTCTACTTCACTGAATTTTCTTCCATCTAATACTTCAAATCTTCAGTGACATATATCTTACCTTTTTATGCTTCACTGAATTTTCTTCCACTTGAGAGCTTTTTCCCGAAGAGGTGTTTTTGATCCCTGAAAAGATTTTTCTTTTGGTGTGCAGAGATAACTGATCAACGAGAATACTATGCCTTTTATACTGTATCTTCATTTCATGCATATCCTCCACGTTTAATCACTATTAGTCTTCCACTTCTTCACGCTTTTCTTTTTCCTTCATCAAAATACACACGTTCTGACCCACGTTTACATTTCGAATTTTCTTTAATTATCAATCCTAGATCTCTGAAAAATTTCCTACAAAATAAACTTTCTCTTCCAAAATTTTTCATCAAGTATAATAAGAAGTCGTTACTTTAATGTTAACTAAATGAGTAACACAAGTATATATATAACTTAACGTTTCTAACTTAACGAGTTCCTCATGTACCAACTCACATGACAAGTACTGTAGTTAACTCAATGAACTATCTTCATGATGTTACGCTAACTCAACGAACCATCTCCAT
The DNA here is from genome assembly GCA_036874045.1 of Cymodocea nodosa. Lineage (NCBI taxonomy): Eukaryota > Viridiplantae > Streptophyta > Magnoliopsida > Alismatales > Cymodoceaceae > Cymodocea > Cymodocea nodosa. The sequence goes on from JAZBRI010000011.1 coordinate 2,248,852, forward strand.
TGTGTTACGATAACTCAACGAACCATCTCCGTTGTGTTATGTTAACTCAACAAACTAGTAATAAACAAATGTTTTTATAATAAGAATTTTACCACATGCAAAAATAACAACTTAAGATTATAACACTAACCTAATGCGTTGCCTTAGTGTTCAATATAGCAACTCAACGCATTTAGTTATGTTAACTTAACAAGTTAAACATGTGCACCTCACGTGATACAATATAACATTCGTAACTTATAATTTCACCACGTGTACAACACTAACTTAACGAGTTCGTCTCTTCTTTTACTCACTAACTCAACGAGTTCTCACGTGACCTATTTTAACCTTTAAGCCTCTAACTTAACGAGTTCTCGCGTGATCTCTATACGAACGACACTCTAACTTAACAAGTTGTCTAAACGTGCACTGTTCATGATACAGAAAATATAATTTTAAAACATATCATGCTTTTCAATAAAAACACACATTTTTTTAATGTTTAGTTAAATGAGAAATTAATGCAACAAAATGACTAGTTATTAACTTAGTATAATTTCAGATCCAATACAGACAAGTATTTATAACAGTAAGCTTTTTCTGTATTAATTGATGATTTTAATTTCATTTCATAAGCAATAGTAATTGAGAAAATATGATTATTTTCATTCAGCACACATCATCAAAACAAAATACTCAACATCGTATAGTTATGTCCTTTACTTCTCACAAAACTTGAATAGTTATCATAAGTCTTTGAGTTTTCTCACTTTTCACTTAGCTTGAAGTTATTTTCTTTGCACGAATAGTTACGCTAAGTATTGTACTTTTGTCGAGTGTAAAACTCGTACAATTATTGTAAGCATTCGAGTTATTTATCAGTAACGGATCTTATATTTATGATTGAATCTGTTTATAAACTTGAAGAGTTATAAATGTCTTACTGATAACTTTTCGTGTTTCTACCTTAGTAAAACCTTAGTTTTACAATCTTTACTTTCACTAAGTTCTATAGTGCACAGCGAAGATTAATCGGCAATGTCAGGATGTGGAAGAAGACATGGTAGAATGACAAAAGTGCATAAAAGAGAGATGGAACTTCAAAAGATAGAAAATGAAATCAACAACATCTACATAAGGTATACTTTTTCTAATGAAGTACTACATGAAATTAGGAAAGCTATTCAAGATGAGAAAAATTTCTGTTGGAAGTTTATTCGCAATTATGTTGAAACACAATTTAGACTAAAACAGACCAAACTTTCCGCATTACAACTATGGAAACAAACTTTACAACCTAACCCTGCAGTTGTTACAAGTTCTAGACATGTACTTGAAAAATCGGTACAGTCTATCACTTATTATGAAAAGAAATGGGGACCAATGATAGAAAATGCCAACAGGGAATTAGAATCTTTGTATTCCCAATATTATTTTCCCCTAGCTATTTTAGACAACATTTAACAATTTATTGATGAATAGAAAACTGCCATTTGGAAAATGAGCCTTCGAAGTGAAGGAAAAAAAGTTTATCAACTAAAAATGGTAGAGGTTGAGAGCTTAAAACTCTATATTCCATTATTACAACCTAGGCATCATGGTGAAGGACCATCAAGACCATAGGTGCCTTTAACAAGAGAAATTAAGAAAACTTTAGAACCTCCTAAACAACTAGAAACACTGTAGACATATAGTCGGAAAAAGAAGAAAACATTAGAATATTTTAAACTGACTACAGGTGTACAAGGCATATTGCAGCAAAGAGAAGAATCATTGAAAAATGGAAAACTATGTTCCATTGCAGAAGTTGGACAGACTTTTTTGTCAGGAATCCTAGTAGATGTGACAAATATCGAATTACAAGCATACACTCTAAGGTATTGTGTCACATTAGTGCATAATATTTCTTTTAATACAATGGACAATTTTTCACATCATGCTGCAAGCACACATTCTTTTCCTATGGAAAGAGAATATGTAGGAAATTTTAATGATACATATATAGATGATATCAATTTTGATGATATTTTTGATGACGTAGATACTGAGTCTATGAATTTTGAAGATATTTCATCTGAAGAGGAATGTACAGATATTCTTCCTCTTACTGTATCTTGGATAGAGACTTTTGACTTTTGGTATAGTTGCTTATACTACAGTTTATACATGTGGTTATGTCTATTACAGTATATAGTATATTTGTTGATAAATATATATAATCAACAAACTACACAGTTACAAATAGAATATAACACTGCCAATGTCTCAAATATAGAAATTTCAGAAATACAGAATGAATCTATTATAGAACATTCTTTCATACAAAGACAGTTGTTGTATAGATCAATCATAGACATAAATGTTTCTAATAGACAGATTAATACAGAGACTGTTGCTACTGATATGTTTCAAGAAGATCAAATAGAGGAATTTTAGCAAATTATTGATACGACAATAATAGATATTTCAGACATTTATACTAGCTTTAATGGAAATTCCACTAGTTCTAAAAGATCTGAAAATTTAGATGATGCTAATACTATTGAAACAAGTCCCAAATCAGAACATCATGATAGGAAAATACCTAATCCTAAACAGAATTTAGATGAAAATACATTATTATGGTTTAGAAATAATTCCTGTTATGAAAAATTTCAGACATATAAAACTTTTACAGTTTTATATTCAAAACCAGTTAAGTTTGAAGGGATGGCACATATACGAGATATGTTTGAATTTCAAGGCTTGTTGAATCTGCTTCCACAACAGCCAAGCCATCTTGTTATATCAAAACTTATAAGTTGTTTTTACTCAAACTTAATAGTGGAAGAAGGTATTCCTGTTTCCAATATATAAGACTACGATATATATTTAACTTCAGAATTACTTTATCAAGTACTTGGTCTGAAAAATGGAGTTAAATTATCAAAAAGAAAACAAGTTTATCAATTGGGATGAGACATTAAAAATTTAGCCAAAGATCCGATTACCAACAATCCAATGAGATTACTAAATGATTTAAATGGCCAAGCACGTTTTATAGCAAAAATACTACATGCTTCACTCTTTCAGAGGTTTGGTCATGGTGCAAAAGTTGGCAGATGCTATCTTTATGCTAAATATGCATTAATTAACCATATACAGGTGAACTGGTATGATATTTTTGTTTCTGATATCTTACATTTGTAGAGTAAATTATTTTATGGTGATACGATTTTGAGAATTGTGGCAAGTCAAACAGATATTACACCTTGGCCACAAAAAAGATTAAAGTCAAGATCTTTCTCTGCAAAAGAACTACAAAAATACCAGAAAGTAGATACACTTGTAATTCGACAACAACAACAACAACAAGATCGACAAACTCAGTCACAACAACAACAACAACAATCGACACAATTTTTAGAACAACATACAAATACAGATATACATACAGACATAAATACGGAATTTTTACAGCAACCATCACAAGTTTCACAAAATAATTTAGATCAAGCAGTAATTGATCAGATAAACAAAGTAAGTACAAAAATTGCAAGGCAAATTTCACATACTCTGATCAATTTTTTTCGAAGACAAAGAGGCTTGTGATTATTCAAATTATGTATTACATGATTTATTTACTGTAATTTGTTACTAAAAATTATTTATGTAAAGAAATCGCATTATGTAAACTATTTACTACACTTAATGCTCATGTGATTGTTTTTGACAATTTATGTTTAACAGTTTATGCTTAATCCACGAAAGTGATGCATGTTTAAAAATATCTTTTTGAACGATATGTACTTAGAACATTTTTCTTCCTTACATTTTATTTACTTTGTCATAATGCTAAAAATGGGGAAAAGATAGATTATTTGACTTATTAGGTTTTGACATCATCAAAAAGGGGGAAATTGTTAGGAATTTTGTTTTGATGATATATGCTTTATTAAAGTTTTTAAATAAGTCTAAATAATATTCTCTAAGTATAATTCTCAAGTAATTAAATGTTAACAGGTTATCGAAAAGTTTCATTTTTATTTTGAATAGTTAACTTTCAGATAGTTAAAGTTTTCGGATAGTTAAAGTTTTCGAATAATTAGATTTTCTATAGTTAAACTTTCGGATAGTTTACGTTTCATTTTTATCGAATAGTTATGTTAAAAACTCTTATAGTTAAGTTATCTACACGTGTGTTTTTAATGTTTTAAGTTGTCATGTGTTTTCCATATGCATTCGGTAATGAAAATCAAATAGTTAGATAACTGTTCGAGTTTTTATAAGCATGGATAGATAACTGTTTGAATTTTATAAAATGACTAACGAATAAATAAGTTTGCTATGTTCAGTCACATGTTTTGCAGGTGCAAAAACTTGAAGAGTTACAAATAAGTGTTTGAGTTTTTACAAGACTTAAAGGATAAGTGTTCGACTAAAACGAAGAGTTAGAAGATATTCTACAAGACTTTAGGAAGATAAAGTTTCGATTAATCTACAAGTAGAGATTGTGGAAATTCAAAATGATAGTGGAGAAAGTAGAAATTCAATGTATTAAAGAAAAAATTAGTACGTGGATTATGGATTATGGATTAAGTGGATGAACATGTTGAACGTGAAGACATAGTTCGACTACTAATAGAGAGTACGAGCTACATTACAACAAGGATCCCAAACTCAAAAAAAAACCAAGTTTGAATATTCAATCCAGATCCCTAACTAAAAAGTTAAGTTTAAATACTCATATCTAGAAAAACTCTCCAACATCAGAAGAAGTTCGAAATTCCAAGCAATTTCAGAAAAGGAGCTACAAACGCAAGAAGTTTGGAAGTTTGATAGCTAGAGAAGAAGAGATATAGAAGTTGAGCAAAAAGAAGGAAAGGAGCTATGTGCATAAAGATCAGGTTTTATACAATTCAAAATTAATTTTGAATAAGAACTTCATTTTTCTATTTGAATTGTTTATCGGACATTACTGTATCAAAACTGTCAAGAAGGGAATTGAGCTAAAAAGATATTGTAAATTTTGTCTTTAAAGTTTATAAAGAATAGAATTTCATTTACGAGTGTTTTGTGCTCTTGTTTTATCCACTGGTAATTTAATTACTAAAAACACAATTCACCCCCTCTCTTGTGATACAACGATCCTACAACATAGCCTGAAGTACTTCTGCTTTTATCCAACTCTCTTCCCAAATCAGCATCATAGTAGCCAATCAATTCAACTAGTCCTTTATTGAAATTTAGATCTACATCTAGGGAATATCTAAGATATCTAAGTATCCATAGTACAGCATGCTCAACTCTTGGATCTGTCATATATCTACTGACCACTCCCACTACATGAGATATATCAAGTCTTGTGCATATCATGGCATACATTAAACTTCCCACTACTGAAGCATATGGTATTTTGGACATTTTTGTCCTTTCTTCTTCAATCTTAGCTGACTGATCTTTAGACAACTTGAAGTGGGGTCCGAGAGGTAGTTTAGTTTTCCTCTCATTTGAGATGTTAAATCTCCTCAGTACCTTTTCTAGGTACTTCTTCTGATTTAATCTCAAAGTGTCTGCCACTCTATCTCGGATAATTCTCATACCCAAGATTTGCTTGGCTTCTCCCATATCAAATTCCTTTGACAATTGTCTCTTTAATTGTTTAATCTGTTCCATACTAGAACAAGCAATTAACATATCATCTACATAAATCAGTAGAATAATGAAGTAATCATTAAACAGTTTTATGTAGCAGCAATAGTCTGTATCACATCTTTTGAAGCCTAGGGTACAGATAAAGGTATCAAATCTCTTGTACCATTGTCATGGTGCTTGCTTCAAACCATACAGACTTTTCAACAATCTACATACTGTCTTTCTTTTCTTGCTAGTTACTACAAATCCTTCTAGCTGCATCATGTAGAGTTTTTCTTGTAAGTCACCATGTAGGAATGTTGTCTTTACATCCATTTGCTCCAAGAGCAAATTTTCTACAACAACAATGCTTAAGATTATTCTTATAGTATTCATTTTCACAATAGGAGAGAATACTTCAATATAGTCTATGTCTTGAATTTGCTGAAAACCCTTAATGACAAGTCTAGCTTTATATTTCTTGCTACCATTTGGTTGTTCTTTCATCCTGAACACCCACTTGTTTCCTAGGATTTTCTTTCCTCTAGCAATGAAGTTAGCTCCCAAGTTTTATTCTTCTCTAGGGACTTTATTTCTTCTTTCATTACTAACTCCCATTTGTGTGCATCACTTGCACAGATTGCTTCTTGATATGTTTCAGGTTCACCATCATCTATCAGCAACAAATAATTGGATGATGGTACATACCTTTTAGGTTGTCTAGAAATCCTTCCAGATCTTCTAAGTTGTCTAGTGACAACTTCATCTTCTTGATCATCTAGATGTTCTTGTTGTTCAGCCTCTGGAAACTAAATTTCTTCTACAGGTTCCTTTTGAGGTTGTTCAACATCATTATCTAGACTGATCTCAGCAGTACTTTCAGACTAAAGCTCTGACTGCTGTTCATCTGCACTTTCTCTATGCTTCTTGATATATTTTAGGTTCACCATCATCTGTCAGCAATAGATAATTGGATGATGGTACATACCTTTCAGGTTATCTAGAAACCCTTCTAGATCTTCTAAGTTGTCTAGTGACAACTTCATCTTCTTGATCATCTAGATGTTCTTGTTGTTCAGCCTCTAGAAGCTAAATTTCTTCTACAGGTTCCTTCTAAGGTTGTTCAACATCATTATCTAGATTGATCTCAGTAGTACTTTCAAATTGAAGCTCTGACTACTGTTCATCTGCACTTTCTCTGTGCTTATACATCTTGGATTCAATGAAGGTAACATCTTTTGCACAAATTATTTTCTTGGTTTCTTCTACCCAGAATCTGTAAGCAAAATAATCCTTACCATAGCCAATGAAATAACATTTCTGTGACTTTGAATCCAATTTGTCTCTTTTGTCACTATTCAAGTGGACAAATGACTTAGATCCAAAGACTTTTAAGTGAGCATAGTTGACTTCTTTCCCTGTCCACAACTCTTTAGGGTTCTTGAACCCCATTGGGACAAATGGTCTTCTATTTATTAGATAGGCAGCTGTATTAACAGCTTCTACCCAGAATGTCTTGGGAAAGCCTACATGTAGTCTCATGCATCTTGTCCGTTCATTCAAGGTCCTATTCATCCTTTCAGCAACTCTATTTTGTTGTGGAGTTCCAACTACAATCCTCTACCTTCTAATCCCTTACTCCTCACAATAAACTTTGAATTCATGGCTATCATATTCTCCTCCATTATCTAACCTGATGGATTTGATTTTTCTTCTACTCTGATTTTCCACTTTTGCCTTCCATTTCTTGAAGACTTGGAAAACTTCAAACTTCTATTTCAGAAAATAAACCCATACATTCCTTGTACTATCATCAATGAAAGTGACATAATAGAGAGCACCTCCTAAAGAACTGATAGAGGCAGGCCTCCACACATCCGTGTGAACTAGCTCCAATTTCTGTGACTTAGGATCATGAGGAGTCCTAGCAAAGTTGAGTTTCTTCTACTTTCCCTCAATGCAGTCCTCACATATCCCTAAATTGACATTCTTCAGCTTAGGGATTTTCCCTTCTGCCACTAAAACCTTCAGTCCATTTTCATTGAGGTGTCCCAATCTTTTATGCCATAAGTCAATGTCTCTAGTATCACTGATTACTGCAATAGTGCCATCTTGATCTCATGTTAGATATAAGGTGTCAGTCCTCTATCCTAAGGCAATAATTCTTGCACTTTTGGTTATCTTCCATTTGTTTGCACTAAAGGCAATCTGATAACCATCATTATCTAGAGAACTTATGAAAATTAATTGCTTTGCAAGATCAGGAACATATCTAACTTCTTGCAATTTTCATATCCCTTGTTTTGTTTTAATGTGTACCTCTCCTATTCCCAACACATCCAAACTTGTGTTGTTAGCTAGGTACACTTTCTTCACAGGAGTTGCACAATAATTATGCAACAAATCTTTCTTGTAGGTAGTGTGGAATGAAGCTCCTGAGTCCAGTACCCATGAGTCAATAGAACTATCTACACAGCATACTAGGGCATCATCTAAATTGTAAGAGACAACATTTGCACTTGCTCCTTCTAATTCCTTCCCTCTGCTGTCTTTCTTGGGAGCCTTGCATTGTGACTTGAAGTGCCCCCATTGATTGTAGTTCCAACATTTGATATCTAATCTTACTTTACTAATACCTCTGGATTTTGACATTCCTTTGGATTTAAATTATTTTGATTTACTTCTTCCTCTACTTTCAACACTAAGGGAAAAAGTTGAAGTTGACAATTCACTTTTCCTGCGAATGTCCTCACTCAAAATTAAATCTTGGATGTCACTCATTTTGAGCTTCTCATGACCTAGTGAACTACTTACACCAGTCACGATAGGAGACCAACTTTCTGGTAATGAGGATAATAAAATCAAGGCCCTGATTTTCGTCATCAAATACTATATCTTCTGAATGCAATTGATTCAAAATAGTATTTAACTCATTAACGTGGTCTGTAACATTTCCACTTTCATGCATTTTCAAATTAAATAATCTACGCATGAGAAATACATGTTGGACAGTGTTTTCATCAAGTCAGCCATTGTTTTCTCCTTAGCAACATTTGAATGAACGTTCCTTGCCAGTGACAATCTGACGAGACCTAAAGCTTTTCTATCTAGCAACTCCCACTTTTCCTAATCCATCTTCTCTAGTTTTCTTCCAAATAGAGGTTGATGAAGATCCTTCTGATATAAACAGTCTTCTATTTGAGACCTCTAGTATCTAAAATCTTTTCCATCAAACTTTTTGATCATAAGCTTTCTATTGTCTGCCATTTTGTTAAACTGAAAAACCTTCGGCTCTGATACCAATTGTTACGTTTAAAACCAATCGTTCAGTCAACTTTCTATACCACGATTCTGAAACACTCACCTCTTAACTCACCGAAATTGGAAAGTGAAGAGAAAGAGGAAGAAATAACACTGAAGAAAAGGATTTATGTGGTTTAGCAACTGCCTACGTCCACGAAAAGTTGAGGGTTCTACTATGAGCTTCGGCACAATCAACCGCTATGTTTTACAACATCATAAAGGTTTATATATGTTGAGTATTTTGTTTTGATGATGTGTGCTAAATGAAAGTAATCATATTTGCTCAATTACTATTGCTTGTGAAAGGAAATTAAGTACATCAATTAATACAAAAAAAGTTTACTAATATAAATACGTGTCTGTATTGGATTTGAAATTATACTAAGTTAATAACTAGTCGTTTCATTGTATTAATTTCTCATTTAACAAAATGTTAAGTTAACGTGTGTTTTTATTGAAAAGTATGATATGTTTTAAAGTTATATCTTCTATATCATGAACAGTGCACGTTTAGACAACTCATTAAATTAGAGTTTTGTTCGTATAGAGGTCACGTGAGAACTCATTAAGTTAGAGGCTTAAAGATTAAAATAGGTCACGTGAGAACTCGTTAAGTTAGTGAGTAAAAGAAGAGACAAACTTGTTGAGTTAGTATTGTACACGTGGTGAAATTATAAGTTACGAATGTTATATTATATCACGTGAAATGCACATGTTTAACTTGTTAAGTTAACATAACTAAACGCATTGAGTTGCTATATTGAACACTAAGGCAACGCGTTAGGTTAGCTTTATAAAACTTAAGTTGTTATTTTTGTACGTGGTAAAATTGTTATTATAAAAACATTTGTTTATTACTGGTTCGTTGAGTTATCTGTAACACAACAGAGATGGTTTGTTGAGTTAACGTAACACCACAGACTTAGTTTGTTGAGTTAGCTACAGTACTTGCCACATGAGTTGGCACATGAGGAACTCGTTAAGTTAGAAATGTTAAGTTACATATCTACTTGTTTACTTGTTTAGTTAATATTAAAGTAACGACTTCTTATTACACTTGATAAAAAATTTTGGACAAGAAAGTTTATTTTGTAGGAAATTTTTCAGAGATCCAGGATTGATGATTAAAGAAAATTTGAAATGTAAATGTGGGTCAGAACGTGTGTATTTCGATGAAGGAAAAAGAGAAGACATGAAGAAGTGGAAAACTAATAGTGATTAAACGTAGAGGATATGCATGAAATGAATATACAGTATAAAAGGCATAGAATTCTCGTTGATCAGTTATCCCTACACACCAAACAAAAAATCTTTTCAAGGATTAAAAACACCTCTTCGGGGAAAAGCTCTCAAATGGAAAAAAATTCAGTGAAGCATAAAAAGGTAAGATGTATGTCACTGAAGATTTGAAGTATCAGATGGAAGAAAATTCAGTGAAGTAGAAAAGGTCAGATTTATGTCACTAAAGATTTAAAGTATCAGAAGAAAGTAAATTTGATGAAGTAGAGAAAGAATAGATATTCGTCACTAAAGAATTGCTGAAGAAGAAAGAGAAGAAGAAGAAGAAAGATCTCAAACAGGGAGAAATGTTTTAAATTCTACAAATTAGTTTTCTTTGTTTGTAGTTATGAAATTGTATAGATGAAACATTGTATCGATATATAATTACATCTATAATTTCTGAGGAGAATTGAATTGTATAATGTAATTGAAACCTTGAATAAAAATGATTTTATGAAAATAGTGTCTCGACTTGTTTTTGAGTTTTAAAGTTTCAATTATAATCAAAAATGTTGAAAAACACAATTCACCCCCCTCTTGTGTAGCCATACGATCCTACAAGTGGTATTAGAGCTTTGTTAATAATCTTTGATATAAAATTGATACCAACTTATTTAATATCATTACTTATTCTACCTTCCTTGTTTTTAAATAGAAATTAATATCTGAGCATACATTTAACTTTCTTGATTTAAGGCTCAAGTTGTTTTAAAGTTTTAGACAGTTTAAAATCAAATAGGTTAAAAAATCTAAGGTAAGATGGCTACTAGAAATGGTAATTTTTCTTTGTATGAAGGCCAAAATCTTAATCGTCCTCCTTTATTTGATGGAATACATTTTAAATATTGGAAATATAGGATGACAGTTTTTCCTTAAAGTATAGATCATAAGTTGTGGTTCATGATTTCTAAACCATATACTCCGTTAAATACTCCTTATAATACTTGGACAATTACTGAAAAAGAAAATGAAACTCTAAATGCTAAGGGCTTAAATATTTTATTTTGTGCATTGAGTTATGAACAGTTCAGTAAAGTGTCGACATATAAATCTGCTTATGAGGTCTGGCATGCATTAGAAGTTTCACATGAAAGTACTTCTCAAGTTAAAAAGACTAAGATAAACATGTTAATTCATAAGTATGAACTCTTTTAAGATGCATGAAGACGAAAGTATTTCTGAGATGTTTTCTAGATTTCTTGATATCATAAACTCTTTAAAATACTTAGGAAAGAATTTCAAATAGAAGGATTTGGTGAGGAAAATTCTCAGATCTCTAAGTTCTAAATGGTCTCAGAAAGTAACATCAATTGAGGAATTACGAGATTTAAATGTTTATACCATGAATGAACTTATAGGAAATCTAACAACTTACGAAGTTCAATTAAATGAATCACTAAGTGAAAATAAACTAAAATGAAGAAAGAAATAGCTTTCGAAATTAAGTCAGATTCTGATATATCCACTAATTCTGATGAGGATTTGATTTTACTAACTAGGAAATTCAAGAAAGCATGGAAAGCTAGGAAACGGTAAAGGAACAAAAATGATAAACCCTCAACGTCAAAATCACTAAATGACAAGAATTTTTCATCCAGAAAGTATGTATTTTACAACTGTAAGAAACTTGGACATCTTTCTCTAGATTGTCCTATAAGGAAAAATGAAAAGCATAGTAGGACAAATCAGAAGAAGACGGCTCAAAAAACTTAGAAAAAGTTTTACAAGAAAAATGCTTTAAAGGTCACTTGGGATGACATGTCTGAAGAGTCTGAATCTGAGGAATCATCATCAAAATCTTCACATTCAGAGGGAGAACTAGAGTTAGAAGACGTTGCTCATGTGTGCTTCATGGAAAATGAGTCTGAGGAGGAAACAACATCAAAATAGATCTTGGATAGTGGAGCATCAAGTCACATGACCGGATAGAAAAGTCTACTACAAAATTTTACAAATACCACGAAAGGAAGTGTAACATTTGAAAACAAAAGCAAGGATAAAATCATAGGTATGGGTAATGTTCAAATAACTCCGACTTGTGTTATTTCGAATGTACTATATGTAGAAAGCCTAGGATTTAATTTGCTGAGTGTTATAAAACTAATTGAGAATGGATATTATGTAGTGTTTGAAGATAATGTATGCAAAATTATTGATAAAAATATAGATGTAAGTTTATTGTTAAAAGAAAAGGTTCTGTATGTATTTTATCTTTACCTTCTAGTGTAGTTGATTTAAATTCATGTTTGCTAGTTGAAACTAGTGATGCATATCTGTGGCATAGAAGGATCGGGCATATAAATATGAAACTGTTACATAAACTATCTAGAAAACATTTAGTGAGAGGTTTACCAAAGATTAAATACTCAAAGGACTTTATGTGTGATGCATGTGAGTTAAGTAAACTTCACAAAAACTCTTTTAAATCCAAAACTGATATTTCAAGCAAGAGAGTCTTAGAACTTATACATATGGATCTATTTGGACCAACAAGAATCATGAGTCTTGGTGGTAAACGGTATATATTTGTTTTAGTTGATGACTTCTCTAGATACACTTGGGTATATTTTCTAGCATCTAAGACAGAAGTTTTTGAAAAGTTTAAAATGTTTTGCAATCTTATTCAAAATGAACAAAGTGACTCTATTTAAAAACTTAGGAGTGATCATGGTACTAAATTTGATAATGATCAAATGAATAATTACTGTATAAATCATGGCATTGATCACAGATTTTCTTTTCCAAGAGCATTGTCTCAAAATGGTGTTGTTGAAAGAAAGAATAGATCACTTTAGGAAATGGCCAAAACTATGTTGAATGAACATAAGTTACCTCAAAATCTTTAGGCTGAAGTAGTAAATACAGCTTGTTATGTTATTAATAGAAGTCACTTAAGACCTTGTGTTAATAAAACTCCTTTTAAAATTATGTTTAATAAGATACCAAAAATTTCCTATATGAAACTATTTGGCTGCAAGTGTTTTATTCTTAATACTAAGGATAAAAAGGATAAATTTCAAGTCAAAGCAGATGAAGGAATTTTTGTAGGTTACTCTAATAGAAGTAAAGTCTATAAAGTATATAACAAGACTTCTAGAACTATTGAAGAAACCCTACATGTAAGCTTCAATGAATATTCTTTAGAGAATCTCAATCTAAAGTTGATAATGATGATTTGATCAATTTCCCAAAAGAGTTAGAGAACAATAGAGAGGTTGAAGATTTATCTGAGAAAATCAAAAATATGAACTTAAATGATCAAACTAATGATGAAAGTGATGGACCTTTAGATGTTGATGAGAAAATTGAGGAAAATCAGAGAAATTGGCGTTATTCTTCATCACATCCCATTACTCAAGTCATTAGTAATATTAATGAGGGAGTTAAAACTAGAGCTTCAGTTAACTTATATAGTATGTGTATGTTTGTTTTTATGGTGGAACCAATGAATAAAGAAGAAGCATTATCTAATGAAAATTGGATAGTGGCAATGCAAGAAGAACTAAATCAATTCATCAGAAATGATGTTTAGGAATTAGTCTCTCCACTAGAAAATCAATCCATAATAGGTACAAAGTGGATCTTTAGAAACAAAACTAATGAGGCTGGTCAAGTTATAAGAAACAAATCTAGATTAGTTGGACAAGGGTATACACAAGAAGGACTAGATTATGATGAAACATTTGCTCATGTGGCTAGGTTAGAAAGTATTAGAATATTATTGGTCTATGCTTGTTATATGGATTTTAAATTATATCAAATAGATGTAAAGAGTGCATTTCTAAATGGTTTAATTAATGAAGAAGTCTATGTAAAATAACCACCTAGATTTGAAAATATTAAAAATCCTGACTTTGTGTATAAATTGAAGAAAGCCTTATATGGTTTGAAACAAGCACCTAGATCATGATATGAAAGATTATCTACTTTTTTAATAGAACAATGTTATATCATGGGAAAAGTAGATCATACTCTATTTATCAAAAGAGATGGTAAAGATCATATTGTTGTTCAAACATATTTGGATGATATAATCTTTGGAGCAACTTCTGATAAACTGATAAAAATATTTTCTTAAGAGATGACTAGTCAATTTGAAATGAGTATGATAGGAGAACTTTCATATTTTCTAGGACTTCAAATTAAGCAAATGGATAAAGGAATATTTTTAAATCAATAAAAATATGTAGATGAAATGCTTAAGAAATTTAATCTTAATGATACAAGGATTCGAGGAACTCCTATGAGTACTTCTTTAAAGTTAGATATTGATGACATAGGAAAATCAATAGATCAAAGAAAATACAGAAGTATGATTGGTTCTTTACTTTATTTGATAGCTAGTAGACCTGATATTATGTTTGTTATGTGTGCTTGTGCTAGATTTCAATCTAATCCTAAAGAATCACACTCAATTGTTGTTAAAAGAATATTTAGATATATACAAGGAACTAAAAATTTTGGACTGTATTATTCTAAGGATAGTTCAGTAGATCTTATAGGATATACTGATGCTGATTACATAGGATCTAAATCTGATAAAAAGAGTACTAGTGGCACATGTCAATTATTGGAAAATAATTTGGTGTCATGGTTTAGTAAAAATCAAAACTTTGTAGCACTTTCAACTATAGAAGCTAAATATGTTGCTATTACACTCAGATTCTATGGATAAGGCAAACTTTAGAAGACTTTGGATTATCTTATGATACAACTGAGATTTATTGTGATAGTAATTCTACAATAAATCTTTCCAAAAATCCTGTATTACATTCTAGAGCAAAGCATATAGAGGTTAGACATCATTTTCTAAGAGATAACATAATTAAAGGAAAAAATAAATTAGGATTTGTGTCTAGTAAAAATCAATTAGTTGATATATTTACAAAATCTCTAGACGAAAATACATTTTGCAACATAAGATTAAATTAGGGTATTTGTAGGCTATGTGATGTGTAAAATGCTTAAACTCCACAAAAAGATAAATATTATTGATGATGTTGTTCACCTCATAGATATTATATACTTATCATAAATATCTAAGTAATATCTAAACTATTGCATAAGATACTATGTATTTATTGTAAAATCATAGTAGTATCTTATTAATTTTAAGTAGTTTATCAATTTTAATGGTTTTTACAATTTTAAGTGAAGTGTAAATGAAAAACATTAAATACTTCTGAAATTCTGAAATTTTGATTAAGTGTTTTCTTTGAATCAATGAAAGTGCATATGATCATGCATAAATTTGACTTAATTGATTAAACTTGTAGAATAATTTATATGTAAATCATCTTAAACTGTTAATCAAAAGTATGAGCTTATTGAAACTGATTCATATTTTCAATAAAATCATAGAAGTAAAAATTTTATGAGATTTGTGTTTTATTGCATCTGTATTAATGGAATACATATATATTATGCTTAAAATGAAAAGTACTTACAAAGTGAAAATCTTTGAGAGTTTATTGATCAGTTTGATCACGAGCCTTTTGTACTTGAGCAAATAAGTATGTCAGTATTGTTGTCGTGAAAAATGATTCTTTAAATCTGGCAACCTAAGGTCCTGATCAGATCTGGGATTGTTGACTGAAAGCTTATTACACGGGTACATTAGAAAGCTCTTGTATAATTCAAGCTTTTTAAACTAACTTTTAAAGAAAATTATCAATATTTACTATTTTGAAAAAAGAAAAAAAGGTGTTTCATTAATTATAGATATCTTTGAATCGAATATAGTTTCTACCAATATGACTACTAATTTATTGAATCAATATTAGTACTTTTGAAAATGTTTATTTGAGATACATTCTTTTATTCTCCTTGAATTAATCATATTAAGTTCAAAGTTGTGTTTTGATTCATATATAGTAGGAATTGATTTTGGAAATCATTCTTGATGAATTCAAGATAACGGAAGTTTCTGAAAAGAAAATTTAGAAGTATATTTATACTTAACATCTATTTTGTATGTTATTGAATATATATGAAGTATATTTGTAGGGGGTGGATTAACAATGTCCAAAATAGATTAATATAATTCAGAATACAAATCTTGGTTAATCTGAATTTAAGTCCTCTTAAGATCTTGATGAAACAATTTAAAAGACAAACAAACTATTTTAGATTCATAAAAAGAGAATGTTAGAATAGTTTACAATGTTCTCAAGATAATGTTAAGTGTAGCATGTGTGTTGTCTTTGGAAGGAAGCATCTAAAACTTGATTTTAGTAAAGTGTACTAACTGAATGTTATGTTATGTAAGGTAACATGTAAAACTACCTCTAGACAGTATTTTACTCGTTAGGTTAGTTAACTCAACGAGTTATACTTGAATATTTCGGGTACCTTAATTGAATAAACTTTATTCAATATTCATTTAAAATCCAAACCCGACTTCTATATACGTTGAGTTATTCGCCTAAAACCCTATTTAAACACTTATTACATGGGCACTTAGGTTATTCGTAAACTTTGTCTAAAAATCTTTCCCGCTTGTTGCTATTACAACCTGTGACGATGGTCTCCAAGTTCAACAAAGATCGTGGCAGAGGAAAAGGCAAAAGCAGAGAAAATGCAAAAGCAAAAGAAATAGATACTGATAAAGTTCCACGCACTTGGTCCAAGAAAATACTTCGAGTGGACAAAAGGTTAGCACAAATTTATAGTGAATACTTCTTTCCTGAAGGTATACTAGATGAAGTTAAACAAGAGCTTTAAAATACTGATGTAAGTATTAAATACATGGGTATTCGAAGTAAATATGATAGAGAATACAAAATGAAATGCGTTGAGATTGCATTTCTCGAACAGTATGCAAAATATATGGAAAAAGGTGTAGGCTCATCAAATAGAATTCCTCAAAATCCTTTAAGTGGTACACAACTACATGCATTTGAGGAAGAACATGAATCTGCTATACCTACTCCTTTGTATTCAAAAGAAGTAGAATCAAATATTGTTGTAGATAAAAGAAAAGTTGAAGGTCTTTAAAAGGCAGTTGCAATAGAAAGTGTCTTAGAAGAATTAAAGCAGAAAACTTTTATGGAGCAATTTGAAAAGAAAATAGCAATACTTGAAGAGAAGAAACAAAAGTGTTATAGAAGAAGAAAAATCATAAAAATTAGGACTAAGGAAACAAAGTCTGCTAAAAAAGGAAAATCGGATGAGCATTTATTTCCAAAGGACAATGTATGTCTAGACATTGTACCTTATAGTGCATCTGATAAACTCATCAGTTTCGAGCATACTGAAATTGATGAAGATAATGAGACTTTATTTTCCCTTGCTAGAAAACTTGAGAAGAAATACAAGTCAAATATGAGCTCAAGTTTTTCTATTAGTACAAGTCCTGATGATGCAGAAATTGAAAAATTAGAGCATCAGGCAATTGACATTGAACAAGTTATTGCAGATATAATTGACAATGTTGAGGCAGTAACTAGTTCACAGGCTAAATTGTCTAGAGTAGCGGATATTGAAAAAGTTAAGACTCCAAAAGAGTTAAATGTCAACCAACCTTCTTCAGAATCTATAGAAGTAGAGTTTGAGAATTCACAGCATATTTCAATGGAGATATCTATTGAACAAAATGAACAAATACAGATAAATACACCGGCTGTAGAATTTGTGGAAAAATTGATCTCTAATCATTTTATAGAGACTACGTAGATGAATGTAGAGCATAATGAAGATGTTCCTTACACTGTTGAAGTTGGAGAATCAAGTGTACATACGCAGCTTCAAGAAAATATTTTCACAAAGGAACAACATGACATTCATTTTGAAGAAGAGGTTCTTGAAGATGAATTAAACTCTGAATCACGGCTTCAGGTATCACCTTCTTTGTGTACAGTATTACAAATTCAAGGTAATTCAATTCATTTTAAATCTGAGGAAGTAGTGCAGAAATACAATAATCTAATTACATGTCAGATTCTGCATGTTCGACTAATAAAATTCAGAAATTTGATTAATATGAGAGATCTATTTGAGTATCAAGGCCTCATTCAATTCTTTCTAGTTGGAAAGAAATGGAAGCAATACAAAGATCTTATTGCAGCTTTTTATAGTAACCTGGTCAAGAATGAAAATATACTGAAAACTCAAATAAATAAATAGGAGTTAATATTGTCTCCTAAATTAATTTTTGAAGTTTTAGGATTAAAGAATGAAGGTGTTGTTACAAACAGATTTGACATGATTAGACAACTAGAATGAAACATTCAGTCTTTATCAAAAATTCCAGATGTATATACTGAAATGAAATTAATGGAAAATCTGAATGTAGAGGCAAGATTTATTGTAAATATATTGCATGCCAATTTATTTCAGAGAGTCAGACACAATATGGAAGTCAATAGAAGCTGTTTATATGCTACTTATGGTCTACTGAATAGAATTCAAATCAATTGGTTTGATGTTTTTACTTCTCAACTACAGCATATGAGTTCAAAGTTATTTTTTGGTGATGTTGTATATAGACTCCTTGCAAGCTAATTGAATTTATCTGACTAGCCCTCTGAAACTAAAGGTATGAGAGCTTTTAGTGTAAAAAATTTGCAAAAATTCTAAGCCTTGCATCAACCTTAACAACAACCAACAAATTGTACAGAACAGATTCGACCACAACAGCCAAGTTATTCAGTTCAAGCAAAACAGCAACCCTAGATACCTCTTGACCTAGATAATGTGCTTAACGACATCAGAAATGATATTAGGAATCTAGGAGATAAAATATGTAATGCTATAAGTGATATACTAAGGAGGAATAGATAACTGTCTGTTTGCTTGTATCTGAATACAAAATGTAATGTTTGTATTCATTGTTTGATTCATTGAACAATACATTTTTCTGTAAATGTTTACAATTCTTATTATTATTTATAGAAAGCGTTGTTGTAAATATATCTCTTACTATATATATATATACTATGTAATCATCTTTTTGATTAATGACAAAAAAGGGGAGAAATGTTATAAAAGAAAATGATTATGATTTTAATTGCATATATTATAAAGGGAGATGATATTTATATGGTTATTGTAATTTGACAGATGATAATATAATCAGAAAGAAAATTATATGGTTATTAAATTATATAACGAAAGCGGGAGAAATGATACTTATGTAATTATTGACATCTGGAAGTTTTATTTCTGAGAGGTGAAATTTACACAAACAATAGAAATAACCTTAAGTGAACTTAAGTCAACAAACTTGTTTGTTGAATTAAAAGTTAACCCAACGAAGGTGCTTTGTTGAGTTAAATACATTTCATAATTGATTTAATATGGTTTTGTCATCATCAAAAAGGGGGAGATTGTTGAGTATTTTGTTTTGATGATGTGTGCTGAATGAAAGTAATCATATTTGTTCAATTACTATTGCTTGTGAAAGGAAATTAAGTACATCAATTAATACAAAAAAAGTTTACTGATATAAATACATGTCTGTATTGGATCTGAAATTATATTAAGTTAATAACTAGTTGTTTTATTGCATTAATTTCTCATTTAACTAAACGTTAAGTTAACGTGTGTTTTTATTGAAAAGCATGATATGTTTTAAAGTTATATCTTCTATATCATGAACAATGCACATTTAGACAACTCATTAAGTTAGAGTTTTGTTCGTATAGAGGTCACGTGAGAACTCGTTAAGTTAGAGGCTTAAAGGTTAAAATAGGTCACGTGAGAACTCGTTAAGTTAGTGAGTAAAAGAAGAGATGAACTCGTTAAGTTAGTGTTGTACACGCGGTGAAATTATAAGTTGTAAATGTTATATTGTATCACGTGAGGTGCATATGTTTAACTCGTTAAGTTAACATAATTAAACGCATTGAGTTGCTATATTGAACACTAAGGCAACGCGTTAGGTTAGCATTATAAAACTTAAATTGTTATTTTTGCACGTGGTAAAATTATTATTATAAAAAAATTTGTTTATTACTGGTTCGTTGAGTTATTTGTAACACAACGGAGATGGTTCATTGAGTTAGCGTAACACCACAAACTTAGTTTGTTGAGTTAACTACAATACTTGTCACGTGAGTTGGCACATGAGGAACTCATTAAGTTAGAAACGTTAAGTTACATATCTACTTGTTTACTCATTTAGTTAACATTAAAGTAATGACTTCTTATTACACTTGATAAAAAATTTTGGACGAGAAAGTTTATTTTGCAAGAAATTTTTCAAAGATCTAAGATTGATGATTAAAGAAAATTCAAAATGTAAACGTGAGTCAGAACGTGTGTATTTCAATGAAGGGAAAAGAGAAGACGTGAAGAAGTGGAAAACTAGTAGTGATTAAACGTGGAGTATATGCATGAAATGAAGATACAGTATAAAAGGCATAGAATTCTCGTTGATCAGTTATCCCTGCACACCAAACGAAAAATCTTTTCAGGGATCAAAAACACCTCTTCGGGGAAAAGCTCTCAGGTGGAAGAAAATTCAGTGAAGCATAAAAAGGTAAGATATATGTCACTAAAGATTTGAAGTATTAGATGGAAGAAAATTCAATGAAGCAGAAAAGGTCAGATTTATGTCACTGAAGATTTAAAGTATCAGAAGAAAGCAAATTCGATGAAGTAGAGAAAGAATAGATATTCGTCACTGAAAAATTGCTGAAGAAGAAAGAGAAGAAGAAGAAAGATCTCAAACAGGGAGAAATGTTTTAAATTCCATAAATTAGTTTTCTCTGTTTGTAGTTATGAAATTGTATAGATGAAACATGGTATTGATATATACTTGCATCTAGAATTTTTTAGGAGAATTGAATTGTATATTGTAATTGAAACCTTGAATAAAAATGATTTTATGAAAATAGTGTCTTGACTTGTTTTTGAGTTTTAAAGTTTCAATTATAATCGAAAATGTTGAAAAACATAATTCACCCCCCTCTTGTGTAGCCATACGATCCTACAATATACTACCCAACTTAGGGTTAATAAACCTTTAATTACATCCAAGCCATTACAGTAGAGAAATAATGCTTCGAAGAAGGAACTTTTAATTTTGGAGCATTATCTTCCTAATTTTTTGAAAAACTGCAACACTTCGAATAGTTACAAACTTAACTATCTGAAGAAATTCTTCTTTCTTCATTTATTATAATAGGCGGTACTGTAGCAGGCTAACTGTATGGAAAGATTCGATATTTCGGATAGTTACAGACTTAACTGTCTAAAAACCCACTTACTTCTCTCTCTTTGTCCTTTCGAAAGGTTCTGTCGTTAGCTTTCTGAAAACTGCATGTCTTTCAGATAGTTACTGTCTTAACTATCTAAAAACTCACTTAAGTGTCTCTTTAGTCATTTCGGAAGGTTATAGTTGTAACCTTCCAAAAATTTATGATTTTCGGATAGTTACTACTTAACTATCGAAAGATCTACTTAAGTCATTGCTTTTTGGATACTTGGCTTCTTAATTGTCCGATCGTACACATAAGTGTCTTTTAAGTCATTCCGAATGATTACAGCTAGTAACCCTTCGAAATCTTTGGACTTTCGGATAGTTAGCTCAAAGCCTCTGACTAAAACTTTATTTTCGGATACTTAGGCCTAATAACCTATTGAAAATATAAATCTGCTGGATACTTATTATTAACAAGCTTCCGACTAAACCTGGACTTCTTATAGCATACTCCACACATGTACTACTTGCCCTAACACATACCTGTATTTGTTTATCTGCCTTCTGATCTACCTGTATCTTTTTATCTGCCTTCTAATCTTTTGCATCAACTATGGTGAATCTCACACAGGTTTTTGCATTATCAAAATACTAAGGTCCTAACAGCTTCTACCTAAATGATTGGTTGGGATTCCTTTATTCACATCAATGATGGTGATTTCTTCTTCATTCCATGAGTTAATTCTTGCGTGATACGTGCAATCATGGTTTTCCTTTGAATTTCTCGTTTCTACAACTACTAATAGTGACATGTTAGAAAATAACTGGTCTGTAGAGTTAGTCTAACTCAACGGACTTACTTCGTGACTTAACTATAAAACACGTGCAATAAAGAAATAACTTATAAGCTTATAACACTAATATAATACATTACCTTAGTGTATATTCAAGTAACTCAACATGTATAGTTATGCTAACTTAACGAGTTAAACATGTGCAGCTCATGTGACATAATAAAACATTTAAATTCACATGTGCGTAATTCTAACTTACGAATAAAAAGATATTTTGGATAGTTACAAATTATAAGTATCCAATGCTTATACGTATTTCGAATAGTTATCACCTAACTTACCGATAGATAACTTAAATTAAGTTTTCCAAATCACAACATGTGTCCTTTATGAAATAATAAAGTATTTTTTTAAACATTCAAAACATAACTATCTGGTACATAAAATGTAACTCTTTGAAATAACAGACATTTCAGGTATTTAGGAATTAAAAAGTCTATAATTCACTGATAGTTCAAAAATATACTTAATTAATACTAATTCTTTGAAATTATACAGATTCTTTCATTAAGACATATAATCATATAATTAAAATATAATGACTTAATTCTTATATGATAAGCTAATTATTATGTAATTAATTATTATTTAACCATTAAAATTATACATTTTTTCATTCTAAACATTGATCAAATATACTTACACATACACTAACACTTATACCTCTCAAAATATAATTTTCAGAAAGGAAGAGAAAATTCAGCAACTTCAATGAAGATTAGAAATTTAAGAAGTTAGTCACTAAAGTTTTGTAGAAGAAGAGAAGAAAAAGAAATTAACCAATAGAGAGAAAAGTTTTTCAATTTCGCATTTTAGCTTTTCTTTATTTATTAGAGTGAATTGAATTAAGTGTAGTTTAATCATGATATCTTTGCACTTAAAATTTTAGAGAAATTTTAAATTGTAAATTGTAACTGAAACTTTGTAGATACAAGTTTTGAATAAATGATTATTACTGATTGTTTACATTAAAATTTTGATTATTGTTAAAATTTTAGAAAAACACAATTTACCTTCTTCTTGTATAATCTTCAATCTTCTTCACTTATATATAAAGGTCTCATGTTAACCTATTATTATAGCTATCAAATAACCTATTGTCATGATTTTTTACTATGATAATTTTTAACCATCAATGTAGGCTTAATGTCTTATAGCGAAGGTAATGAAAAAAATAATGAAACATAGTGAAATGAAAATCATGCAATAAAATTAATATTTTATGAAAATTTTTTCATATAACATTATATAGAATCGTGCTTAGCATTATTCATATACTATTATATAAACTCAAAACTGCACAGAAACAACTCGACCTAGGAACTAATCATGTTGTGCGTGCTTTGTGTCAATTGATGTTAAACATTATCATTATACTAGAAGATAAAAAAAATAAAAGTGGAAATTTATTTTATTTTTAAATTTAAATTAAAAAGGCATAGAATTTTACGTCATTGAAGTTTAAAATTTAAAATATATTACACATGACAAAAAATAATAAAATGATAATGTAAAAATACATAATAAAGGAAAAAGAAGTAGTTTCTTCCACTATTCTAAATATTTATATTTACAAAGTCATTTATCAAATCATCATGTTCTATTAGAACATGATGATAAATAAGCTCTCAATTTAAAACTTTTAAAATATTTATTTTTAACTTAGATTTTTCCTCATCTAAACTGCTACCATTAATGTTTAAAATTTGTTCACATTTACAAAAAAAAATGGAATAGCTACTAGATTTTTAATCATGATAAAATAAGAAATGTTATACTTGGTGAAATTAATTCTACAAATATTGATGATTTATGAAATTAGACTTCCAGACAGAAAACACTGATGATAAAAATTGTTATATGATCGATGTTATATTTTTTACTTTTAACTTTTCATCTTAATTGTAAAATTTGATGCATTACTATTATTAATGACATCTCATTCAATGTTGGCTCTTGAGCATCTTGGTATTTTAAGTTGAAATTGTTGGTATCGTCTGCATTTCTTTTTATGAAAAACCACCTCCATATGCTCCCGACAAAAGAAAGCTGCCATGCACGATATTTAAAGGCTAATTTGGGGTTAAATGTTGAAATAATAGTCTGCTAAGATTTATTAAAATGCTTTTCTTTATCAACAACTAGGTAGCACTTTCCGAAAAAATCCATCAATGCTCCCTGCCCCACATTTCACCTATAAATAGCGTCTCCATTCTCCGCTTCACTCCACTCCACCCCCTCCAGGTTCCGACAGAAACCTAGAGATACAAGCCACAGATCTAGAGAGAGAAACGAAAACCATGGCGTTGGTGGTGGAGAAGACAACTGCCGGTCGCGAGTACAAGGTGAAGGACATGTCCCAGGCCGACTTTGGCCGCCTAGAGATCGAGCTGGCCGAGGTCGAGATGCCGGGGCTCATGTCCTGCCGCACTGAATTCGGCCCCTCCCAGACGTTCAAGGGCACGAGGATCTCCGGTTCACTCCACATGACCATTCAGACCGCTGTACTCATCGAGACTCTCACTGCCCTCGGTGCTGAGGTTCGCTGGTGCTCCTGCAACATCTTCTCCACCCAGGATCATGCTGCCGCCGCCATCGCCCGTGACTCCGCCTCCGTCTTCGCCTGGAAGGGCGAAACCCTGCAGGTATCACTGAGATACCCTACCTTTATGCGCCTTGCGGTGTGATATTTGAGCGGCTTCTTATGCTCTTTTGATCTGTCGGTGTTGTAGGAGTATTGGTGGTGCACGGAGAGGTGCCTGGATTGGGGCGAGGGTGGAGGCCCAGATCTGATCGTGGACGATGGTGGGGATGCAACCTTATTGATCCACGAGGGTGTCAAGGCGGAGTTGGAGTATGAGAAGACTGGGAAGCTTCCGGATCCATCGAGCACTGACAATCCCGAGTTCCAGATCGTGCTGGGGTTGATTAGGGATGGGCTCAAGGTGGATCCCAAAAGGTACACTAGGATGAAGGACAGGATTGTTGGTGTGTCCGAAGAAACCACCACTGGTGTGAAGAGGCTCTATCAGATGAGTGCGAATGGGACTTTGCTCTTCCCTGCGATCAATGTGAATGACTCTGTTACAAAGAGCAAGGTATCTCGATGATCTCCGTTTATGGTTTTGTTGTTTATTTACCTGATCTGATCAATTTCCCTAGATCTTGTATAATTTGGATCTTTTGGCTATTTGTCTTGCAATAGCATTTTATATCTACATGTTCCAGTTATGTTCTTATTATAATTTCTAAATTAAATAAAAATTATTTAAACGGAGTAGAGTTGCTATTGGTCTACAGAGGTCTCCTTGATTATGTACACATTTCTTTTTAAAACGGTTTGTTGAGTTTTCTTAGCATGGTATGTTATACTATGGTATGCCAGTTCTGGTAGATCTGATACGGGTTTAAGGACAGTGATTCTTCTTGATCTCTAATAATACTTTCAGTATATTTGGCCTTGGTCTTTTTGCATAATTGTTAGCTCTTTTTTCTTATACAGTTATCTCTTAATGAAATTAGAAAATCTGATTTTCTATGCTCGTTGTAAAGGTGTACAGGCCCTAATAAAAATCTACATATTGGGTTTGACCATCTACTTCACATTTCAAACTGATAGACAATGGTGTTATGGTATTCCGAAACACTCCAGGAGAAATTTTGCATTTTTAATTTTATTCTTCGGTTGTAATTTTTTCACTTTTTTACATTTCTGTTGTTAGAGAAACTTTAATTGTGGTTGTAATTTTTTGTTTATTCTTTTTTTGGTATTTTTACTATTTATAACTGCTGGGGTTTTTATGAAAAGGTCTACAGTGATTATGTCTACGTTCTAGACCATTGCAGAAAAATATGTTGTCACAATAGCAAACGTCTCATAATTTGTTCAGTTCTGATAGATTGCTGGAAGATATCTAGATTTCTTTTTTGCAAAGTTAAGATATTTTCCAAGTGTTTCATATCTTTGATTTACGTTAGGAGCAATTAAAGGAATGGTAAGAGATTTCATCATCTCATCTAGCTACAAGATATTGTGTTTTAGGTTTATGACTTCATCGTGGACTTCCAGACTCGACGAAGTAATATGGATTTTATTCTTTAAAACACTTGCAGTTATAAATAGTTAAGAATATTAAGAAAGGAAGAGGATTTTTTTTATTTAAAATCTCAACTAAATTGTATCCAAGTACCCAACAACAGAAGTGGAAAAAATGACAAAACAACTGAGGAAAAAAAAATTAAAGACAGAAATATACTTGAGGGCTGAATATGGAATAACACTCATTTTCACGGTGGGATATACAAACTTTCAATTTTTAGTGATCCATTTCTGTTGTATTTTTTGAACAGTTTGATAACTTGTATGGTTGCCGCCACTCACTTCCTGATGGTCTCATGAGGGCCACCGATGTTATGATTGCTGGAAAGGTTGCTGTTGTGGCTGGTTATGGAGATGTTGGCAAAGGTTGTGCTGCTGCTCTCAAGCAGGCTGGTGCTCGTGTGATTGTGACTGAGATTGATCCCATCTGCGCCCTGCAAGCCCTGATGGAAGGCATCCCTGTTCAAACCTTGGAGGATGTTCTCTGTGTGGCTGACATCTTTGTGACAACAACTGGTAACAAGGACATTATCATGGTTAACCACATGAGGAAGATGAAGAACAATGCCATTGTTTGCAACATTGGCCACTTTGACAACGAGATCGACATGCTTGGTCTTGAGACCTTCCCAGGGGTGAAGCGCATCACCATCAAGCCTCAGACCGACCGTTGGGTGTTCCCAGACACTAACAGTGGTATCATTGTCCTTGCAGAGGGCCGTCTTATGAACCTTGGTTGTGCCACTGGTCACCCAAGCTTTGTCATGTCCTGCTCCTTCACTAACCAGGTATTTCATGGTCAATTGATTTCAGAGATTGCTTGAAGTCACGGATTGTTGTTGCGTTGACATCGAAAATCGATTGTTGTTTTCTCTGCAGGTGATTGCTCAGCTAGAGCTGTGGAAGGAGAAAAACTCTGGGAAGTACCAAAAGCAAGTGTATGTGCTGCCCAAGCACTTGGACGAGAAGGTGGCTGCTCTCCATCTTGCCAAACTGGGAGCTAAGCTCACGAAGCTCACTCCTGCTCAGGCCGAGTACATCAGTGTACCAGTTGAGGGCCCATACAAGCCTCCTCACTACAGGTATTAGAGATGCGCAAGGGGATCCTGGGAGCTTCCGGTAAGCTATTGTTATTGTTTCGTGCTATTATCTACATTTGTTCTTTGTCGCTATTTTCGTCTTCCCTATGTGACGGTGGGTTTATGATATGAGACTACTTTCCGAGGAAATATCCATCCATTTTATAAGCATTAGCTTCGACTCCGAGGAAATATCTTTATCATTCAGCCCGAGGAAATATTTTTATTATTCAGCCCGAGTTGGGAGTTGCATTTGGTTAATATCAAACGTAAATCCGGGAGTTTTGAAGGATTTGTTATAATGTGATGTCAACGAACGTGCTGTTGCGAAAATTTATCCAACGGTCGTTGAACTTTTTGTCAAGTTATCTTCTAATCCCCAAAGATATAAATTTGTCGTACTACGAGTCTGCGAACTCGACTAAGATCAAAATTGAGTTCATAATTGGGTTATAGTCTACGAACATTAAATTTTCTCCTATACTAATGTTTTTTAATTATAACTATTGTTTTTGGCAAACTAAGATAGCATAAAATTAAAAGAAAGCCTCAATTGTGAAGTCACATCCGGCAAAGTTCGATGAAGAAAACTACTAAGAGAAAAGAAATGGAAAACAAAAATTTGCTTAGCACAGGGAAGTTACGAAATAAAGAATAGAAAGACGAGAAGGTTAATTTAGGCTAATAACATAAAATATAGAAACCTTGATTGATAAAAATATGAAATTATAGGTATGATAATAAGAAGAAAATTTAACATATTATCTTTATGGGAAACTAAAAGAACGGAAAAAAATATAGGTTGATTAAAGATATGGGTTTTAAATTAATTGTGATATGTTGGAAAAGATAAACGTGAGAATTAAGTTGAACAAATAATTAATAAAAGTTTAGGAGGTGAAGTTGCTGAACAGACATAGAAAACAGAAATATGATGATGATAGGAAATGAGATAATTAATATAATAGTACATATGGTCTACAAATAGTTCAGGGAAAATTATTGAACAAATTTTTTTTTAAAATTTGGATAGTTTAATTCATAGTCAAATAAGTTAAGAATAATGATGGCGTACAAAATTGTAATAATTATTGTTGGATGAAATTAATAAGTTACATTGTAAAATTATAAGAAAGGGTAATTAAACAAAAACTAAAGTGCATATTGTTTGTTTTGGTTATAGATTAAATAACCTAGAAAGTTTAAGAAGAACTGCTTTGGTGTATGTTATTTACTAACATAATTTTAGTTGATAAAAGAAAGTTAGAAATTAGTTCTAAATTATAATTATGAAAATATATTTTAGAGTCCAAGGGAATTAAATTGATTAAATCAAAAAATTGAATATATAGAATGTAGCTTTAGTAAAAATAAGAATAATGATAAATGTATATTGTTGAGTATTTTGTTTTGGTGACATGTGCTAAACGAATATAATCATATTTACTCAATTACTATTGTTTGTGAAAGTAAATTAAGAACATTAATTAATGCATAAAAAGTTTATTGATATAAATACTTGTCTATAATGGATCTGAGATTATACTAAGTTAAATAACTAGTCATTATGTTATACTAACTTTTCATTTAACTAAACGTTAAGTTAATGTGTGTTTGTATTGTAAAGCATGATATGCTTTAAAGTTATATTTTCTGTATCATGTATAGTACACGTTAAAGACAACTTATTAAGTTAGTGTGTTATTTGTAAAAAGGTCACGTGAGAACTCATTAAGTTATAGGCTTAAAGGTTAAAATAGGTCACGCAAGAATTCGTTAAGTTAGTAAGTAAAAGGAAGAGACGAACTTGTTAAGTTAGTATTGTGCACGTGGTGAAATTAAAGTTTACAAATGTTATATTGTATCACGTGAGTTGCACATGTTTAACTTGTTAAATTAACATAACTAAATGCGTTGAGTTAGTATATTGAACACTAAGGCAACATGTTAAGTTAGCATTATAAACTTAAAGTTATTTTTATTACACGTGGTAAATACTTTATTGTAAAAACATTTGTTTATTATTGGATCGATGAGTTATTAGATTTTCAGATACTTAGAAAACTTAACTATCCAATATTTAAATTATTTTCGATGAGTTAGCATTTAACCTTTCGAAAGAAAGATTAAGCTGGTTCGTTGAGTTAACTGTAACACCATGAAGTTGGTTCGTTGAGTTAGCATAATACCACAAACTTAGTTTGTTGAGTTAGCTACAGTACTTGTCACGTGATTTAACACATGATGAACTCGTTGAATTAGATACGTTAAGTTATAAATCTACTTGTTTTACTCATTTAGTTAACATTAACACAACTTATTACATTTGATGAAAAATTTTGGACGAGAAAGTTTATTTTGCAGGAAATTTTTCAGAGATCTAAGATTGATGTTTAAAGAAAATTCGAAAGGAATGTGGGTCAGAATGTGTATTTCGATGAAGGAAAAAGAGGACGTAAAGAGTGAAAAAACTAATATTGATTAAACATGGAGGATATGCATGAAGTGAATATATAGTATAAAAGGCATAGAATTCTCATTGATTAATTATCCCTGCACATCAAACGAAAAATATTTTTAAGGATCAAAACACCTCTCCAGAGAAAAGCTCTCAAATAGAAGAAAATTCAATGAAGTAGAGAAAGTCAGATTTATGTCACTTAAGATTTGAAGAATTAGAAGAAAGCAAATTCAGTGAAGTAGAGAAAGTTAGATATTTGTCACTAAAGAATTGCAGAAGAAGAAAAAGAAGAAGAAGAAAAATCTCAAATAAGGAGAAATATTTTAAATTCCGTAAATTAGTTTTCTCTATTTATAGTTATGAAATTGATTAGATGAAATATGGTATCGTTATATAATTGTATCTACAATTTCTGAGGAGAATTGAATTGTATATTATAATTGAAACTTTGAATAAAATGATTTGATTAAAATAGTGTCTCGACTTGTTTTTATTTTTTAAAGTTTCAATTATAATCAAATATGTTGAAAAACACAATTCACACTCCTCTTGTGTAGCCATTCGATTCTACAAGTGGTATTAGAGCTAGTTAATAATCTTTGATATAAAGTCGATACCAACTTAATTAATATTAGAGCTTATTCTACCTTCCTTGTTTTTAAACAGAAATTAATATCTAAGCATTCATTTAACTTTGTTTATTTCAGGCTCAAGTTGTTTTTAAAGTTTTAAACTGTTTAAAATCAAATAGGTTGAAAAAATCTAAGGTAAGATAACTACTAGAAATGATAAATTTTCTTTATATGAAGGTCAAAATTTTAACCGTCCTCCTTTATTTGATGAAATACATTTTGAATATTGGAAATATAGGATGACAGTCTTTCTTCAAAGTATAGATCACAAGTTGTGGTTCATGATTTCTAAATCATATATTCTATTAACTACTTATAATACTTGGACAATTATTGAAAAAGAAAATGAAATTATGAATGTTAAAGCTTAAATATCTTATTTTGTGCATTGAGTTATGAACAGTTTAGTAAAGTGTCAGCATATAAATTTGCTTATGAGGTGTGTCATGCATTAGAAGTTTCATATGAAGGTATTTCTCAAGTTAAAAAGACTAAGATTAATATGTTAATTCATAAGTATGAGCTCTTTAAGATGCATGAAGACGAAAGTATTTCTGAGATGTTTTTTAGATTCCTAGATATTATAAACTCTTTAAAATGTTTAGGAAAGAATTTTGAACAAAAAGATTTGGTGAGAAAAATTCTTAGATTTCTCAATTCTAAATGGTCTTAGAAAGTGACATCAATTTAGGAATCACGAGACTTAAATGTTTATATTATAAATGAACTTATAGGAAATTTAACTGCTTATGAAGTTCAATTAAATGATTCACTAAGTCACAACAAATTTAAAATGAAGAAAGAAATAGCCTTCAAAATTGATTTAGATTCTAAAGTATCAATTGATTTTGACAAGGATTTGATTTTGGTGATTAGGATTTTGACAAGGATTTGATTTTGACAAGGATTTGATTTCTCACGTGACCTCTATACAAACAAAACTCTAACTTAACGAGTTGTCTAAACGTGCACTGTTCATGATACAAAAGATATAACTTTAAAACATATCATGCTTTTCAATAAAACCACACGTTAACTTAACGTTTAGCTAAATGAGAAATTAATGCAACGAAACGACTAGTTATTAACTTCAGATCCAATACAGACAAGTATTTATATCAGTAAGCTTTTTCTGTATTAATTGATGATTTTAATTTCTTTTCACAAGCAATAGTAATTGAGCAAATATGATTATTTTCATTCAGCACACATCATCAAAACAAAAATACTCAACAATGTGTTTTATAGTTAAATCAACGAGGTAAGTCCGTTGAGTTATCTATAACTCCATGGACTATTTATTTTCTAATATGCCACTATAGCGGTTGTAGAAACAGAATAGTTGGAAGGAAAAACCACGATCACACGTATCACGTAGGAATTCATTCGTCGAAGGGAGAAGAAAACATCGTCATTGATATGAATGAATGAAATCCAACCGACCATTCAAGCAAAAGTAGTTACCATTGAAGAAATATAAAAGAAAAGAAGAAAAAGAAGTAAAGTGTGTGTGATCAATGAGTATGGCTAGTGTGTACAGAGGAGGAACATCGAGCTTTCTGCAAACAGTGTCGGTAATTCTCTGAAGTACCACACCAACCATTATCACCACCACATTATCACCAACCATCAAAGGTCTGTGAGGATACTTTCTTGATGTCGGGTAGATTCCGAGCCAAACACAGTGCCTAATAACCACTGTGAGGAGTGATCGCGTCGCAGGAAGAGAAGCCATTTTCACCAAGCATCGACTCATATTTCAGGAGATCGTAAAACTTCTAGCCTTGGCTTGGGGTTGATGCCTGTATGCTGAAGAGGAGATCATCTTGCAATTCTGGACTCGCGATTCTATACAGAGAGGAGACAGAATTGTAAGTGGTTTAATTTTCAGTGGTGTAATCGCATCGTATGTAGTGATAGAAGTATTTACTGTCGATTGAGATTACTTTACATTTCATCTTTCACCCATTTCCATGTTCATATTAAAACAAAAATACCAAAAACAACTTATCTGTGTTTGTATTTTGTATTTGAGTGTTGTGTTGTTTGTTTGTATCGTGATTAATGTTATCTTTATCAGTGTTGTGATTGTTTTATGTTTGTTTTAGTTTTGCAGTATATTGAAATTGGTTCATTCAAAAAACTTAAAGATTTTAATGGTTACTGTTTGAATTATTTGAATGTTAGTATGCTTAATGATAAATCTAGTATTTACTAACATTAAAGAGCTTAATTGATGTTATTTACAATCTGTGGAATCGCCCAATGGTTAGCTGAATTCCTCTGTAAATAGCAGTATTAAATTGGAATGCAGGCTCGTGGAGTTAACTTAAGTCCACGAGGTTAGTCCGTTGAGTTAACTGTAATTCAACGGAGGGCTTATTGAATATATAAATTTGATTGTTAAAAATGGAACAGTTCTCAATTCTTAAGCAATTCCTTGTGAGATCGACCTGTACTTGCACACTAATACAATAGACACTGTGCACTTACAGTTAAAATACAAATTGAAATTAATATCTAATTTGTATTAAATGTTGTTTGTTTTCTCCTAAAAAGGAATACGCATAAAGATAAATTAACTAAGTAAAAATAGAAGTTAACAAATCCATGTTTTTCTGGTGCGTTGCTTGAGATCCAAACAAGTTTTCTGGTGTCGTGCTAGCCAAACACAAACAAGTTTTATGGCGCCATTACTAGGGAATTGAATTAATATAAGCAACTGTTAGAGCTGTTTCGTTTTAATAGCTAGAGTTGTATGTTTTCTTCTGTAATTGAGAATATGGCATATGCTTATGCTCAAAGATTTCTGAAACCTGTAGTTAGCATATGTGAATTCTGCAATTCTGAAGAACATGACATTTCTGACTGTTTGAAACTTAGATGTTTGTAGATGGTTAGATCCCATGAACAACAAATGAATTATCCTCAATATAATAGAGCCGAGTATGAGAATCCTATAGTTTACCTAACTGATGGTTAGTATAGAATGTGTAATATGTTGGGAGACACGGAAGTTTAGGATAGGTATGACAGACTGGAGTGTAGTATAGAGCAAAACCTGGACAAACTAGAATACTTTATGTGTCAGCAACAAGAAGTCAACCAATTAAACTATAAGGAAGTATATTCAGAACCTAAAATGGATATAATTTACGAAACTGAAAAAACCATAATGAAAATTAATCAAAAATTGAATGCAATGAGATTAGATGATATGGAAAGAAAACTAAAAGCATTGGACGAATATACAATGAAAATACAAGTTATGTAACAGGACAATGAAAATTATAATGTTATAGATCTGCATAATTTGCAAAATATACAGCAAACAGAAAATACTAATGCAAGAGAATTTAAAAAATGCACTTTAAAACTAAAAACAATTGAAGATCATAATCACGAAAATGATATACAAAAACATCATGAGAGTAATGAAAATCTGGAAGATGTATGTGTAACATTAAGATCTGGAACTGATATACCACCAAGAACTCAAAATGAAAATAATATGAAGGTAGATAAGAGTAAAAATCAAAACGATAATGAAAATGTAATAGCTGAAAATCTAGAAATCACTGAAGAACAATCTGAATCTGCTAATGAAGTTAAAAATGATCAAACAAATCAACTGAAATAAAAAGAATCTTTTAAATCACAATCTTTAGCACATTATCTTGAAAGATTACAACAAACAATACCTGAAAAACAAGAAAAAATTAGAGAAATTTTTGAAAAAATACAAGTTAACATTCATTTGTTAGATCTATTACAGAAAATGCCACCTTGTGCTAAATTTCTAAAGGATTGGTGTACTAAGAAAAGAGAGCGAAAAGTTCTTAGAAAGGTCTTTCTAGCTGAGCAAAGTAGTTCCCTATTTCTGCCCAAAATTCCTAAAAAGTTATCTGATCCTAGAATCTTTGTTATATCATGCATCATAGGAAATACCATTCTAGAAAGAACCTTAATAGACTTAGGTGCAGGTATAAATGTTATGCCAAGTGATATATTTGCATCCTTAGGATTAGAAGGCTTAACTCCTACCAATACGGTTATTCAATTAGCTGATAGAAGTATAAGATACCCTAGAGGAAAACTAGAGGATGTCTTAATTAAAATCAAAAATTTTATATATCCTATTGATATTGTAATTTTGGATTCCCAACAAATTAAGCATAGAAATAGTGATACATCTTTAATTTTGGGAAGGCCATTTTTAGCAACATCAGGGGCTGTTATAAATTGTAAAACTGGAGTAATGAAGTTGATAAAATCATTTTTATTCAAGGTTTCAATTACAATATACAATTCAATTCTCCTCAGAAATTGTAGATGCAATTATATCTCGATACCATGTATCATCTAAACAATTTCAGAACTACAAATAGAGAAAACTAATTTGCGGAATTTAAAACATTTTTCCTTGTTTGAGATCTTTCTTATTCTTCTTTTTCTTCTTCAACAATTCTTCAGTGACGAATATCTTGTCTTTCTCTGCTTCACCGAATTTGCTTTCTTCTGATACTTTAAATCTTTAGTGACATAAATAATACCTGGTTCTGCTTCACTGAATTTTCTTCCACTTGATACTTTAAATCTTAAGTGACATAAATTTTACCTTTTCTGCTTCACTGAACTTTTTTCCACTTGAGAGATTTTCCCTGAGAATGTGTTCTTAATCCCTAAAAAAGATTTTTCTTTTGGTGTGCAGGGATAGTTTAATCCTTGAAAAGATTTTTCTTTTTGTGTGCAATGATAGTTTGATCATCGAGAATTCTATGCCTTTTATACTATATCTTCATTTTATGCATATCCTTCACGTTTAATCACTACCAGTTTTCCACTTCTTCACGTCTTTTCTTTTTCCTTCATCGAAACATACACATTCTGACCCACGTTTATATTTCAAATTTTCTTTAATCATCAGTCCTGGATCTCTGAAAAGTTTCTTGTAAAATAAACTTTCTTGTCCAAAATCTTTCATCAAGCGTAATAAGAAGTCGTTACTTTAATGTTAACTAAACGAGTAACACAAGTATATAAATATAACTTAACAAGTTCCTCATATGCCATTTCACGTGACAAGTACTGTAGCTAACTCAACGAACTAAATCTGTGGTGTTATGCTAACTCAACGAACTAGCTTAACCTTTCTTTTGGAAGGTTAAACGATAACTCATCGAAAATTGTTTAAGTTTCAGATAGTTATGGTTGTAAGTCACCGAAAAACTCTTTATACTATAAAACTAGTGAGACACGTGTCAAGACCTGAAAGCATGACTTAAGTTACCTTTCAGATAGTTATGACTGTAAGTCTCCGAAAAAAGCTTTAACTCACCGATTCAGTAATAAACAAATGTTTTTATAATAAGAATTTTACCACGTGTAAAAATAACAACTTAAATTTTTAACGCTAACCTAATGCGTTGCCTTAGTGTTTAATATAGCAACTCAATGCGTTTAGTTATGTTAACTTAACGAGTTAAACATGTGCACCTCACGTGATACAATACAACATTTGTAACTTATAATTTCACCACATGTATAACACTAACTTAACGAGTTCGTCTCTTCTTTTACTCACTAACTTAACGAGTTATCACGTGACCTATTTTAACCTTTAAGCCTCTAACTTAACGAGTTCTCACGTGACCTCTATACAAACAAAACTCTAACTTAACGAGTTGTCTAAACGTGCACTGTTCATGATACAGAAGATATAACTTTAAAACATATCGTGCTTTTCAATAAAAACACACGTTAACTTAACATTTAGCTAAATGAGAAATTAATGCAACGAAACGACTAGTTATTAACTTCAGATCCAATACAGACAAGTATTTATATCAGTAAGCTTTTTCTGTATTAATTGATGATTTTAATTTCTTTTCACAAGCAATAGTAATTAAGCAAATATGATTATTTTCATTCAGCACACATCATCAAAACAAAAATACTCAACAAGTTCTACTTGAATATTTCGGGTACGTTGTTTGAATAAACTTTATTCAATATTTAATTAATATCTAAACCCGACTTCTCTTCACGTTGAGTTATTCGCCTAAAATCCTATTTAAACACTTACTACATGGGCACTTTGGTTATTTGTAAACTTTGTCAAGAAAATCTTTCTCGCTTGTTGCTGTTACAACCTACGATGATGGTCTCCAAGTTCTACAAAGGTCGTGGTAGAGGAAAACGAAAAAGCAGAAGAGATGCAAAAGAAAAAGAAATAGAGAATGATAAAATTTCACACACTTGGTTTAAGAAAATATTTTGAGTGGACAAAAGGTTAGCAGAAATTTATAGTGAATATTTCTTTCCTGAAGGTATACTAAATGAAGTTAGACAAGAAATTCAAAATACTGATGCAAATATTACATACATGGGTATTCGTAGTAAATTTGATAGAGAATATAGAA
Organism: Cymodocea nodosa; assembly: GCA_036874045.1. Taxonomy (NCBI): domain Eukaryota; kingdom Viridiplantae; phylum Streptophyta; class Magnoliopsida; order Alismatales; family Cymodoceaceae; genus Cymodocea; species Cymodocea nodosa. Next base: position 2,285,721 of record JAZBRI010000011.1, read on the forward strand.
TGAAATGTGTTGAGATTGCATTTCTCGAGTAGTATGCAAAATATTTGGAACAAGGTGTAGGTACTTCAACTAGAATTCCTCAAATACCAATAAACGGTACTAGATTACATGTATTTGAGGAAGAGCATGAATCAGCTATCCCTACTCCTTTATATTCAAAACAAGTAGAATCAAATATTGCTGTAGACAAAACAAAAGTTGACAGTCTTCAAAAGGCAATAGCAATAAAGAGTGCCTTAGAAGAATTAAAGCATAAAACTTTTGTGGAGCAATTTGAAAAGAAAACAGCAATACTTGAAAAGGAGAAACAAAAATGTTATAGAAGAAGAAAAGTCAAAAAAATTATGTCTAAGGAAACAAAGTCTATTGACAAAGGAAAATCAAATGAAAATTTATTTCCAAAGGAAAATGTATGTTTAGACATTGTACCTTATTGTGCATCTGATAAACTCATCAGTTTCGAACACACTAAAACTGATGAAGATAATGAGACATTATTTTCCCTTGCTAGAAAGCTTGAGAAGAAATACAAGCCAAATATGAGCTCAAGTTTTTCTATTAGTACAAGTCCCGATGATGCATAAATTGACAAATCAGAGCATCAGGCACCTGACATTGAACAAGTTATTGCAGATATAATTGAAAATGTTGAGGCAATAACTAGTTCACAGGCTAAATTGTCTGAAGTAGCAGATATTGAAAATGTTAAGACTCTAGAAGAGCTAAACGTTAACCAGCCTTCTTTAGAATCTATAGAAGTAGAGTCTGAGAATTCACAACATGTATTAATGGAAATATCTGTTGAACAAAATGAACAATTACTAATAGATACACTAGCTGTAGAATTTATGGAAACATTGAACTCTGATAATTCTATAGAGACTAAACAGATGAATGTTGAGCATATTGAAAATGTTCCTAACACTGTTGAAGCTAAAGAATCAAGCTTACTTGAGCAGCTACAAGATAATATTTTTGAAGAGGAACAACATGACATTCATTTTGAAGAAGAGGTTCCTTAAGATGAATTAAACTCTTAATCACGGCTTCAGGTATCACCTTCTTTGTGTACAATATTACAAATTCAAGGTAATTCAATTCATTTTAGATCTGAAGAAGCATTGCAAAAATACAATAATCTGATTACATGTCAGATTTTGCATGCTCGTCCAATAAAGTTTAGAAATTTGATGGACATAAGAGATCTATTTGAGTTTCAAGGCCTCATTCAATTTTTGCAAGTAGGAACGAAATGGAAGTAATACACAAAGCTTATTGTAGCTTTTTATAGCAATCTGGTCAAGAATGGAAATTTACTGAAAACTCAAATAAATCAATAGGAGTTCATATGGTCTCCTAAGTTAATTTTTGAAGTTTTGGGATTAAAGAATGAAGGTGTTGTTAGAAACAGATTTGACATGATTAGACAACTGGAATTGAACATTCAGTCTTTATCAAAAATTCCAGATGTATATTCTAAAATGAGATTAATGGAAAATCTGAATGTAGAGGCAAGATTTATTGCAAATATATTGCATGCAAATTTATTTCAAAGAGTTGGACACAATTTGGAAGTCAGTAGAAGTTGTTTATATACAACTTATGGCCTGCTGAATACAATTCAAATCAATTGGTTTAATGTTTTTACTTCTCAACTACAGCATATGAGTTTAAAGTTATTTTATGGTGATGCTGTATGTAGAATTCTTGCAAGCCAATTAAATTTATCTGACTGGCCCTCTAAAACTAAAGGCATGAGAGCATTTAGTGTTAAAGATTTGCAAAAATTCCAGACCATGCATATACCTCAAAGACAACAACAATAACCTGACTATACAGACCATATACAACAACAACAACAAAGTTATTCAGTTCAAGCAGAACAGCAAACCCAGCTACCTCTTGACTTAGATGCAGTGCTTAACGACATCAGAAATGATATTAGGCATCTAGGAGATAAAATATGTAATGTTATAAGTGATATACTTAGGAGGGCTCGATAACTGTTTTTGTTTGTTTCTGAATACAAAATGTTATGTTTGTATTTTTTTGTTTGTTTAATTCATTGAACAATACATTTTTCTATAAATGTGTTCAATTCTTATTCTTGTTTACAGAAATCGTTGTTGTAAATATATCTCTTATATATATATATATTCTCTGTAATTATCTTTTTGAATAATGACAAAAAGGGGGAGAAATATTAATTGCATATATTATAAAGGGAGATGATATTTAAATGGTTATTGTAATCTGACAGATGATAATTAGAAAACTGATACTTATATAATTATTGACATTTGAGAGTTTTAGTTCTGAGTGGTGAAATTTACACAAACAATAGAAATAAGCTTAAGTGAACTTAAGTCAACAAATGTGTTTGTTGAATTAAAAGTTAACCCAACAAAGGTGATTTGTTGAGTTAAATATATTTCATAATTGATTTAATATGGTTTTTTCATCATCAAAAATGGGGAGATTGTTGAGTATTTTGTTTTGATGATGTGTGTTGAATGAAAATAATCATATTTGCTCAATTACTATTGCTTGTGAAAAGAAATTAAAATCATCAATTAATACAGAAAAAGCTTACTAACATAAATACTTGTCTGTATTGGATCTGAAGTTAATAACTAGTCGTTTCGTTGCATTAATTTCTCATTTAACTAAACGTTAAGTTAATGTGTGTTTTTATTGAAAAGCATGATATGTTTTAAAGTTATATCTTCTATATCATGAGCATTGCATGTTTAGACAACTCGTTAAGTTAGAGTTTTGTTTGTATAGAGGTCGCGTGAGAACTCGATAAGTTAAAGGCTTAAAGGTTAAAATAGGTCATGTGATAACTCGTTAAGTTAGTGAGTAAAAGAAGAGACGAACTCGTTAAGTTAGTGTTATACACGTGGTGAAATTATAAGTTACGAATGTTATTGTATCACGTGAGGTGCACATGTTTAACTCGTTAAGTTAGCATAACTAAACGTGTTGAGTTGCTATATTGAACACTAAGGCAATGCGTTAGGTTAGCGTTATAAACTTAAGTTGTTATTTTGTGCACATGGTAAAATTCTTATTATAAAAACATTTGTTTATTGCTGAATCGGTGAGTTAAAGTTTTTTGGAGACTTACAATCATAACTATCTGAAACTTAAACTGTTTTCGGTGAGTTATCGTTTAACCTTCCGAAAGAAAGATTAAGTTGGTTCATTGAGTTAGCGTAATACCACAGACTTAGTTCGTTGAGTTAGCTACAGTACTTGTCACATGAAATGGCACATGAGGAACTCGTTAAGTTAGAAACGTTAAGTTATATATATATACTTGTATTACTCGTTTAGTTAATATTAAAGTAACGACTTCTTATTACACCTGATGGAAATTTTCTTTTGGATGAGAAAGTTTATTTTGTAGGAAATTTTTTAGAGATCCAGGACTGATGATTAAAGAAAATTCGAAATGTAAATGTGGGTCACAACGTGTGTGTTTCGATGAAGGAAAAAGAAAAGACGTGAAGAAGTGGAAAACTGGTAGTGGTTAAACATGAAGGATATGCATGAAATGAAGATACAGTATAAAAGGCATAGAGTTCTCGTTGATCAAATTGTCCTTGCACACAAAACGAAAAATCTTTTCAAGGATCAAACTATCACTACACACCAAAAGAAAAATCTTTTTCAGGGATCAAAAACACCTCTTCAGGAAAATCTCTCAGGTGGAAGAAAATTCAATAAAGCAGAAAACAATAAGATATATGTCATTGAAGTATCAGGTAGAAGAAAATTTAGTAAAGTAGAAAAAGGTATTATTTATGTCACTGAAGATTTAAAGTATCAAAAGAAAGCAAATTCGGTGAAGCAGAGAAAGACAAGATATTCGTCACTGAAGAATTGCTGAAGAAGAAAAAGAAGAAGAAGAAAGATCTCAAACAAGGAGAAATGTTTTAAATTTTGCAAATTAGTTTTCTCTGTTTGTAGTTATGAAATTGTTTAGATGATACATGGTATCGAAATATAATTGCATCTACAATTTCTGAGGAGAATTGAATTGTATATTGTAATTGAAACCTTGAATAAAAATGATTTTATGAAAATAATGTCTCGACTTATTTTTGAGTTTTAAAGTTTCAATTATATTTCAGAAAATATTGAAAATACACAATTCACCCTACTTTTGTGTTGCCATACGATCTTACACTATAAGATCTAATTTTTCCACCACAATAGGGACTTTCCTATGGTACAGTATACCCTAGTCCAAATTTACTTATTCCTACTCTTTGAGACCCTATGATTTTATTTAAGCTGTTTTCACCTTTATTGAACTTACATATAGTGTTTTTCAAATCAGTAACTTTAGATAATAAATTTTTGTTTTCTTTTTTAAATCAAAATTTCTACAACTACAATTATCAAGTTTTGTTTTTAATTCCCTGTTATCAACTAGAGCTTTTTCTAATTCAGCAAACACATCCTCTAGATAGGAATTCAGACTCTTAATTTCTTTCTTATAGTTTTTACATTTTACATATAAATTATCTACTGTATAGAGAAGACTATCTACATCTAAATCATTATTTTCCTTTTTTGAATAATAAGGGGATGCAGAGCATACCTCTTGTGCAACAAAGTATACGTTTGCAGAGGCATCTTCTTCTAAGTCTGATGAGTTACTAGATGAGTTGCTGTCATCTCATGTGACTTTTAAGGCCATTTTGTTCCTATTCTTCTTCTTCCATTTTTATTTGTCCTCCTACAAGAAGGGATAGTAGAGTTGGATGTGTCCCAATTTTTTATACTTGTAGCATGTGAGGACTTTTGATATTGAGGAGCTGGCTTTGCCTCCTTGTCTCATCATTTTTCTGAAATTTCTGACCAACAATAACACTTCATCTTCATCTAAGCTTGGTTGTTCTTTTGTTGAGGGAAAAGCTAGTTCTTTCTTTTTCTCAACCTTTCTTTTAGTGGCTCCCTCCTCTTCCTTCCATTCCTTCATTTGAACTTCATAAGCAAGAATATTTCCCAGCAAATCTTCTACTGAATAGTTGTTTAGATCCTTTGAATCTTGTATGGAAGTAAACTTCTTTTTCCATTCAACTATTGTTGAGTATTTTGTTTTGATGATGTATGCTAAATGAGTATAATCAAATTCACTCAATTATTATTGTTTGTGAAAGTAAATTAAGAACATCAATTAATACAGAAAAAGTTTATTGATATAAATACTTATCTGTATTAGATCTAAAATTATGCTAAGTTAAATAACTAGTCGTTATGTTATACTAACTTTTCATTTAACTAAACGTTAAGTTAACGTGTGTTTTTATTGTAAAGTATGATATGTTTTAAAATTATATTTTCTGTATCATGAACAGTGCATGTTTAAACAACTCGTTGAGTTAGTGAGTTATTTGTATAAAGGTCACGTCAGAACTCGTTGAGTTATAGGCTTAAAGGTTAAAATAGGTCACGTAATAACTCGTTAAATTAGTAAATAAAAGAAGAGTCAGACTTGTTAAGTTAGTATTGTACACGTGGTGAAATTAAGGTTTACGAATGTTACAGTGTATCACGTGAGTTGCACATGTTTAACTCGTTAAGTTAACATAACTACTCGCGTTGAGTTGCTATATTGAACAGTAAGGCAACGCGTTAGGTTAGCGTTATAAACTTAAAGTTATTATTTTTGCACGTGATAAATTCTTATTATAAAAGCATTTGTTTATTACTAGTTCATTGAGTTATCTATAATACAACGAAGTTGGTTCATTAAGTTAGTGTAACACCACGAAGTTGGTTCATTGAGTTAGCGCAACACCACGAACTTAGTTCATTGAGTTAACTACAGTACTTGTCACGTAATTTGGCACATGATGAACTCGTTGAGTTAGATACATTAAGTTATAAATCTACTTGTATTACTCGGTTAGTTAACATTAACACAACGACTTGTTATTACACTTGGTGAAAAATTTTGGACAAGAAAGTTTATTTTGCAGGAAATTTTTCAAAGATCTAGGATTGATGAATAAAGTAAATTCGAAAAGAAAACGTGGGTCAGAACGTGTGTATTTCGATGAAGGAAAAACAAAAAACGTGAAGAGTGGAAAATTGATAGTGATTAAACATGGAGGATATGCATGAAGTGAATATATAGTATAAAAGGCATAGAATTCTCGTTAATCAATCATCACTGCACACTAAACAAAATATCTTTCAGGGATCAATAACACCTCTTCAGGGAAAAGCTCTCAGATGAAAGAAAATTCAGTGAAGCAAAGAAAGTCAGATTTATGTCACTAAAGATCTGAAGTATCAGAAGAAAGTAAATTCGATGAAGCAAAGAAAGTCAGATATTTGTCACTGAAGAATTGTAGAAGAAAAAGAAAAATCTCGAACAGGGAGAAATGTTTTAAATTCTGCAAATTAGTTTTCTTTGTTTGTAGTTATGAAATTGATTAGATGAAACATGGTTTTGTTATATAATTGCATCTACAATTTCAAAGGAGAATTAAATTGTATATTGTAATTGTAACCTTGAATAAAATGATTTGATTAAAATAGTATCTTGACTTGTTTTTATTTTTGAAGTTTCAATTATAATCGAAAATGTTGAAAATCATAATTCACCCTCCTCTTATGTAGCCATTCGATGCTACAAGTGGTATTAGAGCTTGTTTATAATCTTTGATATAAAATCGATACCAACTTAATTAATATCATTGCTTATTCTGCCTTCTTTGTTTTTTAAACAAAAATTAATATCTGAGTACACGTTTAACTGTCTTAATTTTAGGCTCAAGTTGTTTTAAATTTTTAACTATTTAAAATCAAATAGGTTGAAAAATCTAAGGTAAAATAGCTACTAGAAATGGTAATTTTTCTTTGTATGAAGGCCAAAATCTTAACCATCCTCCTTTATTTGATAGAATACATTTTGAATATTGGAAATATAGGATGATAGTCTCTCTTCAAAGTATAGATCACAAGTTGTGGTTCATGATCTCTAAACCATATACTTTGTTAATTACTCCTTATAATACTTGGACAATTATTGAAAAAGAAAATGAAACTCTAAATGCTAAGGGCTTAAATATCTTATTTTGTGCATTGAGTTATGAACAATTCAGTAAAGTATCGACATATAAATCTACTTATGAGGTGTGGCATGCATTAGAAGTTTCATATGAAGGTACTTCTCAAGTTAAAGAGACTAAGATTAACATGTTAATTCACAAGTATGAACTCTTTAAGATGCATGAAGATGAAAGTTTTTCTGAGATGTTTTCCAGATTCCTAGATATAATAAACTCTTTAAAATGCTTAGGAAAGAACTTTGAATAGAAGGATTTGGTGAGAAAAATTCTCAAATCCTTAAGTTCCAAGTGGTCTCAGAAAGTGACATCAATTGAAGAATTACGAGACTTAAATGTTTATACTATAAATGAGCTTATAGGAAATTTAATCGCTTATGAAGTTCAATTAAATGATTCACTAAGTCACAACAAATTAAAAATGAAGAAAGAAATAGCCTTCGAAATTAATTTAGATTCTGAAATATCTACTGATTCAGACGAGGATTTGATTTTGCTGACTAGGAAATTCAAGAAAGCATGGAAAGCTAGGAAACAGCAAAGAAATATAAATGACAAACCCTTAACATCAAAGTCACTGAATAGAAAGAATTCTTCATCTAGAAAGTATGTATGTTACAAATGCAAGAAACCTGGACATCTTTCTCTAGATTGTCCTATAAGGAAAAATGAAAAGTAGAGTAGGACAAATCAGAAGAAGATAGCTCAGAAATCTTAGAAAAAGTTTTACAAGAAAAAGACTTTGAAGGTCCTTGGGATGATATGTCAGAAGAGTCTGAATCTGAAGAATTATCATTAAAATCTTCACATTCAAAAGAAGAACAAGAGTTAGAAGACATTGCTCATGTGTGCTTCATGGCAAATGAGTCTGAGGTAATATCTAATCTCGAAAGTCATTCAGATTTTAACTTTGATGAATTATTATACGCTTATCATGTATTATTACAAAAACTTAAAGTCTGTAAACTGGAAAATAAGGATATTAGAAACTCTTTGTCCATTTTGGAAGAAGAAAATGGTTTTATGTCTAGTACTTTAGAGAAGTTTAAATGTGATAATGAAAATCATGTTAGAGATTTGCATAAATTTATATTTAATGAATGTGTCTTGCATGAACAAGTATAGAATATAAATGTTGAAAAATTAAAGATAGAATCTGAAAATGAAAATTGAGAAACAATATAAATGATCTTGAGTTAGAAATTGATAGATTCAAAATGAGAGAGCTAGATTTAACTTCCACCATTGAAAAATGGAATTTAAGTGAAACTAAGTTAGACAAACTAACTAATACCCCTACGGTGTTATATAAATTTGGCTTCAGATTTGATTATCCTAAATACCCTGAATCTTAAGCCAATAAAGGATTTATTAGTTGTAGTTCAAGTAAATCTAAAACTAAAATTTCTTTTATCATGAAACAAGGTAATAAATATGTTGAAGTAGGTACTTCAAGGGATGAATCATGTAGTAATAATATAAACCAATGTGATTTATCTAAATGTACTTCTAACATGACTATTAATGTTTCTAAAAATCTTGTTTCTTGTTCTGGAAATTCAGTTACTAATGTTTCTAAAATTTTAGACAATTGTAGTAAACTAAAAATTCAGAAACCTAAGCATGAAATTCAAAATATTGGTATTAGACCAATTACTGGTTCTGCATGTTTTTTATCTGAAAATTCATGTGTAGAAAAAGATTTTGTATGTATTGAAAATTTAAATACAAGTACAAAATCTTAGTACGAACTTACTGAAATGTATGAGCATGATCAAAATAAATTAACTTCTAATAAAAAGTGGTTTGGTCTTGGTTATACTACATCTAAAAATAAACAGAATATCAATAAGAGTAATAATTCCATAAGTAAGTATGATGTTAATGATAAATCAATAGTACTTACAATAAATAAAAATATAAATGATAATGTTAAGTTATTTTTTACCAAAAAGAAGAAATATACTTTTAATGAACTTGGTCCTCAAAGACATTAGGTACTAAGAAATAGTTCTTAATTTGTTTTGCAGAAGAAAACAACATCAAAATAGATTTTAGATAGTGGAGCATCAAGTCACATGACCGGATAGAAAAGTTTACTAAAAAATTTTACAAATACCAAGAAAGGAAGTGTAATATTTGGAAACAAAAGTAAGGAAAAAATCATAGGTATGGGCAATGTTCAAATAACTCCTACTTGTGTTATTTCGAATGTACTGTATGTAGAAAACCTAGGATTTAATTTGCTGAGTGTTATAAAACTAATTGATAATGGATATTATGTATTATTTAAAGATGATGTATGCAAAATTATTGATAAAAGTATAGATGAACTTAAGTTTATTACTAAAACAAAAGATTCTGTATGTATCTTATCTTTACCTTCTAGTGTAGTTGATTTAAATTCATGTTTGCTAGCTGAAATTAGTGATGTATATCTGTGGCATAGAAGGATTGGGCATATAAATATGAAACTATTGCATAAATTATCTAGAAAACATTTAGTGAGAGATTTACCAAAGATTAAATACTCAAAAGATTTTATGTGTGATGTATGTGAGTTATGTAAACTTCAGAAAAACTCTTTTAAATCCAAAACTGATATATCAAGCAAGAGAGTCTTAGAACTTATACATATGGATCTATTTGGACCAACAATAATCATGAGTCTTGGTGGTAAATGGTATGTATTTGTTTTAGTAGATGACTTCTCTAGATACACTTGGGTATACTTTCTAGCATCTAAGACAGAAGATTTTGAAAAGTTTAAAATGTTTTGCAATCTTGTTCGAAATGAACAAAGTGTCTATGTTCAAAAACTTAGGAGTGATCATGGTATTGAATTTGATAATGATCAAATGAATAATTACTGTAAAGATCATGGCATTGATCATAAATATTCCTTTCCAAGAGCATCTACTCAAAATGGTGTTATTGAGAGAAAGAATTGATTACTTTAGGAAATGGCTAGAACTATGTTAAATGAACATAATTTACCTCAAAATCTTTGGGCTGAAGTAGTGAATATAGCTTGTTATATTATTAACAGAAGTCACCTAAGACCTCTCGTTAATAAAACTCATTTTGAAATTATGTTTGATAGGGTTCCAAAAATTTCCTATATGAAACCATTTGGTTGTACGTGTTTTATTCTTATTACTAAGGATAAAAGAGATAAATTTCAAGCCAAAGCAGATGAAGGAATTTTTGTAGGTTACTCTACTAGAAGTAAAGCCTATAGAGTTTATAATAAGACTTCTAGAACTATCAAAGAAACCCTTCATGTAAGCTTTAATGAAAATTCTTTTAGAGAACCTCAATCTAAAGCTGATAATGATGATATGATCAACTTCTCAAGAGAATTAGAGATTAATAGAGAGATTGAAGATTTATCTGAGAAAATTAAAAATATGAACTTGAATAATCAAACTAATGATCAAAGTGATGTATCTTCAGATGTTGGTGAGAATATTGAGGAGAATCATAGAAATTGGCATTATTCTTCATCACATCCCATCACTCAAGTCATTGGTAATATTAATGAGGGAGTTAAAACTAGAACTTTAGTAAATTTAAATAGTATGTATATGTTTGTTTCTAGGGTAGAACCAAAGAATATAGAAGAAGCATTATCTGTTGAAAATTGGATAGTGGCAATGCAAGATGAACTAAATCAATTCATCAGAAATGATGTTTGGGAATTAGTCTCTCCACCAAAAAATCAGTCCATAATAGGTACAAAGTGGATCTTTAGGAACAAAACTAATAAGACTGGTCAAATTATAAGAAACAAAGCTAAATTAGTTGCACAAGGGTATACATAAGAAGAAGGACTTGATTATGATGAAACATTTGCTCCTATGGCTAGATTAGAAAGTATTAGAATATTATTAGCCTATGCTTGCTATATGGATTTTAAACTATATCAATTGGATGTTAAAAGTGCATTTCTAAATGGGTTAATTAATGAAGAAATTTATATGAAACAACCTCTTGGATTTGAAGATATTAAAAATCCTGACTATGTGTATAAATTGAAGAAAGCCTCATATGATTTGAAGCAAGCACCTAGATCATGGTATGAAAGATTATCTACTTTTCTAATAGAACAAGGTTATATCATGGGAAAAGTAGACCATACTCTTTTTATCAAAAAGGATGATAAAGATGACTAGTTAGTTTGAAATGAGTATGATAGGAGAACTTTCATATTTTCTAGGACTTCAAATTAAGCAAATGGATAAATGTATATTTTTAAATCAGGAAAAATATGCAATTGAAATGCTTAAGAAACTTAATTTTAATAATACAAGGATTCGAGGAATTCCTATGACTACTTTAAAGTTAGACATTGATGACATAGGAAAACCAATAGATTAAAGGAAATACAAAAGTATGATTGGTTTTTTACTTTATTTGACAGCTAGTAGACCTGATATTATGTTTACTATGTGTACTTGTGCTAGATTTCAATCTAATCATAAAGAATTACACTCAATTGTTGTTAAAAGAATATTTAGATATATATAAGGAACTAAAAATTTTGGTCTGTATTATTCTAAGGATAGTTCAATAGATCTTATAGGATATACTGATGCTGATTACACAGGATCTAAATTTGATAGAAAAAGTACTAGTGGCACATGTTAATTATTGGGAAATAATTTGGTGTCATGGTTTAGAAAAAGTAAAACTATGTGACACTTTCAACCACTAAAACTGAATATGTTACTACTGCATTGTGTTGCACTTAGATTCTGTAGATAAGGCAAACTCTAGAAGATTTTGGATTATCTTATGATAAAACTGAGATTTATTGTGATAGTAGTTCTGCAATAAATCTTTTCAAAAATCCTGTATTACATTCTAGAGCAAAACATATAGAGGTTAGACATCATTTTCTAAGAGATAACGTAATTAAAGGAAAATTAAATTAGGATTTGTGTCTAGTAAAAATCAATTAGCTGATATATTTACAAAACCTCTAGATGAAAATACATTCTGCAACATAAGATTAAATTTAGGTATTTGTAGGCTATGTGATTTGTAAAATGCTTAAACTCTACAAAAGATAAATATTGTTGATGATGTTGTTTACCTCATAGATATTATATACTTATCATAAATATCTAAGTAATATCTAAACTACTACATGAGATATTATATATTTACGATAAACTTATTGTAGTATCTTATTAACTTTACTTATCTTTCAAAGTTTAATGTTTTTAAATTTTTAAGTGGAAATGTCAATGAAAAACATTAAATTCCTCTGAAATCTTGAAATTTTGATTAAATGTTTTCTTTGGATCAATGAGAGTGCATATGATCATGCGTGAATTTGACTTGATTGATTAAACTTGTAGAATAATTTATATGTAAATTATATTAAACTACTGATCAAAAGTATAAGCTTATTGACATTGATTCATATTTTCAATAAAATCATAAATGTAAAAATTGTTTGAGATTTGTGTTTTATCACATCTGTATTTATGAAATACATATATATACTGTGCTTAAAATAAAAAGTGCTTACAAAGTGAAAATCTTTGAGAGTTTATTGATCAGTTTGATCACGAGACTCTTGTACTTGAGTAGATAGGTATGTAAAGATTATTGTCCTGAAAAAGGATTTTTTAAATCTAACAACCTAAGGTCTCGATCAGACCTGGGATTGTTGACTGAAAGCTCATTACATAGGTACATTAGAAAGCTCTTGTATGATTCAAGCTTTTTAAACTAACTTTTAAAGAAAATTATCAATATTTATTGTTTTGAAAAGATAAAAGTTATTTCATTAATTACATATATCTTTGAGTCGAATATGGTTTCTACTAATATGATTGTTGATTTGTTGAATCAAAATTAGTACTTTTGAATATGTTTATTTGAGATACATTCCTTTATTCTGCTTGAGTTAATCATATTAAGTTTAAAGTTATGTTTTGGTTCATATACGGTTTGAGTTGATTCTAGAAATTATTTTTGATGAATTCAGGATAACGGAAGTTTCTAAAAGGAAAATTATAAGTAACACCTACTTTATACAAGTATATTTTGTATGTTATTGCATATATTTGAAGTATATTTGTAGGGGGAGGAATTACAATGTCAAAAATAGATTAATATCATTCAATATATATAGATCTTAGTTAATCTGAGTTTAGTCCTCTTAAGATCTTGATGAAACAATTTAATAGACAAACAAACTATTTTAGATTCATAAAAAGAGTTGGAATAGTTTACAATGTTCTCAAGAAAATGGTTAATTAAGTTACTTTTGGCTTGTATATTGATTTTAGAAGCTTTCAGTTGAAGACATCTGAATTTTTGTTAAGTATACTAATTTAATGTTATGTTATATAAGGTAACGTGTAAAACTACCTCTAGACAACGTTTTACTCGTTAAGTTAAGTAACTCAACAAGTTATGCTTAATGCTTTTATGTACCTCGATTGAATAAATGTTATTCAATATTCTTTTAAACCTCAAACCCGACTTATAGACTCGTTAAGTTATTCTACTAAAACCCTATTTAAACACTTATTACACGAGAACTTAGGTTATCTCGTAACCTGTGTCTAAAAATCTTTCTCGCTTATTCTTGTTACAACTTGCGACAATGTTCTCCAAGTTCAACAAATGGTGTGGCAGAGGAAAAGGAAGAGGCAGAGGAAGTGCAAAAGGCAAAGAAATCGAGGTAGATGATGTTCCTCGTACATGGTTTAAGAAAATTTTGCAAGTTGACAAAAGGTTAGCTCAAGCATATCGTGACTATTTCTTTTCTAAGGAAATACTAGATGAAGTTAGACAAGAACTTCAGAATATAGTTGACAATATACAATATATGAGAATACGAAGTAAATATGAGAAAGAATATCACATAAAATGTGCAGAGATAGCATTTTTGGAACAATATGCTAAATACCTGGAAAAAGGAGTAGGTTCATCAAATAGAATTCCTCAAATACCCATAAATGGAACTAGATTACAACCATTTGAGGAAGAACATGACTCTGTAATACCTACACCCTTATTTTCAAAGGACAAACAAACAAATATTGTTGTTGATAAAGAAAAAGTTGAAAGTCTTTGAAGGGCAGTAGGTATAGAAAGTGTCTTTGAAGAATTAAAATAGAAAACTTTTTTGGATCAAATTCAGAAGAAATCAGCAACAATAGGAGAACAATTGACTTACTACAAGAGAAAGCGAGTCAGGAAAATAAAGCAAAAAGAGCTTCTTTCTATGGAAACAAATATTGTTGAAAAAGAACAATCAGATGAGGTTTTATTTCCTAAAGGCAATGTATGTCTAGACATTGTACCTTTTTATGCATTTGATAAGCTCATCAGTTCAGAACACATTGAAACTGATGATAATGATGAGACTTTATTTTATTTGTCTAGAAAACTTGAAAAGAAATCAAAGACAGACATTAGTTCAAGTTTTTCTATTGTTTCAAGCCCTAATGATGTGAAAATTGACAAATCAGAGCATCAGGCAACTGATATTGAACAAGTTATTGTAGATGTACTTGGAAATATTGAGGCAATAACAAGTTCAAAGGTTGAATTATTTGGAGTAGCAATTATTGAATAAGATAAGACTCCAGAAGAGCTTAATGTTGATTAGCCTACTTCAGTATCTATAAAACTAGAGTCTGAGAATTCACAGCATGTACAAATTGAAATATCCGTTGCAGAAATTGAAAATTACAAACAGATACACAAGCAGATGAATTTGTGCAAAATTTGACCTCTATATTTTCTATAGAAACTGAACCTATGAATGTGGCGAATAATAGAAATGTTCCTCACTTTGTTAAAGCTGAAAAATCAAGCTTACCTGAGTAGCTTCAAGAACATATTTTGTTAGAAGAACACAATGACATTCATTTTGAAGAAGAGATTCTTGAAGATGAATTAAATTCAAAATCAAGGCTTCAGGTATCAACTTCTTTGTACAAAACAATAAACCTTCAAGGAAATTCAATTCATTTTAGATCTGAGGAAGCATTGCAGAAATACAATAATCTGTTTGCTTGTCAGATTCAACATGCTCGCCCAATAAAGTTCAGAAATTTATTGGAAATAAGAGATCTATTTGAGTTTCAAGGCTTAATTAAATTATTACTAGTTGGAACAAAATAGAAGCAATACAAAAAGCTTATTACAACTTTTTACAGTAATCTGGTAACGAATGAAAATCTTTTGACAACTTAAATATCTCATTAGGAGTTTACTTTATCTCCTGAATTGATTTTTGAAGTTTTGGATTTAAGAAATGAAGGTGTTGTTGTTACAAACAGATTTGACATGGTTAGACAACTAGAATGGGACGTTCAGTCTTTATCACAGATTCTAGGTGTATATACAAAAATGAGACTAATAGAAAATCTGAATGCAAATGCTAGGTTTATTGCAAATATTCTGCATACCAATTTATTTCAGAGAGTCAGACATAATCTGGAAGTCGATAGAAGTTATCTTTATGCAACTTATGGACTTCTGAACAAAATTCAAATTAATTGGTTTGATGTATTCACATATCAACTACAACATATGAGTTCAAAGCTATTTTTTGGTGATGTTGTATGTCGACTTCTTGCAAACCAATTAATCTTATCTAATTGGCCCTCTGAAACTAAAGGCATGAGAGGCTTCAGTATTAAAGATTTGCAAAAATACCAGTCTATGCATCCCACACAGCAACAACAACAGCCTAAATTATCAGAACAACAACCACCACAGCCAACATATTTAGAACAAGTCCAACAACAACCAAATCTACCTCCTACCTTAGATGTAGTGTTGATTGATATCAGAAATGATTTTAGGCATTTAAGAGATAAAATTTGTTCTGCTATTATTGATATAGTTAGGAGGAAAAGATAAATGTATTTTCATTTGTCTATTTGCTTGTGTTTGAATACAAAATGTAATGTTTGTATTTCTTGATTGATTATTTGAACAATACATTTTATTGTAAATACTTTCATTCTTATTAATATTTACAGAAAGTTGAGCTGTATATACTTGTCTCTCAGATTTTTTTATGCTATGTAATCATCTTTTTGATACATGACAAAAAGGGGGAGATGCTTATGTGTTTAAATTGCATATATATATTAAAAATGGGGGAGATGATTATGTTGAAATCTTTTGTCTAAGAAGTTTTATTCTTGAGAGAATTATTTTTTTTCTTTTACATAAACAATAGATATAATCTTAAGTGAACTTAAGTCAACAAAAATGTTTGTTAAATTAAAACTTAATCCAATGGAAGTATTTCGTTGAGTTAAACATATTTCATAATTGATTTAATATGATTTTTGTCATCATCAAAAAGGGGGAGATTGTTGAGTATTTTGTTTTGATGATGTATGCTAAATGAGTATAATCATATTCACTCAATTATTATTGTTTGTGAAAGTAAATTAAGAAAATCAATTAATATAGAAAAAGTTTACTGATATAAATACTTGTCTGTAATGGATCTAAAATTATGCTAAGTTAAATAACTAGTCGTTATGTTATACTAACTTTTCATTTAACTAAATATTAAGTTAATGTGTGTTTTTATTGAAAAGCATGATATGCTTTAAAGTTATATTTTCTGTATCATGAACAGTGCATATTTAGACAACTCGTTAAGTTAGAGTGTTATTTGTATAGAGATCATGTGAGAACTCGTTAAGTTAGAGGCTTAAAGGTTAAAATAAGTCACGTGAGAACTCGTTAAGTTAATGAGTAAAGAAGAGATGAACTCGTTAAATTAGTATTGTACATGTGGTGAATTAAAAGTTACGAATGCTATATTGTATGACGTGAGGTGCACATGTTTAACTCGTTAAGTTAACATAACTAAATGTGTTGAGTTGCTATATTGAACACTAAGGCAATGCGTTAGGTTAACATTATAAACTTAAGTTGTTATTTTTGCACGTGGTAAAATTCTTATTATAAAAACATTTATTTTTCACTAGTTTGTTGAGTTATCTGTAACACAATGGAGATGGTTTGTTGAGTTATCGTAACACCATAAAGCTGATTTGTTGAGTTAACATAACACCATAGACTTAGTTCATTGAGTTGGCTACAGTACTTGTCACGTGAGTTGGCATATGAGGAACTCGTTAAGTTAGAAACGTTAAGTTATATATCTACTTGTGTTACTCGTTTAGTTAACATTAAAGTAACAACTACTTACTACACCTGATAAAAAAATTTTGGACGAGAAAGTTTATTTTGCAGGAAATTTTTTAAAGATCCAAGATTGATAATTAAAAAAAATTCAAAATGTAAACGTGGGTCAGAATGTGTGTATTTCGATGAAGGAAAAAGAGAAGATGTGAAGAAGTGGAAAACTAGTAGTGATTAAACGTGGAGGATATGCATGAAATGAAGATCCAGTATAAAAGGCACAGAATTCTCGTTGATCAATTATCCCTACACACCAAACGAAAAATCTTTTCAAGGATTAAAAACACTTTTCGGGGAAAAGCTCTCAAGTGGAAGAAAATTCAATGAAGCAGAAAAAGGTAAGATTTATGTCACTGAAGATTTGAAGTATCAGAAGAAAGCAAATTTGATGAAGTAGAAAAAGTTAGATATTCGTCACTAAAGAATTATTGAAGAAGAAAAAGAAGAAGAAGAAGAAAGATCTCAAATAGGGAGAAATGTTTTAAATTCCGTAAATTAGTTTTCTCTATTTGTAGTTATGAAATTGTATAGATGAAACATGGTATTGATATATAATTGCATCTACAATTTCTAAGGAGAATTGAATTGTATATTGTAATTGAAACCTTGAATAAAATGATTTTATGAAAATAGTGTCTCGACTTGTTTTTGAGTTTTGAAGTTTCAATTATAATCAAAAATGTTGAAAAACACAATTCAACCCCCCTCTTGTGTAGCCATACGATCCTACAAGTGGTATTAGAGCCTTGTTAATAATCTTTGATATAAAATCGATACCAACTTATTTAATATCATTGCTTATTTCACCTTACTTGTTTTTAAACAAAAATTGATATTTGAGCATACTCTTAACCTTCTCAATTTAAGACTCAAATTGTTTTTATTGTTTTAGACTGTTTAAAATCAAATAGGTTGAAAATTCTAAGGTAAGATGGCTATTGGAAATGGTAATTTTTCTTTGTTTGAAGGTCAAAATCTTAATTTTCCTCCTTTATTTGATGGAATACATTTTGAATATTGGAAATATAGGATGACAATCTTTCTTCAAAGTATAAATCATAAGTTATGGTTCATGATTTCTAAACCATATACTTTGTTATCTACCCCTTATAATACTTGGATAATTACTGAAAAAGAAAAAAAACTCTGAATGCTAAAGGCTTAAATATTTTATTTTGTGCATTGAGTTATGAATAGTTCAATAAAGTGTTAGCATATAAATCTGCCTATGAGGTGTGGCATGCATTAGAAGTTTCACATGAAGGTACTTCCCAAATTAAAGCGACTAAGATAAACATGTTAATTCATAAGTATGAACTCTTTAAGATGCATGAAGACGAAAGTATTCTGAGATGTTTTCCAGATTTCTTGATATCATAAACTCTTTAAAATGCCTAGGAAAGAATTTTGAATAGAAGGATTTGGTGAGGAAAATTCTCAGATCCCTAAGTTCTAAATGGTCTCAGAAAGTGACATCAATTGAGGAATCACGAGATTTAATTGTTTATACTATAAATGAACTTATAGGAAACTTAACTACTTATGAAGTTCAATTAAATGCATCACTAAGTCACACCAAACTAAAAATGAAGAAAGAAATAACTTTCAAAATTAATTCAGATTTTGATATATCTACTGATTCTGATGAGGATTTGATTTTTCTGACTAGGAAATTCAAGAAAACATGGAAAGCTAGGAAACACCAAAGGAACAGAAATGAAAAACCCTCAACATCAAAATCACTGAATGACAAGAATTTTTCATCTAGAAAGTATGTATGTTACAACTGTAAGAAACCTAGACATCTTTCTTCAAACTGTCTTATAAGGAAAAATGAAAAGCATAGTAGGACAAATCAAAAGAAGATGGCTTAGAAAACTCAGAAAAAGTTTTACAACAAAAAGGCTTTGAAGATCACTTGGGATAAATCATTAGTATGATGCTAACAATAAATCATTAGTACTTACAACTAATAAGAATGTAAATGATAATGTTAAACTATTTTTAAACAAAAAGAAGAAATATGCATTTAATGAACTTGGTCATCAACAACATTGGATACCAAGAAACAGTTCTTAATTTTTTTTGCAAGAGGAAACAACATCAAAATGGATCTTAGATAGTGGAGCATCAAGTCACATGATCAGACAGAAAAGTCTACTAAAAAATTTTACAAATACCAAGAAAGGAAATGTTACATTTGGAAACAAAAGTAAGGATAAAATCAAATAACTCCCACTTGTGTTATTTCAAATGTACTATATGTAGAAAACCTTGTTAGGACCTTAAGGCTTACCAGAGGGGGGGTGAATGGTAATAATTCGTTTCTTAACCTTTTAGAAGTAGTTTAATGTAAAGAGATAGCAAGCACACAATAAAAGAATTCACATAGAGATTTTTAGGTGGTTCACCACTAACGGCTAGTCCACCCGCAAGGGATACTTGGGCTACACTAAACTCTTGCAAACTTACAATCACTTGCTTTAAGGTTTAAGCAAGAACCAACCATTCACTTGAGCTTCCTTGTCCTTCAATCAATCCTTTCTCTGAAGTTTTGATCTGTATACTTCAGTAAACACTAGCTTGTGAGCAATAGAGTTGAGTGCGTGATGAGCTTCTGAAATTTAGTCTGTAAACGTTGAAGATGATTTGATCTCTAAAGTTTTTCTTCTGTTGAGCTTGGTGTAAGTATGTATATGAGTAAAAGCTATCTAAATCCATTGTCTGTATCTTGTATATATACCAAACATGTATAACGATCATATTTTCTTCCAATGGATGTATTCTACTGTACTTGATTAAACTTCAGTCCCAAATACGGTAAGTTACCGTTTAAAAAGTTATTTCGAGATGTCCTTTCGATTTTCTTAACCTTTCGGATAGTTAGCTATGTAACTCTCCGAAGAATATCTGTAACTCACCAAAAGATCACTTAAACCTTTCTGCCATGTAGGATTCTACAATATATACTGCGAGCTGTCATTCAATCGGATACCTATAACTATAACTTACCGAACAGTTATTTAACTATCGGATAGTTGGCTATAGTAACCCTCCATTAAGTTTCCAATTACTTTAATTCAGCACGTGCATAAAAGACTGACTTAAGTTTCGAATGGTTATCCCTGTAACTCACCAAAATGCTTCAAGATTTTGGATAGTTATCTTTCTAACTCTCTGAAAACTTATTTGAGCTTCTCTTTGGAATTCTACACATGGGAAATTCATTGATATAAGTTTCAGATAGTTAAACTGTAACTCACCGAAACTCTCTTGAATGTTCAGATAGTTATCTTTCTAACTCTCTGAAATCTTATATGAACTTCTGTCTAGAATTCTGCATGTGGGAAATTCAATGACTTAAGTTTCGGATAGTTAAACTGTAACTCACCAAAACTCTCTTAAATGTTCGGATAGTTATCTTTCTAACTCTCTGAAATCTTATATGAATTTCTGTCTGGAATTCTGCACGTGGCAATTTCAATGACTTAAGTTTCGGATAGTTAAACTATAACTTACTGAAACTCTCTTGAAATTTTGGATAGTTATCTAACTCTCCGATTTTTCCTTTTAAGCTTTCAACTACCGGCTTCTCTATTTTACACGTGCGTAATAAGATGACTTAAGTTCTGAAAAGTTGTACCTATAACTCTTTGAAAAGTCTTTTAAGATTCCGTTCTGTATTTCTGTACGTGATAATTGAATGACTTAACTTTCAGATAGTTATACCTGTAACTCTCCAAAAAGTCCTTTAAGCTTTCGGATAGTTAACTCCTTAACTTTCTGATCATTCAATCTTTTCTTAACTATCTGATTTTCTGTAGCAACACATTTTGAGATTTACTACAACCTGTTTGCTGCTTCGATTTGTCTGCCTTCTGATCTTTTTGTTGTACTGACTAAACCTGATAAATACAATTCAAAACCTTACATTGTTTTTTGCATTATCAAAATCTAGAGGTCTTTTCAATCTCCCCATTTTTGATAATGGCAAAAAACTTACAATGTATTACATGTATTTCTCTCCCTATATATCTATACAAGAAAAACACACGAGGAATACAGAGATATTTCTCCCCCTACTTTACTACAGCTTTGCTTACCAAAATATGATATTTCTCCCCCTTTTTTGCCAATTGTCAAAAAGAAGTGAGAAGTCAGATACTGAGTTGGTGGAGCAATTATAGCTGAGTATCAAAACATCTAAGTTGCTGCAAAATAGAGATGTTAGTAGAACCAACTCCTAGTTGTAAGATTGGAGAGTAGAGATATGAAATTATAAATCATATAAAGAGCAAATCCCTAAATTTCGTCTAATATGATTAAATGCAGCTTCAAATAATGGTTTGGTGAAGATATCTGTAAGTTGTTCTTTAGTAGAGACATATTCTAAGGAAATATGACCTTTTTCAACATGGTCTCTTAAAAAGTGGTGCCTAATCTTGATATGTTTTGCTCTAGAGTGTAGAACTGTATTTTTGGAGAGATTAATGGCACTACTGCTATCACAGTAAATAATGGTATTCTAAAAATTTAGCTTATAATCTGCTAGAGTTTGTTGCATCCATAAGATCTGTGCACAACATAGGCCTGTTGCCATATATTCAGCTTCAGTGGTGGATAGAGCTATAGAGTTTTGTTTCCTGCTAAACCAAGAAATAAGTGAATGACCAAGCAACTGACATGTCCCACTAGTGCTTTTTCGATCTGATTTGCATCTTGCATAAACTGCATAATTGTATCCTACTAATATCAATTGATTCTGTGAAGAATAAAATAAGCCAAAGTCTTTGGTACCATGTAGATATTTAAATATATGTTTAACTGCTTTTAAGTGTGATGCTTTTGGAGAGGCTTGATATCTTGCATAAGCATAAACACTAAACATTATATCTGGTCTACTAGGTGTTAGATACAGAAGTGATCCAATCATGCCTCTGTATTTCTTTTGATCTACTGGAATGCTAGAAATGTCCTTATCAAGTTTTTCATTTAAGTTCATGGGAGTACCTGCTACTTTGGATTTATCCATACCAAATTTTAAGAGAATCTCTTTGCAAAAAATTTCTTGATCTAGGAAAATGCCATGCTGAAGTTGATGAATTTGTAATCCTAGAAAGAATTTTAATTCTCCCATAAGACTCATCTCAAATTCATTCTTCATTAAGATTTGAAAATCATGACATAGTTTCTCATGTGTGGCACCAAAAATGATATCATCCACGTAGATTTAAATAATCAACATATGAGAACTTTTAGATTTGATGAATAAGGTGTTGTCTGCAGTTCCTATGTTAAACTGATTCTCAAGAAGGTAACTCTTCAATTTATCATACCATGCACGTGGTTCTTGCTTCAAACCATAGAGAGCTTTATTCAGTTTGTATACATGGTTTGGTTTTTCTTCATCTTCAAAACCTAGTGGTTGTTCTACATATACTTCTTGCAGAATGTCATTAAGAAATACACTTTTAACATCCATCTGATAAAGCTTGATTTTCATACTGCTTGCAAAGGCAAGTAACATTTTAATTACTTCAAGTCTTGCAATAGGTGCAAAATTTTCTTCATAGTCGATTTCTTCCTATTGGTTGTATCCTTGAGCAACAAGTCTAGCTTTATTTCTGATAATACTACCATTATTATCAAGTTTGTTCTTAAACACCCATTTAGTACCAATAATTGATTTTTCGATGGGCCTTTCAATCAAGTTCTAGACTTCATTTTTCTTGAACTGATTTAGTTCCTCTTGCATGGCCATGATTTAGTATTCATCATTATAGGCATCTTCAACTATTGAAGGCTCAAGTTCAGACATAAAAGCACAATAATTACAAATATTTTGAATTTTGCTTCTTGTTTGAACACCTTGATTTATATTCCCAATAATTTGTCCAATAGGATGTTCAGACTTTGTCTTCCATGCTTTTCCTGTCTCAATAGGTGTAGGCAGTGTTGAACTATCCTTTTTCTGAGAAATTTTCTGATTTAATAATTCACTTTCACTGTCTATTTTTAGCCTATTCAATTTTCCTATCATATCTTCATCAAAAAATACATTTATTGACTCTTCTACTCTTCTTTCATGTTCAAAATAGACCCTATAGGCCTTACTTCTTGAAGAGTATCCAACAAGTAGAGCAGGATCAGACTTTGCATTAAATTTATCCTTTTGATCCTTAGTGTTAAGCACAAAACATCTTGATCCAAAGACCTTAAAATATCCAACATTTGGTATTTTACCATACCATAGTTGTTGAGTATTTTGTTTTGATGATGTGTGCTGAATGAAAATAATCATATTTGCTCAATTACTATTACTTGTGAAAAGAAATTAAAATCATCAATTAATACAGAAAAAGCTTACTGACATAAATACTTGTCTATATTGGATCTGAAGTTAATAACTAGTCATTTCGTTGCATTAATTTCTCATTTAACTAAACGTTAAGTTAACGTGTGTTTTTATTGAAAAGCATGATATGCTTTAAAGTTATATCTTCTGTATCATGAACAGTGCACGTTTAGACAACTCGTTAAGTTAGAGTTTTGTTTGTATAGAGATCACGTGAGAACTCATTAAGTTAGTAAGTAAAAGAAGAGATGAACTCGTTAAGTTAGTGTTATACACGTAGTGAAATTATAAGTTACGAATGTTGTATTGTATCACGTGAGGTGCACATGTTTAACTCATTAAGTTAACATAACTAAACGCGTTGAGTTACTATATTGAACACTAAGGCAACACGTTAGGTTAGCGTTATAAACTTAAGTTGTTATTTCTGCACGTGGTAAAATTCTTATTATAAAAATATTTGTTTATTGCTGAATCGGTGAGTTAAAGTTTTTCGGAGACTTACAACTGTAACTATCCGAAACTTAAACTATTTTCGGTGAGTTATCGTTTAACCTTCCGAAAGAAAGGTTAAGCTAGTTCGTTGAGTTAGCGTAACACCACGGACTTAGTTCATTGAGTTAGCTACAGTACTTGTCACGTGAAATGGCACATGAGGAACTCGTTAAGTTAGAAACGTTAAGTTATATATATATACTTGTGTTACTCGTTTAGTTAACATTAAAGTAACGACTTCTTATTACACTTGATGAAAATTTTTAGACGAGAAAGTTTATTTTACAAGAAATTTTTCAGAAATCCAGGACTGATGATTAAAGAAAATTCGAAATGTAAATGTGGGTTAGAACGTGTGTATTTCGATGAAGGAAAAAGAAAAGACGTGAAGAAGTGGAAAACTGGTAGTGGTTAAACGTGAAGGATATGCATGAAATGAAGATACAATATAAAAGGCATAGATTTCTCGTTGATCAAATGAATCTTTGCACACAAAAGAAAAATCTTTTCAAGGATCAAACTATCCCTACACATCAAAATAAAAATCTTTTTCAGGGATCAAAAACACCTCTTCGGGGAAAATCTCTCAAGTGGAAGAAAATTCAGTGAAGCAGAAAAAGGTATTATTTATGTCACTAAAGATTTAAAGTATCAGAAGAAAGTAAATTCAGTGAAGTAGAGAAAGACAAGATATTCGTCAATGAAGAATTACTGAAGAATAAAAAGAAGAAGAAAGATCTCAAACAGGGAGAAATGTTTTAAATTCCGCAAATTAGTTTTCCCTGTTTGTAGTAATGAAATTGTTTAGATGATGCATGGTATCGAGATATAATTGCATCTACAATTTCTAAGGAGAATTGAATTGTATATTGTAATTGAAACCTTGAATAAAAATGATTTTATGAAAATAATGTCTCGACTTGTTTTTGAGTTTTAAAGTTTCAATTATATTTCAGAAAATATTGAAAAACACAATTCACCCCCCCTCTTGTGTAGCCATACTATCCTACAAGTGGTATCAGAGCTTTGTTAATAATCTCTGATATAAAATCGATACCAACTTATTTATTATCATTGCTTATTCTAACTTCCTTGGTTTTAAACAGAAATTAATATCTAAGCATTCGTTTAACTTTCTTGATTTAAGGCTCAAATTGTTTTAAAGTTTTTAGACTATTTAAAATCAAATAGGTTGAAAAATCTAAGGTAAGATGGCTACTGGAAATGGTAATTTATCTTTATATGAAGGCCAAAATCTTAATCGTCCTCCTTTATTTGATGGAATACATTTTGAATATTGGAAATATAGGATGACTGTTTTTCTTCAAAATATAGATCATAAGTTGTGGTTCATGATTTCTAAATCATATACTCTGTTAACTGCCCCTTATAATACTTAGACAATTATTGAAAAAGAAAATGAAACTCTGAATGCTAAGGGCATAAATATTTTATTTTGTGCATTGAGTTATGAACAGTTCATTAAAGTGTCGGCATATAAATCTGCTTATAAGGTGTGGCATGCATTAGAAGTTTCACATGAAGGTACTTCTCAAGTTAAAGAGACTAAAATAAACATGTTGATTCATAAGTATGAACTCTTTAAGATGCATGAAGACGAAAGTATTTCTGATATGTTTTCCAGATTTCTTGATATCATAAATTCTTTAAAATGCTTAGGAAAGAATTTTGAACAGAAAGATTTGGCAAGGAAAATTCTTAGATCCCTAAGTTCTAAATGGACTCAGAAAGTAACATCAATTAAGGAATCACGAGATTTGAATGTTTATACCCTGAATGAACTTATAGGAAACTTAACACCTTATAAAGTTCAATTAAATGAATCACTGAGTCACAACAAACTAAAAATGAAGAAAGAAATAGCCTTCAAAATTAATTCAGATTTTGATATATCTACTAATTCTGACAAGGATTTGATTTTGCTAAATAGGAAATTCAAGAAAGCATGGAAAGCTAGGAAACACCAAAGGAACAAAAAGGATAAACCCTCAACGTTAAAATCACTAAATGACAAGAATTCCTCATCTAGAAAGTATGTATGTTACAATTGTAAGAAACCTGGACATCTTTCTCCAGATTGTCCTATGAGGAAAAATGAAAAGCAAAGTAGGACAAATTAGAAGAAGACAGCTCAGAAAACTCAGAAAAAGTTTTACAAGAAAAAGACTTTGAAGGTCACTTGGGATGACACGTCTGAAGAGTCTGAATCTGAGGATTTATCATCAAAATCTTCACATTCAGAAGGAGAACAAGAGTTAGAAGACATTGCTTATGTGTGCTTCATGGTAGAAGAGTCTGAGGTAATATCAGATCCCGAAAGTCATTCAGATTTTAACTTTGATGAATTATTATGTGCTTATCATGCATTATTACAAAAACTTAAAGTATGTAAACTGGAAAATAAGAATATTAGAAAATCTTCATCCATTATGGAAGAAGAAAATTGTTTCCTGTCTACTACTTTAGAAAAATTTAAATGTGATAATGAAAATCATGTTAGAGATTTGCAAAAATTTAGATTTAATAAATGTATCTTGCATGAACAAATACAAAATATAAATGCTGAAAAATTAAACATAGAATCTGAATATGAAATGTTGAGAAACAATATAAATGAACTTGAATTAGAGATAGATAAATTAAAACTGAGAGTGCTTGATTTAAATTCTACCATTGAGAAATGGAATTTAAGTCAAACTAAGTTAGACAAACTAATTACTATCCCTGCGGTGTCTTATAAATTTGGCTTAGAATTTGATTATCCTTAATCTCAAGCCAATAAAGGATTTATTAGTTGCAGTTTAAGTAAATCTAAGACTAAAATTTCTTTTATTATGAAACAAGGCAATAAATATATAGAAGTAGGAACTTCAAGGGATGAATCATGTAGTAATAATATAAATCAATGTGATTTGCCAAATTTTACTTCTAACATGACTATTAATGTTTCTAAAAATCTTGTTTCTTACTTTGGAAATTCAGTTTCTAATGTTTCTAAAATTTCAAACAATTGTAGTAAACTGAAAATTCAGAAACCTGAGCATGTAATTTAATACACTGGTATTAGACCAATTACTCATTCTGCATGTGATAAATCTGAAAATTTTTGTGTAGAAAAAGATTTTGTATGCACTTAAAATTCAAATATAAGTACAAAATCTTGGTATGAACTTACTGAAATGTATGAGCACAACCAAAATAAATTAACATCTGATAAAAATTGGTTTGGTCTTGGTTATACTACATCTTAAAACAAAAAGAATGATTATAAGAGTAATAATGCTATATGTGAGTATGAAGCTAATGATAAATCAATATTGCTTACAACTAATAAGAATGTAAATGATAATGTTAAACTATTTTTAAACAAAAAGAAGAAATATGCGTTTAATGAACTTGGTCCTCAACAACATTGGGTACCAAGAAAAAGTTTTTCTTAATTTGTGTTGTAGGAGGAAACAACATCAAAATGGATCTTGGACAGTGGAGCATCAAGTCGCATGATCGGACAGAAAAGTCTACTACAAAATTTTACAAATACCATGAAAGGAAATGTAACATTTGGAAACAAAAGCAAAGATAAAATTATAAGTATGGGCAATGTTCAAATAACTCCAACTTGTGTTATTTAAAATGTACTATATGTAGAAAACCTAGGATTTAATTTGATGAGTGTTATAAAACTAACTGAAAATAGATATTATGTAGTGTTTGAAGATAATGTATGCAAAATAATTGATAAAAATATAGATGAAATTAAGTTTATTACTAAAAGAAAGGTTCTATATGTATTTTATCTTTACCTTCTGGTATAGTTGATTTAAATTCATGTTTGCTAGTTGAAACTAGTGATGCATATCTGTGGCATAGAAGGATTAGACATATAAATATGAAACTATTACATAAACTATCAAAATAACATTTAGTGAGAGGTTTACCAAAGATTAAATACTCAAAGGACTTTATGTGTAATGCATGTGAGTTAGGTAAACTTCATAAAAACTCTTTTAAATCCAAAACTGATATTTCAAGCAAGAGAGTCTTAGAACTTATACATATGGATCTATTTAGACCAACAAGAATCATGAGTCTTGGTGATAAACGGTATGTATTTGTTTTAGTAGATGACTTCTCTAGATATACTTGGGTATATTTTCTAGCATCTAAGATAGAAGTTTTTGAAAAGTTTAAAATGTTTTGCAATTTTATTCAAAAT
This sequence comes from Cymodocea nodosa, assembly GCA_036874045.1. Classification (NCBI taxonomy): domain Eukaryota; kingdom Viridiplantae; phylum Streptophyta; class Magnoliopsida; order Alismatales; family Cymodoceaceae; genus Cymodocea; species Cymodocea nodosa. The sequence goes on from JAZBRI010000011.1 coordinate 2,314,105, forward strand.
GAATAGAGTATCTCTATTCAAAAACTTAGGAGTAATCATGAAACTGAATTTGATAATGTTCAAATGGATAATTATTGTAATGAGCATGACATTGATTACAGATTTTCTTTTCCGAGAGCATCGTGTTAAAATGGTGTTGTTGAGAGAAAGAATAGATCACTTCAAGAAATGGCCAGAACTATGTTGAATGAACATAAGTTACCTTAAAATCTTTGGGCTGAAGCAGTAAATACAGCTTGTTATGTTATTAACAGAAGTCACTTAAGACCTCGTGTTAATAAAACTCCTTATGAAATTATGTTTAATAGGGTTCCAAAAATTTCCTATATGAAACCATTTGGCTGCAAGTGTTTTATTCTTAATACTAAGGATAAAAGGGATAAATTTCAAGCCAAATCTGATGAAGGAATTTTTGTGGGTTACTTTACTAGAAGTAAAACCTATAGAGTATATAACAAGGCTTCTAGGACTATTGAAGAAACTCTCCATATAAGCTTCAATGAAAATTCTTTTAGAGAATATCAATCTAAAACTGATAATGATGATTTGATCAATCTTCCAAAAATGTTAGAGATCAATAGAGAGATTGATGATTTATCTGAGAAAATCAAAAATATGAACTTAAATGATCAAACTAATGATGAAAGTGATGTACCTTTAAATAATGAGAATATTGAGAAATATCAAAGAAATTGGCGTTATTCTTCATCACATCTCATTACTCAAGTCATTGGTAATATTAATGAGAGAGTTAAAACTAGAGCTTTAGTAAATTTAAATAGTATGTGTATGTTTGTTTCTATGATGGAATCAAGGAATATACAAGAAGCCTTATCTGATGAAAATTGAATAGTGGCAATGCAAGAAGAACTAAATCAATTCATCAAAAATGATGTATGGGAATTAGTCTCTCCACTAGAAAATCAGTCTATAATAGGTACAAAGTGGATCTTTAGAAACAAAACTAACGAAATGGGTCAAGTTATAAGGAATAAAGCTAGATTAGTTGCACAAAGGTGTACATAGGAAGAAGGATTAGATTATGATGAAACATTTGCTCCTATGGCTAGGTTAGAATGTATTAGAATATTATTGGCCTATGCTTGTTATATGTTTAACGCTTTTATGTGTTGTTAAATTAACGGTAAAAGCGCAAATTTTACATTTATAACCGCAAGCGCACAGTGCCCATTGTAATAAGCATGTGCAAGTACGTGTCGAATCCATAAGGACTTTGTCTTAAATAATTTTATTAAAATGATTGTTTGATAAAACATCCACTCTATTAAATCCACAATTAAAACTCTAATTATGTGTAATCAAGTTGCAATTTACAAAAATACAATAAATATTTCAAAAGTAGCATAAAACTTATTAATTCCTAGAGCTAATAGATAGAAAACTCAAGAAAATCTTAAGTTCACATTTCTAGAATCACAGAAATTAGTCTGAATTCTAACTCTTATTCCTTCCAACCTGGACATTGAAAAATCCAGAGAAAATATTAGTTGGAAAGGTCATCGAGTTATCTTTAAAATGGAAGTGATTTCCAAGACTAATTCACTCTAGGTTGCTGCCAAAGTCGGATATACAAATAGTGCGCAAAACGATTCTGAAAAATTTCCAAAAACGCATCGTTGGTGTAAAAATCATAACTCAATCAAATCTTCATGAAACACCACGAAATCACCTCGCCTTGAAAGATAACTCGTTTCTCTAATCATAAAAATTTACAGGAAAACATTTCGGAACGCACAAAAGCAAGACAACACGAAGGCGTCGAGCACAATTTCTGTCGCTCGACCAGTAAAACAGAGCAGATGCTACCTTCGAAAGAAAATTCGAAAAACCGAAGAAATGCATTCTAAAAAATTTCAACAACACTACATACGTATTGTACACTTAAATTACTTACAAAAAAAGCTATAACACTACATATAACTCAGAGAAATCAAGTTGTACAACATATAACAAAACAGAATATGCATTGGAATTTACAGCAAATAGGATATACACGCATTCACAAGGGTTAAGAGTTAGTTTTACGCACAACATTCATATATTCACATGAAGCAAATATATTCCATGAGATCTAATCTAAAACAACTATTTAAATTAAAGAAATAAAGATTTAACAAACATCCTAAACATGCATACATTTATAAATTAAAAATACCTAAATACTCATACACATTTGATATGAAAATATGTTTACAAGTATGAGGATCTCTCCCTTCTCTTTTACATTTAATTCATCCACTTCTCTTCAAGCATTTGATCCCTATTTGATGATGAACCACTTTGTCTGCTCCTCTACAAGGCTGTCACCACTTGCAAATCACGTCCAAAGGGGAACCGCCTATGTTTGCTTTGGAGAAAATGGGTTGCACGTCCTCAATCCACTTCCAAGATATACGGATTTGTTGGCTTTCCTCTCAATTTTGATGCTTCCTATTACCTCATCTTGAAGATCACGTCTCAAGCTCTTTCAATGCTGCACACGTGCCTTCAATACCACTGATTTCACCTGTGGAGGTCCTTCCGTATGTCGGCTTGGAGTGGAGAGAAGGAGGTCTTCTAGTATGAGGGGGAAGACGTCTAGCTCACCAATCTTGGAGGAAAACTCTTTCAAAATCTTGGGTGGAGGAGGATGGACGAAAATTGGAGTTGGAGTTCTTGCCCTTGCGTGGAGGAGAAAGAGGAGATGAGATGTTTCCTTGGTCGACCATACACTTTTCTCTTCCCTTGTCATTCATCTATAGAAAGAATTCAAACACCTTCCAATTTGTGGCCTCCTAAATTAAGCAAGTCTTGATGGTTGATTGATTGATATCTTCAAGAATTGGAAGTATGTGATGGACGACCATGGGTTGTTGATTTCCCATGATTTAATCCAAGGGTCCACGTCCTCACCTATTATCAACAACTCAAACATAACATTAAATGCATATGGACATTACAGATAAATTGTTACTCATTATAAAGCAAAAATGAAATGTGCATAATATATTGCTTGCTCAATTGAGGATTATTTGATTTCATATCTTAATGATAATTCTTTTAAGATATGCAAGAAATCAATATATAAATTATTTATATCTACACATAGGCTAATTGACTAGGTGTTAATTTAATAAATGATAAATTTGTGCATTATTGACTATTTAACCAATAAAACATGCATAGTTCTAAAATATGATTTTCATGTAATCTTTCATAAGAACATATATAATGATGACATATAATACTTAATATCCATGAATTAACATATATAAAATGCACAAATTGATACTTTACAATATGGATTTTAAATTATATCAAATAGATGTAAAGAGTGCATTTCTAAATGGGTTAATTAATGAAAAAGTCTATGTAAAACAACCACTTGGATTTGAAGATATTAAAAATCCTGACTTTGTGTATAAATTGAAGAAAACCTTATATGGTTTTAAGCAAGCACCAAGATCATGGTATGAAAGATTATCTACTTTTTTAATAGAAAAATGCTATATCATGGGAAAAGTGGATCATACTCTATTTATTAAGAGAGATGGTAAAGATCAGATTGTTGTTCAAATATACATGGATGATATAATCTTTGGAGCAACCTCTGATAAGTTGATAAAAATATTCTCTGAAGAGATGACTAATCAGTTTGAAATGAGTATGATAGGAGAACTTTCATATTTTCTAGGACTTCAAATTAAGCAAATGGATAAAGTCATATTTTTAAATCAGGAAAAATATACAAATGAAATGCTTAAGAAATTTAATTTTAATGATACAAAGATTCGAGGAACTCCTATGAGTATTTCTTTAAAGTTAGATATTGATGACATAGGAAAATCAATAAATCAAAGAAAATACAAAAGTATGATTGGTTCTTTACTTTATTTGACAACTAGTAGACCTAATATTATGTTTGTTGTGTGTGCTTGTGCTAGATTTCAATCTAATCCTAAAGAATCACACTCAAGTGTTGTTAAAAGAATATTTAGATATATAAAAGGAACTAAAAAATTCGAACTGTATTATTCTAAGGATAGTTCAATAGATCTTATAAGATATACTGATGCTAATTACGTAGGATCTAAATCTGATAGAAAGAGTACCAATGGCACATGTCAATTATTGGGAAATAATTTGGTGTCATGGTTTAGTAAAAAGCAAAATTGTGTAGCACTTTCAACCACTAAAGCTGAATATGTTGCTACTGCACTCACTATGTTGTAGTCAAATTTTGTGGATAAGGCAAACTTTAGAAGACTTTGGATTATCTTATGATACAACTGAGATTTATTGTGATAGTAATTCTGCAATAAATCTTTCCAAAAATCCTGTATTGTATTCTAGAGCAAAGCATATAGAGGTTAGACATCATTTTCTAAGAGATAACGTAATTAAAGGAAAAATTAAATTAGAATTTGTGTCTAGTAAAAATCAATTAGCTGATATGTTTACAAAACCTCTAGATGAAAATACATTTTGCAACATAAGATTGAATTTGGGTATTTGTAGGCTATGTGATGTGTAAAATGCTTAAACTCCATAAAAGATAAATTTTGGTGATGATGTTGTTTACCTTATAAATATTATATACTTATCATAAATATCTAAGTAATATCTAAACTACTACATCGGATAATATGTATTTATTTTAAATTATAGTAGTATCTTATTGATTTTACGTAGTTTATCAATTTTAATGGATTTCAAAATTTTAAGTGGAAGTGTAAATGAAAAACATTAAATACTTCTGAAATCTTGAAATTTTGATTAAGTGATTTTCTTTGGATCAATGACAGTACATATGATCATGCATGAATTTAACTTGATTGATTAAAATTGTAGAATAATTTATATGTAAATCATCTTAAACTTTTAATCGAAAGTATGAGCTTATTGAAACTGATTCATATTTTCAATAAAATCATAGACGTAAAAATTGTATGAGATTTGTGTTTTATTGCATCTGTATTAATGGAATACATATATATTGTGCTTAAAATGAAAAGTGCTTACAAAGTGAAAATCTTTGAGAGTTTATTGATCAATTTGATCACGAGCCTTTTGTATTTGAGCAGATAAGTATGTAAGGATTGTTATCCTCAAAAAAGATTCTTTAAATCTAGCAACCTAAGGTCCTGATCAAATCTAGGATTGTTGACTAAAAGCTCATTACACAAGTACATTAGAAAGCTCTTGTATGATTCAAGCTTTTCAAACTAACTTTTAAAGAAAATTATCAATGTTTAATGTTTTTTTTTTTTTTAAAAATTTCATTAATTACAGATATCTTTGAATCGAATATAGTTTCTACCAATATAACTACTGATTTATTGAATCAACATTAGTACTTTTGACTATGTTTATTTGAGATACATTCTTTTTATTCTTCTTGTGTTAATCATATTAAGTTTAAAGTTATGTTTTGATTCATATACGAATCAAGGTGATTCTTGAAATCATTTATGATGAATTAAGGATGACAAAAATCGTCTAAAAAGAAAATTTAAAGTGTAGTTATAATTAACATATATTTTATACAAATATATTTTGTATGTTATTGAATATATTTGAAGTATATTTGTAGGGGGAGGAATAACAATGTCCAAAACAGATTAATATAATTCAGAATACAAATCTTGGTTAATTTGAGTTTAGTCCTCTTAAGATCTTGATGAAATAATTTAAAAGACAAACAAACTATTTTAGATTCATAAAAGGAATATGAGAATTGTTTACAATGCTCTCAAGATGATGTTGTATATATGTTGAATATAGCTTGTGTATTATTTTCGGAAGATTTCAATTGAAAACATCCAAAACTTGTTTTTGACAAGTGTACTAACTAAATGTTATGTTATGTAAGGTAACGTGTAAAACTGCCTCTAGATAGCATTTTACTCGTTAGGTTAGTTAACTCAACAATTTATACTTGAATATTTCGGGTACCTTAATTGAATAAACTTTATTCAATATTCTTTTAAAATTCAAACCCGACTTCTATACACATGTTATTCGCCTAAAACCCTATTTAAAGACTTATTACATGGGCATTTAGGTTATTCGTAAACCTTTGTCTGAAAATCTTTCCCGCTTGTTCCTATTACATCCTGCGATGATGGTGTCTAAGTTCTACAAAGGTCGTGGCAAAGGAAAAGGAAAAAGCAGAGGAGATGGAAAAGGAAAAGAAATAAACCTTGATGAAGTTCCATGAGCTTGGGTTAAGAAAATACTTCAAGTGGACAAAAGGTTAGCAAAAATTTATAGTGAATACTTCTTTTCTGAAGAAATACTAGATGAAGTTAGACAAGAACTTCAAAATACAGATGCCAGTATTAAGTACATGGGGATTCGAAGTAAATATGATAGAAAATATAGAATGAAGTGTGCTGAAATTGCATTTCTAGAACAGTATGCAAAATATATAGAAAAATGTGTAGGTACATCAACTAGAATTCCTCAAACTCCTATTAGTGGTACACGACTACAACCATATGAGGAAGAACATGAATCTGCTATTCCTACTCTGTATTCAAAAGAAAAACAATCAAATATTGTTGTGGATCAAAGAAAAGTTGAAGGTCTTCGAAAGGCAGTAGCAATAGAAAATGCCTTAGAAGAATTAAACCAGAAAACTTTTATGGAACAATTTCAAAAGAAAACAGTAATACTTGAAGAGGAAGTGTTATAAAAGAAGAAAAATTAGAAAAATTATGTCTAATAAAACAAAGTCTACTGGAAAAGAAAGATCAGATGAGCATTTATTTTCAAAAGACAATGTATGTCTAGACATTGTGCCTTTTAGTGCATCTAATAAATTCATCAGTTCCGAGCATATTGAAATTGATGAAGATAATGAGACTTTATTTTCCCTTGCTAGAAAACTTGAGAAGAAATCCAAGTCAAATATGAGCTCAAGTTTTTCTATTAGTTCAAGTCCTGATGATGTAGAAATTGAAAAATTAGAGCATCAGGAAACTAGCATAGAACAAGTTGTTGCAAATATAATTAACAATGTTCAGGTAGTAACTAGTTCACAAGCTGAATTATCTAAAGTAGTGGATATTGAAAAAGTTAAGACTCTAGAAGAGCTTAATGTCAAACAACCTTCTTCAGAATCTATAAAAGCAAAGTCTGAGAATTCACAACATGTATCAATGGAAATATCTGTTGAACAAAATGAACAATTACAGACAGATACACCAATTGTAGAATTTGTGGAAAAATTGAACTCTGAACATTCTATAGCGATTGAACAAATGAATGTAGAGCATAACGAAGATGTTCCTTATATTGTTGAAGTTTAAGAATCAAGCTTACATACGTAGCTTCAAGAAAATAATTTCTCAAAGGAACAACATGACATTCATTTTGCAGAAGAGATTCCTGAAGATGAATTAAACTCTGAATCAAGGCTTCTGGTATCACCTTCTTTGTATAAAGTATTACACGTTCAAGGTAATTCAATTCATTTTAGATCTGAGGAAGTAGTGTAGAAATACAATAATCTGATTACATGTCAGATTCTGCATGCTCGACCAATAAAGTTCAGAAATTTGATTGAAATAAGAGATCTATTTGAGTTTCAATGCCTTATTCAATTCTTGCTAGTTGGAACAAAATGGAAACAATATAAAGAGCTTATTGCAGCCTTTTATAGCAATCTGGTTAAGAATGACAATATACTGAAAACTCAAATAAATCAATAGGAGTTCACATTGTCTCCTGAATTAATTTTTGAAGTTTTGGGATTGAAGAATGAAGGTGTTGTTGTCACTAACAGATTTGACATGATTAGACAATTGGAATGGGACATTCACTCGCTATCAAAAATTCCAGATGTATATACTGAAATGAGATTAATGGAAAATCTGAATGTAGAGGCAAGGTTTATTGCAAATATATTGTATGCTAATTTATTTCAGAGAGTCAAAAATAATATGGAAGTCAGTGCAAGCTATTTATATGCAACTTATAGTCTACTGAATAGAATTCAAATCAATTGGTTTGATGTTTTCACTTCTCAATTACAGCATATGAGTTCAAAGTTATTTTTTGGTGATGTTGTATGTAGACTCCTTGCAAGCCAATTGAATTTATCCGACTAGCCCTCTTAAAATAAAGGCATGAGAGCTTTTAGTGTAAAAGATTTGCAAAAATTCTAGGCCATGCATCAACCTCAACGATATCAACAACAACCAATAGAATGTACAGAACAGATACAACCACAACAGCCAAGTTATTCAGTTCAAGCAGAACAGTAACCCCAACTACCTCTTGACCTAGATGATGTGCTTAACGACATCAGAAATGATATTAGGCATCTAGGAGATAAGATATGTAATGTTATAAGTAATATACTTCAGAGGGATAGATAAATGTTTGTTTGCTTGTATCTGAATACAAAATGTAATGTTTGTATTTTGTGTTTGATTCATTGAACAATACATTTTTCTATAAATGGTTCAATTCTTATTTATGTTTACAGAAAGTTTAGCTATAAATATATCTTTTGGTTTATATACTGTGTAATCATCTTTTTGATTAATGACAAAAAGGGTGAGAAATGTTAAATGTTAAAAATTCAAATGTAGAAGATGATTATGTTTTTAATTGCATATATTATAAAGAGAGATAATATTTAAGTGGTTATGACAGATGATAATGTAATCTAAAAGATAATTATGTAGTTATTAAAATCTGAAAGATACTTATGTAATTATTGACATCTGAAAGTTTTATTTCTAAGAGGTGAAATTTACACAAACAATAGAAATAAGCTTAAGTGAACTAAGTCAACAAACTTATTTGTTGAATTAAAAGTTAACCCAACGAAGGTTCTTTGTTGAGTTAAATATATTTCATAATTGATTTAATATGGTTTTGTCATCATCAAAAAGGGGGAGATTGTTGAGTATTTTGTTTTGATGATGTGTGTTGAATGAAAGTAATCTTATTTACTCAATTACTATTGCTTGTGAAAAGAAATTAAAACCATCAATTAATACAGAAAAATCTTACTGATATAAATACTTGTCTATATTAGATCTGAAATTATACTAAGTTAATAACTAGTCATTTCGTTGCAATAAAATTCTCATTTAACTAAACGTTAAGTTAACGTGTGTTTTTATTGAAAAGCATGATATGTTTTAAAGTTATATTTTCTGTATCATGAATAGTGCATGTTTAGACAACTCGTTAAGTTAGAGTATTATTTATATAGAGATCACATGAGAACTCGTTAAGTTAGATGCTTAAAGGTTAAAATAAGTCACGTAAGAATTCGTTAAGTTAATGAGTAAAAGAAGATACGAACTCGTTAAGTTAGTGTTGTACATGTGGTGAATTAAAAGTTACGAATATTATATTGTATTACATGAGTGAGGTGCACATGTTTAACTCATTAAGTTAATATAACTAAACACGTTGAGTTGCTATATTGAACACTAAGGCAACGCGTTAGGTTACCGTTATAAACTTATGTTGTTATTTTTGCACTTGGTAAAATTTTATTAAAAAACATTTGTTTTTCACTGGTTCGTTGAGTTATCTGTAACACAACAGAGATGATTCGTTGAGTTATCATAACACCACGAAGCTGGTTCGTTGAGTTAGCATAGCACCACGGACTTAGTTCGTTGAGTTAGTGTAACACCATGGACTTAGTTCGTTGAGTTAGTTACAGTACTTGTCACGTGAGTTGGCACATGAGGAACTCGATAAGTTAGAAACGTTAAGTTATATATCTACTTGTGTTACTCATTTAGTTAACACTAAAGTAATGACTACTTATTAAACCTAATGAAAAATTTTTGGACGAGAAAGTTTATTTTGTAGGAAATTTTTCAGAGATCCAAGATTGATGTTTAAAGAAAATTCAAAATGTAAACGTGGGTCAGAATGTGTGTATTTCGATGAAGGAAAAAGAGAAGACGTGAAGAAGTGGAAAACTGGTAGTGATTAAACATGGAAGATATGTATGAAATGAAGATACAGTATAAAAGGCATAGAATTCTCGTTGATCAATTATCCCTGCACACCAAACGAAAAATCTTTTCAGGGATCAAAAACACTTTTCGGGGAAAAGCACTCAAGTGGAAGAAAATTTAGTGAAGCAGAAAAAGGTAAGATTTATGTCACTAAAGATTTGAAATATCAAAAGAAAGCAAATTCGGTGAAGTAGAGAAAGTCAGATATTCGTCACTGAAGAATTGCTGAAGAAGAAAAAGAAGAAGAAGAAGAAAGATCACAAATAGGGAGAAATGTTTTAAATTCCGCAAATTAGTTTTCTCTATTTGTAGTTATGAAATTGTATAGATGAAACATGGTATCGATATATAATTGCATCTACAATTTCTAAGGAGAATTGAATTGAAACCTTGGATAAAATGATTTTATGAAAATAGTGTCTCGAATTGTTTTTGAGTTTTGAAGTTTCAATTATAATCAAAAATGTTGAAAAACACAATTCACCCTCCTCTTGTGGGGTCATACAATCCTACACTTGATGAAAAATTTTGGACGAGAAAGTTTATTTTGCAGAAAATTTTTCAGAGTCTAGGATTGATGAATAAAGTAAATTTGAAAAGAAAACGTGGGTTAGAATATGTATATTTCAATGAAGGAAAAACAAAAGACGTGAAGAGTGGAAAATTGATAGTGATTAAACATGGAGGATATGCATAAAGTGAATATACAGTATAAAAGGTAGAGAATTCTCGTTGATCAATCATCTCTGTACACCAAACGAAATATTTTTTCAATGATCAAAAACACCTCTTCGGGGAAAAGCTCTCGGATAAAAGAAAATTCAGTGAAGCAAAGAAAGTCAAATTTATGTCACTAAAGATCTGAATTATTAGAAGAAAGTAAATTTGATGAAGTAAAGAAAGTCAGATATTTGTCACTGAAGAATTGTAGAAGAAAAAGACGAGGAAGAAGAAAAATAAAAATCTCGAATAGGGAGAAATATTTTAAATTTCGCAAATTAGTTTTCTTTGTTTGTAGTTATGAAATTGATTAGATGAAACATGGTATCGTTATATAATTGCATCTACAATTTCAGAGGAGAATTGAATTGTATATTGTAATTGAAACCTTGAATAAAATGATTTGATTAAAATAGTGTGTCGACTTATTTTTATTTTTGAAGTTTAAATTATAATCGAAAAGTTGAAAAACACAATTCACCCCTCTCTTGTGTAGCCATTCGATCCTACAACTGTTAAGCTTCTTAAAATCTTCTATACTTGCTCATGATTAGAAATCCCTTCCAAAGCCTCTTAGTTTATTCACAATTTTAGTAAACCTTGAAAACATTTCAGTAATATTTTCTTTTTCAAGTATTTTAAATAATTCATACTTTCTTAACAAAATGCTGATTTTAGTATCTTTCACTTGGTTGGTTCCTTCATATGTAATTTGAAGGGTCTTCCAAACCTCATGAGAAGACTTACATGTAGATATTTTATTATACTATTCACTAGTTAGTGCACAATAAATAGAATTTAGCCCACGAGCATCCATCTAAATGATTTTTTTATCCTCCTCAATCCAGTCTCTTTCATGACTGATTGGAAGTGGTGTGCCATCTACAACCATCCTCTAAAGTTTCATATCAGTGCTCTTAAGAAAACACTCCATCTTGTTTTTCTAGTAGCTATAATTGTTACCATCAAAGAGGGGAGGTCAATGGATATTCTGTCCCTCTACAGTGTAGAAAGTTATGATCTCAAATGGTTAAATCTATTAATGAGATCAACCTGCTTGATACCAATTGTTAGGATCTAATGGCTTACTAGAGGGGGGGAATGGTAAGTGTTGAGTATTTTTGTTTTGATGATGTGTGCTGAATGAAAATAATCATATTTGCTCAATTACTATTGCTTGTGAAAAGAAATTAAAATCATCAATTAATACAGACAAAGCTTACTAATATAAATACTTTTTTGTATTGGATCTGAAGTTAATAACTAGTCGTTTCGTTGCATTAATTTCTCATTTAGCTAAACGTTAAGTTAACGTGTGTTTTTATTGAAAAGCATGATATGTTTTAATGTTATATCTTCTGTATCATGAATAGTGCACGTTTAGACAACTCGTTAAGTTAGAGTTTTGTTTATATAGAGGTCACATGAGAATTCGTTAAGTTAGAGGCTTAAAGGTTAAAATAGGTCACGTGATAACTCGTTAAGTTAGTGAGTAAAAGAAGAGACAAACTCGTTAAGTTAGTGTTATACACGTGGTGAAATTATAAGTTACGAATGTTGTATTGTATCACGTGAGGTGCACATGTTTAACTCGTTAAGTTAACATAACTAAACATGTTGAGTTGCTATATTGAACACTAAGGCAACGCGTTAGGTTAGCGTGATAAACTTAAGTTGTTATTTTTGCGCGTGATAAAATTCTTATTATAAAAACATTTGTTTATTACTGATTCGTTGAGTTATCATAAAACAACGGAGATGGTTCGTTGAGTTATCATAACACAACGGAGATGGTTCGTTGAATTAGCATAACACCATGGACTTAGTTCGTTGAGTTAGCTACAATACTTGTCACGTGAAATGACACATGAGGAACTCGTTAAGTTAGAAACGTTAAGTTATATATATACTTGTGTTACTCGTTTAGTTAACATTAAAGTAACGACTTCTTATTACACTGATGAAAAACTTTTGGACGAGAAAGTTTATTTTGCAGGAAATTTTTCAGAGATCTAGGACAGATGATTAAAGAAAATTTGAAATATAAACGTGGGTTAGAACGTGTGTGTTTCGATGAAGGAAAAAGAAAAAACGTGGAGAAGTGGAAAACTGGTGATGGTTAAACGAAGGATATGCATGAAATGAAGATACAATATAAAAGGCATAGAATTCTCGTTGATCAATTTATCCTTGCACATAAAAAGAAAAATCTTTTCGAGGATCAAACCATCCCTGCACACCAAAAGAAAAATCTTTTTCAAGGATGAAAAACACCTTCTCGGGGAAAATCTCTCAAGTGGAAGAAAGTTCAGTGAAGCATAAAAAGGTAAGATTTTCGTCACTGAAGATTTACAATCTCTCAAGTGGAAGAAAGTTCAGTGAAGCATAAAAAGGTAAGATTTTCGTCATTGAAGATTTGAAGTATCAGAAGAAAGCAAATTCGGTGAAGCATGAAAAGACAAGATATTCGTCACTAAAGAAAAAGAAGAAGAAGAAAGATCTCAAACAGGGAGAAAAGTTTTAAATTCCTCAAATTAGTTTTCTCTGTTTGTAGTTATGAAATTGTTTAGATGATACATGGTATCGAAATATAATTGCATCTACAATTTCTGAGGAGAATTGAATTGTATATTGTAATTGAAAACTTGAATAAAAATGATTTTATGAAAACAATGTCTTGACTTGGTTTTGAGTTTTAAAGTTTCAATTATATTTCAGAAAATATTAAAAATACACAATTCACCCTCCTCTTGTGTAGCCATACGATCCTACAAGTGGTATCAGAGTTTTGTTAATAATCTTTGATATAAAATCGATACCAACTTATTTAATATCATTACTTATTCTACCTTCCTTGCTTTTAAACAGAAATTAATATCTCAGCATATGTTTAACTCTATTGATTTAAGGCTCAAGTTGTCTTAAACCTTTTAGACTGTTTAAAATCAAATAGGTTGAAAAATCTAAAGTAAAATGGCTACTGGAAATGGTAATTTTTCTTTATATGAAAGCTAAAATCTTAATCGTCCTCCTTTATTTGATGGAATACATTTTGAATATTGGAAATATAGGATGACTGTTTTTCTTCAAAGTATAGATCATAAGTTGTGGTTCATGATTTCTAAACCATATACTCCCTTAACTACTCCTTATAATACTTGGACAATTACTGAAAAAGAAAATGAAACTCTGAATGCTAAGGGCTTAAATATTTTATTTTATGCATTGAGTTATGAACAGTTCAGTAAAGTGTCGGCATATAAATCTGCTTATGAGGTGTGGCATGCATTAGAAGTTTCACATGAAGGTACTTCTTAAGTTAAAGAGACAAAAATAAACATGTTGATTCATAAATATGAACTCTTTAAGATGCATGAAGACGAAAATATTTCTGAGATGTTATCCAGATTTCTTGATATCATAAACTCATTAAAATGTTTAGGAAAGAATTTTGAACAGAAGGATTTGGTGAGGAAAATTCTCAGATCCCTAAGTTCTAAATGGTCTCATAAAGTAACATCAATTGAGGAATCACGAGATTTAAATGTTTATTCTATGAATGAACTTATAGGAAATTTAACAGCTTATGAAGTTCAATTAAATGAATCACTGAGTCACAACAAACTAAAAATGAAGAAAGAAATAGCCTTCGAAATTAATTCAGATTCTGATATATCTACTAATTCTGACGAGGATTTGATTTTGCTGACTAGGAAATTCAAGAAAGCATGGAAAGCTAGGAAACAGCAAAGAAACAAAAATGATAAACCCTCAACGTCAAAATCATTGAATGACAAGAATTCTTCATCCAAAAAGTATGTATGTTACAACTGTAAGAAACCTGGACATCTTTCTCCAGATTGTCCTATGAGGAAAAATAAAAAGTAAAGTAGGACAAATCAGAAGAAGACGGCTCAGAAAACTGAGAAAAAGTTTTACAAGAAAAAGGCTTTGAAGGTTACTTGGGATGACACGTCTGAAGAGTCTGAATCTGAGGAACCAGCATCAAAATCTTGACATTCAGAAAGAGAACAAGAGTTAGAAGACGTTGCTCATGTGTGCTTCATGGCAGATGAGTCTAAGGTAATATCTGATCCTGAAAGTCATTTAGATTTTAACTTTGATGAATTATTATGTGCTTATCATGCATTATTACAAAAATTTAAAGTTTGTAAATTGGAAAATAAGAATATTAGAAAATCTTCATCCATTATGGAAGAAGAAAATTATTTCCTGTCTACTACTTTAGAAAAGTTTAAATGTGATAATGAAAATCATGCTAGAGATTTGCAAAAATTTAGATTTAATGAATGTATCTTGCATGAACAAATACAAAATATAAATGCTGAAAAATTAAAGATAGAATCTGAAAATGAAATGTTGAGAAACAATATAAATGAACTAGAGCAAGATTTAAATTCTACCTTTGAGAAATGGAATTTAAGTCAAACTAAGTTAGACAAACTAACTAGTACCCCTACGGTGTCTTATAAATTTGGCTTAGGATTTGATTATCCTGAATATCCTGAATCTCAAGCCAATAAAGGATTTATTAGTTGCAGTTCAAGTAAATCTAAGACTAAAATTCCTTTTATTATAAAACAAGGTAATAAATATGTAGAAGTAGATACTTCAAGGGATGACTCATGCAGTAATAATATAAATCAATGTGATTTGTCAAATTGTACTTCTAACATGACTATAAATGTTTTTAAAAATCTTGTTTCTTGTTTTGGAAATTCAGTTTCTAATGTTTCTAAAATTTCAAACAATTGTAGTAAACTGAAAATTCAAAATCCTGAGCATGTAATTCAATACACTGGTATTAGACCAATTACTCATTCTGCATGTGATAAAACAAAAACTTCTTGGGCAGAGAAAGATTTTGTATGTACGGAAAGTATTAATACAAGTACAAAATCTTGGTATGAACTTATAGAAATGTATAAGCATGACCAAAATAAATTAACATCTGATAAAAATATGTTTGGTCTTGATTATACTACATCTGAAAACAAAAAGAATGATTGTAAAAGCAATAATGCTATATATGAGTATGAAGCTAATGATAAATCAATAGTACTTACAACTAATAAGAATATAAATGATAATGTTAAACTATTTTTAAACAAAAAGAAGAAATATGCGTTTAATGAACTTGGTCCTCAACAACATTGGGTACCAAGAAAAAGTTTTTCTTAATTTGTGTTGCAGGAGGAAACAACATCAAAATGGATCTTGGACAGTGGAGCGTCAAGTCACATGACCGGACAAAAAGGTCTATTACAAAATTTTACAAATACCATGAAAGGAAGTGTAACATTTGGAAACAAAAGCAAAGATAAAATCAAAGGTATGGGCAATGTTCAAATAACTCCTACTTGTGTTATTTCGAATGTACTATATGTAGAAAACCTAAGATTTAATTTGCCGAGTGTCATAAAACTAATTGAAAATGGATATTATGTAGTATTTGAAGATAATGTATGCAAAATAATTGATAAAAATACAGATGAAATTAAGTTTATTGCTAAAAGAAAAGGTTCTGTATGTATTTTATCTTTACCTTCTAGTGCAGTTGATTTAAATTCATGTTTGCTAGTTGAAACTAGTGATGCATATTTATGGCATAGAAGGATTGGACATATAAATATGAGACTGTTACATAAACTATCTAGAAAACATTTAGTGAGAGGTTTACCAAAGATTAAATACTCAAAGAACTTTATGTGTGATGCATGTGAGTTAGGTAAACTTCACAAAAACTCTTTTAAATCCAAAACTGATATTTCAAGCAAGAGAGTCTTAGAACTTATACATATGGATCTATTTGGTCTAACAAGAATCATGAGTCTTAGTGGTAAACGGTATGTATTTGTTTTAGTAGATGACTTCTCTAGATACACTTGGGTATATTTTCTAACATCTAAGACAGAAGTTTTTGAAAAATTTAAAATGTTTTGCAATTTTGTTCAAAATGAGCAAAGTGTCTCTATTCAAAAACTTAGGAGTGATCATGAAACTGAATTTGATAATGATCAAATGGATAACTATTGTAATGAGCATGACATTGATCACAGATTTTCTTTTCCAAGAGCACCGTGTCAAAATGGTGTTGTTGAGAGAAAGAATAGATCACTTCAAGAAATGGCTAGAACTATGTTGAATGAACATAAGTTACCTCAAAATCTTTGGGCTGAAGCAGTAAATACAGCTTGTCATGTTATTAACTGAAGTCATTTAAGACCTCATGTTAATAAAACTCCTTTTGAAATTATGTTTAATAGGGTTCCAAAAATTTCCTATATGAAACCATTTGGTTGCAAGTGTTTTATTCTTAATACTAAGGATAAAAGGGATAAATTTCAAGCCAAATCGGATGAAGGAAATTTTGTAGGTTACTCTACTAGAAGTAAAGCCTATAGAGTATATAACAAAACTACTAGGACTATTGAAGAAACCCTCCATGTAAGCTTCAATGAAAATTCTCTTAGACAATCTCAATCTAAAGTTGATAATGATGACTTGATCAATTTTCCAAATGAGTTAGAGATCAATAGAGAGATTGATGATTTATCTAAGAAAATCAAAAATATAAACTTAAATGATCAAACTAATGATGAAAGTGATGGACTTTCAGATGTTGATGAGAATATTGAGGAAAATCAGAGAAATTGGTGTTATTCTTCATCACATCCCATTACTCAAGTCATTGGTAATATTATTGAGGGAGTTAAAACTAGAGCTTCAGTAAATTTAAATAGTATGTGTATGTTTGTTTCTATGGTAGAACCAAGGAATATACAAGAAGCATTATCTGATGAAAATTGGATAGTGGTAATGCAAGAAGAACTAAATCAATTCATCAGAAATGATGTATGGGAATTAGTCTCTCCACTAGAAAATCAGTCCATAATAGGTACAAAGTGGATCTTTAGAAACAAAACTAACGAAACTGGTCAAATTATAAGGAATAAAGCTAGATTAGTTGCACAAGGGTATACACAGGAAGAAGGATTAGATTATGATGAAACATTTGCTCTTGTGACTAGGTTAGAAAGTATTAGAATATTATTGGCCTATGCTTGTTATATGGATTTTAAATTATATCAAATGGATGTAAAGAGTGCATTTCTAAATGGTTTAATTAATGAAAAAGTCTATGTAAAACAACCACCTGGATTTGAAGATATTAAAAATCCTGACTTTGTGTATAAATTGAAGAAAGCCTTATATGGTTTGAAGCAAGCACCTAGATCATGGTATGAAAGATTGTCTACTTTTTTAATAGAAAAAGACTATATCATGGGAAAAGTGGATCATACTCTATTTATTAAGAGAGATGGTAAAGATCAGATTGTTGTTCAAATATACGTGGATGATATAATCTTTGGAGCAACCTTTGATAAGTTAATAGAAATATACTCTGAAGAGATGACTAATCAGTTTGAAATGAGTATGATAGGAGAACTTTCATATTTTTTAGGATTTCAAATTAAGCAAATGGATAAAGGTATATTTTTAAATCAGGAAAAATATGCAGTTGAAATGCTTAAGAAATTTAATTTTAATGATACAAGGATTCGAGGAACTCCTATGAGTACTACTTTAAAGTTAGATATTGATGACATAGGAAAATCTATAGATCAAAGAAAATACAGAAGTATGATTGGTTCTTTACTTTATTTGACTGCTAGTAGACCTGATATTATGTTTGTTGTGTGTGTTTGTGCTAGATTTCAATCTAATCCTAAAGAATCACACTTAATTGCAGTTAAAAGAATATTTAGATATATACAAGGAACTAAAAATTTCAGACTGTATTATTCTAAGGATAGTTCAATAGATCTTATAGGATATACTGATGCTGATTATGTAGGATCTAAATCTGATAGAAAGAGTACCAGTGGCACATGTCAATTATTGAGAAATAATTTGGTGTCATGGTTTAGTAAAAATCAAAACTGTGTACCACTTTCTACTACAGAAGCTGAATATGTTGATGTTGCACTGTGTTGCACTCAGATTCTATGGATAAGGCAAACTTTAGAAGATTTTGGATTATCTTATGATACAACTGAGATTTATTGTGATATTAGTTCTGCAATAAATCTTTCCAAAAATCCTGTATTACATTCAAGAGCAAAGCATATAGAGGTTAGACATCATTTTCTAAGAGATAACGTAATTAAAGGAAAAATTAAATTAGAATTTGTGTCTAGTAAAAATCAATTAACTGATATATTTACAAAACCTCTAGACGAAAATACATTCTGCAACATTAGATTAAATTTAGGTATTTGTAGGCTATGTGATGTGTAAAATGCTTAAACTCCACATAAAAAGATAAATATTATTGATGATGTTGTTCACCTCATAGATATTATATACTTATTATAAATATCTAAAGTAATATCTAAACTACTGCTTAAGATACTATGTATTTATTGTAAAATCATAGTAGTATCTTATTGATTTTAAGTAGTTTATCAATTTTAATGGTTTTTACAATTTTAAGTGGAAGTGTAAATGAAAAACATTAAATACTTCTAACATTCTAAAATTTTGATTAAATGCTTTCTTTGAATCAAGGAAAATGCATATGATCATGCAATAAATTTGACTTAATTGATTAAACTTGTAGAATAAGTTATATGTAACTCATCTTAAACTATTAATCAAAAGTATAAGCTTATTGAAACTGATTCATATTCTCAGTACAATCATAGAAGTAAAAATTGTATGAGATTTGTGTTTTATTGCATCTGTATTAATGAAATACATATATACTATGCTTAAAATGAAAAGTGCTTACAAAGTGAAAATCTTGAAAGTTTATTGATCAGTTTGATCACGAGCCTTTTGTACTTGAGCAGATAGGTATGTAAGGATTGTTGTCCTGAAAAAGGATTCTTTAAATCTGGCAACCTAACGTCCTGATCAGATCTAGGATTGTTGACTGAAAGCTCATACACGGGTACATTAGAAAGCTCTTGTATGATTCAAGCTTTTCAAACTACCTTTTAAAGAAAATTATCAATATTTACTGTTTTGAAAAGAAAAAGTTATTTCATTAATTACAGATATCTTTGAATCGCATATAGTTTATACCAATATGACTACTGATTTATTGAATCAACATTAGTACTTTTGAAAACGTTTATTTGAGATACATTCTTTTATTCTCCTTGAATTAATCGAATTAAGTTCAAAGTTGTGTTTTTATTCATATACAGTAGGAATTGATTCTGGAAATCATTTTTGATGATGTCAGGATAACGGAAGTCTCTGAAAAGAAAATGTAAAAGTATAGTTATACTTAACATCTATTGTCATTACAAGTATATTTTGTATTTTGATTGAATATATTTGAAGTATATTTGTAGGGGAAGCATTAACAATGTCAAAAACATATTAATATAATTTCAAATACAAATTTTAGTTAATCTGAATTAATGTCCTCTTAAAATCTTGATGAAATAATTTAAAAAGACAAATAAACTATTTTAGATTCAAAGGACAAAATGTTCAAATAGTTTACAATGTTTTCAAGATAATGTTAAGTTTAGCATGCGTGTTGTTTTCGGAACATTTTAGTTGGAAGCATCCGAAACTTGTTTAAGTGTACTAACTAGACGTTATGTTAGATAAGGTAACGTGTAAAACTGCCTCTAGATAGCGTTTTACTCGTTAGATTAGTTAACTCAATGAGTTATACTTGAATATTTTAGGTACTTTGATTGAATAAGCTTTATTCAATATTTATTTTATTTCTAAACCCGACTTATCTTCACATTGAGTTATACGCCTAAAAACCCTATTTAAACACTTATAATACGGGGACTTAGGTTATTTGTAAACTTTGTCAAGAAAATCTTTCCCGCTTGTTGTTGTTACAACCTACGACGATGGTCTCCAAGTTCTACAAAGGTCGTGGCAGAGGAAAAGGCAAAAGCAGAAGAGATGCAAAAGGAAAAGAAATAGAGAATGATGAAGTTCCACGTACTTGGTTCAAGAAAATATTTCGAGTCAACAAAAGGTTAGAAGAACTTTATAGAGATTACTTCTTTTCTCAGGATATATTAGATGAAGTTTGACAATAACTTCAACATACTGATGCTAGTATTACATACATGGGTATTCGAAGTAAATATGATAGAGAATACAGAATGAAATGTGCTGAGATTGCATTTTTGGAACAATATGCAAAATATTTGGAAAAAGGTGTAGGTTCATCAAATAGAACTCCTCAAACTCCTATAAACGGTACAAGACTACATGCATTTGAGGAAGAGCATGAATCAACTATCCCTACTCCTTTATATTCAAAACAAGTAGAATCAGATATTGCTGTAGACAAAACAAAAGTTAATAGTCTTCGAAAGGCCGTTGCAATAGAAAGTGCCTTAGAAGAATTAAAGTAGAAAACTTCTATGGAGCAATTTGAAAAGAAAACAGCAATACTTGAAGAGGAGAAACAGAAATGTTATAGTAGAAGGAAAATCAGAAAAATTATGTCTAAGGAAATAAAGTCTATTGAAAAAGGAAAATCAGATGAAAATTTATTTTCAAAGGACAATGTATGTCTAGACATTGTACCTTTTTGTGCATCTGATAAACTCATCAGTTCCGAACACACTGAAATTGATGAAAATAATGAGACTTTATTTTCCCTTGCTAGAAAGCTTGAGAAGAAATCCAAGTCAAATATAAGCTCAAGTTTTTCTATTAGTACAAGTCCTGATGATGCAGAAATTGACAAATCAAAGCATCAGGCACCTGACATTGAACAAGTTATTGCAGATATAATTGACAATGTTGAGGCAATAACTAGTTCAAAGGCTGAATTGTCTAGAGTAGCAGATATTGAAATTGTTAAGACTCCAGAAGAGCTAAAAGTTAACTAGCCTTCTACTGAATCTATAGAAGTAGAGTCTGAGAATTCACAGCATGAATCAATGGAAATATCTGTTGAACAAAATGAACAATTACAGACAGATACACCGGCTGTACAATTTGTAGAAAAATTGTACTCTAAACATTCTATAGAGACTGAACAGATGAATGTTGAGCATATTGACAATGTTCCTAACACTGTTGAAGCTGAAGAATCAAGCTTACCTGAGCAGCTTCAAGATAATATTTTGGAAGAGGAACAACATAACATTCACTTTGAAGAAGAGGTTCCTGAAGATGAATTAAATTCTGAATCACGGCTTCAGGTATCACCTTCTTTGTGTACAATATTAAAAATTCAAGGTAATGCAATTCATTTTAGATCTGAAGAAGCATTGCAGAAATACAATAATCTGATTACATGTCAGATTCTACATGCTCGTCCAATAAAATTCAGAAATTTGATGGAAATAAGAGATCTGTTTGAGTTTCAAGGCCTCATTAAATTCTTGCGAGTAGGAATGAAATGGAAGCAATACACAGAGCTTATTGCAGCTTTTTATAGCAATCTGGACAAGAATGGAAATTTTCTGAAAACTCAAACAAATGAACAGGAGTTTATATTGTCTCCTGAGTTAATTTTTGAAGTTTTGGGATTAAAGAATGAAGGTGTTGTTGTTACAAACAGATTTGACATGATAAGACAACTGGAATGGAACATTCAGTCTTTATCAAAAATTCCAGATGTATATTCTGAAATGAGATTAATGGAAAATTTGAATGCAGAGGCAAGGTTTATTGCAAATATATTGCATGCAAATTTATTTCAGAGAGTTCGACACAATATGGAAGTCAGCAGAAGTTGTTTATATGCAACTTATAGCTTGCTGAATAGAATTCAAATCAATTGGTTTGATGTTTTTACTTCTCAACTACAGCATATGAGTTCAAAGTTATTTTATGGCGATGCTATATGTAGACTCATTGCAAGCCAATTGAATTTATCCAACTGGCCCTCTGAAACTAAAGGCATGAGAGCATTTAGTGTCAAAGATTTGTAAAAATTTCAAGCCATGCATAAACCTCAACGACAACAACAACCTGATACAGACCATATACAACAACAACAACAAAGTTATTCAGTTCAAGCAGAACAGCAGACCCAGCTACCTCCTGACTTAGATGTAGTGCTTAACGACATCAGAAATGATATTAGGCATCTAGGAGATAAAATATGTAATGCTATAAGTGATATACTTAGGAGGGGTCGCTAACTGTTTTTGTTTGTTTCTGAATACAAAATGTAATGTTTGTATTACTTGTTTGATTCTTTGAACAATACATTGGTTTCTGTAAATGTTTACAATTCTTATTATTGTTTACAGAAAGAGTTGTAAATATATCTCTTAATTCAAAAGGGGGAAAAATGTTAATTATCTTTTACAATTCTTACTTATCTTTTTAATTAATGACAAAAAGGGGGAGAAATATTATAAAAAGATAATTATGATCTAAATTGCATATATATATTATTAAAAGGAGATGCTATTTTGAATGGTTATTGTAATCTAACAGATGATAATTAGAAAACTGATATTTATATAATTATTGACATTTGAGAGTTTTTAGTTCTGAGAGGTAAAATTTACACAAACAATATAAATAAGCTTAAGTGAACTTAAGTCAACAAACTTGTTTGTTGAATTAAAAGTTAACCCAATGAAGGTGCTTTGTTGAGTTATACATATTTCATAATTTATTCAATATGGTTTTGTCATCATCAAAAAGGGGGAGATTGTTGAGTATTTTTGTTTTGATGATGTGTGCTGAATGAAAATAATCATATTTGCTCAATTACTATTGCTTTTGAAAAGAAATTAAAATCATCAATTAATACAGAAAAAGCTTACTGATATAAATACTTGTCTGTATTGGATCTGAAGTTAATAACTAGTCGTTTCGTTGCATTAATTTCTCATTTAGCTAAACGTTAAGTTAACGTGTGTTTTTATTGAAAAGCATGATATGTTTTAATGTTATATCTTCTGTATCATGAACAGTGCACGTTTAGACAACTCGTTAAGTTAGAGTTTTGTTTATATAGAGGTCACATGAGAACTCGTTAAGTTAGAGGCTTAAAGGTTAAAATAGGTCACGTGATAACTCGTTAAGTTAGTGAGTAAAAGAAGAGACGAACTCGTTAAGTTAGTGTTATACACGTGGTGAAATTATAAGTTACGAATGTTGTATTGTATCACGTGAGGTGCACATGTTTAACTCGTTAAGTTAACATAACTAAACATGTTGAGTTGCTATATTGAACACTAAGGCAACGCGTTAGGTTAGCGTGATAAACTTAAGTTGTTATTTTTGCACGTGATAAAATTCTTATTATAAAAACATTTGTTTATTACTGATTCGTTGAGTTATCATAAAACAACGGAGATGGTTCATTGAGTTATCATAACACAACGAAGATGGCTCGTTGAATTAGCATAACACCACGGACTTAGTTCGTTGAGTTAGCTACAGTACTTGTCACGTGAAATGACACATGAGGAACTCGTTAAGTTAGAAACGTTAAGTTATATATATATTTGTGTTACTCGTTTAGTTAACATTAAAGTAACGACTTCTTATGACACTGATGAAAAACTTTTGGACGAGAAAGTTTATTTTGCAGTATATTTTTTAGAGATCTAGGACTGATGATTAAAGAAAATTCGAAATATAAACGTGGGTTAGAACATGTGTGTTTCGATGAAGGAAAAAGAAAAAACGTGGAGAAGTGGAAAACTGGTGGTGGTTAAACGTAAAGGATATGCATGAAATGAAGATACAGTATAAAAGGCATAGAATTCTCGTTGATCAATTTATCCTTGCACACAAAAAGAAAAGTCTTTTCGAGGATCAAACCATCCCTACACACCAAAAGAAAAATCTTTTTCAAGGATGAAAAACACCTTCTCGGGGAAAATCTCTCAAGTGGAAGAAAGTTCAGTGAAGCATAAAAAGGTAAGATTTTCGTCACTAAAGATTTGAAGTATCAGAAGAAAGCAAATTCGGTGAAGCATGAAAAGACAAGATATTCATCACTGAAGAAAAAGAAGAAGAAGAAAGATCTCAAACAGGGAGAAAAGTTTTAAATTCCGCAAATTAGTTTTCTCTGTTTGTAGTTATGAAATTGTTTAGATGATACATGGTATCGAAATATAATTGCATCTACAATTTCTAAGGAGAATTGAATTGTATATTGTAATTGAAAGCTTGAATAAAAATGATTTTATGAAAACAATGTCTCGACTTGTTTTTGAGTTTTAAAGTTTCAATTATATTTCAGAAAATATTAAAAATACACAATTCACCCCCCTCTTGTTTAGCCATACGATCCTACAGTAAGATTTAATGATTTTTGAGAGATTTCAGGATTTTACAATGAATGACTTGTTATCAGTTAAATTTAGCAAGCATAAAACAATTTTTCTAGTGTAAACACAAATTGAAAAGAGATAATGCACATAGAGATTTTAGGTGGTTCACCACTAACGGCTAGTCCACTCCCAAGGGATACTTGGGCTTTACTAAACTTTCAACACTTACTATCACTTGCTTTAAGGTCAAAGCAAGAACCAATCAATTTATCTCAGAGCTTTCAGGTCACAACTCCAACCAATCTATCTCTAAAGTTTTTCAGTTGGGAAACTTTAGCAACCACTAGCTTGAAGAGATCATAGTTTGTTTGTGTAGAGAGCTCTATGTTTGAGTTTGAATTTTGGGGAAGATTTGATCTTGAATCTATTCAATTGTATATGTGGAGCTCAATGTATAGATATGTATTTTTCAATGCTGTCTAACTTTCTTGTTTGCTTTTTATATTTATAACTTCAAGCATAACGATCATATTCACTTCTAACGAATGTATTCTGCTGTACTTACTGAAATTACAAGTCCAAATATGGTAAGTTACTATTTAGAAAGATGTTTCAAGATAACTTTCCGATTTACTTTGACTTTCGTATGGTTAGCTGTGTAACTCTCCAAAGGATGTCTGTAACTCACCAAAATCCACTTATGTCCTTTTGTTTATGTCTTAAGTTTGAATACTTGCAACTATAACTTATCGAATCGTTTTTAACTATTGAATAATTAGCTACTGTAACTCTTTGATTTCCTTCAAAGCTTGTTCCTTGAACTCTCACCAACACCACCATTCACCATCCATTGGAGGTTTGTGATAATACTTTCCAGATGTTGAGTTGATTTGAGCCAAACACAGTGACTAACAACTATTGTGAAGAGTGATTGCATCATAGGAAGGAAGAACATTTTCACCAAGCATTGAATCATCTCTCAAGAGATAATAAAGCTGTTGAGTATTTTGTTTTGATGATGTGTGCTGAATGAAATTAATCATATTTGCTCAATTACTATTGCTTGTGAAAGGAAATTAAAATCATTAATTAATATAGAAAAAAGCTTACTGATATAAATACTTGTCTGTACTAGATCTAAAATTATACTAAGTTAATAACTAGTCGTTTCATTGCGTTAATTTCTCATTTAACTAAACGTTAAGTTAACGTGTGTTTTTATTGAAAAGCATGATATGTTTTAAAGTTATATTTTCTATATCATGAACAATGCACGTTTAGACAACTCATTAAGTTAGAGTTTTGTTTGTATAGAGATCACGTGAGAACTCGTTAAGTTAAAGGCTTAAAGGTTAAAATAGGTTATGTGAGAACTTGTTAAGTTAGTGAGTAAAAGAAGAGATGAACTCATTAAGTTAGTGTTATACACGTGTTGAAATTATAAGTTACGAATGTTATATTGTATCACATGAGATGCACATGTTTAACTCGTTAAGTTAATATAACTAAACGTGTTGAGTTGCTATATTGAACACTAAGGCAACGCGTTAGGTTAGCGTTATAAACTTAAGTTGTTATTTTTGCACGTGGTAAAATTTTTATTATAAAAACATTTGTTTATTACTAGTTTGTTGAGTTATCGTAACACAACGAAGATGGTTCGTTGAGTTAGCGTAACACCACGGAGATAGTTCATTGAGTTAGCTACAATACTTGTCACGTGAGTTGGCACATGAGAAACTTGTTAAGTTAGAAATGTTAAGTTATATATATACTTGTGTTAATCGTTTAGTTAACATTAAAGTAACAACTTCTTATTATACTTGATGAAAAATTTTGGACGAAAAAGTTTATTTTGCAGGAAATTTTTCAAAGATCTAGGATTGATGATTAAAGAAAATTTGAAATGTAAACGTGGGTCAGAACGTGTGTATTTCGATGAAGGAAAAAGAAAAGACGTGAAGAAGTGAAAAACTAGTAGTGATTAAACGTGGAGGATATGCATGAAATGAAGATACAGTATAAAAGGCATAGAATTCTCGTTGATCAAATTATCCCAGCACATCAAACAAAAAGTCTTTTCAAGGATCAGAAACACCTCTTCAGCGAAAATCTCTCAGGTGAAAGAAAATTTAGTAAAGCATAAAAAGGTAAGATATATGTCATTGAAGATTTGAAGTATCAAGTGAAAGAAAATTCAATGAAGCATAAAAAGAAAGCAAATTCGGTGAAGCATAAAAAGACAAGATATTCGTCACTGAAGAATTGCTGAAGAAGAAAAAGAAGAAGAAGAAAGATCTCAAACAGGGAGAAATGTTTTAAATTCCATAAATTAGTTTTCTCAATTTGTATTTATGAAATTGTTTAGATGATACATGGTATCGAGATATAATTGCATCTACAATTTATGAGGAGAATTGAATTGATATTGTAATTGAAACCTTGAATAAAAATGATTTTATGAAAATAATGTCTCGACTTATTTTTGAGTTTTAAAGTTTCAATTATATTCGAAAATATTGAAAAACATAATTCACCTCCCTCTTGTGTAGTCATACAGTCCTACAAGTGGTATCAGAGCTTTGTTAATAATCTTTGATATAAAATCGATACCAACTTATTGAATATCATTGCTTATTCTGCCTTCCTTTTTTTAAACAAACATTAATATCTAAGCATACGTTTAACTTTCTTGATTTAAGGCTCAAGTTGTTTTAAAGTTTTTAGACTATTTAAAATCAAATAGGTTGAAAAATCTAAGGTAAGATGCCTACTAGAAATGGTAATTTTTCTTTATATGAAGGTCAAAATCTTAATCGTCCTCCTTTATTTGATGGAGTACATTTTGAATATTGGAAATATAGGATGACTATTTTTCTTCAAAGTATAGATCATAAGTTGTGGATCATGATTTCTAAACCATATACTCCGTTATCTACCCCTTATAATTCTTGGACAATTACTGAAAAACAAAATAAAACTCTTAATGCTAAGGGCTTAAATATTTTATTTTGAGCATTGAGTTATGAACAGTTCAGTAAAGTGTCGGCATATAAATCTGCTTATGAGGTGTGGCATGCATTAGAAGTTTCACATGAAGGTACTTCTCAAGTTAAAGAGACTAAAATAAACATGTTGATTCATATGTCTGAACTCTTTAAGATGCATGAAGACGAAAGTATTTCTGAAATGTTTTCTAGATTTCTTGATATCATAAACTCTTTAAAATGCTTAGGAAAGAATTTTGAACAAAAGGATTTAGTGAGTAAAATTCTCACATCCCTAAGTTCTAAATGGTCTCAAAAAGTAACATCAATTGAAGACTCACGAGATTTAAATGTTTATACCATGAATGAACTTATAGGAAACTTAACAGCTTATGAAGTTCAATTAAATGAATCATTAAGTCACAACAAATCAAAAATGAAGAAAGAAATAGCCTTCGAAATTAATTCAGATTCTGATATATCTACTGATTTTGACGAGGATTTGATTTTGCTGACTAGGAAATTCAAGAAAGCATGGAAAACTAGGAAACAACAAAGGAACAGAAATGACAAACCCTCAACATCAAAATCACTAAATGACAAGAATTCTTCATCTAGAAAGTATGTATGTTACAACTGTAAAAAACCTGGACATCTTTCTCTAGATTGTCCTATAAGGAAAAATGAAAAGCAAAGTAGGACAAATCAGAAGAAGACGACTTAGAAAACTTAGAAAAAGTTTTACAAGAAAAAGGCTTTGAAGGTCACTTGGGATGACACGTTTGAAGAGTCTAAATCTAAGGAATCATCATCAAAATCTTCACATTCAGGAGGAGAACAAGAGTTAGAAGAGGTTGCTCATGTGTGCTTCATGGTAAATGAGTCTGAGGTAATATATGATCCTGAAAGTCATTCAGATTTTAACTTTGATGAATTATTATGTGCTTATCATGCATTATTACAAAAACTTAAAGTTTGTAAACTGGAAAATAAGAATATTAGAAACTCTTTATCCATTGTGGAAGAAGAAAATTGTTTCTTGTCTACCACTTTAGAAAAGTTTAAATGTGATAATGAAAATAATGCTAGAGATTTGCATAAATTTAGATTTAATGAATGTGTCTTGCTTGAACAAATACAAAATACAAATGCTGAAAAATTAAAGATAGAATCTGAAAATGAAATCTTGAGAAAAAATATAAATGAACTTGAATTAGAGATAGATAAATTAAAACTGAAAGAGCTAGATTTAAATTCTACCATTGAGAACTGGAATTTAAGTCAAACTAAGTTAGACAAACTAACTAGTACCCCTATAATATCATATAAATTTGGCCTAGGATTTGATTATCCTGAATCTCAAGCCAATAAAGGATTTATTAGTTGCAGTTTAAGCAAATCTAAGACTAAAATTCCTTTTATCATTAAACAAGGTAATAAATATGTAGAAGTAGGTACTTCAAGGGATGAATCATGTAGTAATAACATAAATCAATGTGATTTGTCAAATTCTACTTCTAACATGACTATTAATGTTTCTAAAAATCTTGTTTCTTGTTCTGGAAATTTAGTTTCTAATGTCCCTAAAATTTCAGACAATTGTAGTAAATTGAAAATTCAGAAACCCGAGCATGTAATTCAAAACACTAGTGTTAAACCAATTACTCATTCTGCATGTGATAAATCTGAAAATTCTTGTGTAGAAAACGATTTTGTATGTTCAGAAAATGTTAATACTACTACAAAATCTTGGTATAAACTTACTGAAATGTATGAGCATGACCAAAATAGATTAACATCTGATAAAAATCAGTTTGGTCTTGGTTATACTACATCTGAAAATAAAAAGAATGATTATAAGAGCAATAATGCTATAAGTTAGTAAGATGTTAAAAATAAGTCTATAGTACTTACAACAAATAAGAATGTAAATGATAATGTTAAACTATTTTTAAACAAAAAGAAGAAATATGCGTTTAATGAACATGATCCTCAACAACATTGGGTACCAAGAAAAAGTTTTTCTTAATTTGTTTTGCAAGAGGAAATAACATCAAAATGGATCTTAGACAGTGGAGCGTCAAGTCACATGACTGGACAGAAAAGTCTACTACAAAATTTTACAAATACCATGAAAAGAAGTCTAACATTTGGAAACAAAAGCAAAGATAAAATCATAGGTATGGGCAATGTTCAAATAACTCTAACTTGTGTTATTTCGAATGTACTATATGTAGAAAACCTAGGATTTAATTTGCTAAGTGTTATAAAACTAATTGAAAATGGATATTATGTAATGTTTGAAGATAATGTATGCAAAATTATTGATAAAAATATAGATGAAATTAAGTTTATTGCTAAAAGAAAAGGTTCTGTATGTATTTTGTCTTTACCTTCTTGTGTAGTTGATTTAAATTCATGTTTGATAGCTAAAACTAGTGATGCATATCTGTGGCATAGAAGGATTGGGCATATAAATATGAAACTGTTACATAAACTATCTAGAAAACATTTAGTGAGAGGTTTACCAAAGATTAAATACTCAAAGGACTTTATGTGTGATGCATGTGAGTTAGGTAAACTTTACAAAAACTCTTTTAAATCCAAAACTAATATTTCAAGCAAGAGAGTCTTAGAACTTATACATATGGATCTATTTGGACCAACAAGAATCATGAGTCTTGGTGGTAAACGGTATGTATTTATTTTAGTAGATGACTTCTCTAGATACACTTAGGTATATTTTCTAGCATCTAAGATAGAAGTTTTTGAAAAGTTTAAAATGTTTTGCAATCTTGTTCAAAATGAATAAAGTGTATCTATTCAAAAACTTAAGAGTGATCATGGTACTGAATTTGATAATGATCAAATGGATAATTATTGTAATAAGCATGGCATTGATCATAGATTTTCTTTTCCAAGAGCACCGTGTCAAAATGGTGTTGTTGAGAGAAAGAATCGATCACTTCAAGAAATGGCCAGAACTATGTTGAATGAACATAAGTTACCTCAATATCTTTGGGTTGAAGCAGTGAATATAGCTTGTTATGTTATTAACAAAAGTCATTTAAGACATCGTGTTAATAAAACTCCTTTTGAAATTATGTTTAAAAGGGTTCCAAAAATTTCCTATATGAAACCATTTGGCTGCAAGTGTTTTATTCTTAATACTAAGAATAAAAGGGATAAATTTCAAGCCAAAGTAGATGAAGGAATTTTTGTAGGTTACTCTACTAGAAGTAAATCCTATAGAGTATATAACAAGACTTCAAGAACTATTGAAGAAACCCTCCATGTAAGCTTCAATGAAAATTCTTTTAGAGAATCTCAATCTAAAGCTGATAATGATGATATGATCAATCTCCCAAAAGAATTAGAGATCAATAGAGAGATTGAAGATTTATCTGAGAAAATCAAAAATATGAACTTAAATGATCAAACTAATGATGAAAGTGATGGACCTTCAGATGTTGACCAGAATATTGAGGAAAATCAGAGAAATTAGTGTTATTCTTCATCACATCCCATTACTCAAGTCATTGGTAATATTAATGAGGGAGTTAAAACTAGAGCTTTAGTAAATTTAAATAGTATATGTATGTTTGTTTCTATGGTGGAACCAAGGAATATACAAAAAGCATTATCTGATGAAAATTGGATAGAGGCAATGCAAGAAGAACTAAATCAATTCATCAGAAATGATGTTTGGGAATTAGTCTCTCCACCAGAAAATCAGTCCATAATAGGTACAAAGTAGATCTTTAGAAACAAAACTAACGAAACTGGATAAGTTATAAGGAACAAAGCTAGATTAGTTGCACAAGGGTGTACACAGGAAGAATGACTAGATTATGATGAAACATTTGCTCCTATGGCTAGGTTAGAAAGTATTAGAATATTACTGGCCTATGCTTGTTATATGGATTTTAAATTATTTCAAATGGATGTAAAGAGTGCATTTCTAAATGGTTTAATTAATGAAGAAGTCTATGTAAAACAACTACCTGGATTTGAAGATATTAAAAATCTTGACTTTGTGTATAAATTGAAGAAAGCCTTATATGGTTTGAAGCAAGCACCTAGATCATGGTATGAAAGATTATTTACTTTTTTAATAGAAGAAGGCTATATCATGGGAAAAGTGGATCATACTTTATTTATCAAGAGATATGGTAAAGATCAGATTGTTGTTCATATATACGTGGATGATATAATCTTTGGAGCAACCTCTAATAAGCTGATAAAAATATTCTTTGAAGAGATGACTAATCAGTTTGAAATGAGTATGATAGGAGAACTTTCATATTTTCTAGAGCTTCAAATTAAGCAAATGGATAAAGGTATAATTTTAAATTAGGAAAAATATGTAGATGAAATGCTTAATAAATTTAATTTTAATGATACAAGGATTCGAGGAACTCCTATGAGTACTTCTTTAAAGTTAGATATTGATGGCATAGGAAAATCAATAGATCAAAGAAAATATAAAAGTATGATGGGTTCTTTACTTTATTTGACTACTAGTAGACTTGATATTATGTTTGTTGTGTGTGTTTGTGCTAGATTTCAATCTAATCCTAAAGAATCACACTCAATTACAATTAAAAGAATATTTAGATATATACAAGGAACTAAAAATTTCAGACTATATTATTCTAAGGATAGTTCAATAAATCTTATAGTATATATTGATGCTGATTATGTAAGATCTAAATCTGATAGAAAAAGTATAAGTGGCACATGTCAATTATTGGGAAATAATTTGGTGTCGTGGTTTAATAAAAAGCAAAACTATGTAGCACTTTCTACCACCAAAGCTGAATATGTTGCTGCTGCACTATGTTACACTCAAATTCTGTGGATAAGGCAAACCTTAGAAGATTTTGGATTATCTTATGATGCAACTGAGATTTATTGTGATAGTAACTCTACAATAAATCTTTCCAAAAATCCTATATTACATTCTAGAGCAAAGCATATAGAGGTTAGACATCATTTTCTAAGAGATAACGTAATTAAAGGAAAAATTAAATTAGAATTTGTGCCTAGTAAAAATCAATTAGCTGATATATTTACAAAACCTCTAGACGAAAATACATTCTACAACATTAGATTAAATTTGGATATTTGTAGGCTATGTGATGTGTAAAATGCTTAAACTCCACATAAAAAGATAAATAGTATTGATGATGTTGTTCACCTCATAGATATTATATACTTATCATAAATATCTAAAGTAATATCTAAATTGCTGCTTAAGATACTATGTATTTATTGTAAAATCATAGTAGTATCTTATTGATTTTAAGTAGTTTATCAATTTTAATGGTTTTTACGATTTTAAGTGGAAGTGTAAATGAAAAACATTAAATACTTCTGACATTCTGAAATTTTGATTAAGTGTTTTCTTTGAATCAAGGAAAGTGCATATGATCATGCATGAATTTGACTTAATTGATTAAACTTGTAGAATAAGTTATATGTAACTCATCTTAAACAGTTAATCAAAATTATAAGCTTATTGAAACTAATTCATATTCTCAGTAAAATCATAGAAGTAAAAATTGTATGAGATTTCTATTTTATTGCATCTGTATTAATGGAATACATATATACTGTGCTTAAAATGAAAAGTACTTACAAAGTGAAAATCTTTGAGAGTTTATTGATCAGTTCTACCACGAGCCTTTTGTACTTGTAGGATCGTATGGCTACACAAGAGGGGGGTGAATTGTGTATTTTTAATATTTTCTGACATATAATTGAAACTTTAAAACTCAAAAACAAGTCGAGACATTGTTTTCATAAAATCATATTTATTCAAGGTTTCAATTACAATATACAATTCAATTTTCCTTAGAAATTGTAGATGCAATTATATCTCGATACCATGTATCATCTAAACAATTTCATAACTACAAATAGAGAAAACTAATTTGCGGAATTTAAAACATTTCTCCTTGTTTGAGATCCTTTTTCTTCTTCTTTTTCTTCTTCCGCAATTCTTCAGTGACGAATATCTTATCTTTCTCTCCTTCACCGAATTTGCTTTCTTCTGATACTTCAAATCTTCAGCGACATATATAATACATTTTTCTACTTCATTGAATTTTCTTCCACTTGAGAGATTTTCCCTGAGAAGGTGTTTTTGATCCCTGAAAGTGTTTTTTCTTTTGGTGTGCAAGGATAGTTTGATCAACGAGAATTCTATACCTTTTATACTATATCTTCATTTCATGCATATCCTTCATGTTTAACCACTACCAGTTTTCCACTTCTCCACGTCTTTTCTTTTTCCTTCATTGAAACACACACGTTCTAACCCACGTTTATATTTCGAATTTTCTTTAATCATTAGTCCTAGATCTCTAAAAAATTTCTTGCAAAATAAACTTCCTCATCCAAAATTTTTTTATCAATGTAATAAGAAGTCGTTACTTTAATGTTAACTAAACTAGTAACACAAGTATATATATATAACTTAACGTTTCTAACTTAACGAGTTCCTCATGTGCTATTTCACGAGACAAGTACTGTAGCTAACTCAACGAACTAAGTCTGTGGTGTTATGCTAACTCAATGAACCAGCTTAACCTTTCTTTCGGAAGGTTAAACGATAACTCACCGAAAATAATTTAAGTTTCGGATAGTTACGGTTGTAAGTCACCGAAAAACTCTTTATATTATAAAACTAGTGAGACACATGTCAAGACCTGAAAACATGAATTAAGTTACCTTTCGGATAGTTACGCTTGTAAGTCTCCGAAAAAACTTTAACTCACCGATTTAGTAATAAACAAATGTTTTTATAATAAGAATTTTACCATGTGCAAAAAATAACAACTTAAGTTTATAACGCTAACCTAACGCGTTTCCTTAGTGTTCAATATAGCAACTCAACGCATTTAGTTATGTTAACTTAACGAGTTAAACATGTGCACCTCACGTGATACAATATAACATTCGTAACTTATAATTTCACCACGTGTATAACACTAACTTAACGAGTTCGTCTCTTCTTTTACTCACTAACTTAACGATTTATCACGTGACCTATTTCAACCTTTAAGCCTCTAACTTAACGAGTTCTCACGTGACCTCTATACAAACAAAACTCTAACTTAACGAGTTGTCTAAACGTGCACTATTCATGATATAGAAGATATAACTTTAAAACATATCATGCTTTTCAATAAAAACACATGTTAACTTAACGTTTAGCTAAATGAGAAATTAATGCAACGAAACGACTAGTTATTAACTTCAGATCCAATACAGACAATTATTTATATCAATAAGCTTTTTCTATATTAATTGATGATTTTAATTTCTTTTCACAAGCAATAGTAATTGAGCAAATATGATTATTTTCATTCAGCACACATCATCAAAACAAAATACTCAATAGTACTTGAGTATATAGGTATGTAAGGATTGTTCTCCTGAAAAAGGATTCTTGAAATCTGGCAACCTAAGGTCCTGATCAGATCTTGAATTATTGATTGAAAGCTCATTACACGGGTACATTAGAAAGCTCTTGTATGATTCAAGCTTTTCAAACTAACTTTTAAAGAAAATTATCAATAATTACTATTTTGAAAAGAAAAAGTTGTTTCGTTAATTACAAATATCTTTGAATCAAATATAGTTTCTACCAATATGACTACTGAGTTATTGAATCAACATTAGTACTTTTGAAAATGTTTATTTGAAATACATTCTTCTATTCTCCTTGAATTAATCATATTGAATTCAAAGTTGTGTTTTGATTCATATACATTAGGACTTGATTCTGGAAATCATTTTTGACGATGTCAGAATAACGGAAGTTTCTAAAAAGAAAATTTAACATAGTTATACTTGACATCTATTGTTATACAAGTATATTTTGTATTTTGATTGAATATATATATAAAGTATATTTATAGGGGGAGGATTAACAATATCCAAAACAGATTAATATAATTCAGAATACAAATCTTGGTTAATCTGAATTAATGTCCTCTTAAAAGTTTGATGAAATAATTTACAAAGACAAACAAACTATTTTAGATTCAAAAGACAGGAATGTTAGAATAGTTTATAATGTTCTCAAGAAAATGATAAGGTATAGCTATTGTGATGTGTTCGGAACGTTTCAGTTGGAAGCATCCGAAAAAATTTTTAAGTGTACTAACTAGATGTTATGTTAGATAAGGTAACGTGTAAAGCTGCCTCTAGACAGCGTTTTACTCATTAGGTTAGTTAACTCAACGAGTTATACTTGAATATTTCGGGTACCTTGATTGAATAAACTTTATTCAATATTCATTTAATATCTAAACCCGACTTCTCTTCACGTTGAGTTATTCGCCTAAAACCCTATTTAAACACTTATTACACGAGCACTTAGGTTATTCGTAAACTTTGTTAAGAAAATCTTTCCCGCTTGTTGTTGTTACAACCTGCGACGATGGTCTCCAAGTTCTACAAAGGTCATGGCAGAGGAAAAGGCAAAAGCAGAGGAGATGCAAAAGAAAAAGAAATAGAGAATGATGAAGTTCCACGCACTTGGTTTAAGAATATTTTGCAAGTTGACAAAATGTTAGCAAAAATTTACAATGAATACTTCTTTCCTGAAGGTATACTGAATGAAGTTAGATTAGAGCTTCATAATACTGATGCTAGTATTACATATATGGGGATTCGAAGTAAATATGATAGAGAATACCATATGAAATGTGCTGAAATTGCATTTTTGGAATAGTATGCAAAATATATGGAAAAATGTGTAGGTTCATCAAATAGAATTCCTCAAACTCCTATTAGTGGTACACAACTACAACCATTTGAGGAAGAACATGAATCTGCTATACCTACCCCTTTATATTCAAAACAAATAGAATCAAATATTGCTGTAGATAAAAGAAAAGTTGACAGTCTTCGAAAGGCTATAGCAATAGAAAGTGCCTTTGAATAATTAAAGCAGAAAACTTCTATGGAGAAATTTGAAAAGAAAACAGCAATATTTGAAGAGGAGAAACAAAAATTTTATAGTAGAATGAAAGTCAGAAAAATTATGTCTTCAAAGACAAAGTCTATTGAAAAAGAAAGATTAGATGAAAATTTATTTCCAAAGGACACTATATGTCTAGACATTGTACCTTATTGTGCATCTGATAGACTCATCAGTTCCGAGTATACTGAAACTGATGATGATAATGAGACTTTATTTTCTCTTGCTAGAAAACTTGAGAAGAAATGCAAGTCAAATATAAGCTCAAGTTTTTCTATTAGTACAAGTCCTGATGATGTAGAAATTGAAAAATCAGAGCATCAGGCACCTAACATTGAACAAGTTATTGCAGATATAATTGACAATGTTGAGGCAATAACTAGTTCATAGGTTGAATTGTTTGGAGTAGCAGATATTTAAAAAGTTAAAACTCTAGAAGAGCTAAACGTTAACCAGCCTTCTTCAGAATTTATAGAAGTAGAGTTTGAGAATTCACAACATGTATCAATGGAGATATCTGTTGAACAAAATGAACAATTACAGACAGATACACCGGTTGTAGAATTTGTAGAAAAATTGAACTATGATCATTCTATAGAGACTAAACAGATGAATGTTGAGCATATTGACAATGTTCCTTACATTGTTGAAGTTGAAGAATCAAGCTTACATACGTAGCTTCAAGAAAATATTTTCACAGAGGAACAACATGACATTCATTTTGAAGAAGAGGTTCCTGAAGATGAATTAAACTCTGAATCAAGGCTTCAGGTATCACCTTCTTTGTGTACAATATTAAAAATTCAAGGTAATTCAATTCATTTTAGATCTAAAGAAGCATTGCAGAAATATAATAATCTGATTACATGTCAAATTCTGCATGCTCGACCAATAAAATTCAAAAATTTGATAGAAATAAAAGATCTATTTGAGTATCAAGGCCTCATTCAATTCTTGCTAGTTGGAACAAAATGGAAGCAATACACAGAGTTTATTGTAGCTTTTTATAGCAATCTGGTCAAGAATGAAAATTTTCTGAAAACTCAAATAAATCAACAGGAGTTTATATTGTCTCCTGAGTTAATTTTTGAAGTTTTGGGATTAAAGAATGAAGGTGTTATTGTTACAAATAGATTTGACATGATTAGACAACTGGAATGGAACATTCAGTCTTTATCAAAAATTCTAGATGTATATTCTGAAATAAGATTAATGGAAAATCTGAATGTAGAGGCAAGGTTCATTACAAATATATTGCATGCAAATTTATTTTAGAGAGTTGGACACAATTTGGAAATCAACAGAAGTTGTTTATATGCAACTTATGGCCTGCTGAATAGAATTCAAATCAATTGGTTTGATGTTTTTACTTCTCAACTACAGCATATGAGTTCAAAGTTATTTTATGGTGATGCTGTATGTAGAATCCTTGCAAGCCAATTGAATTTATCTGACTAGCCCTCTGAAACTAAAGGCATGA
Organism: Cymodocea nodosa; assembly: GCA_036874045.1. Lineage (NCBI taxonomy): Eukaryota > Viridiplantae > Streptophyta > Magnoliopsida > Alismatales > Cymodoceaceae > Cymodocea > Cymodocea nodosa. Next base: position 2,352,552 of record JAZBRI010000011.1, read on the forward strand.
GAGCATTTAGTGTAAAAGATTTACAACGATTCTAGGCCATGCATAAACCTCAACAACAACAACAACTTGATTGTACAGACCATATACAACAACAACTTGATTGTACAAACCATATACAACAACAACAACAAAGTTATTCAGTTCAAGCAAAACACCAAACCTAGATACCTCCTGCCCTAGATGATGTACTTACCGACATCAAAAATGATATTAGGCATCTAGGAGATAAAATTTGTAATGCTATAAGTGATATATTTAGGAGTGGTCGATAACTATTTTTGTTTGTATCTGAATACAAAATGTAATGTTTGTATTCCTTATTTGATTTATTGAACAATACATTTTTCTATAAATGCATTCTATTCTTATTATTGTTTACAAAAAGTGTTGTTGTAAATACATCTCTTACTATATATATATTCTCTATAATTATCTTTTTGATTAATGACAAAAAGGGGGAGAAATGTTATAAAAAGATAATTATGATTTTAATTGCATATAATATAAAGGGAGATGATATTTATGGTTATTGTAATTTGACAAATGATAATTAGAGAAATGATACTTATATAATTATTGACATCTGAAAGTTTTAGTTCTGAGAGGTGAAATTTACACAAACAATAGAAATAAGCTTAAGTGAACTAAAGTCAACAAACTTGTTTGTTGAATTAAAAGTTAACCCAACGAAGGTGCTTAGTTGAGTTAAATATATTTCATAATTGATTTAATATGGTTTTGTCATCATCAAAAAGGGGGAGATTGTTGAGTATTTTGTTTTAATGATGTGCGCTGAATGAAATTAATCATATTTGCTCAATTACTATTGCTTGTGAAAGGAAATTAAAATCATTAATTAATATAGAAAAAGCTTACTGATATAAATACTTGTCTGTATTGGATCTAAAATTATACTAAGTTAATAACTAGTCGTTTCATTGCATTAATTTCTCATTTAACTAAACGTTAAGTTAACATATGTTTTTATTGAAAAGCATGATATGTTTTAAAGTTATATTTTCTATATCATGAACAGTGCACGTTTAGACAACTCATTAAGTTAGAGTTTTGTTTGTATAGAGATCACATGAGAACTCGTTAAGTTAGAGGCTTAAAGGTTAAAATAGGTTACGTGAGAACTCGTTAAGTTAGTGAGTAAAAGAAGAGATGAACTCATTAAGTTAGTGTTATACACGTGGTGAAATTATAAGTTACGAATGTTATATTGTATCACGTGAGATGCACATGTTTAACTCGTTAAGTTAACATAACTAAACGCGTTGAGTTGCTATATTGAACACTAAGGCAACGCGTTAGGTTAACGTTATAAACTTAAGTTGTTATTTTTGCACGTGGTAAAATTCTTATTATAAAAACATTTGTTTATTACTGGTTTGTTGAGTTATCGTAACACAACGAAGATGGTTCGTTGAGTTAGCGTAACACCACGGAGATAGTTCATTGAGTTAGCTACAATACTTGTCACGTGAGTTGGCACATGAGAAACTCATTAAGTTAGAAATGTTAAGTTATATATATACTTGTGTTACTCATTTAGTTAACATTAAAGTAACGACTTCTTATTATACTTGATGAAAAATTTTGGACGAGAAAGTTTATTTTGTAGGAAATTTTTCAAAGATCTAGGATTGATGATTAAAGAAAATTCGAAATGTAAACGTGGGTCAAAACATGTGTATTTCGATGAAGAAAAAAGAAAAGATGTAAAGAAGTGAAAAACTAATAGTGATTAAACGTGGAGGATATGCATGAAATGAAGATACAGTATAAAAGGCATAGAATTCTCATTGATCAAATTATCCCTGCACATCAAACGAAAAATCTTTTCAAGGATTAGAAACACCTCTTCGGGGAAAATCTCTCAAGTGAAAGAAAATTCAGTGAAGCATAAAAAGGTAAGATATATGTTACTGAAGATTTGAAGTATCAAGTGAAAGAAAATTCAATGAAGCATAAAAAGGTAAGATATACGTCATTGAAGATTTAAAGTATTAGAAGAAAGCAAATTCGGTGAAGCATAAAAAGACAAGATATTCGTCACTGAAGAATTGTTGAAGAAGAAGAAGAAGAAGAAAGATCTCAAACAGGGAGAAATGTTTTAAATTCTGTAAATTAGTTTTCTCTGTTTGTAGTTATGAAATTGTTTAAATGATACATGGTATCGAGATATAATTGCATCTACAATTTCTAAGGAGAATTGAATTGTATATTGTAATTGAAACCTTGAATAAAAATGATTTTATGAAAACAATGTCTCGACTTGTTTTTGAGTTTTAAAGTTTCAATTATATTCGAAAATATTGAAAAACACAATTCACCTCCCTCTTGTGTAGCCATACGCCCTACACTTCTAGCCTTGGTTTCGGGTTGATGCCTATTTAAAATGAAAAAGTGCGTAATATTAGTGGTTAATGAATGATTAATTGCATGGTATTTAACTTATCATATAAGAATTAAGTCATTATGTCATAATTATATGATTACATACTTTAATTACAAAATATGCATAATTTCAAGGAATTAGTGATTAATTAAAATATCATTTCTGAAAGATTGAAAACCTAGTTTACGTGTGGTTTTATAGTATTAAACATGATATGTTTTATTTTTTTACATATTTGTATCATGTACAGTGCATAGTAGCAACTTGTTGAGTTACAAGTTTAATGGGTAAAAAGATCACGTGAGACCTCATTGAGTTAGTGAGTAAAATTATAAGTTGTATATTTGAACTCATTAAGTTAGCATTATGCACGTGTTAAATTCAAAATTTACTAATGTTATATTATGTCACATGAGTTGCACATGTTTAATTTGTTAAGTTAACATAATCATACACATTAAGTTAATTAAATACTAAGGTAACACATTAGGTTAGCATTATAAACTTATAAGTTATTTCTTTATTACACGTGATACATATATTATTGTTCATATATGCAAGTCCGTTAAGTTAGGTTGAGTTATAGTTAAGTCAATGAAGTAAGTTCGTTGAGTTACACTAACTCTATAGACTAGTTATTTTTCTAATATTCTATTGTGAATAGTTGCTGAAAATTCAAGGAAAACCATGTTGCACAAATTATGCCATGATCTAAGAAGTAATCACCATTATTGATATGAAGGAAGGAAATCTAACTAGTCATTTAGGTGAAAGCAGTTAACACCAAAAGAAATATAAAAGGAAAAGAGAAAGAACAAAGAGAGGGGAAGAACCGCGCTAACTATAGAAAGCATCAGTCGTTCCTTGAGCTCCCACCAATACCACCATCCATCGAAGGTCTATAAGGATACTTTCCAAATGTCGGGTCTATTTTGAGCCAAACACGATGACTAACAACCACTATGAGGAGTTGTTTGGTTTGTTTTTTGTTTACTTATATGTGTATATTGATAATTTCTTTTAGAAGTAAACAAACAAGTTCCACAAATTAGGTATTAAGTCCAATTTGTTTTTAACTGCAAGTGCACAACGTCTATTGTATTTGTGTGCAAGTACAAGTCAATCCTAGAGAGATTGAACAAATAATTTCATACTATATTTTTTATAACTAAAGTTTCATATGTTTTAAATTACACACTCTATTGAGTTACTACTAACTCAACGAACTTAGTTCGTAGAGTTATAGTTAATTCAGCGAACTATCCTTGTGGACTTAAGTTAACTCCATGAGCCTAGCCAATAATTTCCAATTAAGTTTTCGCTATTCATAAAGGAATTCGGCCATCCATTGAGTGGTTCCATAGAATGTAAATAACATCAATTAAGCTTTTAATGTTAGTTAATCTGAGATTTATCATTAATCAACACTAACATTCAAATATTTCAAACAGTAACCATTAAGATTTTTGGGTATTCTGTACAAATCACTTTCAATAATCAATAAAACTATTTTTTATTTTCTTAATCAACTAAATATAAAGCATTCACAATACTGATAATAATAACACTAATCACAATACAAAACAAACAATACAACACATAAATGCTAAATATAAACACAGATAATTAGTTTTATTTTTTTGGTATTTTTGTTTTGATATGTTCTTAAAGATGAATGAAAGGTGAAATGTAGAAATTCTCTATCGATAATAAAAACTTTCATCACTACATGTAATGCGATTACATCACTAAAAACTTAATCACTTACAGCCACGCCTCCTCTCCCTATAGAATCGCAAACCGAGACTTGTAAGTTGATCTCCTCTTCAATATACTGGTATCAACCTAAAACCAAGGCTAGAAACTTTACGATCTCTTGAGAGATGAGTCGGTGCTTGGTGAAAATGGTTTCCCTTCCTACGATGCAATCACTCCTCATAGTGATTGTCAGTCACCATGTATGACTCAAAATCGATCCAACATCTGGAAAGTATCCTCACAGACCTTTGATGGTTGGTGATTGGTGGTGGTGTTGTGGAGCTTCAAGGAACTTTCGACGCTTCTTACAGTTAGCACAATTCTTCACCTCTTTCTACACTCTTTTCTTCGTATTTCTCCTCTTCTTTTTATATTTCTTTCAATAATAACTACTTCTACCTAAATGATTGGTTGGATTTTCTTCATTCATATCAATGATGATGATTTCTTCTTCATTCCGCAATTTAAATCTATTAAGTATTTTGTTTTGATGATGTGTGCTAAACGAATGTAATCATATTTACTCAATTACTATTGTTTGTGTAAGTAAATTTAGAACATCAATTAATACAGAAAAAGTTTACTGATATAAATATTTGTTTGTAATGAATCTGAAATTATGCTAAGTTAAATAACTAGTCGTTAAGTTATACTAACTTTTCATTTAACTAAACGTTAAGTTAACGTGTGTTTTTATTGTAAAGCATGATATGTTTTAAAGTTATATTTCCTGTATGATGTACAGTATACATTAAGACAACTCGTTGAGTTAGTGCGTTATTTGTATAAAGGTCACGTGAGAACTCGTGGAGTTATAAGCTTAAAAGTTAAAATAGGTCATGTGAGAACATGTTAAGTTAGTGAACAAAAGGTTAAAATGAAGAGATGAACTCGTTAAGTTAGTATTATGCACATGGTGAAATTGAAGTTTACGAATGTTATATTGTATCACATGAGTTGCACATGTTTAACTCGTTAAGTTAACATAACTAAACGCATTGAGTTACTATATTGAACATTAAGGCAACACATTAGGTTAGTGTTATAAACTTAAAGTTATTATTATTGCACGTGGTAAATACCTTATTGTAGAAACATTTATTTATTACTAGATCAGTGAGTTATCAAGAGTTTTCGGAGACTTACAACCATAACTATGCAAAACTCAAACTCATTTCAGATAGTTAGCATCTAACCTTTCGAAAGATAACTTAAGTCATGTTTTCAAGTCACAACACATGTCTTACTAGTTTTTTGATAAAAAGGTATTTCAAATACTTTGAAAACTTAACTATCCGATACTTAAACTCTTTTCGATGAGTTAGCATCTAACCTTCCGAAAGACATTTTTATTGGTTCGTTAAGTTAGCATAATACCACAGACTTAGTTCGATAAGTTAGCTATAGTACATGTCACATGTTAAGAATTTTGTTTTGATGATGAATGCTTTATTAACATTTTTAAATAAGTCTAAATAATATTTTCTAAGTATAATAGTCATGTAATTAAATGTTGACAAGTTATCAAAAAGTTTCATTTAAATTTTCAGATAATTAAAGTTTTTGGATAGTTAGATTTTCAAATAGTTAAACTTTCGGATAGTTAACGTTTCAATTTAGTCGAAGAGTTATGTTAAAAACTCGTATAGTTAAGTTATCTACATGTATGTTTTTAATATTTTAAGTTGTCACATGTTTTCCATATGCGTTCGGTAATGAAAATCAAAGAGTTAGATAACTGTTCGAGTATTTATATGCATGGATAGATAACTATTCGAGTTTTATAAAATGACTAACGAACAGATAAGTTCTCCTTGTTCAGTCACATGTTTTGCAGATACAAAAACTCAAAGACTTACAGATAAGTGTTCGAGTTCTTATAGGACTTAAAGGATAAGTATTCGACTAAAACGAAGACTTAGAAGATATTCAACAAATCTCCAGGAAGATAAAGTTTCAATGAATCTACGAGTGGAAATCATGGAAATTTCAAATTGATAGTGGACATAATGGAAATTCAAAAAGATAGTGGAAATTGTGGATAATTTAAATTAAAAAATTAGTACGTGGATTATGGATTATGGATTAAGTGGATGAACATGCTGAACGTGAAGTTAGAGTTCGACTACTAATAGAGAGTATGAGCTATATTATAATCAAGATCCCAATCTCAAAAACTAAGTCTGAATATTCAATCCGGATCTCAATCACAAACTGAAAAATCAAGTCTGAATATTCATATCTAGAAAAATTCTCCAATATCATAAGTTCGAAATTCCAAGCAATTTTAGAAAATGAGCTGCAAACGCAAGAAGTCTGGAAATTCGACAACTGGAGAAGAGATACAAAAGCTGAGCAAAAAGAAAGAAAATGAGCTACGTGCATAAAGATCAGGTTTCATACAATTCAAAATTAGCTTTAAATAAGGACTTCATTTTTATTTGAATTGTATATCGGACATTACTATATCAAAACCGTCAAGAATGGAATTGAGCTGAAAAGATATTGTAAATTCTTTCTTTAAAGTTTATAATGAATAGAATTTTATTTACGAGTGTTTTTGTACTCTTATTTTATCTACTGGTAATTTTAATTACTAAAGACACAATTCACCCCCCTCTTGTGATACAATGATCCTACAACTGGTATCAAAGCATAGTTAAGAGCTTTCATTTCTCTATTTAGGAATCGATTTTTCCTGTCATTTACTTAAAATCATCTGGTTAAAATGGATAATACAGAAATCTTAGTTATAATTGAAGGACAAACCACTAATCGTCCTCTTATGTTCAAAGATAGCAATTATGGTTACTAGAAATATAGGATGAAAGTATTCTTTTAGTCAATTGATTTCAAACTATGGCATATAATTAGCAATCCTATAGTGTTAGTTACAACTCCATATGATACTTGGACTTTTGATGAAAAGGAGCGAATGACACTGAATGTTAAAAGTTTAAACATCTTGTTTTGTGCTTTATCTCATGATCAATTTAACAAAGTTTTTGCATATAAAACTACATATGAGATATGACATGCATTAGAAGTTGCCAATGAAGTTACTAACCAGGTCAAGGAATCTAAGATTAATATGTTAGTACATAAATACTTTTGATGAATGTATCTCTGATATGTTTTCACGTTTTCTTACTATTGTAAATTCATTAAAATCTTTAGGCAATAAATTCGAGGAAAAAGACTTGGTAAGAAAGATCCTTAGATCTTTGATTAAAATTTGGGCTCAAAAGACATCTATTGAAGAGTCCAAAGATTTAAATACATATACTCTCGATGATCTCATAGGCAATCTAATATCCTATGAAGTACAACATTTAGATCCAAAAGGGAAGAATCCTAGAAGGGATTTGGCTTTTGAGGCTGATAAAGTCTCAGAAGTCACTAGTGATTCTGATGATGATTTACTATTGTTGACTAGAAAATTTAGAAGTATGTTGAAGAAATGCAAGAACTTCAGGTCAACAAAGACATTTGGAGATATAGAGAAGAAGTCATTCATGAAAGACAAAATCATATGCTACAAGTGCAACAGGCCAGGTCACTTTCAAACTAATTGTCCCCTCAATAAAGATGAGAAGAATGTAGGATCGTTGTATCACAAGAGGAGGGGTGAATTGTGTCTTTAGTAATTAAAATTACCAACAGATAAAACAAGAGCACAAAACACTCATAAATAAAATTCTATTCTTTATAAACTTTAAAGACAGAATTTACAATATCTTTTCAGCTCAATTCCCTTCTTAACGATTTTGATACAATAATGTCTAATATACAATTCAAATAGAAAATGAAGTCTTTATTCATAACTAATTTCGAATTGTATAAAACCTGATCTTTATGAACGTAGCTCCTTTCCTTCTTTTTGCTCAGCTTCTGTATCTCTTCTTCTTTAGTTGTCGAATTTCCAAACTTCTTATGTTTGCATCTCTTTCTTTGAATTGCTTCAAATTTCAAACTTCTTCTAATGTTGGAGAATTTTTCTAGATATGAATATTCAAACTTAACTTTTCATTTTGGGATTCGGATTGAATATTCAAACTTCATTTTTGAGATTTGGATCCTTGATTGTAATGTAACTCATACTCTCTATTAGTAGTCGAACTCTGATTACACGTTCAGCATGTTCATCCACTTAATCCATAATCCATGATTTCCACTATCTTTTTGAATTTCCACTTTCTCCACTATCATTTTGAATTTCCACGATCTCGACTCATAGATTCACCGAAACTTTATCTTCCTAGAGTTTTGTGGAATATCTTTTAAGTCTTCATTTTAGTCGAACACTTAAGTCTTGCAAAAACTCAAATACTTATTTGTAACTCTTCGAGTTTTTTGCACTTGCAAAACACGTGACTGAACATAGAAAACTTATTTGTTCATTAGTCCTTTTATAAAACTCGAACAGTTATCTATCCATGCGTATAAAAACTCGAACAGTTATCTAACTTTTTGATTTTCATTACCGAACGCATATGGAAAACACATGACAATTTAAAACATTAAAAACACACGTGCAAATAACTTAACTATACGAGTTTTTAACATAACTCTTCGACTAAATCAAAACGTTAACTATCTGAAAGTTTAATTGTCTAAAATTCTAACAATCCGAAAATTTTAACTATTCGAAAATTGTAACCATCCGAAAGTTAACTATTCAAAATTGAAATGAAACTTTTCGATAACTTGTCAACATTTAATTACGTGACTATTTTACTTAGAAAATATTATTTAGACTTATTTTATAAACTTTAATAAAGCATTTATTATCAAAACAAAATTCCTAACAATCTCCCCCTTTTTGATAATGTCAAAACCTAATAAGTCAAATAATCTATCTTCTCCCCCTTTTTGGCATTATAAAAAAGTAAATAAAATGTAAGGAAGAAAAACTTGCTAAGTATATATCGTTCAAAAAGACATGTTTAAACATGCATAACTGTCATGGATAAGAATAAACTGTTTAAATAAAACTGTTTTAAACATAAATTGTCAAAAACAAGTATATGATCATTAAATGCAATAAACAGTTTACAAAGATTACATAAGTAAGTTTTGGTAACAAATTACAATAAATAAACATGCAATACATAATTTGTATAATCACAAGCTTCTTTGTCTTCGAAAAAGATTAATCAGAGTATTTGAAATTTTCCTTGCAATTATTGTACTTACTCTGTTGATCTGATCAATTATTGCTTGATCTAAATTAGAATGTGAAACTTGTGACGGTTGCTGTAAAAATTTAGTATTTATGTCTGTATGTAAATCTGTATGTGTATCTATATTTATACCTATATGTGTATCTGAATGTTGCTATTGTTCTGAAAACTATGTCAACTATTGCTATTGCCGTTGTGACTAATTTTGTCAATCCTATTGTTGTTGCTATCGAATTACATGTGTATCTGCTTCCTGATATTTTTGTAATTCTTTTGCAAAGAAAGATCTTGATTTTAATCTTTTCTATGGCCAAGGTGTAATATCTATTTGACTTGCCACAATTCTCAAAAGTGTGTCACCATAAAATAATTTACTCTACAAGTTTAAGATATGAGAAACAAAAATATCATACCAGTTCACCTATATATGGTTAATTAATGCATATGTAGCATAAAGACAGCATCTGCTAACCTCTACACCATGACCAAACCTCTGAAAGAGTAAAGCATGTAGTATTTTTGCAATAAAACGTGCTTGGCCATTTAAGTCATTTAGTAATCTCATTGGATTGTTGGCAGTCGGATCTTTGGCTAAACTTTTAATGTCCCATCCCAACTGATAAACCTGTTTTCTTTCTGATAATTTAACTCTATTTTTTAGATCAAGTACTTGATAAAGAAATTCTAGAGTTAAATATATATCGTAGTCTTGTGTATTGGAAACAGGAATACCTTCTTCCACTGTTAAGTTTAAGTAAAAACAACTTACAAGTTCTGGTATAACAAGATGGCATGGCTGTTGTGGAAGCAAAGTCAACAAGCCTTGAAATGCAAACATTTCTCGTATATGTGTCATCCCTTCAAACTTAACTGGTCTTGAATATAAAACTGTAAAAGTTTTATATGTCTAAAATTTTTCATAACAGGAACTATTTCTGAACCATAACAATGTATATTTGTCTAAATTCTATTCAGGATTAGGTATTTTCCTATCATGATGTTCTGATCTGGGACTTGTTTCAATATTATCAGTAGCATCTATATTTTCATATCTTTCAGAATTGGTAGAATTTCTATCAAAGCTAGTATAAATGTTTGAAATATCTGTTACTGCCGTATCAATAATCTGTTGAATTTCCTTCGTTTGTTCTTCTTGAAACATATCAGTATCAACAGTCTCTATATTATTCTATCTATCAACAACATTTATTTCTATAATTGGTCTATAACAATTGTCTCTGTATGAAAGAATGTTCTATATCTATCTGTGTAATAGAATCATCCTGTATTTTTGAAATTTCTAGAATTGAGACATTGATAGTGTTATATTCTATTTGTAACTGTGTAGTTTGTTGATTATATACATTTATCAACAAATATATTGTATACTATAGCAGACATAACCACATGTAGAAACTGTAGTATAAGCAAGTATACCAAAAATCGAAAGTCTCTATCCGAGATACAATAAGAGGAAGAATATCTGTACATTCCTCTTCAGATGAAATATCATCAAAATTCATAGACTCTGATAGACTATGTCATCAAAAATATCATCAAAATTAATATCATCTATATATATATCATCAAAATTTCCTACATGTTCTCTTTCTGTAGGAAAAGAATATTGGCTTGCAACATGATGTGAAAAATTGTCCATTGTATTAAAAGAAACATTATGCACTAATGTGACACAATACCTTAGAGTGTATGCTTGTAATCCGATATTTGTCACATCTATTGAGATTCCTGAAACAAAATCATATCCAGCTTGTACAATGGAACATGGTTTTCCATTTTTCAACGATTCTTCTCTTTGCTGTAATATGCCTTGTACACCTATAGTTAGTCCAAAATATTCTAATGTCTTCTTCTTTTTCTGACTATATGTCTGCAATGTTTCTGGTTGTTCAAGAGGTTCTAAAGTTTTCTTAATTTCTCCTGTTAAAGACACCTGTGGTCTTGATGGTCCTTCACCATGATGCCTAGGTTGTAATAATGGAATATAGAGTTTTAAGCTCTCAACCTCTGCCATTTTTAATTGATAAACTTTTTCTCCTTCACTTTGAAAGTCCATTTTCCAAATGGTAGTTCTCTGTTCATCAATAAATTGTTGAATGTCGTCTAAAACAGTTGGGGGAAAATAATGTTAGGAATACAAAGATTCTAATTCCCTATTGGTATTTTCTATCATTGGTCCCTATTTCTTTCCATAATAAGTGATAGACTATACCGATTTTTCAAGTACTTGCCTAGAACTTGTAACAACCGCAAGGTTAAGTTGTAAAGTTCGTTTCCACATTTGTAACGTGGAAAGTTCGATCTGTTTTATTCTAAACTGTGTTTCAACAAGATTTCGAATAAATTTCCAACATAAATTTTTCTCATCTTAAACATCTTTTCTAATTTCATGTAGTACTTCATTAGAAAAAGTATACCTTGAGTAGATGTCATTGATTTCATTTTCTATCTTCTAAAGTTCCATCTCTCTTTTCTGCACTTTAGTCATTCTACCACATCCTCGTCCACGTCCTGACATTGTTGATTAATCTTTGTTGTTCACTATAGAACTTAGTAGAAGTAAAGATTGTGAAACTAGGGTTTTACCAAGGTAGAAACACGAAAGGTTGTCAATAAAACATTTTTAACTCTTCGAGTTTATAAACAGATAAATGGATTCAATCATTGAAACCAGAAATATAAGATCCATTACTGATAAATAATTCAAATGCTTACAATAATTGTACGAGTTTTACAACCGACAAAAGTAGAATACTTAACGTAACTGTTCGTGTATAGAAAATAACTATGGGCTAAGTGAAAATTGAGAAAACTTGAAGACTTATGATAACTATTCAAGTTTTGTGAGTAGTAAAACACTTAACTATACGGCAAACTAGAATAGTTATTGTCAGCTTTTAAGTCTTTCATAAAAATATAATAACATTAAGTTAACTGTTCGAGTTTCTCGGATGGATATGCAAAAAAGTCGAAGACTTAAGCATAATTGTTCAAGTTTCAACATGAGACATAATAAAACAATTAAATTCAACACGTGCATAATTCTAACTTAAGGAGTTCAGATATTTTCAGATACTTACAAACCTAACTATCCGATGCTCAAATGCAATTCGGATAGTTACCAGATAACTTACTGAATGTTTACTTAAGGTATGCATTAAGGTTTCAACAAGTGTACTTTAGGAAATAATAAAATATTCTTTAATCTTTTAAAACATAATTGTCCGATATATACAATATAACTTTCCGAAACAATAGAAAATTCAGATACTTAAGAATTAAAAAACCTATAATTCACCGATAGTTCAGAAACGTACTTAAATAATGTTAATTTCCTAAGATTATGCAGATTCTTTCATTAAAGCATATAATAGTTCATAATGGTTGAATTATTATATGAGAAATTACTCCCCCTACATAAATGTAGTCTAGAGAATCTATGGCGTACTTAAACTAGGTGGCTAAGTGTTTGGATCTCCAGCACGGCACTAGAAAACTTGTTTGGATCTCTAGCACGGCACCAAAAAAACTTGGATTTGTTAACTTCTTTTTTACTTAATTTATCTTTATGCCTATTCCTTTTTAGAAGTAAACAACAACCTTTCACACAAATTAGATATTAATTTCAATTTGTATTTTAACTGCAAGTGCACAGTGTCTATTGTATTAGTGTGCAAATACAGGTCGATCCCATAGAGAATTGCTTAAGAATTGCGAACTGTTCCGTTTTTAACAATCAAATTTATATATTCAATAAGCTCTCTGTTGAGTTACAGTTAACTCAACGGACAAAATTCGTTGAATTATGGCTAACTCAATGGACTAACCTCGTGAACTTAAGTTAACTCCACGAGCCTGCCTTTCCTATTTAATACTACTATTTATAGAGGAATTTGGCCAACCATTAGGCGGTTCCATAGATTGTAAATAACATCAATTAAGCTCTTTAAACATTGGATTTATCATTAGGCAATACTAACATTCAGATAATTCAAACAATAACCATTAAAATCTTTAAGTCTTTTGAACGAACCAATTTTAGTAAACTGTAAAACTAAAACAAACATAAAACAATCACAACACTAACAAAGATAACATTAATCACGATACAAAAAAAATAATACAACACTCAAATACAAAATATAAACACAGATAAGTTGTTTTTGGTATTTTTGTTTTGATATGAGCATGAAAATAGGCGAAAGGTGAAATGTAAAGTAATCTCAGTCGATAGTAAATACTTCTGTCACTACATGCGATGTGATTACACCACTAAAAATTAAACCACTTACAATTCTGTCTCCTCTCTCTATAGAATCGTGAGTCCAGAATTGCAAGATGATCTCATCTTCAGCATACAGGCATCAACCTGAAGCCAAGGCTAGAAGCTTTACGATCTCTTGAGATATGAGTCGGCGCTTGGTGAAAATGGCTTCCCTTCCTGCGACGCGATCACTCCTCACAATGGTTGTCAGGCATTGTGTTTGGCTTGGAATCGACCCAACATCAGGAAAGTATCCTCACAGACCTCCGATGGTTGGTGATTATGGTGGTGGTGATGATGGTTGGTGTGGTACTCCAAAGAATTGTCGACGGTGATCCTCCTCTACACACACTGGTCACACTCATCAGTCACACACCTTTTACTTCTTTTTCTTCTTTTCTTTTATATTTCTTCAATGGTAACTGCTTCTGCTTGAATGGTCGGTTGGATTTCCTTCATCATATCAACGAAGATGATTTCTTCTCCCTGCACGATACATGCGATCGTGGTTTTTTTTCCTTCCAACTATCCTATTTCTACAAATGCTACAGTGGCATATTAGAAAATAAATAGTCCGTAGAGTTACAGATAACTCAACGAACTTGCTTCGTTGATTTAACTATAAAACACCTACATAAATCTAACTATCTGATGCTTAGGTGCATTTCGAATACTTACAAACTTAACTATACGATGCTCATATGCATTTCAGATAGTTACAGACTTAACTATCTGATATATAACTTAAGTCAATATTCCAAATCACGACACGTGTCATCAGTAGTTTTATAATAAAGAAATATTTCGAAGAGTTACAAGTCTAACTATCCGATGCCTAGATGCATTTCGGATAGTTAGAGATAACTGATCGAAAATCCACTTAAGTCATGCATTATGGTTTCGACACGTGTACTTCAGGAAATAATAAAATATTCTTTTAAAACATAACTGTTTGGTAACTTAAACATAACTATCTGGTATATGTTCGGTACGTTAAACATAACTGTCTGAAATAATAGAAAATTTGGATACTTAAGAATTTCACAGCCTGCAATTTAACGACAATTTAGAAATGCACTAAATTAACATTAATTCCCTGATATTAAGCAGATTCTTTAATTAAAGCATATAACAGTGCAATTATAACATAATGGCTTAATTCTCATATGATAAGCTAAATATTATGCAATTAACCATCATTTAACCGTTAATAATATGCATTTTTTCATTCTAAACTAAGCCTTAATAGATTTGTCATTAAAGTTCAAGATTAGCTGACTTAAGTTGGTTGCTAAGCCTTAAATAGATTTGTCATTTAAGTTCAAAATCTAGCGTATTTAAAATGGGTTGTGAAGCCTTAAATAGATTTGAGTCTCTCTTTATTTTTTTTTTTAATTTCTTTTTTTAAATACAGAAATAAGTAATAGATTTAACAATTTAGACTTTCTAGCTTTTATCTTATTCAGTTTACAAAAGAAAATTCATAGAGATATACCTTCAAGTAACTTAAAAGAATTCAATAATGATTACACAAACTTAAGAAAATAAATGCATTACATTATGTGTAAAGAATAGATAATAACAAAGATTATATGCACAGATTATAACAGAATTGTTATAACAATTGTAAAATAAATTAAACTTGAGTACATTGCCTCCCCCTTTTTCTTTTTCTTTTTTTATATATATATTTTATATATTACCTCCCATGATATCATTTTGAATTTTGTGAAATATCTTCTAAGTCTTCATTTTAGTCAAACACTTATCATTTAAGTCCTGTAAAAACTTGAACACTTATCTGTAACTCTTCAAGTTTTTTGCACTTGCAAAACACGTGACTGAACATAGAAAACTTATCTATTTGTTAGTCCTTTCATAAAACTCAAATAGTTATCTATCCATGCATATAAAAACTTGAACAATTATCTAACTCTTCGATTTTCATTATCGAACGCATATGGAAAACACGTAACTTAAAACATTAAAAACACACATGTAGATAACTTAACTATACGAGTTTTTAACATAACTCTTCAACTAAATCGAAACGTTAACTATCCGAAAGTTTAACTGTCTGAAATTCTAACTATCCAAAAATTTTAACTATTCAAAAACTATAACTATCTGAAAGTTAACTATTTGGAATTAAAATGAAACTTTCCAATAACTTGTCAACATTTAATTATGTGACTATTTTACTTAGAAAATATTATTTAGACTTATTTTATAAACTTTAATAAAGTATTTATCATCAAAACAAAATTCCTAACAAAGAATTCGAGGAGGAATTTTAGGAATAAGAAATTCAGAAAGAGAATGGCACTTAAAATGATATGGAATGACTCTTCAACTTCACAAAGTGAAGAAGCAAATGATTCAACATCAGACAATGAATCATCATCAACATCAAATTCAAAAGAAAATCTAGCAAATGTATGCTTCATGGCAAAATCGAATGAGGTATCCTCTAATCAAAATGCTAGTTTTGATGAATTACTTGTTGAATACAATAAACTGGCTAGAAAATATAAGAAAGTAAAAACAAAAGGAAAGAATATTAGGAAAATGCTAGATGAATCTGAAAATAAGATTGATTTTCTGAACTCTACGTTGAATAAATTTAAAGAAGAAAATCAAAAGCATGCACAAGAAATTTTAAAGTTTACTGCAATAGAAAGAAAATTACATGCAAATTGTGAAAATTTAATTGTTGATAAAAAGAAAATGATATGTGAAATTGAAAAACTAAAACTAACTATTACTAATTTAAATTCAAAAATTGATATGTTAAAGATTAAGGTTTGAGATCAAAAGGCTACATTAAGTAAATGGAATAATAGTCAAAACATAACAAATGAACTTAGTAGTAAAATATCAAATGTAGAAAACATGGTATTAGTTTACACGATGCATCTTCTGAAAATTATATATTGCATGATGGTACTACTAAAAATAATGTCTTTATTTCTAGTACTGAGAATAATAAAAGAAAAACTATTTCATGTGTGATTAAAAAGAGAGATAAATATGTGCAAATTGATAAAATGCAGCATATAAATAATAGCACACAATGCAAGAATTTCAAAAGAAATTTTTAGAAAAATAAAGCTAAGTCATTTGAAAATTTTAATATTTTTGATTAGTTTTCTTCATATTTAAAAAATATCGAATATTGGGATTAGCAATCAAATAATGTCAGAAATGAAAAATTCAACTCTGGTTTACATAGAGATAAATGTTCTGATAATTACAACATTATGAGAAATAAACGTAAGAATAATTATCAAAAAATAGATAAGTTGAAGTTTAAAAATATTGATTATTTTGATATGACTCTCTCTAAAATTCTTAGACCCACTCGGAAATGGGTTCCAAGAGATAAAATCTCTTCTTAACTGTTTTGTAGGTACACAAATCAAAATGGATAATAGACAGTAGAGCATCTAGCCACATGACTAGAGATATATGATTACTTACAGAAGTAATAAAGACCAAGAACGGACAAGTTACCTTTGGAAATAAAAGTAAAATAAATATCTTTAGGTCTAGCAAGGTTCAGGTAACTGAAAAATATTTTATAAATGATGTCTTATTAGTGGAAAACTTAGGTTTTAATTTATTGAGTGTTCCTATTTTAATGAAGTTTTACAGAGTAATTTTTGAAAAAGATTCCTGTAAAATTATGGACATGTCTACAAATGAAATTTTATTCACTACATATAAGAAAAGATCTGTTTGTATTCTGAATTTACTTTTTGATATCATTAAAGACAATGCTTGCTTAATTGCAAAATCGAATGAAGTTATTTTATGGCATAGAAGGCTAGGACACTCAAACTTAAAATTATTACAAAAGCTGTCTAAAAAGAATCTAGTCAGAGGTTTACCTAGTATTAAGTACTCGAAAGAATTTATGTGTGATACATGTCAACTAGGTAAATTACATAAAACATCCTTTAAAAGTTTAAATGAAATAACAAGCAAAAGAGTATTAGAATTAGTGCATATGGATTTATTTGGACCTATTAGGACTACTAGTTTAGGAGGTAAACATTATACTTTTGTACTAATTGATGACTATTCTAGGTTTACTTGGGTTTACTTTCTAGCTAATAAAACTGAAGCTTTTGAAATATTTAAGATATTCTGTAATAAAGTTCAGAATGAGCAAAATGTTAAAATTCAAAAACTTAGGAGTGATCATGGTATAGAATTTGATAATGATCAAATGGACACCTTTTGTGGAGAATTAAGCATAGATCATAAGTACTCATTTCCAAGAGCTCCTTCACAAAATGGGATAGTAGAACATAAAAACAGATCACTTCAGGAAATGTCCAGAACCATGTTAAATGAAAATAAGTTACCCCTATCTCTTTAGGCAGAAGTAGTTTATACAACATGTTATGTTATAAATAGAGTACATCTAAGACCAATTTTGAATAAAACTCCTTATGAGATATGGTATAACAGGGTTCCCAAAATAAGTTATTTAAAACCCTTTGGCTACAAGTGTTTTATTCTAAACACTAAGGAACGTAGAGACAAATTTAGTGTCAAATCAGATGAGGGTATTTTTGTTGGTTATTCCATTAGAAATAAGGCATATAGAGTATATAACAAATCAACAAAAACCATTAAGGAAACCTTGCATGTAAAATTTCATGAAAATTCTCATTTAGATTTTAGACATGTTGAAAACTTTGATTCAGAAATTCTCCCAGAAATGGTACCAAATGATGTTGACAGAGAAAATGAGTTCAGATATACAACTTACAATTTTACTCATTAACTCAACGAGTTCTCATGTGATCTTTTTACACCTTTAAACTTGTGACTCAATGAGTTGGCACATGATCCTTTTTCAAAAAGAACACTAACTCAATGAGTTATTACTGTGCACATGAACATGATATAAATATGTGCAGATAAAACAGATCATGCTTAATACTATAAAATGACACCTAAATTAGATTTTCAATCTTCTAGAAATGATATTCAATTAACATTAATTCTTTGAAATTATACGCATTCTGTAATTAAGGCATATAATCGTGCAATTGTAACATAATGGCTTAATTCTCATATGATAAGGTAAATATTATGCAATTAACCATTACTTAACCATTAATATTATGCACTTTTTCATTCTAAACAAGTTGCTATATTGAATACTAAGGCAACGCGTTAGGTTAGCGTTATAAACTTAAAGTTATTATTCTTACACGTGATAAATACATTATTGTTTAAAACATTTATTTATATATTGGTTCATTGAGTTATCAATAACACTATAAAGCTAGTTCGTTGAATTATCAGTAACACCATGAAGTTGATTCATTAAATTAGCGTAACACCACGAACTTAGTTTATTAAGTTAACAACTTACACAACAAAGCATATCACGTGATTAGCACATGTTGAACTTGTTAAGTTAAACACATTGAGTTATAAGTCTACTTGTTTTATTCATTTGGTTAGCATTAACATAATGACTTGTTATTACATTTGATGAAAAATTTTAGACGAGAAAGTTTATTTTGTAGGAAATTTTTCAAAATATCCAGGATTGATGATTAAAGCAAATTTAAGAAGAAAACGTGGACCAAAACGTGTGTATTTCAAAATTTGAATTTGAAAGTAAAATAGAAGTCGTGAAGAGTTGAGACTAATCGTGGATAAGCATGGAAGATATGCATGGAATGGAAATAAAGTATAAAAGTCATAGAATTCTCGTTGATCAAATTATTCCTACACTAAAAGAAATATACTTTCAGGTATCAACCTCTTAGGAGAAAAGCTCTCAAAAGGAAGAAAATTCAGTGAAGAAGAGAAAGTCAGATATTTGTCACTGAAGATTTGAAGAAGAAAAAAAGGAAAATCTCAAATAGGGAGAAATGTTTTAAATTTTGCAAATTAGTTTTCTATATTTTTAGTTATGAAATTGATCAAATAAAACATTATATCATTATATCATTGTATCTACAATTTTTGAGGAGAATTGAATTGTATATTGTAATTGAAACCTTGAATAAAATAATTTGAATAAAATAGTATCTTGACTTGTTTTAACTTTGAAGTTTCAATTATAGCTGAAAATTGTTGAAAAACACAATTCACCCTCTCTTGTGTAACCATTTGATCCTACATTAGATCCCAAATTGCTACACATAGTTGGTTAGAAGAAGTGCTCCACAAACTACCAACTTTTAAAACTTTACATCTAAATTCTTGAGAAAATATTCCATTTTATTCTTCCAATATCTATAATTAGAACCATCAAATAGAAGAGTTCGATGGATGTTCTAACTCTTTAAGAAATGTGACATCATAAAATCTAAAATGATTAAATCTAAACAATGATTAACTTTACCTTAATACTAATTATTAAGATTGTATGGTATACTAGACAAGAGTGAAAGGTGTGATATGTACTTTTTACTATGTCTTAATAACTTAACGTGCAAGATGATTCAATTTAATTAATTTTGGCAAGAAATAATATAGTAATCACACAAACAAGAATTAAAGAAGATAAGCAATACTACATAAAAAAATTTTAAATGATTCACCACTAACAACTACATCTTGAAATTTCACTTAGATTTCACTATACTATTCATTTATACTTATTTTCAGGTCAAAGTAACAACCAATAGTTTTCTTAAATCATAGTGGAAGCATAATGAGAGTTTTTGTTGATGTTCAATTTGTGCCAATCGATGTAAATAATTTTTACTTAATCTCTTTTCTTTATGAACTCTTTTTGTGTTCGTTGTTTTCTTTTCTGCCTCAATGTGCATTTTTTGTTGTGCTCTAATTGCATTGCTTTACCTTCTGATGTGTGGTTTGATTCCTTTTTATCTCCGTTGTTTCTCCAACCCCTGGAATTCCCACGATGCGTTTCTGCCCTTGGAAAAGGTTCTAATCCACCGAAGCCAAGATTTAACCAAGAGCGTCATTTCTTATTGATGTCTGTTGTTGGAAAAAAGGGAGATAGGCTTCACTGAAACAAGGATAACACAGTTGACTTTTTTCTTATAATTTTAAGAAAACGAAGAAATTGTTAAGTTTCAAATCCAAGAAAAAATCACTAATATTGGAAAAAAATTCTTTACTGGAACAAGTGCAATAAAGAAGGGCAGACATGCGAAGTCGATTTGGAAGAAAAAAAAACAGCTTATGGCTATTTTTCAATAAAAATAGTAATTTCTGTACAAGAATAATTAAGACGTGAAAACTCAAGATTGACATTTGTGTTTGACATGAGATACAAAGGCATCGATAATATGGATCTCTACGGATCTACCCTGCCGGGTATATAGAGATGAATCTTAGTTTTTAGTTGTTGCACACCGCATTCCCTCAGGCAACACTATCCTACGGCTAAAACAATCAAGATTCACCTTGGGCTACCGGCAAAAAGGTTGGAAGAGGAACAAAGAAATCGTCGTTAGAGATAAAGCACTTAAATTTACTACCCAATGGAAGATTTCTTGTTCCATTACCGAAATTTTTAGTGCAGAATCAATCCATCAAGCTTAGCCGAGCAAGTCTCTAAACAAGTTGGGGTTTTCACTTGTTGGCGTCACACCCACCTGCCTTGCAGTGGCGAACTTCTCCAAGAAAGCTGTAGTGTCCGGGCCCTTCTTCATTGCACCACTGCCAGTCACCTTCTTGCCTTCACGGTAACCATTGCTAGAAGGAGGCATGTTGGTAGCAGCGGGACTTGCAGAACCACTGCTCATGTCCATTATTGGTACATCCGTGTTAAGGCCCAAAAGATCAGGTGGCTTTGTAACAGTCACTGCATTAGGATTTTCAGATGACACGACTGTAGTTGGACCAAGTAGTCCTTCCAGTTGTACAAACGGGTCTCTTGGATCAGAACTTGATGGAGAACCTTCTAGAGTTGGTTCACCCAAATCAAGCAAATCTACAGGTGGGGTCGACAGCTGTTGTGTCTTTTCTTGCGAAGAATCGGAAAATCCAACACTTTTTGCTGTAACTGTTGGTTTTTCCACATGAGAGTGGCTGGACTTTGGAATCTTATGGGTAGATGCTGTTTTTCTTTCAGATTTAGGTGGTGATGTACCAAATAAAGATGCAGCCAGACGTTGCTTTTTTTCTGATATTTGATCTTGTCTAGGTGAGCTTGCTGGTCCAACTTGATCAATATTTGTGACAACATTTGCTGCCTTCTGACCATTTGAATTTGAACTTGATGAGAATGAAGAGGATGAATAAAATGGCTTGCCCCACTTCTTTTGAACACCATCAAGACGCAATTTAACTCCAACATCAGTAGACAATATATCAGTTGTGATGGGCAACTTTGATGGCTGTATGGTTTCACTGGAATAAATTGGTTCAGAAACTGGAACCAGACCAGATACAGAAGCAACTGGGATTGATGCCTTCATGGGTGAAGGCTTCGGGAGCTCATAAGCCTCAAACCGGAGAGCATGAGCAGAAGGCTCTCGGTCTTGATTTTTGAAGTTGGAATTGTGCGTACCAGCCCGCTCATTCTCAGTTATGTATGGATTGGCCCCGTTCTCTAAAGACTGCTGTACAAAAGAGTTTAGGAAGTGGAGGTTTTTGTCCACCTGCAATAGAAGTTTAAAGACACAACTAAGCACGTATTATGATCAAGGAAAACATGATGTATGGCTGATGTGATATTTTAAAAAAATATCATCAAGTAAAATCGGAAATGAAATATAGCTTTCCACTATTATATCAAAGTAGAATTCAATTGAAAGTAAAGACAAAATAAAGCATCAGAACTCCACAAAGAAAAGAAGACTAAAGGATAGAAATTTAAGATTCCAGAATGCCTAGGAATAGCATGCACATCAGGGTCACAGTCAACCACTTATTCTTGCTATCTGCGGTTATTGAGGCACCAAGGTAGCTGGGTGGGAACTCATTTAATACCAATTTTTTAATTTTCTGATGAATACATATAATTATGTATACCTTTAACTTTATTATTTCTTAACTAACATTCAAATACATTAGTAATCTCAAGATAACATCAAAATATGAAATGTAAGGATACTAATATGTATATATATATATACATATGATTTATATATTTCAATGATTTTGTACATTTCAGTAGCATTCCAAAAAATTATTTCAATTTTTCTGCAAGAAATAAACTAAAGAAAACACAACTCCTACATGGACCCCAGCTTGGATCCTTTGGGACACACGAAATCGGTGGAAGTGTATTGATTTCATTAACAAATATAGTCTTCATATATAAAAACTACATAAAAAATACAAATACAACTTAAAAAAAAAAAACCCACATGCAAAACCTAACTTTAATACATTAATATATTCTAATACTTCCACTCAAGTTAGAGCATCTAGCTTACAACAAACTTAATAACTTAACAAATTTAAACATGGCAGAAAACAATAGATATACAGAGGAACAAAAAAACAATAGTAGTTGCTAGAGTAAAGGTAGCAGAAACAAAAATAATCTAAGATAAATCTAAGAAGAATTATATCAATAGTAAATAAACATTATATGATATAATCCAAGTAAAATAAATAAATGCGATTTATCCTTAGGAAATAGGTAATAAATGTAATATACCCTTAAGAATTTTTTGTAATCTACCATTGAATGATGCATACCCTTAGGAAACTGGATCTGGCCAGGATCCTTGGGACAGCATCAATGTGTGAAATGACCTCTGGGCATTCCGTGCCAGAGCACCCAGGTGGTGCCTAGGTGCCACCATGCCTAGGCAGCACCCACCTCGATAAGCCTGATTTACTCATTTTTGCTTTCCAGACATCAGATGACTTTCTAACATTCTGGAATTTATTCATCAGCTAGGCAAACGATGGCTATTTGGACAAGAAAAATCAACAATCATATCCTCAAATCCAGTTGGCTAAATCTATAATAAAAGTTACAGATCTGATTAGAGCCTTTTTTCCAATTTTTCCCCCATGATCATTTTGTTGTTATTCTTTCACCTCCGATCTCTGTTTGCTATTGCCACCTCAAGGTCCGAAAGTGCTCTGGCCACCTTACTCTGCTCTAGGTTTCCCATCTGCAGTTGGTAAAGATGCAGACCAGGGCTGAGTTGGAAAAGTAGATATGGCCGATCTGCAACTCTGCAAGAACGCACGCAGCCACAGGTGCAGGTACAGCAGTGCCAAGCTGATACACACTTCAACACTGAACTATATAGATATTAAGTCCATAGCTATATATTTTATAAATAAGTTAATATATAATCATGATTGTTTTAACTTATCATCTGCAACTTATATTAAATCATCTCATGTCTACAGGCAATTTCTTATTTTTCATACAATGATCATAATATTGTCTAGTTTTCACAAATTTATCAATGTCGTCTTTAGAAATTATTATGAAGAATTTACCTGTTTTATTATCTAATTCTATCATTCAAGAATTCTACTTTCACTTATATTACTTTTGAAAAAATCTCTATATTTTGATAATGTAAAAAAATTATGTATTTCACATATACAAATCAAGAGCAATGAAGACAGTACTTGATGTTAAACAAGTGCAGTAGTATGCAACAACTTAAGGAATAAATCATCTCTCTTAAAGAACATCCGATGAAAAGAACAAGCACAAACTCAATGAAGTAAATTCATGAAATCTACCTAAAGTCAACAAACTCAAGAGAAACTTGTATACAAATAGCACGTAGTAAGTTCATGGAGTTTACCTAAACTCAACAAACTCAAGAGAAACTTGTGTGCAAATATAATGGAATAAGTTGGTAAAGTTTACCCAAATTCAATGAACTTAAGAGATAAAATGCAGATAGAATAGAGTAAACTCGTGGAGTTTAGTCAAACTCAATGAACTCAAAGTACACAGTACATAAACATAACGGAGTAAGTTTGTAGAGTTTAGTCAAACACAACAAACTAAAAGTACATATAGAATTAAGTAATGTAAATATAATAGAATAAGTTTGTAATGTTTACACAAACATAAGGAATGACTTGTATTCATGCAGACTCAATAAATAGTTTGTTGTATTTACTCTAAGAAGTCACTATTTTTTATAAGACATGTTCAAATGCAACAGAGTAAGTTCGTTATGTTTAAACAAATTCAATGAATGAAGTACAACTTAGTCAGATTATTTCTAGAAACTCAATTGATCATTGAAGCAATAGATCCTTACCATATTCAGGTCTGTTATTTTTAGCAAGGACTGCAGGACTGACATTTTTAGAGAAGAGAATAACGTTGGACATACTAGAATAAAAATGATAAGATTTCTCATCATTAAAGGGCATGAAGAGAGCATTTTTCATAAGAATTGTGAAATACAAATCAGATACACTAGAAATTCACGAGAAACAAAAAGAACAGTACAGAATTTAGTAATAGAAGAATCAAGCTCTCAAAAGTTCTCCGTGCACATACACTCTTATCCAAAGAAGAAATTTGTTGGTTTAAAGTTTTGATCTAAAAACTTCAATTACCATGGGTTAGAGTTTTGACCTAAAATCTCAATAGATGTATTGGTTCTTACTTCAACCTTAAAGCAAGTATTATAAGTAAAGTAGATAGTGAAGTCCAAGCTAAGTTTGAGGATGGAGTAGTCGTTAGTAATGAACAACTTAAAATTTTCTTCTATGTTCTTACTTTATTTTATTTCATTTCTATGCATGTTATCATTGAATTTACTGTTAAACTAATTTCATATATTCAATTAGTTAAATCCAAAAATAATTGTAAAAATAATTCACTTCACCATTCACCCTCTCCTTTGGTAAGTGCTTTGGTCCTAACAACTTTTATAAATTTATCTAGTTATTTTCTAAAATATTATTACAGATTTTCCCATACGATTCTTCCTAATTTCCCATGTTTGTTTTGGAAATACCATAAATTATCTATATTCTTATTATAGATACTTTCAAATATGTGTATATCTCATCTATATTAGCACCATTAACTTTATTATATGTTAAGATATTTTCAATAAATGTTTAAGATTTTCCTTATACATTGATCATTTACTTGAATCATTGATTGTTTATGCTAAATGAAAAGATCTCTATATTTTGATAATGCAAAAAATCTGTGTGAAAAATCTATAATGTATTTTACATATTTTAGTCAAGTAGAGTTATAGAATACAAAGCTAGGAGTTCATGTCAACTAAAGACGTAGGACGGATAGATATGTGAATAAGTGACTGAGACTTAGTAACTCAACTGATAACCATTCAAAGAACAGCAACAAATAGAAGAAAAAAGTCGAATAATTATTTGATGAGTAAAAGAAGAGAAGTCGAAGAATTATAAGATAATTTGTTCAAGTTTCTCAAAGAGTTATATGTTAACTATCTAAGTTTAAGTGATCTTACATGCGTAACTTAAATCATCACATAATTGAGAAAAGAATAGTAAAAAGGAAAACTTATATAGTTATATGATAATTGTTCAAGTTTCTCGAAGAATTATGATAAACTTATGATTTTACAATGGAATCATGTGAGTACCTTAAATTATCACATAATAGGAAAGAAATATATTACAAAAGTAAACTTAGATAGTTATGAGATAACTGTACGAGTTTACATTAAAAGCAAAAAGAACTCGTAGAGTTATTACAACTTTTACTCAAACTTTAGCAATGCATCTAGCAAACAGAGGGCATTCATTATGAAACGATAACTTACTATTTATAAGATTGTCAAGATCAACAAATATAGTAGATTGATAATGTTAGAGAAAATATAATCATTGCAATTATAGATATAAATACAATCAGATCAATCAACAATAGAGAGACAAAGCATACATGCATTACAAGAGAATATACAAGAGATAGAGCTAATGCATACAGAAAAGATATGTAGAAAATAAGAACCAATTCATGAAAGCATAAACACAACATTTGCAAAAGATCAACAAAAGCTCTTCATGTGCTGAAAAGTTTGCTTCAAGAAGAATCGTTAGTCCATGGCTTCAACCTTAAAGTCTCACATGGTTTATTGTTGAGCTTCAACCTAAAAGCTTATGAATTACAAATTGGAAGCTTTGACTTAAAAGCTCAGGTATTAGTTCTTGCTTTGACCTAAAAATAAGTGTATATAGATGTAAATACTTAATAAAGTTCAAGTTGTGTTTGAGGGTAAACTAATTATTAATAATGAATCACTTAAAATTTCCTGTATTCTATTTTTTATTTCCACTGTATATGCTTTATTTATTTGCTTGTGATAATTATGTATATACATCCCACCATATAAGTTAGAAATAATTTTAAATTAGGCATATATCATCATTCACCTCCTCTCTAGTAATTTATACAATCTTAACACTAAACACAAAAGTTTTTGCTAGTTTTATCAAAAATGGAAGTCATAACTGGTGAAGATCCAAGTTCCTTTATCCCAGTGTTATCTATTTTATTTGCACAAAATCTAATTCATAGTCACATACACATAGAAAGACAAGTAATACTTAAAAGTAAATATCAAAAAAATACGATCTGAAAGATAACATATTTCAATTTTTCATTTTCTTTTACCTTAGGCAAATAAATATTTCAGGTTCTTGTGGCTACATATCATTCATTGATTCACACATTTCTTACAAGAAGATCTAAGCATAGTGTGATGTCCAACAGATCGAATCTTTAAAGGGGTCCATTTACCCTATAATAAGGAAGAGAGATTAGGGAAGGATGAAAAAGAAGTGATTTTTTCCTAAGTAATCCTTCCTAATCTCTCTCAATTAGATTGATTGTTCGAACTCCTTTGACCCTCTTTGCTTCTTCTGACCTCTCTACTTCCTCTAGCTACCTTCGTTCCTCTCTGACAACCTCCACCTCCATTCGATCACTATAAAGCATCCTCCAAGCCATCGATACAACCTGTGTGTGACTCATTCCAAGGAGTAGTGGGTGAGTTCACGCAACAACTTGGTGTGCATCCCTTCTAAATCCTCCATTTTAGGTCCTCCACCATCGACGACCATGGCATCAAGTGACCAATCCTGATTGGCCTTCAAACAGACCCTACTCAATACCATCCAATGATTGCAAGACCAACTCAACTATGTCAACTTGTGTCTAGAGACTATGGAGTAGAACGTTGACACTTTCTCCAACGTCGATCCTCCTCCACATGCAAATAGTCACTAACATCTAAGCAAGGGCGAGCATTTTTAGGACCAACAGATGGCTCGTGACGATCATCAAGTCTGGATTTTCCTATTTTTGATGGGATAGGTGACCCAAACAAGTCAATCAGTAACTCTGAGTAGTTGTTAGCGTACCACAAAATTCCCATCCACAACTGGGTCATCGTTGCAAGCATCGACCTTTGGGACACCATCCTACAACACTTATAGTCTAATCTACAGAAGTCTAGGGACAAAATGAAAATGTTGGCAAACAAACACAGAAGAGACGAATCGTTCCAAGAAAATGACTAGGTTTACCTCAAATTGCAACCACATTGACAACATTCTGCCACTTATTGAGTGAACCAAAAACTAGCATTGTGCTTTCATAGACCATTCAAGGTGGAATAGCACATTGGCTTAATGGCCTATAGATTAGCTTTACTAATAGGGTCACATATTCATCCAGTTTTTCACATCTCCTAGTTGCATAGGAGATTAGGACTAGTTGACGTGATAGTCCTACCCACCATATCAATTCACTCACCAACAACAAATAGAATCTCAGTCAAAATCTTGAACAGGCAGGCACACTACAAGGGCACTTTTACCACTACTAAAGTCTTGGTACAATGGGCAAGCGAGGATCCTTCTTTTGCCACTTGGGAAGAGTACTTCCAATTGGCAATGCAATTTCCAAATCTTGTGGGCAAGCTCTCCTCCACCAAGGGGAAAATGTGACATCTAATAGACATCATTATCGAATCCTTAAGGAGGTTCATTTACCCTATAATAAGGAAGAGAGATTAGGAAAGGATGAAAAAGAAATGATTTTGCCCTAAGTAATCCTTCCTAATCTCTCTCTCTCAATCAAATCGATCATCTGAACTCCATTAGCCCTCTCTGCTTCTTCTAACCTTCTCTACTTCCTCCAGCTACCTTCATTCCTCTCCAACAGCATTTGCCTCTATCTGGTCACCATAAAGCATCCTCCAGGCCATCGGTACAACCTGCGTGCGACTCATTCCAAGGAGCAACGGGTGAGTTCACACAACACAACTAAATCACAAAAAAGAAATCTATAGCCTTCCCCAATCCCCCAACACTTTCCTTTCTCAATTCCAGAAAAGTAAATATTAAAAAAATTAACTAATGGATAACATATTTCAATTTTCATATTCTTTTATTTTAAATAGGTAAATAAATTATCCAATTCATGTAGCCGCATGTCATCGACAAAATTACAGTTTTTACAGAAGATCATAGAAGAACCAGATATGCAAAAATGATGTCTATTGTAATGCAAAAAAATAAAAGATGTTTGGGAGGTAAACTCAAGGCTTACTTCAACATCTTCACAGCTTGCATCAAATGGCATTATGATTTCAACAGCATTGGTATCCAAATGCAACAAGGCATGTAATTCATATGAACGTTGTTGCAAATCTGTTGAATGAGATGCTAATAGTTCATCAATAAAGGATTGGCACTGCAAAAAGGTTTCTAAGTGTGATGAGAAATTTTTCAATAATATAAATAAAAGTATATGCATATATGTGAAGCGTGAACAAGAATGATCACATTGAAAGTTACAATCCATAGTATATTATTGTTCTGGTGAAAGCACAGAATACAATAAAATAAATATACTTACTTTTCACAAGCATAAAAAACAATTCATAGGATACAAGTTTAAGGAAAAAATTCCTGAAAGGGTACCTCAGGCAACAGATTCACTTTTCTTCCAGCAGCCACTTCAAAGGCACATATTTTCATTATTGCTGTAATTGCATAAGCCTACAGAAAGGGGAGAAATTGAGCTTGTGAAATAATCTAAAATTTTTCGTTTTTAGTTGAGCAATTAACTGTCAATATATTGACAAATTTAGTATGCACAGAGGAATTCAGATAAATTTTAAAATGAAAAAGCATACCACATACATCAATAATCACAATAGTCAAAGAATACTTCTTTGTATATATTTCTGTTTGTGTAGGCCCCCTTACATTTTTTTGTTTTTAATATATTTCCTTGGTTGCCGCTAGTAAAAAGAAGAATACACTTCTTTGTATTTAACTAGTTACTTTCCACATATTATTGAATATATTATTTCAAATAAGCAATAACTTCATTTGAAATAGAAAAGTCGGCATATCCACCTACAGTTGCAAGAGAAAAATGTTACCATTAATAGTTGATCTTAACGTCAGTATGATTTTACCAAACATGCCTATGGACAGTTTTGTTAATTAGTTCAAAATACAATGGCCAGACAAACTTCTTAGCTAAAGAATCACAAGGCCAGAATCAAACAATACGTGAGAGAGTTCAGTATCCAACTTCAATAATCCAGATTTTTTTTTGAGCGATAATAATCCAGATAAAATTAGTGTATACCTTCACAGTGTCATCATTAGGATGAGCATCGGCAACATCACACAATTTCCCAGTAATATAAGATGCAGAGAACTTTCCGTCAGCAGTTCCATACTCCCCAAGTACCCAACATATGACCTATGGATCATGCAGTTTAAATCAGAAAATACATATAAAATAAATATATGCAGAAAATTTAGGCTTATGAACAGGATGACAAGGAGCAAACCAAAAGAGGAAAAGTAAAATACTTGCAGAAACAAAGATGGCAGCTTTGGTTCCCCAAGGATGTGTAGATACGAACTGACCTGGAAGATGAAAGTGAGTTCAAAATTTCATATAGAAAGTTTCACTAAATAAAGATGAAATCTAAAATAGCATTTTATTTTGGATAAAATCATGTAAAAATAAAGAAACAATAAAAGCTACAGATTAAATTTTAAAAAAATAATAATTTGTTACTCTGTTAGAATAAATGGATTCTTATACGGATCTGTATATTAAGTTACTTGTAAGTCAAAGCATAAGTTACTTGCACTGGTGTGTGTTAAATGTTCAACATACAACAATAACAACTCAAGCTATAATTCCATTATGTAGAGTTAACTACATGAATTTCTTTTCTCTATATATTTCTATCTATGATCGAATCTTTAGTTAAATTACATAAATTTAAATATCTTTTCACAATTCCTAAGTAATTTCAGACTCTGCACTATTTTTTTAGCTTCTTCCACACTAACTGATTCTCCTATCTTAATTAGTGCATTCTTAGGACTCTTAAGGATATGACCAAACTATCTAAGCTGATTTTCTTTTATCTTGTCTTCAGTTGATACAACTCTCACTCTATTCCTAATAAAATCATTTTGTAACTTAATCACTTCTAGTATTACAACTTATCTATTTAAGCACTTACATTTCTACAATACTAACTTCTTGTACATGATCATAATTTAAAGTCTAACATTCTAAATCATAAAGTATAACTAAGTAAATAACAGTTTTAAAGAATTTTCCTTTTAATTTTAAAGATATCCTCATATCACATAATACTCTAGAAACATTTCTTCATTTCACCAACCTTACGTTACTCTTATGAATAACATTTTCCATAATTTCTCTATTGTTACTTATTATAAATCCTAAGTATTTAAAAGAATTACTTTTATGAATCTCATAATCATCTAATTGTTCTTTTTTTAAGCTGAAGTCCCCAATCAATTTAAGGGGCGGGGGCCCATGAAACTGAGATACTAACAACAAAACAAAGAAACAATCAGAGCACCCTACAACAGGGAATACTCCACTGGTTCAACAGTACGTGACATCTAACATCCTTAGGAAGAGTATCTAGATGGTGGAAAGTAGCAGCACATTTCTTGGTGTTGAAAGCTTCAACTGCAAGGTTATCAACAGCACCATTTACTTCTCTATAGATATGTCTAAATGAGCCCACCTTATCATCAACTTCAGAAGTTCCTGCCAGTAAGTGACCGACTGAAAAACAGGGCATTTCCATTGCAGAATAGCATTGTAAATCTGTAGGGAATCCACCTCCACATCAATACTCTCCAAGTTCACATTATAGGAACTGGCTAAAGTAATACCATCAAAGAGAACCTAGAGTTCTACACTTAGGCTTGTGCAGGAGTCATAATAATCCTCTGGCCAGAAACAAATTCCCCTCATCATCTCGCAGGAGACTTCAGATGATATTTACTTCTATCTGAGATATAATTCTCAAATTATTGCCTATTGCTATAGTAATTGGTTTGTAATTCAAAATGAACCTGATGGTTATTCTCCTGTTTGGGATAAAGTTTTCAGATTCTATTGTTGTTGCTTCTTTGTTATAGCAATTGATTTTTTATTCCTCTACGTATCCTGTTATTTTATGTTACATTTGTTGAATTGTTATTGAGTTTGTTGTAAGTTGGATGTTCCAACTTGAGGGGTAGTACAGAGTGTTGAGAATATTATTGTATTAGGTCCCACATTGTTTAAGTTGTTTTGGTGTTTCTTGTATAATCTTTATAAATAAACTTTATATTATGTTATCGATATATTCCATTTCCACCATATCTTATATTTCCACAGATCACATCAATCCTTTCCTTCTATATTATCTAATTACATAAACTCAAAAAATTTCATGCACCAAGGACAAAATAAGTCCATAAAGGGCAAACAAAATACTATATTTGACACTTAAATGATTAAGGACTACTTACAGCTGATGATCTAAGTTGGCTATCAGCACCCTCCTCAAATCCCTCAGCAACTAGCCGCATTAAATTATGTGCTACTTGAACATTTACAAGATCGCCAGCATGTTCAAAGACCTTATTCATGGTCTGAAAAATAGTAATAGCATATTAAAACCTACATGCACAATGCAAATGTTAATGCAAATAAGTAACACAGAAGTCTTTACCTGAATGAACCAATGATTGCTTGGTGCAAATTGTTCAGCAAGCTCAATGCATTGAGATCCAATTTCTGTTTTGTAGTGGTTGTCTGTTATGCTTATCATATAGTCAATCATCCTATCAACTATGACTTCCACATTGCTAGATTTAGTCATTTTGTAAAGTAATTCAAAGGTCTTTCTCTTCAGAGTATCATCTGGGTCCTGTGGGAAAAATACATCAAATCCAAATGAAATCAGAAACACATGATATGAATTACAATGAAACTTTTGAACAAGAACAGAAGTATTAGAAATCACTCTAGCCAACAATGTTGCAAAAAAAAACAGAAAATAAACTATACAGATAGGAAATTGAACTTTCTTAGAAAATAAACGATACAGATAGGAAATTGAACTTTCTTAATGGGGGTTTAAACGGGAGTTTAAAATGGGGGATGTTAAATGGCCGACTCTACTCAGAATGGTCAAAAATTCAGGATGTGTAAAAGCCATTTCATTTGAAACATTTGTGCTACTTTGAATCATAGTTCTAAATGTCAATCCATGTTAGAGAATATTAACTAGGTTACATGTGCTCAATTTGGCCAAAGAGGCAAGTGAAGATGTGCCATCCACCCATGAATCTTGGCAAAATATTTCTTTAAGCAAATAAAGGGTACTATTATTAAAATCATAAAATATAGTTGGGTCTTCACAAACCATAGACAGCCAAAAGATGCCAAAGTGGCTTCCAACAGCAAGCCAGCAAGAATAGCAATGGAAGAAAGAAGGAAATACAGTCAAAAAAGCTGCAGCAAACAGAAAAGCAAACAGATTTCTAGGGCAGTATAGACTATAGAATTCAGCCACACAAGAACATCAGTCACTTCCAAATAGTCAACTCCATTGTTCCATCAAGAACCTTGCCAAAGACAAAAATTGCCCCTGTGTGAGAGAAGAGGACAAAGTACAAAAGATCTCCATGTTCCATTCAAGCCACCAAAT
Source organism: Cymodocea nodosa (assembly GCA_036874045.1). Lineage (NCBI taxonomy): Eukaryota > Viridiplantae > Streptophyta > Magnoliopsida > Alismatales > Cymodoceaceae > Cymodocea > Cymodocea nodosa. Next base: position 2,386,140 of record JAZBRI010000011.1, read on the forward strand.
GGCAAGAGGCAAGATGATCCATATCTAATTGAAATGATCACAACAATTCCTTCCTAGCAGCAATCCAAACTCACTATAAGGTACCCATCTCCATCTCAAAACCAGGATCCAACTCCATAAATTTTGTCTAACAATGGGTAATGAAAAAGCATACAAAGAAAACATGCCACAAACATTCAATCCAATGATAACAAAAATGACTGCTTCCGATGTCATAATTTTAACCCTCCATAAGTGAGTATGTGATATAAGGAGCGCACAGAACAATAACACCCCTTCTCAAGCAACACTGACAGGAGACAAAACCTGCATAGATCAAAGGGAAGCCATGACAATTCACAGTGTTTGGCAGTGTCTCTGATAATGCTGTTGTCAGTCACAACTGCATATTCTCAAGGTCCTTGGTTCATTTATCACTTATGATTGCTTCAACAGCAATATAAAATTATAAAATTGTATCACCTAAACCCACTACTAGTCTACTCCAAATTATGTGCTGTGGTGTTCTCAATTTTTCCAGTTTCTTTTAGTGCCATGACTTTATGGGATCTGTGAATGGATCCCATCCACCTTCACCAGCCATTATCAAGGTAACAACTCTAGATGATAGTTATGACAATGGTGAATCTGGTACTACTTTTGCTTCTAATCCTGAATTTGTTAATTGGCATCACTTGATCAGCTAGTTTTACCTGGTCAGCCATCTATAACTGAAACTTTTGGTGTTCAGCTCATCAATGTTAAATGATGAAATATGGATCTTTCTTGAGATTGTTTTTCAACAGATCATCTAAAATTTAACTGAAGTCTGGCAGTCTCTCAAGCTAAGATGATTGCTGTGAATCTTACTTCACCTACATCCAATTGGAGACAAAGCTTTACTTCTTGCAATTCCAAATGGTCTGCATCCAGAATTTGATATTTTTCATCACTTCAGTTACAACTAGACATACTCCAATGGGTATAAAAAAGTTGTAGGATTATAACTAAATCAAGAGAGCAAACTTAAAAACCATCCCAAGATAGATGTTTTGGTTAATATGACAAGTTGACAACAAAGGAAGCTAAATCTGGTGGTTTTCAAGATCAAGAGGTAGAGATGGTTTTCATAATCAACAAGGCAGAGGCAATTCTGATGAACCTAAACATGAAGAGCAAGGTCAATCTATAGCAGGGGTGCAGTGCTAAATATGTGACAATTTTGGCCATTCAACAGCTACCTGTTAATAATATGTGCAATCATGTTACAACAGCAACAGTGAATTGCTGGGACACCCAACACTGGTAGCCGTATACCAGAGGAACTCATCATGTTACAATGTCAATAATATGAATCATACATCTTGACTAGCTGGCACTAAAGAATATCATATTGGTAAGCACAAGTCTATCTATTATAAACTGGCTCCCAAATCTGCTTTAGCCTTTAGCATCTTTTCAAATGAAAAGCATTTTCCATGTTCCATCTATTACCAGAAATCTTCTTAATCCAGAAGTTCTCTTGATAATTATGTGCTTTTTGCCAATTCCATCCTTTGTGTTAAGGACCTTCAAAGGTGATCTTCATGATTTTCCATTTTTCACCACTGATCCGGACCTGTCAACCACTGGGATAACTCCTACGTTTCTTCTTACAGAAGTTGCATCTTGCAATATTTGGCATCATCGTTTAGATGATGTCAACAACTGATTGTTTCAAGTTTTGTCTAAATTTCAGTTGTCTTTCATATACTAAGACTCAACTTTTCATATAAACTTCAGTTGAACTAAACTCATGTTACATGTCTAAAGGAAGATGTTAGAACAGAATTATGGAAGTATGACATCTTAAGACTAATTTTCATTCATAATAGTAGTTATTCACATGCTTTATATGAATAAAAACAAAACCCTAATTTATAAATATTATAATATTTAAATAATAAAAAATAATATATATAATTATAAAAAAACTTAAATTTTGTGTTAATTAAATGTAAATTTCATATACCTAATTAAGTGTATAATAACAAATGAAAGGCATAAAAATAGTCTAAGTATATGCCAAACTTATCTACATTTTATTGTGAATCTACTTCCTCAAATTCTATGATTGCAATTATTAACATTTACACTTAATGTTATCATCAAAGTGAGAGCAACAAGAATCACTACTAATATATATTTTTTTCAACATATGAACATGAAAAAAGAAGTTAAGAGATGTTCTAATGTATAAGCAACTTGATTTCTTACTATTTAAAAAATGTTAGACAATGAATGAAAATAACATGAAAAATAACGCCAACATGTTATATAATTTTTACATGAAAAAAGTTTTCTAAATTTGGTAGGCATTTATGCCAACCCAAAAAGAGCAAACATTTACCAACATTTACTAACATATAAAAGACATGTCCATCCTCATTTTCTGCTCTCAAGGGTTCCACAAATTTTTTCCAGTGCACAATTGAACCTCTACACCAACCACATGCACGTTTGAACTTGTCACCCTTGCATTACCTGCAATCGCATTCTTCACCAAAGCTCTATGTGAAGTCACGAAGCACCACACTCTCAGAATTCATTTGTTCACTGTGTCCACTAACCACCCCTTCAACTACCCCTTTAGCCATATCAAAACCCTACGTGTCACCTACTATCGTCAAAGCTTGGAAACACCTCATGCTGACATTCATCCATTAGTCGCACATCCTTTGTGCATCTGTCAATTGCATGTCTATTGATCGACAACACATTCATTGCTCTCAACACCCCCATTGCAACACCTTAACCACCACCCAACCAACATATGTTTTTGGGGGTATTTTTGAGTGTATGTGTGAATTTTTAAGGTATTTTTTGTGAAATCTATTACAGCAAAGACAGTAACATGTATATAATAAGGATAGTTTTTTTCTTAATTTTTAGAACATTGTATATTTTAAATAAATTATTGCATAAGACATGTTTGGAAGGACTTTACCTATTTTAGAATAAAATTATTACAAAATCATGAAGCTTGTCACATTGTTTAACATAATTTCAAGTTCTGCAAAGATCATTGAAATATAGCAAAATTAATTAATACTTCATTTTTTTTATTTTTTAGTATTTTTATTTTGTATGCCTAACTTAAGAACATAACATATATGGTAAATAATTTTTGTACAATTTTTATTTCAAAGTATACTATAACAAATGTATTTTTCATAATACTTTAAATTTTCAATAATATTAGGAAAAAATTGTTGAAATATAGCAAAATTAATTAAAGATTATTTTTAAATTTTTAGTTATTTTTTTTTTGTAAAATTAATTTTTTTTAAATTAAGTTTTTAATATTTTGTAACATATACATAAATATATAAATACTAATTTCTATCATTTCCTATTAAATGTACAAACACCTGAATTTTAATTTTCATCATTTTCCATCAGGTATATACTCCCAATTTTTTAAGTGCACAAATAGACCTTAAATAACAAATACGAGAATTTTGTGAAGAAATATCAAAGTGCATGTATCACATTGGATTCTACTTATTATGTGTTATCTAGTGTATCATTAAAATCTATGCAACTAAGAGCATTTAAGAGATGTGCTTAAGTAGCATGCCTCTTCTTTAACCAAACACTCATAATTAACATGGTATAGATAAGGAAAGTTTAGCCACAATACAAAGTAGGCATATCAAATTCAACACAAATTGTTTCAGAAAATCATCTGCTTTTTTATACCTCTAAACAATCAATCACAGCTAACTGATGTTGTTCAGCAATTTCTGGATTTATCTTCAGAAGTCTCCCGAGTGCATCAATGCCCATGTATTTAAGATTATGGCTTTCACTCTGTTCAATAATAGGAAAAAAGAGATTTATGAAATTTCTACTTCAGGAAAAGAAAATATAACAAAAGGAATGTACTAATTACAAAAGATAGAGAAACTATAAATAAATATTAATATCACCAACTTCTCAGGATTACTACTCTCTATTAGAAAATTATAAAAGAATAACACAAACCTTCAAAAATCTAGACGTTACTTCTGCAGCAGTTTCTAATAACTTGTTATTTGGGTAGATGGCTGAAACACAACATATGCATTCATAAAAAACAGCATTTCCAATATTGCTAGACGGTTCTGACTTCCTAAAAATATCAGCCAGAACAGTGTACATGCCTTCACTTGCTTGCTTATCACCATTGCCCAGCAATGTAAGTATTTTAAGTAATCTGATCTGCAGAAAATTATTAAAGAGAGAGCATTATTTAGTTCTATCTTTTGACTTCTAAGCAACCATGAAAAAGATGTTATTTACCAATACTTGAACAAAAAGAAAGATAAGAAAAAGCATATCAAGATGACTGAGCAAAATAGACAAATAAAAAGGACAAATCCAGTGCACAAAACTCCTATCAATGTAGTTTCAAAGATACAAGTATGTGCAGTCTTACCACCATAAAAGAAGAGGCTCAGGCTATTTCCTATGATACTAACAACCATAGATTTAAAAATCAATCTAGATTCGCAAAATATTACTAATCCAGATCAGTTTTCCAGATGATTGACAGACGGCAATTGAATGATAATTGTATAAAAATTCAAATAACAACCTACCAATTCTGCAAATATTCTAACAGATAAAATTTCCGTCTTTAGAGTCCAATGATATCATATTTATAGACATTTAGGGTTTTTGTTTTACACAAGTGCACATATGAGAATGCTTCGGTGGCTAGGTATTTGGGAGCCCTTCTTAAACATTTTCTAGGCATTTTTCAAGAGAAGTTTCAAGGATTTCATTCTCATTCTCATTTTCATTTGTGCACCTTGGTTTCTGATTGTATTTGATTTAAACTTTGATTTCACATTTGAAAATCTAACTCATCAGGTTATGGTGAGTGATCCATGGACTTGTAGAGAACTCCTTGGCTATGAAAGTTAGATTTGGACTTGATAAGGTTGTACCAAGTATAGATTGGAGTATTTTTCCTGAAAAATACCAAGATTACAAGGAATTTGTCTTGTGGTTGTAGAGGTGGGATATTGAACCTGCAAAAATATCAAATTTAGTAGATAAGTACAAGCTTAAAAGCTTGTGAAGTGGATGCACTTGATTTCAGGAATCACTATAAAAATTTCTTGTCTCTTTTTTTTTGTGTGTGTGTGTGATTTCTTTTTCACATTTGTAAATCTGATTTCAAATCATCAACAAATTTCTCATTCACATTTTTAAATTGATCATTATTATTAATTCTAAAATTTTAATTCAATTTTTGCTTTTTACATGATTCATAAAAATAAAAATTATTTAAACTTTCCTATTCACCGCTTTGAAACTGTCAATCCAAACATCACCTCACATATTGTTAATACCATAGATCTAAATTCAATTTTAACACTAGATTTGGAAACTATGTTTTGATTCTTACTTCACAAGTACCTAAATAACCACTAATATATGTGAAAAAACCTAAGGTAGATTTCCTATTACCTGTAAAACCTAAGTTAGAATGTCTCAATCCTTAAATGTCAGTCTTTCATATATAAGTCCCTTTCTTGGTGCATTTTTAACATAAGCAAGGACATAAAGTACACTTAACCAACAAACTTTCCTTATTCATACATAAATTTGTTAAAACGCTTGTATTTTGATAATGTAAAAATTTTTGTAAGGAAACAATTTATATTTCACAAGATAGTTACAGATAACAGATAAACAGATACAGATAATTAAAAAAATCCTACCAGAGAAAAACAAAAACTTCAGATAATTTAAAGCTTAAGTATCTAGAAGAAGAAGAATTTCGGAATGTTACTAGGCTAAGTATCCAAAAAGTCAATTTAAAATAGTAGAAATTCTTTTAGAAAGTTAGGAAGCTAACTATCCAAAAGTCAAGTTTGTTCGAAAGGTTATCAGAGAAAGTATCTAAAAGACAATTTAAAGCATCAAGAATTATTTCGAAAAGTTAGAAGGCTAACTATTCGAAATTAGAAGTCCTTCGGAAAGTTTGTAGGAGAACTGCTTGAATAATTAAAAAGTCAAGGAACTAACTAACCGAAAGTCTAAGAAAATCAGAAAGTTAAAAAAGTTAACTATCTGAATAGTTAAGTTAAATAATTATGCACATGCAAAAATTAAACATATAGCAATCAGAGGTTTAAAAAGATTTTCGAAAAATTAAAAAAGCTAACTATCTAAAAAATAAGAAGTTTCGAAAAGTTATAGATTTAACCATCTGAAACTTAAATTATTCAAATACACACATCCAGAAATCAAAAACTAATAGTCAAAAGCTTAGAAGGAGAATCGAAAGATTATTGTAGCTAACTATCTAAAAATTGAAATATTTCGATAAGTTAATAGTTACAACTATCCGAAACTTAAGTTATTCAAATACATACGTATAGAAATCAAAAACCAACAGTCGAAAGCTTAGAGAGAGAATCGAAAGGTTATTGTAACTAACTATCCAAAAGTTAAAATGTTTTGATAAGTTAATAGTTACAATTATCTGAAACTTAAGTTATTCAAATACACACGTACAGAAATCAAAAAACAATAGACAGAAGCTTAGAGGGAGAATCGAAAGATTACTGTAACTAACTATCTGAAAGTTAAAATATTTCGGTAAGCTAATAGTTATAACTATTCGAACTTAAAGAACTCACATGTATGACTTAAAAATCACACGTGACACAAACAGGAAGATTCTCTAAGCAGATCGAAAGGTTACAAATAGTTTTCGAAAGGTTACTATAAGTAACTATCTGAAAATCAAATAGAATCGGAAGGTTATCTTGAAACATCTTTCTAAACGATAACTTACCATATTTAAAACTGACAAAATAGTAAATATAATAGAATAAATCCATTAAACAAAATATGATTGTTGTGCACTTTAGTATAAGCATGATCAGAATAAAAAGATAATAAGAATCACTTTTTATCATATGCTTTTGAGAGCTACACAAAACATTCCACAATACATATTTCAGAAAATACTAAAGAAGAAGAAGAATAGCAAAAGCTCCCTACACTTACATTCTGAAAGAAAGCAAGATTGTTGGTTCGTGGATTTACACCTGAAAGTTTACTATTGGTTTAAAGCTTGCACTAGAAAGCTCAAAGAAAGGTTGGCTCAGAACTTTTACTTGAAAACTCAAGTGTAAGTTCTTACTTATACTTGAAAGTGTTGTAAGTAATAACTTACTTAATGAAGTCAAGTGAATCTTAAGAGTGGACTAGTCAAGTTGGTGAACCACCTAAAATTCTATTATTCTTTACTATTTTGCATGCATATTTAATACCTAAGATTATTAGTTAATTAAATCAACTAGTTAAACTAGAAAAAAAGTAAAATAACAGATCACCATTCACCCCCTCTCTGATGAGTTATTCAATCCTAACAATTAGTATCAAAACTTAGTTAATTCCTATAAAGATTTAACCATCTAGATTATAATGACACAATTTGCTAATAGGTAAAATATCTACAGACCTCTTCTATTTGATGGTTTCAATTATAATTATTGAAAGAATAGAATAAAGTGTTTTCTCAAGAGTTCTGATGTAAAATTCTAAAGATTGTTGTCTTTGGAACTACACTTCCTATCAGTAATGTTATTGACTAGACTAAGGAAGATGAGAGAATCATCTAGTTAGATGCTTGAAGGTTAAAAGCTATATACTATGTAATTACAACTAAACCGTATAATAAAGTATCTACATGTAAATCTGCTCATGAAGTTTGGAAAATCTTTTAAGTCACACACGAAGGTACAAGACAAGTGAATGACACAAAAATCAACATTCTATTAAGAAAATTAAAATTATTTAAGATGAATGAGAATGAATCTATTATTGAAATGTTTTTAAAATTTACTAAAATCATTAACAGTCTTAAAGGCTTGAGAAATAAATTTTCTATACGTGAACAATTACAGAAAATTCTAAGAAGTTTAACTACTGAATGGAAACAAAAATCCACCTCCATCCAAGACTCCAAAAACCTCAACAATTATTCTATAGAAGAATTATTGGGCAATCTACTAGCCCATGAGGTTCAAATAAAAGACTAGAAGAAATAAGAAGGAACTGCTGAAAAAAAAGCTAAGAAGAAAAAGGAAATTATATTTCCTTCAACTGAAGAAGCTCAGAGCTTAGATGATGATGAAATTATGCTACTAGCAAAAAACTTTAGAAAATTCATGAAGAAAAATAATAAGATCAGCTCCTCTAAAAGAATAATCTTTACATACTTTAAATGCAAAAGGTAATGATATATATAGACCTTTTATCCATTGCAAACAGAGAAGGATCAACCAGATAAAAGGAAAAGATAGAAAAACATAAAGAAAATGACTTTTAAAACTACTTGAAATGATAGTAGCTCCTCAAGTAGTTCTTCAAATTCTGAAGATAAAGCAACAGCTAACGTATGTTTTACAGTATAAGAGATATGCTCTACTTCTCCTTACTGTTCAGAAAATGAAAATTATGATTTAGATGTAAATAATCTTCTTTGTATAATAAATAGTCTATATGTTAAATGTAAAGATATAAGAAAGATATTAAAAGTTTAAATAATTGTTTAGAAGAGTCTTTTGCTGAACTAGACAAAGCTCTTGTTAAAAACAGAAACCTAAAAACTAAAATCGACAAATATAGTTGTGATAACTTTGAGTTAAGAGAAGAAAATAAAAATTTATTAACTGAAATAACGTATATAAGTTTACACAAGGACAAAAAGGATTAGATAAAATTATAAGATCCTAACGATACAATGGAATTAAATATAGCCTAAGATATGCTACACCACAAGAAGCACCTTTACTGTGGTGGCATAATTTAATCTTACAAAGATGGTACTATTATCTTTGCTGTCAAAAAAGATCATATGTAGCTGCCAAGAGACAATAAATTTAATATTTTAAGAACTAACTCTGGTAGACCTAAGAAAATTTAGGTACCAAAAGTCTTAATTTTAGTATGACATGCAAAATGACAAGGAACTCCAAGCACAAACAACAAAATAGATCATAGACAGTGAATGCTCAAAGCATATGACAAGTAAGAAAAAACTTCTTGATTCTATTAAAGTTTTAAATTCAAGATCGGTCAAGTTTAGAAATAATGAAAAATATAGAATTATTGTCATAGAAAACATTGCATCAGAAAATGGTAAAATTAAAAATGTCTTGCATGTTAATAGACTAAAAGAAAATTTATTAAGTGTAAGACAATTGTGTGATAGAAGATATAATGTTTTATTTATTGCTGAAAAGTGTTATATTATTGATCAAGCTACAAATGAAATAAAATTTACTGATTTTAGAAATAGTTCAATATCTATACTAAACTTTCTATGTGAAAATTCTGCAAATAATTCCTGTTTGGTAACATTTAGTGAAGATAATTGGTTGTAGCATAAGAGACTTGAACATGTTAATATGAAAACTCTTATAAAGTTGTCCAAAAATAATCTAATTAGAGGACTACCCAAACTTAAGTTCAAGAAAGACAAGATCTACAATGAATATATGTTAGGCAAGCAGAAAAGAACTTCTTTATATAGCAAAAATGAGATTACCACTAGAAAACCATTGAAACTATTACATCTGGATTTTTTTGGTCTAAATCAAGCATTAAGTCTAAGGGGTCAAAAATATACATTTGTTTTTGTAGATGATTTCTCTAGACTAACTTGAGTCATATTTTTAGCATATAAAAATGAGACATGCAATGAATTAAAAAATTTCTACATAAAAGTTCAAAATCAAAAAGAACTGATAATAAAGAAAATCAGAAGTGATCATGAAGGAGAATTTGAAAATCTATGTAATAGTTTTGAAATATTACATGAATTTTCTTGCCTTAGAACTCTAGCTCAAAATGGAATAGAAAAAAAGAATAGGACATTACAATAAATGACTAGAACTCTGTTAAATGCTGCTAATTTATCAAAAAAATTTTAAACTAAAATTGTTAGTACATGTTATATCTTTAACAAAACTCATATCAGATCTATGCTAAATAAGACATCATTTGAACTATGGTATGATAAGACACTAAATATTAGATATTTTAAAATATTCAGATGTAAATGTTGTCTTAAATACTAAAAATGTCAAAGATAAGTTTGATTCAAAGTCTCAATCTACCGTACTAGTTGACTATTCTTCTAAAAGCAAAACTTATAGAGTATATTTGATAAAATAGAAAAATACAGGAAATGATTAATATTCAGTTTAATGAAGATCTGATTCAAAATATGAGGAATCTGAATATTGATAGTGAACGTAAAAATGAAAAATATGAAAAAGATAAATGTAAGTAGAAATCCAAACCTCAAATATCAGATCAAAATAAAAATAGTTGGAAATTTAAATCAGATCATCTAATAAAGTAAATAATTGAAAATATAAACAAAGGAGTGCAAACAAAAAATAAAACACAAGATATTTGCAATTATTGTGTATTTGTGTCAGAAATTGAGCCAAAATCAGTTAATGAAGCTTGTAAAGACAATTACTGGATCATGGCTATGTAAGAACTAAATTAATTCCAGAAAAATAATGTATGGGAATTAGTGAAGAAACCAATAGGAAAAACCATCATTGAGACTAAATGGATTTTTAAAAATAAACTAGATGATGAAGGAAATATAGTTAGAAATAAAACTCGACTTATTGCACAATGATACAATCAGCAAGAAGAAATAGATTATGAAAAAATCTTTGCATTTGTTACCAGAATTGAAATTATTAGAATGTTGCTTACTTTTGCAAGTAGTATGAAAATAAAACTCTTTTAAATGAATGTAAAGAGTGCATTTTTGAATGGAGAAATACAAGAAGTATGTGTCAAGTAACCCTTCGGATTTGAAGATGAAGCAAAATCAAATCATGTCTACATATTAAATAAAGCTTTATATGGTCTAAAATAGACACTTAAAGCATGGTATGAAAAATTAAAGAAGTTCTTAACTGATAATGATTTCAGCATAGGCAAAGTGGACAACACTTTGTTTATTAAAACTATTGATATACACATGTTGATTATATAAATCTATGTTGATGATATTGTTTTTGGGGCAACATCTGAAAAGTTATGTGATGAATTTCAAAATCTAATGAAGAATTAGTTTGAAATGAGCTTGATAGGAGAATTAAAGTTTTTTTTAAGGCTACAGATCCATCAACTAAGAAATGGTATCTTTATTAATCAAGAAAAATACTACAAGGAAACACTCCAAAAATTTGGTTTTAAAAACATCAAACTTGCAAGTACACCTATGAGTTCAAACACCAAACTTGAGAATGATGAATTAAGCAATGCAGTAAATCAAAAGAAATACAAAAGTATGATTAAATCTCTTCTATATTTATCAACAAGTAAACCTTACATTATGTTCAGTATATATCTATGTGCTAGATTTCAAGCATCACCTAAAGAATCATATTTAAAATTTGTAAAGAGAATTTTTAAATACTTACAAAGTACTAAAGATTTCGAATTATACTACTCAAATGATAGTAGTCTTACATTAACAAGATACAATGATGTAGATTATGCAGGTAGTAGATCAGACAGAAAAAACATAAGTAGAACATGCCAACTATTTGAAAATTTTTTGATATCTTAGTTCAATAAAAACAAAACTGTATTGCATTGTCTACTATTGAGGTAGAATACATTGCAATAGGTTTGTGTTGTACCCAAATATTATGGATGCAGCAAACATTAATCGATTATAGATTACAATTTCAGAATACAGAAATATACTGTAATAATAGCAGTACAATTAGTTTATCAAAGAACACAGTACTTCATTCCAAATCCAAGCATATCAAAATCAGACATCATTTTTTAAGAGACCATGTGGAAAAAGGACATATCTCACTTAAATTTGTTCCAACAGAAAATCAGCTTGCAAACATTTTCACAAAATCATTAAATGAATCAACATTTAATCATATTAAAAGAAATCTAGGCATATACTCTAAATATGACTTATAGGAGGGGTTTGTGCCTGTTAAGAATCTCTAGAAAAGAAAGAAATGAAAGTGTGGAAAATTGTGTAGGTGTTTGTGCCGACTTGGAAACTTGGGAAAGTTAAAAAACTTTCCCAAGTATAAATGAAAAAACTTTCTGTGATTTCAGAATCACTCCCTTCTGAAATCTCGGAAATACACCTTGACGAAGCCCTCGCTACATCTGCCCGAGCTCGACATTCGCCTGACATCCACCCGACATCTACTTGAGCTCAACATCGATGAAGCTCGCCCAACGTTCACCAGCACTTGAGCTCAACACTCGCCTGACGAAGTCTTCGAAAAAACCTACGTTTGTTGGTCAACCTCAACAACACCTAGACGAGCTCAACATTCACCCGACGAAGCCCTCGCAAGATTCGCCTGAGCTTGACATTTGGCTGACATCCGCCCAAGCTCAACCTCAATGAAGCACCCAGACGAAATCTCGGAGGTAACCCAGACGACATCTACCCAACGAAAAACCCTTGTTTCTTCCGGAGGTAACCCTCGTTTCTTTGAAATTACTCTATTCTTCCGGTCGACAATGTTCCTTTCGGTTTCCGCTTCCCCGAGTATTAACCCAAACAATATCCTCCGCTTCTGTTCTTCCGGTCATCATCATTCCTTTTGATTTCCACCTCTGTTCTTCTGGTCGTCGTTCTTTTTGGTTTTCACTTCCCCGAGTGGTAGAGATATGGAAGCTCACTTGCCGAAAGCAAATACCGCGTCACTTCCCCGAGTGGTAAATTCTCTATATGTTTTTCGATAATTGTGGTGGTCTTTACGACCCTCAACCTTGACGAACACCGCCAACCAAGTTGTTTATTAATTACTCAAAAACCTCTCTTGTTGCTTTCAGGCGTAAATGCTTCCAAAATTAAATGAAATGAAATGCAAGCTTATATCTAGTATATTTGGATGGATATTTTTTAGAAGGCAAAAGTAGATGAATACATGTTGGAAGAATGAATGGTAACTTAATACATATTTTTTATATCCATTTTTAATACATGTTGTCATTGAATGAATAGTAACTTATTTAAGTTATTAAATTAATGATTGATGTTGTCATTTAGTCAAAATCCTTGTCATACTTATTTCTCAAAGTGTTTCTCATTTATATATATGTTTTGCAAATTAGATATGACTAGTACAGATAATACAACATAAGGTAGACAGTCCAATGGATACAGATGGTACCCAACTTCAATCTTCAATGTCTTCATCAAGAAGGTTCAATGAGGTGAAAAAGGTAAAACGTCCAAGACCACATGTAGAGTCAGCACAACTAATGACATCTTCATTTAAAGAAGCTACATCTGCTATTATGTCATTATGTGAAAAAAAAGAGGATAAAGGTAAAGCTCAACAAGAATATTATGATAATGTGACAAACATACAAAAAGAACTTCAAATCCAGAAATAATAAGTTAAAGTGCAAGAGCAAATGTTGCATTTGAAAGTGAAACAAGGAAGTCTTACAACACAAGCTATAGAAGCATTATTGCAAATTGAAAGTTTTAATGACAGTGAGAAATTCAAAGAAATGATTTTATTGGGATGGACGTGACTTTTAAATCATTTCATATGTAACTTTGTCAAATTGTTATGTTACAATATTTGAATATTTGTATGTTGACAATTTATATTTATATTATGAATTTTATTTATATATTGGATGTTAGTTAACAATTTGGAAAAGTAATTGTTTGTGATATGCTATGTTCAAATAGGTAATACATAATACAACTTTTGTTCAATTTGTTTATGATATTATTAATAAATAAAAATAAGAAGAGTTCATATTTTTTCTTAAAATATAAGTATTATGAAGTGAA